>OY764962.1:2162500-4562500 GCA_963668005.1 Melieria crassipennis | reverse complement strand
CGAGTGTTGTTAGCTTTTGAGTTAACATTACAACATTCCATTCTATTTCTAATTTGAACAATTTATGCACTTATCAAGGATATTGTTTCAAAGATGTGCCGTGCTATTTGGAACAAAGAATCGCAAAGAAGCATTGACAACAATGCACTTTCCCCTTTATTCAGGAGAGTTTAATTAAATTATTTTATTTTTTCATTATTTTTTTTTTACTATTATATTTTATTTTTTAATTATTTTTTTAATAATTTTTTTTATTTTATTTTAATTTTTTTATTTTTTTTTCATTTTTTTAGTTAATTAATTAATTTAGTTAATTTTTTCAGATATTACAAAATCGCCCTTAATTTATGAGAATAGGTCTTATAAACTCACAAATATCATAATCAAAATAATATTTTCAAATACTTGTTCAATTTCTTGTTAGTGACCAAATTTCCTCAAGGTCATATTTTAAATAGTTTATTTCCAACAAGAACTCAGTTTATTGTACGCCTTCAGTCAATGTTGACAGCATCGAGCCTAATGACATAAAAATCAATAACCCCTAAACGTCAATTCGCCATTCACCAGCAACCAGCTGCCACAGTACGGTGCCACTTTAAATAACCACAAAAACGATAAACAAAATATCGATTAAAAATTTCATACGCCTCATTGGCATTCAAATAGCATAGCCTACCTTAAGGCGCATTGAACCCAGTCTACGAGGCATTCTTTTTTTTGCCGCAAATAATTTCCCTCTCAATTTCCTTAACGAGCGCCTCTCAAAAGCGCGGCATGCAGGCGCGTCAACAGGCGGATAGCGCTCGCCCCCCAACAAACAACGATTTGTTCTTCCCGCTCGCAATTTTTTTTTCACTTCACTCTTATTAATGGCAGCCATTGAAGCTTTTAGAGAAATCACATTGAGCCAATAAATCGGTTATAATTTCTGAAATGCTGCCGGGCGTAAAAATGCTTTTCAATGTGTCTGTTTCGCCCCTCTCGGCAACGCCTCTCACTCACTCCAACGATGTGATGCGGCGTAAGTGTGTGTGTGTGTGGGTGTGGTTGCTGTGCGTGTTTTCGCATTGTGCAGTCGCTGCCAACTTAATTTCATACGCAATGATGGATCTCCCATTCAGGGCGCTAACACATGCACGCAGACAGCAGCAAATGGCCGCCACTGCGGGTTGGCCACGCGACCGACTGACACGTCCGGCTGCAATTGACGCGCGCAGACAACGGCTAAGCGTGGCGCTCAACGCGCGGAGCGGATGCGGGTTCGAAGGAAGGCGGGTCGTGCCAACCGCGCAAAGTGGCATTTCAAAAAATGATTCAATCTCGTTGCGATAGCATCGCATCTGATAGCATTCCATGTCATGCCCTCTTCCCCCCCAAAACCCCCACTCATACTTTGCCACCACTCATCTCTGCCAAATCCCACCAGTGTGTGGCGCTTCAATCGATTCGAATCGATTTGATTCGATTCGCTTGAGTGCGCTGCAATGCGTTTCATTGCGTTGTGTTGTTGTGTTGTGTTGCGTTGCGTTGTGGCGCAAGCTATAACAACAGAAACAACAAACATATGCGGGCGTGGAATGGCAATGGCTGTGGCGCGGACTAACAACAACAGCAGCCATCAGCAGCGCAAAGGCAACGCAACTGTTGTTGCCCATGTTGCTGTCAGTTTAAATGTTGTGCTCGTTTTGTTGTTGGTGTTGGCTGCGTTATTGAGCGCATAAAAATTTGTTAAACATTTGAATTGGAGATGCACGCGGCAGGCCAAAACGATGCGAGGCATTGTGTTGCAGCAGTGTCAGTGCGCTGAGCCGGCGCACAGTGGGGTAATTAATGCCGAAAATGCCGATTAGATATGAAATAAATATTAGGTTTAGTTAATTGAACATTAGAAAGTTAAAAACAAATGTTTTTGGATATACCTCAGTGGACATTTTTTTTAAAAACGGTAAAAAACTAAAATTGTTACAAAAGATAAATCTTGCACTATTCTAATGAAAGTTAAGTTGAACAGTTCAATTGAAACATTTCATCGCCACCTCTTGTAGCCAATTCAATATCATCATTATGATGATGATTATCATTATTATAATCTTCATCATCAACATTATAAGCCTCACCATCACCATTATCAGCATTCCTCATTAATATCAACTCCATAGTTAGCAACTTTGGGCATAATATACATACGATGCACTTTTTTGTGGCAATTTTCCCATACTTGATACAATGGGGTCAGAATTAAAAAAAAAATGTATTACAAATGTTTTCAATGGTATTTTTTCAGTCCACTTTCGTAAAAAATTCTCCCTGCAACACTTGAAATCGTTATTCCGTGCTTTTTCCGAAGGTTGGCCGATTGGCAATAAAGCATGCGATATGATTTGCGGTCGATACAAAATCTATTTGTGGAAAATTGTGGGCATATTTTACCAGGAATAGCATTTTAAAAAATATTTTACAGTTTTCAATCCATAGCTGCGAAATTTTTCTATTTTGATTTGATGTTCACTAGAAACAACCATAAAATGGTGTGAATGTTTTTATTCAAGTCTACATCGATTTCTATTATTGATGCAGATATTTCTGCAGTTTGAAAAAACAATAAAAACAACAATAAAACTTTTTTCTTATTTTTTTCATCTAAAAAATAAATAATTAAAAACAATTTATTTCTAAATTTCTATTTGTTCTCATACATGGCCCATTTTTGTGTGCGAACTCATGGGCCAGCAAACAAAAATCGAAATGCTGCAAAAGTGCGCAACATTCGCGCAACTTTTTTTCTTAAAAAGTTACTGAAATATCTAAGCTATAGGCTAATGAAAAAAGTGTTGCTCGATCTCACAAGACTCACAACTATATGTCTATGAAAAGGTCTAAAATTGAATAATTATTAAGCTTTTAAACAAAAAATCAAATAAAATACTTATAAACATTGTTTAGCAAAACAAAATACACACTGCATAACTGAAATACCTTAGCATGAAGGTTGCGTAATTAATTTTTAAATAGATTTTGAAATTCACAAAAAGAAATCGTTTTGAAGTAATGGAACGTTTATCGCTGTTCGCACAAAAACTGAAAATAAATGTCAACTTTCGGAGTGCTTTGCGTGAAAACAGCCAACTATTTTTCAACAACTTTTTCACATAGTGATGCAGAATTTTATCCACTTTAACCCAGTAAAAAAACATATTTGTATCTTTATTTTTCGTTTTTGAATTAATCGGCACTTTACTTATATATTACCCCACTGTGCGGCGGTGGCACCCCACTCAAAAATCAAATGCCACAAATGCGTACAAAGGAATTAAGCTGTCAGAGTGGCATATGTGAAGTTGCGGCAGCGCGGGCGCAATGCTGCCGCAGTCCAATGCGAAGTTGCGACGCCAAGTGGGATGCAGCCAACGCGCGCATGTTAGCTGCTCATAGACACAGCTGTTGTTGTTCGTGTCGATGTTGTTGTCGTGTTGCAAGTTCTTCGCAGCGACATGGGAATAAATTGACAACATAATGCAATTGACATTTGTAGCAACACAGTGCAACTGCCAATTGGCAACGCATAGTTTTGCATGTGGCACATATTCCATATGCGGTGCGACGGCTGTCTGTATGTGTGTTTACGTACTTAGATATGTATTTGTGCCAAAACATTCGAGTGATATTTAGCCGTCACAGTGAAAGCGCTTTGCCAGCGCCACGAGCGCCGCCACTTCAGGTGCCGGCTGGCTTCGTTGCAGTGGCAGCGACCGCAAACGCTCAAGTATGCAACTGACACGTTTTGTGGCATTTGGCGCACGGCAATTTGTTGCTGATTGCGCGTTGCATCAGTTGTTGCACACAAATGTGTGTGTGCCGTTTGATGGTCGCATTTATTTGCGTTGCCGATTTGAGTGGCGCAGAGTGTCGACAGCGCTTATTGTCGCGTGCAGCCAGTGTTGCTTTTGTAGTGCAATTACAGCAGATATGCGCAATTGCGGTGCAAATCGTCGCCGCATGCGGGCGCGCTCGAGCACCGCTCTGGGCCGCTTTGTGAAATGTTGCATGACAGATTGCACTGGCGGGCACCGTGAGCGACAGCAATTATGGCTGTCAATCATTTTTGCCGTGTCGACAAATATTTATGCTAAGCGTTGTGGCTCATAAATATTTATTAGGCGGCACAGCGCGGCGTATGTGCAACATTTCGACACAAAACGCAAATCACACATAATCGCCGCCAGCAGAATGAATGTGCGTTCGTTTATTTTCAATTTGTTGTTAATTTGCTATGAAATTATGCAGCTTTATGGTGGCATAAATCAGAGATTACGTTTAATTAAAATTCGGGCAGCAACAACAGCAACAACGATGCAGCCAGCAGCTGCACCAAAAGATGTGGCCTAGCGCGGTAAATTCCTTTATTATCCAGGCAGTAATTTTATTTAAATGATGAAGCATGTATACTGCGCACATAAATACCGAGTGCCACACACACACATAGAGAGAGAGAGTGAAAGAGGGAGAAAGACAGATACCAGCAAAAGCGAATAGATTGCAGCAATGAGCTACGGGAAAGGGGGTGGAATGGTCGGGCGAATAATGGTCCAACAGTCACACAGTGCATGCAACAGTAAGCACTGACCTACAATAAACACTACAACAACAACAACAACTACACGAACATGGAACAAAAACAACAGGTTCACTGCAAGCAAAACAACGGTTGGGGAACAGCAGCAGCAATAACATTTATAATACAACAACAACAGTAAAAAGTGTAACAACAAAAACAACAACAACAATAACAGTGGTGGTAAGCCACACAGCTGCACTGTCGAGAAAAACACCAACAAAAACACTAAAATAATGCAAAAGTAGCAGAAGAAGCAGAAGAAGCAGCAACAACAACTTTGGAAATACAGCAACAACAATAACAGCGGCAACAACAACAGAAACAATACGACAACAGCAGTGGTAGTAGCAACAACAACAACCGAAAAAATTCAAGAAGAACAGTGGACGTAACCAAAACTGGAGCCATACTAGCAACAGCAACAGTAGCAACAACAGCAGTAAAAATAAAGTAATAACAGTGACAGTACCACAACAGTTTCAACAGCAACAACAATAGTTACAACAGCAGCAGAATTCCACAAGTCCAGTAGTTGTAGCCAGAGACCTAAAGTAGATAATTATTATCCATATTTTTGGGAATAAAAAAATTGCCCTAATTTAAGAAATTTCTATAATTATTGCTTTATAATAATTATTCCCAATAAGACATTTTTTACGTCGCCTATAACTATTATCATGTAATAAATATTTTTCAGTTGCATAATAACTCTTATAAGTAACAAGTATATTTTTCATTGTCGATAATTATCATTTTGAGAAATTTTTTTTTTACGTTGCTATAACTTTTATTTATGTTTTCTTTTTTATTTACGTTGCCGAACTATTATTTTGAAAAAAAAATGTTTACGTTGAATTACTACATTTTGGATATGAATTAATTTGTATTTGTTTTAAATTGACACACGCAAATTAACTGCAGAAACCTAATTTCCACCAACAACTAAACGATTAAAAATCAATTCATACCCAAAATGTGGTAAGGCAACGTAAATCAAAAAAAATTCTTTCATAAAAGTTATGAGGCAACGTAAAAAAAATTTTCTCTTAAATAATAACTATCGGCAACGTAAATAACAAAAAATCATAAATAAAAGTTATGAAGCAACGTAAAAAAAATGTTCTCAAAATAATAGTTATCGGTAACGTAAATAAAAAAAGTCATAAATAAAAATTATGAAGCAACGTAAATAAAAACAAACCCAAAATAATAATTATCGAGAATGAAAAAAATATTTATTTTTCATAACAGTTATTATGCAACGTAAAAATTAACTGTCGCAAATAATAATTATAATCAACAAATTAAATTTATGTTGCATTGTAATAGTTAATATACATTGCAATTAATTTCTTTAAAAACTTATAATAGTTAAGTCCCTGGTTGTAGCAACAACAAAAATAACAGTGTTAGCAGCAGCAATAACAGTAACAACAGCAGAGTGAAACAATAACAGTGGCAATACCAAAGAAGTAACAACAACAACAGTAGAATACAACAAAAAGTGGTAGTGACAACACCAACAACAACAACATTAACATCAGTAAGGACAGCAACAACAATGGCCGAAAGTAACAAGAACAGTGGTAGCAACAACAACAACAACACTAACTTCATAAACAACACCAACAAAATACAACAAGTATTATGGTAATAGCAACAACAACAGCAACTATACAACAACAAAAGCTGCAGACTATCCCGCAACACTGGCCACAATACCAGCAACAACAACAATAAAGTGGCAAAAACTGCACTTACAACGACAGCAGAAATTATGTTCGTACAGCAACAACTAGAACAGCAAAAAACAAAAACGGAACAACAAGAATGCAAAGCATTTAACTTCATTACGTGAAGCGGCAATAAATAAACATAAAATTATGGCAACACTGTAGCCGAATGCAATAGCAATATGCAGCATGTTGCCAACATGCCACACCGCACGCCGCATCACCACACAGGCCACCCCGTTCCTCCAACCCTCCTCCCGGCCCAATGTGCCACGCTCTGTCATGCAGCAAAATGTGGCATTTTTAATCAAGCGACTGGCAGCAGCAAATAGCAACGGTTACAAAAACAATCAACAACAACAACAAGAACAACATTTAAGCCACAGTAAAAGATGAAATTCCATTTCTTGGCAAAATTTTGCGCTGAGCACTGCAAAAGCTCATTTGCATTAACTGTGCGCTGCCACAACTTGTGCAGCCGCAATTTGTGCTGTTTGCATCTGTCTGTGTATGTATGTATGTATGTATGTATGTATGTGTGAGTATGTAAATAGCTGTGTGTGTGCTGCCATAATTTGACTTGTTAAATTGCGAACAAAAAAAGACCCCAAACAAATTCAGCCGCCCACATTTCACAATGACAGCGCATCAATTAAGCGAAATGGCAACAACAGCAACAAAAGTAAAGTTATAAGCAATGATGCGTTCAATAATTTAAATGCCAACATTTATCGCTTCAAGCTGACGGTAAGCGCGTTAAATTATCATTTCCAGCTGCAATGGAATGAAAGCTGCACATTGGTTGCGTGGTTGGGGCCGTAGCATCCGGTAGGTGTGGCTGTGATGGCTTCATTACTGCCACAGCTGTCAGACGGCGCGGCTCAATAATGAAACGTTCAGCAGCTTATCACACCGCGCCGCTTCGGTGACAACCAGAGGTGGCATTCGAGCTTCCACTGCCTGCACCACCAAGATGCGATAATTTTAATTAGCTGCAATTTGCTCAAATTGCGTTCGCTCAGGCGAAATGCACCAGAAGCCGGTGTGAAGCTTTCCGGTGCCTCGGGCTCTCGCAGTGCGAAAATGTACTAATTAACACAGACTAATTAATATGCAATTCAGGAAAATAAAAAACCAAAGCCTAATAAAGGAATGGCAAGAATTCCTCAATGCTTCATCAACTTTTTACTATAAAATGTTCATCAAATCCATTTCAATCAATTTTATTATAATTTTGTATTCCTCTCGAACAAAAGTTTTCAATTCAGTTTGCATTTACTTCCCTTGCCGACTGAATTTCTTTAAAAAACGTCAACACCTGCACACCACTGCGTATGCGTAACATTTCGACCCTCAAAACGTCGAAATTTTGCAATGTGACACTTACGTAAAGAGTTTCACTGCCGAATGCGAGCAGTAAATACAAGAACACAAATAAATTCTTTACTGCCTAAATGCAAATCTGGGCTGTGTCGCGTTTTGCATGGCCACAAACGCCTGAGGCCATTAAATTCATTCATTGCGGCTGCCCTTTGCACGTCGCTGCGTTTGTAGGAGCAAAACAATCATTTTGGAATTTTTATGCGGTGATTTAATGCTTTGGCCGCGCGGGCGTTGCGCATCAGAACCAACGCATCTGGTGTGTTTATGCGCTGTTTATGTTCGCCGCCACAAAAGCCGCAGCGCCGCACCGATTTTTCCCTCATTGGCATTTTTTCGGCTGCGACGCTTATAAACGCCGCTGCGAGTACTTTTTGTTCTTATTGTTGCTGTTGTTGTTGCTGTTCTTCTGTACATTGCCTTTGCCTCTGCGTGCAAGCGACAGTATTTGCATTAAATTGCGGTGGATTTATGGGATTTACGACAGGCGGCTATTGTGAATTTAATGTTACTTATTTGACTTCCTGATTACTATACAAGTGGGTACCACTGCCTGGCCCGCGAAGCCTGTCATTACGCCTGCCTTAATGGCTTCCGAGCGGCGTCGTGCGGCACCGTGACGCGAAAATGTTGAGCTCGTATGCGTTGAACTGGCGCTGTGGCGCAGTTGTTGCGCGTTGGCCGCTTTTAACATGGACGGATAATGAATCAATTTTTACGACTGCAACTGGAGCAATTTTCATGGCGCAACCGAATACATTAAGTCATCTGTGTGGAAATCAATAAGGATTTCAGTAATTTATGGCGCGTTAATTAAAACCCAGAAAGAAGCGAATGAGGGGAAACAAATAGAAAATGCAAATTTGCCTCAAAGGCAGACAGACAAATAGCTGTAGCGACAGTCAACGTGCGCTTATCTCATTGTCACTGCTACGCTGTGTTGTCTTCGCGCCTTAACGCTGCGCTGGCACTTTTATCTTCCCATCTTGCATTAACGTGACTGAACACCAAAAGACACTTCGGGCACGTGTTGAGCGCGCACACATTTTCAATTATACGCTTTTAATTTGGCTACAATGCACAGTGATTCGACTTCATACAACCGCGGGACAAAATTAGAAGGAGTGGTCCTTTCTTCATAAAATTTGGTATACTAGTTAATCATGGTCTGCTGAATTGAAATCTTCATTTTGTTTTTCTTAAACATTTGTAGTTTGGCAATGTCTGAGATTTAAATTTGCAATTTTCGTCATTTTTGGAAAGCTATAGCACCAAATGTGTTGGCTAGATTTTTCAGATTTTACATTTAATCGGTAACGCAAACATTGATAATTGCAAAGAGTAACAGAAATTGTCTTAGGACCTTTTAGTTTTGCTATAAAAACGGTAATAATAGACGTATGTTTTGCTTTTTCGCAGTTTTCTCAATTTTTCATGCTGATTGCATACTTTTAAGGATGAAAAAACAATTTTGTTGAAAAATTGGTGTTTAGACCACTTTTCAAATTGAATTATTTTCTGAGATCGGAAGATATCGGAGGATATAATTACATTATCCGACAAAGCAAGAATGCTTCTTAAAATAAAAAAAAATCGAGGAACATACTTTCACATACTTTTTAGATATTTTCGTCTAAGTTTTGCCAATTTTCAGATTTTTAACTTAGAAAAAAATTTTGAAATAAAAGTGAAGTAAAAGCCTCAGCTTTGCAAATTTTGAGAAAACATTAAAAGCGCAAATGGCCACATCATTTCTTAATCTATGTTGCAAGTTTTAGCAACTTCTAGATAACCATGTATTTTTAAATGTTTTTTTACTCAAGAGACTAAAAAACAGAAAATATGTGTTTACATTTTTTTGTGATAAAAGTTTAAACTTTGAGCCGCACACTAATTAATTTTTAGCACAGATTTTTTTGGTATTTTCTTAGTTGGAGTTTTACCTTTCAAATGACATCAAAATTCGGAGACTATAAATTTTTTTGAATCTTGGCTATGGAACGAATCACTGTGCAATGCAACGAACGCCTGTGGCGCGAGGCGTATACGCAACATTAATTACACACAAACAACAGCAAGTCGACACGGCGTCCACGAATATGCGTTGATCTTGATAAATCTGAGTAACGGTAATTTTGTGCCAAGATTGCAAAATCAATGCTCGGGCGCCAATCGAATGTTGCCAATTGAATGAAATTGCAACGCCTACAGCTGCACTCGTTGTCCGAACGTTGGCGTACGTGTCATAAGGCTGAGGCATACTCGAAGTAATTATTCCATAAATTTCAAATATTGCCACACAAGCACAATGAACAACACAAACAACAATACCAACAACAACAACAACAAGAATAGCAGCAGCAAAATTTATGCCCCAATGTGTTCTCGAGTTGGTTGCTGCCATGAATTATGTCCTGTTCGGCGCAGTGCAGCGAACGTGCGCATGTGTGCGGCTGAGTTATTTTTATTGTTGCACACACACACACATGCACACGAGCGGCTGAAGATTATTGTTTTGCATTGCACAATTCTCTTAGCATACATTTAGGCACATTTAGCCATGGCTTCAAATTACTTAAACCTTTGCCGTGGGCGCCAGTCGACAGTCGCCGCTGGTGCGATGTGCTCCGGTGCGTGTTGGCCTGGCTGGCTGGTGATACTTTATTTGATTTATGCCAAGCCGATGTATGTAGGTGCCACCGGCACAACGGCAACGAGTGGCTACGCTCGCAGCGGCAAAAGTTCAAGCAGTCGCTTGCAGCGTGGCGGCGACTTTGGTTGCTTTGTGGTTACTTTATGTTGCGCTCTAGTTGAACGTTGCTTTGTTGTTGTTGTTGTTGTTGTCGTTGTTGTTTCTAAGGTGTTTGTGCTGTTGCAGGAGTTGATTAAGCCGTTTATGATGTCATTTAATTTTTGGGTTATAAAGGAAACTTTTTCAAGTGATGCCATTCCATGTCAAAAGCCTCGAAACCGGCTAAAGGAGATCCAGAGCTTCTGGGGAAACTTGACGCCAGAGACTGCCCATTGAAGGCCGCAGATCACTGGCCAAATCTATTTCAGTCATGAAGAGGATCAAATCTGGTGTACAAAGGACAGCAACACTCGCCACAATATATAGTAATAACAACAATAAAGCCGACTCTGTAAACCGTCTGACATTTTACAACTTTCATCTTCTAGTTTGAAGTGTTAAAGTGTTATGCTGCCGCCTCCTAACAACTTCTGCAAAAGTTTCAACCGTTACACTTCCATTATCACTGCCACATCTAAATATGTTTTTGTTCATTTCCTTATTGATTTTCTGTCGATTCGAGTTCTCCCAATCACTTCTATGCCGCAATGTAGTTCCGAATATTTCATATATCACAATGAAATGACTGTGCAGTCGGCTTCTGGCAACGATTTTTTCATACAATTTAAATTGTTATTTTATGTAATTTCCCCATTATGGCGCACACATTCCGTTTCCTGCTGATTTCCGCACGGAAATGCAGTTTCTAAATGTTGCTGCGTGTGTGCGTCGACGTGTGTCTGCCGCGCCATTTAGTGTTTGTTATTGAGCGCAGCTGCTGCCGCCAATATATGCGACATCATAAAATGTATTTTATTGCTGCAGCCAAGACAGTCCAGCGACGTTGGCTGCGTCTGCAAAAAACAGTTGCAACAAATTCAATTTTCATTTTCAGGCATTTTTCATAATGGCCATTTTTTGTGGCCCACACATGGCCCTCACAATGCCTACAACAACACCCAATTTCAAGGGTTACACATTACAATGTGCGTAGGAGTGTGCAATTTTCACAGTTAAATATTATAAAACATAAATTTTGATGATAATCTCCGCCAGTCGGCAGAACAAATCTTTAAATCTTTTAATCACAGCCGGCTCAAGAAAAGCAGAATGAATTTTTTAATTTTATTTTTATAACTACCGCTATCGATGTTCGTTGGTGCGCCAATAGCGGACATTGTCGTCCTTCCATATTGATGGCAAATTTAATTCGCACAAATACGATGAATTCTCGCTGGTATTTTGCCGCCATTTTCTTTCGGCTGCATTGTCTGGCGTTCGCTGTCTGCCGGCCAGCTGTGCAGCATACCTTTAGGCTGATGTGCCCGAGAATTGACAACAACAAAAATCAGCCCCCAAAAGAGTTCACTGTACTCCGGCGCGGTCCAGGCACGTTGCCATCGCTGAAATGTTCACTTTAGGCGCTTCACTGCCACTCGCCTCCGCCGCCGACGCGCTCATCTGCTTTTTGTACCTGTCTCTGCTTGTTGAAGTCAGTCCCTCATCCGCCCTCTACGGTTGCTTTTTATCAGCCATCGCATTCGATTTTTTGCCAATTTCCCTCGCTTCGTTCGCGCCGTTGTCGATAATTTCTGCCTTTTCTATGAAATTGCACATTGTTGAAAATTTCATTTCAGCTCGTTTCGTATCGTTTCAGTTCGTTTTGTGCTGCGCTACGCCATGGCGCCCAGCGGTATGCAATGCATTTCGTGCAACGAAAATCGAATTGAATTGTTGTTGACCAAAAAGGTTAACGTAACGTGGCAGCGGCGCAAGAGCGAACGACTGAGCAGGCTGCGGCTGGCAATAAAACAAGCCTGGCTGTGTCTGTGTGTGTGTGTGTGTGTGAATTGAACCGATTATGGCACAGCGCTGTACGGACAAACGTACAGACACCGGTGCGGCCAACGTACTCGCTGCGTAACTGGTCGGCATTAATGTCTGATTGTTGTTGTTGTTGTTGTTGTTGTTGTGGCCATGCGTTCATTGCACACTTGCAAGTTAATGTTGTTGCTGTAGATTTGCTTGCTGCTGGTGCACACACACATATGGCTCATAGTTGTATCTGTTATTGTGTCGTTGTGCTGGCAAACTTAATTTTTGACTCAAAAACTTTGTGCACCTGTCTCGCAATGGCAGCAAAGGCCAACAGCAAAGCACCGAACTTCGACACAACAACAACTAGACATCCACACCCACTTTCACACATGTCACAGTCCACTTTGGCAGTGATGGCATGTTTTTCAATGTTGTTGCAATTTGTTTTTTTGGGTGTTACTTTTTGTAACACAAAAACTATTTGTGCAGTGGGAGAGAAATTGGAAAAGTTTGCATTATTTTGGCATTTCTTGTCGACAAAAAGGGCCAACACAACAACAGCAACACAGCCAAGTGTAGCAACATGGTAAGGGGATAATTTCAGTTGACATTGATGATGTTACAGACACGCAAAAGTTTGCCATGTCGAAGATTTATCAGCAGAGTCGTGTTCTGGCTTGTGCACTACAAGCAATCAGGGCGCGGGTGGCAACGCCTGACAGCACATTTGCCGCTGATCGCTGCGTTGCGATACAATAATCTGCGGTACAAGCAATTTCAATTAATGTCTGACGGTGGCGCAAATAAAAAGCCATTCGAACGATCTGTGCAAAAAGGAGCACAATTCTTGCATAGTTGTTGATGTTGTTTTTGTTTTGAGTAAGTAAAGAGTTGAACATTTGGTGCATAAGTGACTTAATCTAAAACGAAAATCAAGGTGAACTTACTTGATTGATCTTTAGCAACTTTTTATAGCTGCCACCAAAAAAGGTTTTCAACTTGTCTCTTTGTTTGATATTAGTTGGTCCAGGAATCGAACCCATCACACTTACTTTGCAAAATTGTGGAGTTTGGCATTTTGATGCATCCATTGCATATAAAATTAGGGCACAAAACACTGAGCTACAAATTTTAGATCAAAGTTTGGGTATTGAATAATTCTTGGAGCGCTGAATATGTTGGATTACATAAGTAAAACCCATAAAGTATTTGGTCCGCAACAATCTGGCTTGATGACCTTTTGAAATGTTAATTTTTTGATGAAATTTTTTAACTCGAAAGCCCGGCCCAAACATGTTTTTGAGCTAAGTTTCATGTTTGAACATCCATTCTAAAACTTCATAACACTGTTTCATGAAACCTTATAACACTTGAAATCCGTTTTAATTTTTTGTTTATTGCATTCATTAAAGTACCAAACCTTCACTTAAATGGCTCGAGTAATGGTTGAGCAATTCTCCGAAATTATTTTTCATAGACAATCACGTTTTCTCTCTGAAAATACCTAAACAAAAAAATATTATTTTCATCCCAACAGTTAAAAACAAATTTAAAAAAAATATTATTTTTACCTAAATCTCATACAACTGAAATATTTTCGCCTCCAAAAATCTCAGAAAATCGTATTCCAAATTAATGCATTTTTTAAGTTAGTCCTACCAACATAAAACCGATTGCATATGGTCTACTTTTAGGCTGATCTGTAATTGCCAAATCACTGAACCGCTTCATTCTTTGCTCACGAATTCCCCAAACTGTTCAATATCTCATTCATAATTCATAACAAATCTCAGCGCCACACATCAACGCCACCAGCACTAAAGTCATCCATCGATTTCGTAGCACAAACTTTGCATAATAATAATCTGAATGTGTTTAGATGTGTGTGTTTGTGACACCAACAGGCAGCCAGTCAGTCAGTCAGCCTGTGCTGCACTTCTCCACACTTTTGCGGTTGCTTTATGCTCCAAAAAATATTCACACAGTAATTTTCAAAGATTCATGCACTCGTACTTGAGCTGTTGTTGTTATAGTTGTTGTTGTTGTTAGTGTTGTTGTTGTATTGTTATAGTCATAGTTGTTGTGGCTGCTATTAGGTTAAGTCGGCGTCAGGCAGTTGTGGGTTGGTATAAAATTACATAACTCTTCACAACTCGAGCATTGTACGCGTAATTTGTATAAACACCCACAGCCACACACAGACACACACACACACAAACAGACACAACCCCATATAGACACATACTGTTGAGCCATGCAGATGAATCGCTGCAAGCGCCCCCGGAAATGAAAATGAATATTGAAATTGGTTTGGCAGGCGGCGCAGTGGCTGTGGCAGCAAATATTGTGCGAAGCCCCATGCATGCAGCGCCTTAACATATGCAGCGCCAAAAGAAAAGTGCAAAACTGAAAGCTCGCAAACGAAAACAAAGCAACAAAACAACAAACTCGCAGGCGAAGCAAACGAAAACTGTGCCAGTTGTGGGCTAGTTGGAGGTTATGTTGCGCGGCGCAGTTGTGCAAGTTTCGGCGGAACGACGGGTAGTAGGCAGGCTAAACATTGGGCGCGACGACAGCGCAACGGGACTGGGAAGTGGTGAAAGTAGTGGAGCACGAAGAAGAAGAAGAAGCAGCAGTAGTAATAGTGCCGGCGAATGAGGCTAAGGCTGCTGGTGCGATGGAGAGTCGAAAGCTGTTGATGAAGATGAAAATGAAAATGATGAAATGAGAGTTGAGTTGTCGAGTGCCGTGTGCATATTTTAATAATGGCGCATACAGTGGCGTCCGTGCCAATTTGCTTGCAAAGGAGAAAATTACTTTTTTGCTATTCATCCTAAATGTATGCTAGGATTATATCAAGTTGGATCAGCAGAGAGTACTGGATTCAACTCTAGTCGCTGATTCAACTAGTTAACAATTAGAAATACATGAAAGTTAGAGAGTTGAGTGTTCCATGACTACTGACATCGAGGCTTAGCGACTAAAACTTTCGAATACAGGTGATGGGGTTTTATTTACTGACTAAACCAGCACCAGACAGCACTTTCTTTAAACGATAAATTTTTAAAGACAACCTCTAGGCTTAGGTTCTAGAAAAAACTTGTGTCTATTGTGATTTCATTCACTTTTGATTCCGGTGGCCTTCTCTGTTTGGTTCCCTCTATATCCAAAAGGGACCTTTTGGAAATCATTTGGCTTTGGCTCCAATTCATTTGGCTTAGAATTCAATCGAAATATTTATGGAGAAATAGAAAGGCCAGCAAAATTGGGTCGATTCTAGAACGTTGACTTAAATATTAAACAGAAAGATTAGCGTAGCTTAATAATTTGTCTGAGTTAGAGAGCTCTGAGTTCAAATCTCTACTCAGTCCAAACACCAATAAAGAGTGCTTTACTTTTGGCCTCCACCCTTTGCTACAAACTAAACCAGTTGTGTACGTACAAATACACAAAAATTAACAACATTTTATAAAAATAAAACATCTTTCATTCTAGTCGTCTCAAGTGGGCACGTAGATCCATAACAGCTAAGGAAATATAAATGTTCTCATTCCGGTTAAGTACTTTCCGGTTAAGTACTTTTTAGGTTCTTAACACAAGAAAGACCGCAAGTTTTCTATACCTAAAAATACTGCATATCATATCCTCTAATATCTCGAAAAGTACACATCAGATTTGGTAATTTTTTTACAAAATATATTTTTAAAAATATATAAAACTTTAAACCATAAAAAAATAAAAGTCACCAAAGCAAAACTTCATAGAAATACTAAAAGGAATACAGATATTTAAAAATAAAAAATCGTCAAAATTATCACAATGGCCTTTCTAGTGTTAAGAACTCTATAACAATAAACTCAACTGCACTGTAGTGAACTCCTAATGCACTCCACAACTACCTTCCGATACAATTGTGCACGCGTTCTACTTTTTCCCCTAAAACTATGCAACATAAGAACAAACTCGGAATCGCCTCACTCACACCAAATACATTAGAATCAATTGTGCTGTGCATACTTTTAGGATGAATTTTAATTGCATTACGCTTTGTGCGACAACTTCAGCCGGCAAATCCATCGCGACGCCGCCCTTTTAAAAGCATTTAGAACAAACTCATTTATTTCGAACATTTCAAAGGAATCCCCACACAAACTTCCCCAATTCGACTTGCTCGACACAAAAATTGTTCATACACTTTTCCCTCCTACCGGGCGCGTGGTCCGCGGCGCTTGCATAGCATTTCTAAGCCGAGCTACGAATAGGCGCACTGAGCTGGCATTAAAAATTCAGCAGCAAATTCGTTAGGCATTTGCGGGCAATCGCATGGAACAGATTGAGATGGAGATTGCGATTGCGATGGCAAGATTGAAGATTTTGATTTTATGATGCTCGAAACTGCGCCGACCGGGCACTCGTTCAGGTCCAATGTTGATGTTTGAGCGCAAATGTTGCCGCGGGCCAAGTGCCCGAAATGTGTGCGCACACATTTCCTTTGTCGATTCGTTTCGTTCTAACAAAGCAGCTGAGATGGGAGCACTCACAAAGCCAAGTGAAATCAGCGAAATTGCAGGAATTAAAAAGTGCCGCAGGCAGTCGACAAACAATTTGCTTTACCGTTTCGTTTATTCGAAGCCGTGACAACGCACAACGAATGCTGAATGTTTACAAAATTTTACAAATGATTTAACAGCGTTTTTTTTTTAATAATTTCGCTTTTGCTTCATTCATCAATATTGACACGTCTTGATGTTGACGACGACGGCAGCAGCCGCAGCGTGCAAAATATTCACGCAGTCACACTTGAGTGCATTCAATTAAAATAAATGCAAACAAACTCACACACACGCGCACACAGAAACAGTGGCTGGGTTGTGACACTAAATTGTGTATGTAAACGTGTATGTGTGTGAGAACTGACTCCATGAATTTAAGCCAAAGCGAAACAACGCCGCACATCGTTTTTCATAATGGCGACGAAGTTGCGCAGTTTGATGAGATTTCTGTGCCGCCAGCCATGGCGACGATGTGCGTGCTGTGGCCGTTGTTGCTGTTGTTCATAATCACTGTAAGCGGCCATTGTTGTTGCAATATGGAAACGCGTGTTCGACGCACATACAACTTTGTATCGTTGCGGCGGCCTCGACGCGACGGCCGGTGGTGCAGCTGGGTGTTTGTTTTGCATATGTTTAGGCGCCGGCACCTACCAGTTCAGTCCAGCGCTTCACCAGACTTTCATGTATGTGTCTGTCTGTATGTTGTTTTTGTGTTCACATAAGCTCTACGTGCACCCGCCCATTCAACGCCAATGAAGTGAAAATGACTTAAATTAATAATGGAATTTGCCGCGGCGCTTGTTGCCGCACGCAAAATCACATGCAATATTGCACTCAACGGACACGCCCATTTACGTCCACGCACACAATTTCTTCAACACAGAGAACCAAGCAGCACGCAGCACTTAAAGTGGCAATTAATCTATGCGTTCAAGTGTGTGCGTCAATGTTTGGCGAAATTTGAAGTGAATTTGAAGTGAATGATTGGCGGTAAATTTCGAGCTAGTAAAGCTTTAAGAACTTGAAATATATGTAAATTTGTTTAAATGTTCTGAGCAACTAAATGTTTCGAAAACTTGGTGTAAAAAGGTTATTAATTAAAGATTTGGGAGTCGTTTTTAATTCTAAGCTTTTTTTGACTCCAAGTGTTTTTAATTCGTACTCTATGTGAACCTCGTTCATTCCAAGTGCTCTCCCTTCTCAGATCCATATTCCCTCAAGTTATTATATTCCACTTTTGTTGGCTCTAGACTAACAAAGGCAGCCTTGATATGAAGCAATTTTTTACTATAATTCGACTCAAATAGATGCTAGAAAGTTTTGATTAACTTTTCTCTGTATTATTTTCTGTGACTCACGTTTTCAGATTTAATCTTTGAATCGCTGCGTAGTAGAAAATGTTTTCTCTCCACAAAACTACTTATTATTAAATATCATCAATGAACTTATTGACGAGTGATTGACTTGATTGATTAGACTAAATTTCAAGTTCCAGCCTGATCTCTTCGACAGTCTGAGCTTTTCACTGCTGGCCCTAACAAAACCAACTAACTCAGAAAAGATCCCACTCCAACAGTTCTGATTGAATTCAAAATTCCTTAAACAATGATTTTGCTATTTCTAAGAATTATTTTTGGACAATCTCTCAAATTGAGTAAATTTCACGGACTTAACTGTTATAAGTTTTTTTAAGAAAATAATTGCAATGTAACTATTTATTACAATGCAACATACAATTTTTTTTTGTTGATTATAATTATTATTTGCGACAGTTAAGAGTTATGAGGAACAATTTTTTTTCGTTCTCGATAATTACACTGTGCAAGTCGAAAATTGAGACATGGGGGGACCTACAGCGCGACTTTCTATAGGTATACTGAGTTGAGATCCACCAGCCGTTTGGCTGGATTGGCTCTAGTTTAAGAGAAATCCGTCCTTGAAGTTTGCTCATTTTAGTCGAGTTCGTCGCTTAAGTCTTCGAACGTTTAAATGCTAATAGGTCCTAAATCGTTCCGAATATCGCTTTACTGTCTTCGGCAAGTTTGTAGATATTTTAACGGCCAACAAATTTGCTGAAGACACCAATCCAAAAAAATACATTCAAACTGTGTTGTTGCGATATGTGCATTTTTTTGCGCAACATGGCGTATGAGTGTCATACGCAAATTTGTTGGGCGTCAAAATATCTACAAACTTGCCGAAGACAGTAAAGCGATATTCGGAACGATTTAGGACCTGCTTAAGCGACGAAATTGACTAAAATGAGCAAACTTCAAAGTCGGATTTCCCTTAAACTAGAGCCAATCCAGCCAAACGGCTGGTGGATTTCAATTCAGTATACCTATAGAAAAGTCGCTCAGTATGTCCCCCTCATGTCTCAATTTTCGACTTGCACAGTGTAATTATTTTAGGTCTCTGATAAATTTAGAATATTTAGATTTGTATTCATATTTGCTAGTTTCCGCCAATATGGTGACACGAGCATATATCCACCGCTTCAGGAGTTCTACTCTGATCTAGACAGATGGACAATTAAGCACACCAACAACTCGGTCCGACTGCAGCATCTCACGCACGCTGTGGCCGAACATTAACCAAAAGAGGACTCTGTGTCTTCTGCAGTTCAGCAAAACAGATCTTTGCAACTTGCTGGAGTTCCAACGGGGTCCTGTGCCAGCGGCCTGTTTGCGGACAGGACAGGTCTGATCTATTTTCACAGCTGCCAAGACGAGGAAGTAACAGTTTCTGTGCAGCGTCTCCTATGTGAATGTTTGGTACTTTCAGTCATACGACAGGGCTTTTAGGGGATCAGGGGCTTTTGAAGATCTGGGCATGGTAGGCCTTGTGCCACTGAGTGATATCACCAGATTCATCGGAAGTTCATCTTTAGTACAGAACACAGAATGAGAGAGACCTCTGTCATATCATCTATCGGGCATTGAAATGGACCGTTGAGGCCTTGGAGTGCACCAATAGAGACATCGGCAAGCTGCCTGTCTTTCCTAACCTAACCTAACCAACTCACTTTCCACTAGTTTGTACCCCCCCTGGACCTTTTAATGATACATTTATTAACAACCATTACAACTAATAAATCCAAGCAATCAACATAAAGTTAGGTCCAACATCGACTCCTCAAAACTGATCCACAGAAATGGCCAAATGGCAAAAGTGCAACAATCTCGCAAAACCCATCACTCCTAAACATAACTGTTGCATTTTGTATAAAATTTTTCACATCAAATCACTAAAGTAAAATATCGAAAAAGTATCCTCAAATCAAAATGTAAAGTGCTGCGTTTTACCACAAAAGTACAAAATATTTAGTATGCAGTCGTAAAAAGTGATGGCAAAGCAATCAACAGCCATTACACTGTCCGATATTAATTGCACACTTTGCAAAAATGATCCATAAACCAAATGGCCGAATGGCAAGAGTGCAAAAATGTGCTGCAATCAGCGCCAACGCCGCGCGTTTTTATTTGCCAATAAAAAGCGAATGCCGGCGAGCAAAAATGTTCGTATATAAATGTTTGGTTTTCGGTATAAAAATTTCAAATTACGCTTTGCTTTATACTTCAAATGTCAAATGAACAATAACTATGCAATAATAACAACAAAACCAACAACAACGCTAGTGGGGGGAAATGTGTTGCAGCGAGCAAGCAAACAATTGTCAGGATGGACGTAGAGACAGACAGACAAACAGAACGTTGAGGGCACAAACAGACGCACAGGACAGACGAGCGAGCGAACGAGGAGACCATTGCACAGTCAGACAGGCGCACAGACATGCGGCACAGAGAAATGCATAATTTCGCAAAAGTAATTCGCATGTCAAACAATGACATAAATTGCAATAATAGCAAAAGCAACAACAACAACAACGACGAAAACTAACACCAACAATACACACAAGCAAACAAATATACCGCACACTAATATGACACTAACACAAATAAATGTAACAGCAACAATAACAATGACAACAACTATCAGCAAATCCACAACAACAACAACCACGATTTACAACAATAACAACAACGCAGCGGCGGCATCATCAACAGCAGCAAACAAAAGTAATAACCGCTGTTATTACCCCAGCAAAAGGCGCAGACGGGGCGCGGCGGAGACAAAAGCAGCGAGCGCACAGTACATAAATGCGGCCCAAATACGAGTACATATGTGTGTGTGTGTATGTTTGGGGAGCGACAGCGCAGGCCATGGCGGAAGATGTCACGAAAACAATGGCAACATTTTTTTGCAATTTGTTTTGTTGTTGTGTTTTGTTATTCATTCCGTTGTGTTTTGTTTTGTCAAAACAACAAGAAAACCCACTTTACAAACATAAATTACCAACATGATGATGATGGCGACAACAACAACAACAACAAGCACAACAACAATCATAATATTGTTGACAACAGCGACAGCGAATGGGCTACTGCTTCGAAATGCTGCAAATATGCTAGCAACAACAACAAAAACAATCGTAACACAACCAGCAACAACAACAACAACAACTGAAGCAGCAAGCGTTGAGCCACTTTCGGTTGCAATTTGCCGCTTGTGCCATCGCCGACTCTTTCTATATATTTTTGCAAGGGATTGAATCGTGTTTGTTGCCGCTGTTGTTGTTGTTGTAACGCAGCCGATGCAAATTATAACCTAAAAAATAAACATGAAAACATTTTGTTGTAAATTTGCAAATAAAAAAACTAAATTGAAATGAAAGAAAGAGCGAAAAGAAGAAAGGAAGAAAGGAAAAAGTTTAACAACACCGCCGCTTACTGAAAAATGTCCTGCAACAATTACAGCAACAAAAATGCAAAACAGCAACAGCAGAAAGTTTAGCAAACGCAAATGGGTAGAAGACGAACAACGAAAACACGAAGCGTGGTGCAAAAAATGCAAATTATCAAACGGCAAAGGACGAGCGACGAATTGCAGAGCAGCTGTGAAACGGAAACCAAAAATCCAAAGCGGAAATGAAAATAAAACTCAACCGAAAAATGCGCACAATGGAGCAAACATAAAGGATGGAGTAGCAGAACGAGGAGGGGTAGGGGGATAAAAAGTGTTAACATGAAGCGAGACGCATAAACGTCTGACGAGTGTTGAGACTGCGGGATGAGAGACGTGAGCGAAAGCAAAAAAAGCAAACACTAGAAGCGGGCAATGGGAGAAAAAAGTAAAAGTAGAAAAAGAAAAAGAAAAAGAAAATACAAAATAATATATTGAAAGGTGACAATTGGTGAAAGAAAAGATTGTAAAATAGTACAAAATTAAGAACAAAATATAAGAAGAGCATTAAAGGAACAAAAACTGAAGAATGACAAGAGGGACAAAGCGACAAAAGAGTATAAGAAAACGTGAGCCAGAAGCTAAGAGGCTGAAGCAGCAAAAAGCGAACAGCGGAGGATGCAGTGCAAGTAAGATTTGATGGCGTGCCGAGGTTTGAGCGCGCACCGGTGCTGTGCCCAAGAGTCCTGAACGAAAGGAAAGGACCAAGGAGTAAACAGGCAGCGAGGCAGCGCAAACAAATTACGGAAATATTGTGATTCAAATTTGGCATTGGGAAAAATATTACGTTAACGCTTCGAAGATTTTTGTTGTTTGTTGTTGTTTTCCCTGACATTTTTCAAATTAACTTTTTTCACTCGTTTTTGCAGCACTCGGTCGCAAGTTGATACTCTCAGCTCTATGCAACGGTATTCGTTCATGTACCGTAATTTCTTACCACTTGTAATTTGATGTTCTTGTTGTTGGGCTATGTTTTCGTTCTTACAGCTTAGACTTCATTAGCAAGTTTGTGTTTTTTGCTCAGTTTTATTTTTCATTTTTTGTTTTGAGAAAATAATGTTGAAGCAGGACTGTTGATTGCCGGATGAATGTTTTGTTGTATTTTACTCTATTGGTGTTGTAGTGCAATATTAAATTTCATGGACTTCCAAGAGCTGTGCAAATTAAGTGGAAGCGCATAATTTGATAAAGAATAGGAAAATGCAGGGTGTTTTGCGATTTGTGTTGAGATTTAAAACATTTTCCAACGAATTCCAAGTAATTTATTTTTTCTTTTTAATAATGAAGAAAATTTTAAATTATTTTGGAGGAATTTATTTCACTTTGAAATTATGGAAAACTCTCCATAGAATTTAAATAAATTTTTTTGTATTTTTGAAATTTTTTGTAATAAGTTGCAAACTATTTTAGAGGATTTTATGTAATTTAAAAATTATAGAAAAGTATCCAAAGCATTTCATTTAATTTTTTATGGACCAAAAAGGAATTCATTATTCTTTAAAAGTATAGAAAACGCTCCATAAAATGTAATTTAAGTAATTTCTTTTTTTTAATTTTTGTTTAAAAAATTTCAAACTTTTTTAAAGGCATTTATGTATTTTTTAAATTATAGAAAAGTGTCCAAAGAATTAAATTTCTTTTTATGGAACAAAAAGGAATTTATTTTACTTGAAAATTATAGAAAACTCTCCATAAAATTTAATTTAATTTATTTGTATTTTTTAAATATTGTTTAAAAAGATTCCAACTATTCTAGAATAATTTATGTCACTTTTAAATTATAGAAAAAACCCCAAGAATTTAATGTAATTTTTTTATTGAAATTTAAATTTGTTTTAGAAAAAATATTTTTCAAAAAATATATACATACATTTATAGAGGATTTTATGGCAATTTCAAATTATAGAAAACTCTCTAAAGAATTTGATTTAATTTAAATGGAACAAAATTTAAGATTATTTTAGTGAACATATATTAAAATATGTATATAAAATTACATATATGTATATATATATAGATTTACTTTACATCAAAAATCATGCAAATACCCTGTTTGTTTCTAAAAAATGGGTGTAATTTGTTGTTTCTCAGAAAATTAAAACAAGAAATGCGCAAAGCAGAACAAGCAAAATTGCAATATTTCAGCAAAATGCAAAAGGTGTCACGATTTAATTGCCTTCCTTCTGCACTTGAGGCCACCGACCAACATTATTCAGAGCGCGCAAGACTTTTCCACTGAAAATCAAAACAATAGCAAACGTGCACAATTGCAGCACGTCAGTGCACCGAAGGGCTGATAGCCCAATGTGGCACGAGGCACAGCTGGCAACATGCAACATTCAAGAACAACACCAGCTGGAGCCGTCCCCATTAAGTCCAACTACAAATTTGATAAAGACTGATGATGGGCATCACAACAACAGTGCAAGGGGAGAGGGGGAAGGGGAAGTAGAGAACGAGCGCTCACAGCACAAATGTGGGTCTAAGCCAGGTTTAAGTGAGCTTCAATGAAGCAAAACACCAAATTGCAATAAGGCACAAAAGCACCAACAACACTGTGAAATATATGAGGTCAATTTGTGTGTAATGTGGTTGTAGGTAGGCGAAATTTTGATAAGGCAGAATAAAGTAGATGAATTTGGAGCTTAGTTTCCGAAAGAATTCCATGTCAATGTTGGAAAATTTGCAGTTCTAATGCCATGAATTTGTGAAACAGGTCAAAGTTTAGTCAGGAACGTCAATGTTATGGGGATTGAGCGGGATTTTTTTAGAGGTCCTGGCACATTGTTACATTGGTATTGGTACACTTGATACATTGATGCGAATATTGAATGACTTCGTTGGGTCTGTTAACTTCTTTGTAAGTGAAACATTTCTGATGCCAATTTTTTTGATAGATATATTTTAGTTTCTGTTTCAAAGACTGACTAAACAGCTGACAATGTTTTCAATGGATTTGCTAAACTTAGGCCATTGCATTGAACTAGAAGGATTTGAAGCAAAATTACGGTATCAGCTAATTCTTGAGACAATTTAATAAGTGGTGGACTTATAAAGCGATATGATTAGCTTTTCTTTATTAGTAGTTGATTTACTTGGTTTCTTACTGGCCATGATTTTAATAAATTTATACACGTTTCCTTCTTTAATAAAAGTCAAAGTGTACTACTGTGTACAAAGAATACCCGGAATTTGTTTATAATTCAAAAAATCTTTATTTATTCTTCCAAATCAATTTCATCGCCTTCAAAGTAGTCCCCCCCGATGCAATGCACTTATGCCAACGGACTTTCCAATCTTCGAAGCATGCCAAATAGTCACCTTCCGGTATGGCCTTCAATGCGCGCGGCGATTCACGTTGAATCTCTTCAATCGATTCAAAACGGTATCCTCGAAGTGGTGTTTTGAGTTTGGAGAATAGCCAGAAGTAACAAGGAGCTAAATCAGGCGAATACGGTGGCTGTGGAACGATATGAGTTGGCGAAATGCTCACGAAGAACCAATGCCGTGTGAGATGGTGCATTATCGTAATGCAAAAACCAAAAGTTGTCTTTCCATAAATCCGGCCTCTTTTTGCGAATAGCTTCACGCAAACGACGCATAACGCTCAAGTAATATTCCTTGTTGACAGTTTGGCCCGGCGGAAGGAACTCATAATGCAAAACACAACAATGCAACATGAAGCAAATTCAAGGTACTGTAGCGCAAGAAAATTTTGAATTAATGGGAATCAAAGAAGGTAAAGTCGGGACATAAAAAGAGCATAATTAGCTCATAGATACCAGATTAAAATTACTGAAATTTTGAAAGTCTTCCACACTATGTAAAGGCTGTCATGTTTATCAACGCATGGAAGTAATGAGCTCAGTTTCAGAACTTTGTATTAACTTTTAAGTGTTTGTGTGTGGTTAAGTGTATAAGTTTCTGCTTTTGAACCTAGAATCGTTCTCGTTTTGAATGCACTTTTGTTTTCTAAAGCTTTAAAACAAGACAAACACAGCTTAACTGGACACATTTTTCACATATCCGTAACCAACATATGAGACAAACTTGAATTGAAAACCCACATTACTTACGGCATTACTCAATGGTAGTAGCACCCAAACAATTACAACTACACTGACAGCATAGGACAACAAAAGTTAAGGCAGACAAGACAGACAACTTGAAGTAATTCAGTGTTCAGTGTTCAGCCGCCGCGTACCGCCGCCAATCAATAAACACCCAGAACAAGGACAACGGCGGTGGTAAAAGGAGACAACAACTACAACGACATCGGCAGATGTGTTTTGTTATTGTTGTTGTACAACATGTTGCTAAAATATGTACACAACCACAAATCATACAGAATGTATGACTGTCATTGATTATTACGTGGCGTTGCTGTCAACATTGGATGTTGTTGCCGAATGTGGCTAATTCATAGCAAAATGCGCTAATTATAATGGCAGCGTCATATACATACACACACATATACATGCATATATGCATATGTATCTATGTGTTGTACAGTGTTGCACGCAACAGGGGGAGTGGAGCTTTGGGGTCAATTTCTTTTTCCAATATTTGTTTGTTACAAAGATTGTGGGTGGCAAATATGGTTTCAAAAGACTTGGACTCAAAAGTTGTCTACGAATCTCCGCCCCCTCCAAAATGAAATCATATACACGCCACTGTTACTGTATAAGTGTGTGTATATATGTGAGTGTGAGTGATTGTGCGGCTGTTGCTGCGGTTAGTCGGAGAAAAGGAACAGCGCGGCAACCACATAGAACTTATTTTCCACACACACACACACACCCACACACATACTTCTGCTCATTGGCGCTAATGAGTTGAATGTGTTGCAACACGTGTTTTTGTTGTTGGCAGCCTGCTGCTGCCACTGTCCCCAACACCCACAACAATAATCGCTTTGTTGACGGCAGTTGTGACGTTCTCCAGTTGCTGTCGCTACTTTCTTTGCTGTGACCTGATGATTATCTTGTTGTTGTTGTTGTTTTTGTTGCTGCTGCTGTCCTATGGGGCGACAACGCCAGGAAGTGCTAAATTGTGGTGATTTTTGCAAGTGTTGCCGCGGCAAACAAAAGCGCGCGTTATCAATGTTGCTGACTATGTTGCTGCAGCGGTGTCAACCCTGTTGCCATAATATATTTTTGCTGAATGAAAATATTCGCAACGCTAATGAGCGGTGCGCACTGCGCTCCATTCGCTGACACTTGCAATTGTGGCAATTGTGTTCCTGTTGTTGTTGTTGTTGCTGTTGCCAACTGCGCTCACCCGTATTATTGCTGTCATTGTTTATTAATAAGCGCCACTTGAAGTGGCACACAGGAAGCGGCCACACAATGCCAGCTGGCAGCCGACAAGTGGGCAACTGGCAGCCGACGCCCAGCAGCTGTCAGCCAGTTGGCTGCTGCCTGACGGGTCGCTGAACTGCGGCGCCCTCATTACTGATTATTGTGGTGCACTAAACGGTGGCGTTTTTTTTTATCAGCTGTGAAATTGCTGCTAATTACTATATACCAGCGATGTGGTTTCAAGCTGCACGGTTGCATTGGCATTGTTGTGTTACTCCGCGCATTAAACGCTTACAATTTTCATGCTTATTTCAACATTTTATTTCATAATAACAACAACTGTTGCATTAGGTTTCTCAACAGTCGCATGCAAAACATTACCTTAGTGTTGCCAGATATCCAAAGCGATGTTCTTCTAGATCTAAAAAATTCTGATCTTAAATTCCTCAATCTAAAATTTGTCCATTGGTCATTGGTGCACTTAGATCAGAATTCAATTCCTATAGTGCAGTCACTGTGTTCACCTTCGCATCGCAAACTTCGCACTGATTCTTCAACCTGTTGTCTCGTGAATGCCTCTATTAATTTGATAAACACACCAACATCGAACAATTAATGCGTCTTTTTCCAAAAGCATTTCATTCTAATTGCATTGTTTTCAATTGTTTAATGATTTGTTGTTTATATTCTGTTTTGTTAAATTTCTTTTTACTACCCAAGTTGAAAGTTGTTCCGTTGTTGAAATTCCTTAATTTTTTTTTATTGCTCTCAGTGAATTGCAAATTTTCTTCGAATTTGCCTAAGCCGCAGCCGAAGTTTCGAAGGCACACACAACTCACTGAGCCGCAGCAAAGAAATTTCGCGCGCACTTCAAAAGCATTTCGCTTCGTGCTCGTGCAAGTTTTTAATTAACATCCCATGCTAATTTTCTTTAAGGTACGAATTCGAGGTGCTCTCAAGTACGATGCGAATTTGCTTTCTTCATTTTACTTGGCCAGCGGCACTAGATTTTCATTCAAACAAAAGCAACACTTGAAGCGTTGCATTTTAGTGAATACAAAATTAAATTTAACACAATTTATTGCCACCAATTCTAAAACTACATCACACTTTATATGTGTGTGTGGCTGGTTAAAGTCGCTCCCGGAAAATAATCTCATTCGGATATTGTAACAAAAATGCCGTTGACTGCATTCTATGAACGCCGGCAGGCATCGTTAGCAATTCAAATCGACCAAAGCGGAAAGCCAACAGAATCGACATTGCAACGACAACGCCAATAATTGGCATGAATTTCAAAATTCAGTTAAAATCAGCGCTGCCATTCGAAGCCGTTTTAGGGCCACACATCGACTGAGCGTAACAGGATAACAGGACAACAGTGAAGGCAAAAAACTTGCAGACAGACATGAAAATTCCATGTGCAGTTTTTAGTGCTAATGAGTTTGAATAGAATTTGGCACAAATTAATTGCTGATTGCAGTATTGTCATTAATACCATAGAGAATTTTAGGCCTTTGCCAATAACACCGTGCGACAAAAATTAAAAAAAATTTCCACACCGGAAAAAATCCATATGGGCGTGAAACTAGAGACCAAACATAGTAATACTGCGTACTCAGTTTTTTATTTGTACATCGTTTGTCCTTGTAAAAGGACTTCAAAATTTTGAAGGGTATAAAAAATATAGAAAATATAAAAAATACATAACCTCGTTAGAATATGGCGAAATGTATATCAAATCAAAGAGAAAAGGCTGCAGAATTTAAATAAAATTGATTTTTTATCCATTTGTAAAACAGGATATGAAAAAGGTCCTTTGAAAATTTGAATCCTATATATCCTTGAAAATTTATATAGAATTTTCTTGAAAAGTAAGTATGTTAAAACCCAAAATCTCCTTGATCACGTGTCAAAATTTCATTATTCTCGCTTCATTGATTTTGCATCTTTTTCTTATTTAAAAAAGAAATTTGAATTTTTGTACTTCATTAGAATTGCAGCTTCCGCCTTTTTTTAATAACTTTCGAACCAATAAAGTTAGAGTAATGAAATTTTGACACGTGATCAGGATGATTTGGGGTTTTAACATACTTACTTTTCAAGACTATTCTATGTAAATTTTCAAGGATATAAAGGATTAAAATTTGCAAAGGACCTTTTTCATATCCTTTTTTACAAATAGATAAAAAATTACTTTTATTTTAATTCTTGAGCCTTTCCTCTTTCATTTGATATGCATATCGCTATATTCTAACGAGGTTAAGTATTTCTTATATATTTTTTTATTTTGTATCCCCTTCAAAATTTTGAAGTCCTTTTAAAAGGACAAAGAATGTAGAAATGAAAAAGTGAGTACGCAGTATTACTACAATTGGTCTCTAGTTTCACGCACATATGGATTTTTCCCGGTGTGAAAAATGTTGTCGCACAGTGTAATTAGAAGTTGACTTTACAAATTGGAATATTTTTCGTATGAAATGAAGCGAGTTGGTTGGCAATTGGAAGGATCGATTTAACGCTTTGATGACCAAAAGGTTAAAGGTGGCATAAATGTGGAAATAAAAATGGGTCTAAGATTGTAAAAATTGCATATGGGGGACATTAGCTGTGAGAAAGGTAGCTGGGCAGGATTGCCTGCCTCCAAGGCAGAGTCTACTTAGACCATGAAAGCCCATTGTAATGCCACATACAATCGACCAGAGAACTGCTCAATGTGGTTCATTGACCTTGGTTTGACCTTCTCAAAAAGACTAGTAGACTGTGAGTAGTCTTATCGGCTTGAGGAGGAAGTTGCCAAGGTGATTCTTCTTTCTTCTGTATCAAGCAGGAAAAGTGCAGAGAAAGTGAGAGGATTAACAACAATTTTGTGACACTAAATTTTATTTTCATCTTAATCATCCACCCCTATTAAAATCACGTATCTACCCAGCCTGACTCGCCGTGACTCACATTTTTTGTTTACGAAATAATGCAACATCTATTCAAATTTTATGGTTTTTTTTTACTTGTAAATCACATTAAGACCTCTTCATTCTTCACTGTTAAAGTTCGTAGTGAGTGCCCTGCACTCACGGTGGGCGATTGAGGGTTAAGATGATTTGACATCAAAAGTGAAAATTCGTAGACAATTTTGTGTTGTTTGGTAAAAAATTGTTATTGCTATTTCAACAGCAACGACATTCAAGACGTGAATGCAAATTCAGTAGGATGAGAGCAAATGAAAGGAAAATCAAGACAACTTGATTGGATAACAACAACAACAACAACAACAGTGATCACTAAACACACACAACACGTCACCAAATTGCACCAACGCACGTCAGTATCTGACGCTTCTTCAGCGTTTGATGCTGTTGATTTAGCCGCTCGGTTGCTGTTTTTGGCGCTGTAACATTTTTAAATTGCAAATTCGCAGCAAAATTTACAGCTGGCGATAAGCAAAACAAAAAACAAAACAAAAGTGATTCAACAGCGCCGATAGGCGCTCGTAGTGGGTGCTGATTCAGCGCTTTTGCAGCGGCACCTTGAATGACTTTCTTTGCAATTTTTGCCCCACACACGTGTCGACACGTGCTCGCCGTAGCCGCCAAACGAAGACGTCGCATCACTACTCGCACAGTACGCGGCCGATAAGCGGCTGTCGCTGCCGTCACCACTTGACGCGTTAACATTAATTTTAATGCCATATCGTGCTGACGCTGTTGACGCGTTCGCTTGTCGCCTTTCAACGCACGTTTCTGGCCGCACAGCTGGCACCTGCGCGCGTCCTTACGGCCGACATTGGCCTCTACCGCACACAGTTTTACACTTTTGGTTGCTGCTGTTGCCTCGACTCGTCTAAATACTCGACGACCGGGCGCTGCTTGTTGTTTTTGTTGGGTGCGCTTTTAAATAAATTAAATTAAATCAGACGTCAGTGACGCGGAAGTGTCTGCAATGCTTGCGGAAGTTGTTTCGCTGTGTAGAGTGTGGAGTGGGGGAGCGAGGAGTGAGGCTGAGCGCACCTATCTGGCTGCCTGCGATGCGAGTCCTGCCAATTTGTTGCTTTGTTTTCATAGTTGTTGTTGTTGTTGTTGTTGTTGATTTTGGCCGCTGCCTTACTGCCTGTCGTCTGCACAGCCGGGACGCCGTCACCTCTCGGGTACAGACGATGTTTGTGCTCGTCGTTGTTTATGTTGATTTTAATTTTGTTAGCAGCTTTTTCAGCGCCCACTCTCCCCACGCACCCGTCCGCTGGCATTTTTCGTTAATTCCTCTTTTTGTTGTTTCACATTTTTGTTTTTTAGAGCTTCACTTACACATTGGGGTCTATGTCAAAAGTTTGATTAAATTTTTAAGTAATTTTGCCACATTAGAGATTTTTCACATCGCAACTTTTGCATTTTGTTGCTGTTGTGTTTTTTGTTCTCTTTGTTAGGGATGCAAGCATTCAGTTGGTGTTTGTTACTTCAGGGCAACAACAAACAAAAAGGTGTTTTAATTTTTTCGTACCATTTTATGATGTCAGCTAGTTTGCTATAGTAGTAGTTGTTGTTATTGTTGTTGTTTCTTGCGGTTGCTTTTGAGTTTATTACGCATTACAGGCTTAACTGTGCCTTGATCTGGCCATGTCGGCAGGTTGTACCTACATATGTCCAATATTTCATGTTTACACTGCCGTTGTTGTTGTTGTTCCTGTTGTCATTTTATAGTTTGCGGTACAAATTCCGCAGCAAATTAGTTTTAATCATAAAGCAGCGCGTTACTCTGCGAGCCGTAAAGGTGCAAAGTTTAATCCATTTTAAAACCCCTTTTCGAAATTTTAATTGAATTTCCCATGTAACCTAAATCTGCACGCAGAGCACAATGACGGTTGCAGTGTGTTTATTTAATTATGTGATTTAAGGAATTTTGTGACCAGTTTTAGTGTGGAATTTCGGAGAGAAGGTCGAGTGTAACGAAGTCGAGCAGGGCTCAAAAATGTTATTCGGCGGAATTTAGCGAATAGAAATGTTTGAATTGGTCGAATGAAATTTCATTTGTAGTCTGTACAAGTAAAAGTTATTCATGCCAGAAGTTTTCGGTCAATGATTTTGAGTATCAAAATTACTAAAATGTTGAAATACATAGTTTAATATTTAATGCCAAACTTTGGATTTCAATACCTAACACAACAAAACGAAATACAAATTTTTAACATTTTAGTTTTTACTTTAAACTTGTATTACATAATTTTATGTCTATAAGTTAAGTGCTTAAAACAATATATTTGTAAATAATTTTTGAATTTTTAAACTAAACACAACAAAACGAAATACATATTTTTAACATTTTAGTTTTTACTTTAAACTTTTATTACATAATTTTATGTCTATAAGTTAAGTGCTTAAAACAATATATTTGTAAATAATTTTTGAATTTTTAAACTGTTGATATTAATATTTTAGGAATTTTTTAGACCAAAAGCACTTGGCGTTTAGTTTAATTGTTGAATAATTTTTTTATTCAATTTTGAAATATTAAGTGAACATTTTTTTAGACAAAAGCTATTCATTTGAACTGAGTTTAATTTAAAAGTAATTTTTTTTTAATTTAATATTTTTTTTGGCATCAACTAAAAAATATATTTTAATTTCTTAAACAAAACAATAATTGAATATTTTATGCCGAACTTTGGATTTTAATAGCTAAACAAAGAAAATACAAATTTTTTACGTTTAAAAATTTACTATTGTACATACATAAATTTATCTTTTTAAGTTAAGTGCTCAAAATTGTAATTTTTAATAATTTTTATTAATTAGTTTACTATTTAAGGCATTTTTAGATACGAAGCACTCGCTTGGCGTTGAGTTTAATTTTTAAATCATTTTTAATTTAATTGTTGAATATTAAATGCAAAGATTTTAAACAAAAGCTACTAATTTTAGCCTAAGTTTAATTTTAGAATATAACAAAAATAATATAATAAAATAATAACCTTTTTTTTCAATTGTCAACTAGTCCATGAAATTTTTTTTAGGCGAAAACTAGTCATTTTGACTAGATTTTCATTTCTAAAAAAAATTTTTTCAATTGTTGAATATTTTGTGAAATTCTTTTTAGGCAAAACTACTCATTTAGCGTTTAGTTTCATTTTAAAAATTATTTAAAATCTTTTTTCAATTTCAAAATAATTTAATAAAATAATATTTTTTTTTTCAATTGTCAACTAGTCCATGAAATTGAAATTTTTTTAGGTGAAAGGTGGTCATATTGACTTGATTTTCATTTCTAAAAATGTTTTTCAATTCTTGAATATCTATTGAAATTCTTTTTAGGCAAAACCACTCACTGCGTTTAGTTTCATTTTGGAATATTTAGTTTTAAATTACAATAATAAAAATAATGTAATAAAATATTTAAAATATTTTTTTCAATTGTTAACTAGTCCATGAAATTCTTTATAGGCGAAACCAACCAATCATTTTGGGTTGAGTTCATTTTTTAAATATTTTTTTAGTTGTTGAATATTTAATGAGTTTCAATTTCCGGTAATTCGTTTAATAAAAAACTTAATAATAAAGCAACACAATCTGTTTTCCTATTTTAACTACCGTAACTTTCGAACGTGCGCCTGCGACTCCGACATACCGCTCAAAGCCTAAAATATGCCCAAATATGCCCACCAACAATACAAACTTTGTTTAACTGAACATTCAGCATTCACGTTTGCAGCCAACAGTATGCAGCCAGTAATCGTTCACGGATTGAGTATTCCCCAATGTTTGGAAATCTCAAAGCATACTTCTAGGATCCATTCAAGTTTGAATAAACTTTGTCGCAGTTGAACAACTTAAATGTCTCAATTACATTTTACGCTTCTACTACATCAAAACTCAAAGCGCATGCCAGCGTAATGGCCACAAGAATCCGTCCATCTCCTGGTCGCACTACGCTGCCTTCCAATCGTGGCCCACTCTCACCTGCTCGGCAATTAATCAAAGCGTTTACCTGGTACTTTACCGAAAACTCTACAAATTTCTCGCATTTCTGTCAACAACGCCCGCGCATGCAATTAGAATGCCAACGAACGAAGACACCTCGACATACAACAACAACGGGCAACAAACGACAAGCGAAAACTGCAGCATTTAATTTGTCGATTTGCATTCATTAAAAAGATTAAATTACACAGCCGGCACAGCGCAACTGTTGGCGCTGCCTTATTGCTGCCCCCCCCCAAAGCATTGTCTACCGTCACATCCTTAGATGCTCGGCTCCCGGTCTTGTCGACACGGGCATTGTTTGCGTTAATTCGCGCCGCCGGAGTCCAAATGCCAAGCAATTAAGATGAGTATCTGAAATTGAAGCGACTTTAAACGCAGCGAAACTTAAAGGCGAAGGCACAAATGGAAGACTTGACAGTGCGAACAGCGGCAAAGTGCGCCTCTATAGTCGAGCCGAATTTGTGTCCCGCGGCGCATTCACCTACCTCCCCGCCTCCTCTATCGCCGAAATGCCTTCGTTTCGCGCCCATCAGCGACCAAACTGAAAGTCCCAATTCTAAGGACACTTTTCCTGTTTGCTTTTACACATTTCATGCGTCCTGCTCAACCGCCGCGCCGCGCCGCGACACTCCACTCGCATGCGACAGTCGACATGCGGCTGCCTGTGCTTTTCTGCTCGCCCACGTGTCCTTTCCAGTCGTTATGCGTTGCGCTGCGAGTGTGTGTGTAATTTATGGCCACGCTGCGGTTTACTTTGCCGCTGGAAAATTAGAAATGGCTCAACAATGCCGAGTGCCCAATTCGCCTCGTCTCTCTTCCTTCGCCGCGTCCTCCCGCTGTGTTGTGCCTTTCGCGTTGATTTAATCTGCGAAATAACTTGCAGCATCATATTAGGCGACATTACAGCGCCACTCTGCACACATTCACACACTCATACATGCACACATGTGTGTATGTGTAACATGCCTACTTACATATGTGCCCGTTCGAATCGTTTCTGCCTGTGGCCGCTGCCAACTTTCCTAAACGAATTTCGATTAAATTGGTCTTTAGCGATTGGTAGTATTTGCTATAAATTGTTGTAGTTTTTATTGTCGCTGTTGGCTTTTGCTAGCTTACATTCATATTCACACACACACACACAGCCAATCACAGTCACGGCAAAGCAGCTACAGCTCATGTGTCCTGTGTACCTTTCTACGAGTACCGTTGTTATTGCATGGTTGTTTTTGCAATTGTTGGCCGTTTGTATTGTGTTGACATATTTTTAATGCGGCAATTCTGCAACTATTTTTGCATACTTAACTGCCAACCGAACGCCACAGGCAACGCCAACCTTTCTCTGTCTCTCTATCTCTCTTTCCGTTTCATTTACTCACCTATCAGTATCTCTCTCTCCCCCTCCGCTGCATACAGTTGGCTGCATGTTTGCCTCAATTTAAACCGCACAACACGAACCCCACTGTCGTTTTTTATCGGCGCCCATTTTTAAGACATTAAATAAGCGGATTTCATGCAAAAAGGCTGATGATGTGCACGAAATTCGAGAAGAGGGTGGGATAAATATTCGGGCGAATTTTCGAATTTGCGAATTTACGGAACAATGCAATTCTGTGCTTCATTTAGTTGTAAGTCTATCTGATTACACCGGCGCTGGCCATGACCGCTGCTCGCTTTTGATGTTAGTGAGCCAAGTAAACTGCTCTCGCTACCTCTTTCTACCTCTATCTCTCTTTCTCTCTCTCTCTCTCTCTAATAGCTGCCTAAATGGCCAAAATTTCAAAACAGCAACAAAGAAATAAAATATAGCAGCCGAGCTGCTTTTTAAATTTTCATTGTCTGCTTTCTGGCGCTGAAGCCTAATTAGCTTAAATTAGCCTAAAAGCTGATATGAAATTAATTATATTGAAATTCGAAGCCTTTTCTCTCTTTCAAAAAGTGGTAAGGCACAACATTTTTAACAACCAACAAAGATTGGTTATAAACACCAAAAATTAATAAATTAATTTCGAGGTAATGCTGAAACGTTCGAGAACGAGTTACGCTTCGGGCAGAAAAGTATAAAAGGCTGCGTGTCAGTTGGATTTGACAAGCAACGGTGCAACACAAATAAGAAAAATGTAGTGAAAATGAAAATGAAGTGACTTTGGAAAATTGTAAATAAAGTCGCAACAATGGTGAAATGCTTTTAAGAATTTTCAGAATTTATTTTAGCACAATTCAGCATTACGAACTAAAGCACATAAAGTAGATGTGTGCCGTTCTACAAATTAAATAAATTTCACCAAAACAAAAAAAGCGCATTCCACACACAGTTCAAGCAAATTACGCTCGTTAAGTCGCCGCTCATCAACGTCCAACAACTAACTATTAACTGCCTGTCTGTCTGTCTGTCTGTTAGATAGCAGGCAAAGGGCAAATTTGCAAGCCGCCTATTGCCAACTTCGCTGTTACTTAAGCCGTTTAATTTCTTAATTCATTTCCCTAATTTGTGGCAATCCAGCCCAGACAGACGGAGCGCTGAATGTAATTAGGCGATTAATTGTAATTTGTGTACACTTTTTTTGCCTCAAACGATTTGGCCTGCGTTTGGCCTCAACAACAAAACGCCAACAGCCGCACCGCCACGCGTCGATTGCCAGCAAGTCGACGTAAACACTTCGTTCGCGAATTCGCTTCTGTCTCGACGCTGCCATCGCTCATTGCCCACTGTCGGCTGTCGGCTTTCGGCTGGCCAAACGACTGGCCAGCTGTTCAGTCTTACGTCCTTTCATTCATCATTTCCACTCGCACTTTGCACTTTATGCCATAATTAAATGGGCGTCGCTGCCACTGTCGGCGCTTTAAGCCTTCACTGCCGCCGCGCCACTTGAATCCATTTGTTAATGATAGTTGATGATGGCGGTTTTAATATCTGCCTGCGTGTCTATCGCCATCGCCGTCGTCCTTGACTCGGTCGCGTCTCCGCTCGCGACCGCATCTCGGCCGCAGGAAGCTGCTGCTAATGGCGGCCGTCGGCGCACCGACTTGTGGGGCATTTGCGGACAGCCTTAATGGCACTCAGCTGGCCGTCTGCCCGCCGGCCTCACTCGCCATATTTCCGTTTATCTCTGCGCGCGGTGCGATTGCATGGGCACATTCTTCTTTCGTTTTGTCTGCGCCTTCGCTTCGGCCCACTTAATGCACTTTTAAACTCATCATCAAAATATTTAATCCTTAAAGCCGCCACAGCCGCGACCCGCACTCGGCGCCGGGCACGTGGAGTGCCCGCATGGCAATGTTGCAGAGCTGCGCTGTTGCCTTAGAAATGTACCTAATTGATTTGTATGCTTCTTCGTAGTGTGTGGATTGGTGTGTGTGTGTGTGTGTGTGTGTGTGTGTGTGGTCGCTACTCTAATTTGTCATTTACAAATCGACTAATCGATAATGGCAACGCCTCCAAAAACCAACACAACCGTGTTGCCATTATAACAAGTACACTGCGCAATGTTTGTATGTGTGTGTGTTTGCATTAGTTTTACGCCACACATGCTGGCATGTTAATTAAAACGAAAGTGACACTTAAGCAGAAATGGAAGTTCATTTAAATGAAATTTGCAAGAATTAGCAAAGCTGTCAGCTTTATTTAATCAAGATTGAGCACTTAAGAAACGCAAAACGTAGTAAATTGTAAACTTAATTCAATTTGATAATTGTTTGAAAAGAAAATGGCAATTAAATTAGTAACGGACCAACTATTTCCTATGAAAGATTTTCGATCTCAATGCAAGATTTCTTGCTATATTTTTGTGCATGACTACACACTGAAAACTGGGTAACTTCTTCTGCGAAAATCTCGAAGATCCGATTGGAGCCGATAGGACTACTCACAGTCTACTACAGTGGCGCCCAAAGGATTTCAGTGTTGGGGGGGTTTTCCTTACAACGTTTGAGCCAAATACCATTTTGAACCATATTTTGTACCAGCAATTTTGTGTTTGGCGGGTTTGAACCCCCAAGAAGCTCAAACTGTTTCAATGAGTGAGCGGTCCTATGCTCGACTGTTTGTAGTGTAACAATGAGCCTTCTTGGCTCAAGTGGAATTCGCCTTAGGGCAGCCACTTCTGCCTATCTGCACTCTAGAAAATGCAAATCAACATAAAAGCAGCATTGTTCAACATTTTCATATTCTTTCGAAGCCAGATATATGCAACCAACAGTTCGTTTTTCACTCTCTTCTTGTCTTTTACCATCTCGTCTCACTCAAATGGTTACAATTTACCCGAAAAGGCACAGGTTCCACTTTAATATGGTTTATAATATTTTTTAATATCGATTCCGTTGCAGCGGCCAACCCGCCTCAGCGAAGCCTTACAAATGTGTAACAAGTAAATAGAAAAATTGACAACATAATCCGCTGTTACCGTTGCCAGCGTCAACCGAAAGCCACTCGGTGGCTTTTTTCGACGGGCAAATTAAATTTTGGCACAAAAATAACCACAGCACAGCGACAACAATTCCACAGAAATGCGCAAAATTCTGCAATGTCGAACACGAAAAAATTAACAAAACAACAAAAAAATCAACGCTACAAAAGGTCACAATAAAAATAAGCCACCTACAAAATGGGCAGTGCGAACAACAATGCGCGCAACAACACAATCGACAAGTAGCACAGCAACAACGACAATGAGCGTATTGTCAATCGTATTATATGAGCTTAAGTGTGTACCGTTAAAATGTAAAAAACACAACAACATAAAATACAACAAGAATTGTTACTGTTGCTGTTGCAAAAAAGCAGTCGACACAACACAACCTCATCGACTACAGCCAACCAACAATGCACGACAACAATGCCATCAACAACAACAACAACCGAACCATAACAGTAAACACAACAAGCCAAGCGACTGTTGCACGCTGCCACACTAAACGCTCCGTCGCGCTTTGACTTCGCCGTTGGCATTGCGCCCTCGCGCCTCCGCCCACAGTCGCTTACAGTCGCGTCGCGCCCTGCACCTTTTGTTGCTTCCTTTTGTTGTTACACTTTTTGCTGATCATTTTCCGATTTCAATTTCGAAATCACGTTAAATGAACGCAACGAGCGGGTCGCGGTCGTGCGCTCAAGTGGCGTTTTGCTTTTGTTGTTGTTGTTGTTATTGTTGTCGTTGTTGTTGTTATCTGATTTGGCCTTTTTTGTGTGCGGTTTTCGGCGCGCGCCATCACAAAGCACTTTTTTTCTAAAATGTGTTCGTGTGTGAATTTGCGGTTCTCCTCCCTCTCTCACCCTCGCTCACCCACTCGCGTTTCTTTTGTATTGTGTCAATATGCGCTTTTTGTGTGTCGAATTTAATTTGTGTGTCCTTGTCTATTTCTTTGCAGTTTGCTCAGCGGGCCCGCATGAGAAACGCCTGCTGCACGCCCTCCTGGACAACTACAACAGCCTGGAGCGACCCGTCGTCAACGAATCCGATCCATTGCAGCTGAGCTTCGGCCTGACGCTTATGCAAATTATCGATGTGGTAAGCTGCCAAACTCCCGCTTCATGCAGTTCTTATTCAATTAGCGTGCAAGCCCCCCCTAACCCCGGCCCATTGCCATCTTGGGTCATCGCTAATGTATAAATTACAATTAAATACGCCCCAAAGTAGGCAACAACGAGCGCAATTTACAGCGCCAACCAGCAAAGTGGAGAAAGCAAGCGAATAAAAACCGATTTGCTTTTATAATTACGCTGGCACACAGACACACACACGCACGCACACATCTCTGCAAATCCTTTGACCCGCACTTTTTGCCGCACAAATAAATTCAACGTGCCGCGTGTAATGTTAACGTAATTAAGCCATTGTCAGCAGCAGATTAGCGCTGCTAACATAAAAAAATACGCCTGAACTGCTGCAAAAAAAAATGAAATAAAATACCTTCCGAAAAAAAAATATCAAGGAAATGTCAAACGTTTTAAATTGCAAAAACGATTTGTGCTTTGTTGGCGACATTTTGTGCTTTGCTGCCGGCGACACGATAAATTGTGCAGCTAATGAGCAATAAAAAAGGAATGACGGCATCCAGCAGACGCTTCGCACCTAAAGCGTACTCACACTCATACATACGAGTGCATGTGTGTGTGTGTTTGGGCTCAGTTGCGCGTACAGGATTTCATTGCTTGCGTGCGCCACTGTTTGTGCCATCTCTACATACAACCAAGATTACCGAGAATTGCTTAGGCAGTGCGCGCCAGTGCGACTGATTGCGGCAATGTTGTCGGTGACAGCGTCAAGTGCTAAGCGCTGAAAATCCTTAGCGCAAATTTCATCGGAAAAATTGCGCCATTTCCAAGAAGCATTCGAATGAAGTAAATCAAACAGCTAATCTTACGCGAGTCGAGAGCGGCGCTCACCTTACGCGCACAACTTAGGCCACAGATGCAATGGCGCGCTCTGTCAACACGGCCAAGTCCATTAACTTTTTTCAACACGTTTTCTTTTATTTATTTTTACTGCATTTTTTATGCTGTTGCTGCAGCAAGACGTGAAGCGAAATCTCCGAAGAAACATAAACACAAGCAACGCCAAGGGCCAGTTCATGCAGTTGGACAGTTGGACAGTTTCATGTGATTTCCAACAAACCGAAGCTCATAAATGTTGCTGACAACAAAATAGAACTGTAAACAGAACTGACAAAAAAAAAAAATTTCAAACAAACAAAAAAACAGCTAAGGAGTAAGAAAAATATGAAAGACAACAAGAACTTTGGATCTGATTCATAATACAAAAACCAGGTTTGCTTCTGATAAACAACCACCTGATTTTTTTTTAATGTGTTATTACTTCTTTAAAAAAGCATTTCAAAAGATAATTTTGTTAATGTTTGCTACTAAGCAAAGAGAAAAACACTTTACTTCTGAATTGTGTCAAGCTTAAGGTGTTTAACCGGAAGTCCTTGCAGAGCCAAGCAATAAGACTGACTTCTCAAGAAGAAATTGTTGACTGGTTGGCTAACTGGTCATAAAAAATTGCTCTACGCAACGCCAGCTGGTCACAACAAGAGTTGATAGGGCGTCCTCAACTTGGTTCTTCCTCCGAAGACACGGTCTCCCTCTTCGCCAACTAACGCGTCAAACACCTTTTTGCCGCAGCTTCAGGAATTTAGACAATGTGAACTGGACTGTTTGTGTTTTGTGCTCCCTAAATCTGTCTTCTTAGAGTCACTCAACCTCGTCCTTGATTTATTAGTTAGAATATTTCTCAGGGGCTTTTACTTTAGTTTATAATGGTTGAGTATGAGAGGAAGCTGTTTTTTATTGTTATAGACTACGAGAACTTTGGTTCATAGACCAAATTAAGCAAATTAATTTAAAATATAAAGAAAGAAATAAAGAAATTAATTAATTAATTAATTAAGTGTAAGTTGACGATTCGGGGAATGAAAGTTGGGAGTTAGAGGCAACTTTTGAGATGTAAATGGCAAAGAGAAGAAACAGAAAAGGTTAAGTTTTTCAAGATAAATTTTGTGGCTATAAAGATGGAAATATATATCAATAAAATATATAAAAGTTTGATTGTCAGAGAACCAGTTCAAACAAGAAATCTTTGTTTTTATTTATTTATTTATGTATTTATTTTTTTATTAATTAATTAATGTATTCCTTTAATTATTAATTAATTCATTAATTATTAATTTACTTATTTATTTAATTATTAATTAATTAATTAATTAATTAAGTTAATTAATTTTATTTAATTTATTTAATTCATTCATTTTATTTCATTCATTTTATTTAATTTTTGAATTTATTTAATTACTAATTAATTAATTTAATTAAATAAATAAATAAATAAAAATAAAGATTTCTTGTTTGCCGTTCTAGACTAAGTTAATTAGTTCTTTGACAATCAAAATTGTATTCCCCCATGTTGCCAGTTTTATGTTATATATGTGAGTCTTCATAGCCAAAAAATTCCTCTTGAAAAAGTTAACCTTTTCTGTTTCTTCTCTTTGCCATTTACATCTCAAAAATTGCCTCTAACTCCCAACTTTCATTCCCCGAATCGTCAACTTACACTTAATTAATTAATTTATTTATTTCTTTATTTCTTTCTTTATTTTTTTAAATTTTCTGGTTTTTCTCTTTGCCATTTACATTTTAAAAAACCGCCTCCAAGTCCCAACTTTCGTTCCACGAATCGTCAACTTACACTCTCCGCACAACTTTGTAGTTTCCTCTTAGAAATGTTGAGACCTCAAGAATTAATTCCTGCTTTAAAATGTTAATGCAAAGCAGCTTCGCGCGTTGGCGCGGACACAGCAGTCAAGCCGTGAATATTTTTCTTGCATCCGCATCGTCCTTATCGCTGATTGTGTGAGGTTGTTGTATGTAAACCGAAATTCGCAGCGCCCTCAGACAAGTTCATGCATACTACACGCTCAAGCGGAAATTCAAGCAAACACTCACACACACACACACACACACACACAGACACATGCCCACACACAGGCACGCCACATGAGCACGCGACGCTGCCTTCGAGTGCTTAGGCGCTGTATTTATGTCTTTCGACACCTTTGCCGCACTTGCCACACGACACGACACGCCGCAGCCGCCGAAAACTGAATCGACAAGCAGCAGCAGGCAGGAATGCTTCCATTTTGCAAGCATCCAAAGTGAAGCCACAGCGCAACGCTTTCTTCGCTGTTATTGCGCGCGTCCGTTTGCTTTTCCGTCTTTTTTGGATTCTCCTTTTTGGCATTTCTATTTTTGTATTTTTTTTCCGTATTTTGGGCGCAGTTTTTATTCACATCTTGTGCTTTTGCACCAGCTGACACAAGCGCATTATTGCGCATAAATTCATGCAGGCGAAAGGTGAAGACGACGGAAATAATAAAGCAGAAATGGCTGAGCAGACGATGTAAGTGTGAATGTGGAGATGGGACATGAACGCGACAACAACAACGAGACGAACGAATGACAAATACAGCCCACCTGCTGCGATGAGACGGAGAAGGGAGACTGAAGCTGATCTTCAAAGCACAAACGTGTGTGAATTTTTGCGCATTTTCCGGCTTATTGTTGGTGTTGTGCTTGTTTGTATGTTGCACAGTGCAGTACTCGTAAATATTGTGTTAACGAAGTGGAAAATATGAAAACACTTGAGCATTAATAATAATTCAACATTTCAAATGCCTTAAATGCTAAATACGCACCAACACATATGAACACACATACATACACACATACACTACACTCAAACCTAGACTTGCGCAAATAATTGCTGCGTTTATTTAGTGGCGAAGTAAACTTTGGCCGCGTCAACTAGTTGCGAGCGCTGCAACGTCGCGTCCCAGCTTTCATTTACATTTTCTCAGGCACCTTTCACACACACACACACACACCTGCACACATCTTAAATCTTTTGTAACTTTTGCCAAGTATTTCACCTCCACATAAACTTTGGTCTTGAGCAGCGCAGCAGCCAAATTGCAATGCAGCAAACGCGAAAATAGAGGCGTCAAAAAATGCAAATAAATTGCAAGCGGCCCTCCCTGACACGCCCAGTAGTGCTGTGCTGCACTCGGAGACAGTGTTGCCACTGTCACGGCCAAGCGAAAATCACCCGAACGCACGCAACGCGAAAGATTCGCACGAAAGATAACGCAATGCGAGTTGCCAGCGTGCAACCGCACTTGAAGCCAGCCGCAAAGTGGCCCAGGCAGCAGCCGCAGCAGCGTCTTGCGCCGCTGCAGCTGCGGTGGGCGGCGCTGCACTGTTGCGCGCAACGTGAAAGGCAAAAGTGTCACTTGTAACGTGATTTATGCTTATAATTTACTACTAGACGCACAAAGTGGGAATTGTAGTGCGGCGCGCAGTTCAGTTCGCCACCTAACAACTATTGTTGCTGTTGTTGTTGTTGTTGCTGTAGTCGTTAGCACGCCTCTGGAAATGCAAGTGCCATGAAAACTTGCACTAATGGCTCGCAGAAAAGGCACTTGCCGACTGCTGCTGCTGCTGCTGCTGCACGGCAGAAGCGCTGGATGAGCGCGCAAAAAATAGGAAAATGTTGCGACAGCTCAATTTAGTGAGCTAACTAGCTTTGATTAGTCGACGTGATATTGCAAGAAATCAATTTATTATCCAGCTGCAGTGACAAAGATTAGCCCCACTGCATAGTGATTCGACTCCATACAACCGAGGGACAAAATTAGAAGGAATGGTGCGTTCTTCATAAAATTAGGTAACTATACTAGTTAATCATGGTCTGCTGAATTCAAATCTCCATTTTGTTTTTCTTAAACTTTTGCAGTTTGGCAATGTCTGAGACTTAAACTTGCAATTTTCGTCATTTTCGGTGAGCTATAGCACCAATCGGGTTGGCTAAATTTTTCAGACCTTACATTGAATCGGTAATGTCAACATTGACAATTGTCTTAGGACTCTTTAGTTTTGCAATAAAAATGATAATAATAGACGTATGTTTTGCTTTTTCGCAGTTTTCTCAATTTTTCATGCTGATTGCATACTTTTAGGGATAAATAAAATAAATTTTAACGAAAAATAGGTGTTTAGACCACTTTTCAAATTGAATTATCTTCTGAGATCGGAAGATATCGGAGGATGTAATTACATTATCCGACAAAGAAAGAATCATTCTTAAAATAAAAAAAAATCCAGGAACATACTTTCACAAACTTTTTAGATATTTTGCTCTAAGTATGGCCAATTTTCAGATTTTTAATTTAGAAAAATATTTTAAATTAAAAGTGAAGTAAAAAGTAAAAGCGAAAATGGTTACATCATTTTTTAATCCATATTGAAAGTTTTAGTAACTTCTTAGTAACCATGTATTTTTAAAATTTTTTTACTCAGACTAAAAAACAGAAAATATGTGTTTAAATTTGTTTGTGAAAAAAGTTTCAACTTTTTGCACACACTAATTAATTTGTTGCACAGATTTTTTTGAGTTTTCTTAGTTGAAGTTTTACCTTTCAAATGACATCAAAATCAATAAATTCTGAGAATACAAATTTTTTGAATTTTGTCTATGGAACGAATCACTGTGCAGTGGTGCTTTGGGATGCAGAACGTGACAGTGAAAGCCAATTTTTGGAGTTAGTTGAAGTCTCAAGAACATTTAAAGTTTGCTCCAACACAGCAGAGAAGTGGCGCATTCTATGCATCAGCCACAGGCGCGGATCCAGAAAAATATGTCGGGGGGGGTTTTAAAAAGTAATTCCTTAAAATTTATAAAATGTCTTTTAATTTGTATGTAGTTTTATAGTCGATCCACATATTTCGGGGGGGTTTCAACCCCCAAAACCCCCCCCCCCCTGGATCCGCCACTGATCAGCCACCAGATTAGTTAGGTTCCAAACCGTTAAGCAATTTCAACAACTGTCAGCATCTTTCAACAACTGTCAGCAGTTTTAATTTCTATTCTAAAAACCAAAACGAAATTTAATTCTTGGAATTATGGAAAAATGTACATGTTACCAACCTAAGCCATTTTTAGTCTAATTGAGGTTTATTGAGGTTTCGAGTGCCTAAATGGAATTTTTAAAATGTTTCAAAGTTGTTGTTTTCCCATAATAGAACTTGGCAACGAATGAATTAATGCGCAGGTCAGTTGGAAATTTTAATTTTTACAGTCGAAGCTAATTAGCAATGAAATCATGCTGGCGCAAATATTTTCATTGCAAACATGGTAAATTAAAAAATGAATAACAACAACCCAGTGGAAAGCGAACGTGCACGAAGGGCAAAGCGCAAAATTTCCTAATTAAATGAAAATTGCAGCGCATAAAGCGAGGCGTTGAATTAAAAATGAAAGAAAAGCGCGGGGAGAATAAAACCGCAAGAAAGCAAAGCGAAAACTTTGAGGTGCGGCATGTAATCATAATAGGCGCGCAGGATAATAAAAGGTGCGATGCGGTGTGGCGCATAGCGAAGATGGAAATTGGTTTGAGGCTGATGCGAAGCAACGCTGCAGCTGAGAAAGGGCGAAAGGAGAGGAGGGAGGATGAAATAGGAAAACGAAAGGGGAGCTGCAAACAGTGCAGGAAGCGCAAGAAATTTAGTTTGCTTCAGTCAAACACATACACACATATGCGCATAACTAACTAACATACACACACACATGCACATGCACATCCCTTGAACACTTTCATCAAACGCGCCTAACGCCTTCACGCGGCCTCAGCGCTCAGAATTTCATGTGCGCGCGTGTGTGTGTGTGACTTTTATGCTTCGTTTGGCAAATCTCAGCGCGCAATTGCGGCCGTAAAACTAGTGGCGAACGCGCCACTTTTAATTAGAACGACTCACCAACTGACAGCGGCAACAATCGGTCATACAAACAACAATGGCCGCGCCCGAACAGTCGGTCGCTTCGGCAGACAAATAGACTGGCTGACAGCTCGCCAGCGAGACGGTTGAGACAGACTGCGGCGGTCGACTTTGGCGCGCTCCTCATTCATTTCCACTGTCACTGTTGTAGTTGTTGTTGTTGTTAGCACGCGTCCATTGTCTGCGGTTTTTATTTCCGCTTTACGTTCTAATGTTCGCTCACTCTCGCTTTTGGCTTTTCATTTCGCTTTCTTTTGTGCTGTTAGGGCCGCTTTGTTAAGGGCCCCAAACACACACACACACACACATACACATACATGGACACACACAAATCCCACGGCAATGTGCTGGCTAATTTCGAAATTAATGCCGCTTTTAGCGCTCACCACGTTTTGCCCAGCTGCCCAGATTTTTGTTTTCATTTCTGCGTTTTCGCGTTTGCGTTTGGTTTCACTCGGCGCTCATTAGTTGTTTAATTACATCGTTTGTTTCTTTTTTGTTTTTTTTTTGTTTTTTTCGTGCCATTGCGCCTCGCACTTTGCCACTGTTTGTTCGCTCGTTTTATGCCTCCACATTCTTTTTTATTAGATTTTGCTACTTGCTCATGATTTCTCTATGACTTTTTATGGTTTTTATGATTCTTTCAGATTTTTCTTGTTTTTTTTTTGGATGTTCCATTGTGCATCGATTGTCAGCGCACGCGGCTTCCTGCCCGTTAATGCGCTTACGCTCACCACCTTTCACACTGTTTGCTGCCTGCGTCAGCATGCGCCATTGTTTTTTGTTTTTGTTCTCAATTTCTTGCGTAATCGCCGAATGGCAACGCGTAACGCTTAAAGCGATTAATTTGCCATTTTGCGCGCTCAGCCGTAGCTCAGCACACTCCCCCGACTTTTCACCCAATTCAATTTCGACTTACGTACATATGTATATAGGAATGTTTATGTTGCATAATTTTAGGCAACCGAGCTTATTTTTGCTATTATTAAACGTTGCGCTGCTTGCTGTCGCTGCCAGCGCTGCCTCGTTCCGCCGACATTGCGCCTGGAATCAAATTAACTCAATGTTATTGTGCGCCATTTTGGCGATGACTTTATTAAGTTTATTCAAATGCCCGCCTCATGCATATTCATGAGCTCCCCGCCAATGGAAAGCAATTTTCGGCAACTTTTTAACAGCCGACACTCGGCACTCGGAGACATTGCACGATTTTAATGAAAATTGATTGCTACGGTTGGGGCGCAAACTGCGGACCGAAGTGGAAGGCGTGAAGACATTTGGATGGGTTTATGTGAGCGTAGATTTGTTGAGATTAGTTGGCATAATTTATATAAATCCCTTAAAAATTTCAATTTTCCCGCATCGGCCACCTGCATCGACAACAAACGACATACAGCGACCGAATGTGATGAACAGCAGCGCTCAACAATGGAATCAAGTCGATGGACTTATGAATAAGTGTTACTTGATTAGTGCGGCACGTGATCACAATTTTTTCTTTGGCTTAGGTCAACTGTGCTATGGGTTTGATGTGGGAATGTGAAGTATATATTTAGGCTCAATGTTTTTTAAGAATACGCTTATTAATGCAAAGCATTGCGTTGAATTCAGAGGAATGAATGAAAGTTTAGAAAACAGAGTTTTAAATGAAGAATTCATGAACATGAAAATCAATTTGTTGATTAATTAAATAAAGATTTAAACAAATCTGGAAAACAAAGTTTAACAATTTGTTTCAAACTTTAAACAAAATGCTAATACACAATTTTACTTTATAAGATCTTCTAACCAGACAGTCCGACCTGATGGCTGTTGTTTGCTTAAATGCCATCAAAACGTGTCCTGCGACTTACACAGGTCGCTCTAGTATCCTTGAACAGACTATAAAAAGCTCCTTTGATAATTAATTATGCCGTTTTCACTCTAACTTTGGCACATTTTGTTCTCCCTACCGGAGATAGCTGACGATATGGTTGGCATTTGTTCGTATAAACGTCATTAAAATGTGTCCCACGACGAGGTAACATAGATCGCTCTAGAATCCTTGAGCAGCATATAAAAAGCCTCTATGAACATTGATTTTGCAGAGAGCAGAGATTTCTAATTAAATGGCCAACATTTGGTTCCCAACTTCCACGCCTTGAAATTGGCTCATAGGGCAACCAGTGGTGTCGTTTGTGGCGTCAGAAAATCGCTTAGCATCACGACTTATAGATCACTGAGTGTCTTTTATTATAATAAAGTTATTAAAGATACTAATAGTTACTAAAATGGGTAAAAATTGGGTAAATAAATTAAGTAGAATTTTTGTACGTCATTAGAATTGCAGCTTCCGCCTTTTTTTAATAACTTTCGAACCAATAAAGTTAGAGTAATGAAATTTGGACACGTGACTCTTATTGACACTCTTTTTTCAAGAAAATTCTATGTAAATTTTCAAAGATATAAAGGATTAAAATTTTCAAAGGACCTTTTTCATATCCTTTTTTTATAAATATATAAAAACTCAATTTTAATTAAATTCTTGAGCTTTTCCTCTTTCATTTGATGCACATATTGCCATATTCTAACGAGATTAAGTATTTTTTATATTTTTTTTACTTTTTTATCTCCTTCAAAATTTTGAAGTCCTTTTAAAAGGACAAAAGATGTAGAAATTAAAAACTGAGTACGCAATTTTACTATGTTTGGCCTCTAGTTTCACGCCCATACAGATTTTTTCCGGTGTGAAAAATTTTTTAAATTTTTGTCGGATGGTGTAATTAGGCGGCCATGAAGTCGCTTGTTGGAGCCAGTGCCTTTTAGAAGCTAAGAGAGAGGTTAAGTTAGGTTAAAAACAAATCAAAAATACACAAAAAAAAGAAATAGAACTTCTAAAAGTCCGTGAGGAGCTAACTTAAGCAAGAGTGGCTTAAAGATGAGCCTCAACTACTTTCTACTGTTGACGAATTTGAGGTCATCAAAGTCATGACAGAAGGGAAAATCTAACGCCCACTTCTCACATGCATCTGAAGAGAGTTGAACAGTGGCAGAAAAAATTATTTAGAATCTTCTTCACTTCGCCGCTATAGGCTCTTACTCACGCTGTGTGTCAAAACAAAGCATCCAGAACCAAAGCTAAGCTGCCACCCTAACCTAACATTTTACACAAAAGTATCTGAATCTGCTTATTTTCAAATTCCCCCCAACGTAAATGCAGCTAACCTTAAATTTTCAATGCGATTTCTTGGTTTTCACATGCCAACAACACACGAAAATATATAAATGAAAAATCGTGTACAGCATAAAGTTGTACGCTTCTTCTGCTACTGGCAGCCTTTGGCGATTTTTGGAATTTTGACATTTTTTCGTTGGACATGTCGGTCGTTCATTTCGACATTGCCGCATATTAAAGAGGCAAGAAAAAAATGCAACACAAGAACGTCAATGGGGAGTGTGGGTATGGGTTGGGACAAAAACAAAATGATGTATATATATTTATATAGAATACATAGACATCTATATGCACAAAAAGACAAACTAAACTAAGCAAGGGAAATTAATTGCAAAAAAACCAATTTTATTCTTTTCGTCCAATTGTAGAATTTATAAACTTTTATAATAACGCACAATGGGCTTTAATGTCAACATTGAAAAAAATCCAGCAATATGCTTACAACAGAAATACTTTTTCGTAGGAATTTTCAACGACAGCGCTCATTATTTTTCACTCCGTCATTTCTATATTTTAATGCTAGACAAGCGAAACATAACTCCAAAAAAAAACACATAAATTTAATAAATGAAATGGCAAATAGCAAAACGTAACAAATAATCTGATTTCAATGCAGCACTGCTATAACCAATCAATATCTCAGTCCAGAGCGCAAATCAGCGCCAACCATCCGCCCCCACCTCCTCCCGCGCCGTCCTAAATGTGCACGCGGCCTTTGCACAAACGTGATTACACGCTACCCGAATGGTCAGCGGTCACGTTTACGCGCGGCCGTCACTGCCAGCTGCGGAGCTGCGTATGTGACCCAATCGACCCGCTGACTATACGCCCACGTCACACATGTGTGTGTGTGTGTGTGTGTTTGTGTGTTTGCTGCAGCGCGCTTTTTTTTGCCGGTACGTGTCAGCGACCGTATGTCGTAAATTGTGCGAAATCGTATAGCTGCGAGTGCTGGCAGTTTGGCCATTTCGCCACTTCACAGCCTCGCAGTTGCCTGTTTCGGCGGACTTTATGTGGCGCTCGTAAGTGTGGCGCCTGGACTCTACTTTGCTTTTCCTCATATTCTGCATTGTTGTTTTTGTGAAGGCTCGAGTCACACACACAGAAGTGCACCAAACAGTCACAAATGTAACCGAATTCCGGCCATTAATAATCTTTTCCGGTCTGTTGTTTTTCCCTCCTACTTTCTTGCCATTGTAAATGTTTAATGGTCGGTTAGGAAAACAAACAGTTGGACTTTAATTGAACACGTATCGCTTGTGGCTCATTTCGGGGCAAATGTTTCAATTACAACAACACAAGTCAAATGATTTTATCTACTTGCAAAAAAGTTAATCAAAGTTTTCATCTGATTTCACACAAAACATTACATTAAGCTGAGGGAACTGAAAGTCAAATTAGATAACTGAAAAACTCAAACTGATAACTCAAACAAAATCAGAAAAATTAGCAACCCTTGATTGAGCAAGGGTCAAGGGTTCAAGTTGACGCCACACCACGGAATTCTGGAATAAATTCAAATTGAAAAACAATTTTGGAAAAAGATGACTTTTACAAAACTGTCTTCTACTTTTAAACCAGAAGAGTTAGTTGCATGAGTGATGGTTCACATTGTAATAGCTTTTTGAGTATAAAGTGAACATCGCTGAAATGCCACGGAAAAATCCTAGTAAATAGAAATTAAAACGTGAATGGTCGGCATTTCAAGTATCGTTCGAACTGCGTGCTACTCCTAAAATAAGGAATAGTTACCTACCTGAATAGTGACTCATCTTATGGTACAATTTCTCAGCTTAACAAAGTGGCAGTTCAAAGCTGTTGAAGTCTCAATGATAACTCGATTTAATCAAAGTTAAATCCTGACTTTGAAAAAGACCATATTTTAAAATCTTTGAACTGTCTATAACTCCTACACCAAAAGAACTAGCGACTTGAAATATGATACATCTTGTAGTAGTACTTTCCATTCTTCTGACAACAGGAATAATTGTTGCCGATATCCCCTAATAAATCAATGAGTTGACTGCGACTTAAAAAAAAGTTGAAATTTTTTAAATTGTTCCACTGTTTATCTCCTAAACCAAAAGAGCTAATGACCTGAAAAAAGAAACGGCATGCAGTATTAACCTCCAGTTTTCCAAAGAACGGCTCAAAGTCTGTAAATTCTATACCAAAAGAGGTAGCAACCTATGGCATATCTAGTAATAAAAGCTCCTAGCTTTCCAAGGATGATCTCAACGCCGGTGACATCCCACGAAAAATTCGATTGAATTGAAGTTGAAAACTGACTTTGAAAATTTCGATCTGTTTTTCATCATTCAACTGCCGGTTACTCTTAAACTAGAAGAAACAGTAAACTGAAAAAAGCATCACCATGTAGTACAACTCTCCAGGACTCCAAAGATCCAGTGATTTGTGACTCCTACCCCTGAAGACTGAAGAGGAGACAAATGACTTATCTAGTAATAGAAGCTTCTAGCCTTCCAAGGATGATCTCAAAGCCGGTAACATATCACAAAAATTTATATTAAATCTAAGTTGTGAACTATCTTTGAAAAAGATCGACCTGTTTTTAATCATTCAACTGCCTGTTACTCCTAAACTAGAAGTGTTTATGAACTTTAAAAGACTCACCATGTAGTACAACTATTCAGCACTCCAAAGATCCAACGATCTGTAACTCCTACACCAGAAGAGTGAAGAGAATAAATATGGCTTGTCTGTTATAGTAAAAGAAGCTTCTAGCTTTCCAAAGGTGGACTCAAAGTCATCAACATCGCACGGGAAACTCGATTTCACTGAAATTTTGGGCTGTCTTTGAAAAAAGTCGGCATTAATCAATGGTTCAACAGCCCATAACTCCCTAACTATAAGCGCTTACGATCTGAAAAAACTTACCATATACTTATTAGCAACCTCGAGCTCTCCAAAAATGATTTCAAAGTCCCCGATATCCTCGGAAAACCTGACTAAATCTGAGTGGTTAACTGAATGCTGTCCATAATTCTTAGTCCTTTCCTTCTCTTTTGTACCTCTGTTCCCCCTATTTCGGCTCTCCATTTCCAAAGTTAATAGAAAAATGCCATATATGTAAATATAAAAGCTTCATTCTACCCATGAAATTTCTAAGAAAACTTTTTCCCAAAAATTATCTGAATAAAGACATAAAGCCACATTGACTTGACTGACATGTCTTAACATATTTTCCACGACCAAAACATTATTAAATAAGCACAAAAGCAGCACGTCAAAGTCGGTGCTAAAAGTCAGTTTTCACTTTTTGATGCGTACCCTTCTCCGCTCGTCATCGAACACATAGCCTGAAGACTGAAATGAATTTTTTATTATTGTGATAATTTTGCCGCCACACATTTCACACTTTGTTGCCCATAATGATGTGTTTCCTGTAAGCTATACTTATAGTTGCGCCCGGCCCCACTCAACACTGACACTACCACTAGCCACACACACACACACACACACACACACACAAAACTTGCCGCCGCCGCCGACACCGTCGTCCGCAACTTTGGCATCAAGTGTCTCCTATCAAATGCTGCTCGAACTTAAATGACAATCAGTCGCATGTGTTGCCCACACAACTGCTGCACTGTGCCCTTCGACCCATCCCCTCCTTGTACGGACCTGTCATGCGATTTGACAGTGGCACTTACCGTCTTTTTATGCGCAGCTGCCAACCAAGAAGCGGCGCGTACGTGCGTGAATGTGTGTTAACAGCATGAAGCCACACATAAACACACACACACCTAGCATTTTCCTAGTGTGTTTTTTTTTTTTTTTTTTTTTTTTCCGCGCAGGAGGTGGAAATCTTCGAAAGATACTGGGGCAACCCACCAGCATGCCGGATTCTTACCGACTAAAACCACCCCCTGTTAACCCTTCATTCCCTCTGCGGAATTACCGCTAAGTATCGCATCGCAGAGGGGGGTTAAGTTTAGCCTATATTTCCAGGCTCTGTTGTGCGTTGGCTGCTTCTGGCCCATTCTGCTCTTCGCAGTTCCGCTTGCATTAATGTTATCGCTCCGCATATTTTGTCCCAAGCTTCCGCTGACTCCAGCATCGCGTCAATTACATTGTGTGGGTTCAAAATTCTCTGAGTCGCCGTGTTTAGTGTGGAGCGAATGGCCTCGAATCGTGGGCATTCGAATAACGTGTGCTCAGGGTCTTCTGGCTTGTCGCAGGTTGGGCAATTGGCATTGTCGTCATGGCCGAAGCGTTGTAGGTAGCTTCTGTAGCCACCGTGACCTGTAAGGAACTGTGTTAGTTGAAAGTTCACCTCGCCATGCCTTCTGCTTGTCCACTTGTCTATGCATGGGATGAGCTTATGCGTCCACCGACTTTTGCTCGAGCGGTCCCATCGCGCCTGCCACTGCCTCATGGAGGTTGCCCTTTCGACGCGCGCTGCTTCCTCTTTGGATCGTGTTCCCTTAAGGGCGTATATACGCCGCATCTCGTCCGCCTTGATGTCGATTGGCAACATCCCGGAAATTACACAAGCTGCCACGTCTGACACCGTTCTAAAAGCGCTTATCGCGCGCAGTGCTGCAAGCCGGTAGACGCGTTCGTATTGTCGCTTGTACGCCTTGATATGCAGGGATTCGGCCCAGATTGGCGCTGCGTATAGTAGCGAGGACGATATTACGCTAGCAAGTAGCACTCTCCTACTAGCTTTTGGGCCCCCGATGTTGGGGAGCATCCGTGATAAGCTGGTATAGGTCTTGGATGCTTTGCATTTTCCTAGTGTGTGTGTGTGTGTGTGTGTGTGAGTGAATGCTTGTAGGGTTTTTGTATGCGCCACTTGGCAGTTTAATGTGGCCGAATCTTTTGTCTGCGCTTTCGTCTTTGCTCACACTCGCCTGTCGTCGTCTGTGTGCGCTCAACGGTTTTACAAAATTCTTCGGCTTCGGGAAATATTTTCGCATAAAATTAAAAGATAAATACCAAACAGGAGCGCGCATGAAAATTTAAATTGCTGCTCAATAGCAAAAAAAAACAGTCACACGTCTCGATATGACTGTCAATGAGCCGAATGTCTTAAAAGTACACACACACACACACAGACAGAGTCATACGGTGGTGCCACGTTGAAGGTACACGGACTGTGAATACAGGTGTTTTAGCGTGTTAAAGTCTCGCACTCGTTTGGCTTTCGATGCTTTCCCCTACTGAAAAAAAAAAAAAAAAAAAAAAAAAAAAAAAAAAGAGTCATACAGCAACAAAATGCCAAACGATTCAGTTCAAGTGGCGAGCTGTAGGAGCTCATCTTCGTGGCTTACCTCAGCTCGGGCTGACAGCGGCGCTGAAATCGCATAAAAAACGCAATAGCACAAAGCCAACAACAACGACGACTACAATCATACATTACCGTGTGAGTAAATCCGAGAGAGTCCTTGCGCGCGCTCATAAAAAATCACTTGACAATTCAAATTGAGCAAATATGTCAACTTGTTACGTAAAAATCCACTTCGCTGCAGTGCAAACATGACAGACAAACAGAAAGACAGACAGACAGAAAGACCAACAGACGGACGAGCCGACAAACAAACGAAGAAGGCTGGCAGAGCGCGCGCTGCCATAAACAAACGTTGGTCGCTCGTAGCGCAATGCTGAGCGATGAGCAATGAGTGCAAACGACAGAGTCAGCGGCAGTGCGGGCCACAATTGTGCAGCATGTCAAACATTGGCCATAAGGACCGAAAGGCACTGGACCAAATTAAACACAGCGCGACCAAGGCAACGAAAACACGCAGCAAATAAAGAAAATACAAAAAACATGCACAACAACAAAATACGCGTGCAAATGGACAAACGAACGTTGGCTGGAATATTTCATGGCGCGGACAGGACATGCTCGCATTTACCACAGAACAGCTGCAGTGTGAAGCAAAAACGAAAGTAACGTTGAAGGGAACAGAAGAGACTAAAGGGACGACAAAAAATGTGTTGGTGAGGCCGCAAATGAATTTATGAAAATTTAAATTCCATAAAAATGAATAGAAACGAAGCGACCAGAAAGCGGCGACAGCAAAGTTGCATTAGCGCTCGGCAGCTTTGAGGCATCGGGCCAGGGGGCTGGTGTTGAAACAGAGGGACTGCACTGAGACGGACACAAGGACAGCGTACAAATGCTTTTTATGAGTATGCAAGAATAACTTGGAAACATTTGTGAAACAAATTTCAGAAGTTTAATATAAAATTTAAAAATGGAAAATTTGTATATAGAGACAGCCAAACTGAATCATACATTTTCAGAAACTAAAAAACATAAATATATGAAAATATCAAATAAGCCACACAGTAGTCCAAATAATCCACAGCAAGCGTCAAAATTCATCATAAATATGCCAATTCCAACTAACACAAACGTGATTGGGCACAAATAATGCACCAACACATTCACACAAAGTCTGGCTTATTATTGTCTGACCGACGCTGATGCGACACTTTTGTGTGTGTCAATTTGCGTCATCAGCATTTTTGCCGCTCAATCTCACCTACACACAAATGCGTTCAAACAAATCCTGCAGATCCGCTGGCTAATTTTGGTTATGTTTTCCTCACACTCTCACACACACTCACACCCACACAGACAGATATGCATATTACATTGGCGTCATGATTGCCCTCATCAACGTCATCAACATTGGCATCAGCAACAACATCATCAGCAACAGCAGCAATGGCAACAGCTGCCGCCACCGTCATCGCCGCCGCAACATTGGCTCATTTTTTATTTACACAAACATTTCAGCGCTTTGGCCGCTGCCCTGTGCCGGCCCAACTAAATTAGCGCGCTGCACGCCATTTTGTGCGACATTCGTATGCGTGTCACGTGTCACGTCGCGTACGGCAATTCGGCCGCGACAGCAGCTACAAAATCAGTGACTTTGTAGCATTTTCATTTTCATTTCTATTTGCCACTCATTTAGCTTTCTTCCCCGCTCGGACAAATTTCTATTTTTCCTCCCATTTGATAATATTTTACTTTATTATAGGCCGCTTGCATGCGTGTGTGTGTGTGTGTATTTGCTGCATATTTTTACAAATATGAATTTGCTCTATTTACATTTGACGGCATCGTCATTATTGTTGCCATTGCTGGAGGCTCAACAGCGCGCACGCACAGCCTGTACACCAACACACACACACACACACACGAGAACTCGTACGAATGCGTGTCGATGCGTGCCATGGTCTCCTTGCGTCGCTGCTCGAGTGTATGTGTGTGTGTGAGTGGGCGCGTTTTAAATGCGAAAATAATAAAGCGCAAAACCTGCACTGCGCATTGAATTTTGAACAGCGGCGTATTAAACAGTTGAGTACACTTTGATTTGAAATTTGTTTCTGGTTTCGTTCAAGGTGTGTGCGTGTGCGTGTGCGTGAGATTTTTGTCAGAAAACAATTACTTCAGGTAACGTTGATATGCATTGGAAAATTAATGTGAAAAAGAGCTGAAAATTGGAGGACAACAATCTGCAGATCGTGAGCTGCTTTTCGGCCACGTGCGGACAATCTGATTTATGAGGCTCACAAGTGCGGTGACAATTAAATACAGTTTAGCGATTTTTGGGCGTACAAAATATATATTAGAATCTGTCAATATGCAGTTTTATTACAAGTAGACACGTTTTGTTGACGTAAATTTCATTTATGTGGCAGAAATCGTGACAATTTTCTCTGCAATAAGCTATCAAATTTTTGAATTAAGTTGAATTAAGCTTTGCGAATTATTGCTGAAAAAAACACAAATCAAATCATGTGCCAAATGCTGCTTTCAATTTTAAATTATTTTTATGTCTAAGGATTCATCGGAGGATTGCTTGAATTGGACCATTTTGAGCAGTGAATGATAAAGTTTAGACTGAACCTTTCAAGGAAGTGAATGACAGATTCAAGATGTTAAAGTTTGTAATTGATTACTACTTTGAAATTTAAAAGATAGTAAATTTTATGCGCCAAATTGAAGAGTTCAAGGAAGTGAATAATCTAAAAACATAAAATTGTTTGTTCTGACTGACTGATGAAAGAAAGCCTCGCTATGATGGGGTTTTTTGAAGTTCGGAGTGTAAAAGTAACCCATGTTAAGTTTATATGTGGAGAAAAGTGATTTTATGTGTCTTTTGATCTCAAAATTGCTGAATACACTTCAAATGAAAAATAATTAAACATGTGTATTTTTTTTTAACCAAAAACGGAGTAACTAAAGTATTAAAAACTTGTATGGGGAAACAGGATTTTTTAAGTTTTTGGTTTCAAACTTGATGAAAGTTCTTTACATGTAAAATAAATCGATACGTGTTTTTTACTTTTTTGAAAATTAAAATCTCACGGGGTAAGGTTTGTATGTGGGAAATTTATTTAAAAAAAAACATGAACCAATGGGCGCACTGACCTCAAAATTGGTGAAAACACGTGAAATGAAAAATAAAAAAAATAATAATGTCCTTTTAATTTGTTTGTGTAAATCAAAATCTAAAGCGTAAACAAAGGGTTAAACATTTGTATGGAGAAAAAGGATATAATGGGCTTTCTTACTTTAAACTTGGTGAAAGTACTTCACAGGTAAAACATAATAATAAAAAATAAGAATAAACAAAAATAAAAAATATAATTAAAATAAGTTAAAAAAATTGTTTTGAAAATCGAAATCTGAAGGCGTAAACAAAGGGTTAAATTTTATATGGGATAACAGAATTTTTTTAAGCTTTTTGGCTTCAAACTTGGTGAAAGCTCTTCACACGTAAAATAATTCGATACGTGTTTTAAATTGCTTTGAAAATCGAAAGTGGTACACAAAGGGTTAAAGTTTGTATGGGGAAACAGTATTTTTTTAAGCTGCAATCTTCGTGAAAGTTCTTTAAACAAAGGGTTAAAAGTTTGTAAAGAGAAACGAAATTTTATAGGCTTTTGGACTTTTTTGGCCCAAAAAGCTAGCAAGAAATGGCAAGAAACTATATTTTTTAACTTATTTTTTTAAATTTATTTTTTTAAATGAAAACTGAAATTAAAACTGAACAGTGGCGGATTCAGGGGGGCGGTGTTTGGGGGGTTGAAACCGCCGAAATATTAGGGTCGACTTTAAAACTACATACAAATTAAAAGGCATTTTTGGCATTTTATGAATATTAAAGAATTACTTCTTGAAACCCCCCCGCAAAATATTTTTCTGAATCCGCCCCTGAAACTGAATATTGAAAAAAATTCGAGATGGAACAGAGACCAGATAAAAACCAGAAAGACTGAAAGTCAGATTTAGAAGCAGACATGAGAATCCCACACTTCACATGAAAATTGAGACAAAGATCTAAATATTTAAAAAGAGTAAACACGAGACGGAACAGCTCAATCAGAGTATAAACATACAACACAGTAAGACAAGTTTCGAAGAAGACAGTTTACATGAAAACGGAGACATGAAGAACGGGAATCATGAGTACAAAAGGACAAGGAAAGGAAGGGATTAGATATGGGATCGACAGATCACTTGAGACAGCACTCATTTAGCCGGTACTGAATATATAAATTGAACCAAAACGGGAGACCAGACTAGAAAAGAAATCAGATCAAAAAGACAACAGCAGAACAGGTTTTTCACTCGATCAACCAAAGTACATTAAAAAAATGGGAATGGGAATGGCTGTAGGAATCCTATTTGAACACTGCACTGGTCAACAAACCAGGCTGCTGAGACTACTGTACGAGGACCAGTACAGAATATTGCAAAGAAATTTCGAAATGTGCAGAAAATGTCCAAATGTTTAGTTGGGAGGAACACGCTTCTGATTTATGGGACAATACTTTCTAGAATCTGTGTAGCGAACACGAAAAGGGCCAAACAAGAACTCTCATACAATTCATAATAGTCACAAATTGGTTCCCGGACATGAGAAGTGACTATAAAGAAAACCACTGGGGGCCCATGGCCTCAATAATGCGTTCAAGACGGTCAACTGTCTATCTAAATTTTAAATCGGACTGTCATGTCAGATATTTATATATGTATGCATTTATATATGTAATCTGGTCCTCTGCCACATCATTTGCCACTCATCCTGGCATCATTGGTCCATTATATTTTATGGTGTTTTCAGCTCAGTGCAGTTGAGAACAGGTGGCTTTATTTATTAAGAAATTGCCTGCTTCTATTTATTGAAATTTATAATAATTTATAATCCCCTACAATTGCCCTCTCTCACTTTATGCTTTTCTCAATTTAATTTGTGTAAATTCTTTACAATTGCAATTTCATTACAACTACTGTCACTCCTACAAAAATGTTTTGTATATATATAAACACACATACACACATAGACATGAACTGAAGACACAAAACCGCAAGACACACGAAAATAAAATGGAATTATTTGTTGCTTTTGTTGTAACATGCAAGCAAACAGTCCGACATTTGTTTGCTAAGCTTGTGGCCGAGTCCTGTGTCGTTGCCACCCAACAGCCATTTGACTGACTAACTGACTGACTGTCACTATAGTGACGCTACGAAATAACTGTAATTGTTATTTGTTGCCAGGCGAACGCGCATAGCCGGCAGGTCTCGGGCTGTCTGGCCGTCTGGCTGACAGCAGCGAAATTTAAGCATAATTGTTATTGTTTTGACACATAATGTGTCAACAGCTGTCAACATTAACATTTACATTTGTACATATTTATGTGCCCATAAATGTGTATCTTTTTATACTTGTATTACATTTGTTTCCGCATAATTAAATGTCAAATATTTAGTAGCGAGCAACATGCGTTCCACGTCTGCGGTCAGTTGCAAAGGACCTCAGTCGGACGCTATGCAATCAAACGAAATGAAATGAAATTTTAGGCGTAATTAAGCACATTTGGCAACAACGTAATAATGGCAACAATGTTGAGTGGAGTTGAATGGCCGCGCCACACATCGTCGTTGGCTACATTGTTGCCAAAAAGTATGCAAGCTGCCACCAGCCACCGGCCACCGTAATGGCCGAAATGTGCATTGTTTGTTTTCCAAACAGTCGGCGCTGGATATTGTCACATGCCAGCAGACAACATCGCACTCGGGCTGGTTGTTTTCAAATCTATTCTCTTTGCTTGCTTCTTTTTCTGTAAATGGTTTTTCATATTTTAATTTTTTGCGCAATTTTTAAATGATGCATAGTTTCATAGCACACTTTCAGGCGAACAAGCGCAATTTTTTCCAGCCAAATAGCAGAAGAAATATTTCCACTTTTTCAACTGGCACTATTTCGATTTTTTGTCTCTCCCCAACCGACTTTATCTATGTCCCTGTTTCCACTGATTTGGCCCATTTTCGTATATATGTCTTTTTTTTTGTTTGCATCAAGGGAGTAAGATTTCGCCTCAGCTCGATTTCTGTGTTCGTCGGCGCGTTCGTTCACACACATTTGCTGTGAAAAGGACACTTTTATCCTGTCGCTGTGTGCGCTGTGTTGCCGCAAAATGGCGCGACAGCAGGGCAGATCTAGCGGGCGGCTGTTGTGCGAACACTCGCTGGGGCATTGTCAAGCTGCCACTCGGGAAATGTGAGTGTGTGTGTGTGTGCGTGTGTGTGGCATATAAAATGTAAAATACGAGCGCTTGAGCAAAAATGCTAAAATTCATTGCTGTCATGTGAAATTAAACTGCAACTGCATGAATTTTTAAATTTTCCGTATGCCCATTAAACATTTAACCAAAACAAAAACAAAAACATAAAAACTGAAAACTGAAACTGAAAAATGCAAAATACAACCGACAAGTGTAAATGCGAGTTTCCTGTTTGTTGCGTGAGGATGTGGTCGTTATTGCTCGCCGGCGTAAATGGCTTGTGGGCCGCATACAATAATAGCATAAAGGCCCTTTTTCGGTTAGTGTTATTGCTGTTGTTGCTCTTTTATTGCCGTAAAAAAGGACACACTATAATTTGTTAATGACACCCAGCCATAAAGCGTGGCCGTTTCTGTCGCCTCGTTTGCTGCTTTTTGTTGTGATGCTTTACACACATTTTTAGCATTGCTGTGTGTTTGGGCTTTTAGTGACATTCACATAGTCTCTGAAAATTTATAAAAATTATATTAAGTTGAAAGGGTATATGATAAATATGTGTGAGAGCTGCGAAATATTGTTTTTTGTAGCACTTCATTAACTCGTTCAATGCGATTTGGATAGAAAAAATTCTCAGAGAGAAACTTTATATCTTTAGAGATTTTTTTCTGGCATTTATTTTGAAACTTAGAAAGCGATTAGGACTAAAAATACTACAAATTCCGTAGTATGCAACACATCTGGTGGCAAAACAAAAAAGACTTTGTTTCTCATCAAAATGAGCGAATAACTTGAAAACTTTCACACATTGCCATTAAAATGGGAATAGGAGAATAATTTCAAGCAACGCGTTGCAATATGAATATATATCATATATGAATATAAGACTGACATAACGGTATGACAAAGCGATTTAAATGATAACTATGAACCGTAGCGCACACAGGAATAAATTTGGGAGCAGGCTGTGGTACAAAACTGTTGAGGCTTTGGAACCATATTTTTCAACTTCAAACACCAAACCTTTCTCAAAAATTCCCCCAAAAAATAAAAAGCCTCAAAAGCACGAAACCTTAATTTAAGACTTTTTTCATAAATTGCTAGCAATGCTTCAAATGTTGAGAAAAATGTTGAATATGAAAGAAATAAATATTTTCCATTGAAAAATAGTTCAGATGGTCTCCAAACAAGAAGTCCCCTCTTAATAAAATGAACAATTTTTATGATTTCAAAACAGTGTTGTTAGTTCAGCACAGTAAACCGGAGCCACTTCCAATATATTTTGACATATCGAGCAATGAAAGATCACATAAATTGGTACAGAGATGGCAAAATTTTCACTTGGGTTAGCAGCTGATGTTCATTTGCATTGTTTTCATTCATCCAATTCTATGTTAATCTGAGCAAGAAGCCAAGGATCCTGTCAGGCTGCTTCACTAATTTCTATGAGCTTCAAAGTCAAAACTAAGTCTAAAACGATCTCTATGACTTAATAAAACAAAATCCACTACAGCTGAATTCTTCTTATTTTTATGTACTAAATTAATTCAGTTACTAACATAAAAGAAATAATTTAATGTAAATGCGGTCTTTTGAAATACTTATCAAAAAACTATATTTGACACATTTATTGAGGCCCTAAAAGGACATTGTGTGACCTGCTTCTTAGCAGATGGGACCGTTATGCAGCATCAAACTGACTATCAAAGTAGCGACAATCTAAAATAAAGATTGTGATGAGAATCTGTGATTGCTCTGCACTCCAAAGCAAACGTCTTCCACACATTAAATCATTGCAAAGCTGCTCCATTCATTTTAACCTTTAAGACATAAGAATCCCAGCTTCTCCAGGTAGACACTATTAATTAATTAATTAATTTAAGATTTTTTTAAGTAAATCAAAAAGTCAATAAATTCAATACCAAATGGTTTCTTTAAAGCCGAACTAGATTGCCTACAGCTGATGGTTCCAATACACCTTTCACTCCATTCATAGTAAAAATTAATTGTAAATTTCTATTGAAAAAATTCTGCTCCCAAAACCAAAAATTGAATTAAAACACAAAACAATTTTCAATCCAGCTTTCGTGTTGTCTCAATCTTATGCAATTTTCAACCTAACCTTCAAACGTCGACTTGTTTATTCTAATCCTAGAATCCACTTCCGAACCTTAATACTTAATTTACTACTAATAGTTTTCAAAATTAATAATCTGTCCAAAAATTTAATGGCGCACAGCAACAAGTTTTCGAATTTTTAAAGCCGCTCGGAAAACGTTGCGTCGGCATGCGACAAGCAACCACAACGCCGGCCATGGCGCAATGCATCAAAAGCGTTGGCTTTCACACACATTCTCTCACACACACACACAAACACACACACAGCAACCGCATCCGCAAGATGTTGGAAATGGAACGTATTGGATAGCAGTCGACCATTTCGCATCGGAAGTGATGTCGCTACAACGGCGATACGAATGGGAGCGACGCGCGGAGGCGCGACTAGCAGATTGAGGTCTATCTAAGACCAAACCTGCCCCGCGACGTAATGCCGGGAGGCGGTCCCGCGGGGATAAAGGTCGACGATGGGGGGTTGGTTTTTAGCCGGTAAAAATCCGGCATGCTGGGCTGGAGCTCAGTATCTTCCGAAGATTTTCCACCTCCGACAGAGAAAAAAAAAAAAAAAAAAAAAAAAAAAAACACACACAGCAACAGCTCGCATTCAATTAGCGTTTACAAGTGCAAGCGCGCGTGCGGTTTTTCGCGCTTTGAAGGCGCGCGTCGCCAACGCCTGTAATGGTCCTGGATGCTCGCGTTGCTGGCAATAGTTGCCACCACTGGGTGCGCCTTCCGCTTTACGCCTTTCAGCTGCAACTTGCAATTGTAACAACAAGGAAGAATGACATAGTGTGGCGTGCGGCATGCGGCATGTGCCGCAAATGTGTGCTGCAAGTGCAGTGAATGCCGTTTGGCCGACTTTTCATGCGCATTTCTGCAAAACAAAACAAACAAAATAAAACGCATAGACTGTACAGTATTCAACGCACTCACACACACACACAAATAGACTCAGCAGTATTACTGAGTCGCTCTATGGTTGTTGGAAAAAGTGAGCCATTCCTGCTAATGTTAACATTGAGCAACAAAAAAGAAACACACTAAATGGCGGCCAAACAAAAACCATATCCAAAAATAATGGCCGGCCCGTTGCACGTTTGTTTTTAATATATTAAAATAACATTGCAGCAAACAAACTGATTGCAATGGTTGCAAGATTTTGGGCCGCTTTCAGCAGAACTTTTTTTGTTTTCGGCAACCGCACATGAAAATCTCATTTCGGCGCTGCGCTAGAGTACAAAATCTAATTACAAGCTTTTCACAAATTCTTTCTTGTATTTTTTCGTTTTTTTCTTTTTTGGTTTCTTTTGGCACTGGCCTTCACCAAATAGCGCAGCGAAATTTGAGTGAAAGCCAACCGTTCTGCCAGTTCGCGGCCACATAGCACACACCAACAACAACAGCTAACGTTACAACAACAACTGCCTAAGCACAAATGAGCCGCCCAAAACCAGTCGAGACCAATATTCAAAAGTTATAACACACACACACACACACAGACACACACAAGTTGGCAACGAATTCGAAAGCCGCCAAAAGTCCTTTTTTCCAAAATCACCCACACAAACACAATAATTATGTAGAATGTGCGCGCAAAGTAAAACGAATCGACAACAACAACAACAACAACAAGATTTGTAAAGTAAAAGTAAATAAAGTCGAAAATTGTAGGCGAAATAATAAAAAGCATCGTTTGGCTAATTAGAATTTGATGACTTTGGAGCAAAATAAAAAAGATTCTTGTGGCCAATGAAAACAAAAAACCGTTGCCATGGAGTAAATTAATTTTCTTCCTCTCTGTCACTTTGCAGCCGCACCACAAGACGCAAAACGTAACGTAACGAACCGAACCGAAACGAAGCGAAGCGAGGCAGTGGAAACGAAATTTGCCACATTTGGCCACAAGACAACCGCAGCACCGAATTCCGGCTGCAGTATTTTTCAATATATTTTCATTCAGGCATTGCCTTTGCCGTGTGCTGTGCCAAGCTTTTCGCAATAACCGACTCGGACAAATTGAATTTTGCGCCAGAGTTGAAATGCAATTCCGAGCTGCCGACGTGTGTGTGCCAGCGCCTCGTCGGCCTTGCATTGTCCGCTTTTAATTCGGCTTACGGCAGATTTTCAAATAAACTCCCACTTGTGAAAAGTTCCGAAGAATTCTGCTGTGCTGCGCTGCCGCCCTGCACTGCTCGTCAATTTCGGTCATGAAAATGCGCTTTGACTTTTTCGTTTGCGTTTGCTTTTTTCTTGCTGCCCAATGAAAAATTGTCCTTCTCAGTTGGCTACTTTGCCCTCCCTCCGCAGCACGCTACACGCTACACGCTGTGGGGCATTTGGAGACTTTCCGGTTGCATATTTGCTGCATTTTGTCGTTAAAATTCCTACTACATGCCGAGCACCGAGCGACGAATGCAGCTCCGCTCGACTCATCTTGTATGCGTTGCATGAGCTGCTTGGACAGCTGATGGAGGATAAACAATTTGCCATATGCATAAATGTATTCTGGGTACACACGTCGCCGCCGCCCCGCAAATTGTCTGTTGTGTGTGCGTGTGTGTGTGTGTGTGTGCGCGGACGCCACGGGGCATTCGAGAGTGCAGTTCGAGCGTCCTTCTTGTGTTTTTAAACACTTTAAGTCATTCAGTGTTGCACAGCTAAAACTTGTGTCATAGACTTTCCAGTTATTGTAAACTGAAACTTTTGCATTCGGAGCATTAACAGATCTAAATGATTTTTAACGGATTCTAATACAAAATTAATGTGACATTTTTCCAATCATTCTGTGTCTTTCTTGTACAAATCTGGTTATTTTTATTATTTTTAAAGAATTTAAGAAAAAAAGGTTATATATGACGATTTTCTAATGTCCACCCAGCTTTAATAGGGAAGGCGTGGCATGTCAGAAAATTATTTATTAAAGAGCCAACAGATCTTAGTATAATACAAAACAGCATAAACTTAAGATTACACAAGTTTATCGTAACAAAAAACTGCAAACATTACTAATTTATATGATTCATTAACAAATCAAAGGTACGAAATGGGTTAAGGAAAGGCAGAAATTAGTTGAATCAAATGATACAAAATTTCAAGTAAATCGTTCCATTAGAAGAACAAAATTGTACGATCCGTTTGCATGTAGGTCCAAAATTTCAGCTACTTCCAAATTGCCAAATTGATAAAATACAACTGTACGAACATGCAACTTCATCGTTTCAAGAAAACTTCAATCTGATCCAATTCGACCATAGATCCAGACTTACTTTCTTACTTACCCACTTGACTAGACATAACATCCCATTATTGAGTTACGGCCTGCCGCAAAAGTTCTCTACAAGCTCCGCTGCTTTGTGTGTGCATTTTCCAGTTGTTCACGCAAAGAAATGAAAGGGCGTCCTCCACTTGGTTTCTCCACCGGAGACACGGTCTACCTCTTCCACCACCAACTACTCAACTCCTTAAAAAATCAAATTGGTTTGCTCCGGTAATTTTATTGATTGATTGTAAATTAATTGATGAATTATTGGTGATTGATTGTAAATTAATTTATGAATGATTGATGATTGATTGATGATTGATTAACGATTGATTGATGATTGATTGATGATTGATCAATGACTGATTGATGATTGATTGATAATTGATTAATGTTTGATTGATGATTGATTGATGAATAATTGATGTTTGATTGATGATTGATAATTATCAATCATTGATTGATGATCGATTAATGTGTGACTGATGATTGATTGATGATTTATGATCAATTACTGTTTGACTGATGATTGATTGATGAATAATTGATGATTGATTGATGATTGATTGATGATTAATTGATGATTGATTGATGATTGATAATTATCAATCATTGATTGATGATCGATTAATGTTTAACTGATGCATGATTGATGATCAATTACTGTTTGACTGATGATCAATTACTGTTTGACTGATGATTGATCGCTGATTGATTGATGATTTATCGCTGATTGATTGATGATTAATTGATGATTAATTGATGATTGATTGATGATTGATTGATAATTGATGATCAATAACAATTTTACTGATGATTTATTGATGATTCACAACTCTCTAACTTGTGATCTAATCCACTAACCAACGAGTCACAAAAACCAACGTGAGTCAAACTAATTAATGCTAATCAAAAACCTATGAAAATTACACATTTTCTTGTTATTTACTCCTTAAATTCTGCATTTAATTGCTTTTTCAATACAAATTAAATTTGTAGTTCATACATTAGAGACAGTTCAGAGTGCACGCATTTCATATGTTAAGCCTCGAAAGCATAAATCGACAGTTAAACTAACGCTAACCTGGGCAACTGTGCGCAAATTAAATCAACATTTATGCAATGCAAAAATTGCGCAATTTTCTAGCACACAATACAACAATTGACCAATAGAACGATTTGGCAATAATCAGCAGCAACATACTCATACAGCAAACCACAAGCGGCAATGGCGCAAAAACGCTGAAATCAAGGCGGCATGTAGTGTATTCTTGTATGTGTGTGTGTGTGTGTGTGAGTGCGCCGAAATTAATTGTATTTGTTTAGCGCGCAATTGCACAGACCGGCCACTCCCATGCGGCGCTAACTTTTGATTTTACGCCGCGCATTGACCAAAAGTTGCGGCGCTCATGTGGCGCACTGCAATGTTATTCAAAGCGATGTTGGCCGTGTAATTCGCTCTTTTGCGTGTTTTGCTAATTTCAGTTTTTGAAATGTTTGTTTATTTTTTGTTTTTGCAATATAGTTTTAATTATTTGTCTACGGGGCGCTATCAGAATTAAATTACTAAATTTAAATTTAATTTTTTACCTTAAAATGCAATTTGAACCCATTGACTTATTTCGATGTCAGCAACGTTATCTGATATCATTAAAATAACACATCTAAAATTACGATCAATAGGAAGTAACTGAATTACTTATGGGATGACCTAATAATTACACTCTCGTTTGCCCAAAATTATGCTACAATTTATATCAGTCTGCGGCTGACACCAAAGCGACATTTCAGCAGCGCGCTTTTTGCTCTTAACTGGCCAACAATTTGCTTCCAATTTTAGAAACAAAAAACCCGAAAAAACATTCGACATGCAACCACACCCACTCATTCATGCAACTTTTAACCATTGCAAAAACAAACAATTGCAGCGCAGACAACTCCAACAGCAACAAAAGCGTCAACTAAATTCTACACTGACAAGCACAACAACTACAACAACAACACAATAAATGCAAAACAAAATTTCGCCAAAATTTTGCGCTTATTTGCAATTTCATTGTGAACGCGCGTGATTAGACCAGTGAATGCGTTTGTGCGTGTGTGTGTGTGTGTGTGCGTCCTTAGACGCAGCGGTTTGTTTGACCTTTTTTTATATTTTTGGTATATTTGGTTCTGCAACTATTCAATTTATACAGTTTTGTAGCACTTTTGACTATTTTTTGTGTGTGCGTGTGTGTCAGTTTGTTTGTTTTTAATTTGGCGTATAATTGCGCAATCAATTTGTGGTCAAGTTCGTTAAAGGTTTTCGCTTTTATTTCACCGTTTTTTTTTTGGTTTTGTTACTTTGCACTTTATTTTTGTAGATGGTTTTATTTTCAGTTTTTAATTGTTTTTGCAATTTTCTGCAGCAAATTAAATTGGCGTTGATCAAAAAGTTACCCGCAAATATTTGCAATTACTGCGCAACGCACCCAAATTTGCGCACAAAATAAATTTAATTAGTTTTCAACTGATTGCTGTCCAAAGCTTCAATTTGCGCGCCAGTATTGCATTGTGAGCTACATAAACATACAAAGGGTCTAAAATGGGATCTACAGAAGAAATAAAATAAAAATAAAATGTACCTTTAAAATTAAAAAGTAAAAATAAAAGCATTATTTCATGGAAAACCTAAATCAATCAACGTTGAGTGTAACTTTGAAAAAAGTTGAGCTATTCAAATCAGTCGAGTCAAATAGCTCAGTTGTGTTGTTTTGTTCAATTACTAAGACAGAAGAGAAATATAGTTAATAATAGAACTCTTTATCTATCCATAAATGGGTTTAGGAAGGACAAATATTAAAAAGAAAACTCCATCAATCGAAGTTTAAAAACTTACCTCGAAAACAGTTGACTTTAAAAAATCATTCATCTGCCTGTAACTAAACGGAATTGAAATATGGCTCGTTTTATAGAAGAAATCTGCGCCTTTCCATAAATGACCTCAAAGCAGTCCATATTTCAGGAGAAAACTAACTAAATGAAAGTGGAAAGGTGATCTTGGAAAAGTCTACTTTCTAAAACCATTTAACTGCCTGTGACCTGAAATATATCTCGTCTCATGGTAGAACTCCCCATCTATCCGTAAATGAGCTAACTATGGACAAATATTCCACGGAAAAGTCCGTGAGTCGAAGATTGAACAGCGACCTCGAAAACAGTCGTCTTTAGAAAATCATTCCACTGTTTGAAATTTCTTAGCTGGAAGGAATATCGAGATTGTTCATCTTACAGAAGAACTCTGCAGCTTTTTATAAATGACCTCAAAGTTTCCCATTTTCTACGGAAAACCAACTAAATCAAAGTTGAGAAGTGACATTTGAAAAAGTCCACTTTCTAAAACCATAACTGCCATATCTGCCTGTAACTCCTTAGCCAAAAGGGCTAGTGACCTGAAATATGTTCCCTCTTCGTCTACCCAGAAATATGTTCAACATGCACGATTATTCTAGGGAAAATTCTTTGAATTGAAGTTTGAAGAATAGCCTCGAAAACAGTCGACTTTAGAAAATCATTCCACTGTCTATAATTTCAGTAGAAATCTTCAGCTTTCCATAAATGAAAAACCAAGTAGATCAAAGTGGAAAGGTGACCTTAAAAAAGTTCACTTTTTAAAACCATTCAAGAAGAAATCTGATTAAACCGAAGCTGAAAGATTGCTTTGAAACAAGGCAAATTTTTTCAAAAACGTTGAATTGCCGGTCAACCATACGATTTTTCTTAGTTTGCCTGGAACTGTTAGAAGTTTACCCATAAACAGATAAGTTAGAGCCAAGTCTCGCCATTTGTATACTCTTACAAGATTTCAACTCGACTATTCAATCTGACCTAATTTTTTAAGATATTTTTGCACTTTCTCACAAAATATAAACAATCACTGGATCTGAAATTGTTAAACTTTTGTAAAAAAAAAACCTTAAATTCTGTGCTTACGTATGCGCCATGTTCACCAATAACTCAATTTAATATAATCAAATTGTATATGCATCAATTTTGCCTATAAATAAACCATTAAACAATAAATAAGCAATAAATATTTAATAAATAAATTCAACTAATAGAGAAAGTTCAGCCTTGTTTGCCGCCATTCAACACGCTCCATGTAACTTCAATTCCGCACTAAATGTGCTCGTGATTAATTGCATTAATGCCGCCAGGCACTTAATTAATGCTTATCGCATTTTTAACATAAGTAAACCCAAAGCGCATAGCACCACATAGTAAATTATGCAGACGGTGCGCTGCTGCCACTGCGGCTGACATTTAACTTAATTAATGCACACACGCAACTTATGTTCGTTCGGCGCGCACGAATGACTCAATTACACGTGTGCGCGTCATAAATAAAAAGCGACTCATTCATAATGAAAAACGGCATGCATAAAAGATTCACTCGTTCAATGGGCTCTAAGTGCGCCAAAAGCTACTCAACAATATGCGCCGCGCATACTCGAGCAACAACTGCAGACGAGTGCGGCGATTACGTGACATATGAAGGATATATATTGAATACTAAGCAACGATTTAGTGCCACATACAATAGCGGAATTTTCATAAGGAGCTCTACTTCTATGAAGATGCGGCAATCAACAGGCACCAAAAGAACAGTTAAACCATTAATATCACTCATACGCCTAGATGAGCTCACAACTGTTTTGTTGAAAATATGCACTGGCGAAATTTATTGCTGGTATTTCAAACAGGTTTAGTCAGTTGCATTAAATGAACTAACTATTAATAAACAGATTCGAGGAAAAAAATTGCTTAATACGTACACAATGGACCCCATGATTTCGTTTTGCATGCAGGATCTTAACCCAATTTGGGTTGTTTGAGCTAAGACGACATTAAACAATACTTGGAAGGTTTAATATTTTCATGTTAAAGCCTTGTTGCAGACATCGAAGGTTTCATACCTCATAGTGAATATAACTACGAGCCAACGAACGGACAGGCATTTCTAACATTTCTACACCAGCGGCTCAAAGAAGCATTTTAGGACTAAAGCTGGTATTTAGTCAGAGGGTACACAAACATGACAATCAGTCATACTGTCTGCTAGACAACTGCAGTGTCTTCAAAACGCAGATTTTTACTGTTGGAGTAGTAGCTAGGCCCTGCAGAGGCAATTCTATCACCGTTGACAGTCAGGCAGCTCCTGAAGGCATTAAAAACGAAAGTAGTGAAGTAGTATTGTAAAGAAGTCTTGAACTTCCCCCTTGTCCATTGACCGACACAAAGTGTTTGAATTCTTGGACATAGAAATATTAAAGGAAGCGTAATGGCGAATGGGATGAAAAGACGATGTTCTAAAATGATATCGGAGATATCTCTTTATAATACCCCACTGCGATTTATTTGTACACGTTGGCAGTAACAAACGATTCATGCACTGAATAAAGTAATAGCCGTGGTTTAGGTTCATCTAACTTTGACTACAGTGTGAGCAAAGAAAATGGCAAAAGTGCTTCTAGGGTTCAATAAGTCTCTACTACAAGTTTTCAAGATCACCTAATATTGGCTATAAGGAGGGGGGAAAAGTACAATGGCCCGTCTGGGGTTCAATACGTCTCTACACCAAGCTTTCGAGTGCATCGAGCCATATGGTTAGAGAAGAGAAGGACAAAGGTGCTTTTAGGGTTCACTAAGTCTCTGTTGAGACCTTTCAAGGTCATCTACGATTGGAAAACTGCGATCTTTCAAGGACATCTGCGCTTGGCCATCTGATTCGGAAAGAAAAGAACAAAGATGTGTATAGGGTTCACTAAATATCAACTGCGATATTTGAAGGTCGTCCAGGCTTGGACATCTGGTTAGGAAGAAAAGAAAAAAGATGCTTTTAGGGCTCAAATCAGTACAGTACAGTAAGAGTACATAGAGAAGTTAGCATTGGGCTCTGTGATATGCCTTCAAGGATACTTATTGGTACACTTTACAAAAGTTGTTTGAATGCTGAAGGGTTGGGATCAATTCAATCAAAGCGACTGGAGCCGTAACTCTGAAAAGCTAACCGAAAAAATTAAAAAAAAACATTTACTCACTTTTTTCTACTTTTATGTGGTGGCACAAATTGTCCAATCGGCACAATGTTTTAACTTTAAAAAAAACACTAAAGCTTCAGCCATGTGCCTCCTTCTGGCTCTCATAGCAGACAGGCAAAAAGGCCAATAATGCCCACTAAATCATCTTTATGTCACCCCTAACAACTTAATAATTCTATAAATTTTATTTTTTTTCACTCGAAAGTAATTTTCGTTTAGTCCTTTTTTTATTTTGAAGGCCAAAATCCCACAAAATCCAGCACTGAACGCAATAAATTTATGCATGTTGACGCATCCATTTTCGAGTAATCAATTTAGCAATTTAGTGAGAATGTAGCAAACAATTCAACAAATCTGCCTACGCTTCATAGCAACAGAGCTGCCGCCACCTCACTAACACCAACACCAACAAGACAGCCACAGCAATCAACTCACACACACACACAAACACAAACACAACACATTTGGCCAAGCAATGAACGTATATCAATTGCATTTGCAAATTAATAAAATTTCAATTGTCTTCCCCTCTCCCTCTTCCTCACCCTTGCAGCTATGGCATTTGCCTTCTTTCGCTTCTAATGTAAAACACAACTCATGCGCTTCCCTCTCTGCTCTTCTCTTTCATTGCAGGACGAGAAAAATCAATTGCTTATAACAAATATCTGGCTCAAACTGGTAAGTTGGCACAGCAGCAGAAACAATAACAACAACAACAACAAGCTGAAATACTAAACAATTACAAAGGCAGACAGATAAATGCACAAATAAATAAAACATAAAACGTGCATATATTTTGCAATCAGTGAGTGTGAGGTTTGTACGTATTGTTCATTCGTTTGTTTGTTTGTTTGTTTGTTTATGTATGTGTGTGTGTGTGTGTGTATGTGAATATAAATTCAATACCAGCGCACATTAATCTTGTGCGTTGGCAACAGTCACAACAAGCAATAACAAAACAATTCCCCGCATCACATAAATACGAAATAGAAAAATAGAAGGCGAACAAATTTGCATTGAAGTGAAAGTGGACAAAGTGTGTTATTAGGCTATGACTTTGCTACAAAAACAAAACCAAATGAAAATAAATAATTGCACTGTGCACGCTGTGGCCGGCATGAAAACCAAAAACCTCATAAATTTAGGCTGTCACACGTACAGCCGCATGTGACGTGGCCAAATCTTAAGCGATTTGCCGGCGTTTCAGCTTTAAGCGGCGCATTACTCGCACTGAATTTCTTTTGACTACGAGTCGTTGTTATGCGCACACGCAACGAATTGCCACAATTTATCTCTCGGCCACATATAAATTCAGTTTGCAAATTGTTAACTCGCACTTAGGCACTTCATCATCAAGACGAGTCGATTTTTTGCTGCCTACATAGAGCCGGCTGTGGCGCAAAAAATTTAATGTTGCTAATGTGAAACGTTTTTACATGCCACGAAGAATTGCAAATCGCAGCAGCAGCCGCAGCGTTTTTATTAAATTTCATGCCAACGCTAAGTAAAGCGCGCCAACGAAGCTGCGATTATTTGTGCAACGCAGCGTGCTTTAAGCCGCTATGCACTGCAATGCTTATGAAATCTCTGGCATCATCCTTTTTACAAATTGACGCAAAGCCTTCAGTATGCTGGCGGAATGACGACACAAGTCGTGGGCGAAAATTTCATTTCTACAGCTTGCGCCGCGTCTACTTAGTCCGACAAGGCCTCGCCGCCTGCTGTCTCCGGCTTGCCATCATTGTTGTTGCCTGCCCGAAAATGCCGCCGACAATGGATTGAATTTCACATTTTGTCACGCAGTCTGACACAACACATTTCCCACACATTTTTGCAGTGAATTCTTCAGTCTCGTACCGCGTGCGCTAATTTCATTTCAGCTGCCTAAGCAGCTCTCAGCGTGGCGGCTATGGGATTGTGCTGGCTTGCAGCGTTCACAGTAAAACAACCGCATGAGATTTATGGTTGGTTGTCTAGACGCAGGCTGCAGCAGCGGAAAATGAATACATCACAAAGCCGCATTTGAGTGATTTTTAAATTGTTCGCACGTTGCCAGCTGTCAGTTGGCAGCTACCAGCTGTGCGCAACACATTAGCGACGCATATGTGATTTTCATTATTTAGCATAATTCTGCAGCACCTGAGCATTCACTGAGAGTGAACGGCGCACAGGTCAATTGCATTATTTTAAAGTTTGTGCAATTAAAAATTACGCATACGCCATGTATGCCGATTCAGTGAGAGAGTGAGTGAGTTTTGATGACTTTCATGCAGAGTGATTGAATTTCAAAAAAAGCAAATACGTAAATTGTTCGCTTTATTTATATGAGATGTATAAAATTTGAGAAAAGACCATATTTCGAAACTAAAGGAAAGTCAGCCGTTCAAGATTTTAAACTGGCATTGTTCTACAAACCTGCGCGGTTTAGTTTTCAGAACTCTAAAAAATATCTTTAAGTCCTTAACCCTTTCGCTATTTTGTTGCCATATGGCAACATGCTACTTTGTGAACGTCAGCATCCTCTATGGTTGCAAGAATAAATTTTTTTATTGGTCTTTAGAACAGTTTGAAGTTTTAGGAAAAATACGAAATTAATAAACTTTATTATTATAATATTTAAGTTTAAAGAAGAGAAGAATACACGTATTTTTAATGATATATCTTGACATAGTAAATCAAGAAGAAGCAGAAAAAATTAGAGAACTTTTTAATTTGACGTTTTCTTTCAATTAAGATACTTTTTTTTTAATTTTGTCTGAAGTAAATGAAGAAATATTCAAATTTTCTAGAAGCCTAAGACGTAAAATTAAAAATTTTAACTTTCCCCAGTAAAAACCTGTAGCGAAAGGGTTAAGACTCTCAAGTATAAGTAGAACTGGCTTAGCAATGATTTTTATAGTCCCAAGTTCTCTATGGTTGATTGCTTATTGCTCTTCAGTAGACCTGCGATTTCGCCTGTATACCGGAAATTGGGTCTAAAAGCATTAAATCACTAAAACTTGGATCCAAGTTCAGCATGGCCTCCTCTGGAAATAATACATTCCAGAAATTTTAGAATTAAACATGAGAATTTCTAACAATTTGTAAAGAAAAAATAAATAAACTGAATAAAATAACATCGCTAACAAAGTCAAATTAGTCGAAATGATTGTTCAATATGTCAAGTCAAATAAGTCAATCATTAGTGCCACGACAGCCCAATAATGAGACCAACACACATGCAAGTAGTTATTGAAAAATCCTTTAGAAGTACTCAATGTTGTACGTTAGTGAGGCAAATTGGCACAGCAGTGTTTACTTTCCACTTGCGGCCCTCATTTGCTCATTTACTCTACTTTGGTTGCAGCGCCTAAAATCACACTAAATTTCAGCCACCACACATTTTGTCACTCACTCGTTTCCCCCCTCCCCCCTATATTGTTTCATTGTTCTTCTGCTGTTTTCCGTTCACTGACGCCTTTGCCTACTCCTCTTCCACCTTCTCATACACCTACAAACGTATATTTTCTTTGCCAAAATTGCTTTTTGCGGAAATTGAAAACTTGTCTTTTTCCCCGTTCTTGATTTCGGCTGCCACAGAAATTATTACGAGTATTGTTTCTTGTGTGTGTCGCATACACATTCGTATTTGTGTTTGTATGTGTGCAGCTAAATGATGTCGTCATGCTTCAGCAGCAACCAACACAACCACAGAACACAGCACGACTCAGTCTGCTTGCAGAGCAACGTACCAACATTTAACTGTAACAACAATAACGCACAACCCCCACTCCCTCCGCACACTCCCGCACCAGCCCGCTCGTTGCTATCAACATTCATGCCTCCGCAATTGTTTGCGGCTTGCCGCTTGTCGGCAAAGAAAAAGCAACAAAAGCTACCACAACAACAACAACAAAAGCATTGCTATTTGTTTTGCTTTGCTTTTCTTTATTTTGTCGCCTAGTGTCGCCCGTTCGCTGTTCGGTTCCAACATGCTGTTAGATTTTTGGCTGCTAACTAACTGCTCAATGATCCGTCAACCGCAAATTCGCCCATTCGGCGCACCATTAGCGAGTTTGCTTTGCCTACATGTTTGCCGAACTATTTGTAGCTCGAAATTGCAATCGAAATTAGACAAAAGCCACATTCGCGCTCACTCGCCAACTTGCTGGGTCCGTTTTGATTGTTATTGTTGTTTCGAGAGATTTGGCTGTGCCGCCAAAAACAAAGCGAACGTCGTTGCCAATTCATTCAAGTCACCATCGAGTAACTTTTCTTACAAGCTATTAATAAAAACAATATGTTGTTATTGTAGAATATCGCGAGCAAAAAGGAAAAGCATTTAGTCACATTTCACAATTTGGCGCACACTGCAACCCAAATTGCTGGCCACAAAATTTTGGCGCAGTTTTGGCAGTTTCCTTTTTCATTATTATCACCAGAATTAGTTGGTGTATATGTTTAAGATTGGAAGTGTTGAAAGTGTTTTGGAGCAAAAACTTTAGCAAAATAAACTAAATGAAAATCATTAAAAGTCACTCATACGACTTATGGGGCCGAAGAGTTCAAACTCTGCTTAATGTAGTAACTAGAGATAAAAAATTTAAGCTTTAAAGATTTTTTTTAACTCCACTAACGTATTTAGTGCATAGTTCGATCCATGCTATAGTTGGATCAATGTAAAAAAAAGTTTTAGCTGACTGTCACTGAAATAATAAGAAACATAAACACCAATTTTGAAATCAAATATGGAAGCCATCGATATGACTACTGTTTTTACCTAATTTGACACCACAAATGTCTTCCGGTCCTCTTCAACTGGTTCCTTCTAGATAGAGATGTGGTGTTCCTCTTCCTCGTAGCCCTCCAGGTTGTGTCGAATCAAAAACTTTGCTAGCTGAAGCGTTGTGGTCCATTCGAACAACTTGGCTAGCCAGAGCAGCCGCTGTGTTCTTATACGACGTACTATGCATGTCACCGAAAAGCTCGTACGGCTCCTCATCCCATCGAATTTGATAGTCCACTTCGCCCACGTGGAACTTTCCTCTCAAACCACTGCCACTTTCGCAGCCTCTTATAATTATGATAATAATAAATTCCATGACAGTGGTACCAAATAAGTTTTGCCACTTCAAATTGTACTCATCAGTGTTCAGTCTGCTTATTTAAATTTTCTAGTGTGCATAAAAAACCAACAACGAGTTGTAGAACAATTTTATTGAGTGTCATTAGTTGCCCACTGCTTTTTTATTTATTTTATTTTATTTCATTTCATTTCATTTCATTTCATTTCATTTCATTTCATTTCATTTCATTTTATTCTATTCTATTCTATTCTATTCTATTCTATTCTATTCTATTCTATTCTATTCTATTCTATTCTATTCTATTCTATTCTATTCTATTTCATTTCATTTCATTTCATTTCATTTCATTTCATTTAATTTCATTTCATTTCATTTCATTTCATTTCATTTCATTTCATTTCATTTCATTTCATTTTATTTTATTTTATTTTATTTTATTTTATTTTATTTTATTTTATTTTATTTATTTTATTTTATTTTATTTTATTTTATTTTATTTTATTTTATTTTATTTTATTTTATTTTATTTTATTTTATTTTATTTTATTTTATTTTATTTTATTTTATTTTATTTTATTTTATTTTATTTTATTTTATTTTATTTTATTTTATTTTATTTTATTTTATTTTATTTTATTTTATTTTATTTTATTTTATTTTATTTTACTTTATTTTATTTTATTTTATTTTATTTTATTTTATTTTATTGTATATTAATTTATTTTATTTTATTTTATTTTATTTCATTTCATTTCTTTTTTATTTTATTTTATTTTATATCATTTTATTTTATTTTATTTTATTTTATTTTATTTTATTTTATTTTATTTTATTTTATTTTATTTTTTATTATTTTATTTTATTTTATTTCATTTCATTTCATTTCTTTTTTATTTTATTTTATTTTATTTTATTTTATTTTATTTTATATTATTTTATTTTATTTTATTTTATTTTATTTTATTTCATTTCATTTCATTTCATTTCATTTCTTTTTTATTTTATTTTATTTTATTTTATTTTATTTTATTTTATTTTATTTTATTTTATTTTATTTTATTTTATTTTATTTTATTTTATTTTATTTTATTTTATTTTATTTTATTTTATTTTATTTTATTTTATTTTATTTTATTTTATTTTATTTTATTTTATTTTATTTTATTTTATTTTATTTTATTTTACACAAATTTCTAAGGATTCATTCTCTTTTATGAATAAATTAAGTAAAAGCCAAATTAAATTCCCTCATGCACCCAGTAAGCATCTCCAAGCTGCAACAGCTCTACTGTGCGTAAGAGTGGTTTCTTAAAGATTTAAAAACATTGTGTTACATTTCATTAATTAACTCCAAATCTTCTTACCCTCTTCAATAGGAATGGAACGACATGAACTTGCGTTGGAATTCCAGCGAGTTTGGTGGAGTGCGTGATTTACGCATACCGCCGCACAGATTGTGGAAACCAGATGTTCTCATGTACAACAGGTAAGTGTGGCTGACTAGCCAGCAATTCATTCTCCATTCCCCTTTTTTCTTTATTCCACTGCACACAATTCTATGCACATTAATATTCCAGTCGTTTGCTTGCTGCGTGTTTTAATTAATAAATTTAAAGCCAGCAATTTAAAATTAATTTCGGTGCGCAGCAGCAACTGCGGCAACTACTTGCACAGAACTGCCAAGAAATCCTTCGACAGTAAGCAGCAAATGCACTCACCAACTGTGGTGGCAGCGAAAAACCAGAAAACTGAAATCTCAAAGAACGCAAACAAAAGCGGGAAATGGATGCAGAAAGCTGTGAAATGGAATTTCAACCGTACGTCCGTCCATTCGTCCGTATGGCTGACTGTCTGTCCTGCTATGCAGCTGTCTTACAGTTGCCGTTGCCGTCTGTCTCACTTCGAGTATTGTTTAGATAGATACAGCCATATGTACAAACAACACACAGCCGCACAGACATTCATGCAACCAAACACACCGACTTGCTGCGCTCTAATAGACCGTAATTACGTTCAACTGCACTTCACTGCTTGTTCCGCACTTGGGTCAAAGTGCTGTTACTTATTATTTCTGCTGCCATTGCTGTGCTTTTCTTTTGAGAGCGTTGAGCAACAACAACACAACAATGGCGAGTTGTTATTGTGCAGCTATTGTTTTCGCCAACACGTATGTATGTGTCTGTATGTTTGTGCTTCATTTATCTTGTTAACTAAAATGAAGTTGGACAAGCTGCCGGCTGCTGGTAAGTTCGTCAACACGCCTGAAACTAGGCAGCGCTTTGATAGAGCGCCACAGTGCGAGTGTGTCGCAACGACCAGCACGCGGCGGCATGCAACACAAAACCAAAATAGATAAGACACACAAAACGTCACAGCCAACAGTTGAGGGAGCGTTCGAAACAAAAGCAAACCAAAACACAATCAACAAAATCAACAACAACAACAACAGCAGCAAAAAGTGAGTGCAGCAGCAGCAGTGCCGGTTGGACTTTGACCAGCGAATGCGCATTGCATTAGAACAGCGCTGTGCTCGTCGTTACTGTTGTTGTTCTTGCTATTGTTGTTGTTATTGTAGTTGCAAGTATACGCGACCCGAATCTTATTTTAACTTTGGCGTATTTTAAAATCGCTGCCCAGTGCGCCGATTGTCTCCGGCTGCTGCTTTCACTATTTGTGTGCTCTCGAGGTTGCACGAAACACACAGACACACACATCAACACACTCACATGGACACTGGGCTACAGTAAATGCTCCAGTTCACATTCACATTGCGCTGTCGGAACTGGCCGCTGGCCGCTGGCCGCCAACTCTTACTGACAGCGCACCCGCACCATTTTGTTTTTCGTCTTTCAGCACCGCAAGCCACCACTAGCGCAGACCGACGTGCAGTGCAGTTTATTTTAGTTGCAAGTGGTTGATAAATTATCGCATGTTGACTTTGCGCTGCTCCACGTTGACTCTGCGCCATTTTCTATTCCCTCTTAGGGTAGTTTAGCTTTCGAAGGGGGACACAAACGGCGCATATTAATACAAGCAAACTTTATTTACACACACACACAGACACACAAACACTCCACAAACAGCACTAAACTACAACAAAAGTGAAAACGAAATTAATTCAATTTAGAACTCTTTAAATTTTAAACTCTTCGTCCTCAGCTTTGAGTTATGCACTTTCAAACAAACCCTTTTCTGTCTCGAGTTGCTGTCGCTTATATAAATGCGACAACAACAACAATACTCAACAATGCAAGATTTTTCCTTTTTATTGTCGCATTTTTATCGCCTACGGTCGCTCGAATTGTATCGCTTGCTGCCATTCCTCCTTTTTTGTCGCTTTTCCTCTACTTGTTGTCCTTTCACCCAACAAACACACACACACAAACGCACACTTATACAACGAGTGTGCATATGGGCTGCTTTATTTATATTTCGCATCTAAACGACGCACGCAAATCCAGCCCGAACGCCTCGAATCCGCCATTTGTGCTGACCAATGGCCCAAAGCGTTGACTGGATTTGCATTGAATATTACCTAAACGGGTTGGCGTGGCTCAAGCGTTGAACGGTCAAAGCGCTCTGGCCATAAATTGCCAACCTTTGTCCACACCAAACGCTTTGCATTGTGTGCTTTGGGTGCGGGTTTTGGCACACTCGTTCGGCACCGCCGGCTGGCAGCGTTTCACGCGCTCTTTATCGCAGTGCCATAAATTATTTTTAAAGAATAAAACGCGCTATAATTTTTCAAGATTTCAGCATTAAACAAAAAGTCAAGCAAGCAAGCAAGGCGCAAATCTGCGCAGCTGACTGTCTTTACAGAGATTACGTATACGCACCGTTGTGTCTATTATGTGTCAAGCAACAAAAACATTAGCAGCGCATACAAGGTACAAAATACTCGCCTCTACTCTCCCCTGCATACTCCCTCCTGCCGATCAGCTCAGCTCAGTTGTCAGCAATTCTGTTTGTGCTGTTTAAAAATCAATAAACACAAATACGCTAATTTAAATATGCTGCCGCATATTTGCATAAAACATTATCAGCACATCGAAAGGCAGACACTTCCACCCATCCACCCACACACACACACACAAACACATACAAGCAGTAATGCAATGTGTGAGAGTTAAAATAGACAATGACAACAATTAAAAGGCACAATGACCGCAAATGCTAAACAAATATGCACATACGCACACACGCGCAAACACAAATACAGCGCGTGGTGTAAAGCACAAAAACAATTTCAAAAAGTGCAGCCATTTTACGTGCCAGCAATTTTACATGCTTTCATATAGAAAAGTGCAATGCAATGTGTTTGTGTGTGCGGTTTAAATTCCATGCAATTAATATTTTATTGAAAAGTTTAAGCCAACGTCGACATTAATTACGCATATTGTTCCCCACGTGCCAGCGTTTAGGCCGCCTCGGCGTGCGGGCGAGTGTGTGCCGCACTGGCTTTGCTTATCGCACACACAGATTTCCATAGTATGCGCCGTTAAATCGCTTCGTTGTGTTAATCCACAGCTCTGGGCAGGCAGCAACAGCAGCGGCGGATAAAGCGCAAAGTAGCGCAAAGCCAGCAACAGCAGCGAGAAGCGGCAAAAATCGCTGTGTGCTCACCGCTGAAAGCACTCCTGCTTTTTTTTTGTATTATTTATTGCAACAGATTTGCCACTTTTTTCAATTTGTGCCACTTTTGTGCACTGTTCACTCAAATGAGCGCAGTCGTGACTGCTATTGAACATAAATCATTAAGGTTCTGTTGTATGTGTGTGCGTGTGTGTGTGTGTTGGTACGAAATGAAAATAATGAAAATCACCAGCACCACCGTAAAGGCTACTCTGGGGAGTTTTCATTTCATTCCTCTTTGGTCGCTGTTGCGATTATTTGGTTTCATATGTAAACTGACCCCAGGGCTTTTGACTGTTTTCACTCTTGTAATGAGAAAAAAAAATATGCAGTGCATTGCTTGTGAGTGGCCATTCCAGCCGATTGTTTTTGGTGAACTTTGGCTTGGACTTTTTTCTTGCAATTTAATAAAAAAAAATATTTATGCATTAATATTGGTGAAAAATTGCACTCAGCTATCAAATATAATTTATTTGGTGTCAAACTTTACGTCACTTTTGTGATATATTTGTATACAAAATTAAGCTTTAACTTAAGAATTTAGTCTGTTCTGAAAATTAGAATAATTTCTTTAAAACTTTCTTCAATCTCACTTAGAAATATTCAAAAATTAAATTTAATTAAATAAGTTACTCTCACAGCTCTTAACACTAGAATGCCCAAGGTACATTGAGGTATTTTATTGTAAATAACTTTTGTTGCATCGCTTTCTAAAAAAATATCTTACGTGACTTTTATTAATTTTTAAAGCTAAGTGGAATAAATAAATAAAAAATATTGTAAAAAAAATTTTTACCCCAATTTTGCAAAATTTACCTTAAATGCCCAAAAGTAGTCATTTTGACTAAATATAAACAATTTTCAAGAAATGTTACTGATAAATGGACAAATATGCATCTCCAATTGCGAAATATGAAAATTGCAAATAATTACAAACATTAAAAAAAATATCATAGTAGGCTGTGACAATTCCCAAGTTTTTCAATTCAAAATTCACTCATCAAATTCACTCACAAATTCCAAATTTCATTCCATTTTATCCCATTTATGTGTAAAGTACGCTATTTTAATTAAATTAATTTACTTTGTAAACCATAAAAAAATAAAAACCAAATGCTTATTTTAGTTTAATTTCGTGTACATTTATTCATATTTGCTACTTAAAAACCAATAAAATTAAAAAAAATAGTCAGTAAACAATAATGTAGTCAAATTGACTACATATGGGCATTTTATTTATGTCAGATTGGCGGGCATTCTAGTGTTAAACTAAACTAAGCAATAATGTAGCCTACTTTTGTGCTGAACCCAGCCAAATGAGCGTCGACATGACAGCACTCGCTACTTGATGGCTTTGCTCTTTATTAGTGCTAAAGTACTTGAAGTCGTCGTTGAATTATCACGACTCACAAATGAAAGACGCGCACTAAAAGCGCAAAAGACACAAAAGCAGCCAGCGAAAGCGCAGATTAGTGGAGGAGAGAGGAAAGGCCGCGGCACGTATGAGCACACAACGTTCATTGCGACGACAAGTTTTACTATTGTGTGTACTGGCATTTTTTGGCTTTGTTTTTCTTCATTTTGTGTATTGTTGTGTTTTTTCATGTTTCTGTTTCGTTAGAATAAACGAATGAGTGAAAGAACGAATGTATGAATGAATGAATGAATGAGACGACATTGCCGCTGGCTACTTCAACTAGCTCGACACTGACAACAGCAATACAGCAATGCTAACGACAACAACAACAACAACAAAGCTTTAGCTAATAAAAACAAAATAACAGCAAGCCAAACAAACAACAATAACAACAAGCGACAACAGTAGAAAAGCACCAAAAAAAAACCAGTAATAATAGTAGGAAGTTCGTTTAATGTGCAGACTGCGCACGTGAGCGAGCGAGTGAGTGAGTGACGTGTGTGTATTTATGTAAGCATGTAAAAATGTTATATGGACTGGCTGCGTGATGTGCAGTGTGTCACATGTGGCAAAGAAAGTCAAGGTTTTGCAAAAAATAAAAATATTCAAATAGCAACAAAAGAATTTTCAAACATAAAGGGAGGCAAACTGCCAGCGGAGGTGGGGCGAGGCAGGCATTGGGTGAAGCGAGTGTGCAGATGAAGTTCCACATTACATATGTATGCAGTATATGACTGGGTTTACTGGGGTTTATGGAGGGTTAAGGCCGAACTAACCGTAATTATTCATGTTGCGCACGCGATTTTATGCGCAAATAAATGAAAGCTAGGTACTTTTCAGTGCTTAGGGATGGATTGATAGCTTTTTATAAGGAATTTTCTCAGAAATAGCCGAAAAAGTGCTTTTTGCGTTGGTTAAATGCCAATGGCAACTGATATCTTTCACAGTTCGAAGTGTGCTTTAACATAGTAAAAATTTAGGATTTATTTTTATATAACTTGCTTCTTACTCAGCTTTGATCTACATATTTCAATGCGGCTCAAGTGGATTTATGGAAAAATCGTATTAAGGGGTCTGGGTTGCTGCTGTTCTTCAAACACCTTAAATTTGTTTTAACTGACGAACAAACCAACTATTCGTTAAGAAAAAACTTGATTTGAATCTCTTACAAATTAAGGCGCTATAGATTTCGTACTAAAGCCAAGCATCGCACTTAAAAAATCAACTGATTCATCGACTCAATCGAATGACTCATTAAGCCGATGCACAGTGATTCGTTCCATAGACAAAATTCAAAAAATGTATAGGCTCAGAATTTAACGATTTTAATGTCATTTGAAAGGTAAAATTCCAACTAAGAAAACCTCAAAAAATTTGTGCAAAAAATTAATTAGTGTGTGTGCAAAAGCGGCTCAAAGTTAAAACTTTTTCACAAAAAAATGTAAACACATATTTTCTATTTTTTAGTCTATTGAGTAAAAAAAATTATAAAAATACATGCTTACTGCGAAGTTGCTAAAACAGTAAGGATTAAGAAATGATGTAACCATTTTCGCTTTAAATATTTTCTCAAAATTTGCAAAGCTGAAGCTTTTACTTCACTTTTAATTTAAAATATTTTTCTAAATTAAAAATCTGAAAATTTGCAAAACTTAGAGGAAAATATCTAAAAAGTATGTGAAAGTATGTTCCTGGATTTTTTTTTTATTTTAAGAAGCATTCTTTCTTTGTCGGATAATGTAATTACATCCTCCGATATCTTTCGATCTCAGAAGATAATTCAATTTGAAAAGTGGTCTAAACACCTATTTTTCGACAACATTTATTTTTTCATCCCTAAAAGTAGGCAATCAGCATGAAAAATTGAAAAAAATGCATAAATACAAAACATACGTCTATTATTATAATTTTTATTGCAAAACTAAAGGCTGCCGATACAATTTATGTTACTCTTTGCTTGTTGACGTTGACGTAACTGATTAAATGCAAAATCTGAAAAATTTAGCCTACACACTTGTTGCTATTGACGAAAATTGCAAATTTAAGTCTCAGACATTGCCAAACTACGAAAGTTTAAGAAAAACAAAATCGAGATTTCAATTCAGCAGATCATGATTAACTATTATACCTAATTTTATGAAGAACGGACCACTCCTTATTTTGTCCCGCGGTTGTATGGAGTCGAATCACTGTGCGATACGCCAAACTCAAACTCATTCAGCTCAAAAGTAGACTAAACCATTTGCCAGCAAGTTTAGCTGCCACAAAAATATATATTTCTCAAACATTTTCAAGCTGTTTATATGACAATAAGAATTTTTAAGCGCAGACTTTGGCTGCTGGTTATATAAAAATTCTGTACAAATTTTTCTCAACTTGTTAGCAGTTTTAATTTAAAAATTTTTAAGCAAATCACAAGTCATGCCTTGCCATTACACATGTAAAAAATTTAGCTTTTAGTTAAATATAAATTTCCATTCCTCCAATCGACTTTCAATTCAACTTTTCGCGCATGCTTCTCATTCCAGCGCCGATGAGGGCTTTGATGGCACCTACGCCACCAATGTGGTGGTGCGCAACAACGGCTCCTGCCTCTATGTGCCACCCGGCATTTTCAAGTCCACCTGCAAAATCGACATCACATGGTTTCCGTTCGATGATCAGCGCTGCGAAATGAAATTCGGCTCTTGGACATACGATGGATTTCAGGTAAGTGGAATCACTGCAACTCGATATTAGAGGAATTTTAATTTCTAAATTGCTGCAGCAAAAATATGCCACATAACTGTGCAGGACAGCCAAACGAGAGCTGATGCTGTAATAAATTCGGTTGGGAAGCGGGGCAAGCGGCACAAAATGGCCAATTGTTGGCCGCAAGCAAATGTCAGGACGTTGTCACCTTCGCATTTACAGTTCAAATAACAACAACAGCAACAACAATACGGCCACTTGAACTGATACGCACGTCAGCAGCAGCATTTCATGCAATTGTTGTACTTCGGCTAACTGCCGGCCGGCCATGGTCCACGGCGCATGTAGTGACCCAGACCCCCCCCCCCCTCCCCGTTCCACTGTGCACACGCTGCGTCAAGCATGTGTGCTCGTGTACGAAGTGCGAGTTTCTTTTGTTTTGTGCGCTGCCAAAAGGCCAATCACAGTTTGACTACAACCAAGCGCTGTCGCTCGCCCTCCGCGCCCCGCCGCAGTCAACTCCAGCACTGTTTTGTTGTGGGGCGCACTTTGCGCTCTTGGCCGGCATTAAATTTCGGTGACATTGCAATGCAATTAAATTGCGCCCAAACAGACTAACGAACAGAGGAAGGGAATAACAACAACAAACAAACAATGTTTTCTCTGACAATGTATGCAATTAATTTTAATAGCTTTTTAATAAACCTGTCATTAGAGCGAAGTTGTTATTGTAATTGCACGCAAGTTTAAACGCTAATGAGTATTTGGAGGGAATTAGAATTTTGGCCCAATCCCCCCAGTTTCATTATTAAAGCTATTATTAATAGTTTAGCAGCAGCCGCCGTGGCTCAGTTGGTTAGTGCGTTGGACCGCGAGTCGCAGGCAGCAACCTCAGGTTCAAATACTGCCTGTAATAACACCTAAAAAAATAACGGGAAAACTCGTTTTCTCTTTCGGTGGCTGTCCTCTCAGCTGGAAATGGCAAACCTCTGAGAGTAAAAATTGCTTATGAAAAAGCTCCCAACCTGCCGTTCGGAACCGGCATAAAACTGTAGGTCCCTCCAACCCGTGTACAAATTCACACGCACAACACGGGTAGTTGCGGGAAGCTAGGCCTTAGTCTCGCGTAAGCGGGCTGTCGTGCCAGTCAATTATTAATTATTATTAATAGTTTAGTTTTAGAAAAAGCTCCCAACCTGCCGTCCGGAACCGGCATTAAACTGTAGGTCCCTTCAACCCGCGTAAAAATTCACACGCACAACACGGGTAGTTGCGGGAAGCTAGGCCTTAGTCTCGCGCAAGCGGGCTGTCGTGCCAGTCAATTAAAAATTAATTAATAGTTTAATAAATGGGCGCATAAATATTTTACAGTTAAGTGTGCAGTGTTTGTATATTGAAAATGAGTGAAAAATTTGTTGTTGCTGTTGTTATTGTTGTTGTATTGTTGTTGTTGTGGTAGCAATAATTAAATGTATAAATTTAATACATGTTATTATAAGCTTTCGAAGTTATACGGAGCGTATGAGTAACCAGCAATGCTAATTAGAATCTTGCAATATGCAATGAAACCTATGGCATCAAAATTGATTATGAGATCAATAGAAACCAAAAAAGGTCTTAGCAATGTCAGTTCAAATGTCAGTCTTTCCATACAACGAAGCGACAAAATTCAATAATTTGGGCAACTTGGGAAAATTTGATTTATTAATCGCAAGCGACCTTTAAACAACATAGATCTGAAAAATATCGTAACGTAACTGTAACGAGTGCTGGAACAGAAATGGGCATTAAAAGATTAGGTCTGCCAGTAAAGGCGTCCTTCAAATCCATTCAGCTAAGCAGTCACACCTCTCATCTTGCAGCTTTGATGTCAGATTCGCATTCTAAGTGTTGAATCTGTTTGTCTTTCAATACTATTTAGCGTTATAAATGACTGAAGTGATAATCAAAGTCATTAGCACTCTTTTGTGGTCCCTATTGGTGAAAGTATATCCACCTTTCTTCCATTTGAAAACTCATAAATCTCTTTCTCAAAGACAAATAAGTGCTTATCAGCAACAAAGTGTTTCTCAAGCCCACTTGATTCTATAATTATGCCACAGGTAAAGCACTCTTCTCCATGGCAGCAAAGGACCCAGCAAGACTTTTCCATTAGATCCAATTTGAAGCTGCTGTTGTTTCTTTGTGCCATTGGCAACTATTAGTTTGCTATTTGTTGCAAGTATTTAATATTGTCTTACTTAACTGACCATAACTGACACCTTACTGGGTTATGGCCAACCGCAAAAGTTCTCTCAGGTAGGTTTGGTCTGCTTGGTCACACCAAGAGTTGGTATAAGGCCTTCAACTTGGTCCTGCCACCGCAGACACGATCTCTCTCTCTTCACCGTTGACCTGCAATTACCTCGTCAAATAGCTTTTCGGTAGACGGAAGACATGGCCACCAAATGTTAAGTCGTCCATGGCATTTTTGTAGTTGTCTGTGACTTTTATGTGGGCTTCAGTCAAGCGAAATTGTTGTGGTGCTGCCGTGTGATCCTCTTCAGCTTCATAAGGTTTTTCAAGAAGAATTAATGAACAATTTGCATGAACCAACTAAGACCATTTCTCATACCTGAGAAACTTGCTATGCTCTAATAGTTGTTGTACGTGCCAGAAACGAACACTCTGTGTACATGTTTTGTATATCACATCACTTGCGAATTGCAAGTGAGCTGTGAAAAGTGAGATGAATTGCAAGTGAGTGGGTTTTTTGACAAAATAGCCAGAGTGAAGTGCCAAATTGCTCATCTCCGCTCAGCTACTTTTTATAATTTAATATTTATAATAGTTTTATAAAAATTATATTGGTTTTGTTCTGAAGTTTATTGCTTTCAAAGACGTCGTTATGGATCAGTAAACATTCGAGCACTGGGGATGAATTTTAGTAAAGAGTTCTGCCCATGTTTGCCCTTAAAAAAACTATTCACTTTTTGAGATAGAAAAAAAGGAGCCAAAAAGATGTTCTAGGCAGCAGTGAAAGTATGAAAACAATTATTATAGAAAACATTTCGAGCATCAGCTAAACAATGTTCAGGCTATCAATGGTTCAGAAATCAGTGCTGACACAATTCTGTTTTATTGCTGAAAAACTATAGTCCCGCATTTATTCGGTCTGGTTTTAAATTTATGTATTAAATGACTTTATAAATTAATAACAAAAAACTAAACATTTATAATTTTCCAATACAACTAGTAATTGGTTACTTTATAGAAGAAAACAAATCAAACGCACAAAGCCAACACAACAGTGTGCGACTTTACACTTTAATTGGCTTAAAGGCAATCAATTAAGTTTTTAATTTTTTGGATAAGCAATCACTTTACGAGTAAGTGGCCCCCTGCGGCTACGCTGCTCTCAAAATAAAATTCAACAAATGCAGAAAAACAACAACAATAACAAATCACAAGCATCTAATATACCTGCGGCTTAAATGTAAATTGATGTGGCGCTTCTAACTGACGCAGCCGCTGTGAGCGCAATTAACAGTTGCCCACTTATGCGACGGCCAATGCGTGTATGAGGCGCGGCAATTTGGATTATTGGGTTACATTAAACGCGCCCATGGCCAAAGCCAGCGGCTGATGTCGACAAGTAGCCACGCACTCAATGCTAATCGATTTCGAATGACGTGAACGCGGGTGGCCAATGCGATGGGAGAATGCGATGCGGGGCATTAAGGGGGCTTAATGAAAAGGCTGTCAGTCAGCCAGCGGGCTGATTAGCGTAATTAAAACGCTAAAGCGCTATTATAGCCACGTCATTAGCCAACATGAGCCATTCATAGCTGGCAATGGGCATTTTTTCTTCACAAACGTTTCAGGTCTAATTTAAAAATGTTATGTGCCGCAGCAACAGCACATTGTTGCTGTTCATTAGTTAATTAAACACAGAGCCGTTGCATGTTACAACAACAATGCTGAACACACACAAACCATAGTAAAAAACTGCAGTTAACTCAATTCGTTTGGCCCATGTCAACAGCACAATTTTTCTGTAAATTTACAAAAGTTGTTTACCACGATTTTTATTAAAAAAAACACTTGCATGAAAAATGTCCGAACTTTGAAAAAGTTCAAACTTTTCAATTTTTCGTTTTGTGACAACGGCCCCGATTGTCGAGCCACCCTTTCGGCAAACACCAACGCCAATTGAACGCAGCGAGCCAATCAGGACGAATCGGTTCGAATGGCCCAAACTGGCAAAAGTCAAGCCAACAAATTTCCCACTCATTCCGCACTTGCAATCGGTTCTCTGAACTCAACTCATACCCGCTGAACTTCGCACCAATTGCGCCGCCGCTCGCCTTTGCGTCCGCTGAAGGCGCATAAATTGTAATGCCGGATTTCCGGTATTACAATTCATAAATATTCAATGCGGTTTTAGCTGCAATTCACCCAGATGTGCGCGCGTTAGTGCCCATAGCCCGCAAGTGCCCTCGTGTGTGTGTGTGTGTGCCCGTTTATGATCTCCACACACGCACGCACGTATCACCTCCAGCCACCAGCACTTCCTGCGCCAAATTGTGATGAATCGCCGCGCTGGGCGCAAACGCCTGTTTGTCTGTTTCTTTGAGTGTGTGTGTGTGTGTGTGGGCCTGTGTTAATGCAAATGTAGTTGTTGTTTATTATTTTTACCATTTTTATTACTTTTTATTTTAATCGTGCGCTCATTTTATCGGACTTTCCTCAACGCCACACGCGCGGCCAGCCGCCTGTCGCGCTGGCTAGCGATATTATATTTGTTGTTGTTGCTATTGTTGCTGGTTTTTTTAAAATTTTTGTTACAGTGCTGTATTTGACTGCCATTGTATATTTTTGGGCGCATATTTTCGCTGCGCTTTATTTGTTTTTGGATTTCGTTTGCACTGAAAGACTGACTGACTGCCAACTGTGCAGCAATTTTTTTTTTATTTTTTTGAGCAATACAATTTCGTTTTTTATACTTCTTTCACCCCTTTTTTTTGGCTGGCTGGAGTGCCGTAAAAATTTTACTCATCAAAAATTCATTGAAAAAATACTCGCATGTTTTTTTCAACTATGCATTAAATGTGCGCCATTCTGGCTGTAAAGTGGGTGCGTCACAGTGGCGTCGCACAGCAATTGAAATTCATATGTCCTGTTTTAATAGCAATGGATTTGATTATTGCTGGAGTTTCTGGGAGTCAACGCAATGGTATTCGCCCAAAGTTTTTCAATAAAAAGTATAGCAAACTTTTTTTATTTTTTCTTAAAATAAATTGTTTATAAAAATTTAATAACCATTAAAAGTGGTAAAAATAAAACTTAATTTAATAATTTTGCCAACAACTCAAAAGTTTCTAGCATTGAACGCCTGACCTTCTATCAGAATTTATTTGCTCCTTCACTACAAAAATAATTACCCCTGCAAAACTTAATATTTCATAGCTTTTTCATACAAAAAAAACAACAAATTGTTTTCAGTTTTTATTCTCTTCTCCCCTGAGTGCCGAATGCTCACCATTCAACTTGAATTATTGATTTCACCAAATTCGCAACAATCAAACGCAAATTCGCTAGAAAATTGTTTTATATTGGCGCGTTTTTGTTGTTGTTTTTATTATTTTGTTTCTATTGAAATTTTGGCGCTTTTGTTTTGTAAATTCTGTTGGTGTGGGCATTTTGTAAGACTTTATTGAAATTCAATTGCACGAATTTTAAGCCTAAAAACCATTGAATGAGTTATTGTGGTTTTTTGTATTTTTGTTGTGAATTTTTATAAATTTGTTTTTATTTTTTATATTTTTTATTATTACTTTGTTACGCTTTGCTGATGTAAAATAATTAATAGCAGAAATGCGCTGCTGCACACTAGCAACATAAACAACAAACTTCTCCTAACCTCACACACACACACACATACAAACATCTGCTACATCATATCAATTATGTTACAAAAACAACAACAGACTGGTACTGCTCATCACTCACTCACCCACTGCATTTTTTTTTCAAACTGCGCCCGTCAAACCGCATCTTTAATTTCCTTAAAACTCGCTCAAGGTCGATGCTTTCAAAGCTGCCAAATGGCAACTTTCAATGCTTCGGTGGTGACTTGGTCACAAATTTTCTAATTGCGAAAATTCCAAGCTTACTTCAACGTAACAACAACAGCTAAAAGCTGAAGTCAACGCCGACGCCAACGAGAATACACAACAACAACCACAGCGGAGCCAAAGAACCAAACCGCCGCTGCTTGCGGTCGACGCTGTCGAGCGTATCGCCAACGTGCGTCAAGCGGCGAATTGCATTTATTCAAAGTGCCACAACTCAACCGCACAGCCACACTTCACTTCACAACACAGCCGCACCGCTCACCGCCCAACACCAATCACCACCTACCTCCCTACTCTCCCCAAAGTCTCCACACTTTTGTGCGCTTGCAACATTTGTAACGCTGCCAGCGAAAGTTTACACGTAAAATATTAGAAAAATGTTGTTTGCAACAATTTCGCACCGCAGCCAACAACAACAACAGCAACACACAGATGACTGATATTTCAGCAACTCAAGCAAAAGCAAAAACAACTAGCAGTCAAATAGCAACAACGACAGCAGCAGCACAACAATAACAATGACAAAGATATGTATTAAAAACAAAAACAACAAAAACCTACCATCAGACTGCAACTCTGTGCAGTTTGAAATTCCATTTCTACACATTTTGGCGCAGTCAGCTAAATGCAACAACAACAATGCACGAAAAAATGCCCCCAACCGATGCAAATATTTATGCCAAGTTTACGCATTTTTGGCGTAAGTAATTTCAACTTGCACACACACACGCGCAAATAAATTCATGTCTATGCACGTGAGAGCAAATATATTTTAGTATTTGTGTGTGTGTGTGTGTGTGTGTGTGTATTAGATGCCACAGCCACTGTTCAAATTCGAAATTTCTCGTTGCACTTTGCCTGCGATAAGACTCGCCTGAGACTTGTGCCCCCTAATGCGCCTTGGGTAACACCCTTCCTCCCCCTCTTCGAACTGCTCTTCCTTCCGTCGCATCCTCCGTTCGCACTTTGTACGCCACTTGGCGCTGCTGATGCGACGTGCAATTGCGGATTTCACAATTTTCGCCGCATAATTTTGCAATGCTGGCAGCGCTACCACATTTGTTGGCCTTCTAAATGCAACAACAACAACAACAATAGTTGTATAACAGAAATAACACTAAAACGGCGGATATAGGAAAGATGCGAACGGCACAAAAACGTGCGGAAGTCTCGTTGTAGCAATTTTCACACGAACGACAACGAGTCGGTGCTGTTGCAGTTTTTTGCTACCAGCAGCGTCACCAACAGCAACGCCAACACGCGCAGCGCACATATTTACCGCAGGCAGCTAAAAACCGCCAACAGCGGCAGCGGCAACAACACGAACAACAACAACAGCTTCAACACCTAATGCACTTGGCAGCATTTCAAAACACATGCGAAGTGTGAAAACCCATAGGCAGACGGACGGACGGACAGACAGACAGAGAGGCGGACGGACGAATGGACAGTGCCGCCATTTGCCCTTTGACGGCGCTTTTGGGCGGCCGTTGTGTGCCGCAGGCGCGCAGTGGGTGGCACGTTGGACATAATTTGTGCTTTTCTGATTTTGGGCAAATTTTCAAGTGCACCGCTGCGTAGCGTCGTAGGCGACTCAATAAACGCGCTCACGCTGTGTTGGGGAATTTGATTTTTCTGTTTGTGAACAGTCGGCGCGAAATTGGATTGCTTTGAGCTGTGCGGTTTGGCATTCATTTCAAATCGTTTTGCTTTCGCTGCTGCTGCTGCTGCCTAAGGCAACAAATTGTCACTTTGGCACACGCTCAGCACTTTTCAAGGTCGATTAATAAAAAACTGCTGCACCACATTTCGTTTTTTCAAATAAACCTTGAAAATCCATAAAAAAAGGGGCTCAATTTTAAGTTTTGGTATAAAATAGTAATACAAAAATTTTTGTTTCAAAATAAAAACAAAATACAAGTCCCCTCGTATAGCGCGGTACTTCTACAACGCGTTTTCGATGTAACGCGATTTAAAAAAAACAGTTTTTTTTCATTATGTTTTTTAATTTTTTAAATAAAGTATGAATTTTGATTTTGAGTTGGAATGTACATACATCACATTAAATTTAATTTAGTAGTAGTAATTTAATTACATTTAATTTAGTACCTATTTTATTTTGGAAAAGCTTATTGGAACATAACCCTAAAATTTATATGAAAGTTAAGTCTTCTATAACGCGAATCACATAACGCGGAATTTTCCTGGAACGTAACCACCGCGTTATACGAGGGAGACCTGTATTTAAAAATTTTCAAGTAAATTTAAATGAATTTACGAAAACAGCAATAAAACTTTAAACACTTGAAAAAATTTATGCAACTCAGTTTTACTTTACATGCTTGAAATAACACAAAAACTAAAATAACAATAAAGAAGATAATCCCAAAATTTAAAAATAATAATGACAACTGAATACTTAAATAAAAATAAATTAAATAAAACAAAATAAAGCCCTTCAAGCACTTCGAAAAAAGAAGCAATGCAACTCATTCTAACTTTTTGCATTACTCATACGCCCCGTGTGACTGTCGAGCATATAACATGTTTAGGTATAAAATAGTAATACGAAAATTATTGTTTCAAAATAAAAGCAAAACAATTAAAAAATTGTCTAATAAATTGAAATTAATTTACGAAAACAATAATAAAACATTAAAAACTTGAAAAAATTCATGCAACTCAGTTTTACTTTACATGCTCTAAATAAAACAAAAAACTAAAATAACAATAAAAAAGATAATCCCAAAATTCAAAAATAATAATGGCAACTGAATACTTAAATAAAAATAAATTAAATAAAACAAAATAAAGTCCAACCTTCAAGCACTTCTAAAAAAATAAGCAATGCAACTCAATCTAACTTTTTGCATTACTCATACGCCCCGTGTGACTGTCGAGCATATGAAATGTTTAGGTATAAAATAGTAATACGAAAATTATTGTTTCAAAATAAAAGCAAAACAATAAAAAAATTAAAATTAATTTACGAAAACAATAATAAAATTTTAAACACTTGAAATTGAAAAAATTCATGCAACTCAGTTTGAGCTCAGCTTTACATACATGTTTCAAATAAAACAAAAACTAAAATAACAATAAAGAATATAATCCCAAAATTTAAACAACTGAATACTTAAATAAAAATAAATTAAATAAAACAAAATAAAGTCCAACCTTCAAGCACTTCTAAAAAAATAAGCAATGCAACTCAATCTAACTTTTTGCATTACTCATACGCCACGTGTGACTGTCGAGCATATGAAATGTTTAGGTATAAAATAGTAATACGAAAATTATTGTTTCAAAATAAAAGCAAAACAATTAAAAAATTAAAATTAATTTACGAAAACAATAATAAAATTTTAAACACTTGAAAAAATTCATGCAACTCAGTTTTACTTTACATACATGTTTCAAATAAAACAAAAACTAAAATAACAATAAAAAAGACAATCCCAAAATTTAAATATAATAATGACAACTGAATACTTAAATAAAAATAAATTAAATGAAACAACATAAAGTCCAACCTTCAAGCACTTCTAAAAAAATAAGCAATGCAACTCAATCTAACTTTTTGCATTACTCATACGCCACGTGTGACTGTCGAGCATATGAAATGTTTAGGTATAAAATAGTAATACGAAAATTATTGTTTCAAAATAAAAGCAAAACAATTAAAAAATTAAAATTAATTTACGAAAACAATAATAAAATTTTAAACACTTGAAAAAATTCATGCAACTCAGTTTTACTTTACATACATGTTTCAAATAAAACAAAAACTAAAATAACAATAAAAAAGACAATCCCAAAATTTAAATATAATAATGACAACTGAATACTTAAATAAAAATAAATTAAATGAAACAACATAAAGTCCAACCTTCAAGCACTTCTAAAAAAATAAGCAATGCAACTCAATCTAACTTTTTGCATTACTCATACGCCCCATGCGACTGTCGAGCATATGAAATGTTGTCAAAGCTGAAACAAATTAACGCAAAAAATCGTGCGCACCTTAGCAAAAGCAAAAGTTGCCAGCACACACACACACACTTGAAATATTGAAGCCGCGATGCGCGCGCGCTGCACTCCTGTCCGCACGCACGCACTCACACACATGCATGCAACGCGCCAACATGGTCATAAATAATAATCTGCATATTAAATGCAACTTGCCAGCGTCACCTCATCAGCAAACAAGCAAACAGCGCCACGCCCCAACGCAACCCGCTGCAGCCATTACCGACGCACCAACGCACCACTAACCAACTGGTCGTGTTGCAACCTTGAATTCGCTTCAGCGGCGCTCTTTCGCAAATCCGGCTGAACTTTTGCGTGTTGGCAGTGTTTGCTTGTTTTTTGTTGCTCGTTGGTTTTTCTGCCAAAACATGGCCGCTACGCACGTACGCTTTGCAACTTTAGTGCGCTTCCAGGCAGCGCCTTTGTGCTTTGCTCACACGCACACACACAGAAAACACCCGCAGCGCAGGCGATAGCTTGGCATGAAATTCACTTTATTTTTTACAAAATTTTTTTAGCGCGCTTCATTTTGTGCGCTGCTTTCATCTTTAATGCCTTTTGCAAGTTGATGTTGCTCTTGTTGTAGCTGTTGTAGGTATTTATTGCAATTCGAGCTGACGCTGACGCTGACGGTGCTGCTGCTACTACCTGCTGTCTGCTGCTGCCGCGACCCGCTCACTGCCAGCATTAGCGACGCAGAGTCAATAACGTAAATAATAAAATCCAGCGTGTGTGCAACAAAGGCCAAGTCAAAGTGGTAGCAGTGGCGCCAAGCGAGAAAGGGACAGAAATTCAAATAGGAAATGTGCACGTAAACTGTCAAAATGTTGCCGTCGCACACAATGCAAAGCCAGTTTATTTATTGGCAATCGAGAGGTGGTAAGAAGCCGTTACAGCGCGCACACACACTGGCACAGACACAGAGACAGTTGCTGGCATGTGTGCTCGTATGGCCGCCGCTGCCTTGCCTGATCGGCAATTCAGCGCGCAACGCACTGCTGCTGCAGCATGCAAGCACGTCGGCTCGGTTTCTAGTAGTGCCAGCTGTGTATTTTCTGTATGTGTGTGTGCGTCTGCTGTTGCATGCATATTCACGAATTGGCGAAGGCGTTGCATGTGACCGTCAAGTGGCGGCATAACGTCGATATGCAAGGATTTGTATTTGTGCGTTTGTGTCTGGGTGCCTGCCAGCGATATCTACCAGCAGCAGGATAATAAAAGTACACCTTGGCAATGTGTGCGCGTGTTGGTTAGTTGACGTTCGTTCAGCTGGGCGGGCCGCAAGGCGCTGCATACAAATTGCTTGCTGCAGTGGAAATTTGCATTTTCACATTTGTCTCTCATCCGCCCAGCCGCATGTGTGAAGCGTTGTGCGATTGCAATTTGTTTTGGCCTCCCCGCCCAACAGCCGGCGCACTAAAATGAATTGCATTACCCATTACGTATACGCCGTGCTGTGCGCTGCATCTTGCAAAGTATGTGCAAACACTTTGCTTTGTGCCATTCAATTTGGCCGCCGCACTGTATCGTCGTTGGTAATTTACTTAAGTTTTAAATGAAGTACTTAAATTTGCGCGCATCCTTGCACATCCTTGCATTGTCATCATCCAGCCAGCCTGCCTGACTCGCTTTTACAAATAAAGCAGTCAATTTTTGTTGCAAATGCAATGTAAAAAAAATTATTACGCTGCGCCGTCTGTCGCTTCGTACATGCGCAATTATTCTTGAAATAATTTCCACTCACACAATGACAAACACAAAATGCGCCTCGAACTGCGATTTTTGTGTTTAATCACACGCAGACACTCGCAATGCGTCCGCCCACGATTTGCAGCTTTGCCACTTTTTCGAGCCGCATTTGCCGCCAAGGTCAGCGCACATGTGCTCACAAGCGTTCATACATGTGTGAGTGAGTCATTGAGCCCACAAGGCTCGATGTGGCGGCTTGTTTGCTATCACTTTCAGTCGTGGCGGCTCTTGTTATCTGCCGACTTCATGTGCGAATGAGTTGCAAATTAAGTGCGAATTAAGCATTATCATTCTTGCAAGGTTCCCTTACAACAACTACACTACAACAAACCCGGCCAAGTGCCATTTCATTCAATTTTCTCTTCTTTATAAACTTCTTCTATGTAGTGGCTTTGTAAATGGAGGCGGAATAATGATGTTGCACGTTTATTTTACACGTTTATATTCAATTGAAATTTAGGCAACTCGAGATTTGGTCTGTCCTGTTGGCCATAGGTAGTAGTAAACATTATGGTTTTTTACAAGTCAGCGCACAGGTGATACCCTAATTGACAAAAAAAAGCATTACAATGTTTCTAGAAGAATGCCAACCTGGTTTTAGTTAAGCAGTTGCAGCACCCCCTCACTCGCCCTTCTTGCCAACTGCAGCATTAATTACACTGTACAACAGAATTTCTGCAACAGAGTAACGCCCGTATATTTCTGAAAGAAGCCGTCCTACTGATCATTTTTGCCGAATAAAGTTATAGTCCAGCACGTCTGAGTTTTTTGTAATTTGCGCATAAAGATTAAAGGGGTTCCTATAGACCTTTACACGGAATGTATAAAAACTTGAAGAGCTATAGCTTTGATGTCTAAGAAGTTGTTTGCATTAAAAGTGTGACTTTTTTTTGTATACACATGAACACCGCTCCCCCTTTCCTTACCCCCCCATTTTCATGTTTTTCAGAAAAATTTTTCATAAAAAGCTTGTATTGAGTAAAATATTGAAAAAATACTGTATTGTCTAATGGGAAAATATTCCTCATTAAAAAATAGGGAGGGTCTTCAAACACCAAAACTTTCTCATAACTTCCCCCAAAAAAATAAAAAGCCTTAACCCATTAAAACTTGACCCCAGAAAGGCTTGTGCGATTTCCATAAAATTTTACACAATCTTATTAATTGACCTAATCAAGAAAAAAAATCAAGCAAAAGATTCATACCATGTTTTTTTTTTTGGCATGTTTTTCGCAAACATTACACAAATAAACAAAATCAAACATTTGCGGAAAATAAAATGTGCCAATAAAATATCAGCTGCTTGGATTTTGACATTTTCACGCCTTGCGTTGTATGAAAATTGGCAGTGTTTAGGCCCAACGTTGCATTCGCGCAACACAAAACTTAAAGCATATTTTTTGTTTAAAAAATCAAAAAAAAATTTTTCAAAACTTATTTTTAAATAGTTTAGCATTGCAAAATGCAGCCCACTAAGGGATTTTGATAGGTTTGAAGAATAAGTACCTATTTTTGATTGAATTTCAAAAATTCCCCAAAATAAACCTTTGAATTTGGATCGAAAAAAACGTATGAATATTTAAATAATTTTGATATTTGAGTATGGCAGAATCTAAAACGATCAATTCTAATCCAATTCTACCCATTTTCAAGTCTTATGTCTTTATGAATTACTTAATGTAGCGAAATTCCCAAACGTTGCGCAAACGCAACGCTCAGGGCTTAATGGGTTAAACACGAAATCTTCATTTAATACTTTTTTCATAAATTGCTAGCTCTGCTTGAGATGTTTAGAAAAATTTTGAATATTAAAAAAAAGATGGTCTTCAAACAATGAAACCCTAAAAAGTCCGCTCTTAATTAAAGAAACAATTTTTATGATTTCAAAAAAGACTTTATTAAGTTCGTGGATATTTCGCTTTAAGGGAATGCTCAGATGGGTCAATGCGATTCAACATCAAAACGTACTCTGCGAGCATTGTACAGTGGGATTTACCTCTATACCCTTCTTCAAGAAGCTTAAATTCTTGGTGAAATCTTTCTTCGTACTCATCAGAAACAGCCCCAAGATTTGCTTTAAAAAAATCAAGATGTGAGTGAAGCATAGTTATGTAGCTTAAAGAGACAACAAGAAAACCAATAAGCATGCTCTCAATGTTCTCTTTGTAATTTGTTGCTCTTTGATTTCCTAAAAATTCTTATATCTGGGCGCACAATCATCGCTGTAAAAGAAAAATACATATCTGTCACAAAATAAACAAACAAAATAACTTAGTTCCATCGGACATTACCTTCTTTAATATTTGCTGCAGATAGTTTAGGAAAAATTTCCGCGAGTCGTTTCAATGAGTTTTCACTTTTTTCACTGAACTTGCACACTGTTTCGAATTACACTGGCGAATTCAAGATTTTTGCTGTGCCAAGCTGATGCACTAATCACCGCCTACGTGAAATTACTGGTACTGAAGGAGTTGAAGGAGTGATACTAAAGTCATAAAAATTGTTTCTTTTATTAAGAGCGGACTTTTTATTAGAAATGTGTGTGTCAAACAAAACACTCTCACCACTCATTCGAGTCTTATACGAGTCCCTTTGCCCATTACTTACATTATTTCAAAGCAAGTGACAATGCACATTGCCCATTTCCTCCAATTCATTTTAATTGCCATTTGGCTTAAATCGTTTGCGTCAGCGCACATCAACTCGGCCACAAATCGCATTTCTCCTCCATTTCTCCGCAATACAGCAATACACAACTCATTAAATGTCACTCATACGTCCTGTTGGTCACTGTTGTTTAATACCTCCGCATTTTCTTTGCCTCATTTAACCTTTTCACAGTGCCGTTGCCAACTACTGCTGCCTGCCTGAATTCAATAAATCGCACTTACACTTCCCACAGTCGGTTGTGCGCCGCTGCCATTTAAGCCCTTCTCAGCGGTAAATCAGCTTAAAGTGGTTAATACACCGACCAACCGTTGCGCTGCAGGTTACATAAGTTGACCGAAGAGCGAAAGCCAGGTGGACAGTGCCGAGCAAAGTTTCTAAGCATAAAACTTAATTTATGTGCTGGAAGAGGGGCAGCGAATTAAGCGCAAAACTTTCGCCGCACAACATAAACCACACGACTTTTATGCGTTCGTCCGTCCGTGCGCACTACTGCAGCGCACAAAAGGCAAATGTATTGTGAAGTATAAGCGGCAAAGTGTGCGCGCGCTTCTCAAGCAGCCCGTAAAACTTGGCTTCCGCTCGCTCAGGCCAACTAATCGAGCAGCACAGCGCTGACCCTGAAGCAGCCACTCTCGAAAAACCCCTCAAGCAAAAAAAAAATAGCACAAAGTTCTCACTGTGCGCTGGTTGCAATGGCCGTTTACTTTTTTATTTTATTTTATTTTTTGTTCTTGTTATTTCAGCATTTAATGCGGCCCACTTTGGCTTAATTTCACTAATAGCAGCCAAACTACCACCAAAGCTAAACAATGCGAAAATACGCAACCTGGCAAATAGCAAATGACCAATAGTTATTGAGGGAAATGTGCAGTGGAAATAAATTAGAAATGTGACAATGGGCCAGCGCGCACATAAAATCCGCTTTAAAACTACCGGCTTCGGTGGCATTATTATTATTGAAGCAATGCAATAAAGCCCATAAACTATCGATATGCCAAGCGCGCCAAAAGCCAGCAAAGACGGCCCGGCGAGGTTTACTTGAGGCGCACCGCCTCATTCGGGCGCATTAAGCCGCTCGGCTTAGTGGCCGCGTGGCGCACGACACATGTGACGGCGCTGCTTAAGTGCCCACAATGTGTGCGTGCCGAAATCTTTTAGCAGCTGTGCGTTCATGCTACGACCGCACAAGCCAAGCAACGCCAGCTTATTATTTATTTTCGGTATTATTTCGCCACATTTAATAGCCACCTTGCCCAGTGTCAGCAAATCGCTGGCGTGGCGTTGGTCAATACGACTTTTGCAAAAGAAGCGCACGTAATGCGTTTGTAAATATTTAAGTGTACATAGGCTGTAGTGTTACGAAAATTGGGTATTGTTTGCATTTGCTGGGGTGTTTAGTTACTTGTGCGCCGCCCCAAAAACGTGTCCACTTTATTTGATCGGCTGTGTAATTATTTTGCTATTGAACAAAGCATTTATAAAGAGCTACTAAGACACACTCACACGTGTGCATGCAATTAATACAACGAATTATAGCCCAACACACAGCATTGCATAATTAGTAAGCGAATTCGTATATGGGCACAGCGTGGCGTATGAGTGATGTGGCAATTCAATTGAAAAGCTAAGCAGATCTTGATGATTTTTTGTCTGATGGTTTAATTGTTGTAATTGTTAAGTTGTTCATTGGGTTAATAAATAAATAAATTAATTAATTAGAGTTTATTTGGAAGCTTTGCAGAGATTGCAAACGTTCGTTGAAAGCAACTACTGTTCACAATAGTTTTTAACCAAAATTCTACAATTTCAGATTGTTGATCGTAACTTTTACGAATTGTATGTCTTAGCTTCTTTTTCAGATGATTGATTGTATCTTTCAAAAAATTTTACAACATTACTTCCACTTTTAATAGTTGTTCTGCCAGAAATTGGAGCATAAATTTTACAATTAATTTAACTTTAAAAAAACCACTGTCGCTGAAAGACTTGCAAGCTGCAATAAAACCCCTTCCATTGATTTTAACCTTAAAACCGGGCAACTTTTTTACTGAAAAATTTCACAATTACTTAAACTCTAATATAAATCACTGTAATTTTGGTTCAGTAAAAATGTCAAGGCCATTTCAAAATTGTATAAAACATTTCATACTTGGAATGTCTAAATGGTTCTATGAAACCCAGCAGCTGCCATAAAAACTCCTCAACTCAATCCGTGTTAAATAACTGACAGCTCTTTCACTTAAGTTTTTTCAACTGATTCTTAATAATTCCTCATTTTAATAAAAATCACTGCCTCTTTAACTCAACACAAATTTCATAAAGCATTTTGTTGTTATCTTCCAAGTTATTCTGCAAGACTTGACAGCTGCAGTGAAATGACGAACGCTTTCGCCCACCGCGCTCTTTCGATTTCACACCATCTAACCAAATATGCCCAAAACTACTCTAACCTGATCTGACCAGCACTTAGGCTACGCCAAAACTGCAAACTCAAAAGCAATTAGCGACATTGTCAGCATCGCATGACGCTAAATGACTCGAATTGGCAATGAGTGAACTCTGTAGAGTGCACAAAATACACTCGCGCCGTTATTAATGCCAACAACACTGCACTGCCAACATTTGCTTCCAGCCTCCCGTCCGTCCCAACATGTCATAATTGTCAGCCCGCGGCTGTCAAATCAAGTGCGCGAAGTGTTGGCATTCATAAACTTCAAACTGCCGCTGAAAGCTTTCAGCCAGCTGCTTCGAAATTCATAACGACTGCCCGTTTCTTCGCTGCCAACTAACAGCTGCCATCAAAACATTGGTCTCACCCCCGCCAAAAAAATATGATAAATGAAATTTGCTTTAATATGGAAGCAGCCAAGCAGCGAAGCGAGTGCAAATAAAAACATGCAAAGTGAAACGCACACACACAGACACACGCGCTGCGCTGTCAAATTACATTTTTAAGTTTTGCGCTGAAACGTTCAAGCACGCGCAGCTTTGTGGAATATGTGCGCACACTTTTCGTCCCTTGACGCGGAATGCAACAAATTGCTGCACTTGCAGCTCAACGCCGAGTGAGGACTGACGAAAATTCAATTAAATAGCTCCGCCAAAGCCCAACAATGCGCTCAACGCAACGTTGCCACCTGTTTGTACATAAGAGCAAACATTTCACATTCACTTATATGAACAGGAAAGACACACACACACACCCACAAGCGCACATTTGCATTCTTTTAGTTGCACATTGCAGCTCTGGCAGCTTCTTCGACTCTGCTCTGCAGTGTCTATGCTCAGTTTCCGGCTGCTGGCTGACTTTAAATATTAAAATATTTTGTGGTTTTGTCAAAACTTTTAACATGATTTTCGTATTTTAGTATCAAAAATGCTTGAAATTTAAAGTTTTAATATCTATGTTGCTGCAACGTTTGCCTGTGTTTGTGTGTGTGTATGTGTGTGTGGGTGGTTGGTTGTGCGTTCACTCTCGCCAAACATACACACACACATGACTCGACATATTGGCAATTTGTTTTCAAGTTTTTTGCAAGGAAATTGCCACATTTTTTCATGCAAGGCTTGTGGTTTGAAATTTTCCATTTACAAAAAACTGCAAGGATGGGTTTGCATTGTTGGCAAATGAAATGTTCAGCGGGGCTTAACGCAATGAACGGCAAGTTTAACAAGTTTATAAAAACTTTAACCAATCGTTGAACTGTCAGAAATAAATTTTTTTAAAATAATAATAAATATAAAAAGGTCTGCTTGTGTACTTTGTAAAGTCCATTAAAAACTCACGTAAGCATCTGTGGCCAATAGGATTTGTGAATGCAATGACGTCATGGATATCTTTGAGCTTATTTTGTACTCTCTTCATGACCAATTCATTAGTTTGCAGGCTCCTTTATTCATAGTGGGTCCTTCCACGACACGAAACGAGATACGGTCTGCCTCCTAAAACTATGCTAAACTATACTGCAACTATGACCAGCCCACAAGACATTTCAGGCAGCTTAATTGTTATCTAATCTCTTCACTTTCTCCTAAAAGTTCTCATTACTTTTCAATCTATTACATTTTCAATCTTTTACATTTTCACTATAACCTTGAATGAAATTGCTTTTCTTCCCCACTTTTCTCAAGTATTCAGCTTGCAAAAAAGGCCAATTTTCCCCACTACGAATGCATAGAAACTGTCGGTGCATTTTGAAGATGCAATCAATCATTCAATCAGAAAAAGCGCAATCATCAAATCGAACTTTCTAAAGCGCCCGAAAATAAATGGCCACTTGCACCGAAGCGCACGAAAACCCAATTTAATTTTGCTGCGCCAGCTAAACTGCAGCGCCGCCAACTCAAGTTCTATGCATAGCAACAAACAATGAAATTTCTACCTGCAGCAGCAGCAGCAACAAAAACACCAGCCACGCTCTTCCATGGGAAATGCAGTTAAAACCAGCATACTGCACAATTTCCAAATACTTGAACACACACACACCTACACACCCACACACGTACAGCAGAAATTCCAATTCTCAATATGCCAGCAAAAGAGGAAAATTAAAAATGTTGCTTCGCTTCCTTTCAACCCTCCAAGTGAAGCATAATTTTTAATGCGATTTAGCAGCATTTTCGCTCGACAGCAACAACACAACTTTGAAAATTCTCATTTGCCGCAGCGTTTTTCTAATTGTGCTGGCAAACGAAAACCGAGCCAACGAAAACTGAGAAGCGCTAAAACAGTTGGCGCTCAACTGTTTGCTTTCATATTTTTCCCAACCGGTTTATTTTACACACTTGCACAGTTTTGTTGTTGTTGTTGTTTTTTGTATTTATTTTGTAGTTTTTTTTAAGTTTTATTTGTTGCGCCACTTTTCTCATGAAACGTTCACCAATGAGGTTCGACGCTTAAATTTTTATGTGCCGCTCAATAAAGTACGTCGAGGCTTGCGCGGCAACTTGAGGCCTTAAAGTGTGCTCGAAGCCGTCTTTACTGCCGCTCGAGCTCAAACAACAGTGAAACGACAAAAATGTAGCGGAAAGTACGTCACCGTAATGTGGCACCGCAGCGTCTCGCACCGTCACTGCAGATGCTTTTGAAATGGGTGAAAGAACGCTGCATACTTTCCAGCGTTGACAGTTTTAATGCGGCCATTGTCTCTGGCAAAAGCCGAAAGGAAAACAGCAAAAAAATTCAGTGCTGTAAAGTAAATAAAAAATAAATATAAAAGGGAAATGAAAGTGAAAGCGAGAGCGAGAGTGAAAGCGAAAACGCGCTGCCTTAATCCGACCACTCATATGCCTCATTTGTTGTTCTTGTGATAACGTGCGCGCACCGCAACACTGTCGCACCGTCACACCGTCACACTCGCGCATTCGCCCGGTGCATCAGCCAGCAGACCGACCTTACGTCAGCCGCATCAACGCGCCTGAGCCCACATCCGCTTTCATGCCTGCAACATTCATTTTTTACGCTCTCACACACACACACACACACACTTGCGCAGCGTTAAAGTCAGTTTCATGAATTCCATGAAATAATAATTCAGCGGCAGCGGTGTGTCATCGTGGAATACATAGTTTATTTTATTTCATTTCACGCGCGCCAGACGAACAGCACTCAAGCGACTGACTACCTTTCAAGCGCCAAAGCCGGAAACGCCAAACGGTGGCAAGGTGTGCAACAGCCACGACAATAAATTGTTGCAATCATAGCCGGAATTGTTGTGTTGAGTGCTGTCACCGAGACCCAAGTACTGCAGCATACTTTCGGGCGCGTAAATCAGCCGCGCCTTGACAGCGTTTCGTCACATAACAGACTTGATAAGTTGAGTCATTTTTGCAACTCTCAGTGATCCTCGAAGAATTCTGTTAACGTCTCGTTATGTCTGGTTGTGCTCAGTCTTTGATTAACTTCATGCTCTCATTTTACTATACGTTTACAGTAAGTGAAGTCAACTTTAAAACAAACACAGTGCTGCATACTTTTAGGCCAGTAAACCGACTACCGCGTTGCAGCTTTTCGCTGCATTTTTACTGGCACAAGAAAGAGTTTGCAAAGAAATGCTGAACACAACTGATTCTCGACTACCAAGCATCCCTAGACATCTTTGAAGAATTCTGTTTCTCGTTATTTTCAATATGCGATTAATTTGCATTCATTTCGACTTGAGCACATTTTGCTTTGCGTTTGCAGTTATTTGAATACGCAGTCAGATGCAAACAGTGCTGCATACTTTCAGGCCGTTAAATCCGTAGTATTTCAATGCATAACAAATACTATGCAAATAAAATCAATTTGGCGGAAAAGTCAGAAAGCCAGTCTAAAACAGCCCTGAAGAATTTCATTTCTTGTTGTCTTTGAACTTTTATTTTTACATATTTAATCGTTTTTTTCTAGGTATTATATTATTTATTGCTGATTTCAATCTTTCGTTCAAAGAGTCGAATATTAAATTCCACTTCCAAACAATGTGTCGCTTACAACGACTACTCGCAGCGAGGCCCGAAATACTCACACAGTAACTCCAATACCTGGTTTGGTTCAGAATTCAGAGTTCAGTTTTAATATCTGTAATTTAAATTACAATTTAAATAAAATTATAATTCAAGGGTAAATTCTTATTTATACTCATTCGTGCTCGCTGCTAGCCCGTTCAAAACCGAATGAATCGTTTAAAAATACTTAAAAAAAATGATGGACCCACGCTTCGTTCGGTTTTAAAGTTGTAACAAACTGGAGCAAAAATTCAAGGAAGTATTTTTGGTTTTTATGTTTTAGTCCGCCAGGTTTGTATCCGCAACACAATGAACTGATGAGATTTAAAGAGCCAAATAAATGTTTATTTACTTTGTTTATGAACCAAAATTTTGTTCTAATAACTCAGACAATTTTATGTTCCTCAACAATGGTTCATCTATAAGATCCCAGTGTCAAGTTAAAACTAGCCTCAAATTATTTGTTTCATTTATATTTATATTTTATATTTTAATTATGGTTTTTTAATGTCTCCCATCAGTCACAAGAGCCGAATTCTTCTTAGTTTCCTTCTTTCTTTTATCCTGGCTGCATTTTTGGCTAAAATGATTCTTTTTCCTCCACATAATTCTGCATCTTGTCTCTTTATATTTCGGTAGAACACTTTCTAGGAGTCTTTCCTTCACACAAGCTCGTCAAAAATCGTACTTTTTATCTGTTCCAAAGCCTTGAATTCAGTTGCTTTCTTTTACTTTCACTGGATGTCAATTATTTTTGTCTCTCACACAGTTGAAGCTCGATATGTTCCAATTTCATCAAATCTCCAAAAATCCCTTACTTCTTCTTCTCATTCATCTAGTATTTTTATTAGTGTCCGACCGAAACCACTTTTTTGGGCCGAAACCGAAACCGAAACCGAATATTCGGTGTTTTTTTAATATTCGGCCGAAACCGAAACCGAAACTTTCAAGTTGAAATAAAAATCACCATATCAAGCACTTTTTTCAACAAACGAATTTTACATTAAGTAAATAAAGAACAAACAAACAAACATAGCATAAATAAATAAATACTTATTAATAAAAACAATTTATTCATTTTTTAAAAACGTAAACATGAAGAAATCACCCTTTCGTACCTTACTCGCTAATATTCAAAATTAAATAATTTAATATTATTTGCTAAAAAAAGAAGTTTATTTACATTGCTGGCATCTAAATTACTCCTCCTTTTACTCTATAACTATCTGCTACACAATAAAATGTAAAAAATATTCTAGAAAGTTTCGGTTTCGGCTATTCGGCCATTTTTTGGCCGAAACTGAAACCGAAACCGAAACCGAATATTCGGTCGGACACTAATTTTTATAATTTGATTTTTCCCAATTTACTTATATTCGTATTCTTTACACTTTCTCGCATTCTTCACACTTTCATCTACCTTAATTTAGACATCCTTTTCTTCTTCATTTATTCTTTATTCTTTGCTTCAGTTCCTCATTAACTGCAATCCAGACTCTCTTTCAATCTCCTCGTTTCAACATTTCTGCAATTATTTACCTCTTTCTCTCCCTCTCCCACACTATTCCTTATTATTTTGCTCTGTAATTCTTCACTGTGATTTTTATGCAAATAAAAGTTATGAGCTCGCCTGCCAATTGAATTGAGTGCAAGGCCATTGGTGGCACCTTTCTTTTTCTCAATCAAACAGCAGCCATTTTAATTAGATACAAAAATATTTTCCATAACCTCAATGTGAAGTGAAACCTGTACATAGTTGCCGGTGTGTTTGTGTGTACCTATGGAGCGTTCAAAGTTTTGCAATTAAAATTCCGCCCGAAAGTATGCCACCAAAAATTGCTTTTCAGCCAACCATGGCCCACCGAAATGGGTCTTCGAATAGCAAGTTGGCTTGATTGCTGCATACAGTGTGGGAGAGTGACGGTCGCTGTAAGAAAGAGTAATTAATACGCTCAATATACAAAAAACTTGTACCCTAAAATACGCTTTGAATTACAGCAACACAGGAGTAGACTAAAAACGCCAGCAAACATTTAGGTGCACTTTGAATTTTATTAACTAATAAATAGTAGACATTGTAAAAGTTGCTTAATCTTTTGTGTTTTCAAAATTATCATCGCTTAAAGTTGAGCGAAAGCTGCTCGTCTGTTTCACTTTCATTTCGCCTTTTAATTAAATCCACTCAAACGGTTTGGCATTCATCCATCTTGTGCTTTGTTATTAAATCCCTCATACGGACGCAGCCTTCCTTAGTGTCTCGGCAATTTCTCAAAGTGACTCACAACACACAACATTCACAGATATACTCACACATACACGCACATGTGATGTAATATTTTATTTATCCCTTTTTGCCATCTCGATATTTCGACACAACATGAAAATTTATGTCGACAACAAAAATAATGTCAACATTTAAGTGTTAAGCTGTGCTATTTTTGTTTTTGTTACTTATTGTTTTTTTATTTTTATGTTCACATCCGCCAGGCATTCGACAAACTTTTGATTAATCGACACGAGCAATGAAATGCGAGCGAAAGCTGCAACACTACAAAGCAATCAAATGTCCAACAGCAGACGCCGACACCAATGGCGCTAATACCAACATTACAACAACAACAACAACAACAACCACAACAACAACAACAAATACCAACAAACCTAAGCAAAATCGCGAAAGTCAGAACAGACGCCATTAATCGCTTAAAACTATCCAAAGCAGCTCCGTGGCCGCCTCCGCCGCCCGACGCCATGCCACATTGCACGCAGCCGGCGCGAGATAAGCGTTTTCCACTTCCGACTTTTGTTGGCTGGCAACGGTTGTTGCTGTTGTTGTTGTGGTGTTGCTCTAACTGCTTTCACTGTTGCTGACAATGAGTTATTTGCAACGCCAACTGCCATCTACAGAAGCTTTTTTCACTCACTGCCCCGCCCATTCGGTTGCCGCTTCGGTCTGTCCATATATCTGTCTGTCGGTCCATCTGCACAAACGTTCGTTGGCTCGTTGGTTTGCGCTCGAGCTCGCTTAAGTGGAATTGAAGTAGTTGGCAACACGAAAGTTGGATTGAATTAAGCTTGAAAAGTTCATGCAACATTTTAGGCGTTTACAGCAGCAGTTAGTCAGTCAGTTGGTCGGTATGCAGAAAATGCTATTATAACGAAATGTTGGCGCATTTTTTCGCTGTTGCCATTGCAGATTTGGGAAAAATCTAAATATTTGCTGAACAAATCAAATTGAAAAAGTTCAATAAAGTTGATCGGAATTTTCAAAGTTATTAATTAGAAAGTGATGCAGTCTTTTGGGCTTGAAATAAAAAACTAAGTTATAAAGTTGCCACCAAAAAGGTTTTAGGGCGCTGGCTGCATTTCTCTAAAACAGCATGGAACAACTTTTGACTGGGTTGCATAAAAAAAACATTCACTAAATACATGAAATAAAATAAATAAAGGAATTCACAAAAGTAAATTTGTAGCAAAATTAAGGGATATCTTTTATATCTTCTAAGCTGATCGAAAAGAAAAATGTGGATGCACAGAGCAATGCACAAAAAATCCATTAGCTATCTTTAATCTGTCTCAAACTTTTTCACACTATCTCACTAATTTCGGAGCAGTTAATAGAACTTTTGAAGCTGAAAAGTTCTTCCTAAACCTCGCCAAATACAATTTAACATTTCACCACATCTTCACTGTTTACTACTTTATGCAAAATTTCCAAATTTCATCTGATAACCAACTTTTTCTCATTTTGCGCCTTAAAGTATGCCATGAAACAGAACCTAACCCTTTCGCCATTCAAAATACAATCCACTCTTACTGTATCTGTTTCTAACCGTCGTAAATGTTCCATAACGCTTCTTAATATTTCCCAGCAATGCCCAAAAGTATACACCAATAAATTGCCTTAAAGTATTAGGCGAATCATTTAAACTTGAGCATTTTCACAAACTGAATGTAATTGAAATCGATGTGCGACAATAGTTGTTGCTTTGGCAACCAACAACAACAACAACAACACCATAAAACAATCTACCAGCCAAACCGGCATTAGCCATGAAGCAGCTTAACTTGAAAGTTATCTTTGTTTCACTTCTGCCCAATCTGCCGCTTCGACAATGTTCCGCTGCCGCTTTCCACATTTATCGCCCTTTCTGCTGCGACTTTCTCTTCGTCTGCTTTTTTTTTTTAATGCTGATGCGAAAAGTTTGAAGTCATTTTATCGAAATGCCCTTCGTCGCCTGTCGTTGTGCGTTGCCGTGTTTGTGTCCTGACCCCTAACCTTAAAATTGTTATTGTTGTCCAAGTCGACAGCCACTGCAGCTACTGTCATCAATGTCACCAATTTTGTTGTTATTGTTGCTGTTTTTATTGTTGTTATTGATGCTATTGCTGTTGTTGTTCGCATAGCTAACGGCAAAGCATTACAAATTATTGCAGCTCATTGCGTACAAATATTTTTCGCTGTGGTTTTCATTGTTGCCACTTCCCGATGTGTTGTTGCGCAAAGCTTCAACTATTGTTGCAAGTTTTGAGTTTTGAGTCGTGTTGTTGTTTTCGGGTTTTCGTTAATTTACTACAACATTAGTTGAATAAAATTACTTTTTCATAAAGTTTGTGTAACTTTTCGGCGGCGTTTTTTGCTCGTCAAATTTTCTGGCAATGTTGCAGAAACTGACACACATAAAATGAGTGAAACTTGATGTTGCAATTGTTAAAGTTTGATGCCACCCACACAAAGACTTTTCAACAATAATAAAAATAACAACAACAACAACACAATGAAAGTAACAGTCAACATGGAAGCGCAGAAAGTTGAGCTGCGTCCAAAGAAATCACATTTCAATGTGAAAACACACTCAGACCTGAATTTCAGTTTATGGGGTGAATTTTTAGATCTGTGGTTAGTTAAAAAAAAAAACATTACAAAATTGTGTTTTATAAATTGCTACCTTTTATCATTTCTTATTTTGTTTTAAAAAATTTTCTTGTTTCACTATTTTTCTGATGCATTATCAAAGATATTTTCATGTTCTGAAAGGAATAACGCAATTTCGCCGCATACCAAGGACCGTTGAAAAAAAATTCAGCAAAGAAAAACTTCTGGCCAACAAAATTTGAAAAGATATTGTAAATAGTGAACGTAGAAACAACAACAACAACTCAAAATGCAAAGTACTTTAAAATATTCATGCAGCGCTGCTTTCGCTTTTTTTGCGGTGCGACCTTCGCTTCGCTTTGCTTCGCCTGCCAGCTGCGTCCTTGCCAGCCAACCAGCAAAGCCAACTAAGCAACTTAACCAACGCACCGCGCAACAACAACCAACAGTTTAGCTGTACATTCGTTCGTCTGTCCGTCAGTCAGCCAGCCGTCAGTCATGTTTCAGCAGCAACGGCAGCGCGCAACTTGGCAAATGCTCGACATTCCTCTGGGAAACAATGAACAACAGCGCTGCCACAACACACCGACCAACCGTCCGCCCACACAGCGTTCGACGCACCTGCACACACACACGTGCGCACTTCAAGCAACTTGCACACAATTACATTTACACACACACATTGCGTTGCCGCAATGTTAAATTTAACCACAACCGGCAGTCAAATGAAAATAAGTGAAGGCAATTTTGATTTGATTTTTTTTAATTTTTTCTTATGTTTTTTTTTCGCTGTTCTGCAGCCGGCAGCCAACGGCTTCTGTGTGCCGTACGCGTTTAATCAAATTATGTGGTCTACGAATTGTCTGTGTGTGTGTGTGTGTGGGCATGGCGATTACAAAATGACTGCATATTAAATTTTTATTAAATATCAGAGGGAAGATAGGATTTGCCGAGTCGCAACCAGAGAAAATACTTGTCAACTGTCAAAATTAACTGTCTTCTTGTTGACTTCATGAAATCGCAATAGTCAATTTAATTTGCGGAATTTTCCTTTTAAAAATGCTTTTTAAATTGCTTGTTGTGGCAAGTATGAGAAGCATTATTACGTATTACTGATGTGACTTTTGTTTACCAATTAATTTGAAAACTGTCATAATTTGATCATTGTGCAAATGTGCTACTCGATGCTTAGAAACCTTGAGTACTTTTTGATTAATTTTCATCGCTCGTAAATCATTTTTTCTATACAAATTTGTATGAATTTGTGGCCATCGATTTTGCTTAAGATCCTCTTGGAAGAATGGTTTTCCTATCGTTTTCTACCTCCTTCTCCATAAAGTCGGTCAGCTACAGAGGAAATGTTGAATGGTTTCGTTCGAACTTTGAATGTTTTAAAGCTGTTTCAAGGGTTAATGAAGGTCAGTAGATCACCAGTTTTGCTGCTAAAAGTTTCTTGAAGTCTGCGATAAGACCCTTTTCGAAAAGATCGGCCATATATTTAATGGTTTCGTTTGAACCTTGAATGTAGGTTAGGTTGGCTGGTAGGCCACGCATAGACCCTATTAGGTACCTAGCAGTACCAGTGTTGAAGGCAAGCTTTGCATGTAGATAACCAGTTTTGCTGCTAAAGTTCCTGTGAAGTCTTCGAAGAATGGTTTCCCTAGCATATTCAACACCCTTTTCTATAGTATTGGCTATATGCAGTTCGAACTTGGAATGTTTTAAAGCTATTTCAAGAGTTAATGAAGGCCAGTAGATCACCGAAGTTGCCCTATTGTGATCCAATTATGGTTTTCAGCACCCTTTCCGATCAGATTGGGCATATAGAGTACAATTACTGAATGGTTTCGGTAACAGCTAATATTGAATAATATTGAGAAAGTAGCGAGTCTTGGCTAAATACTCTCCTAAAAAACAATGAGTTCTTGAAGTCTGTGGTGGGTTTGGCCGAATCACCATGGTCATGAGACATAATTTAGTGCACGATTTTTCGATTTCGATGCTCCACAACCTCTCATTTTATGCGGTTTGGTGAAAACATGCTTGAGCCAAAAAATTATGGGGCTATGGTGGGACTAAATGACGTCGCATCAAGGTCAAAATTCACAAAAATGCTGGGAAATTTGACAAATTGCTCCACAGCTGGTTAGAAGTTGCACTTAGAGGTTTAAAATCTACGACTTACCCCCACTAGTTTTCTCTACTGAACATTTCTTTCGAACATATTTATACCCCATCTCCAACACTTAATGGGGCTCCCATACAAAATGGTCGTTTTTACAAAATAGGCTTCCACTTCCAATGTATGACCGACATCCATTTGTTTTCCCTTCCGAATGTTTCTTCCAAACATACCTACCCACTATATCCAAGTCTTAAGGGAGCTGCCATACAAAACTGGCCATTTTCTATGCCAGTGGCTCCCCACTTGTAAATGTAGTAGTTAAGTAATCGAGAAACCATCGTATCTCGGAAACTACTGAACCGATTTGAATGATTTATTTAGCAATCTACAACATTCTTGAGTGCAAAAATACAAAATAAATTAAATTTCAAAAACTCACCATCAGAGGGCGTCTCCCATACGATCGGATTTGTGACGTTGTCAACTTTTGGGTTTCTACAAAGCAAAAATAAAAATGTATTGTCGAAATTCCATTAACCTCCCGCCGGAGACGCCCGGCTTCCGCTTTTCAACAGTGGAATTTCTTCTGACCAGCTCATACGTCCACCCACTTTCCTCAATGTTCTTATTAAAAGTACTTTTGAATGAAATTTTAATTTTTAAGTATAGATATAGTAAAACAACAATTTATGGTATCTATCAGCAAGAATCAGTTCAAATATATATTTTTCGAATAAGCAGTTAAACATCGATTGCTTACTAGTCTCCATCTAAGCGCTGCATAAGTCGTTGCCTAGTTCAGGGCGAACTCCTAACCTCAAATTTAATTAACGTCAATTTCACACTGTAGGGTACACAGCAACGACTGCAATGCACAAGCAGCAACTACATACATACAAAGCCAACGATACATGTGCACGCGGAGAAAGTAAACAATGGCAGAAATGCAACATGGCAATGCCAGCGCCCAACCAACTCACGCACAGAGCGCAAGGCAACGCTCAGCGTTGGGGTTAACATTGGAGTAGTAGTCAAAAGGGGAGGCGGGGGTTTCAGTTTCACATTTCCTGCTTGCAAAATAATGCGTAATATTTTCTAATTATGAAATAGCAGCAAACAGTAAATGTAAAACTGTAACTGCGACGTAGAGCGGAAGGTTGCCGCTGCTGCTCGCTTAACTGATATTTTCCACTGTGCGGCAGCTAATTAAATTTACTGCAACACGCGCATTCGCTGTGTAATAAATAAATGTGCGAAAGCGAAAGCAGTGCGAGGCGGGGCGAGGCGTGACAAACTAACCTTGGCAGCGGCAACGTCATTAATGCGCGTTGCAAAACACATTTCTTATTAAATTAGTGCAGACTTTTAAAGGACACAACGCTGCTGCGGCTAATCGTAGTCATTTTATCTCTGCCCAGAGTACAAGCGACCCAAAACTAGCTACTTGTCATTGCCAGTTTTGCCAGGACATCCTTTAAACCGTTCGAATTTATGTGGATACCTCAAACAAACAAACCGTCTGTAATGCAATAAACAGTTTTGTATTTTTAAAAGATATAGAATTTTTTATATTTATATTTTATATATTTTTTTTATATTTCATATCTTATTTTTATATTATTTATATTTTATATAGTTACTTGAATGAATTTTTGAAAAGTTACAAATTCTGTTTCTAAAATGTTGTTTTATATTATTTTCAAGTCTAACTGTTAACCAACTGAAAGGATTAAAGCTGCCTTTACACTTTTCATTCTGATAACGACAAGAAAAAGCAACAAAAACTAAACAACATAATTCAGCAAATTAATTAAATCTCATATTTTCATTAACAAATGCCATCTGTGCGTGTGTGTTTATTTCGATCTCAAAAATATTCTTGTCATTTTTGATATCACATTGTGTCATTACGGCACACACCCACACACACTCACACACAGCCTTGCGCCAACTTGAGTAGCAAAGAGCACTGCGTGCGCTCACAGGAAACCTCACACACACACACACACACATTGGCACAACATTTCCAGTTGTGTGTACATTTCTCTTCCATGTTTCTTGTGCGTTTGTAAAAATTTCACTTGTTCGTCAGATTTTGTCAACGCACACACACAATTACTCACATAGACACACACACACACACACACGCATGCAAACAATGCGTTTATTTTGTTTCTTTAATTGCAGAAGTTTTTGCCTGTGTATCTGTGCTTATTTGCCTACAGTGCTGGTAATTTCATCTTGGCACGATTGTTGTAAAATTGTAAAATTGTCATCATAGGCGTTTTTGAAGTAAATTGTCACACAACAAACGAAAAGTCAAAAGTTTTCCAAACTTTCTGTCGTCTTTTTGTGTGTTTATTTGGCTGCCGCTCGAGGAGCCGAAGCAAAGTTACACACATACGTAAAGAGAAGGGAAAAGCCAAAAGTGCACAACATTGGCTCTCAATTTACTTCTTCTTTGATTTATTATGTAAACACCGAAGCAGTACTTACAGATAAAGCGAATTCATCAAACAACCAAACTGACATCGAGTACCAGCGACATTTACAATTAAGCGACAGGTGGAGCATTGACATTCTCCGCAATGTTTGCACTCAACAAAGTTGTTGAATTGAAAGTATTTTCAGAAATTCTTCTTGTCTTTCGCACAATTGAAACATTTGCCACGAGTGTGTGGCAGTGGTTGTCATTTGCTGCGATTCAAGCAACGATTTCAATTTGCAGAAATTCTTCTGTGCAACTTTAACAATATGAGAGTTGAATTGAATCATATTTCTTTGAGGACTTTGAAATTTAATTGTTAAATATTTTCAAAGCAATTTCCAGTTATTAAGTTTGTTGTTTTGGCAGCCGCCGTGGCTCAGTTGGTTAGTGCGTTGGACCGCGAGTCGCAGGCAGCAACCTCAGGTTCAAATACTGCCTGTAATAACACCTAAAAAAAAAAATAACGGGAAAACTAGTTTTCTCTTTCGGTGGCTGTCCCCTCAGCTGGAAATGGCAAACCTCTGAGAGTAAAAATTGCTTATGAAAAAGCTCCCAACCTGCCGTTCGGAACCGGCATAAAACTGTAGGTCCCTCCAACCCGCGTACAAATTCACACGCACAACACGGGTAGTTGCGGGAAGCTAGGCCTTAGTCTCGCGTAAGCGGGCTGTCGTGCCAGTCAATTATTATTATTATTATGTTTTAGAAGAAAACTGTGCGACACATTGTAAATGGGTTCTAAAAGTGGAACGTCATCTCCCAAAGCCAAAACTAAGGTTTTCTCATTGGAAAAAAAAAATCGAAAAAATTGGAATAAATTTCAAGAAGAATAAACGAATGAATGAAGTTGAAGCTTTAACCCTTTCGCTACAGGTTTTTACTGGGGAAAGTTAAAATTGTAAATTTTACGTCTTAGGCTTCTATGTGGTTTAATTAGAAGCATTCCTTAAAAAATTTTTTTAATTTTTATACTCGGAGCCTGTATTTTAGAGTCTTTTTCTATGACCACATCGTTGTGGCTGTCATAATTACTTAAACATAAAACTTTTTCCGCATAACAAAAATTTGAATATTTCTTCAGTTACTTCAGCCAAAATTAAAAAAAAAGTATCTAAATTGAAAGAAAACGTAAAATTAAAAAGTTCTATACTTTAACCATTAAAACAGTGTATACTTCTCTTCTTTAAACTTAAATATTCAGTTTATTAATTTCGTATTTTTCCTAAAACTTCAAGCTATTCTAAAGATCAACAAAAAATTTATTCTTGCAACCATAGAGGATGCAGACGTCCGCAAAGTAGCATGTTGCCATATGGCAACAAAATAGCGAAAGGGTTAAGTAAACCATGTAGTGACAACTCTGACAGCTCTCAAGATGTTCGACGGTCCGTTCTCCTCGTCTCTGAAACTAATCGAAAGAAACTGTCACTTAAACTAAACAAACAATTTCAGCACATTCCCAGCCTTGGCATACAGGTCGTTAGATTAGGTCAGGTCGCAGTGGCGTCTTTATGAAAGCTCACTTAAGCACAAGGAACTTATTATAATTTATCTCGAAATGTAAAGATAATCAGTGGCTTCGACAAATCTGAAAAGACAATTCCTATGAATTTATATTGCGCCATAAAATATAATCGTAAGAATTGCAGTCATTTTGCGTAGAGGCAACGCACATGAAATGGTCTGACATTGCGTTTATCTGCGCTTCGTATTCAAAGAAAGTATAAAAGGAAAATTACAAAAATCATAAAAATCATAAAAAGAACGCAAAGCAGCCTCAGCATAAAAATGCAAATTACGCCACTGACGGCAAGCAATAAAAGCAAATCGCCGCATTAGTGATTGTAGTTGCATGCGCCGCCACCAGCGGCTATCAAACCGAGCGATCAGCTGCGACACAAATGCATTAAATTAATTGCGCTCTTGCTCTTCTTTTCAGCTGGACCTGCAGCTGCAGGACGAGGCGGGCGGCGATATCTCGAGTTTTATAACGAACGGCGAATGGGATCTGCTAGGTGAGTACGAGCCGCTCTCGCTGACAGCCACAGCCACAGCCTGCAACACTGCCAAACCTTATTTTCGAAACTAACATTTCTGCAACTCTTTCTTTTAATACTAACAAAACGAAATTTGAAATTTTCACTTTAGCCAGCAGCTTTCAGTTTCAACTATAATAAAACTATAGTTTCTTATGCAAATTTCAACAGCGAAGCAGATTAATGACGTTTTATTCTCTTCTATTTCTCTCTTCCAACATTTACAATTCGCAAATTTTCTTTTGAAATTTATATTTCGATTGTTATTTATTTGAAATTTACTTTTTAATTTCATATATTTTGTTGTTCAATTCAATTTTCTTTGGATTTGTTGCTGTTTTATTGTTTGGTTTTACTTTGTTTTGTTTTCTAGGCGTGCCCGGTAAACGAAATGAAATCTACTATAATTGCTGCCCAGAACCTTATATTGACATAACGTTCGCCATTTTAATACGACGCAAAACTTTGTACTATTTTTTTAACTTGATTGTGCCGTGCGTACTGATTGCCTCCATGGCATTGCTAGGGTTCACACTGCCACCAGATTCTGGTGAGAAGCTCTCGCTCGGTAAGTGCACAACACTCTCGCTCTCTCTCTGTTTCTCAACTCTTAGTACAACACTCGATCGTTTGACACTCAAGTTGCTTAGCGAATGCACTGTTTCGATGGTTCGGTGCCTTGCTAGACGGTAGCTGCCGTTGCTAAAGCCAACTTAACTTCTAGTCCTTTGTCAATGCATGCACTTTTTTCCATGATTCTTAACTAGAATTTACAAAGTTTAAGTAGCCAGGGGGCGTTATGGTGCGCGGCGTCAGTGCAAAGGGCATTTCAATGTATTTTTGTGTGCTTATGAGTGAAATGAAAAACAAACTCAAACCAATGCTGTCACCTCTCGAAACGCATTCGGATATTCCTCGAACATGCCTCGAATTTATGGCAACTTAATGATGCCATAAGCCAGTGCCGCTTGCGTCTGCAAGGCGTAGAGACAAGTAACGAATACAACTGTCGGAACTCAATCAATTTTGCCTTTAACCCGCTTCGCCGGCCCGTCGACCATCGAACAACGTGGCAGAACTTGCTTTAAGTGGGCGAAAACGAGCTGAATAGAAGAGGAGTTCGCTCAAGTGCGGCCATAGCATTGCAGCTGATGGCGTGACATGAAAATCCGCACAAACATTTCGCAAATGGAAACATGCCGCCCAGTGTCGCACTGTCGCGAGCGCCAGTTGTCACAAAATTATGATAAATGTAACACTAAATTCAATTTAAGAGCCCGAAGCCGAATGCGACAAGCGAAAAACGGAAAGCGGAAAGCGGTGGGCGGCACAAAAAGCAAACGAAACTGCGAGCACGCGACGATGGCAGCAGCACTAAAGCGCCATCACTTGCAATCAACGTCAACAACAGCAACAGCAGCAACAACAACAGTGAAGCGAAAACGCGGCTACGGCCAAGCAAAAAAGACACGCCGCAGCAGCAGCACAAAAAGTGGGACTTTCACTGGCACACACACACACACAAACAAACACAGTGGTATGCCGACACAGAAACATTTTCAGCGCGACGAATACAAACAGACGCACGCAAAGCGCCGCAACAACCTTGACCCACAAAGCAGCAGCAACAAAGAGAGAATTGCAGCAAATATTTAAAATACTTTGCACGCAGAGGCCAAAAATAATAATAACAATGCAAAAGCGCAGCAAGCGACAGCAACAATGCGAAAATGAAGCGGCAACCAGTGAGCCAGCGAGCGTTAAAAAGCGAAAAGCGTGAAGCACGCCAACCGGCGCTTTGCAATCAAAGCGAAAATGGCGTCGCGGTGCAGCAGCGGAAATGCCTTTACGAGCCGTGCACGCCAAACAAAAATTTGTGCGGCAGCGCATTCGTGGCAGTGGCGAACCACCAAAGTGCCAAAGCGTAAATGCGTTGAAGCAGCCAATGGAGCTGCAGACCACCTGTGCGCGTAATTTTTGGTACGAACGGAAGAAGAAAGCATTTTACACCCCTCAACAGAAGATAGTGGATGCTTAACCCTCTAGTTCACAAAAAGTTGGTTTGTTCAAAAAGTTACTGAGGGGTTTCTTAGAATCAATTAAGAAGCAAATTTGGTTTTAATTTCAAATCGATGAGAAGCGAATTGGGGATGTAGAAGGTAGCGAACGCTTAGCCTTCTAGTTGAAAAGAATTTGTTTTGTTGTTGTTTAAAAATGTATTGCTATGGTGTACTGGGAAGCAATTTTCAGTCCATCTTGAGTACCGAAAGGTTAAACACATTACTGCTTTACAACGAGAAAATATGCAGCAATGACTGCTGTTAATGTAAACAATATTCTGCAGGCGGACCAACAACAACGACTCATCTGCGCAATATGGCAGAAATTGTTTGTTTGTGTTCAGCACGCCAACAACAAGTCAACGTTATGATCTTAAGGCGAAAGTACGTGCAGTTTGTTGGGTGCGCACAGAGGTGAGACGGACACGGAACAAAAGTAAACAATATGACGCTTCATATCATTAGTCATTTTCACTTTAGCGCTTACAACATTAAAGTGTAAGTGTGTGTGTGTGTGTGTTTTATGCGATTGTTTATGGCAACACAAAACAACGCCACCGCATTTGGGGAGAGGGAGTGGCTGCACTTATTGCGCCGCTTGGCCGCTCTGCTCGAATATTGCGTGGGCAGCGCGAGAGCGCAGAATGTCACATTTAAATGAATTTTGATGACAGGCGACATCTTTCTGGTGAACCGATGGCAACAGATTTTTGAATTTTGTATGGCAGCAACATTTTCTACATGTTTGCACACCGGCACACAAGCAGCGAGACGACGGGCGCGTAGGAGCGGACAGCTGGCAGCGCTTTGGCTGCAAATAGCATTTACAGCTGGCTGAATGGATGAGATGTGCTTTTAACGTCTGTCGCGCATTTTTTGTTATATTTTTTGTGATTTAACGTTCAAAGCAATGTGCGTTTAGCGTTAAGTGAGAATGGCTGCGCGGTTTTTGCAACGAGTCGTTGATCTATGGCGATCTATCAAAAAAAGTCCGGAAATATTTAACACACTATAACTTTTATTTTGCCATTTTAATAAAATGCACTTTTTGTGGTACTTAAAGTGATTGGATGATTTCTGATTAAAATAGTCTTCAATATTGTTAGATTTCTTTTTTCGACACAAAATCGATACCTCAGAGCAGTAATTTCAGTTTTACAAGCAAGGAGATGTCGCACGGGGCCATAACTGACTATCGGTAAAAAGATGTTGCAATGATGCCAAATGATCGGTGTGTGAAATGATGCCATATTGTTGTGCAAAATCCATGAGTTGTTCCTTCATAAACCCAGATGTTTTTTACTGTCGAATTCTTCTTTCAAAAACTCAGAAGTTTCTTTAGAATGAGAATGAAGACTTCTCACGTAGATGCTAAATAGTTTTCCACATATCCTATCTATGGCTTGGAATTCAGTTCATGATAAAATAATCCAATCACAAATAAATCTTATCTAAATATCTTAGAAAACAATGCGCAATTACTTTGATTCTTAAATGGTTTTGTAGAATTTTTTACGACTAAGTTTGTTGCAAGCCAAACTCAAAGGTTCAGGTCTCGTCTTCAGTGGTAATGCATTCGATTTAATGTGAAATCAGTAGAGTTGTAATCCAGCATTTCTAAAGCAATAACTTCTACGTTCGAATGAATTTCTATTCTTTTGGAACGAACTGTGGTCTCAAGGCTTTCTAATAGAAAGAAAAAACATAGACTCGTGAAGGATGTTTGGGATTACGTGCATAACTCTTTCGTACTATTCTAACTAAAATCTGCATTGAGTACATTTTTTTCATTTTTACTCCTCTCGGGAGCATAGGGTCTCCACAATAAATGTGTTGGTTACGTTAATCGGTTGTTTTTTTTTTGCCAGCGTAGTTGATTCACCTGCGGTACTTTTTTATACCGCACACAATTATCGGTATTGAGTACTTTTTCATGAGTACTTTTTCTGAGTACAAAAAACTGATACTCAGTACTTGTTGTAGTCATGTTGTCAGTATTAAGCAGAAATATCGATCCTGAGAACTTTTCGATACTAAAAACTATTCTGAGTAGATACTGTGCGTACTGCACTAAGTACTATTTGATACTGAGTTAACTTATCAATACTTCATACTTTACGCACTGAGAACTTTTTTATACTGAGTTCAAAAATTTACCCTAAGCACTTATTGATACTGCCTGTAATAACACCTAAAAAAATAACGGGAAAACTCGTTTTCTCTTTCGGTGGCTGTCCTCTCAGCTGGAAATGGCAAACCTCTGAGAGTAAAATTGCTTATGAAAGAGCTCCCAACCTGCCGTTCGGAACCGGCATAAAACTGTAGGTCCCTTCCACCCGCGTACAAATTCACACGCACAACACGGGTGGTTGCGGGAAGCTAGGCCTAAGTCTCGCGCAAGCGGGCTGTCGTGCCAGTCAATTATTATTATTAAATTATTAATTACTTATTGATACTCAAAAGAAGCTTCGATACTTAGTTCTTTTCATTACGAGGTACAATTCAGTACATTCAAGTACAATTCTGAGTACATACTCTGGGTACTTACTCTACTGAGTACTATTCAATTCTGAGTACAAGTATTACAAATAGTACTTTTTGATACTGAATAGAAAAATTGATAACTGATACTGAAAATAAGTACCGATAGTGGGTACTTTTTTATATCAAATATCATTCTGAGTATTAACCGTACTGAGTACTATTTGATACTAAGTTCACTTATAGATACTGTGTACTTTACGACTCCAAGTATTTTTTAAACTTAATACAACTATTGGTACTGAGTAAATTTTTATACTGAGTTCAGAAATTGACACTTAGCACGCTTTGCTACTGAGTACTTTTCGGTACTAAGTACTATTCTAAGTACATACTGTGAGTAGGTACATACTTTACTAAGTTATATTTGACACTGAGTAAAAATATCAACATATCGTACTTTTTTATGCCAAGTACAAAAAGTAGTACTGAGTATTTTTTCATAATAATATTAATTTTATAATTGACTGGCACGACAGCCCGCTTGCGCGAGACTAAGGCCTAGCTTCCCGCAACCACCCGTGTTGTGCGTGTGAGTTTGCACGCGGGTGGAAGGGACCTACAGTTTTATGCCGGTTCCGAACGGCAGGTTGGGAGCTTTTTCATCTTTGCCATTTCCAGCTGAGAGGACAGCCACCGAAAGAGAAAACGAGTTTTCCCGTTATTTTGTTTAGGTGTTATTACAGGCAGTATTTGAACCTGCGGTTGCTGCCTGCGACTCGCGGTCCAACGCACTAACCAACTGAGCCACGGCGGCTGTATTTTTTCATACTGAGTACAAAAATTTACAACTGATACTGAGTAAAAGTATCGATACAGGGTATTTTTCGATACCAAATGCCATTCTGAGTGTTTGTTGCACTGAGTACAGTTTGATACCAAGTTGATTTATCGTTACTGAGTACATTACAATAGCGAGTACAATTACTATTCCGAGTATATTGTGAATACAAACCGTACTGAGTAATATTTGATTCCAAGTACAAATATATAATACAAATACGGACAGTGAGTACTTTTTTAAGACCGAGTACTTTTGAGTACTTTAGAATAAACTACTACAGACTCTTTGAAGAATTGAATAGTTTCTCGATTTGATGCAAAGCATTCAAATACAGCACAGTTGGATCTGCTTAACCAGCTAAGCTATATATACATATAGAACAGCCCCGTTAGAAGACTAAGACTGCGATTCCTGCAACCATCTTTCCCGTACACTAAGAGCTAAGATCTTCCTTTTTATATATGGACCATTCAAATTGACAAATCTCCGAACTTGTTTGACATTCTCTACTTCCGGAAACATTAGTACAACGTTTTTTTTTGCGATTCCATCTTTTCAAGTCTTTAAAAGTTGCGTCTCGCTGTGAAAATGCAAAATGCATTTTTCGCTTTCCTCGCCGCTCTCTCCACCGCCACATTCACGTTTATTATTATTATGCGCGAAACTTTTGACGATGAAAATTTTATTTCAACTTTAATACAAATACACAGCATGCAACTTCTAAACAACAAACGCGCTCACAACAAAAATAACAAAGCCAACATCAACAAACAAAGCAAAAGCAGACTTCGTGCTGGAGACAGCAGCAGAAAGCAAGCACGAAACAGAGCCGAATGGCGCAACTTCGATGAAAATGGCAAAACTTTTCCAAGCCAGCCAACAATTTCCGAGTGTGACATGCTGCAGCATAAAAATGCAGAACAACAATTTCGCGCCGTAAAGCAGCCAAAGCCAGACGGCAAAAGCCAAAGTCAGAATCAAAGTTCAAGCTGTGCGAAAATCATATTTTGTGCTGCTGCTGCCGCGTTGAAATGGCAAAATAATAGTGCAGCATATTGGCGTCTGCTACTCGCTGCTGATGCGAAAAGCATTGGGAAGATCATAAACGAAAAATTATGGTCATCGCTCCAAAAAGTATGCAAATGCCACCCAACACCCTCGCACACACACAGCAATGCGCGCGCCGCACCAACGCCCCCGTAGACATTAGCAAGCAAAACAACTCGCAGCGAAACAGTAAATAAATATGACAAGGGGATGGGGAATGAATACGATACCCAAAGAAACCAAAGAAATAGCAAAAATGTGATTGATGTGACGCACGAAGCTGACAGCACTAGTCAACAAATACACAAAACTTAACAGCTCAAACAAACTGCCAGCGTTGGGCTTTAACACTTTGCCAACACAGCTACACACACACACGCAATCATACAAGAAATCTAAGCGTTGGCATGTGCTTGCAGACAAACAGTAAGACAGACAGACGAACTCACGAAAAAGGCAATAAACCAACACACAAAGCATGAATTGTGAGAAAATGCTGACACCAACGCAGACGCCGACGCGGACGTTGAGGTCGAGGTTAACGTTGAGTTCGAGGTTCAGCGCAGAAAATATGGTAGTAGTTTTTTATTTGACCAACATTTATGACAACCCACAACAAGGACAACAGCAACACGAGCAACCAGAGCAGCAGCAACAACTCCAACTCCAACAACTCCGGCGCAACAACGAGCAGCGAGTGCGCAGAAGTTTCGCGCGCCGGACTGGGCACCACTTGAGTCACACACCAGCCGCAGCCACATTGTGGGAACAGCAACAGCAACACAAACACAACACCAATCCCCGGGCAATTGAATGTGAATGCGTATCCAAACCATATTCGTATAGTTGACAATTTATGTTATTTCAAGTTCTAGTTTTAGTGCTAAGCAAAATTGTTCACTGACATTCTTTCTGTCTCTCTTCACTGTCATTAACACAATAATTGGTTGCTTGTAATTGTAATTCGTCTTTCCATCTCTCTCGTTTCGTCAACTGCGCACACGGCATTCATCTATTTGCAGGAGTAACAATTCTACTATCGCTAACAGTCTTCCTCAACATGGTGGCCGAAACGATGCCAGCGACCTCGGATGCGGTGCCGCTGCTAGGTGAGTTAGGACAACACAACGCCTTCAAAAAACAGTTACTCGATTTATGAATATTTTATAAAAATTTATTAAAATCTGTGCAGCTTCTAGGCGAAAATTAATTCAATCAGTTCGTGGTTGCAACATGCAAAATTAAAAGACATATTTTTTAAATACATATACAAGTATATATATTTTTGTTTTGAGTATGTGAAATATTTTTTAATACAGAAATAAGACATTTAAAATAAGTCCTTTTTTTTGTAATTTATAACATATTTTTTAAGCATATTTTTTATTTATTTTAAATCGTTTTGAATATTTCGATTTTACATCAAACAAAACCCTTTTAAGATGAAATAATTTATGTATTTTTGTATGTTAATTATATTTTTATTTTTATTTCACTCAAAGAATTTTTAATATTTACCCAAACAAGTTCTACATAGAGAAAAATAATTTTTTTTTTTAAATCTTCTTCAATTGCTAATTTCAGCAATAAAAGAAATAATTTCTATAATTTTTTCTATTTAATTTATAATTTATTTTTTAAGTACACTTTTTAATTCTGTCAAAATTTTATAAAAATTATTTTTTTCAAATAAAATTTAGCTTTTGCAAGCAAAAGCCCAAAACAAAATAGTTCGTGTAATTCGTGTTTTTTTTTATAAATTAAATTTTTATTTCAATTTCACTCAAATAATTTTTGAATATTTATTTTAAAAAATTTTACATTTTCAATACTTAGCTTTTACATCAAGCAAACCCCTTTTAAAACAAAATAATTCGTGTAATCTTTTTTATATTAATTTATTTTGTTTAATATTTTTTTTAACAAGTTCTACATAAAGAAAAAGACGTTTTCAATAAAAATCTTCTTCGGTTGCTAATTTCGGCTTAGTTACGAAAATAATGTTTGTACTTTTTTATTTAATTTATAATTTAATTGTTAAGTATATTTTTTAATAATTTAAATTTTTATTCAAGTAATTTATTTCAAATAATACTTAGCTTTGCCTAAAGCAAACCCCTTTTAAGACAAAATTGTTCGTCTAATTTTTTTATATTAATTATATTTTAATTTCTCAACAAATTTTTAATATTTATTTTAAGATGGTTTACATTTTCAATACTTAGCTTTTCCATCAAGCAAACCCCTTTTAAGACAAAATAATTCGTGTAATTTTTTTTATATTAATTTATTTTGTTTTTGATTTCAAATAATTCTCAAATAATTTTTAATAACAAGTTCTACATAAAGAAAAATAAGTTTTTAATAAAATTTTTCTTCGTTTGGTAATTTCGGCTCAGATAAGGAAATTTCAAGCAATTTTTATTCACGTATTTTATTTCAAATAATATTTAACTTTTGCCTAAAGCAAACTCCTTTTAAGACAAAATTGTTCATGTTATTTTTTTATATTAATTCTATTTTAATTTCACTCAACAAATTTTTAATATTTATTTAAACAAGTTTTACATTTTCAATGCTTAGCTTTTACATCAAGCCCCTTTTAAGACAAAATAAATCGTGTAATTTTTTTCTATTAATTTCTTTTTCTTTTTATTTCGTTCAAATAATTTATAACATTTATCTAAACAAATTCTACATAAAGAAAAATAAGTTTTTAATAAAATTCTTCTTCATTTGCTAATTTCGGCTGAACAAATATTTTCAAACAACGCTCCTATTCAAGCAGATTATTCGGCAATAAACTGTGCGCCTAAAAGTATAACTAAAAAATATGTCAGATTAAAGAAAATCCATCTAACTAGCAGTCCCACGCAATCTGCCTTCCTTAGTTGATTGCATAGCTTCAGGCAGTTCTCACTTAAACTTTTCTCGCTCAAATCGCAAACAATAACTTGGCGTATATAATTTTTTTCCTAACAATTTGTATGCCGAACTGCCGAAATCAATTTCCGCAAAATGCCGGAACTTCAACTAAAATCGCGCCAAGCGCATAAAAAATAACTAAATCGCCATCAACATCACACACCAGCACCAGCACTCAGCAGCATCGTCGAATAGGGCACAAAAACTTGCCGAACATTCGCGCTTGATTACTGCAAACTTTCGCGCGCCATCAAGTAACCCCGAATGCTGCAATACAAACACACACACACACACACTTGCTTTATATACAGGCAGGCACTTTTATGTCTTCACCTGCCGAACACATCAGCAGCCGCGGCAACAGGCCAACTCAACAACAACCAGCAACGGTCATAACAATAACATCTGTCAGAGGTGTCAGAAGCAAGGAGCGGCACACAGCGAACACCTCGCCGTGCTTTTGCTTCTATATACTTTATATCGCATATATGTGTGCGCGTGTGTGTGTTTCTATTGTAACGCCACCATTTTACGCTGCAATCTGCACAACAAGCAGCAACACTCTAATAGCTCCTCGGAGACTTTTCCTATTAATTTCAAATTTAGTTTTCGAGATTGAAACCAATAAACACGTACGAAATTACCTGCTCGTTGTGGTGCTGGCTGACTGGCTGACTGCCACACACGCCCACCTACTCACACATATACAGCCGCACACACGCGAGAACGTGCAATGTGCCTGTGCACATTGTGTGTGTGTGTGTGTGTGTGTTGGTGCGACCCGAGCGGAAGTTGGGCGAGCGCACGTTTAAAAACTTACGCTGTGCCGCCGAACTTGTGCAACTTAAAGTTCAAAATTTATTTATTACGACCGACAGTCGTAGCAGCAAAGCGCCGATTGCCCGCTGATGTGAGTTAAGTCCGAGCGATGCAAGGTAAGGTCAAGTTTGTTTACATGTTTTGTTTGGAGTTTTCGTTAAGCCTTGGAGATTAGACTTGTACGTGTGGCGTTCAAGCGTTCAGCTAAAATACACACAAATTAAAATCACTTACATAAAACACAACAATCGATATCGCAAAGCAATGAAAATGCATTAAGAAAACATTTTAAATGTAGACAAGTTAACACGTACAAACAAACAACAAAATACACATTTAGTCAACTTAGAGCAGACGTGGTGCAGTGAGTAACAGGTAAATGTAGACACGACACATAACTAAAGTAGAGTTTATTTGAATGACTTGGTGTGTTGGTTTGGCGTTATGAACTCGTTATGCTCAATGCTGAATGTTACATATATAAAATGCAAAAATATATTAAATTCCCACCAATACAAACAGTTCATATATAGCAATTTTTGAAATATTTTATGTAGCAACAATTGCGAAAATTTACTGAAAAAATTAAGTTGAAACGAAAATTATAGTTGTACTCGTACTTGCTTGTTTGCAGCTTCGGTAGTGTGTCTTATACGCGCAGTTGAACCCCCAATAGTTGCCAACTAGAACTTCACGTACCATATTCGCGAAAATTAGTACTTTTAGTACTCTTAATACTTGCGCCTCGTTCAATGTAATTCCCATACTTGATCAGAATTGCTTCCTCCCAATAGTGTTGCGCATCTAAGACTTACAAATAGACTCGACTAGACTTGTAAAATCTCCTCTAACACAGCCTAAATACTTACACAAGTCATTGCAACAGTCTCGCTCCCCATTCCGCCATGTTTATTTGTGTTTTTTTTAGTACTCGCGCGCCTGGTCATGCTTCATTCAATCATTTACTGACTGTCATTGTCAATCAGCCAGTGAAACTCATCAACATAGCAGACTTTTCTTACATATCAAACAGTCTGTGCTATGGGTTTTTCTTAAACATTTTTATAGCAATTTTTCTAGCTGAACATTTTTGCGCTCTTTAAGCTATCAAATAAAGCTTTTAACAGCATTTAACATTTTTTTATAAATACTTGTTATACGCTTTAAAAAAAACTGCATTGCTCTCTGCAGAGAACCCTGTGCTCTATTGACGAAATAGAAAGCAAAAAGTGTTCACTTAAAATATGCCATAACTTCTTTCAAATTTGAACGAATGTGTAAAGTTGCTTTTAGTATTTCTTATATACAATGATACAATATGTAGACCAGCTTTTCAGTATATAATTATGACACAATAAACCAGCAGATCCGATCTGGTAACCACACTCAAGAATCAGTCAGAATCTCTAACAATGAAGCTTCCTTACGTTCTACTTTTGGAGGTTTTCAATCTCTTTATAACAAATTCCCACAACATACAATTCTTGCGGTTCCCATACTTCGATCTTCGTTTAAAGAATGTTTTCATGTACTTTTTTGTGCTTGGAAGAAGACTAAACATATTAAAAAAGGTGCCAGAATTTGGAATTTATATTAGTTGTTGCATTTTGAACGTTTGTGCTGTAGGAAATCTTATCTTATATTTGGATGGAGGAAATAAGTTTGTGAGCAAAACGAAAAGAAACTCGTAGGCCAAACTGAAATTTGTTGTTAAGAAATTGTATTAATAGATCCGCTCAGCCAGCAAAAAGACCCCTCATGAAGCCCAAAAGTATGATTTGCGAAGTTTTTCCTGGATTAACAATAAGTTTCAAACAAAATCTCTTTACTAGTCAGCCATCACGCTCAAAACAATTGGACCTATAATCGAGCAGTTCTTTGGATCTAATGTTGGATACAGAAAATGGATTAAATTTTCTGTATCTAACAATAAATCCAAAGAAATCTTTTCTCGAATTCATCGTAAAGATCAAATTACACGTCTCGTCCTTGTTGAGCGTTTTTCTGAGATATTCCACCACTTCCTGTAACAGCTGAATCTTTTTGAATCTAAAGATAGATTCCAAAGTCAAATGGCTCTTCATCTTTCTGTTAGGAATTCCCCAGAAATTCTCATTGTGTTTCAGTCCAAATGTGTCTTACTTTCTGTGGCAGCTGAGTCTCTTTTTATATTTAACAAATTTATTTAGAGGCAACGTTTTTATAATCCTCGTAAAGAACAAATTACTCTTCCGACCCTGTTGAGCGTTTTTCTGACAACTTAAATTTTCTTCCTTTTTTCTTCTTTTAAATTGTCTTCCACTTCAATTTTGTCTAATTTTCTGTAACAATTGAGCCTTTCTGAATCTAAAAGATACATCAAAGACTTATTTTTTCAAATTCATGGTTAAGATGAATTGAGTACTTCTGGTCTCTGCTCAGTGCTTTACTGAAAATTTTCATTTTGTTCCAATTCAAATTTGTCTCACTTTCTTTGAAGTTCCATTTGTCTCACTGTTTTATCTAAATAAGTAATTGAACCTTTTTAAAACTAACAATAGATCTAGGGAAATTGTTTTTACAGTTATAATTTAGACAATGATTCAACTGATCTCTGTCCAAGGCTTCTCGGGAAATGTTTACTTTCGTCCAATAAAAATTTGTTCCACTTTCTATACGAATTAAATTGACAAATTTAGATATCGCAAAATAAAACTGGAGACAAATTTTCACTCAGTGTGAGGATCCAAAGATCTTTTTTGTCTATTCTTTGCCCTAAAGATTTCCAATTTTTCCAGTCCACTAAGACATGCGAGCACCAATCGTCGTTACCCCTTCTTGTGACATCTTCTTTCACATCCTTAGACAATGGAGTTAACCCTTTGAAATGCCTTCAAGTTTCTTCCTTTTTTTTTCAAATGCAACTTAAAACTTATAAAGCTCAACTGACACTCATCTTCTAGACTGTCCAACGCTTTGTTCGAACAAAGCTTACATTTAATTCCAATTTGTTGTGACAGGACAAAGTTTCCATTCCACGTAACGCAAATGAATGTTTTTCTCTTTAATGAAACTCACTTTAAAAAGCCAACAACACAGTCGAATGACATTTAAACGTCGCCATTTCGTAGAGCCGCAATGACAGAAACGAGCTTTGCTCAAAGCAAACTGCACAAAGATTTGTTCTGCAAAAAAAAGGTAACAACCAGCTAACAATGCGACAAAGAAAATACCACAACCAAAAACAACAACAACAACTAAAACAGCAACAACCAGAACGCAAAGCCGTAAGACAAAAGGCAAAAACCAAATCAAACAGCGAAAAATGTACATCAACTGCGACAAGAATTACTACTGCAAAAACAACAATAACAAAAACAATCTTTTTCAAATAAATGCATTTTTAAGTATTGTAGCATTTTTTTTTGTTTTTTGGTTGTTTATTGCTGTTTTCGATTCACTTTGCCTGTGTGCGTGTTTATACAAACATATGTGTGTGTGTGTGTATAGTGTGTGTGCATTTGGCTTTTACCACCGGGACCGCCCACAACTCGACGCGTTCGTTTTTTGTTTGTATGTATGTATGTATGGTATATATGTTTAAAACACTCATATTTACAATATTTTAAGTGCATGCCTCGAAACAGTTTTTGCACAACAACAACAACAACTACAACAGAAACAACAACAAGGCAACAATAACAACAACAACTGAATGTAGAGTAGAAAATATTTTCACATTTTAATTCTTTTCAGTACCGACTTTGTTTTTTTATTTTGTTTTTGATTTGGTTTCTTGTGTTTTATGTTTTGTATATGATTTTTGTTGTTGTACATTATATTTTCTTGTTGTTAATAGTTCTTGTCCCTTGGTGCTGGCAACACAATACACTTAAGTATTATTGTGGTACGCACACAAACACACACAACCAAAGCCAAGCAACCACATACAGGCACATGTAGAGTTGCACCAACCACACACACATACATACATGCCCACTCACACCCACACTCACATGTAGCGCATTTTTAGCCGTAGTCTGATACATAACCTTAAAACTAAGCAAACAAAATGCTATAAATTTGGCAACAAACAAAACGAGGACTGGTATGGCCAACGCTTCAACAACAACAAAACCAACTTCTATTTACAACAACAGCAACAACAATAGCCACAATTACAAACAACATAGAATCACAACATTTAAGTGGGACGCTTCAAAGTGAACGCCCCGAGCAGGCAACATTCGGGCGTCCGGGGAATGCCTTCCGAGGCATAAATAACGGAAGCGTCGCCAAGACACACAGCTTCGCAGCGCTGCGGCGGGCAGTACGAGGTCTTGGCTCTTTTGTGTTAAGACCACAAAATAAAAATAACACCAAAACAAAAAACAATACGAAAGGCCAAAGCGTAGAGCGCTGACAACAATTGGGCAGCCAGCCTGCGTCGCTCAGTGCGCCCGCACCCGCGCGCCACAACCACTTCGACATAATGTAAAAGAAAAAACGTTCTTGTTGGTCTGCACAGCAACACAAATGCGAAGAGACAAACAAACAAACAAACAAGCAAAATGAAAAGTGTAGGAAAAATGCATAAACGAAAAGATTTCACCTAATAAGAAAATAATAGAAGAGCTGAACAGCTACAAGCTTGCCAGCGTGCTTCACCATTTCACCTTTTTTCTACGACTTTCTAATTTGTTCTCTTCTGTTGTGTTCTATTTTGTTTTGCTTACTGGCGACTCTGGCGCATTGCATCTAGTGGCAGCGATTTTAATGCGATTTTTTCCTTCTCTCGCTTTCTGCTACCAACGTTTCTTGCAACTCGTTTGTACTGTCCGATTATTATGTTTTTTTCGTTTGTCCTTTGCTCGCAACTAATGTAAATAAAAGTGTTTTTGTACTGCTTTTTCGTTCCTCTCTCTCTCACTTTTTCGCTTTCTCGCTTGCCCCACGTTTCGGTTTCGGTTTCTGTTGTGTTGGTGCGCCCTCCAACGATGGCCGCTGCTCGCAGTCATGCGGAATGTGATCGCTTCGTAATCGATTTTCAATTTTATCTAAACGTTTTTTGGTTGTCTTTAATTGTACATAAGCGACACTGCAGGCGGCGCAATGGCCCAGCAGCAACCAACTGGGCGCTTTTCACACTGAGCGCCCAATCGTTTGGTTTCTGCTGGGCCAGTTTCGGCGCGCTTTCAGTACAGATCCATTATGCCAAAAGTATGCAAAACAAAATTTCCCAACTAACAGCTTTTCTAATAACTTTTTTCCGCTTAAAAGCATTTCTATTCAATCGAAAAAATTGCCAAGCTTCTGTTGTGCTTTTTCCTAGTATTCTTTTATTGTGCTTCACTTGAATTACATTTTGGATTTGCTCAAACACTCATCGACGACATCAGCTCAGTATTTCATGCAGTCACCCTGTATCATACACTTGTGCACCTCATGCGAAGCACTCAGTCGTTCCACAGCCGCGCCCAGCCACAACTTCACACTCGATGTGCCACACTCGATGGGCACTTCGAAGGAGGAAACTGTACAAATCCACACAGAGTGTAAAAAAACACTCTAAATGTAAATAAATCACATAACAACTACAAAGCGGGCCACACACTGCAATTAAGCTTAAGACAAATTAATCCTTTCACGACCAATGTTTAGTACGTGTATGCAACATTAAGTTTTAACTGGTTTTTCGCCATCACTAGAAAGTTAAAGTCCTCTATTTGATAAATATGTATGACCCATGGGTCGTGAAAGGGTTAAGGTCTAATTAGTTTTGAGAAGTGACCAAAAAAAAATATTATTAAAAAATTTCAATGAAAAATTCCACGCATACAAAATTTTCAAGAGCTCATTTGATTATGTCGGTTTGTTTGAGAGATTAATAGAAGAAGGGGGAGGTGAAAGAGGCTAATTAATCAAAACTCGAACCATACAGAACTTATAATAATACATTTTTAGATCCAAGTATAAGGAACTTATAGACAGAACATTGATATCGACATTTAAAATATCAACGAGTAGAAGGAACAGAAGGAACTAGAACTTCTACAAAAGTCTACATTAATTGATGGAAGATACTACCTTCAGCCATAAAAGACACGACGACGCAAAAAGACCAAGTTGGTTCGTTGTAATACTCGATAATGCTTTTTTAGAACTAAAACCAGAAACCGGAAATAACAGTTATTTATGAAAATTATTATTTGAAAAAATTACTATGAAGGAAAGGTCATAGAACTAAATGAAATATTTCCAATACATTTCTTTTCGCACGGAGAATCAAACTTGGCAATAAGCTTTAATTTTGTAATTTTCATGGAAAAATTCAAAAATTAAGAATTCCTTTTTTTTATATTTTAAAAATCCTTTATTAACAATTATTTTTGATTTTTTTCATATTAGTCCACAAACAACAATTTTATTTATTTCGCTTTTTATTTTAGTTGTCCTATGATAACAATTATTGGTGACTTTTATTTTGTTAGTCATCAATAAAAATCATTCCGTGACTTTTATTTATAAAAGTAATCAATAAAAATCATTCAATGACCTTTTATTTTTTTAAGTCATCAATTAAAATCAGAATTTTATTTATAAATCCTTAAAAATATAAATCAAGAAAACGCATTATTCTTGGGTCAAAGAATATAAATTCGAAAATAATTCAATAAATTTCGATTTTTTTCACTTCGTAATAACAACTGATTTTAGGTGCATCTAGTTCAGTCTGTAGGTAATAAACGTAACTTTCAAACATAATCAAATATAAAACTAAAATCCGAAAGAAACCAACTCGCAATTTAGCATGCTTCCCTTTACGAAATTTTTGTATGTCTACTATAAAAATTTTCATTGCAAGCAGTGTGTCGCCCGCCTAATTTCGTATACTTCCAGTTGGCCCTAAATAAGTTCGCATTGTTATTTGTAAATAGACTGTCACATTACTTTTTAGTTTTTAATGATTTCTTGATTCGTTCGATTTAAATAGTTTCTGGGGTGCAGTTAACCAAAAGATCACATTAGCGCGTTTCTATATAAAACTAACCAAAATTAAACTATAATAAAATATAGCAGCCATAGCAATATTTAGTGCAAAATTCACGTAATCTTAATGTTGTAACTGTAGTTTTCCCACCCCAAATTAACAATTAACCCCCCAAAAAACACTAAACAAAAAACACTTTCTTGAACGCCACCAATTACCGGCGCGTGTTAAGCGTTTGCTAGAAATATTAAACTTGTTTAATGCATTCACAAATCCACCAAAGATTAAGTACAAATATTTAGAAAGCAGATTGCATTAGAGAATTGCAGTAAAACCATTGTTTGCCATCAATTTTTCAACAAAATCGTAGCATCACGAAACACGAAACGCTCTCCGGTGCGCTCACGTACAATTTCACTTAGACAGCGCCGAGCGTCTAACTTTCAAACATAAGTAAAATCAACACTCACTCTTTGCCTCTTTGCCCTCGACAATAAACTCTCTAACCATCTCCATCTTTTGCCCGCTATCTCTATAACTCTCTCTCTCTCTCTCACTCCCAACCCCGTTTTAAGCCAAACTCTAAACAACTTCTAAACACTTTGCTGTCCCTTTCTGCTCTTAAATCCCTCCCCACAAAAACCAACAAAATTACATAAGAAAGAAAAGAAGAAAATTTCACAAATTTTTCAGGTGCCACAAATTCTTATCTCGATTTTTAGGCGATATTATGATGATTGCGGATAATTGGTTGTGCACAGAATCAAAATATGAAAACAAAAAACAAAATAATTTGCCCGAAATACAAAAAGGGGAAGCGGCAACACGCGCGGCTCGATGCGCGGTTCAGATCAACACAAAACTTCACATTGTTGTCTCTTAAGTAAGACGAACTCTATCATCACTAACAACAATTTCACGTTTTGTTGCTTGAACTGAGCCGCAAATGGTGCCGGCTCCAGCTACTTGACGAGTCCTGTAGGTTATGGTGTCTGCGGGTTCCTAGCAGGTTTCCACGTACAGCGCAGCTAACTGTTTAGTGGGTTGAATCAAGTCTTGCCGTACTTTTAATATAAACACTTAATTTATTGTAAGATAAAGTATATATTTTCTTTTACTAATGCTTACTTAAACTTTCACTAATATCGCTAAATATGAATTCAAAGTGTGTAAAATATAATTTTATGCAAAGTTTTCAACGTTTTACTTCTTTTTTACTAATACCAAAACACTTTACGAGGAGTAATTATGCAATAATAAATATTAAAAAAATAACAATCGATTGTTATTGATTGTGTGAGAAATTGAGAAAGTGTGATTTTTGTTAAAGACAAACATCGCGTTGCCTCAAGAGACTTTTTACATCAAACTGGACCAGTGAAATAATCTCTGCTGACTTTAGTAGCCTCAACCTTCTGTCAGTTTTCAATCGGTCTAATAAACTTTTTTCTGTGCCTTCACAATAATGTGGTCCGTTCGTTCAACTTCTGGCGTTGCTCAAACCAGATAGAAAGAATCTTCGACACCAAAAAGTCACTACAACGTTGCTGTAGAGCTGTAAAGTTCTTTCGTCGGTGTTTTTTCTGCTTTTGTAGATATCACTGGTCGAAAGCAGAGACCAGTTTTCGAAGATAGAATCTATGACATATTGTCCTGCAGTAGCTTTGGGTCAACTTTTGAGTCCAATACCATTTGAAACCATATTTAACGCCCAAAATTTTTACAACAACATGTTATGGAGGGTTCGACCCAACAAAACACTCTTTACGTGCGCCACTGGTGTCATGTGATCATTCCAAAAAGTAGCTTAGTAGAAGTACGAATCAACAACAACACCTGTCTTTCCTTCTTCATCTCTTCGACTTTATGGTCCCAGGAAGACTCAATGTTCCAATGGGTGTTCCAAGGAACAAATTTAGGGGGGGCCAGGACATAACTTTATTTAAATATTCATAATAAAGAATTCAAATAGAAAAGAAAATAGAATTATAAACTATTATATTATAATCTATTATATATATACATAGGTATACATAGAAAATAGAATTTCGAACTTTAGGGATACTCCCCTGCTTATACCTGGGTACCTGGCCCATGATTGGGCCTGTAAGAGTATGCAGTCTTATCAATATGAAGATACAGGGCTGATATCAGAAGATGTTTGAAGTTGCCTACTCATCTGTAAGCTTGTTTCCCTCTGACTGCCTCTGACACAGTGCCCGGAAAATCCACATAAAGCCCCCATATCTTCATAGAATTTAAATTCCACAGCAACTGCTTAAGTTCCGTAAGAACAGTTTTTGAAAATCGTAATACTCGAGAAAATTAACAACTCAGCTGCTCTCCACAATGCGTCGTTTTCTGCTTCTCTTCGTGCAACATTCTTTCCAAGTTATTCACAACCAAAGCAACACAGTCAACAAAATTAGTTAATTGGCTCATGTTAAATAAACAAAAACTATAACAAAAATTTGTTAGTCAAAACATTGATTTCTATTTGAATAGATTTTTTTTTAATTATTTAAAATGAACTCTTCTTTAAAGCATCTCTTTGAACCATCAAATGCACTAAAGTCAAAGATCGACCGAAACCTTGATTGAACTCACATTCTCACACAATCAGGAAAGTTATAAAATTTACGATTGCAATTACTTTCGAGAAGATTTGTGTAGCTTTGTGTACATACACTTTAAACTCTGAATAAACTTAATTGTTTTTCACTACGATTTCTTTAAAAAAAAAAAACAAAATCGCCGGCAGCTGTACACTCAACTTTTTAATATGAAATTCAAATTCAATTCAAAATATGAATAGTAATAAATCAATAAAAACCACACAATGAAATAACAAGAAGAAGAGAATTGTGTGTATGTTTATGTACGTACAATATTTGTGTAATTTTTGTGTCCTTCTAGGAACTTATTTCAATTGCATTATGTTTATGGTGGCCTCATCAGTTGTGTCAACCATACTTATCCTCAATTATCATCATAGAAATCCAGATACGCATGAAATGAGTGAATGGGTAATATTATAAAAAAACAACAACAACAAAAAATTTTCTACTCAAATTTTAAGCCACTTAATCACATAACGCTACTTATATATATACATACAGTACATCAAAATACCAATAACATATGAACACAATCTATGCAGCCCACATCTGCCAAGCTTATTGAACTCAGCAACAACGCACACTGCAATAAATCACTTTTAGACATTTATTTAAACTCAAATTAAAAACAGAAAAATTAAAACATGTTTATTTTTAATTCAATATTTTTGGCTACACACAGAACAGCGCTCGATTTTTATTTGAGCTTTTTATCACGGAGCCAATTAATCTGCGCTTCACACTCACATAAGTTCTTATTTATGTTGATATTGTTTTGCTTTATTTGTTACTGAAATCAGTCCAGCAGGTCATTAAATATTTCGTTATTGATAAAACAAAAACAAAAGTGCATGCATTTAAATAATGAATACAAACAAACAAAAAAAGCAGCGCAGACATACAAACAAATAATTCGCACACATACAGCTGCATACTAAAAATTTACTGTTTTATACAAACACACAATGGTGCTTTCAAGACACAAAAAATAATAATATTTAAATTGCTTGCTAAAAAACATAATTTTTATAAATATTTTACGCTTCAACACTTTTCACATAAATTGCATAAAATCCAATGTGTTTTTTTTTAAGAATAATAAGAATATAGAAACATACTTTAGCCTAAAAGTATGCTTCAAATTCAAAGTGCCACAATGTCAGAAGCTGACTTGAAATATATAGAACAGAATAGCATACTTTCAGGCTGATGTTCAGGCTTTTTTACTACAGACGCATAATTTTTCGTTCATCATTCCATTTTCTCATTTTATTCGACTTTGTATTTGAAAAGGAAATATTTTATTCATTTTTGATTTGCTAGTATTTTATATATAAAAAAATGGAAAACTGCAACCTAACCTCAAATTAATTTTTCACAAATTTACAATCGCCAACTGACAACTGCTGCCGCTACACGTGACGCCAAATGCTGCAACTGCAACTGCAACTGCTGCCGCCATCGTTTTTTGGCCGCTCGGCCGTCTACATGACAACTGTGTGCCACAACCAACGACATGCATACACATAAATACTACATTGCTGTATGTATGAACATGTGTGTGTGCGTGTGTTACATTTCTGCCAACAAAAAACAACTAAAATTATCAACAACAAATACCAAAAAATTAAACAACAACAACAAAAACAACCATAACTACTCTCCTTCTGTGGGTAAAAAAAAATACAACTACTACTAATACTACCAATACAACTACAATGTAATTTTTAACAAAAATTTTAAAAAAATTTTAACATAAAAAATTTAACAAACAATTTACTAAAATAAATAATAATTTGAAATATTTTAACAACAATGAAATTTACAATTTTTTAAATTAACAATTTACTAAAACAAAAAATAATTTTAAATATTTCAACAACAATGAAATTTACAATTTTTTAAATTGTATACAAAAACTAAAACAACAACAACAATAATTGAACACACAATTTGCTCCCACCTCTGTAACTCTCGCTCTCGCTCTATCTGCCTCTGTCAATCACTCAATCACCACTCACTCAACCACCCACCACCCACTCACTCTCTGTGTGCGTGCGTGTGTATGTGTCTGTGTCTCTCTACCGAAAATCGCCACAGATACGAGTAATATTCCTTTATTGGTTACCTTGCATATTGCGCATGCAAAGGCCGGGACAGGTCGGCTACGAATGCCCACCGCCGCCCTCGTCGTCCAGCTCATCCAATGCTGGCGATAAGAAGCAGCAAATACAAAATGTCGAACTAAAAGAAAGGTAAATGCGAAAGCGAAACGCTCTCAAACAAACACAAAATTCCACTTGCATGCTTCTAAATGTTTACTTGTATTCGAGTGTTCAATTGCTTATTAAAATTTGACGCATTATTCGCTCGCTATTCGTCTATATGCAAACTTGTAAAAAGCAAAATATATCTGTGGTGTGGTTTGCAACAGAGTGCCAACACCTGAGGGTCGAATTTCATAGTTTACGCAATAAAACTAAAAACAATAATGCAATAAATTACACTTTTCTCATGCCTCAAATAGTCTCATTGCAGTTGATTGTATGATGAATGTAAGAAGTTCACCTACAATCTAAAATCAGCCAACTAATCTAATAGAAACTCACTATTGAATGCTGCCTTTTTGGGTCAAAACTTAAATATTAATTATTATTTTTATTATATTTTTTACTATCAATCAGCAGCAACTCTAACACCGCCGTGTATTCCTATACGTAGCTCAGTAGTAGCCGAATGGTCATTACTGCTATAAAGATTTTTAATAACACAGTGCAACACTAAAAAAAGGGACAAGGCCGAACATGTCTCATTTGGTAGAAGACCTCAGTAGATGAAAAAATGTCAAGGGATTTTTCCCGGGATGTTCGAGTTTTTTTAATGCAGTTTAAAAATGGCGGCTTTGTGTCCCTTACTGAAACTTTTAAAACATCATATCTATTGACTCAAATGTCAAAAGTTAATAATTTTTACGTGAAATGAAAGCTAATAATATGAGGTCTAAGAAACAATATCCTTTTTGAAAAATTTTATGGAAAAGGATATGAAGGACATCAACTAAATTTGTAGCCTTGAATATCCTGGAAACCGTGAGAGCTAAATTTATATAAGTGACTTCTGGTAAAAAAGCATTCAAACATCTTCACTGTTTATAAATTTCATGTAAATCACTTTTACAGTTAAGACTCTACAACAATTAAAAAAATGTGTTTTGCTACATTCGATGTTTTTAGTAAGCAGCTGCGAGATATTCTGTACCTACATAAAAACATAAAAGTAGCAGTGTATAAGTTTTGAAAAGCTGTAGTGGCTAAACAGTGAAAGTGATTGAAATTAAATTAATATGCAGTATAGATCTTTGAATGCTTTTTTACCAGAAGTCACTTATATAAATTTAGCTCGCATGGTTTCCAGGATATTCAAGGATAAACATTTAGTTGATGTCCTTTATGTTCATACAATTTTTCAAAAAAGCATATTTTTTCTTCGACCTCATCTCATTAGCTATCATTTGACGTAAAAATTATTCCTTTCTGACATTTGAGTCAAGAGATATGATCTTTTAAAAGTTTCAGTAAGGGGTACTAAGCCGCCATCTTTAAACTGCATTTAAAATCCCTTAAAATCCCGGAAAAAATCCCTTGACATTTTTTCATCTACTGATGTCCTCTATCGAATGTGATATGTTTGACCTTGTCCCTCGAAATTTTTTTGAATTTGTTGCACTGTGTAATTAATTCATTTATTTACTAATTTAATTATTTATTGATTTATTTAATTATTTATTTTTTTAATTATTTTTTTATTTATTAATTTAATTATTTATTTTTTTATTTATTTTAATTTAATTATTTATATTTAATTATTTATTCATTTATTTATTTATTTTTTGGTTTATTTATTCATTTATTTATTTATTTATTTATGTATTTGCTTATTTACTTATTTATTTATTTATTTATTTATTTATTTATTTATTTATTTATTTACTTATTTACTTATTTATTTTTTTATTTATTTATTTATAATTCAGTCAAACCAAAAATTTACAAAGTTGATCATTGCAATGCTCGTGTGAGAGTTTTATGACAAGTCCCCTTCAATCTTACGATTCGCTCAGCCTGTAGTCAGACGAGCCCTGTAAACTGTTGGCATTCTAACGCAGACCATTCTATACAACTTCCTTTGTATTACTAACATTTTTCTTTGACTATGCCAACGTGTGCTGCTGCCAATCCACGCAAACAGATCATCGAAATCATTGCTTGCCAATGTGCTGGACATTGACGATGATTTTCGTTGCAATCATCGTTGTGCAAGTGCAACGCTGCCGCACCAACCCACATACTATCGCGCCATGTACAGGTGAGTTCTTAAAATTACACATTTATATTAATTTTTATTTTCATGTTTCTGCTCCAAAGAGAGTTCGCCGAAACCATAGAGGTCCATTATAGTACCACAGGAATTCGTTTTTGGATCCTTTTATTCATAAAAACAATTTGAGCGTCTAACGAAGCCAAGTAGGCTAGATTTTTAAATAAGTCAACCAACTGACCACATTATTCAAAGATTACACGGTACTCAACACCAGTCTTTGATGTTATTAGAAACGCTTTTAGAGCCCTAAAAGCCAATTGGCTCTTTGATGACTTCATGTTTCAGCTTTCAAGTCTCCTGTTAGTGAATAAAATGTCTGGCTCAAATAGCAACTAAGACTTCTCTATCTACGAACATAGCAAAACGAACTCAAAAGGCATAAAGTGGAATTCCTAGGAATTTACTAACACATCTACAAACCTTTTGGGCGTTTTAGAATCAATAGAAATTATTGCCAGACAAGTATCATTTGGTGTTAATGAAGTTGTCTTTGTATGTGTCAATTCGTGCATTGCAATCTGCCATTAATACAAGTGTCCTCCATCTCCTCTGTCACCCCCAACCAGTCGCTGCATGTTGTCAGTCGCCGCCCAATCGTTTGCCCATTACGAATCTCAACAAGCCATTCATTTTCCATAACGATTCCCCGTTATCACAACAGTCAAACGGATTGATTTCTTCCACCCGGTGTTATGACTTTGTCAGTTACAATAACAACAACAAGCCCAATTCAGTTGGAAGCGGCAACAAAAGACAGCCACACACACACACATACACATATACAAACACACATAAAAACGCACCAAAACCTGTATCAGCTACCTGACGCACCAGCACCAGCAGCAGCAGCAACAGCAACAAAGGAAGCGATCATCTGCCGTAACCTGACGTTACAATGAAATCAATTTCGAAATTTCAACCAATAAATTCGTTTGTGTTGCACTAACGCTTTGCTGGCGCTGCCGCCCACACAAAAGCCACCTGCACAATTGACGAAAATCACTCACCAGACAGATACGGCAGGCGCGCCAGCAGCCGACCGCTTCGCACAGCCAGGCAGCCGATGAGCACAAAACAAAGCAACGCACACAGATGCTGCGATGGCATGGAACGCACGCTTGGCTGAGCAGATAAGCACAAAGACGACAGGTGCGCAGCAATGTGAAAACTGAAAAACTGAAAGGACACACATCGCACACGGCGAAGACGTACTGAAGGCTGCATGTCAAGTTTTATCGTGTTTTATCAAATGCCAAGCGCCACGCACAAAGGTGCGAAGTGAAATGTGTGACACTTTTTGCTGTAAGCAGGCGTAAAATTATACGCAACAAATGACAGGCACTAAGCCGAGCAAAGAGATTTGCAGCCGATAAGGAAAATCATTAGCGAAAAGCACATTGCTTTGCAGCAAAGTGTAGTAAAAGTGACAAAAACACACTCAGAACGGAGAAACCTTTATCTAACACAGTTAAAAAAACTTATTTTGATCTTTTGGTCATAAGACAGAGTCTTGTTTGGGGGCGTATAAGTAACATTAATTGGAATTAAGTGCAAAAACTGCAGAACAGATATTAAAATATACAGAACTAGTTATATTTAAAATTCGACTGAAAGATTGAAGTTTAACGGGGCGTATGAGTAACATAAAGAAAAACTCACGAAATCCGCTAAAGCCTGAAAGAGTATCACTTAGTTTTACTTAATTCTACTATTTCGCCTACTTTCCCTTCCATAAACTCTCTTCCCCTCTCTGCCCACTAAATATTTCGCCAGCTTCATCATAGTCGATTCACAGCGCAACTTATGCGCTGACATTCAAAGTGAATTTGACATTATCGCGCCCGCATCGATGACACGATTCCCTATGCACTTTTAGTATATTTGGTAGTAATATGCGCGTGTGTGTATGTGTGTGACTGTGTGTATTGCACATATACACATACAACTGTGGCATATGTTTGTGCGATTGCGAATGCGAGCGTCATTTCGTTGCAGACAAGGCGATGATGGCAGCGTTGGTCCTGTGGGTCCTGTCGGCGATGCCCGAATGCACGAAGCAATTTCGCACACCTGCCTCAGTTCATCGGCTGAATATGAATTGGCGCTCATACTAAAGGAACTGCGATGGATCACAGATCAGGTGAGTGCAATGCAATTTTCGAATTGCCTCAATTAAACTTATCAATCGAAGCTTTTCAATGTTTAGTGGCTGAAAATTTCAGCCACACGCAAACATTTTATAAAATTTTGTGCAAACATTTTGTTCGATAACAATGTTTTGTTGTATGTGGGTGTGTGTGTTGGTTTGTGCACCAAGTCATGAATATTTCAGTATTTCAAAGACATTACGCGGCAATCCACTTACCGCAACCAAACAGCCAAATTGCCAATTGCCCACCTGTGTTTGTGTGTGTGTGTGCCATTGTTTATGTATCGTTCGCATATGTATGTAGCTGCACGTTGCTAACACTGTGATTTATTGCAAATAATGCGGCACCGAATTCCATTTGCCAATGGAAATGTTCCAATTAAATCGCATCGAAGCTGACTGCGGGCGATTGCTTTTGAGTGAGTGTGAGTGCGCGTGCGTGTATCTGTGTGTGTTTTGGTGTGCGGTTGTGCGCATATCTGAGCGTCTATAAATAAACACATCAAAAGCCGATTTTCAACAAATTGTAACACATTAAAATTACATTAACCTTAAATTAAATGTGATCCAACCGCGAAAAGACAAAGCGAAATGTTTGCGCAGAATGTTTAATATTTGATCGATGCTCAAACATGTCGCATGCCGTGTGGTTAATGCATTGTTTTATTTGCAGCTGAAAAAGGAGGATGAGACGGGCGATGTAACACGCGATTGGAAATTCGCCGCGATGGTAGTCGATCGCTTGTGCCTTATAATTTTCACGCTCTTCACAATAATCGCCACGCTAGCTGTGCTCTTTTCGGCGCCACACTTCATTGTAAGTAGAACTACAGATACAAGTGGAAAAACACAAACTGATGATCAGAAATTCATGAACATGGACTTTGGGAGATTTGAATAAATGTCCAAAGAAAAAATTTTGCTCATTAAAGAGCTCAGATTTTGCAAAGAACAAGAAGACTGATATTCATTAGTTTCTGATGAACGGGCCAGTTTCTCCGCCTATGTGTAGGATAGGATCTATCCTGCCATCTAAACCTAACTTAGCCTCCAGTCAGACGCCGATACAAAAAATTATTCCACAGATACAAACAAGTGCTATGCTTAGTGCGGATTCGAACCTAAGAACCTTAGATTTAGCACTAATCAATACTCACAAAACTCTAACATTCTCGTTTTTATCATTGACAGTTCCCATAACTGCTCTTACGGCTGCTATTTTCTCAAACGCCACCACGCAAGTCTGCACCCTGGAGTGGAATCCTGAAGCTGCAAAACACCGTGGAACGACGCATTAATTTTACATTAAAAATTCACTGTATAGTAAATTTGAGTAACTAAAATAGTCATTAAAATCGTATTGTACTTGATTTGTAATAATTACGATAGTTTTTGTTTTAGTAATGAAACATGTGCCTCATTCAACGAAGACGATGTTGGTTATTTTAAATTTAACGCAATAAAAGAAAACGACACAAGCCTTTGAGTTCCGCTGCCAAATCAAGCCACTCACACACAAAATCAACACCGCACACAGCACGCCCCCATAACTGTCCTCCACTCTATGTCTAACTCCCCTGCAGCTCGGACTTTTGATTGCACGCAACATGGCAAGTTGCCAGAAGAATTTGTGAAATAGTGTCGAGAGACGAAGTGAATATTTGTCGCTGTGATAAGTGAAAGTTTACGAAACCCTAAAGAAACTACAATAATAGGAAAAGCAGGAAGTAGAAAAAGATGATTAGCATAAAATAGGAAGCAACAAACGGGCTAATTAAGTGAGCATTAAGAAAGTTTAAATATCAAAATTGATAAACTATAGGAAAACGAAAGCTAACGAAATCAAACAGAGAAGCAATGAAATGGAAAGAGAAAGAAGCAGAGAGGTGGCAACGCACAGCTGTCGGTCGACTTTGATTATAAAAATTATCAAATGAACATTTACAAAAATATAATACGTGAAAAGTAAATCAGAATTGAATGAATTACCAAGAAATGTGATAGGAAAGCATGTAAAATTGGCAGGCGTCAGCGAAGCATTTAAAGCAAATGACAAATAACCGAAGAACAGCTGAAATGTTAAGCAAAGACTAAGTAAACGTTTGGTAGTTTTAGTAGAGCATCGAGGTTATAGCTTAGCAGACATGAACGGGTAGAGTCACAAAGCCAGAAGCCGTTGCAATCCAACTTTCCGCTCATTTTCCCGCATAAACCGCTTCTCACTGCTTTCGTTTGTTGCCCATTGAAATGTCTTTACGTTGCATCCCCTTGCCCAACTTCCTCCTCTTCCCTCTCTTTCAACGCCACAGTTACAATTACAGTAAACACACAAACTTGAACTCAAATTGTTGTCGTCGCGGACGAATTGAAAAGAGAGTATAAAGTTAACTATTTTATAACGAAAACTAACCAGAAGAAAAATAAACAAAAGCAAATAGCAACAACAAACAAATAAGAAACAATACATACATACAATTAAGTCTAGTAAAATTGTAAGGCCAAAACAATAACAATACGAATAATGCTGACGATAGTAAGAATTAAAGTAAAAACAAAAAATCACTTATGCCAAAAACACAGATGAAAACAAAAACAAATTCAAACAAGTTTAGAATTAAGTTTGTTTAACTAAATGCGTAGCTCTTGTAAATTACAAACGTTTTGATGCAATTTAAACAGCAAAAAGTTAACAAAATTCGTGCGTAGGCGTAAAATTTACTAAAACAAAAAAAAAAAAAACAAATAAGCTAACCAGAAAAAAATTCTAAAAAATAACACACACACGTAAGTCTGTATTTCGTTGCATTGCATTCAATTAGAGTTGGTTCTCATTCCATACAAACAAACACAGCAAACCCACAACACAGACACATGAACAGAGCGACAAAACCAAATGTTCACCGCAGGACATTGAAATTGCAAAAAATTATGATAACAATAGCAAAGCAAACAATAGAGCATTTTGCATTTGAATTAACGCAAACGATAAACAATAAATTCAATTAACCTTAGCATAGTTATAGGCGCAGCAATACAATTACAGTAGTTAAATTGATTTGTGTCACATTGACATGGCTTTTTGTATTGGACAAATGAGTAAAATGACAACAATAAATCTATATATACACACACACATATATATGTATATATATATATATATATATGAATTAGTCTGCGACATTAATCATGAGCAGTCAACAACCACAAACACAGCATCAACAACAACAACCATAAACACATAACAACAACAGCAACAACTCTCAACTGATGAGCCAAGTCGCAATTGCAAAATTGTAGCTTACGAATTACATTAAAAAAACGTAGTTATTTTTAATACCACAACTAGAAAATTGCCAAACAGAGAAGCGAAAAAACAAAACCAAATCATGTGAAAAAGCCAACAGCAGCAATAAATAGAAGAAACACATTGAATTGAAGCAGATTTTTAACATAGTCAAACAACCCGCAGATACGCAAACACTACGTCGAAATGTTAACTGTAGCAATCTGCGCCCGTGTCGCCGACCTCCCGTGCCCCCTCTCCACCCTGTTCACTACCTTCTCCATGCCGCAGTAGCGCACTGTAAATACGCCAACATTCCACTCCCTCCCAAGCCACTGGACAAATAGCTAAGTTAGGCATTAAGAACGTTGCGACGTTCGTAGGTTACAGACAATTTTTGAGAATTGAAAAACAATGGTCTTCCTTACATAAGTAATTACAATACATGTAATAACGTTAGAGATAGTTAAGTAGTGGCAAAAGTGTAAAAAAAAGCGCAGCGACAATGGTGTGTGAGCAATGCTGGCAGTATGCGAATTAAATGCTTGTTTCCCAATCACTTTCAACTGCCTAAATGTAGGCCGCACAAAGAAAGTCTAAGCGGTGAGTGGGGTCGATGGGTGAGTCGATTCACTTTCACTGTTACCACTGAACTTGAAACTTCCAGGCTGCGTGAACAATGCTTCTGAAACTGTTATGTCAAACAGATCATCAGCTAACGAGTCACTGGTCTATTTTTATTAAATTTATGACTATTGTTGTATTTGTATTACAAAATGTTGATAACCACTTATGGGCAGACCAGATAAAGAGTCTCTCATCAGTAACTACTCAATTTGAATCCATGTTTGTTCTTGTCTGCAGACACAATGTTCACAGCTACATCAATATAATTTTTCTTGAGGTAGGTTACTCTCTTTCAATACCACTTTAAAATATTTGTTTTCGTCTGGAGACAAAATGTTGGCAACCACCACAGGCTACAGACGGATTTTCAAAGACTTCGCTTTTCCCTTTCAAAACCATTTTATAATGCTGACAAGATGCGAATGACTATAAATGAACACAAACATATCGGCTAAAAAGTTTCTTCTTTTATTTAATCCAATTTTTATAGTTAAAACAAAATACTGAGAAATAGGAGCTAACAAGCTAAAGAGTCTGTAGTATTCTGTCTAGAAGACAAAATAGCCAAACAGTCTTTAATCTCTTATTTTTCTATTTACTACATCAGAGGCCAACGCAGAGTGGGGTTTTGGGGGTTCAAACCTCCGTCAAACACAAACATTTCTGGTACAAAATATGGTTTCGAAAAGTAATGAACTAGACTAGACTAGACTAGACTAGACTAGACTAGACTAGACTAGACTAGACTAGACTAGACTAGACTAGACTAGACTAGACTAGACTAGACTAGACTAGACTAGACTAGACTAGACTAGACTAGACTAGACTAGACTAGACTAGACTAGACTAGACTAGACTAGACTAGACTAGACTAGACTAGACTAGACTAGACTAGACTAGACTAGACTAGACTAGACTAGACTAGACTAGACTAGACTAGACTAGACTAGACTAGACTAGACTAGACTAGACTAGACTAGACTAGACTAGACTAGACTAGACTAGACTAGACTAGACTAGACTAGACTAGACTAGACTAGACTAGACTAGACTAGACTAGACTAGACTAGACTAGCCTAGCCTAGCCTAGACTAGACTAGACTAGACTAGACTAGACTAGACTAGACTAGACTAGACTAGCCTAGCCTAGCCTAGCCTAGACTAGACTAGCCTAGCCTAGCCTAGACTAGACTAGACTAGACTAGACTAGACTAGACTAGACTAGACTAGACTAGACTAGACTAGACTAGACTAGACTAGACTAGACTAGACTAGACTAGACTAGACTAGACTAGACTAGACTAGACTAGACTAGACTAGACTAGACTAGACTAGACTAGACTAGACTAGACTAGACTAGACTAGACTAGACTAGACTAGACTAGACTAGACTAGACTAGACTAGACTAGACTAGACTAGACTAGACTAGACTAGACTAGACTAGACTAGACTAGACTAGACTAGACTAGACTAGACTAGACTAGACTAGACTAGACTAGACTAGACTAGACTAGACTAGACTAGACTAGACTGGACTATATCCTCTGCCCTTTTTTATTGAATTTTTTCAAGCACTAAGCAGTCATATTGCAAGTAATTGCTCACATACCACCACATGCTTGATTCATTGTAAATTCTTATTGCATATAAGTAGCGCTTAATCCGCAGGTAGTAAGAAAAAACTAACTATTTAGTACCATAGCTCGACTACAACTCGTCTCCCACTTTACCACAAAAATATTTTCACAGTTAGAGCCGCAACAGAACCTTCTTTACAAACACTCTAGTGCCATCACTAGTATCGGTTATTGCTAACCGCTTTTCCATTCAATGCCAATTGTACATAGAACCGCTTTTTAGCGCACTCGCTCTGGTCGCTGCTAGTTTGTAGTATAAAATCCAGCACATAAGACAAGTTAATGGAATGCATAGAGCCAATAATGACACCCGTATACCTCCTGCCCTCCAGCCGATCCCGGGCAATAGTGCAGCAACACAACAGCGCCAACTTCGTAAACGAAAAGGGTAATTTTCTCTTCACCTCAAGACACGCTCAGCTCTGTTCTCGATTGTGCAACGGCACGAAATAGAGAAAATCAACCAGCATTTCATGGTTTCACTGCATGATGATTTATTGCATTGTTTGTTGTTTACGATTTTTTCGAGAAATCTCCAGCGAAATTGGATTTAGATAGAATTTAATGAATTCGCTTTTCGATTGACAGCTGAAAAGTCGAACGAAAGTCAGCGCAACATAATTCTAGAACTGTACACGAAAACGACACGGTTTTGATTCATTCCAAGACAATCTCTCAGTTGAAGCAAATGAAAAGACAGCAATTTCTACACAATTACCATTCGCTTTTACTGATTTTACTGATAGATACCTACAAAACAATATCATTTTTTTGGACAATAGCGATTTTTTCCACAAAAAAAAGCAAAACCTAGCAAACACTTTTTACGTATTGCAACTCATTTTTAAATACAATAACTGTAAACAAGAATAAGAATAACTGGTGAAAAATATACGCAACGTAACGAAAACCTCAAAAACATTCGGTTTCTTCTTTATGTAAAGAAATTTGGTAGCAAGTCAAGAAAATTGCTGAGCTCAAATGCACTAAAGACAAAGAAGCGCGCAAAAATCAACAGCTACAATAACAACAACAACAAAAATGGTTCAACTGAAAATTTATGAATTTAAAGGCATTACTTAGGTTTAGGTTTTCCTCACTCACTGACAGACTTCTCTACCCGCCACGTTGCGCACGCAATGCCACCCCATCAAAGCCCACAACAACAACAACGACATACTCGTTATAAAAAAATTTTCAAGAACCTTCACACACACACACACACACATACACCACATTCAAGAATGCAGCTAATTTGCTTAGATTAACCAAATGTACTTATGTAGCAACAATAGGCAGTAACAAAAACAACAACAACAACAATCGCTGTAGTTTGACTACGACGAAGAAACTACGACAGGAAAATTGTGTAAAGCAAATATCTAAATTAATTCTGTAAGCGCAAAGCAAGCGAAACACTTGCGAGCAACCCAAATAGAATCAACAACCAACAACAAAAATAGACGTAATAAAATTTCAGACAAAACAAAAAAAATAATAGTATTTAAAAACGAAGATGAAAAGAAAATGGCCGACCGAAGTGGGCGCCAATAGTTTAGAGTTGCAAATGTCACAATTACAAGTCGAGTTTATTTCGAAAATTCGCAACAGCTGAAGCTGTAACACACACACACACACACGCGTGTGTGCAGCGCAAAATGCGTTCGGCGCCATTTCGAATACTACATTCATAGAAATAGCAACAAGAACAACAAAAACATTTTTTGAATGGTGCATAATCACTTAAGATACAAACAAACAAATAAGAAACCTAGGCATAATTTTAATAATGTACAACTAAGCAATTTTATAGCAACGGCAACCTTGGCAGAAATAGCAACAAAAACAAACAAAAAATACAAAATACAAAAATACAAAAAAGCAACAGCCAGGATGCGAGGGCGCGCAGTTGAAGTTGAAGCATTATCGAATCAATCTTACGACAATTACGCAACATTTTAGTAAATTTGATACGCATAGACGAATTATTACCATAAAAAACAAGCATAAAAATAATAGCAAAGAACATACAAGCAGACACAATTTCACATGATTATAACAAAATATCAAATGCAGCGTACACATGCTCACATAAGTGCAGCGATTTGGGTTAGGTTAGGTTGAGAAAAGCAGCTTACCGATTGTTTGGCAACACAGTCGGAGGACGCGAAGACCCAGTACGGTGTCTAAAAAGTGAAGCAGTCCTTCTATGTTCGGTGTTGGTCAAAACCAGCTTTAAATGCAAAAAAATCTGGCTATTTCCTTCAGTCAGGCGCAATGTCTATCAAGTCCTGATCATCAAACATACTGTTGCCTAGTAAACGATGGTGGATAATGGTACTTTGAAATGCAGGCCAGTTGCATAGGAAAGACTCAACCGGCAGCTCGGCAGACAGCCCTTTCAAGAAAGCATTTTAAATCTCTTCACATCCCACACCTTCTCTTTCTACTTCGTATATATTTTGTATATTTCCTACACAAAGGCTCGACTCATTGTGCTGTCAATCTATTATTGCCTTCCTTGTATTTTGTGTCCATATTATGTTTTGTATATTTTATATGTTGTGCCCAAGATACCGTTTTCATCTTTTGCACAAATTTTTTTTATTTCATTATCGACATATCCTAATATCATTTAGATTTGTCGTGCATAGCTCTGATTGCAATTATGTCTCATTATTTTACTATTTTTATTAATTTATTATTTTATGATTAATCGATACTAGTCTAATTTGAACAAATCCTAAGTGCCTGTTTATAGTTTACATAGTTCACAGTTTTATTTAAAACAATTGAACACAAAGTTGCCATCAGCTTTATACGAAATGCATATAACTCAAACTTTTAAAGTTTGACAACTCAAAAATTAAAAAAATTGCAGCACCTGTTTCGAATTTGTCTTTGTGTTAACAAATGTTCTACTAACTTGAATGTCATCAAGATTTCACATAGATAAATATATCGATTTAATAGAGGTCAGTTTCAAATTGTAGAGAACATCCCCTAACCGCACCGACCTAATAAAATTTACTCACGGGGGTTTAGGTGTTTGATGTTCGCTTCTGCAAGTCAGTACTGGCCCAGGTATAGCCTTCTACTGCGACATGCTCAGGAGTCTCCACTGCTGCTCCGCATTCATTTCGCATCCTACGTACATCTGCCTTCTTATGTGAGCCTGTATATAGTTAACATACATGCATGCGATCATACATACATACACACATAGAATACTACATGAATACAACTTTTTCTAATTATTCATTTTAAATCATTTTGAAAATATAAATTTTATTCAGTTTATTAATTTCTGTTCTTTTATTTTGAATTACCCAGACATCAATTTACTTTATTTTTCCATACTATATGTCATGTGGCAGCCGCCGTGGCTCAGTTGGTTAGTGCGTTGGACCGCGAGTCGCAGGCAGCAACCTCAGGTTCAAATACTGCCTGTAATAACACCTAAAAAAATAACGGGAAAACTCGTTTTCTCTTTCGGTGGCTGTCCACTCAGCTGGAAATGGCAAACCTCTGAGAGTAAAAATTGCTTATGAAAAAGCTCCCAACCTGCCGTTCGGAACCGGCATTAAACTGTAGGTCCCTCCAACCCGCGTACAAATTCACACGCACAACACGGGTAGTTGCGGGAAGCTAGGCCTTAGTCTCGCGTAAGCGGGCTGTCGTGCCAGTCAATTATTATTATTATTATATGTCATGTGACTTGATTCATACCAATTGTAATTTCTGTCAAGTTTTTCACGACTTGGGTTTAGCATTTTCAACTTTCATTGCTTCTTTTTAATATTATTTCATTTCGTTCTTAATTAATTTTAAGCCATTATATTCTTCCACTCGACTTCGTATGTCATCACATTTGAGTTTCTGCAACTCTAACTCTTGATATCTCATTTCGCATAACATATTCCCTGAATGCTAGCAATCACTGGCCCTCTCATAGTTAAATTGCAAATTAAAACTTGAAACTGTAATTAACTGAAATTGTAACTAATTCGCGTTGGCTGCGTTTATACCAAAATTTAAATATAAACACAGACACTAACTAAAGGTCAAGTTAAAATTTAACAAGTTACCATAATAAACGAACGAAACGTTAATTGAAAATAGTAGAATAAAAACCCAACTAACAGAAGACGACAAAGACAAGTTACAAACTCAATTGAGCCCATAACACCAACTGCGCAGCAGCAGCGGCAGCTGCTCTACACACACCAATTCTAGCAAACACGAAATCTAACTGAACAACCTATACGAAATACAATACCAAACAATAATTAAAACAAATAAAAACCGTAATGCAATTAAACACAACTAATGACGAAATATCTAGAACGTTAATTTACATATTCACACTACCAGATAATTAAACGATTCTACGCATACTTTTGCAAAAATACTATACTCAAAACTAAAACAAAAACAACAAATTACATACAACAAAACCAAACATAAACATGAACAAGACAAGAAATTATGCATAAATCGAGAGCAGATAGTGAACTAACGTTTAATTTAATTGAACGAGGCAATAAACCGACGCATAGTTTAAACTTGAAAGCATTAATTAAGAAATATGGTTGTAAAAACAGTGAATATTTAAACAAGCGTAAACACAAAAAAACACTAAAATGACGCCAAGAGAAGCAAACACAAAAACACAGATATTGTATGACGTACATACGAGTATATAACGAGCGCATGGTGCAAGTCTCAGTATCAGAAAACGCGCCGAAATCAAATGATCGAAATTATGATTGAGATAATGTTAAATTAGAGTAAAAACTTAAATGCAATTGCGACAAGAAGTCAACAATAAAACAAAAAAAGAGAACAAAAACGGTGGCAACAATGTTGGTTTGCTTTGGGAAGGGTGAATTCAAACAATTTGCATGTTCGTTTTAACAATCAACTTTATTGCCGCGCCACTGTCTTTGACCACACCACAAACAATTTTTCAATTTCGCACCATCGAATTTTATGGATAATATGTTTTCTTCCACTTTTTGCGGCTTTTGGGTCCCTCGGGCCGAACCACTTTCGGTATGTACTCCTTTTGATGCTGGTCCAAGGTTCGTTTCCACGGATTAATGCCGAGCTCGAAAAAGCGCCGCTTCGCTTCCATGGGACGCGTGTTGTTGTCGATTTTGTAGATCTTCTCCCACAAGTAGATTTCGGGCAGCGCCAAATGGCGCGGTCGGTTTGAAACCAAATGTTTGTAAGTCTGCTCAAGAAACTCGCGCTTCTCCACGTTCGAGTAATCAGCAATACGCTTGACATCTTCACCCAGATATGGCTGCAATTCGGCAGTGGCACGCTTCACGGACGGCACGTTGGCATAGACGCGCACCAACTGCTGCAGCACTTCGTCGTTCAGGCCGACGCATTTGCCGCTGTCGCTGATTTCATGGTAGAGCGGCAGTTCGGCAGTGCCGCGGCAGAAGTTCACGCGAGGATTGTCGTCCACGTGGTGCGCATTCAGCAACAACGTGTTCAGCTGGTAGTCGTAGAACGACCAAAGGCGACCGTTCGTTATGATCGTTTGCGTATTCATGGGGTAGGTAAGGTCGTGGAACGTGTTGAACCCGTTGTAGTTGGCGAGCGCCAGCAACCACGCATAGCTCGATTGTATGCCGTGCGCGTGCAGCGCCTGCTTGAAGTCCTCGGCGCCGTAAGCCTCAGGTCGGATAAGCATAAAGTCACGCGATTGATAGGAGATGCAGCCAAAACCGCTCGGACTGCCCGGCCAGAAGCCTGCCAATGCAGCAAATAAAACGTTGTGTACATATAGTTACATATTTTTTGTAGGAATAGTTGTTCGAGTACAAACCTGGTATGTTGGTGACATGTTTGTGGCTAGTCACGAAACCCAGTGTACGTGGATCGTAATTGTAGCGCGGAATCTGCTTCGCCAGCTCTAGATTCTCCGATTCTGTTTCACTCTTCCACGGCACCAGCTGTTGCCGATGGCGCACAGCCAGGTAGGGAGTGGCCACGTACTGCATCCAGCGATCATAGGGATCGTTGGCCATTTCTTTTTGCCACTCGCGTCCCTCTTTGCTCTTCACTACATTCTTAGGCGGGTTGATGCCACCCACCACCCACGAAGCTTCATGCCGAGGAGTGTAGTCAATCTCCACCTCTTGCAAGTGAGGATAATCAGCGGCCAGTACATTGATGAGAGCACGGTTTACTTGCTCTACCATGAGCTGGGAGAAGAGGCGCTCTCGCTTCTGCGCGTCCATATCCGACGTATTCGCATATGCAATGCTAAAGAAGAAAGGTTCAGTATTGCATTGCACTGCTTTCAGATGCGAAAACTTACCTAAAATAATCGTACGCATACTCTATGGTATCTGTCAGTTCTGTTCTGAGCGCCTGCACATGCTTATCCAACTGCCTAGGTGCCTGGTTCGCCGCCGCCTCTCCCTGCTCTGTACCCTTTACGCTCACCACATCTTCGTACACCGTGCGGGTGTAGTGCTGCATAGCGGGCAGACAGTTGTACGGCACTTTGCTGTCGCCGAGGTCGACCACCTTATAGCCGTAGTAGCGCGGCATGTTGATTTTTATCTGCTTCTCCTCCACAGTCGGCACCTGACGTATTTCTTCATGCCAACTGATTCTTTCGCGGTCTTTACGCGCCTTGAACGACAGATCCTCGATTTCCGGATACTCAGGTTGCTCTGTGTACTCGGCGTTCGACGGGGCCGCTGTGATCGCTGCCGCTGTTGCGTTCTGTGCGGCCAGATACCTGCGGCATGTTGCAAATAGTCGCGACTTCAGCTGCTCACTGCAGCGCGCCTTCAGCATCTCACTTGAATGATTGTCTTGTCAGTTTCACACTATTTTCACACAAAAGCCAGACCAATTCTTCCAATTTTCGCATCAGCAAGACGAAGAGCCAATCCGCACGCAATCCGCAGCCAAATATAGAGGTTATAAGACATCAGCTGTTCGCCGACAGCTGTCAACTGCCAAACAGCAACTGTCAGGTGTCAACCGGCGATTGTCAGTGGCGATTGTTGATGCGTTCCGAAATGTCGGTCATTGCCTAACGGAACAGCCAGCCGGTCGTCACTGCTCTGACAGGCACTCACAATTTTCTTCTGCTTCTACGAACAATAAAAAAAGAGTGGCATATCTTTTGCCGCATTCCTAGTCGCGAAAGGAAAACCAGAATAGGAGTCACAAAAATTCAAAAGCGCGTAGACGAAACGAAAGTGATTTGTCGCCAAGCGAAAAAAGTTTCCGTTCTTTTCCCCGTTTTTGTTGGTTGCGAAGCAGAAAGGAGGCAATTGGAGTCGCAACCGCCGCGATTGTGTTTTAAAGTGGACATGTGCTGCTCTATGACACGGACATGGAGCCAGTAAGCCAATAGCTAAATGATCGTTGAGCAAATAAGCAAAAAATTAAAGGTGAACAAAGTAGTTGGAAGCGGACATACGCGTGCAAAGAAAGAAGCTGAAATTTTGTACAGGCAACTTTCGAGGATTATAACCGATAGCAACTCGACCAAGCGGAGTAGCCACTGTGGAGCAGTGCCACTGTACTAAACACGAGGTATGTGCAAGGGGTGTGCGCCGGTCATGTCAAGTGGCAGAAGGCTGAGCATCGGATTTCTTTTTGGGTTATCCTCCGAAATCGAGTCCCGTTAATTTACTGTAATAGCAACAGTTATACGGCGAGTATAACTCATTGTGGCGCCTGCTGCCGGCATTTTTCTGACGATTTCCCGCTTTTATTATTATTATCCACTCATTTCTTATTTATGTATAATCTTTTGGCAGCTTTCTTCTTGATTTTAGGCGCGTTGCGAAATGCAAAGTGCTAATTTGTCTAACCTCACAAAACCGATTGCTAATGACGACGTAGGTCTTTAGACGTGTTTCTCTCACAGTGGGGTTGGGGGTGCGGATGGAATTTATGGTTATGGCATAGTTTGCATTTATTGAAAAAGTACTTGCACCTTCTAGATATTAGATCCCGATGGTGTTGCGTCTCTGTGGTGCCGCCATTTTTGCAGAACTAGCATTCACAGGGATAACATTTTTATCTCCAGGCTTAAGGTTGTCACAAATTCTACGGTGGCAAACGGTGAGTGCTTCTGTCATCTTAAAACGGACCCGACTGAGGTATGGTCCAGTAAAAGTATGTTTACGATTTATGTACCTCCATTTGACCAGCTTTAGATTGTTAAAATACCGAGATTTGAGTTGTCGCGTGATCTTATAATATTTTTGAGAATGTCTTACTTATTTTTTGAGTCCTAGATAACGTTTTCTATTTTTTCCAGAAATTTAGCATACAAACAGTGCCCGCCGTAGTTTGTGATTTCACCAGTGTGTGACTTCGTTAGTAACAAGACGAGGAGGGATAATCGGGACCACTTCAACCTGTGGATTGAGCTTTCCCACAGTGAAAATGCTATTCAGTCTCCGCTGCAATTCAAGGCTAACGTATTTGTAAGCTCCAGGCTAAGTGCGAAGCGGAATTCAAGGTATAATAGCCCAGATCGGAGCCAACCAAACCAGAAGAAACATGTTTTCCTTCTGCATCTGACCTTCCCCTCTTAACCGAGAGAAAAGTAACGTATCGCTGGCCGGAAAGGTGTAAACTGGCTTCTAAGACTATGCCAAAAAAAAACGAAACGAAATCTATTCGCGATTAACTACTGAAGTCCAGGGGGAAGCGTCATTTAGTATTTGTAAAGTTTTTATTACAACATAGTCACAACAATAGCACTTAAATGCATGTCATAAGTTCAGGCTGGGTCGAACGAACTTTTGTTGTATATCTTTTTACAAACACCAAACACTAACAACAACCGCGTGGCAACGAAAAGACCAGCAAACAGCACATAAAACGACCATTCTTAGCGCCGTCGAACGCTACCCACGAGTTTTTGAGTTTAAAAGTGCAAAATGTTGGCCGCCGACGTGAAGATCCTCACACTAATCAACACAACTGCCAATGGGCAGCAACAGCAGCCAGAATACAATAACAACAATGGCATAAATAATAATTCACCTAAAGTGAAATTATCGAATTGCAACGGCAATTCCCACAACAGTAACAACAGAACCCACACGCCACAACGCGCATCGAAATTCAACAGTAATAACAATAATGCTGGCCACAACAAGAACGCCAAAAAACAGCATCAACAATACACACAACAGTACTACAACATTCCGACAACAACAGCGAACGGTACGCTGAATCGCAAGAAATTCTACCATCATCACCAACATCATCAGCATCATCACTTTAACCAAAATGGTAGAAACAAAAACTCATTTACTCAAAACACTCACCACAACAATAACAACAACAAGGCCGTAAAGAATCAAAACTTCTCGAATTGTACTATAATGAATGCCGGTGACTTGGTTAACGTCGCATCCACACATACGCTGCAAAACGCTAGCGACAACAATAACAACTACAACACTGCAAACAACAATAAGACTCTGAGCACCAGCAGAGGCGACACAGACCCTCCAAACGTTTCTAATTGTTGCTATAAAGTTGTCAGCACGTCTCCCTCTCCATCTAGCACTGATACGGCTGCAACGGCTGCAGCCATCGTCAACGGAGATCTTTTGAAAGCAGTCAGTGACTTGTCATCATCGTCGTCCCTCCCGCTAGCCTCCAACTGCCACAAGAGCAACAGCAACCGCCTCGTTGGTGGGCGCCCATCAGCCGATTCGCCGAAGGCGGCGCTAGCAGCAGCGCTATCGGTCAGTAGCGGCAGCCGAGCTAACAGGTGTTCAATCAGCTCCACTGCATCAACTAATTCTACCTCGTCACTGTCATCAGCGAGCTCCTTGACGGGGAGCATTGGCGATTTGTCGCGCGAATTTATCATTGTTAAAAGCAAACACAACGGTTCTGGCAAAAGCAAAAAATCGTACTGGAAATCATTCAACGCTGCAAGCAATACCAACAACAGTTTCGCAAATTGCAACGGCAATAGTACAAAACCGCAGAACAGTGCTGCGTCGCCAAGGCCTCTGCAACAGTCGGCAGGGCGGCAAGTGGAGGGTGTGGCGGCGGGGACTGTAGTGCCGATAACACCAAAACCAGTCACAGTGCCAGGCAATCAGAACGGCAAAGTAAGTCACAAAATAATTCGATTTAACCCAGTATTGTTAAATGTTGTACAATGTTTGTACAATTTTTACCTATACTCTACAACTCTTCTATACTCTCTGAATATAAATTTTAACTCCTTGTACTTTCTCGCCAGCCATCGACAGATCGCGCTGGAAACCTACCAAATTCTGTTAGTAACGATAGCGGCCCCAGTAACGTTTACCCAGAGCACATTGCTGGAGGCGCAATTGCGAATACACCAGCGATGACCACTGCATTAGCGGCCGGTACAGTCTCAGCCACAGCAGCCACTACTACCGCCAACGCTACAGCAACCGCCACCACGACTGCCATCCCAACCACAACCACCACTGACACAACGTCAACTAAGTCGTCGACAACGACTCCAGCAACGGCCACAAATGTAGTTCCACCAACGTCGTCGTCGTCACTACCACCGGTAAAAGCAGCAACCACAAAAACAGCAATAGTCGATCCGGCAACAGAAACGTCAACCGCATCGGTATCGACGTCCGCAACTCCATCACCCGTTAATTCGCCTTCGAGCTTGGCTGCAGCGTCTCGCGCATCGACGGCAACATCATCGGGACCTTCGTCCCCCAACTCCTACACTCTGGACTTCTTACATTCAGTAGGCGTTAAAATGACAGGCGGCGCCAACCTGACCGCACCCAAGACGAACTTGGGTAACATGCGCTCCACAGCGAACTATAGCAATCACAGTGCCGGCGCATCGCCGGCGCGCAACGCATACAATTTTCCCAACATTGCAACGCAACGAACGCACGCCACTCAGCGCTTCAGCGGGGGCGGCAACGGCGGTGCTAATAGTGGCGGTGGGGGTTCACTTGGTGGGCAACCACACAGTCATCACTACCAGCAACACCATCACAACCACCACCACCAACATCATCCTCATCACCAGCCACAGCCGCAGCAGCTGACAATCGGCTCGTTCATACAGAAGGAGCTGCTCAGCGACAATTTTGTCAGCACAGGCAACAGAACGGGCAGCAATAATGGCGGCGGCAGCGCTGGTGGTGGCGGCAACGGCGGCAATGACTATGTCAGTCAGCAATCCTATCACAATCAGCAGCGCTACCACAATTACTATCAACCGCATTACCAGTCTGCTCAGCAACAGCAGCCGCCCTCGCCCACGCAGCATGGCTACGCCTCGCTGCAGCACAGCTACCACAGCTCGCTCTCGGGAGAGAACGTGACACGCATGGTTGGAGGAAGCGGAGGCAGCAACTCGAACACACAGCGACAGCACTTGTACCAGAACTACCACAGCAATGCCGGTAATCAGTCGGCGGGCGCCATGCAACAGCACGCACGCAACCAGGCACACAATCCGCACCATCAAGAGAGCAGCAACACAGCCAGCGGTAACAGCAGCGTGCAACACTCGAAGCAGCCACAGCAGCTGGCAACGGCGAAAAAGTCGAACTACACCTCAAGCTCGGCTTCGTCGTGTTCGTCCTCGTCGTCCTCATCGTCATCGGTATCGTCCGTGTCGTCGCAAACATCCTATCGGCAGCAAAAGACTAAGTCGGCCTCTCACCTCAATCTGGTAATCGAGACACTGTCCACCAAGTCCAACATGCCTGCGGCACACCGATCATCGCATCGTCAGCAACATGGTCATCATCACAACAACAACAGCCATCAGCACAATAACCATTTGCAGCCAAATCACCATCATCAGCAACACACGGCGACACCAACCACACCCCAACTGCACCAGAACATCTTTAACCTCACGTATGTGAACACAGACGCGCTCGCCACCCTGCCACCACCCGCTGTTGTGGTGTCTTCTGCGGCAGCGTCACGTGGCTGCAGTCCGACATCGCTGCCTTCATCCGCAGGCACGCCCAGCCCACAGCCGGACACGGCCACTATGCTGCTGGGCTACGAAGCCCACAACCACTACCAGCAGCAGCAGTCCCAACAGAATTTTGTCTCCAACAAAAAGTTGCTGGCACCATTGCCGATGACTATGCCCACACCGACGAATTCCCCCATGCCTACTAATCCTGCAGTGTTTTGCCAGCAAGTCCCTGAGGGTAGCGCTGTAGCCGCCGCCATTTCGGTCACATCACTATCGACCGACTCCGGTCATCCGTCCACGCCCACGCCATCCGCTACACCATCGAGCAACGACTACGACGACTCTGATTCATCGTCGACGCATTCGGCGGTTTTGCCACAAGGCCCGGTTCAGCACAAGTACCAACAGCTGAAGTCTATGCCACTGTCCGCTTCATCGTCGACGTCGTCAAGTTCGTCGACGGCCATACACAACTGTATTGCCGCGCAGCAGTCGTCCAGCGCCACAGCCATGCCGCAGTTGCACAGCCCTAATCCCAATCCGCCTATCGAGTTCGCCTACAACCAACATTATCAACAGCCGGCGCAGCCACACATAACATCACCGCAGCCGCAGCAACATCAACCGACTCACTATCGCAGTAACGGCGTCATATCGCTGCTTAATTTACCGCTAAACAACAACTTTTCCGACGAGGACTTGAGCGCGCTGAAACAGCAGTCGCAGGCGCCGCATATGCACCACCAAGCGCAGGCGCAACATTTCTACTTCGCATCGGGAGAACATCTGAACGCAGCCGCCCTGCCAGCAGGCGTTGCCAATGGAGGCTATTGGAGTCCGCTGCAGCCCTCAAGCTTTCTGTACTCTCAAGCAGCAGCGGCGACGAACATATTGGCGGCGCCATCATGCTCCACAACGCAGGCAACAGCATCGCTCTCACCGCGTCTGCAAGAACGCGATGAGCAACAGCATCAGAGTTCGGTGTCACCATGCAATAGCAACGTCAATGCAGCGGAACAGCAGCTACTACCGCTGAGCCATCTAAAACGCAGGTGAGGCCGCCTCTCTCAAAGCTTGTATTAATATGTAAAGTTTAAAGTGACTACAACCTACAATATATACTTGCAGTCCCTCGCAGCAGATAGGTAATGTCACCCTTTCACAGCCGGCACACACACAACGCCTCGCCCAGCCGGGCACACCCGGAGCGACTGGAGCGAATGTCGCCGCTGTGGCTGCGCTGCGTGCACGCAATCGTGGTCAACCGCAGCCGCAAACGCATCACCAACCAATGGCCGCCCCACCACCGCCTCCACCTGTGGCGCACGCCTACCAGCAACATAATCTGCTGTATGGCGGCGCGCAACCACATCTGCGACCTTCGACGCCGTCGACGCATGATTTTTTCGCGCACACACCGCCTGACCGATTCCTGGCGCGTGCACATCTCATTGAAGCGAAGGAAGCGCCCGCTGCACTGCTGAACAACACAAAGTGGGACAACCTATCGCAGGGCATCTGGAATAAATTCATAAGCTCGCAGCAAACCGAGGAGACCTTTAAACAGAAAATGCGTTTGTGGCGATATCTGTACATAATTATTAAGGTCAGCAGCCGTGCTCCGTGACTCGTATATTAAGTAGTTAAAAGTACTGTTTCTTATCTATTCGATAGAATGCCTATCCCCGTTACGGTTTGTATTTGGTTGGTTCTACAATCTCTGGATTCGGGGCAGATACATCGGATGTTGACATGTGTTTGGTTTCGCGTAGTACGTCCAACATTGATCCGCGCATGGAGGCGCTCTTCAACTTGACTATCTTACGTGACTGCCTTAGTAAATCGGGTAAGTGTTGAAAAACACAGCATGAAGGGTTTTTCGGGATACATGTCAATCTTTATAATTGTATAATCTACCAGCTGTTATCCGCGGCGTCAGTCACGTGGGAAAAATCTCCCAAAGACGTTATGTGAAAGGTTTGGAAGCATGAAAATACCGAGCAATTACTCCAAACACACAAGAGCCAACACGAATGATTTAAAAAATTATTAGGTCTTGTCTGACTTGTAGTTAAACAGCACATTTCTGAAAAAAAGTCTTTGTAAGACTAGGCGTCAAATTTCAATGCTTCCGAACTTATAGTTTAAACATTATATCACTGCAAAGATTGCATAGGATTCACGGAAGATGGAAAGTCCCATTATTAAACGTTCGTGGCTTTTGCAATCTCTATGCAAGCCTGCTGACTTAATTGTCTTTTGCAAATGTTTTTGGCAATCTTGCAATCGCGATCATTACCTCTGCATATATGTATGTGCATATACTTTCGGGGCGCATTATGTTTTGTTTAGCGTGAATATAAACATTTTCCTTCCAAGTAAGTTGGGCGCAAAAGTCAGTTTGTTGTTTTCTACATTCTGTCTCTGTTATCATGTTAATATTGTGGTTGTTGTTTACATACTTGCAGCCGAATTCGAGAACTTCAATTTAATCGAAGCGAAAGTGCCAATTCTACGCTTCAGAGACCGCATTCACCAGCTGGAAGTCGACTTGAACTTTAACAACTGCGTCGGCATCAAGAACACCCATTTACTTTACTGCTACTCGCAACGTAAGCAACATTTTTCAACTAATTTTTCCCCGCAGCAAACAATTTCAGTCACATTAAGAGCGTCGCTTTGGGCTGCACTTTGTGTTTCTAACCTCAAAAATGTGCCGGAATAGGCGGCATGCTGATAAATGTTTTTCGAAGAACTTCAAGAACAAACATCTGCATGGGAAAAATGAGAAACTTTTTACAAGGCACTGGGAAAACCCATCACCCATTTGTTCGTTGTAAGAACTAATGGCACAACTGTTGGTTTCCCTGAAAGTGCGGTTGAGCGCCTCATTAATTGAATATTTTATTTATTTGTGAACAGTTGATTGGCGTTTACGGCCGTTGGTGCTGGTCACGAAGCTGTGGGCACAGTATCACAACATCAACAATGCGAAAAACATGACAATATCGAGCTACTCGCTCGTGCTGATGGTGATACACTTTCTGCAGTATGCTGTGAGTCCCGCCGTGCTGCCATGCTTGCACGGCATGTTTCCCGAGAAATTTCCACTAGTAAGTGTACCCATTGTAGTTTCCACCTTTGTTACTTAACACACAAACCTTTAGCTGCGTTCGAATGATTTTGGTTATGTGGACATGACCGAAACGATTGGCCCATACGAGTCGAAAAATACACAAACGCTCGGTGAGCTGTTTTTATACTTTCTGGAGTACTACAGCTGTTTCGAGTGAGTTGCACACTTGTATTTTTAAAAAAGATTGCATAATTTGATGCTATCGTTGATATTTTCAGCTACACACAATTTGCAATTTCAATACGAACGGGAGGACTATTGCCTATCAATCAGTGCCGCCAAGCAAAGTCGCTGAAGAATGACATTCATCAGTGGAAGGAGCTGTGTATCGAAGGTGAATCTTACGCTGAATATTATTGGAATTGCTCTTTTTATATACTGATTTTTTTTATTGATTCTAAATACGCTTTTGCACTAAGTTAATCCAATTCATGTTTATTTGTGTTATAGAGCCTTTTGATCTCACAAATACCGCTCGTTCAGTGTATGATTTTGAAACTTTTGAACGCGTTAAGGCTGTTTTTGTTGCTTCATGGCGAATTTTACAAGAAACGCTGGATTTGAATTCGATTTTCACACCGATCATCATACCACCGTCAAGTGCCACCAATCCGGCGCTGGGCACAACGAATGCAGCTGCACAGCAGTATGAGGACATAGGCGCCACAACAGGCGACCAACCAACAAAACCAACTGCAATCAATATCGCATCAACGGTAACAGCGGAAGTAAATGCAGTAAGCAATGCTACAAGTACAACAATTCCAACAACAACATTTAGGTATATCAATTATAATCCCAGTTGTAAATTAGCAGTACGTGACAAGTCGCACGTGTTGCGCAAAATCGAATCGCATTTGAAGTTAGGCTGGAAAAACACGATACCATCGCCGTACCGATATGGGACTGTTTTGGGCATCGCATGCGATAACCGCGTTGTTTGCGTCCTGGTCGATCCGAATGTGGCATGGCCGAACGCTTGCAACGCAAATGTTGAATCGTACGTGCGATGATTGTAAGGAAATCGTGATTTTATAGAAATAAATCACTCAAATAAAAAGACTGTCCAATTTCGGAATTAAGGATGCAACTCTGGATAAATAAATGCAAATAAATGCATTCCATTGTCGTGAAGGATAAAGTTCGACCCAACATAAATCGGTACGGTGTCGTGCTTTTCCTGCCTTAACAATTAACGTATAAATTGTGGCTATCGATTGCAATTATCATTTCGAAAGGCTGTGAGTACAATCACAAATTGTATTTTTTTAATTTTATCTAGCATTTTGTCTGACTATGGCAAAAAAAAAACGACAACTACATCATCATCGTCGCGACTGTGAGTTATTCATGTCAGCAGAAAAAAATCTTCATAAGCGTCTTTATGATTTTTTTCGCAACTCGATTTTAAATTTGTATATACATAGCTCGATTTTAAATTTTCTAAAAAAAATTCAAGATATTGAAAATATTTTGCAAAACCGTAGTCTTGCTCAGTGGCAATTTCCATTGACAAGCCGTAGGAGGTAGGAGGCAGCCGCCGTAGCTCAGCTGGCTAGTGCGTTGCGACGCTCGAACGCAGGTTCAAGACTCCGTTGCGTAAACACCGAAAAAAAAAAAAACAATTTTTCTTTTGATGGCTGTCCTCTCAGCAGGGAATGGCAAACCTCTGAGAGTAAAATTGCCTATGAAAAAGCTCCCAACTCGCCGTTCGGAATCGGCATAAAACTGTAGGTCCCTTCCATCCGTGTACGAATTCTCACGCACAACACGGATGGTTGCGGGTGTAGGCCTTGGTCTTGTAATCGGGCTGTCGTGCCAGTCAAGAAGAAGAAGAAGACGACGCCGTAGGAGGTATATACATGATTTTTAGAATTTTTGTATGCAAACCCTACTTGAAGGCAAGGCTAAGGTGACTGTCTAAGGCACAGAATAACCAAAGATGCACTTTGGCCATGCAAAGGCCAATTTTTATAGTGCGATAAAACGGGGGTTATTTCTCTAATGTCTAATTTTCTGTTAGTGTTAACCGCACTTCAACAGCTTTCCGACATTGACCGATCTGAAATCATTCAAATGTTGGAAAAGGCGAGCACACGAGAGTTTTCGACCTTTGTCTAGAGAGATTCGTTATACCCTGTGCAAATATAAGAAAATTTTCAGCAATCCTTAAAAAAGTTAATTGTATTAGATAAATAGATATCGAAATGGCAGATATCTGCGATTTTTTAAGTTGTTGGGAGTCTCGTAAGCCAAAAATGACGCTCGTGTCATTGGTGTGAAATCTACTGGTGAGGCCTTTAATTTGTAGTCCTTGGGGTACATTAGGAGCAAGTTATTTTTATTCCAATATAATGCAATGTGCTCAGCACAAATCTTTACTACGCATAACGATGAGAACTGGTTAACTATTTGAACGCCTCATAAAACTTTGACTTATGTTTGGTGGAAAAACAATCACATCCTGAATAATTTGTGGACCGACAATATCGGCAGTTTTTACAAGACCACCTTTATTTAAAATTTCGTCAGACCATATCCATTTATGCTAAAAGTTTGTCAATTTAACTTGTAAAAAGTGTTTATACTTGTCTTCGATTTGGGATTTGTTGGCTTTGTCGACTGGTATGTCTGGGCTGAATGTTGAATTTGCCTTGCTGGAGTAGGTTGTTCTTTCAATTCATGGACTTGGGACCTTGGGGTATCATTGCACTAATATTTGCAGTAAAGCTTTTAACGCAGCCAACAATATTGCTGGACGTTTCCACGCCGTTTTTTATTTTCTACCAAGTCCTGAATTATTGTCAGACACTTGTCCGTAATCCAAAGTTGTATCCCACTTCTGAACTTTTTGGTCACTGGTTTTTTCTTTTTATTTCTTTTCATTTTATGTCGCAAAATTGCGTTGACCGATATCGAATTGCGTTCGATATCGAAATATTCATATAGTAATATTTATAGTAGATGAATTTCGACATCCTTTTATGACAAGCCAGATTCTCGATCCATCTTGGGCTTTGTTTCAAAACATTATATATTATAGAAGAATTGTTTATTCTAGGAAAAGAACCTTAAATTTGGTATGCGCAACCGCACCACAACCGTTGAGTTGAACTGTGTTGTTTGTATTGTAATGTCGATAAAGTCCCCGATTTTTCTTCCCATGTCTATGGCACACCAACTTTATATTTTATCGTGCACTGTTTGCCGCGGTTTCGTTCTTATAGCGTAGAAAGGTCGAATCTGCACCCTTTAAATTTGTATTTGATTTTATATAAGAGGATCTGATGTCCTTGTAGATGATCAAATTGAACCAGCCGCATGTTTTCCATTGCGGCTGATACATATTAGTTCCTATAGAAACAATTAGTACAAGTTTCTTTATTCACATGATTGAAATGTTATCCTTGTCCTTGACCAGTCCGCGAATGCTCTTTTTTATTTTGAAAGTGCTTACAATTTCCTTATCGTACAATACAGCGAATACAAAAGTTTCCATTATGGCTTTTGCCTTGCGCCAGCATAGAGAATCCTTCCATCTCTAGCATATTTATTCGACTAACATTTCATTTCTTGAGCTTTGCTAGTTTTTTTATGTCACTGTCCGGAACGATGATGATGTAGTCTGCTCAACTGCAAAAATACCTCAAAATTGCGCTCGGACGCCTTCGCAGAGCGACAAGAAACGAAACTTAAAGCTTACGTATGTGTGTATGTGTTTCTTGCAGAATTAAATAAACGTTTAATGTATACTATGCGTAAGAAAACAACAACAACCACCACCACAACAACCACCATCGTCACAACCATTGAAATATAAAATCGAAAATCAGCAAATTAATACGCCGCTTGAGTTTGTTCAATTTTCTTTTGAAAACGATAATAAAAAAACACATAAAAAGTTAAAAAATAAAATCAATAAAAAAATATTAAAATCACGAAAAAATTACAATCACAAACATATAACGCCAATGAGAATGAGAACATTGTATGCAACTGTTGAAAAACGAGATCTGCAAGAGGGAACAAGAGAAATTGAAACGATTGCTCATCCACCTACCGCCGCACCCCTCGGCCGCACCGCTCGCGGAGCCTCAATTTGTGTACGAACGCGAGCGCGGGCGTCCGCATTGGATGCTCGGAAGCGCGGCCCAACTGTCCTGTCGCGCATGTCGGCACGAATTGTGGGCAGCTCGTCGTCGGTCGGTCGGAGGGGCGGCGCAAACATTATTGTGCTGTGTATTTTGTCTATGTAATGTTAAGGATCTTAATTTTAAAAAGAACAACAAAATCAAAAAACCACAAAAAAATATACTTAAAAGAATGAGAAAATTTAGTATAAAAAAGAAAACGCAAGAATTGTGCAAACAAAAAAATAGAAGAGAGAAGTAAGTTGAAGTATTTTTGTATTAAAATGTGAAAACTGCCGCAAAAAAATGTATTTACAAAGGAAAAGCAAAACAAAATAGGTTAAAAATTAAAGTAACATTTGTAATGCTGGCGCTGCCTGCCAACCGGTCCGCGCTGCGAGCGTGCGCGTGCCTGTCCCGAGCGCGCACGCGCGGCGCAGCCCGAAGGGGGCGGCAGCAGCAGCGGCGGGCGCAGGCAGCAGCGCTGGCAAGGAGCGAGTTAGTGAACCGTTTCGAATACTGTGTACACCTTCCATGAAGGTTAGTTTATAATTTATGCCACAACACATTGTAGCCTTAATGTCTTCTTCATCGAGAGAACAATGTAAACGCGAACAAAAAGACTAAAGCAAACGCAGCTACAAGAATTTGTGAAAAGGATGTGCAGTCCATCATGTTGATAGAATCTAGAGTACAGCAATGCGCACAATAGTTATTGATGAAAATACGCGAAACCCACTCACTCACACACCCACACACACGCACCACACTCGACCTGCAGCCAAATTTCAAGCAGCCAACATGCTGAGTATCCCCAACACCCACAGCGACACAAACACACACACACACAGCCACAGTCCATACACAGCCGTTTATTAATTTATTAAACCAGCCAAAGCAAAGCATTGCAATTCATATACGAACATTTGCGCGTATATACATATGTATATATTTTGTAAAATTTTGCCATTCGCCGATTTTTGTGAATACTGTAAGAGCGTAATTTGTATTTGTTAGCAAGAAATTGAGCCTTTCTACGGCGGCGATTGCATCGACCGCGAGCACAGCAGTCGCCAGCGGGTGGTTGTGATTGTGCATGGCGAGCGCGAACTTGTGCGCGCAGCAAGAGCCTAAATTCTATTTTGCTGCACATCTTTTATTTGTGTTCAACGCCCATTTATTGTACGAATCCCATTATTATGTATTACTATCAACATTATTATTGTGTCATCAACAGTCATCAAACGAGTAGGTAGAATCCAAATCGAATCAGCACGCCCCGCGGCGAAAATCATGTTTACGATCAGTAATGAAATTGTTAAGTCTAACCAAACCGCAACTGAAATCATTGTAATCATTGTGAATGTAATCTTAAGACAGCATGCAATCTCAATTGTGCCCCCACAACCCATTACCCACCTCATCCACACACCAGCTATCCATACATTTCCACAGACCCCATTCTCCACCTGCACCACTGCACACTAATTTCCTTACATTCACACACACTCCGACACTCTCTCGCCCATCTTCCTTCTGCCATTCAAAATGATGGAAATTGCTCACAAACACACAACAAATGCTCTGATGCATATCATGTTATAAATTTTGTTGTTGTAATCACTGATGAAACCCACAGAGAAAACAAGAGAAAAAGGAAAAACAGTATACAAATAAAATGCAGCATTCCAGCTACAAAACAAGGAAACGAAAAACCAAACAGTTGCAGTTTTACTTAACCCTAACAGCTGACTGAAACCGTTGGTAAGTTAATTTTGCTTGTGCCGAACCATAACATTATGTATGAATGTATATTTTCTTACGTACCTGATGATCAACCAAAAACAAAAAGCCATCAATTCGTGTATTTCTTGTTTAATTAATCTTCATTTATTTATTTTTAAAACACAAAAGTTGTGAACATAATTGTTAAAATTTTTATTTATTTTTTTGTTTTGTTTTCTTTTAATTTGATTATTTATGAGAAATCATTGCGATTCCACATGCAAAGGTTTGCAAAGCAAAGCGTATCTTCGAAAGGAAATGCGACGAGCACACGCTGCTTCCTCACCACCTCTCTGCCAAAGTGATGCCGAAGCAATGCCATAATTCATAAATCATATTTGAATTGAAATCGGAAGTTGGAAATTGGAAATTGAAATTGAAAATGAAAAATCCGAGAATAGCTTTTTAGGGAGCATTCGTTGAAAATGCAAACAATTACAATTTAAATAGTAGGAAAATGAATTTTCTGCAAAACAAAATTGGGAAAATGCCTCGAGTAGCAGAATTTCAGTTGGGTCGCAGTCGATGCCGGCAGCGTCTCGCTCAGAAGGAGACCACCTCAGGCACTGTAGTTTGCTACAGCTTTGGCTTGCCGAAAGGCTCTGAGAAACGACCGAACCAGTCTTCGCACCGCTCCTGGGTTCAACTGTTCTCATCGTCGCAGTTGTCGATTAGTGCGGCTTCGTATGCTGTTGCTGCTATTGCTGGCATTTCGGATTGCTGCCGCTGCAACAGCGGCCGGTCAGCCGCACGGCCTGCTGGCGAATCGATTTGCTGCGCTCCAACAAAACGTGTGCAGGCCTCGCCCAACGAACGTTTGCGTTCTGCTCGCATTTCATTTAGTTCTTGCACTGTAGACATGCTACGCTTTCTGCCCACATTGTCCGATTCAGTAAGATTAGCTAGATTTGCCGCTGATCTGCTTCAATTTATTTCCTTCGCGCATTGAGATTGTGCGCCATTGCTCCGCCGGATTGGCCTGCGCCGCACCAACTTCAACTCATCAGTTGCGCCGTTTGTGTCGCTAGTTCTTAAACATTTCAACTGCTCTCCGATGGTCTCGTCTAGTTTTAGTGATTTTTCTTTTTCATCTTTGTGTTCTTGTTCTCTGCCGTTTGGTTCTTATTTTTTTTTTTAGTTTTTTCTTGCTTTTATTTTGGTCGTTGTCGTCGTTTCCAGTTTCTCTTTGTTTGTTCCCGTTTGGCACACGATTGTGCAGATTGCGCCCAGATCACTGCGTCGCTGCGTACTCGCATTCGAATGCACCCTCTATGGAATTCCTGCTAAAGTCCTCCAGCTGCCATACGTTGCACCATTCGGTTTGATTCTCGCGGAAATCCTCTTTGCTTTTCCTTCGTCTCTTCCTATAGCATTCCATCGATTCGCTCAGCGATCTGTAGCTGCTGCTTCTGCGGGTTATTGTGTGCGCGGTTGTCTTCTTTATTTTCGTTTCTTCAAAAAGTTTTTGTTTGTTTGATTTGAATTGTTTGTTTACTTGCTGCTGCTGCTGTTGCTTTATGTTGTTGGAATCAACCTTTGTATCAATAGGGCTGCGAAAATTGGCTCTGGTTACTCAGGCCCAGATTGAGGCGATCAGTATTGAGATTTCCCTGAAAGAGCAAACGAAAACAAAATCAAATCATGGAAAATTATGGTCTAGCAGCGCGCCGCTGTGCGTAATGCAAAACTTACCGCTGTGAATGCCACATCTTGCGAGAGTATTCCATCCATTTGCGAAATCTGCCCAAAGTCCTGCGACAGTTCGGGTTGCTGCGACAACGTGAAACCGCCCGGCTGACTCATCTGCTGCGACATATTCTGCTGCGTCAGCGGCATTGCGTTGCCCTGCGACGCAGTCGTTGCACCGACACCGACGTTGTTGCCGCCAATGGCAATGTTGCTCGCGCCTATTGGTCCAACAAGGTTGCGCGGCTTAGTCTGGGCCTTGATGTGTGCTGCGGGCGCGGCACTGAAGTTGCCGCCAAACTTGCCGGCACTGGTGCCAGCGCCGAGGCCAGCCCCGACGCGCCGTCCCTGCTTGGCGGCCGCCTGTATGGCCTGCTGGTGCTGGTAGAAGCGCGGCGGCATGTTGCTCATATTCATGAACATTCCCACCGGCACCGGCATATTGTTCATGGAGGCCTGTGCGCGCTCCGGCGAAATGTAGCTGATCGAGTCGTGGTGGTGACTCCATGCGTGGGCGCCCATCGCCGATTGTGCGTTGGCGGCGCCGTTGCTGCGAGCGCCTATCGCTCCGTAAGCACCGCCGCCGCCGCTCATATAATTATTCATGTTGTGCGCCGCAGCGGCCTGCATTTGTGCAGCAGTTGGCCCGCCACCGTAGCCCATGTTGTTGTTGCCGCCAAAGCCCAATCCCATACCGGTGTTGCCGTAATTGGCGGCGGTCGCACCCGAAAAGCCATAGTTGCCGGAACGATCATAAATAGAGCCAGGGATCATGGCCTCCTTGGCGTCGGCCATCATGGTGGTCATGAAGTGGGCGCCCATGTTCATTGCATTGATGATCTTTTTCGGCTTCTGGAACTGGATGAGCGACTCTTTCAGATTGTTGAGCGAACCTTCGACCAGAACTTTGCGGTCCTTGTAAAAGTTGAGCAAGTGGTTCCACAGCGGCTGCTTGGACAACACCTTCGGATTGCCCACAATGATGGTGCCGTACTTGGAGCGCGTAAGTGCCACGTTCAGGCGGCGCGGATCATTCAGGAAGCCAATGCCTATAAAGCGAGAAGTTAACAGTCGATCACACGGGAGGTTAAAGACCTTTGCTTACCTTGTCGTTCATTGGAGCGCACACACGACATGATGATGATGTCCTTCTCGCGCCCCTGGAACGCGTCCACACTGGCAATCTCAATCTCCTGATACAGCTTCGAGTGCAAGCTGCCTTGGTACTGCATGTACTGCACCAAGTAGGCGCGCTGACCCTCGTACGGGGTTATGATGCCGATTTGTTCCGGCTTCACTCCCGCCTTCAGGAAGCGCGTCGTTATCTTCTCCACATTTGCCGCCTCAGTGCGGTTCAAATATGACGTGCCCGAACCGGCAATCTCCTCCTGTCCCTGGGTCACCAGGAAAAACATAGGTCGATCCGGTTGCGGCCAGGGGAAGTCAATCTTTAGCTTGCGATCCTCAGCGCACACGCCATTTTGCAGCGACCCCTCGTAAAAGAAATTGGATGGAAATTGCGACAGCTCGGGGTGCATGCGGTACTGCACCTCCAGGCGGAACGGTCGTATGCCCAACACTACCAGCCGCTCGAACAGACTTTGTGACAAGCCTGCGCGGGCTGCCTTCTTGCACATCACCACCGGCCCCAACTGACAATGGTCGCCAACCAATATCAGCTGCTTGGCGCCCAAAACCACCGGCACCATGCACTCCGGCTCCGTAGACTGCATGGACTCATCGATTAGTATGGACGTGAACTTGATTCGCGCCAGTCGCACATCGCCCGCACTCACGCACGTGCAGCAAATCACATCGGCTGCCTCGAGCAACTGATGCTCGGCGCCACGCTTCAGCGTTCGGTAGCGCTTCTCATCAGCCGAGCTCAGCTCGCCGGTCTCGTCCTTCAGCTGCTGCAGCTTCTTCAGCTCGATGTTGGTGTCCATGTTGCGTATTTGGTTGTGCAGCGCCAGAAAGCTCACCGGGCTGTCGATAGCCTCACGCGACTTGGCGCACACGCGCACCACCTTCAAATTCGTGCGATGTATCTTCTCGGTAAGTTGATCGACGGCAGTGTTGCTGGGCGCACACACCAGAACGGTGCCGCCATGCTGCTTCACCAACTGGTAAACGATAGTGGCCGACGTGACCGTCTTGCCGGTGCCAGGCGGACCTAAGGCAAGTAAATGAAATCATTTCACGTACAAACAGCTGTCTTGGTGATAGCTCACACAATATTTACCTTGAATGAGACTCAGCGGACGCTGGATGGCATGTCGAACTGCGTACACTTGCGACCGATTCAGATCCGGCAAGTTGGGCGCGCTGAAAAGCTTGAGAGTGGGGCCGCGCAGCAAAGCCTCATCGCTGCCATCGTGGCGCCCATGGCCCAACAGACGCGAGTATATGTAGTTGGACACCGAGTTACGATCCATTGCAAACACCTTCAGAGCACGCGTCATGCGGTCGAACGAGGTGCACTTCCAGATGAAGTCCACCGCGAAGTTCGAGGTGCACTTGACCGGCGCGCCGGCCGATGACTTCAGTTCCAAGCCCACATCCTCGCCGTAGTTGTCGGGCACCTTGATCACGTGCCCGATCTCGCTCCACGGCTTGTACAGCTCGCCCACGTAGCGCAGTCGCAGCTCGTCGCCGTGCATTAGCTTCATGTCCGAGTCGGTCTTGGCCAATGTAAAGTAGGCAATGGTCTTCTTGTTCAGGCCAACGTCCCAGCGCACCTCGATGCCTTCTTGCGTCTGCGATTCCTTCAGCTTTTTATCGTATTCGGCCTCCAGGCGCACAAGTGGCCCAAACACCTTCTCGTACTGATAGCCGTCCTCGTAGCGCAGCAGCACCTGCGACGGTTCAGTGTCGATGCCCGGCTTCTCGAGATCCTGAAATGTAGCATCGATGTTTTCCTTCCAAAGCTCCTCCAGTTTATTGATTTGCGCGGCTGATATTTGGCGCGCGCGCAGCTGCTCCTGCTCAGTCGGCACTTTCACCAGCCACGGCAAAAACGAGCGATCAGTAATTAGCGGCTTCCACTGCTCCTGGTCCCAGTTCATGTCCTTCAGCGAGTTCTGTGCCGCGCACGGTTGCCTACAGAGGTGATCGCAGATGAATTATACATGTCGTAAACTGGCTGTCACGCCCAACACTTACCGACACAACAGCACCACTACTGAATCCGCCTTGGCCGGAATGAAGCCCAACACAAAAACATTGCGCACGCCGCATGAGTAACACTCCAAGACCGTTTCGCCGAGCGGTCCGTCCGAGTGCAGTGTCACCTCGCGGTGCTTGGCACGCACCAGATGGTTGACTATGTGCGAGCCGGAGGTGCTGCCGCGGCCATTGCAGAACCACTTCTTGCAATTGTTGCACATGATCACCGTGCCCGGATCATGAATGCCGCAATACTTGCACGCGTGCGACGGCAGCTCCTTCACGGCCATCAGCGACGTATCATCGTCCTCCTCCTCGAATTGTAGATCGCCGAAATTGTTGGTGATCGAGTTTATTTTGCTCTGCACAAAAGCAATGAAAACAACAACGCCATTAAACACGAGGCTTGTGGTGTGTTTAGCTTGCAGCTCTTACCTGGGTGCTGGCAGCGCCGATACCCTCCAGCTGTGACGCCTGGGTCTGCGACTGCGACGGCAACGTGTAGTCATGGAAGTCAAAGTCGGACGCCTGCGTGTCCGCGCCGATCAAGTCGTTCTCCTCCGTGTCCAGAAAGGTCAAGGTCTGCGAGCTGGGCCCGTACGCGTCCACACTCATGGCGCACGTTTGTGTCCGCTCGCGCGCTTCTTTGTCTTTCGGTTATTTCCCGTGCACGGTGCGCCGCGTTCTCCTTGGTTTGTTCCCTTGCGTAAAAACGCAACCACGTCGCTCGTCTCGTTACTCCCGTCCGTACGTCGTTGCCACGCTTCCGCTCGGCCCTAGTGCAGCGCCACACAGTCTTTGCTTTTTCTTTTTTTCTATTTTTGCGTTCACTACAAATTCTTTCGCTTGGCAATTTTCACCGATCTTCCTTTGCCCTCTGCCGTTTCGCTTCACGATGAAGTTTTTCAAACCAATTGCTGGGACTCGTACGAAACTTTTCTTATCAAGTTGATAGTCTCGGCAATATGCTGTGCAACGAATTTCCTCTTTCGGATTTCATACGCAAAAAGCAATTTAATTCGCTCACTTCGCAGCCGACTTCTGCCATTATTTGACGGAAAAGTCAGACCAGACGGCAAAAGAAATTTCCCCCAACACACACACATGTACACCATGCAGTGTTGCTTCGCAGCGTAGCAGACCGCATGGCAGTGCGCAGTGGCTGCTAATTATTTCCTGGTATTCAGGCTCATAAACTGTGAGAGCGCTGTTTCAACTGTCTTCAACCATAGTTCAATTGAATTATATTTTAATGGTTGTACAGTTTGTGACGGTTGCGGCATATTGCGAGCACACAAAGTACAAAAAGTACGCTGCGCATTGCAACTGCAACGAAACTCTGACCGAAAACGAAAAAGCATTTGTTGACAGTTCTTCTCACGCGGGAATTTGTTTGCGTCTCAGGCTTGCCGAGTTCGTATAATGGATGGAATGGTTGGAATTAAGTTCAGGAATAATAAAATCTGTATGTGTGCCACATTTAAAAACGTTGAAATTTCTTTTAAAAGATTTAATAACTTTTTAACACCGTAGAGTCCAACATCCACTTCAATGACATCTAATTCGGCTAAGAGAACACTGATTGTTCGTTTTTCGGCTTTTGTATTGGTTACGCTGCCCCGAGAATTATTTGGACGATTCATGTAGAATATAAAGCCATTCACTAAGGTAAAGTAAGATCAAGTTTTAGGTCGTCTTTATTCGATGGTTATTGAGCGCCAGTATCCTGACTATCCTGAAATGGACGATCGGCGATGCGTTTAACGATATCGAAAATTGACTATGGCAGTGGAAAAACTATAATAAAATGTTCCCTAATTTGTATAAGATATCGTGGTTTAATAAGAATCATCTCCAACTTTACTCGGAGACACGAACAACTATAAGCATACAAATGTAGATTCCGAAAAATTTGGCAATGAATTTCATCTTGAGTGGCTTAAATTTAAATCAAAGAGAACTGAATTTTTATGTTGATTTTCAGAAACGCCTTCATAAGTATATTACTTGTACTTCAAACCACGGTTGCAACTCAACTAAAATTGCGTGTACCAAAATTTGCCTAAGAAGGCCCAAAATGGGAAAGAGAAGACCATTTTTTGTGTTCGACAAAGCATAACAACTTTTATAACAAAATTCTTTCGATTGCCCTTAAAGAGTTAGTCTTCTTTATTTTTTGCTTACACACTTTTGTATAAAAAAGGCCCAAATTACATAGAAGCATAAAAATTGTTTTTTTTTTCAATTCGGCGTTTGTTAAATTGCATATAAACAATGACCCTTTGATGCAAGAAGCAACGCTTAAACCACTCACGTAAGTCGGCTATCATTGTCTTAAGCTACGTAAACAGTTAAAAAGATATGTGAAAATGATAAAACGACAATTAAACACTTTTTTCTATTTTATTTCTGCAAAATATTTTTAATTCATTTCCAAACATAACCTTAAACTTAATACACTAAATCTTGCTCACCTTATACTATAAAATATACGTATACTTAGTTGATAGAGTTTTATAGTTTTATAGTTTAACAAACATTTAACTCTCATTTAAAAACCATTCACCAGTTCTTATCATTGCAGAACGATCGCTCTGATTCGACTTTCTTCAATATCCTGCCATGCTTTTTATATCTGAAAGGTGCGTTCACACCTTGGCAATAAATCTTTTCGCTTTCTCCTAACTGCCGCATCACATATCATGGCTATAAAAACAAAATACTAAATTCGAACCATGAAATGAAAACGGCAGCAACTCATTCAAACTGATTTCTTTTAATTTCGTTTATCGAAATCAATTAAAAGTGAATTACTTTCGTTCGGCCACTATCCAGCCAGCTCGCAGCACTGACAAGCTTTTAATGTCCTTCGCCTTTTGCCGTCGCATTGCATAAAAATAGACAGGATGTGGTGCAAACGGCTCACAAACAGCAACGAATAAGGAGAGCCAAATCAGCGCAATATAAGCCAAGCCCAAAGAATTATCGGCACGGTTTATTTACTGGTCGGTCAATCAAAGTGTCATCATGAAACGTTTATGTCGACCGTTTTTTTTCGTTCCATTTAGTTTTTCTTCCTCTTTAATTTTTTGGCGTATCGCTGCAGTTATATGCGTTCGAGGCTTAGCAAATATTGCACGACTCTGGGTTAATGGGTGGCCGTTGCAATGGCGCCACACATTCCAACTACATAATTTATTTGTATGTAAAATTTGGAGTAACTAGTGAAGAAATAGTGCAAACCAATAGTTGATATTTACATCAGTACATACATACATACATTTACATCAGTATATACATACATGACTATGTGGTTCGCTTTCAATTTTGCCATTTGCTTAGAAGTTTTTGTTGTTGGCGTAAGCCGTATCTCCCACACAAAACACACCTTATTTCCCGAAGTGGTCATGTGTTGATCTGTAGCTCATTATTAAAAAAAAATACAGACTTCCAACAAAACACTGAGAAGACATACATATTTGGTTTGTTTCAATCCTTCACAGCCATCATAACCTCAATCCAGGCTTAACAACATTTTTCAATGTACATACAGTATTTTTCGTTTTTAAGGAACTCGTTTAAAACAAACTTCCGCCTAAAACGAACCAATTTCAAAAGTACGCGCTTTATGTTTTCGCTAACTTTAGGTTAAAACGAACCATTTTGCCCAGTCCCTCGAAGTTCGCTTTAAGCGAAAAGTACTGTATACTTATCAGTATATATGTTGTTGGAACTCCAATAAAGAACTATGTAAATTCCACAGCCACACTCGTATCTAAAGATTTATAATTCAAAGGACTTCATAATCCTTAGCTGTAAGCCTTCAGAGTCATCGTAACCTCAATCCAGAGGTAACAACCACATTTCCAAATGCATATCGACTTCAATATCGGTACATGTTTTGTTGTAGCTCCAATTAATTACTCAACTACCCAGCTAAATTAAATCTGAAGAAAATCTTTAACACGCAAACCTATAACGAAATCAAAACTTCGCCGGCTCATTTGCATGTTGAACGCAACGAATACGCCACACAAGTCAACAATTTTAACCTGTACATAAATTAACAAGCGCTGGCGCACATTAAGTACTACAAGACCCAAGGAAAAACATTTAAATTGCGACTGTACAAATTTCTGTATAACGTCAACGCAGCTGTTTTTTGATACTCAGATTTCGCATTGAGTTTCAGACCGTATGTACTTTATATATATATGTATATACGTTGGATGTATTTGGCAGGGTATCCAACGCTCACTTGAATGCAGAGACCAGTCTAACATCTCCATCGAACTGCAGAAGATGTAGAAATTTGCTCTGATAAGCGCAAATGTTATTCCACTGATGTGAGCAAATATTTCATGTGATCGCCTGAGATGCGTCATAGACACTATTACACCGTCGTCACGACACATGCGGTCGTTATGCGAATCAGTACGTGCGTGACTAAGTCATTGCACCGATTTTGTAACTGTTGATTTGAATACCTGAAATTTCTGCCAGATTTTGAACAACTGATTGGCCCAAATTTCAACTCCAATGTAATTTTAATTGAAGTTTAAGCTTTGTTTATTTTCGTTTATGTATTGTAATAAAATGAATAGAATATTTGTGAAAACAGTATTGCAAAAAACTGCCAAAGCTGGCAAAAATTCAATAAAAGTAATGTATGAAAGAAGTTCAAAGTAAAGTAACTAAAATAGAAGTAAGTAGCAGCTAAAATAGAAAAAAATATTCATTTCAATTGTATTTATTCAGTGAAAAAATATATTCAACTTTAGAATACGATTAGTTCAAAGAAATTAATTGCAAAAAAATTGCTAAAATTAAACAAAAAAACATTAATTTCTCAACTTGAGTGTAAAAAGCAGGTCTTTTGGACCGAAAAAAGAGCGTTTTAATTTAATTTGATGGTGATTCCGGTTAGAGCTGAACACAAGTCATTCGATTTAAATCGAAATACAGCTGGAAAAAGAAAACTTTTGAAGTTTTGCATCTCAATTTGTTGATGCGTTCTGCTGAATCTGACGTGTAACTGAAGCTAATGAGCTACAAATGTTGCTGAACTCGCAGGGCTGAGTGCTGTACTGAGTGAGTGCTGTTCATTGGAAGACCATTCGAGTTGGAATGATGTAATTGGAACGGAAAACCACCTCAGCATTAAATTCAGTGCAGCATGCAATGAGTTTTTTGTTGGTGCAGCTCTTGTGTATCTTTTTTATTGTGTTTGATAAAATGCAAAATTGACACTTTTGGTTTGCAAAATTATATCAGATTGCCTTTTGGTTCTCGGAATAGAAAAATGTCAAAACAGATAAAAGCTTCTAGTCGCACATCACACACACACACAGAGAGTTAAGGCAAAGCAATCGCAATTAAACGCCACTGCACCGCTCGCATATTTCAGGATCAATAACAATTTTCTGTCGCAGATTTCGTCTGACCCACAAAGCAATGTCGCACAGTCGCAACGTCACAAATCAGCGTTGCGGTCGTGTGTAGCAAGGCGTGTGGGCGAGGGGGCCCAACAAGTTGATAGCTAATAAGAAGCGTGGCGCAAAACCAGTTTAATGGGAAAATTAATGCAACTGCAATGGCGGTGACGCAACAGTTGCACACATGCGGACAACAAGCGACTTGGTGCTCGGCTGGAAATGCTCACATCTTCAATGGGAAAACCACAAATTGCAGCTGAATCGGTGCGAGCGAGTGCAAAAATTGCACGGAAGCGGATGTCGGCTCACTGACATTTACGCACACAAGAACAAGCTGGTCAAATCATGTATATGTTTGTACTTATAAATATATATTTTAAATTTTCCGCCATAACGTAGACAACATTTTCCGTCAACCAAAGCACATTTGGTTGGTGTGACTTTGTTTTTCATTTGATAACAGCAAGTTCGCTCAACAACGAGCGACACTGCCGTGCACAGCGAACCCGCTCAGTGCAAAGGCAACAATGAAACGAAACCGCTGCAGCGACAGCCAACAGCCAACAACATAAAAATGACAACAAGAATGCGGCAAATACACGTTTATGACTCGTAGTGGCAAAAATTCGCTGTTGGCCAAGAAACCGCTGGTCGCTGCCGCACCGCACCGCACATGCGATTGGCCGGGCCGCGAGTGCTCGCGTACTCGCGCCACACAGCCAGGCCCAGAGATTGACGCCGGCCCGACTCGGTCGCCACGTTACGCCTTCAATCGAACCACGATGTAAATCGTTGTTGTGTATTTACTCACCGCAGTTTAGTGCGTTGTCGGGTGGTTAAGTTAAAACGCAGGGGATTGTGATTGTTTAGATAATACAGGGTGCGGATAATTAAACCACCTCAGCGATTTTATAGGCACTGAAAAATAAAAAGTTTGTGGGGAAAAACAGTTAAAAATACAAAATAAAGATGTATTGAACTTAGCTTTGACGAGAGAAGGTGAGGGCGGGTTTTGCTCTGGCTCGGAGTTTTTGAAAACATGAATTTTATCTTTTTGTGCAATGGTTTTTGATACTTTATAACAGAGGCACCTTAAGAGAAGGGGCCCAGATATTTGTGTACAAATATGTCGTTCGAATAACAAACTAGGCCTTAGCCTCATAATCGGACTGTTGCATCAGTTTAGTATGAAAATATGCTTGTGATTGAAATTACATTCGAACCTACAGTCCTCAGGTTTCGTCATTTGTTCAGCAACTAAGCGATAACTAAGCTTTCAATAGACATTTGCGTCTCAATACTTTCTTGTTTTTTTTTTTTTGCAACATAAATGCTCAGATCAAAGAAGAAAGATCTATAAATCCCACTGATTTGTGCGACTTTAAAAATAAAAAAATATGCTAGTTAGAAGCTTAATTGGTGTTCAAAGACGACTGCATTTGACAAAATATAGAATCAGAACGTTCGAATGGAGACGATTATTTTGATGACTGCACCGACCACAGTTTTGGCCAAACATAGAACTTTTCTCTATTTCGCAATTGGCATTTTTGCTTCAAAACATTTTCAGTGTACTTTGAACAACAATTGCCAATTTGTTAGTATTTCAGTTAAAATTTACTAGTTCTAAAAATAACTACGCATTGTCATTTGTGCAACATTAAAATTTATATACTAAGCAAGCACTTTAAAATTTGTGTCTAGGAGCTCAAAACTGTGATTGTGATGACGTTGCCGCTGCGTAGCTATTTCCAAAGCGACGGTCGAAGCCGACACCAACTTAAAGTTGTATGGTCGCTGCCATCTTGAATGTGTAGCTAATTACGACTGACTGGCCGAGCCACCGGACTGCTGCTGCTAGAGCGCACAACATGAATCATCATCATCACCCTGTAAGTATCGCATTTTCTGCTGTATTTTCGTATTGCATGAGCTGCCTTTATTGTTTTCTACATACAGTCGGTTGGCCAGTGTTTTTTCTCTCTATTCGTTTGGTTATTATTATTTTTTTGTTGCGTTTTTTTGTTTAGCGAATTGGAAGAAGTTTTAGTTGCCGCCGAAGTTTCAGAGCGTTTGGACGTGTGGACGTGGTGGATTTCGCGGTGCGCAGTTTGCGATTCGCGGTTTGTTTCTTTTCTGTTTCGGTTTTTGTTTTGTTAATGAAAGGCGCCACTTGTTGTGGCTGTGCAGCCAGCCCAAGTGCGGCAACCCGGCGCGACAGACGCGACCAAAACTCACGTCACGTTTAAGCCCACAGCCGAAATTCACGAAAGCTCGAATTTCCGCAGCTGTACGCATTATTTGGCCAGATTAGTGTGTCTGCGAAAACAATGAAATTGTGACAGTTTCACAAGTGCTGTTGTTGTTGTGTACACCGCAAGGTGACAGTCTAATGGCTCTGACGGTGGAATTATGAGGAGACGAAAACGAACTTTAAAATCGGAGACAAAACCGCCCCTTGACAGTTGCTCGCATATTTCGTCACTGAGAGACGTCTTAATTAATTTCGATTAATTTAATCAATTAATTGGAATTGCGAACAGGGTCACTGTTTTCTGATTTGCACGCCATCGGTGAACAGTGGTGTTGGCAGTGCAAAAACAAAACGACCAGACGCAACTGGTTGCTGGCAACGGCGTTCGTTTGGATGGCTTTGACAAGCCCAAAAATTGCAAGCGCCACTTGGCAATATCGCAGCTATCGCGTTGTATTGGCAACAGCGGCCGAGGCGACAGCGACAGCAGCAGCAACCGCCACCGCCGCAACGAACCTATGCCACCTGCATGCTTCTCCGCCACAACGAATCTATTACAAGGTAATGAACCAGTCGTTGCCGCCAGCGGTGCATTTACTTGCGAGCTCTTTCGTCTTGACATCTTCAATTGATTGTTGTAATTTGTGTGATTTTAATGAAATGTCTGGATTTGTGGCGACGCTTTTCTATTGGCGGAAATATGTTATTAATCAACTAACTATGAATGTAGTAGTCACAAATTGTCATTGGAATTCGCTGCGAGAGAATGTCGAAGATGTTTGAGCGCATTGCATTACATTTGAAATTATATATTTTATATAAAATTATAATAAGTAAACAAAAGCGAGGGGGAAGCTTTACATAAACTAAATAGATTTGATCTAAAATCTATTTTATGTGAGAGTCAATAAATTTTATATGTAAACCTGCATTGAAAGTGGTAAACAATTCTTGTTTTCATACATTTGGTAAAAATTTGTGTCAAAAATTGCCAACAACTTTCAAATCAGAGATCTATAGAGGGTCTAGAGTTTTCGAAATTGTATAAAGAACTTTGGTAAGGTCATGTTTAACCCTTTCGCTACTGCAGGGACGGTGGTGTCGAAACTCGTAATTTGTATTATAAACTCAAACCAAAAAGTGTCTTCAAAAAGTAGCAAATAAAGATTGTGCAAAAGTCGTAGCGAAAGGGTTAATCACAAAGCGACGATTCAATGTAATACCGAATTGTGATCCTTCATTCACGTCGCTCGCAACCACGAGGATTCCAATATTGAGTTGCTATCTTCTTATGTTTAGAGTAAAAAGCTTAGTGAAGTTAGTGAAGAACGGGTAGCGCCAAATGTTGGTCCTTTCGTGGCCAGTGAATTACTTTGAAAAACGTAGGATTGTTTCTTCTTCTAGGATAGGATTGTTTCTTCACTGTTTTTGGCAGCTCAGCTGTTTTCGTGTAACATGCTACTGTCAAACATGTTCAGTTTGGTATATAATTTAACCATGAATCGACTTACAAACGAACAACGCTTGCAGATTATTGAGTTTTATTATCAAAATGCATGCTCGGTTAAGAAAGTGCATCGTACACTTCTTTCATTTCATGGTCAGTTTGGGCGAGCTTCTGAGGCGGCTATTCGGAAGCTTGTGACTAAATTTCGCACCAAATCTACATTATTGGACATTAAACCACCAACACGCATACGCAACACGTAGAGTGCAGACAGAGGAGAATATCGCAGCTGTATCCGCCAGTGTTGTTGGCCTAGTTGAGAGGCGAGTTCGGTGAACAGTTTATTTCACGTTTGGGGGCCTTTAGACTATTTTTTGTTGGGCTATGTTAGGGCTCATGTCCAAAGCGACAAGCCCGCAACGGTAGACGCACTGAAAGCCAATATTGAAGAATTTATTCGTGAGATACCGGCCGATATGTTGGAGAGAGTATGCCTAAATTGGACCCAGCGTAGGAACCATTTGAGGCGCAGCCGCGGTCAACATTTACATGAAATCATCTTTAAACATTGAATTATATAGATCGTTCTATCGACTCAAATAAAGATTTCATACATTTTTCTAAATTGTATGTTTTTTTTAATCAAATCCGAAGGCTCTTAAAACAGCACCCTTTACAAGGACGACGAAGTAATCCTAGTTTTTGAATGTATCTTCCCATTGAGTAGTGATCAGTGAGCACAGCTGCCACTGTGCTGATGGATTGTGCTGAGTTTTTGGTTATTATTAAAAATTACAACATCTGTGAACCCTCTTGGGAACTGTTGGGTTAAAAAAAGCATTTCATCATCATATCATTTTACTTTACAAGCAATTGAATAATTTGGAATATTAGCGACTAATAAGCAGTGAATAGATTTGAATTTCAAAAATACTTCAGTTCGAGTGCAAAGTCTAGTAATCAAAACGCGCTCAGGTGCAGTCAGAAGCTGCAACGAATGCAGCCAACCTTGAGCAATTTCATGTAATTTATGTTAATTTTTAATTATACGCTACTGACATTGCTTCTCTCCAACCGATTTGAGAATATTCGCACCACACGATGGACGCCACAACCAGTTACAACGAGTAGTAAGAGTACGAGAATTTATGAATGTATAGTTTACTGGTTGCGGCAACTGATCTCATTTCGTTAACAAGTCAAGTCGGTGTTGTTTGAAACAACTTTGACAGCACTCAATGAGTTGGAAGTTGCCAAATGTTTCGCCGCGCAGACGCATTCGCCTTGGTGAGCGAGATTTGCGACTTCTTTTTCGCTCTCCCCATTCCTTGGTTGGGCTGTTTTGCTACCGTCGCATTCAGTCACTCTTTATTTTAGCTCAATTTTTGGCATTATTTGCTTTCAATTTGCCCGCACACACATATCTCACGCTGTTCCTGCACCATTAACTCGCTCGTCGCCGCCGAGGTTCGTTTCCCACGCCGCACAGCAATGATGTCATTACCAGCGGTGCAGATGACAAAAGATGCCAAACCGTTTCGCCTGCTGCATCGCTGGCACTTGCAACCCATTAACCCTTGACTCTTGGCGTCATCGCCTGTCAGCGCGCCGTCATAGTTGCTTTCATTGATGCGCACTCACATCTATTCAATTTTCAGGCACCATTGTTTTTGCTTCTGGCCGCTACTGTCTGTCGTGCAGTTCGCATTCAGCGCGCGGGAGCACAACTGCGCCGAGTGCATGTTTACGCAGCGTAAACAATGCTCACGCGCCGACTTTTGTTGCCAATTTGAGTGCATGAAGTGCATAATTTTCACAGCTTTTGATGGAAATTGTGTGTGTATTGAAAGCAAAGAAATGAAATCGCATCCAGACGCCAGCTGGCAACAAGTTGTTGGAAAGTAAAAACCGAAATCAGCAAACAGATTTCTGTACGAAATCACCAAGTTCTGTTTTATTAATTGAGGTCCCGTCGTGCGTTTATTACACTTTTGGACTAATATACTGCCTTCGTATTTCATTCATTGTACGCGTATTTGCTTCAGCGTGGTTTGGGCAATTTGGTGGGTGGCTTCCATAGACAAACAACGTACATTGTTAAGCGTTTCCCACTGTCGGGAGAGTGAGCCGGTGGCTCGTTTCTCTTGAATTATATATTATATTTATTTATTTTGTTGTTGCTATTTTCGTGTCACATTTAGTACGTTTGTGTACTTAATGTGATTTCTTTGTTTACTATTTGAACTGCGTAATTATCATATTTTCGAATAGGCAGGCACCCACTCGCACTCGCACTCGCACAGTTGTTGGTGTAAAAACACCTCACAAAGCCGTCTTTCTGTTTTATTGGGAGCACGAAAAGAGTGATTCGTAGAATTTCAGAGAAATATTACAAAATGTATAGACAAATGTAATTACTATACAAATATTTACTGTTTGGCTCGTAAAGGGGTTAGGGGTTAAAAAAGAGGAGCCGCAAAAATGTTTGGCCAACAGAGAATTAACTAATAACCAGGGAAAGGATTTTGAGGACCTAGAAACCAAGAAGACCTAAAAACTGCCAAAAAGGCAGAAAAAGGCACTAAAAACTACCTAAAAAGGCAAAATAGGGCATTAAAAACTGTTAAAAAGGCAAAAACAGGCATTTAAAAATAAGAAAAAAATACTAGAAAATCTAAAAAAAAGGGGAAACGGTATGTATTTTTTAATAATTTTATTTCATCTGACGTATGCAACATACAATATTTATACCTCGTTTTTTGTAAAAGAAAAGAAACATCAAGATTTTCAAAGATAGTTTAAAAACGAAAACTAAGATATTTTAATTGAAATGTTGGCGCATATTTTAAATTCATATTTTAACTTCTCGTATAAAAGCATAAAAGCCGTACTTGTATCACATTTGGCATGTTTTTATTTTAATTTTCCACTGTACAAAAAAAATACGGCTTAGGAATGATCAAATCAATGCAAAAGCATCGATAAGTTAACGTAATTGCAATGTTGCCAATGTTGCCACTAAATTTTTTTTTAGTTTCAAGGTATTTTTTCGAAACAAAAGGGGGAAAATATTAAAAACGAAAGAAAAACGAAAAGGCGCTCGACAAATCTTGAAAAAGGCATTTATAGGTAAAATAGACACTAAAAATGGCATTTATGGGTGAAAAAGCAAAAAAGGCAAAAAAGGCAAAATAAAAGTGGTATATTTCTAATCCGGAGGACTCGTCCTCGTCCTCATTTTCAATCAGAAATGCTCTATCTAGCAGCAAACAAAAAAGGCTATTTCCAAAAAATCCTTTCCCTGCTAATAACCCTTTCAGACCATTGAGCTGGTGCCGAAAGATCTTTAATAGTCAAATAAGTTGAATTTTTCTTAAAAACTAATTTGTTAAAAAATAACATTAAAGGTCTATAATTTGCAAGATTACTGTCGAATGGTCTGTAGTAAGAAAGAGTGGTTGGAAAACGTTCAAGAGGATGTACAGGAAAACTAGCTATAAGTTAGTTTTTATAATGTATTTATTTTTCATTTCTGCCAAAAAGTGTATTGTGGACTTAAATCAAGACACGAATCATAAATTAAAAATAGAGTGTTTATCATTAGGGGTATTCTCGATGTCTTGCACGGAGGAAGAATTCGTAAAAATGCAACCGTGCAAGACTGGAAAATGCTACACATCGAGAACGCACAAAAAAGCACACATTGCAAATATTGCAAAAATGCCGCAAACTTTCTCCAATTCTTTTTAATTTGGTTTTCGGTTGATCCATTTCTACCTGCAAGCAAGACATATATGCAAATTATATAAAAAGGTTGAAATAAAACCAAATATAAAGAAAATACGCTTGCGCACACGAAGAAAATTAAATGGCTGCCGCACAATCGCGATGTCACACACAAAACAAGGGTTTTTGCGTAGCATGACATGCAAAAAATGCAAACTGTTTTTGCTTGTATTTTGTTGTTGTGTCGTTGCTCGAAATGCATGGCCATGTCAATTATGCATTTCGTGCACGATGTCAGGGCTATGCAAGACATCGAGAATACCCCTATTGATCAAAGTAAGAGAAAAGCCTACAAAGAAGAAGCCTATACGTCGTTCGAAAGCTGCGTAAGTTCCTTCCAGTCATATTATACATTGTAAAGCAGGGAAGAAACAAGATCGTTCTTTTAGTTCTTTATCCCGACAGCTTCTATAATTATAATACAATAGGGGTATTCTCGATGTCTTGCACGGAGGAAGAATTCGTAAAAATGCAACCGTGCAAGACTGGAAAATGCTACACATCGAGAACGCACAAAAAAGCACACATTGCAAATATTGCAAAAATGCCGCAAACTTTCTCCAATTCTTTTTAATTTGGTTTTCGGTTGATCCATTTCTACCTGCAAGCAAGACATATATGCAAATTATATAAAAAGGTTGAAATAAAACCAAATATGAAGAAAATACGCTTGCGCACACGAAGAACATTAAATGGCTGTCGCACAATCGCGATGTCACACACAAAACAAGGGTTTTTGCGTAGCATGACATGCAAAAAATGCAAACTTTTTTTGCTTGTATTTTGTTGTTGTGCCGTTGCTCGAAATGCATGGCTATGTCAATTATGCATTTCGTGCACGATGTCAGGGTTATGCAAGACATCGAGAATACCCCTAATATTTTTTCGTCAGAACTATTCCAACGTGAGTACCAAAGTAGCAGCGATCAGTGTAACGAGGACCACCACTCCGAATTCTATTGAACTCTTTCATGACCGATATAAATTTGTTAGATAATTGTTTAGATAGTTGGCAATTCAAATTGAATTAGGTTATGTTAGGTTGAGTGGATCCCTTAGAAGTGGGCACACCTAGATTTTTAGGGTCTCCGTTTTCTTTTCTGGGCGAACCAGTGAAACTAAGTTAATAAAAACTTCATATAGGAAACTTTTACAAGTCTCTTTGGCCATGATAGCTTTAAACGACTAAAAGACTAAACAGCGTTGACATTGCTGGTTTCATTTATTCTCAGTTTAGCAAACCTTCGATTATGAATGGTATCATGCCTTGCAGTTAGCCCAGATATCGCTACTGGACCCCCAGACATTGTATATGCTAATCTTTAAAGTCATCTCTTTGACAAATTTAAACAACTTATCACTTTGATCAACTTATTTTTCTTAATAATATTCAGCGCACAACACCCTACGAGGATTGTTGGTTTCTGAATTGTTAAACTTATTAGACGAAATTTATTCCCAGAATAGAAATGGGAAAACTTGTACTTAAATATTCTCTTTGGTTCCCCTTTAAACAAACGCGACATCATGTAATGAATGTAATTTGTGTGTACAGCTGTCAGTTACTTGGAGTTGCGAAAAAACAATCACGTATTGAGAGATTTTCAGAATCATTATAGCTGAATCACCAAATGGCGTTTTGTTTCGCAGAATATTTTCCCACTTTGGATGCCTCCGGTGAAGGTAGAAATATCACTCTGACTTGACTGCGTCGAGCGAGATAAAAAGTGTCCCAACAAGCAATGAGCTTATCGCCGTTTCTTATCTCTACAAACAATTTTCAACAATACGTAAGAATGCGCGACATGGAAGTACGTCTTCACGCAGATAACGCCAAGAATTCCACCTTTGTTCCCTTTATCATCATTAAATACTAGAAGCAAATAAAAAATTACCAGCACGCACAAGACATGCCAAGTCATGCAAATTACACTGAAGGGCTCCTGGCAGGCGAAGTCATATCCTTGTGGGGCACATTGAATGTTGTATGCAAATAATGCGTTAATACGCAACGACTTAATAAGCTTTTCGTGGCCTTATGCGAAATTGCGCCAATTCATTTTCCTACTTTTATAGCTCTTTGTTTTTGCTTGGTTTTGCATGCATCAAAGCCGGTTCATTCATAAAACGGGGCAAACACCCAGGCGTTCTCTATCCGTTTTATGCAGTCTCTGCTTCCTCAATATTAGCGTGCATTACGTTTTTACTCACCATTTGGCCCGCAGTTCAATTTTATCGTTACAATCGTATCGAGTGAAATAAAATTGATTGTCCCATTTGGCGTCAATTGATTTTTTGCTTTGCGTTGCTTATGGTTTTTGTTGTTGTCGATATAACTTAATCTATTGGGCTTTATGTTGGTAGAGAAATATCAACGCATTGCCATTGTAGTTGCTTGAGTTAAATAACACTTGAGAGACAATTTAAATGTCAATTGGCTTATAAACACTGTGCGCATGTATAAATATTTTTATGTAAATACGATTTACTGTGAAATTAAAGAAAGCAGGTTTGCAAAGATTAAGAGTACAAAAAACTTTTAGCAGGTCTTTGTGAAAATTATTTAAAAATTAATAAAAGATATTCAACAAGTGCGGAATGTGCGAGGAACAGAAATCATAGATCACATCCTCTGTCTCTGTGCTGCCAATTCGGGTCAATATTTGGTCACCCTGGGGCCTGATTATAAAAAGTCTCGTTTCTAGAATTCAGACCTCAACTAAGGTTCGCCAAAAGCATTCGTATTCTATGGGATTTCTACCATAACTTATAAACAAATCACAGACTGGTATCCATCCAGTTAACTAACCACCTATTCGATTTTTTTAGACATTGTGGCTGACTTTGTTTCAATGCCAGGTGCATAGTTTTTCCCCAGTCTTACAGCAAACTTTATTTAATCATAGGGAAAGTTTTTCAAAATATTAAGTGCTCAATGAAATTCCACTTCCGAACCCCCCACGCATTATTTTCCATTGCATTATTTCTCATTTTAACGCAGGAAATTTGTCAATATATTTTAATGTAGTTACTGTGATTCATTGGAAAATAGCTTATAGAGTTAAACATTATAACTTATACCAGCAAGTTAGCCCTTTAGTTGTATTGCCCTGAAAAGCCTCACGTCACGTTTCGGAGCCGACATAAAATTTTGAATTACTTTTCTTCATAAATATGTATATGTTTTTTCCTATAGTCAGTAAGTTCTTTATGTGCATTGGCTTCAATAAATAAACACTTATAGTTTAGTGCCAATTATATATGAATCTACATACTATATATATCTGGATTACTAAATTTCTTTTACTTTCCTTATTCATACTTTCTGCGACTGTGTCATCCACAACAAATTGTAAAGTTAAACCGTTGTAGGAACGCTCAGCTGCAGATGAATTTTTAAGTAGGGATCGCTGTACGTTTCAGTTGTTCAGCTGTGCCGCAAAGGTCAATTCCCATCTTTAAGTGGCATTAGTCATTTCGGTGGGGAAAACTCAAGTTCAGCGCGCTGCTTCGGTCGTCAGTCCGGTAGGCCTGGGAACTGTATCAATGCCTGTAATTACCACAAATGAAAAATTTAATAACTGATGAAACTTTGAGAAGGAAATCGATGATTTATTGGCGCATTTGAAACGAAATACGTGGCCGCATATTTCCGCTTGCCGTACAGTGTACCGTTAACAAAAAAGCCCATACATTCAGTGTCGATATGTGTGAACGAGCGATTTACGTGACGCGTGTGCCGAACTTTATATGTCCGTAGGTGCGTACGTCTAGTCAACATGACGAGTCGGTCTGTAAAAGTTTCAATTGCTCTTAATTCATCGAAAATGTTACATGTAACATGGCACAGAAATATTGGTTTGCGTTTTCCTCCAACTGCGTTTGCTCGGCACATGGAACACAGGCAATGACACCACATAGCATTGTAGATTAATGTACAATAAGTTCACAGTTGTCAGCTGGTCATAAGCGGTGTTAATGTTCGAGCAGCAGTTACTGACTGTGGGTTAAGATTGACTAAAAGTAGTGTAACAGTAAAGTGGCCCAAATGTACACAAACCTCTGATTGGAAGTGTTCAAAAGCTTCTAGTCTCTCAGCGCCAATATTCACTGATCAGACTGAGAAGGGTTGAACCGATTGTGAATGCATTCCCTGTATTCAACAGTTCATTAGGTTGGGTTAGGAAAGCTCAAAGTGATTGCATTTAGGGACCAATATGTACTTCCTTCTAGATCTGTGGGGAGTCTTCACAAGCCAAATTGAGTTGTCTCTTATCGAAACTGATTAAAAGTCATCCAAGGAATTACAGAAAGGGTTCCTCTAAGGCCATTTACACCGAGAGAGAAACGTACCCTATGATGGATGGATGGATGTGAGGGGGAGCCGAAGAAATAACCTAAGGGAGGTCATTGCCTCAAGCACTCAGGCTTTATAGTCCATTGTACTTAAGGCTTAGGAAAAAGGTTGATAGAGGAGATTGGAATGGGAAAGAGAAAAGAGAAAGTGGGTGGAAAGGGAGAAAGGGCTATGAGGTCTCCTGTGCAAATTTCCCGGACTCATTAATGAATCTCAGGAGATCACACAGGGTGAGATAATGAACTTCGCCCATTCTCATAACATCTGAACCCAGCGTGCGCAATCTCGTTCTAGAGAAGGCAGGACATGCACAAACGTACCCTATACTGTGTCGATTCCTGTCTCCAAGAACCAAAAACAAAAAATATAAAAACTGAGGCTCTCGATTATTATCTGCCAAGTTTTATGGGCTTCGTCACAAAAGATAGCACACATAGTCCGTTTATAGATAGTAGTCGTGAGATTATGATCCCATAGAGTAGTGCGACGGTTTGCGAGCTTATCTCGATTAATACCGGGATAACGGCGATAATTTTGGATCTTCTAGCTAACAAAGCAGCCATAACAAAAAGAGAGCCCACTATTGATGTGAATGAGACCTTGTTGAGGACTATACATTTCTGTATCTGAACCAATTCGAAGTTTTGGTGAACCAATTAGGAGCAAATTAAATCTGAGTAAACCAATATCACGTTGCCTATCTGATCCCGCAGAACCGGCATTACAACTTCTACTTCATTTTCCAGCCTTGTCAGAAACCTCGACTTTTTTCTTCCTTCTTCTCTTCTTTCCTTTGAACTCTAAAGTAGTCGTCATTGAACAAAATGTGCCATCGTACGAGCTGATTTCCCTTAGCATTTCCCTTAAGCTATACTAAACCCAGTTGAACAAAACAGCTGTAAACGTTGCCGCGCTATTCTCCTCATTTATTGTCCGACGCGGAATAATTTGTATGGTTTGTAAAATTTAAAACGATTAGAATAATCCCACGCCGCAGCGTAAAGTCGAATGTACAAATAATCCACGTGGACTGCCGCCCCTCGCGCAGTCTACCATCCATCAAAATATGTTACCTGACCGTCAATTAAGTTTAATTTCATTGGCCAGCCAACTGCCAATGTCAGGCCACCGCTTGCATGTTTAAAGTTCGCGGTCAGTCGGTTCATCGGTCGGTTGGTCAGTCGGTTGGTTGGTCGCGTTTGTCAGTGAGTCGATCCTGCGGTCGATTTTCACTTTCGCCGCTAACGAAAGCAACAGCGCCTACCGGCACTTCTTTCCCTTACTGCCGCACTACATTGAACTCTCAAACACACACACACACACAGCCCCACATCGTGCGGAATGTTTGGTTGGCGTGTGGTAAATCGGTTTTGTTGTTATTTTTTTATTACGATTCCCCCTCCGCTTAGCTCGTAGGCGGACAATGTACAACACATGAACATGAATAGGGCCCAACTGAGCAGAAATTGCGGCTTTCCGCGGTGTCTACTTTATTTCTGTCCTGTGCGAGTGTTGAGGGATCTTTTTCGCGCGTGCCACTCGATTTCAACGCAGTGCACTACAGGCGGCATTCGCGTTACATGTCACAAACCATAATTTGTGACACATTGTCACAGTTTTCAAACATTTCACCATAATGCTGATATCGGCAAACTTCATTAACTGTTTGCTCAGAAGCTGCCAATTACACTCTAGGTATGGGAAAATATCATTAGCACTAATTATAAAGTCGTGTAAATTGTAAAAAAAAAAACTATTTACTTTTTATCGACATTAGGTCGCACTCTAACACATTTACAAATATGTGTAAAAATGTGCTAGTTGTTTTTTTAGTGCCACACAGGAAGTGGGTATGGCTTGCGAAGGGCTCAGGCCTCGGGCCAAGTGCAGGGCGAAGTGATGGAGTCGCATGATGTCAGCTGGTGTTGGCGGCAATGGAATGTCGCCGAACATTATGCCTGCACGTCGATGTGTAACAATGTTGGTGACATATAAATGCATATAAATACAAAAAATAGAAATCGTTGTTTACTCAATCGCGTTGGTCATAAAGTCAAATGGTGGGATTTAACGGAAACCGGCCGCCTCAGCTGCAGCGCACTACTCGAGCTGGCACTCGCGCTACGATTTGTTTTGCTAATTAAATTGCACTTTTTCTTTATCATCGCCGACATTTGCCGCTATAACTGAGTTTGTCATTGCAATGCTATGTGCGAAAATTAGCAAATGTCACCAACTGATTGACGACATTTTGCATGAGTGCAAAAAAGACTTCAAATTGCAATTTACAAGGTTGTGAGTCAGTCAGCACGAATTGTGTTGACTTTGTGTGCAAGTGGACTAGTCGAATCAGTTGGAGAGACATCGGACAGCCACCGACTTGGAGCCAAAGCATGTTCAACGTTTTGAACGGAAACCAGCTGACAACTGTTGGTGTGATTGGGCGCGAGTACATTAACTCAATATGAAGTAAGAGTTGAGTTTTCCATCTTCAGCAAAGCAAAGAAAATTTCAATATTCAAAGAAAAGTGATGGCTCGAATTTTGAAAAAGGATATCTTGTCGCATGAGGCCGCTCAACAATTCTTCTTCTTCTTCTGTGCCAGTAAACAAGCCGCACACGGCCGCCTTATCAGTTGTGCCGTCTCAACAGCTCTGACCTGCATAGCGAGAGCGAACAACACCCGCCACCCTCCGCTCCAACAAGCCGAATCGCATGGCCTGTAATGTAGGTCACAAAAGCGGTTCCAGCTCAAAACCTGATATGGTTTGAGTTGAATTTGCATACACGAATGGGAATAGCACTGTTCGCACCTTAAAATGTACAACCACTCGCGCACGCACACCGCCGCAGCCACAGTTACAGCCACTGTCCCCGGCCACCGGCAACGGCACCGGCACCAATGTTTAAATGGTGTGCCCACCTTTTCATATCCGGCTGCTTTCGATTTTCGTTTTTTATTTTGCTTTCAATTCTGCTGATTCGTATTGTTGCTTTTTTGATTGTCATTAGTGTTGTTATTGTTGTTCTTGCCGCTGTCAGCATTGCCGTCAGTGTCGGCGTTGGTGTCGATGTCATTGTCATTGCCGCTTTTGCTTTTGGTTTGGCATTTGTTTTGCTAATAGCACGACTGGACCTTAAAATGTAATTATCATTTGTGCACTGCTCCGCGCACCTATTAAACGATTTCACGTTGATTGTTTAGCTTTTATTGTACAATAGATGAGAAATTACAATAACTTTAAGGCACTTGCCGGCATGTTGATGTAGATACGAGTATGTCTAGTAAGTTTATTAAATAAGTAGTTTAGTTTTGCGGCGTTTTACAAATCGCTTCAGCTCGTTTTTAATTGCTGCCAACGAACTAAAATACCAGATGGAAAAAACAAAAATAAAACCCCAACAATGCCAGCACATAAGTGGTGCGATTTGATAAATGGAGCTCATTATTAGTTTCGGACTAGGGCTCATTACCGACGCGCATTTATGTGCGTGTGTTTGTTAGTGTACTCGGGTGTGTATGAGTGGATAAAGCGGCGCATTTACTATACACGAGTCCATGAATGGGCCCACCGATCGCAAGTTCAAGGCGGGTTGAGGATTTTACGCGCATAATTACAATGCAGACTCTACAATTGGTGTGTTGCTGCTTTTCTGTCACTTTGTTACTTGATTAAGTTCAAATTAAGTTTGCGCAAGCAAGGCCAACAAAATGATGTTGTTGTTGCTTTAGCTAAGAAAAAAAAACACACAAATGATGGTCAAAACGTCTGTGACTTAAGTAGGAGAATTCAATTAGACGTGAGGTTGAACTTGTGTTTTCAATAGTTCAATTGCTGAAAAGTGTAGTCAATAAAGTAATATTTATTAAATTAATTAAACCGAAAAATGGTAGAAATGGTACTTAAAAAAAAAGCATTAAAATTTTACTAAAAATCAAAATTTCCTAAATCAATTTACTAAATCAAAATGTCCTCATCCTTTTGACACAGAATATAAGTAAACCAATGAATCAGTGTCTCGTGATTCAAGCGAAAGTACGTGGGTGGTCCGATAAATACTTAGCCTTTCAACTCGATACACTTGACCCAGCGAAGCTCCAACTTCTTTAACCCGTCTGAAAAATACGTTTTCTGGAGGCCTCCGTGGCGGCGATAACCTCCTCATTCGACTCAAATTTCTGCCCGGCGAGTGACTTTTTCAAGTTTGGAAACAAAAAGAAGTCACACGGGGCCAAATCTGGAGAATACGGTGGATGGGGCAGCTGTTCGTAGCCTAATGCGACCAATTTGGCGAATCACCGACCGATATTGCTCTTTTTCCATTTTTCTAAAATCCGCGGACACGTTCGTTTCCACACGCGGTCAAAACAAAACTACAAATCCAATATGGCTGAAATTTTAACAGTAGCCGTCTACGAGGATGTTCTACACGATAGTAAATTTCTCTTACGGTAGTGGCACCATCGGGCGGTGGGGCTAAGTACTTATCGGACTGCCCACGTATCTTGAAGTCAGCCTTTAAGTCCGCCTTTAAATCCAATAATTTCTACAACTACATTTAATTGCACATCATAACTCGACTCGTATATAATCCGACATAAAGGACACGTGGAAATTGGAGATTAATTTGCTTTATTAAAATGTAATTAATCCTTAATAAATATTCATAAATAATAACAAAATCAATTTGATTCAAATCGAATGACGCACAGGAATTAATAGAGTTTGCACTGATATTTCCGCAACTACGCCAAAATTGTTCAATAAAAAACACAACAACAACAACAACAGTACAATACGTATTCCTCAAGCGAAAATCACTACTTGTCAGACACATAAACGACGCAGCACACCCGCGGCGCCATTTCGAATGCTTCGACTGCTGTGGCGACAATTTTTTATTTTTGTTTTGGGTTTTTGTTTTTTTTTTGTTTTTTTTTTGTTTGTTTCGTGCTGCAGCACCACTCGAATGCATAAAACATTACATTACACTTGCCCCTATCTGAGTGCGAGCCGACAAGAAGCAATAACAAATGCAAAGGAGGCGCCAGTTGCGGGCGAGCCACAAGGCGGTGCTTGTGTTTGCATATGTTTGGCTAGGTTTGTATGTGTTTGTTTGGGTTTCGACACCTGACGAATTGCTGTCGAATCAACCCGGGCAATCAGGTTATTCCCAAAACACAAACATACAAATACACAGCAACTCGTCAGCGACAAATTAAGTGTCGTCTTAAGTCTATCCGGTCGCTGCAGCCCTCTGATTGCGCACCGTTTCCGCAAAGCGAAATAATACTTACGCGTCAATCGTACTTACACGCAGTCAAACTTGCTCACAATCGCTTAAATCCACGCATTGTGTTGCCTTTGGCTTTATTGTTGTTTTACTTGTATTTTTGTTTTTTTTTTGTTAGTACAACGGATTATTATTATTTTAGCATTAATTTTAATTGCACACATTTACTCAACATTGGTGTTCCGTTGATATTTCTATTTGATTACGGCTGCACTGGGCCGACAGCTACGCACACCTAAACACACTCACACCCACACATACACGTGCAAACTGCTTTTCATTACAAGTTGTTGTTGTTGTTGTTGCTTTATTGGCAATGAAACCTGAAGCCATTCACAATTGTATTTTGTTATTATTTTTTTTTTATTATAGCAAACACGTCTAACGTGCGTAAATATGCCAGGTGAATAATTTTTAATAAATCAGCATATTTTGCAAAGCACACATAGTGGGTTACATACATAAATATGTTGCTGTGGCATTATCGTCTGGTCTATTTGCAATCGCTTGACCTTTTTCCAACGAATCGAGTGCAGCAAGGTTGCCGCTTCTAAGTTAACTTTGCTTCTGAGCCACTTCAATGCTTACGGGGAATGTTAAGCACGAACCGTTTGGAAAGCCCATTACGGGGTCAATTTTGTTGTATCATTTTTCTTGCCATTTAGCCTTTTATCTTCAGATAAGTTCATTTTTTTATAAATTTATTTCGACGCCATAATTGCATAAATAGGATAAATAGTGAAAATATTAGCCCCGATGATGATTTGACTTATTTTTTAATTTCGTAAATTGTAGATCAACCAGAGGTAGCCAATGTTGGGGAGACTTCTGTAATATGACACTCGTTAGAGCTTAGAACAGCTCAGAGTTAATGTATACTTGGTTCTTGTTCATTCTGGGGTGGCGGGGAATCAACCAGTTATATATATCCATCTATCCATCTATCCATCCATCCATCTGCCTATTAATATCAGTCCTTACTGACAGACAATAAGCAAGAAGATAGAATCTTCACGGTGGAGTAAAATGGATTGTAACCTTTCGAACACTATGCTCCGCTCTTTTTATGAAGAAATTTTAGTTCATTCTGTTTCTCAATGTGGTAGCTTATCGGGGTTATAAAATTGCGTTATAAAATTACGTTTCACGTCTTTTAATGTCTGCAGGAGCTGTGGAGATGAGGAAAAAGTCGAACGATACAAAATGTCACTACTTTTTTACTTAGGAGCGGTACTTCTCATCTCATCCCACAGCTCCGGGAGGACTCGTTAAAATCAAAATTCCGAATCTAAGAGGGGCAAGTGGTTAAGTCCAGAATGAGACTATTGGCTTTATCTAAAGTAGAGTAGAGGTGCCCCACCCAACCCAACCCAAGTATCAAAGTCTCCTTCAGCCCACTGAAACTAGGGGCTCGATAGACAGTGCGACGAAGTTTTTAGAGGGCGTGGTATGCGAAGTAAAGGTGTTTAAGACATTCCTTTAAGTTGGTTAACGCAGTAATGGAAAATCCGGGCTTGATTTATCAACCATCAATCACTTGGCGCTTTAGTCCCATTTTAATAAAACCAATTAAACGAATCTTAATTTAGCGTTGGGGTTGCTTATAACCATTTTTTAGTTCACTTTTTCCGTCAGAAAATTGTCTTTTATATCTAATTAAGTATCGATTTTTGCTTTGCAAATAGGTTCAATTAAAGGCAGATAGAAAAATTACTCGCTATTATGATGTGAAATATGTACAAATAAGTGGCTTTTTAATCCAGGGGAAAAATCTTCATAAAAACTGGTAGACTTTCTCAACACTTAAGTGTGGCAATAAAAAATTCCTAAAATGGAACAGATTACCGAGACAAATGTGTTAGACAAATGCACTAACATGGTGTTGGTTCGATTTTGGTGACCATATTAGTTATGCATCGAAATAATTCAAACGAAAGCTATAAATATTACAACTTTTTATATTTATTATTTATTTTCCTAACTAAAATGTTTAAATGTGGATAAAAATTAATTAATTAATTTTAAAAATTTTAAAAATGTTTAACCTTCAATAACTCAACCCAGAGCTGTCACACAACTATAGCTTTGTATGGTCTTTTGTAAGCATGTTGAAAATAGTCCAGAAAATTCGATGTATTTTTGAAACTTCACCTAATGATGATCTGGTGTTATTGTGTTATTTTTAAATGAAAACTATTCAGCTTAGATTTGTTATTGGTTAAGCAGTGGAGCCCATTAATATGTATACACATATATGTAATGTATGTATGTATAGACCTGAGACGTGAGACATGAGCGGCTAAGAAATTACATTAAACGTCTTCACTGCAATGACTTTTCAATTACTATATTAAATTCATCTCAACGCGCTCAAAAGTAGTTGAAAGTTTTTTGAAAGACATCATTCCACGAAAACCCTCGATATATCGCGTGGTATCACGCTAGTTAACATTTGTTTCAATGCCACTATTTACATCCACTTCCCGATAGTACAGCCCCAATAATTGGAATTGAATTGAATTATGTGATGCGCAGTCAGACGGCCGTACACGACGACGCACTTTAAGGTGTGCCACGCATTTTCCCACACTTGGGATTTTAATTTTAAAACCTGATCAATATTTCGTGGATCTTCTTGCATATTTAGCGTGGAAACCGCCAGAGCTGTCACAGATGTGTCAGTGCCGCTCTTGAGCTCCTCCTTTTCGGCGGCCGGCCAACGCGTGTTCTCGCCTCTCGAACGCATGAACTTCTTATAATTTATTCATGGTTGGAACTTTCGTTTTAGTTGTCCACTAGACACGCATTTCGAATTCTAAAGTTGAGCATAAAAAATATTTCAATTTGGCTTTTCCACATTTCGTTGCAGACGGCATTCGTCCTTTAGCCAATCACATGGATTGTTACTGCGAGTTGCGTCAACGCCGGGCCCCAACGATTACTTTGAAACGCAGAAGAGCGCCACCGCTTAAGCCGCGACCACCTGGGATGTTGCTTCCAGTGCAGCAACGAAAATCAACAACAGCCAATCAACTGCAAAGCATTGCCCGCAAAAGTCACAACAAGTTTTAATGAAAAAACCTCGTAAAAATACACAAATTACACAAAATAAAAACCCTGTTGTGGTGACAAACAAAGAACACATAATTCAATTTACTGTCAACTAAGTGACTAGTAAATATGTAGAAAAGTGCTAAAATATTAATTGCAAAGAAAAAGTATTAAACCAAAAAATATATAGAAAACTAAGCAATCATATTAGTAAAAAAATAAGATAAAATTTAGAAAATCGTTTTACTAAGTAAAAACAAAGTGCACTTATTTTGTGAAACAACAACGTGGGAGCAACATTTGTTACATACATCTATATATATTTTAATAAGAGAATCTTGTGCCTTGTGGGTGGGTTACCCACTGTGGACTACACTTTCGATCGATTGCATTCATGATGGGAACAAAAACTCAACCACAGCCGAGCAGTAGAGGTGAGTCTTTTACAATATTCAATTTTCGAAAATGTTTGGTCTTAACTATTTGAAAAAAATTACAATACCACACCACTTGAGAAAACAGATGTTGTATGTTCTACTTAACCCAATGGAACATAAGACATTTGTTTGTTGAGGCGTCTATTATTAAAAAATAAAAACAAACATGAATTGAAATTTTTAACAAAACAGAAGCCGATTTATTTATGATCTGAAGCTTGGCGCTTTCAATACCAAGAGGATTAATTTGTATTAATTTGTTTTACGGTGTTAGTTCCATATTCATGTTGTACACGTATTTATGTTCCACACGCAAACTAAGCTCAACTCAACTTTTGAGTCCAATACCATTGGAAACCATATTTTCAGCCTAAAATTTTTGCAACAAACAGATATAACACTCCTGCTCATATATGTGTCTCAGAGTCTTGAGAAGATCAAAGTTATTTACTTATTTAATCTTTCAACAAGAGGTGTCAGCATAATCTGGCACCACTTTTGATCTATCAACTGTCATTGCGATGGCAATTGAACACTAAAAACTAACACTGAAATAGTAAAAACTCATGACAAATATTGTAACAATATAAGAGATATATGGAGACAGTTCATAAAGTTCGTACTGCAACGAATTGAGAACTCAAAAACTATATCAGAGTTGTTGCGAAAACGTGATGAGAAATTGCTTCAGTTTCCTATCAAACAATGAATTCCATTAATGAGCTCAGAATTTATTACGTTAGTTAGTTAAAGTGATAAAGTGCTTCTAATCAATTACCTAAACACCATTAACGTTCTAGAATTAACCTAAACGGATGGTGGTAAAATATTTCGTGCTCTTTGGAATTAATCAATTTTTCGGAGCGCAATGCCATTGAGCTCACTCAGACTATCGTCAAAAGGTTTTGCCAATACAAGTATTCTTGTACGTACGAAAACTGGACAGCTGAACAATATATTTTTCACCCTCATCCTTGCAACTCCGACTTGGGCATTATAGACATTAATTCATCGGCGCGTAACACAGTTAACTTGACTATATCTGCCCAAGTCAATAGCAAGTAAATAGTACTATTGCTGTGGTAAGCAGACCAAATAAATTTCGAGGGAGTCAATGCATAACTTTTGCGCCCCATATCACTGGAAATCATAATGCCGAAACTATTCCCTTGCCTAACCGCACTCTATTGAAATCCACTTGTTCCACACTTTCCGTGAGTCAGTGTTGAGAGTGTCAGCTTTCTCAGTACCCATATGAGGAAACCTTAAAATGACACTTCACTATACTCGTAATTACATAGTTTCCCCTGGAAGTCTCAACTTTTGTACTTTGGACTAAAGTAAGCTCTTTATTTATATGCATCGAGTTTTTCTATTGATTTGAAATGACACCTACGAGTATTGTCAAAAGGCTAAAATTACTTGACGCCATGCTTTGAAATCAATACTTTTGAAATAGAAAAAATTTGGTATTTATAAAATCAAACTCATTACACATTCCATGCTAAAAAGTATAATTATAATGATTTTTTTTTAACAAACCACACTTCAGTTGTAAATGTTGACATTCAATGCAATCAGTCGACTTTCATTAGCGATTATGACGTTTATTGTAGCAACAGACGTTTTGTTGTTGTTGTTGTTGTTAGCAAGCGATAACTGATTTCCCACAATATGTCAATCAGAAGCGCGCTCAGCACTCAGCTGCATTGTGCAGCCGTATCAAATATTTTCTTTATGGTGTCGTTCGTGTGCGTCGACCGCCAATCAAAACAAACTGTTGTGTGGTCTGTGGGCGAGGAGCAGCACACAAATAGCATAATCCAGTAAATCCGAAGCGTCATGCAAACCACTCCATTACGTGAGAGGGAGGAAAGCAACTCTCTACGACATCATTAGTCTAATGCACCCGGCGTCTGGTGGGGGCCAGAGGGCAGCGGCGACGAGCGCAACACAAGCACCAGCGGTCAAATCATGTCAAGGGTGTCGAAATTCCACACGCTGCCATCACTTCGCATGATTAGTCGTCAAGTTGTTACAAAAATACGCGTGCGACCAAAACCAAAGTGCGCATGCATTGATTTGAAACAAAATTACGCCAAGTCGGTGTTGTGCGGCGCAAGTTCAATGCTTCATGTTGTCAATGAGAAAAGCCACTAAATATGAGACTTTTAACAATACGAATCGTCACTTCAAATTTTAACACTAACGGCCTTTCAGCATTTCTGGCGCCCAGAGCTGCGCGTCAAATGTTTGTGTGCTCTGTGCGAGTGCGTGAATGATTCGCGCAAACGTAGCACCGCCAACAGTGAGTCATGTCCACATATTTGTGCCCATACAGACGCAATAATCGAGCTCATGTTTCACTCAAAGACCACATTGCGCACAGCTTTCTTGATTCATTTTTGTCGCGTTGACTAATCAATTTGGCGGGTGTGTGATCGCCCAAATATCGCAAAAAAACCCACATTACCGGAAACGTTGTTTTTGCTTATCTCCTCACTTTAGAAAGTGGATATTTTTGCATATTTCATAAACACAATGAAAAATGTATGGAACACTGAAAAAAATTGTGGATTAATTATGAATTAGTCTGGTAGACCTCTTGAAATTTTGTTTCATTCGCTGACCATTATTGAAGTTTTTTTCAAATTAATACCTATAATTTCACTTTTTTCCGGAGATTTTTTTATAAATCTTGAACTTTTGAAATATAGTCTAAATATCGGAAAAAACCCACACTGCCGAAAAGTGGATATTTTTGCATATTTCATAAACATAATAAAAAATGTATGCAACACTGAAAACAATTATGAATACATTGTGAGTTTTTCTAATGCGGCTCTTGAAATTTTGGTTGCATTCGCTGACCATTACTGAAGTTTTTTGAAAATATATTTTTACAAATATTTTGTTACTGTTAATTTAGCGTCAGTATGTAGGTATGTAGGTTTTTTTTTGTATTGAAACTTTTTGGAAAAGGTTTGGGTTCAATATCAGTTCAGTGTTGATTGTTACGTGTGTCTTTAAAAAATGTATTCATGGGAAAGTTTTTAATAAATATTTTTTAGCGAAATACCTTCATCATGATTGATTTATTTATGTAATTTGATTTTCATAGACTAATTTAAAATTTTGTGAAAAGTTATTCAATATATTCTACTACTGATTGATTTATTTATGTAATTTGATTTTCATAGACTAATTTAGAATTTTGTGAAAAGTTTTTGATTATATTTTAAATTTTGTTCCGTAGTCATTAAACAAATGGTTGGACTTTTGAAGTACAAGATCTTTCAACGGAAAGTTTCATATTAAAATTCAGAAACAACTGTCACTGCGAAGGCATTTGACAAGTAAAAACTAGAACGTTTTTGAAAGAGTAAAATTCATTATAAAAATTGTGAAAATAACTCGAACAGGGTTCGTAAAGTCCACCTTCCCAGTACTGTCCAAGTTCTCAAAGATAATATAAAAGTTGTTATTGTACGAAAAAATGATAAAAAATTCCATCGAAATATGAACCATTTGTAAGAAAAGCCAGACAAACATTCATTCACATCATTTGGCGAACATTATAGTATTAAATTGCTAATCTTATAATTTGGATAAAAAAAAAATCGTCATGTCACAAAGGTCAGAGACATATTTATATTTTTTATATAGTTTTCAAAACATCTCAGAATCAAAGTTAAAAGAATCAGTGCTAAAAAACCATAAAATACTTAGTTTTTTTCGACAGATCATAGGCCTTTTAATTTACAATAAACATTTTTGTGAACCTTTCCGTCAACTAATGTCAACTTTCGTGAAATAATTATATTAAAAAATTCAAAAATATATGTTGAGTGCAAGACGCCCACACACATTTTTTCGTTCTTCTATGGCAACCAGCTACATATCAGAACCGGAAAACGTTGGGATTTTTCACAGTCTATAATTATCGCCTGTATAATATCACTATCACACACGGCAGCCGCCGTGGCTCAGTTGGTTAGTGCGTTGGACCGCGAGTCGCAGGCAGCAACCTCAGGTTCAAATACTGCCTGTAATAACACCTAAAAAAAATAACGGGAAAACTCGTTTTCTCTTTCGGTGGCTGTCTTCTCAGCTGGAAATGGCAAACCTCTGAGAGTAAAAATTGCTTATGAAAAAGCTCCCAACCTGCCGTTCGGAACCGGCATTAAACTGTAGGTCCCTCCAACCCGTGTACAAATTCACACGCACAACACGGGTAGTTGCGGGAAGCTAGGCCTTAGTCTCGCGTAAGCGGGCTGTCGTGCCAGTCAATTATTAAAATTATAATCACTATACAGTAGACGCTCGCAAATTCGTACCACTTTGTACAAGGGGTAGTTCGAATTTCCGAAAAGTGAATTTCTGAACGTTTTTTAATTCACGTAAAAAAATCCAAAAAATATTGAAACGACATCTAGTGACTTGGATGTGATGCCATTTTTTTCCCCCCACATTAAAAATGTAATACGTTTTTTTTGCATACAAATCTCTTTTGAATAGTCGCTTAAAATGTCCATATAATCCACAGCTATGCGATTTGCCTGAACAATTTCATCAAACTTTTTTAACATTCAAATTCGAACGTCCAGAGTGATTATAATTTTTTTTTACTTTTTAATCGACACTGAGCCAAATGTTTACATGCGTAATAATCATTAACGAGCGTGCGGCCAAACTCAGCAACTAAACTAAACTAAACTTAAGCAAAATAATAGGTTCGAATTTTTGGAAGATTCGAATTTGTGAGAGTTCGAACTTGCGAGCGTCTACTGTATAGTAAATTTACTCACTTATAGCTTTGATTATTCACATTTTTGCTAGAATCAAAAGCCACAAAACTGGCTGCTAATCATTGCAAAACACGCTTTCATTTGATTTCTTAGAAATCACAATGAACTTTAGAGACAAGCATGAATTTTTAATATGATTCAAACTGTATTCAGCATTTTGTCAAGCTTATTAGATTTTAATTGTGTAAATTTTCATCTTTGCTTGCTTGAGAGTAAATTATAAATTACAAACAACATTGATGTAATTGATTTTTAATTTCAGAAAAACTCCAGTGATCAGTTTTTTCGCTCTATTTATTTTCTCTAACGTAACGAAAGCATGTGCAGTCAATCGCAGCAAAAATCTTTACATACTCGTACAGTTCATGTGTGTAATTTGTTTGTAATCACCGTTGAATATTTCCGTATTTTTGATGACAGTTATGGGCAATCAGCCATTAAAAATGATGAACGGTTTTATATTTATTTTGAACAAAATATTTAAAACAGTGCTATAAATTATGATATATTATTTTTTTTAATAATGAAAACAAATTTTAAAGCGTAGGTTGAATTGCGAAACATTGTGTTGGTTTCAGCTTTTAGTTACAATGACAATAGTTGTTTACTTGGTATATGTTTGGGAATTTCAGTTTTGGCGGTTTTTTCTCAACAGCCGCTGTAAAGAGTCAGCTCCACTCCCACTTGTTGTTTACTCCCCCCGCCAATGGCTTTGCAGTCGCTTTCAACACACTCTCTTTGCGCTCTCAATGCTCTCCACTTGGCGTTTGTTTGCTCCCCTTTTTTTCGACTAACAAAAATCAGCTGGTTTTCGTTGTGGTTGCAGTGCGCAAAATCGTTCGGAATGTCAGCATAAAACGTAACAAACAATAAAACTGAATGCTAAAGTAAATTTGTTGAATACATACGTACCTATCGCATTCGTTGTTATGGCAGGCATGTTTTGTTGTTGTTACAATGTTACTAAACAATTTGGGAATTGTGCATGTGTCATGCAAGCGAATACAGTGGCGACGAAAACAATTCAACAGTTTTCGTCTTTTATCTATTTTCCTGACTTTGCACATAAATATTTGAAATAGATGCAAGCAGTTTGGAGATTTTTTAAAATAAGATTATTTTGTACATAACAGTTAGAACTGTCTTGATTCAGATATTTTTGGTGAATATACCGTATTTTTTCAAGAGAGTGAGTACTTGGAAAATAACACAAAATGATTAAATTTATTCAAAAACTATTTTAATTTGAAATTCATTATCTGCTATTCTCAACTAATAATATTTATTATTATTTGGCGCAAATGTTTGGCTATTTCTGACGTATTGTAATCTGCTGAGCCGATTTTACACGCCATTTTCAAGCACATCTGGCTGTTTATCTGCTGTAGCTTGCTAAATGTTGTTGAATTTCGAAGATTGTTTGTGGATTGCTACCAATAACCGACGAGAAATATTCGAGCGGTGTTAGATCACACGATTCTGAAAGATAATTTACTAGTCCAAATCAATATAAATATTTATACAGCTGTAGCGTCATCTTGTTGGAACCATATTTCATCTGGATCAATGTTTTCTATATCTTAAAACCAAACCTTGTTGATGGTGAACTGGGAACGTGATTGGTTGATTGCAATATTAGCTCCAACATCATTTTGACAGAAGAGAGAATCAATTCAGTTATAAATTCAGATATAAAACAATAAAATTTTGCCTAAAACAAAACATTTTAAAATATATTTAAACATATTTGCAGGCCGAAAAAATAAAAATCTAAAAATAATTTGCTTTGGTGCCGAAAATAAATAAAATTCAAAAATTGTATTCCCCGATTTAAGTTAATATTGCACAATCGGTATGGTATAGCAAAAGGCATTAACTATTATTAAAAGCTGGTTAGGAAACACTGTTCTATACACCTCCTCCGCCGTCGTTACCCTTCTTTCCATCGCTTTGCGCCCCTTGAACGCTCGGTTTAACCGCCAAATGCGGCAGCAAACTGTCTGTAATTGATGTTGTTTTTTTTTTGTTTTATTTTCCGAGTGACCGTTTTCGGTGTCACTTGCAGCCAATGTTTCACCCTTAAGCCAATGTTATGGCCGTTTCATTCACGAGAGGCAACGAAAAAAGCGCAGACATTAAACCGCAACAACAACGTCAAGCGAATAGCAAAAACATGCGCTGCGAACGCTTGAACTTGTATTAAGTGTGGTGACAAAGTGTTTTCCCTGCACTCGTACTGGCGTTTATGTGTTTTCTGTTTTGCTCCTATTTTGCTTTGGGCTTCGCATGCCAAAATCGCGCTCAGCTGCTCCAATGCTCCACTGCTCTACTGCTCAGCTGCTGCAGCTGCCGCTGTCGCTGGCGCTGGCATGGCGCTGGCGCTGGCCCGCCGTCGCCACGACCCAACAGCCTCTGAGCGGTACACTTGACGGGAGATGGGCGCCACCGCCGTCAGCCGCCACCGTCGGCCGCAGCCGGGGTACAAGGCACAAGTGAGCGCGAGCAGCGCTGGCTGCTTTACCTTCTTATGCTGCAAGCTTCAGCGCCGAGTCGAGGCACTTTTCCGACTTTTCATTTTAGTCTTGCGTTCGTCGTGCCGTTTGTTGGTTGTTGAAATTGGCTGGCCGTCGTTGCCGTGGTGATCGCCGTGCATTGCCTTAAGAAAAACCCACAAAATCACCCAACCAAAGAATACCGAAAAATAAATAAATATTCAATTGTCGATTTGGCGAGTGCAGTGAAAATGTGCAAACACATTTGATGGCCTGTCAGGCGGAAAATCTGCATTTGATGTGATGACTTAATAGTGCGAATGATGCGCGCGGAAGCCGAAGCTGAAAAGTGTGTTAAAAATAATCGCGCTGATTAACAACAGACGAAAAAGTAAAAAGTGCAGAAATCACCAACGCTAAATCCCACATTACAAGTTTGTAATAGTTGTTTTCTTTGTTCTTTTTTTGTTTTTGCAAATGCATTGCTAAAAATACAACAACGACTACGTCAGCGCTGCTAGAGCGCCCGATATCGGCGACGTCGCGACGTCGGTGGTGTGCAAGTCAATGTTGGTGGCCACCTCGCTCTTTACGGGATTACGTCGGTTGTAAAAGCATAAAAGTGGCATAAATTCAAAACAAATATTGTGTGCAAAAGCGATTTGTGCTGGCCTCAGCCCTGCACTGTTTGGTGCTTTTATTGAATTTTCATCGATTTTGCTGGCAGCAGCGGCGGGCAGTGAAAGTGTCGTGCGTGCCGTTTGTCCCTGTTTCGAATTCGCTGTGTGCTGTGTTAATAATTTAATTTTAATGCAGCCAGTGTCTGCGGTTCGTGGAAAATGTGAAAATGTGAAAAGTGAAAAGCACTTTGCACAGTTGCGATCAAATTAAAAAGTTGACGTGACTCATTGCCAGCGCCAGCTGGATGTGTGTCCTGCCAGCGCCACCCTGCAAACCGCACACAAGACGTCGCACACCAGCCACCACTTGCAACACAACACAGCACAATAGCGAACAACGCGACGCGGCGCGGTGCGGTGCGGCAACAGGGCAAGGCATGACCGCGTGTTGTGCCCGCCGTGCCTGTTCGTAGTAAATTTATTGCTACGCTTTTCTATGGCGTTTATACGCCGAGCATTAGCGTGTGTTGGTGTTATCAATGGTCAACTGAAACGGCAGTACGCGAAAGAACGTCCAAGGAGCATTGTATTCTACACGGCCACGAGTTCCTTTGTTCCAATCGGCCCTTCATGCCGCTTCATTGAAGCCTTTGCGTAGTCCGTTTGTGCTGTCGCTCAGTTTATTTGCATATTTTCACTCAATACTATGACGACATTTATAAGTAGCCTGGCTTACGCGTGCGCAATGCAGCCTTATGTAATTTTATTAAGTCCCATGTACTCCTTCTAATATATTTTCCACAGACAGACACACCTACTTACACACATGTGAGGCCGTATTCATACCACCGCTGCACTCGCAATGACACTTTTGTGCACGCTTTGGTTTAGCCGCCTGCCCGTCGCACTATTGTGTGGCCTCTGCTTCTGTACATATGGATTATTTACTACAGTCGCATCGACTATTGCTCTCATATACCGATTGCATATAAATAGTGACAGTAAAAAAGTTACAACTGACACTTCCTGACAAGCGATGTGAATAAATAAATTGAATGCCAGTTAATTTGTAAACCAAAACCAAAACTCTTAATTGACGTCTAAGTACGGCAGTCAACTACGGAATATGACTGTAAATGAATAAGAAGATGATATGAGCTATAAGGATGCCTGTTTGAGTCTCAAAATCTTTATTAGTTGATTTGGAATGCTATGACGATTGTTTACAAACTCATGAACTTGAAACTGAAAAATGTTTTAAGACCGTCTTCACAATGACGGGTTTACGCGTATGGAACAGTTTTCAGAAATTACGCCCGTTTTCAATCATTTATTAATATCGATACTTAAATTGTCGAACTTCAATTTCACAATAGTAAGTTTTCAGAGGTTAACCACAACAATAATATTATTCAAATAAACGAAAACCCACGATTGACAAAAAGCAACTTAATAAGAAAAACAAAGGGGTTTCCAAATGCAATTTAAAAACTTTGCTGTTTTTACAGCAACTTTTCTTTAGGAATACGGATCTTGACAGAAGTTTCATAACGCATACAAATAGTACATATGTATCTGCGTACATACATAACAGGCACAACAATTCGATAAGACTTCCAACTTCCTTCAAGCCACGACGGCCGCTAAATTTGGTGCTAGTAAATTTTGCCACACCAATTCTGGACCTTTGTCCTTCTATCAAAGACCATTGTTAACATAAAATCCAAGATCTGTTTCATAAAAATTGGATTTTATGAAAAATCTGTTTCATAAAATCCAAGACACTTTCGGCTCTTTTAAACCACCCCAACCTTTTTGTTTATTAAATTTTTAGTATCTTTAAAGAATCAATTTTCTTTAGTACACCCATACCTCGCTATACGGCCTAGATACGTTCCACGAAACTTGGCCGCAAAGCGAAAAGCCGTATAAGGAATCAATTATTTTAATACAAATTCATACAAATTCAATGGGATCGGTTCCAAATTTATTTTTTTTATTTTTATAACAATGTTATAATTTATTTTTATAATAATAACAAAAATATAGAAACAAAAATGAAAGAACTTCATGTTACATAAAAATATTTTTTACGTCATCGCATAACTGTTATGAGAGAAAAATATTTTTTACGTTGCTCGGTAACGTTTGAATCTGTTATTCCACCGGTGAGTGTGCTCGTGATTTAGAACTTGAGTGGTTCAGAACTTGGATAAGTTTTGCATACAAAATGCATTGGTGCCGGTATTTTCAACGTAAAAAATATATATTGCAAAATAATAGTTATCATTCAACGGAAAAAAAAATCGCATTCACAATAGTTACTGCCAACGGAAAAAATATTTCCCACAAAATAAACGTTACCGAGAAACGTGATATATCGACGTCGAAAACATTTTTTTTTGGCCGTTATAGCGAAACATTTTAGGCCGTAAATCGAAAACGTGTTGAAGAAGGCCGTTATAGCGAAAGGCCGTATAAAGAGCGGCCGTATAGCGAGGTATGGGTGTACTTAAATTTCCAGCCCAATTTTCCTCTTATTTAAAGATATTCAAATTGCAAAAACAATCTTTCGCGCTTAAAACGTACCCAAGCGTTTGCGTCTCTAAAATTAGTGGCTACAAAAGCAACAACACAAACAAGAACAACAAAAAAAACTGCCCAGCATAGAGTGCCGCAAGCGAAAAATCCACCAACAGCACTCGACACTGTTGACTGTGTGCACAATAATAACAGCAACAGCAACAGCAACACAGCACAGCTCAGCTCAGCTCAGCTCAGCTCCGAGCGCCAGCTGCAGCAACGACAGCAGTGCCAGCAACAACAGCAGCAGCAGCAGCAACAATAGGCGTACAGCAAAACAGAAGGTGTCTTCGCCGTCAGAAAGAAACTGAAAAGCATTGGCTTTGCTACTTTTGTTGTTATCGTTTTTATTATGGTTATTGTTGTTGTTACTGTTGTTTTGCTCGTTGGTGGTAGCCATGCGCTGTACGGCGACGAAACACAACAAAACACCGAATGCAAACGTTAAGGCACAACAAAGCTGAAATACCACTAACAGCAACAGCAGAACGCCGACGACCAACAAAGTGAAAAGGAAACGGAGAGCATGAAACGGCAGCGCAAACATTTGTCCATGCGGACGATTAGGCGAATTGGTAGAGTAAACACTGGGCACTTCTGACCCCAACGTCGGCGCTGCGCTGCGCGGGTAAAGTGGGACTTATGCTTGCATTGGTGCCCAGCGCATAAGGCGACCGACTTGTTAGTTAATTTCACACCAGACTAACGTCAGTAAACACGACAGCAAATACGACCGAAACAAGATGACGCAGCGACACGACACTAAGTGAATTGGGCTCGTTTCTTGTGCATTTTTCATGTTCCATGTGTCGGCCGCTCGTCACCTTTCGCACATTTCACCTTGGAAGGGCGGCGAAGGTGTGTAAACGACGACGTCGGATTGATGTGTAAATTCAGGTGCGCGACAAAGGTTGTAGGTTACGAGTGCGTCGTACCGCAGCGTGGGCGAGCAATAAACTGCAAATTAAACGCGCATTAAAATGTCAACAGCGCCTCAAACGATTCGATGCCATGATGGATGGCGACCATATGGATGGATAACCATAAAAGCAGCTTTAAATTAAATGTATACCAACAAACAGCAGACGCCATTAGAAAAATTAGCGCATTGCTACTGAAAACCTTATCAGCTACAAATCGCACGCACACCGCCTGACTGCGTGTCTGACCTTCCCGCCTTTCCCTAAGCCTTACATAAGTACGTACGTACATTTGTACTTATTTGCATGTGCGAAGGTAGAGCGTCAGCCTAAAAACCCATTAGTCAAGCGTCCATTGGAGCCGAACGCATACTGTGCTTACTGCGCCAACCGGCCCGATGGGCGGCCGGCAATTGAAGTCGTAAAACGGCATTGCTGCCAGAAACGCCCTAAATTATGCTACACTAAATTACCAAACTCTATGCGTCAGTGTGTCGCGTCGCCGCTTTCAATTACTATTCTCGGAGGTTGTTCTGTGCTGTTGCTGTTGTTGTTGTTGCTGCTGCCATAGCAGTGCCCCGTTTTAATTATGTACTTTGTTAGCTAAATTTAGTGTTGCCGGCTCACACGTTGAGCTTTCGGCAATGCTTCTACAATGTGTGCACAAATTAAAGCAATGAAATGTTTTCATGTAAATCTGTTTAGTTGCCTTATTTTTCTTTGCCGCCCACGTACTTTGTGATTGGCATCTTTCGGCCGAAAATCAATAACGTCTTATGGCGCATTCCAGGACATACTTAGGCATACACATCTTGAGGGATTTGTTGACATACAGGTCATTGAACTGTAAATGAATTGGACAGCATTTATTAATAACACTGCACAACAGCATGTCTGTTACATGGAGTTTTTTATATGAATCTGAATCGTTTTTCCACGCTGTTTTCAAAACCATACTCCGTTTTTATGTAACTGCTCTAGTTTTCGCAAAAAATGAGCGTGTCACTTTTTCGAATTTTCCTCGGCTTTTTTCTCGTTTTCGACTGTAATTTCTGAACCAATAATCCTATCGACATGATTTTTATACAGTTGCACTTACAACATTTCACGCCATTCTGACATTAATCAATTTTATGCGTTCTAAATTGGCGTTGTAATAAGGTTTCAAAGTAGGAAAATATTGAATTTCAAGGGGTTTTTTCTGATGGCGAAAATTGTACAGATGTTTCATAAATCAAGTTACGAAGTATATGAATATCTTAGGAAGAAACATCAAACCATACAACACAGCCAAATTATTTGGCGGAATGCATATTCGCATCGAAATAATAGCAAAAATGTACCATAGCTGCTTTCATTACTTTTCATAGATTTTCCTTAAAAAATTTGGGGCCTAAAAATATGCAAAGTTTTGAATTTTTTTTGTTTAGAGCAATTCAAAATCTTTTTGTGTTTTGCTTGTGTTTCAGACTATAAATGTAACATATAAACGAGCATATTTTGAGGCTCCTAATTTTTTAAGGAAAATGTATGAAAAATTATGAAAATGACTATGGTACATTTTTGGTATTATTTCGATGCGAATGTGCATTCCGCCAATAATTTGGCTGTGTTGTAATGTTTGATGTGCCGGCATTCATTATACACCTAACTCGTTAATTGATTTACGAAAATTGTGTATGTTTTTGACCATCAAAGAAAACGCCTTAAAATTCCATATTTTCCGACTTTGAGGTCCAATTACCGCGGCATTTTAAAACTTATAAGAATAATTTGCATCGAAAAAGAAGCCGTGCGGTGTTGTTAATGCGATAAGGTGAAAATCATGTCTATCGGTTTTTTGGTTTAGAAATGACAACTTTAAGCTTTTCATATTTTCCGTATTTCATTCATTTGCGTTGTTTAAACTTCGTTCCACCTTTAAACACCTGAAATTGAATGGCTGTAAGTAACCGATTGCTCAAAAATTGCGCTGAATCGTTGAAATGCTGATGATGCGTTGTTGCGGCAGCGTTATTTATAGCATGGCTTGTGTACGCAGAGCACAATTTGAAGGCTATCGATCTGTTTTGATTTGCGTATAGTGTTGATGTGAAGTTATGCGAGTTGCGAGTTTTCCTATAAATATGGGTCGCTACGTCATGACGAAATGCAGAGCTAGTCGAGTTGGGCGAAATAATTGCTTGCTTTACTTTTACGACTCCTTCAAAACCACCGGGAATTGTTACATTTTTTGGCAACTCGTCAATGAATATCAAAATTCCTCCTAACTTGCTATGCCGGGTTTTAGAATTTCATTGAATTTTTGCACTAAGAACCATTTGTTTAAAAAGCCCAAAACAATTTGAAATTCCAGCTGTATTGATTGCACTGAAATATTTCTCAGCTTTGCAGCAACAACTTTTTGCAGAATTTGTGAAACTGATGGCGTGAATATTGCACTCATGTTTTCTGTCCGCACCCAACTTTCTTACCAAACGTAAGCACTGACAAGTGCACAACAAAAACAGAAAACCACACCACTTGTCTACAACTGTATACAATATTTTCTTTGGCACATTGCATGCTCTGCACGCTTGGCGCCGTGCTGTGACGGTGTGGCTGTGTGCACAGCTTAATGGCAGCCAAATGGTGCACTTAAATTCCATTTGCACATTTAAGCAAATGAATTTGTGTATTGGCAATTGGAAAATAAATCAAACAAAACATGTTGAAAATGTGCAAAAGTCTGTGAAATGAGTTGCGCGCCAATGGCAGTCAGCGAAAAACGCAAAGGAAATTCAAACAAAAAAGAACACAATGGGGAAAATACAAATTTCAGTGTGGCTTGAATAAGTTTTATCAAAGCTAAACATACATGTTGTACGAAAGGTTCGTAAAGTATGAAGTCATGCTTTTTATTATCATTCCTGAATCCCATTGTAGCTTAGTCATGTTTTTTCGGAAGTGTCCGCTTCGTTTGGCCTCATCTTTAAATAGTACTGAAATCACTCAAATTTCGAAGAGAATTTAACATCTAATTTTCAATTCTAAGGTGACCGGCTAATCAGACATTGGGTCTATTTCTAGTATACCAATCATTTAAATTCTAAGAGAATTTTAATTGTGCAGCTCTCATTCAGTGTAATTCAATTCAAAAAAAATGTATGTGTGTGTTTTTAAACCACTAACAGATCTCTTTCTTCTATTTGCATCATTTCAATGCAAATAAATTTAATTTATATGTGAATCGCACTTGCAAAGATTGTCTTCTGGCCAGCAACCAACAGCTTCCTTTACACCAAACAACAACGCAAATGGTTTACTTCAGAAACTCACATTGTTTTCAGCACAATCTGAGCAACATTTGCAAAATGTTTAATTTCTTTAGACTTCAAAAAGCTGCCCAAAGCAATAAACAGTTGAGTTTGTTTTGCTAGAAGCAACAAATGCCTCAAATATTACTCATACGCCTCAGTGCAATCGTCAAGCGTTTGTTGACCCGCCAATAAACTGGCAACCGACCAACGAAACAACAACCTTTGCACACTTGTGAACAGAAAACACGTGTTCAGGATTTGTTTTGGTGCAAAATTTGTCGCAGTGAAATGAACTCCGGGTCAAAACTTGTACAGCAAACGAAGCAACAAATTGTACGAGTACTGTAGATTTTTTATTGTTTTTAATCTATTCTTTGGTTGGTGACTGAAAGTCTGTCACACGACCATAGATAACCGACTGTGTTTTGATTGCTTTTTGCTTTAAGAATATCGATTACTTGGCCAAAACGAGTTGTGTTGATGAATTGTACTTATAACTGATTGACTTTGAAGTTGGTAGCTATTGTATTTTTTCATTGAGTGTTTTGCCTATTTCAATTAATTGTAATTATAAATAATTTCATAAATAAACAGTGGAATCTTCAAAATCATAAAAAAGAAATCCCCTCTTTTGGTCTGTTTGTTGAGAACGAAATTGCAGAAATCGCAATGAGTTGTTGTTTGCATTTGACTTTGATATCATGTCATCTTATTGGCGGTAATATTCGCTTTTGTTAATGGCAAACATTGTCAAATATGATTAACAGGAGAAATGTGGAAACGACGTGGGCTTCAGCTATCGCAAAGGTCAACTTTTTCAAGGTTGACGTTATTTTATATGAATTTGCAATTTATTGCTTTCGCCTGCTGCCGTCAGAAAGTTTTCCACTTCAAGTTTTAATATTTACCAATGACAGCACAAAGCACGTGCAGCGTTTCAGAAATGCAAAAACACATCAAAAGTTCAAACATTAGCATTAAAAAAATGTCCATTTATCAATCAAAGCAACGAAAAATCCTTTCCACTCATTTTATCATTTGGCGCTTGGGCGCGAAAGTGGTCGGGTTCAGCGACGCGCACCAAACGACCAGTCAGCAACGCACAAAATAATCGCTTCCAGTTGGCTTCAAACTTCCGCGTGTTGCTGCCACACGAATTCGTGGAATTTCGACTCGAATAAAAGCCGTGCAAACAAACAATGGCGCGTGTTTGTTTTTATTATACCAGCGAAACGTGAACATTTTATTACAGTGAAAATTACGATATTTAAAAAACCCAACATTGCTCATCCAAGCATTATGTCGTAAACAAAAACGCAATTTTCCGGCAGCGTAGGAAAAGTTTTGTTCAGCAAAGACTCCATGAGATATCCAAAAATTGCAAACAATTTAACAGTTAAACGAAAACAACAAAAAGTGCGACTCAAGTGGAAAATGAAGTCCTTATAATGCGCCTCACACACATGACCCCAAATAGGTTTCAGCGAGCAGAACCTACCAGAGGAAGCAGTACCGAAAAACCTCCTTTTGTATGGAAGTGTGCGCGAGTGTGAAATGCCCAGCGGAAGTAGGAAGCGACCGGATACGCTTGAACTAGAAGTGCTCGGTGCGCGGCAAATTGAGTCTTCCGATGATGAATGTGCCACCGCAACCCGCAAATATCAACAAAAACAACAACAGCAACTACAACAGTCGACCAAACCGAAAAATGCTCCAACCATATCCGATGCCGAGGTGTCGCTGGCTACACAGACGGCCAAAGCCGAACCGCCGCCACGTCGCCGTTGGTTTCAGTTGCGCCGCCACTCACGCCGCTGCCCAGCTGCACCTGCAGCCAGTGCCGCTGCGCCGCAATTGGGCACCCATACCAACACAAGCACTGCCACCAGCGCCGGCACCAGCGTCGGCGCCGCCACCCTAGCCCTGTCGGAGACCACAGCCATTGACAACTCAACGACCACCATTGTCGCGCCGCTGCCCACTAGCCAAACAATACCGGACGTGGCCGCCGTCCAGCCGCGCAGCAGCTCGAAGAAACGCCGCAGTAAAGCGCAAACGGAAAGCCTCTACAGCTTAGCGACACTCGCGCAATCGGGCGAGATACAGCTGCAGCCGCGCTCCGAACCCAATGTCCATGCAGCCGAGCTTGCGCCGGCGGCCGAAGAAGCGGCCCGGGCGCGCACCGCCGAGCCGACGCAGCCCTCCTCAAGTGCCGATCGCGGCAAAGAGGAGAAAACGCAAGCGGCCGTCAATAGTCAATGCGAAAGAGCGGCGCACACGTTCCACGAACGCGAGCAGGTGCTGCTGACATTGGAACTGCCAACTGTCGAGGAGGATGTGATCGACGGCGCGACACCGCCAACGGGAGGCTTGCGAACGAGCCTGATGTCGGTACTGGGAAAGTTGGCGATCTGGAAGCGCAGCAACTGCCGCCGACGGCAATCGCGCTCTAGCCACAGCACGCTGGCCGGTGGCGGTGGCGGTGGCGCTGACGGTATCAGCGGCCGAAAGAGTCTCAATGTCAGTACAGACTTTGAGCAATTCTCGACGGCAACAACGACTCCGGGCGGCAGCGGCGTCTTCGCCAGCGCCAAGGAAAAGGGCATCAGGCGGCTGTCGCAGATTCGTCGCCGACGCAGCTCATACTACTTTTCCGGTAATTGCAACACATTGATGAACACATTTGGTTTCGAGAGAGTTTTTTTAATTCACTTTCGCTGTTCGAAAGGAAGCTGCAGTTAAGTGAAGAAGAGTGAAGTTTTTCGCAGTTGATTTAACTGGTTTTTAATAGAAATTTTCAATAGTAACTGATGTCAATCTGAGTTGAGTGACTCTGTCCACTAGTTTTTTTAAGTCATATTTGTTTTATATTTTTCAACTCTTTTACGCATTTGCAGTTCGAAGGTTCAACAATTACATTGGTTTGTCAGTCAGAACTTTACAAAAGTTTCAGTTCATTTCGAGCTTCTGTTTTGTATCGAACATGAATGAAATTGTCAGTTTTATTATTCGCACATTTATATTCGGTAAAATGGGCCTAAAAATCACCGAAACAAAACAATATCTTTTAAAAATATTTCTTTTTAAGTATATGAAATAATTTGTATAATGTTTACTTGAATTTCTTGCAGACAACGAACGCAGAATTCGTGCTAATGACAGAGCGTTTAATGCACAATTTAAATACGCCGTAAGTAACCTCTCACTAAGTTGCTTTCATTTTGCTTAGTTTATTTGCTGAATTAAGTTTTCCTGTCGCACGACGCCAGCCGGTACGCGCGAAGCATAGCTGCACGTGAGTGTAATTAATCGGCGAGTAGTAGACGAAGAGCCAGTCGCGTCCAAGTTGGGTCTGTCTCGCTTAGACGGCACTAAACGCCTTCGCAGCCTGTTCGCTGTCATTCCATCGATTGAAGAAACGTGGGAAGCGCAATGAATGGAACCAAAACAATGACGACGTGTCCCCAATGAACTGTGGTCCGATTTTTGCCTGAGATAATACCGGCAGTGGCGGTAGCGACACGTTTCCTTTGATCACAGCACAATTGATGAGGATTTGCCTTGTTATCGCGATGAAATGGAACTTGTAATCGGCATTAATCATTTGCGCATATGTTGCGCTGGATGCGTCCGAACTGAACCGCCGCAGCAACAAAAGCTGCATGCATTATGAAAACTCAATTAGCACTGTCGCAGTAGCGAAAGTGTTGTGCCGCAGCAACACGACAGTTACAGTCATTCCGCTGGGACAAAAGAGTGCCTCACGTTGATGGCGGGATTAAAATTGCATTGACATTTCGCTTTTGTTCGCGCTGCTCCGCAGTCTTGCGCTGCATTGGCTGCTGCTGGCTGACGTCTGCTATCAACAACAACAGACCGAAAAAGAAAAATATTTATACATCATAAATAATTAATGGGCGAGCAAATTGCTTCGAGCGCTGGCTTTTTGCCTTTGGTCGCTTCAAGTATTGGCATATTTCTTACGGTCAATGGCTTCGCGATGATGGCGCAGTGCCTCGACTTCACGTCTGCTATGTGCACTGCAGAAATGTGTGGCAGTATAGAAGCTAAACATATTAATGCATTCATTAGTCTAGAATGCAGCAATGCATATTTTCAACATCACTCATACGTCACGTATGCCAAGCTTCGTGTGCCTTAATTGCAATCGCTTGGAATTAATTGATTAAAATCGTGCAGTTTCTGTGAATAATTCAATAGACAGACGTGTAAATTTGCCATGTGTCACACGTAGTTGAATATCAAAACACTTATCGCCTAAAGTCCACAACCGTTTCAATGGAAATACCGGTTTTTGTGTCGCGCGTCACCGCTTTGCATATTCATTGTTTACGGTCATAAATCATACAATCACGCTCACAATTTGCACAATTATGTAAAAAGCTATAACATTAGGTCGTGAATGATTAGTTATGTGTTTTGTATTTGCAGGATAACTACATTAAGACGTCCAAATATTCGATGCTGACATTTTTGCCGTTCAATCTTCTCGAGCAGTTTCAACGCCTTGCCAATTTCTATTTCCTCTGCCTGCTGGTGCTGCAGCTAATACCGGCCATATCCTCACTGACGCCAGTCACCACAGCCATACCGCTAATTGGCGTGTTGACTCTAACGGCAGTTAAGGATGCCTACGATGACATTGTAAGTGGCTGCAATTCATTTCAATAAAAACAGATTTAATTAACACCATTTAGTAAGTACTGAGTTGGAATAAGTTTTCCGTGACAGAATGTAAACACTTTTCTACGCATTTTTCACATAAATTTATGAGTACACATAAATACGCATAGGTGGACATGTTTATAGTGATTACCATCATTGCTGGTTGCTGTCATTTTTCGACTAACTAACGACCATTGAAGAGGTCTTTCAACCGCAACAATTACCCGTCCCCTGGCGCCGGCTGTGCGGCCCTTTAGCGGCCCACACGTGCTGCCTGCGTTCGTAAGCCGCCTAGTGCGCTCTCTCGACTGCTCTTCATGGAGCATGCACACTTGACATTGACATTTCTTGTTAGATATGAGCTTCAGCGTGCTTTAGTGACATGAAGCGAGCACATGCGAAATGCTTTCAAAATATTGTAAAAACGTTTTCTTACACTAATTTATGGCAGAGGTGGTGGTTGTGTGAGAACAGATGTTGAGATGAAATAAATGAATATGTAAATATTTAATATAGAAATAAATAATGTGTAATTGTTGGCTATTTTAAGAGTCTATAAGACTTTTTTGAATAATTAATAATAGAATATAATGAAAATAAATATGTTGATAGAGACAAATCTTAACAACTTTAGATAAGAAAAGGTTGCTTCATAGTTTTTGCATAATTTAAGAAAAAATATTTTGTTTCAGACACATTTAAACTAAACTTATTTAAACTTGGACTCGTTTTAAAAGATTTCAACTGTTCAATAGAAATCTTAATTTAAACCAGAAGCTACTATTTTCATATGCCACAATTTAGTCTAGTTCGTTCCTTACGGAACACAAACATGTGTTCCCACAAACTTGCCCATAAAATCCAAATGCAGAATGTGTAGTCCGCTTCCGTCACTGAACCTTACCCACTAGTGAATAGTTATTGTCCCACTTACCTTGAAAACGCCACTTGTTATATTCTAGAATCATATTCAACTGTTGTGCCTTCTCGTTACAGCAACGCCACCTGTCAGATTCGCAGGTGAATAATAGACGATCGAAAGCTCTAAGAAATGGCAAATTAGTCGATGAGAAGTGGTCAGGTGTTCAAGTGAGTATCTGCATGCATACGTACGCTGAATAACAAAGCCATTGAACGCGTGTAAATCACACATACAAACATACATGCATATTTACATTTCTAAGGCGCCATTCGTTCTAGCGAACTTTTGTTTTTTCTATTAATGTAAACGAAAAATCAATAAGCCTTCGAGAAATATTAAATATGTGTAGGCAAAAAAGATATGCGTGCAATGTGCAAATACACTTTTCACACCTCCCATCCAACAATAACGTTATGCTTTCCTTACCGTGAAGGTCGGCGATGTGATACGTCTGGAGAATAATCAGTTTGTGGCCGCCGATATTTTGCTGATCACCACGTCCGAGCCGAATGGTTTGTGCTTCATCGAGACGGCCGAACTGGACGGCGAGACGAATCTGAAGTGCAAGCAATGCCTGCCCGAGACAACGGAACTGGGCCAGCGACACGATCTGCTGTGGCATTTCAACGGCGAGATCATATGTGAGCGGCCCAACAATCTGCTGAACAAGTTCGAGGGCACACTGATCTGGCGCAATCAGCGATTCGGACTGGACAACGAGAAGGTGCTGCTGCGCGGCTGTGTGCTGCGCAACACGCAATGGTGCTATGGCGTTGTGATATTCGCTGGCAAGGACACCAAACTGATGCAAAATTCGGGCAAGACGCAGTTCAAGAGCACCGGCGTCGATAGGCTATTAAATTTCATAATAATTGGAGTGAGTGTGTGCACCAAACCTCTAACGTCGAGCCAAACCTAACCATCTACCATTGCAGATTGTGCTCTTTCTGCTTTCCATTTGCGCATTCTTTACGCTGGCCTGCGCCATTTGGGAAGGTTTCATTGGACAGTATTTTCAGGTAATGATAACTGAAACTTGAGTAAAATTGAAAATCGTGAACTAAGGAAGGAACTAATGTGCTTTTGTACATTTCAGGTGTACTTACCCTGGGAGAATATCATACCGAAGGAGGTCGCACAGGGTGCCACTGTCATTGGTCTCTTAGTATTCTTTTCCTATGCAATTGTTTTAAATACTGTTGTGCCAATATCTCTCTACGTTTCAGTAGAGGTAAGTGCCAGACGACAGTTGAAATCTCGACCTGCAATGAAAAAGTGTTTCAAAGAGTTCAAGTCCATGTTTACAAAAGCTTTTCAAATCGTGATAATTGAAATAATATAAAATCGAACAATTTGCTGATCCAGCTCATATTAATAAAACTTTGAGTCGAGAAAATAAAAACCTCAAAAGTTGAAAACACGGACAGAAAAAGAAAAACATAAAGAAAAAAGGCCCATCACTAACAATTTTGACAACGGGAACATCTTACCGACTATTGTATTTGTTTTTTTTTTAAATTGCGTGAAAATTTAAATAATAGAAAGTCAACAAATTTGCTGGTCCAGTTCATATTAATAAAACATGGTGTCGGGAAAATAAATCACATTTAAGAGAACCTCAAAAGTTGAAAACACGGACAGAAAAAGAAAAACATAAAGGAAAAAGGCCCATCACTAACAATTTCGATAACAGGAACATCTTATCTATTGTGTTTACTTTTTTAAATTGCCAGATATGGTTGGGGAAACAAAAAAATACTGTTAAAAAACTATTGAAAAAACCATTTCAGTAGTTTTCTCTAGAGAGAAGTGTGAAATGTATTTTAATTGGGTTTATGTGAATGGGATGCTTGTAGTTACTCCGAAATGGGCTTGAATAATGAAAGCTCTTCCTCATTGTATGTCGAGAAATGCAAGGCGTGTTGTGTCTTTGAAAATGTTCACTTATTTGAATATGTTTTGGCTTAGCCCTTTCGCTTTACATATACTACTTGGCTTGGTTAAAATTTTTTTTTATATTTATCCATTTACTAAAACTGTTTTTCTCTTTCGCTGCAGGTAATACGTTTCGCCCAATCATTTCTCATCAACTGGGATGAGAAAATGTACTACGAACAAACGAAAACACATGCCAAAGCACGTACCACCACCCTCAACGAGGAGTTAGGACAAATACAATACATATTTTCGGATAAGACCGGCACACTAACACAAAATATTATGACCTTTAATAAATGCAGTATTAATGGCCGTTCCTACGGGGATGTCTTCGACTTGCGCACGGGCGAAGTGATCGAGGTGACAGACGTAAGTAGTCAAACTAGTTTATTCCCTAATTTGCCCAAAAATATTTCCACTCATCTGACAGCAGCATATTCCGGGTTCAGCGCAGTCCTAAATAATGCAAAGCTCCTCTAATTACATACAACAAAATCGCGAATTTAACGAAAAACAACAGCATATTTTAATACTATTAACGACTCCTAATCATACATTCTAAGTGCATGAGGAATTGGTTATAGTTAATGCATAATTAATACTTTTAAAAATAAGCAATTAAATTCATTAATTTCAACTGTGAGGGTAGCTGTAGTACGACGATTCGAAAACACACAAATACATCCGATGAAACTGACAAGACTCAGAGATCGGCGATCTTCCAGCAATGTGGCCGCTTCAGTTTCGACTCGTGCGCACAATTTTATTTTTCAAGCAACTTTAGTTAATTTTTTCCATTTAAAAGAAACCCCAACATTCCAGCGCTTGGATTTGTTTGCAACAAAATTATGTGTAAATATGGCCCACTGCACAGTGTTCAAAGAGACAATTTTGATTTACCGTCCCAGCCGCACTCACCAAATCTGTTGCACCGAAACCATAGCACACTCAGTGATCACTCGACAGCCGACTTTCCCCACCAGTCGTTCTGTTTGTTTGTTTCCTTTGTTAAATTTTTGTGTTCTTTACAAGTAAAATACCTTAAAAATCATTCCTCGTTGTAGAAGCAAAAATATGTACAAAGTAGCAACAGCAGCAACGGCAACAACAGCAAATGCACTCCACCACCGCCACCAACCATACTGTTGCATGCGGCCGAGGTGCATCCGAAAAGCACAATTGTCGTGTCCACGCTCAACGAGGGCGGTGCGGCGGCAATCAAGCTGAAATCGGCCGCAACCAGCGCCGCCACCGCCGCCGCTGTCAGTGCCGCACAAATGGCCGTCACATCGCCCGTCCACAAAGAGCCGCCGCCCACAGTTGGCGATGCGTTCGCGACCGAAGCGGCGACGCCAGCCAGCAGTTCGAGGAGCCGCCGCGACAGCGAGCGTCGCGTCTACTATCGGAACGACAAGCAGTCGCCGTCGCTCAGCTCCACGGTGTGGCGCTCCAGGTCGTCGTCCACATCGCCGCCCAGTCGACGCCTACGACGCCAGTGTTCCACGCTGTCCAATGCCAGCGATAAAGTAATGATACTCAATGATTTGCCACAAAAGACACTCATTGTGTCCCATGCCAAAAACAACAACAGCAACAGCAGTAAAGTACTCACCACCATCGCCATCGCCACCAGCACCAACACCACTACCACCCCCACACCCACCATTGCCACCACAACCTACAGCACGTGCACCATAGTAGCCGATGCCGATGCCGACACGGACGACGATGTCGACGCTGATCTCGAGACAGCGGCATTGTCATCGCCCTCATCAGCACCGCCATCGCAGCCATCAACACCCTCGACACCTTCGTCACCATGCTCACCAACAGCAGCAGCGCAACTGACCACACAATTCACTCGAAAACGCTCATTTCACAGAAAAAAGTCGAAAAAATATCTAAAATCAGCGACCGGCAAGAAGTGCGCCAAGACGCTCTGTACGCCATTCTGTGCCTGCAATCGCCACGACCAGTACGCGAAGCCCAAATTGAAATTCACCGCTGACTGCATCGACACAACCACACGCACCGCGCGCACCCACACAAATACTAGCACCAATAACACCACCAACCCCACCACTCGCACCACCGACAATCTGCTTAACACTAACAATTACGCCACCAATTGGAGCGCGTCTCACCACAAAGTGCACGTATGCATGAGTTTTCTGTACTTGTGTGTCTATTGACTAACTGCTACACCGCTTTTGGTCCAACTTCCTGTGCTTGACCACGCCCCGAAACCGTGTCGATTAACCCATTGGCTTGTATAAGGCCGTGTAAATGACCGAACCACCAAATGCACCAAAACGCAGTATTTTCATTTTCCCACTTTGGTTCTATTTATTCTTGTAATGTAACTTACTCTAAGCTTTGCGATCTTTTCTGAGCTTTACCCGTACAAGCTTTAAAATCAGCTCGAAATTTATTAGGTTCTATACCAACTAAGTAATGCTACGCCTCTGCTTGCATTCTATTATATAATATCCATATAATGTATATAAGTATAAATATATTTAATTCCTTATTTATTCAATATTTCTCTCACCCAGACCTTTCTCTTTATCACCTCTCCTCTCCGATATTCCATTGCTCTATAGTCCGATCAATCTAAATAATGCATGACATCGCTAAAAACGGCCTTCAATACCCACAATCTACTACTTATCTATAAAATACGCTTGAATACTCTTATACCGCTACAACAATTTCAATTACAACATTTGAATCCCGATTGGAAAATGCCCATCTTCATTCATATGTTTGTCAACTTTGCTCTTTACTCTCTTGAAGGCTCTGGAACCGGTGGACTTCTCCGCCAATCCCGAGTACGAGCCCGAATTTCGTTGGTACGATAAAACGCTGCTGGACGCGGTACGCTCCGACGAGGAACATGCGCATAACTTCTTTCGCCTCCTCGCCTTGTGTCACACCGTCATGCCGGAATATGTCGAAGGTCATCTGGAATATCAGGCGCAAAGTCCGGACGAATCGGCGTTAGTGTCGGCGGCGCGAAATTTCGGTTTCGTCTTTCGTTCGCGCACACCGAGTAGCATCACCATCGAGGTGATGGGAAGGACGGAGGTAAGTTGTGGGACTCTCATTCGACAAAGTCATCTTATAGACTTCATATTCTTAAATATTCGCATAACAACCAATTTATCGGCTTACGCTTTCGCAGGAATACGAGCTCCTCAACATTTTGGACTTTAACAACGTACGCAAACGCATGTCGGTGATATTGCGGCGCGGCGACAATATAGTACTGTACTCTAAGGGTGCTGACAATGTGATCTACGATAGGTTAGGCTCTAGTCAAAATGATATTAAGACGCGTACTCAGGAGCATTTAAACGTAAGCATGCGCCCAAACCAACTCTCCCTCAAACCCCCTGACAATTCAATTATCGATTGGATAATGTTTTTGTCGAAACCAGAAATTCGCTGGCGAAGGACTGCGCACGCTGGTGTTGGCGGAGCGACGACTCGACGAGGCCTACTATAACGACTGGCGCCAGCGCCAGCAGGAGGCCTCCGTATCGATGGACGGGCGCGAAGACAAGCTGAGCGCCATCTACGAGGAAATCGAGAGCGAACTGACGCTTGTGGGTGTAACTGCCATCGAGGATAAGCTGCAGGACGGGGTGCCCCAGACGATAGCAAACCTACAGATGGCCGGTATCAAAATTTGGGTGCTAACCGGTGACAAGCAGGGTAACATTGCGCCACCATCGCCAACAACTGCGCACGACTTCATTCAGCGGCCAATGACTCTTTACAGAAACTGCCATTAACATTGGATACTCATGTCAATTACTAACCGATGAACTGGCCGACGTCTTTATCGTGGATGGCAGCTCGTTGGAGGAGGTCGACAAGCAGTTGCGTCAATTTAGGGAATCCGTACGGATCGTCAATAGATTTAGGCCCACACGTAAGCGATCCACTGTGTACTTATTTTACTGTTGAAGTTATTGATATATATTATTTGTGTGACTTTGCAGCACTCGAACCCAATGTCAATCTGAATTTGAACGGATCGAACAATATCGATCGGCACACTTCGTCGTCGATGATGGGCAGCTCGGCATTTCGCGCGCAAGTGTCGCCACCACCGCCGCCAGCGATATCAGTGGTTACGTTTAGGTGGGATGAAGACAAAATTAAGCATAATAAGGGCGAACCGGACAGGTAGAGGGAGCTCCATAACAAATGTCACACCCAACACACTCTCTATCTATCAAATGCCTACACTTTGAAGAATACTTCTTTGTTTTTCCTAATTTCTTGATTTCGACACTTCTTAATATAAACTTTTGAGTTTTTTTCTTACCAAACAAAATCAAAACTCCTTTTCGGTTCTTTACGTAAATAATTTGTGTTCTTCTGTAGTTGGTTACACTTTTAATTTTGTCGTTGTGGTGCTAATAATGCGAACTGGCCAGCAGTGGATGTAGGAGTGTAGCGTAGTGTTGGGTTTCATTTTGCACCATAGCAAAGAACAAACAGAAGTTGGCTGCTACCAGTAGATCCGCCATCGACCAGGCGAAGCAGAAATGAACACTATGTATTTTATTGCACAAGTCTCGGCCGATTTTTCACTCGACTTTTAGTGCGCTAATTACACGTCTGGACATCGTTGCACACCATCACGAAATCATCGTTAGCGTTTTAAAATGAGTGGAAAATTTGGCTTTGGACGAAACGCTTTTCAACGAGTTGTATTCTGCAGACCTGTGTTTTTGTTCACACTATTTTCAAATTGATTTCCTCAGATTAGTGCATTATGTACACTCGATTTTATTTTGTAACAATCGCACCCTCAGCTCTCAGGAGCCAATGTTGAGCTGAGGAGTAACCAGTTGGTGCAACCTGCGATATTTTCGCGTTTCGAATTTACAGTACTTTAGAGTAAATATTTAGTTGATTCAATTTATGTTATTGTTTTACTTAAACCCAAACATTGTTTGATTTGATATTTAACGAGACAAAACCAAAAACTTTTACATCATTTTATTTATTGTACAAGGATGATCCCCTCTATTGGTACTTGTTCCGCCCGGAAAGTAAAATTCATATATTTAAACGTTCATTCTTTTAGAGTTTATATATTTGTATATATAGCGCATATTTGTGTAATCGTGCATTTGCATTGAGACTCGAGCCACGATCATCGCATCCACAAATCATTTATGCATCGTACGCCGTAGTTGTTGTTGTCGTTATAACGTAACTGGCCTTCTATGCATTCGAGAGATCCGCTTTTCGACTGCTCTATGTGAAGTTCTTAACCAAATATCTCCAGTAGTGACTGTTGTCGCGCATTGCTGCTTCCAAATTGTGCATTGAGATCATTTCATTGAGCAAACTTTCGTTTTCTGTTTATCCTCCTGAAATTTGTGTCCTTTGTCCTGTAACTGTGCTTTTGTAATTCATAACCTAATATTGTACTTCATTGCTATTTGCACGTGTGCTGTGCAAAGACTCATCAACTTTTTGCTCATCTCCATGTCGTCGACATCAGATCGAACACTAAGTGTGCTAATTGAGTTCTCGCTTTATGCTCCATGACAGCGCCGAGTGCAACGAACTATACGACAGTCTCGAAAAGGACCCTGAAGGCGCGACCGCGCTGCCCGATCATGAAATCTTAGAAGAGAACACCGGCTTCGCCATTGTCATCAACGGGCACTCGCTGGTGCACTGTCTGTCGCCCGAGCTGGAGTCCAGGTATGAAAAGCGTTCTTTGCTTTGCTTCGTTTCCCCTCCAATAAAGTGTTCCCTCGTCAATCAGGTTTCTGGACATTGCCTCCCAGTGCAAGTCCGTCATCTGCTGCCGTGTGACGCCGCTACAGAAGGCGCTCGTGGTCGAGCTTATCAAACGAGCAAAGAATGCAGTCACGCTGGCCATTGGCGACGGCGCCAACGACGTTTCCATGATCAAAGGTACGAGTCACGAGTCACTGCAGCTGCTCTCACTCTAATGCTCTCATACTCCCCGCAGCGGCCCATATCGGCGTTGGCATTTCCGGGCAGGAGGGTCTGCAAGCGGTGCTCGCCAGCGACTACTCCATTGCGCAGTTCCGCTACCTCGAGCGGCTTTTGCTGGTGCACGGCCGCTGGTCGTACTACCGCATGTGTAAATTCTTACGATACTTCTTCTATAAGAATTTTGCATTTACGCTCTGCCACTGCTGGTACTCGTTCTTTTGCGGCTTCAGCGCGCAGGTGAGTGCCGCCTAATGGCAATGTTATGGAATCAAACTTCATGCGCTCGACTTGCAGACGGTTTTCGATCCGATGTTCATATCTGTCTACAATCTCTTCTACACCTCACTACCGGTGCTGGCGCTGGGCGTCTTCGAGCAAGACGTTTCCGACAAACACAGCGTCGAGTACCCCAAGCTGTACACGCCCGGCCTGAAGAGTCAACTGTTCAATACGCGCGAGTTCGTGTACAGCGTGCTGCACGGTGTCTTCAGTTCGCTGATATTGTTCCTCATACCTTACGGTACATATCGTAAAGCCAGAGGACGACGACTGCTGATCGACCAATTCAATATTTCGTATTTCGCATCTCCATTTCAGGCACTTACAAGGAGGGCGTATCGCCGAACGGCCTCATACTCAGCGATCATATGACTTTGGGCGCTGTGGTGGCCACCATTTTGATCATTGACAATACCGCACAGGTACGTAGAGCGCAGGCGTTTGTGTTGTTGTGTCGTTTCATGGTATCGTGCTCTGCCACAGATCGCCCTCTACACCTCCTACTGGACCATATTCAATCACATCACCATCTGGGGCAGTCTGGTGTGCTACATTGTGCTGGACTACTTCTACAATTACGTCTTTGGTGGACCCTACGTCGGTTCGCTGTCCATGGCCATGAAGGACCTGACCTTTTGGACGACTATGCTCATCACAGTCACTGTGATAATGGCTCCGGTTTTGGCCTACAAATTCTACCTGATTGACGTGCATCCAAGCCTGGAGGATAAGGTGAGCCGCAACTGGCGTTTTGTCGTGCTTCGAAACACTTTTACACCTTCAATTCACTTTTTGCACTTGGCAGATTCGACTGAAACGGCGCGAGGCCAGCCTACGCTCGCGCCAGAGCAATGTGGTGTTGCGTACGCCGTCGGCGCGCAAAGCGCGTCGTTCGCTGCGCTCCGGCTATGCGTTTGCCCATCAGGTTAGATTGGCATACCACTGCACTTTTTCAACACTCCTAACTTCTGATTCGTTGTGTTTGTTTGCAGGAAGGTTTCGGCCGCCTCATCACCTCCGGCAAGATTATGCGCAAACTGCCGCAGGAGCTGGCCTTTCCGCTCGGCCTGGGCAGCAAAAAGGTGCAGGGCACCGCGCCCGACTCCAGCGATGGCAAACCCAATCAGAACAATAACAACAGCACCAAGAACAACAAGAACTCGTCCACGGGGTACCTGAATGAGAACGACGCTGAGGGTGGCGCCGGTGGCGGCGGCGCACACGGCATCAGCTCAGAGAACGCCAGTCCGCGTGCGCCCTGCCAAGACTTGGACACCATCAACCTCTGAGCACGCCGGCGAACGCAAAGCGAATAGCCACCGGACCAGCCATGCGGACACAAGTAGCAAATGAGGGGAAATGAGGCGACGAACGTTTGTAGTCATAGGTGTATCACGTTGGTGTTGCATTGTTAATTTTTGATAAATACCTAAATGCGAAATGCAACTAGCTTTAAACTGCAAACCTAATTTAACTACTACGAGTATATTACGAAGTAATGTAGGAAAGCAATTTTGAATTTAGTCTGTTGGCAGGAATTGCGTAGAGTTCGATACCAAACTATGATAAGTGCAAGGGGCTTTATACATCTACAAAGGATAACGTTAGCTAGTGGCTTTAGGCTGTAAGTTGGCCAGCAACAATTAACCGAAACAATAAGAGGGGAAACCAAACAACCGACAGAGCACTCAGTGGACGTAGGCTTTAAATAATGTTACTTTAGCATATTAGCGGCTGCATGCATGAATCTGCTTTGCTGCAGCGCGGAAGAGGAACCGAAATCTCAACGTGTTGCTGCAGTTGGCCATAGCAGAATAGCTTCGGTCGTACACTGCAGCAGCAACAATACAAACCGTCTTAGTCTCTACTTAATGAACGCTATGAATTTAGTTAGTTGAAGGCGTAATTTTGCTACGTAGTCATGAGTATAGAAATATTTATTTGTATGGTGCGCGTGTCGGGCGCCACTCGAAGTGGAGTGCGCGCGCGTCGCGTCTTTGATACGTAGCCGTTAACATCTAATCGTAAGCAACTTTTGTGATTTAATTTTTAAGTTTCTCTTAAGTAGTAGGCGAAAATTTACGCTTTTTGTGTTGCAAATTTTTCATACAAACATTAACGAAATTAAAATCTCCAATTATGATTTCCAACTGAAGTGTATAGAATTTTTCTTTTTCGGCAAACATCGTGCGGCGGGTTGCATCAATTAAGCACCGGCATCGAAGAAGAGGTTAAATATAGCAAAACTGCGTTGTCACTGTTTAGTCATTTACTCGGCGTTTTTTGGCAGGATTTGAACATTTTGAAAAGATCAATATATATATATTTTGTATTCTTGGTAATATTTCCACACAGTAAAAGTTTAAAGAGAAAATAAGCAAATGAAATATGCGAAATATTATATTTGAATATTTTAATAAAAATTTGGCAAAAGAAAAAGTTATGAAAAATGTGCTATGAAATTGTTATGTACTGTTATGTATTTGTGAGTATTTCCCTATTTTTCCATTGCAAAAACAAAATTATTTTTTAGTAGATTTATTGTCTTAACTACTGACAGAAAATCATGTTAGAGGGATGTGCTTACTCCTGGCACTCTCAGAGGGCACTTACAATGGGCAATAGCCCCGCTGACTGGGAGTACGGGTTTTCCCGCCTTTGACCCTAACCTAACCTTTGGTCACTAAAGCAGCTTCTTAGTCAAGTCCTGCAACTGGGCAGAATATAGCGAACGTTGGTAGCGTGAGAGACATCTCTGCGCTATTTCATAATAATTTGGCAAATTTGGCAATTCAATACAGTTCGAAAAGTTATATTAGGTTAGGTCTGACTAGCTGGCCCAGTGACTACACAAAGATCAATTAGATTCATGGCAACGCTAGGTAGAATTCTATATGCGTCTGCATTAGTTAATGCCAATGGCCAATACATATATAGAAATATATATATGTATATGCATCACTAATAGATTAGTAATATAAAAGTACTTGGAGGATATTCCAATACTTTGTGATCTTAGTAAAATGTCTATAAATACATTCTGAAACTATTGCTTTTTATTCCCCTAACACTGCACTAAACATAAAACACTGTGTAAACAAAAAATTCATTCTTTCCAAACTCTCAAATCCTTTCAAATGAAATGCTCGAGGAATATATTTTACCTCTTCACAAACTCAATTTAAAAAATTGTTCGACGAGTAGTTTAACAAATATTTTACCTCTTTTAATCGATTTAAAAAAGAAATACTAATTTTCTCCCCCCTGCTGTCACGTGAAGTTGGTTGCATGGAAGATATCAAGCCCTGAGTTGCTGTGTGTGGAAAAGTGTAGGGATTTCCAATATCAAATTTGTATTAATTTTTGCTTGCATATTTCGGCGATATATGCCTAAATAAATGCCATAATATTCATTTCACTGAGCATATGTGTAGGCTTAGCCTTACTTGGAGGCATGTAAAACGTTTGGTCCTTCTGGAGTGACCACTTTTCATTCAAGAGCAGCTTCATCAAAGTAAAGCATAGAGAGCGACTTGTCGAGGTGCTATTAAAAAGCTTTGAAACTTTGTAAATCGCGCACTTTGTAAATTGCTGTTCTAAGTAGCACTTACTATGACTAAATTTTGTATGCAAACTTCCAGAAAATTGGATTCAAACCCTCAATTGAGTTAAAAAATGTCAGTATTTTCACTGAGCGAATGCTTGAAGCCTTCATTAAAAAGTAGAGAACCGCAGTAGTCAGCGGCAAGTAGATAATCTCTTTGATATAGCCATTTCTCATTTTCAGTTTCCGTATCAATTAATTGAACAAATCGAAAATACGTAATACATAAGTATTCAAATATCAAACATTCAGTATAAATTAATATTTCCAATGTGACTTCTGGTTTTAATATTTTAGACAGAGCGTTAACAACAAAAATTCCAACTCATGAACTAAGAAAACTTTTAATGGCTAAAGCTTGGTTGAGCTTACAAAATTTCAAATGTAAATCGTTTCGGCTTTCTAAATTCCAAAAATTGTCTAAAATGAACAAGAAAAAAGAATAATTCTTGCTATCAATGCCTAATTATGCTTTTCAATATTTGCAAAATTTTCCAGCCGAATTTTTTCAAATAAAAATGGATTTAAGAAAGTTTTAAATGTATTACAACGCCACACAAATTACATTTCGGCACCTTATTTTCAATGTAAATTTGGTCAGCCTAAGTTTTAACAAAACAAAACATTACTAAAAGTGTACTTAAATCCAAATAATTAAAAATAATTTCTTGAACGTCAGCTGAATGGCGTTCGATTTGTTGTTGCTATTATTAATAAATAATTGCAGGTCTCTAAAACATCAGTTTTTGTAGCAGCAAATCGTCACACACACACACATTAGCGTTAGCATTAACCGAGCGATTCGTAACTTTAAGCCGATTCTCATATACTGTAAGAGACACCTGCGAGTTTCATACGTAAAAAATCATGTTTATTTTTTAAAGTGAAGCTGAACATTTACAAACAATTCGTAAGTTAATTGAAATAAAGAAAAATTGTATTTTTTGCAAGTAACAAAACATATTTTACATATTTAACATTAAATGGAAAGCGTTTGGTCTGACTTTTCTCAGCGCTGGCATTAGATGCTACACTTTAGCGCGAACACTACACAACACGCGCTTCAGAAGAGCTTCTTGGGCAGCGTGCTGCCCTCCAGGGCATCGATCAGCTTTCGCTTCAGATTCGGCTTCTCGTCCACGTTCTGCTTGTTGTTGGTGGGCATGGGCAGCTTGTGACCGACCGTCGGCGCCGGCTTGTTTGAGAAATACTTCATGCTGAGCGCCTCCGTGCAGGTGCAGCGCTGTGAGGGATTCAGAGCCAAAAGCTTCTCGGCCAGCGCAATCATGTCGTCCGGCGCCGCCGTGAAGATGTGCTGCAGCGGTATGGCCGGGAACGGCTTGAATTGCATGTAGTCGGGCAGCTTGCACAGGCCGGCCCATGTCTCTTCAGTGGGCGTGCCCAGCGCCTGGAAGATCTTCGTCAGCTGATCCAGATCAGAGTCGCCCGGCAGAAAGGGCACGCGCAGCAGCAGCTCCGCCAGTATGCAACCGACCGCCCACATGTCGATGCCAGTGCTGTACTGCCGCGCGCCGAACAGCAGCTCGGGCGCCCGATACCAGCGCGTCACCACCTGATGCGTGTAGATGCGATTGGGCGAGCCGAAGAACTTGGCCAGGCCGAAATCGCCGATTTTCAGCACGCCCTCCGTGTTCACCAGCAAATTGTTTGGCTTCAAATCGCGATGCAGTATCCAGTTCATGTGCAGGTACTCCAGGCCGCGCAGCGTCATGATCATGTACGCTTTGATGTTGGCTTGCGTGAGTATGATTTTCGGGTCTTTGATAATGATTTCCAGGTCGGTGTCCATAAAGTCAAACACCAGCGACACGTTCGACTTGTGCCCGAATACGTCCACCAGGCCGATGATGTTCTCGTGCTGCAGCTCGTGCAGCAGCTTAATTTCGCGCAGCGCCGTGCGATTGATGCCATCCTGTGCCTCCTCGCGGCTGCCGATCTTAATCTTCTTCACGGCGACAATTTGCTCTGTGAGCACATCGCGTGCCTTGTAAACCGTGGCGAACTAGAAGTGCATTGGTTTGAAAAGTGAAAAGCGGCCAGAACGAGTGCGAGAAGTGGACAATGTCTTACCTGACCCTCACCCAAGAAATCGATTTTCTCGTAACGCGTCAACTTGCTATCCATTGGGACTAGTTTGAGCTGCACTTGTGCAAGCAGCAGTTAAGGCCAAAAACGTGGCTTCTGCCGGTGCTTTTCTTCTACAGGATTTAAAAGGATTCGCGGCCGGTTGGATTGTTTTCATTGAATACAAAAGTGCTGCCAAGTCTAGTTAATATAGCCATCCACTTTGCCTTCTTATGGAGACGCCAGGTGTCGCTGGTAACTTAAAACTTAAACTCAAACTAGACAAATCATTTTTCTTTTACATGCACACTGTGGTTGTTCAAACTCACGGAAACATTTTACGTATACTTATTTGAATATGCCTGAGAAAACCTAGCTTCTATAATTTCCGAACCGCACTTTAGTAACTTTTCTTCACAAATTGCTTATCTGTAGAACTATCTGTGCAACCCTTCAAAACGGCATTGCCAACCACAAGCACATGAAACAAGAAATTCCAGCCGCTCTTCATTTGACAACCGGAAACACATATTAGCCACGGACCTGGCAGCATTGATCGAACATGTTCTTTTTCAGGCGAACGCCATTGCTGTTTGCATCGGGCACGGATTTTCTAAGCATAAAAGTAAGGATATTTATCGAAAACTCGTCGCTATTTGCATTAAAAATGCTCGAAAGCACGTTAGAAGCACTGCCGCATATTTTTCAAAGAGTCGCGGACAATTCAACACATTCAATTTAACGAAATTCACACTTCATAGCGGTCGGGTAAAAATTGAGGTTAAACTCATTTTTTGGAAGTGCATGGAGCGCCCGGAATGAAGTTTTCTTGTGCACGTGGTGCTCCTATGGAATTGTGATTAAATTTGCGCCTAAATATTAAAACTTTACGTAGAAAGCACCAGGACGGTTTAAGAAATGTTCTAAAGTGTAAAGCAGGCGTGGAACATGTCCAAAACTAAAACCGTACACGTCAAAAACGATGGCGAGTATGGCATTCAACTGGACTACATTATAACCCATGATTTACTATTCCTCTTAAGGATATCGGCTAAAAGATAAGCTCCTTAATAAAGTTAATAATCAACAGCAACGCTACTTCGTTGCGTAAAGTTGCAGATTTCATGCACTAATCAAACGGAACTTTCTCCTTTAGATTGTGGTGCTCTAATGGAATTGTGATCAAAATTGCGAATAAATAGTAAAATAAATATAAAAAGAACCAGGAGTATGTCAAAATTGTAGAAAAGTAATGGCCATTTGTGCAACATGTCCAAACCTAAAACCGTACACGTCAGAAACGATGGCGATTATGGCATTCAATTGGACTACATTAAATTCCATGATTTACTATTCCTCTTAAGGATATCGGCTAAAAGATAAGCTCCTTAATAAAGTTAATAATCAACAGCAACGCTACTTCATCGTATTTGCGTAAAGTTTCTGATTTCATCTAGTAATCAAGCAAAACTGTTTCCTCTGCTTTACAGTATGGCTGAAGTTGAAGAGGGCGCCGTTGAAACCTTCGAGGAGCAGCCTCCAATTGAGACGGAAGGTGCAGAATTGATTTTGGACACCAATATTCCGGCCACCACGGAGTTGCCCGAAATCAAGCTTTTCGGACGTTGGTCTTGCGATGATGTTACCGTAAATGATATCTCGCTGCAAGATTACATCTCCGTCAAGGAGAAGTTCGCACGCTACCTGCCGCATTCGGCTGGTCGTTATGCGGCGAAGCGTTTCCGCAAAGCGCAATGCCCCATTGTGGAGCGTCTGACCAACTCTCTGATGATGAAGGGCCGCAACAATGGCAAGAAGCTGATGGCCTGCCGCATCGTGAAGCACTCGTTCGAGATCATTCACTTGCTGACCGGTGAAAACCCACTGCAGGTAGGTGTAATGCTCTTCACGCAGGTTGTGCATAAAACGCTAACTAGTGTCCCATGCTAAACTGTTGCTGAGAGCTAATTCAACTACTCGGTACGCAGGTAGAATGTGGACACAGATTAATAAATTTCGCCGCTTGAGTTTAAGCTGATACACGCTTATGTGTGCTTTTCCGGGCGGAGTAATTTTACATAGTAAATGAAGCAATAAGGCATTTTTATAAAGTACACATTTTCAGCTACTAATTTAATCTCTATGACTCTTTTTGGCTACAGATTCTTGTTAGCGCCATTATCAACTCTGGTCCACGTGAAGACTCCACACGTATTGGACGTGCTGGTACTGTGCGCCGTCAGGCAGTTGATGTGTCACCACTGCGTCGTGTTAACCAGGTAAGTGTGACAGCAAACGCATTCTACTCTCTCATGCCTCGGACAATACCTTCCTAAACGAAAACGCAATATGTTTGGAAGACTATAACACTTGGCTATAACAACGTAACTTTAAATATCCGTAGCGGCACCAAGTATTCACCCGCTTGTGCCGTATGAACTAAAGGTACATGCAAAATTGTAATTTTGGAAGAGCCGAATTTTAAAAACAAAACAGCAGTCGAAACATTATTTGGTACTCTCATGCCTCGGACAATACCTTCCAAAACGAAAACGCAATGTGTTTGGAAGACTATAACACTTGGCTATAACAACGTAACTTTAAATATCCGTAGCGGCACCAAGTATTCACCCGCTTGTGCCGTGTGAACTAAAGGTACATGCAAAATTGCAATTTTGGAGTCTAGCAGAATTTTAAAAACTTATGAAAGTAGCAGTCGAAACATTATTAGGTACTTAAAATTTGTATCTTTTAATTTCAGGCAATCTGGTTGCTGTGCACAGGTGCCCGCGAGGCTGCTTTCAGAAATATCAAAACCATCGCTGAATGTTTGGCCGATGAGTTAATCAACGCTGCTAAGGTAATTTGATATATGAAATCTGCCATATTTAAAGTTAATTGGTTGCAGTCTACTCTAATGCAGCGTAATGTTGTTTTGTATTTACGTTGCCTCGCTTGTAGACCAAATGAAGACGCACGCCGTCAGTTCTATTATCCTAGCGTCTGAAGTAGTTTTTCCGCATTTTATGACACTCGAGAAACGTAGTACTACAGTTTATAAATTTCTAGTCACATTAAGTCCACTCTAATGCTGCGTAATGAATTCCCAAATTTGCGTTGCCTCGCTTGTGGACGAGATGAATATTGGTTTTATTATCCTAGCGCTTGAAGAAGTCTGAGACATTTCATTGTGCTCGAGAAACGTATCACTACAGTCTATGAATTTTTAGTTACATTAAGTCCACTCTAATGCTGCGTAATGAATTGCCAAATTTGCGTTGCCTCGCTTGTGGACGAGATGAATATTGGTTTTATTATCCTAGCGCTTGAAGAAGTCTGAGACATTTCATTGTGCTCGAGAAACGTATCACTACAGTTTATAAATTTCTAGTCACATTAAGTCCACTCTAATGCTGCGTAATGAATTGCCAAATTTGCGTTGCCTCGCTTGTGGACGAGATCAATATTGGTTTTATTATCCTAGCGCTTGAAGAAGTCTGAGACATTTCATTGTGCTCGAGAAACGTATCACTACAATTTACGTCAATTTACGACTTTACGATTACGAATAGTAATAAATATTTATAAACATGTTGATTCACAATTTGTTTTCTCTCCATTGCAGGGTTCATCCAACTCGTATGCTATCAAGAAGAAGGACGAATTGGAACGTGTTGCCAAGTCCAACCGATAAACACTACACATTCGTTTTTGTGTACATTTTTTACACTAATTAAACAAATAAAGATTTGATGATATATTGAATAAACACAGGAAAGAATTTAATGTAACAATTTCTGGTATTCAAACTTATTGCAGAGTTTTTGACGTTCATGGGGTACATAATAAGTGGAGGGGGCTAGGTGGCATTTTCAAACAGTTTGGTCTTAAATTAATTACCTAACTTAAGACAAAATCTACAATAATTTTCGCGACAAACGAAATTCATTAAAAGCAAACTGGTTTACAGCCAACAACGCGCTGATTTCATACGGAATTTCGGTGCCTCAGAAAACGTATATTCCATTAAATTCAATGCAACACCACAAACCGTTTCATCGGCCGATACCATTTGCCGAAGTCGATTTGCTATTTCATTTTGACAGCAACAGATTTTGTTTTTTATTTGCTCCGACACTGCCAACAAGGCCAGGGCCTCCTTATCACTAACAACCCTGTTTCCAACAGCTGATGGGTGCTGTCATTCATGATTTTGAATTTGGAAATTGACTTTGGCGGCAAATAGATTACAGAAATAAATCAACCGTCCTGGAAAGCGTAAAATGACCAGCGAAGCTTCGGAGCCATCACCGCGTGCCACAGCAGAACCAGATAAAAGCAATAATTCCCGCATTACACAGTCGTAAGCCATCGAAGACATTGGACAACAATTTGTTACAATCTTTAATTCGCTCCGCTATCATCAAACAGCTTTCGCGATCAGAAGCAAATCGAGTCATTTATACGCCGCAGCAAACTATTGAAGATTATCGAAGGCATCGCCGAACAATACCTGAAGAAGTACAACGAGACAAAATTGCCGGAGGACGCTTTAGCCGCTGTGCTGGTGCCGTTGCACTTCGAGTACGCTCACTTCATAGACTTCTCCGCCATCGAATTGTTGCACTTGGCCATCGAGGAGCCGTTGCAGTTCGCAAACGCCGCCAAGTATTGTGTCTACGGACTGGTGCGCGACATAGTCAAGCAGTCGGCAGACGGAACAGCTGGACTGAAGTCCATCGACATCGATCAGGTGAACGTGCAGCTACGTTTCGTTGGACTGCCACTGCAATCGTCCCTCCTCTTTGGTCCTCCATACGGCCTTTGGCGCACTGGACTATCGCTGTTTGTGGGCATTTTATCTGCGCTCACAGAGCCACTTGTGGCGATGTAAGCCACTCTTTAGACATAAAACACTTTTAGTATATACTATCCAACTGCTTTCAGCGTTCAGTCGGTGTGGTTCTGTTCCACTGGTTGCACCAGAAATAAAATAAAATCCGAATCCAGCGATGGTGAGTCGTTTCTTATGCTTCTAATTTGTTAAAAGTTTTTGATACTAATTTAATAATTAATATTGACTTCTGCCATAGCTCCCACGTGCAATAGCTGCGCACGTCCCATGAGCGAATACAGCAAACTGCGCGTCGTACAGCATTACCGTCTACTACGCCTACTCCCCCCAGCCTGTGTGGAAACACCGCGGGTGCTCAACAAGATTTTTCGCGCGTTAACAGTGCGCGTCAGTGGTGAGCACCAATTCATCGACTAGCTGCACAAATCTATGAATTACTCTCTGCTTGCCCACTTTAGATCACACACACGACTGTGAGTTGCGCTTGGGCCAGCGCTACCTAGTCACCGGTTACTACGACTACAACAACAACGCGCAAGAGTTCCGAGCATGGAACCTGAGCGAACACTAGAAAATGCGTGGGCGATGCTGCGCAATATTTCCGACTCCGATCTGGACGCATTGCTACACTACGACAGTCCGCCGTTGTCGCTGCGGTCCCGTGAACATGCCAGGACCTCGCAGTCACAGCGGAACGAAAATACAGCCGCTGCAGACGACAATGACTGCAGTTTGTTACATTTTAACCGCGAACCATTCCCATCGCAATTAAATTCACAGCTTCATAATGATGTGCCGCCTAAATTCAATACAGACCAGCTGGATGTGTCACTGAACTTCACATGTGCGCCGCCTTCCTGCTCCGAGGCGTCGGTTATAATGAGCACACAAACAGCGGAGCCGATCACGCTGGACGAAACCGAGCGACCAGCTGTAGCGTCGCCAAACAACAACATGGATTCCAAAGGTGAGCCCGAATTCATGGACTTCCAGGACTTTGAAGTAAAGCTATCGCCGCTGAGTGATATTGATTTTGCGGAGCTGGAAGAGTTTGAGCGCAGAGTCAACATGCAGTATGACACTTGCCAATCGCAGTCACCAATTCAAACAAAACTGCAAGAACGTTTGGTATGTAGCTAATTTTATTTTTGCGATTTAGTGCTATGCTCTCCCTTGCAGCACAAAACTCAGGTAGAGGTCGATAAACAGCGCGAAGCAACGCCCCACAACATTTCCACCTCCTGTCCCTTGCCTGCTCGAGTGGCACGCAATAGAACCATCAGTCCCATCTTGGCTGACGAAGTAGAAGATGATCCCATTAATTATCTAACGCTGAGCATCAGCAATTCCTCTCAGTCGGCAGCTGTCAGCGGATATAATCAAATGCAAGTATCCTGTGGAAAACACGCACAAGCCAATACTGTGGCTCCTTTGGACTACTCGCGCCGCCAGACGTCAGCCGTTGACGCACACAATTCGGCTGGCAGTGAAGATGCTGTCCCACACCATGCCACAAGCGTTGCCAGCGCGCCAACAAATTCGGTTGGCAGCTTTGTAGCAGATGCGACTTTAGTGCCATCGTCGGTGAAGCAACTGTACGATCTGATCAAGGCGCAGTACTCGGACTTTGCTTTCATTTACGCGCTCAGCGCGCAACTGTGCCAGGAGCGAGTGCCCATGGACTGTTTCGTCAATTTGAAGATGGGTCTGCTACTGAGTCTGGCCTCCATTGGGGTAAAGCACTTTCATCGACTCTCTTTATATTAGTTTGTCACTCACTCGACGTTAATTTGTGTGCGTCTTTAGCCTAATCCCGATCGCCCACCCATACCCATTATTGCCATGGGTAACGACACATGCATGGCCAACTACATGCTCACTAATATTGGCCAGTTGGCGCCGCGCTTCGTTGGGCCCGTCGGCAGCGTGAAGGCGCCGTCGAGCGCGGGCTATCGCAATCACACCTGGATCGAAGCGGACCCGATATTGCTAGCCAAAGGCGGTGTGTTCTTTGTGGGAGACTGGTCGCGCATCAAGTTGACGCGCGCCGACGAGCTGTTCAGGGTGATTGAGTGCTCGCGCATTGCCATCGACCGCTGCGCGCAGTCCTATCCACTTGAGGCTGCCATTTGGACACACTGGCGCTCCTTCAAGTCGAACGCCAAAGACCAGCAAACCTTCAACAAAATCGTCAAGTGCGCATGAGCGGCATTGGCAATTCATCACAACAGGCCAGTCACTAATGTGGCTTTTCTTTCAGAATTTTCGGCATACCCATTTGCATGGACGACGATAACCACGAAGTGCTGGTCAACTACATCCTGGAGCAGTCCGCGACGCGCATTTTCGAGTCTACCGTCGATCAGTTGTCCATCAGCAGCGCTGATATGCGCGACTTCTTGAGAGCCGTCTGCAGGCGCAGTGTTGACCTGACACCAGAGGCTTCGCTTCTGCTGCAAAAGTATTTTGTTGCCTCGCGCGTTGAGCGCCCAGGTGCGTTGGTATCGAATAGTATCTGCTCAGCCTTTATCAATCTGCTATTTATTTTCTTCGCAGAGTGCTTGACAAAGCAGGCCTTTGTTATACTGAAACAGTTTGCCGAGTCGTTCGCCAAGTTGGCTTTTCGTCACGAAGTGCTGCAAATCGACGCCGTTGCTGCGATCTTTATGTGCGAACGCTTCATACAGAGCGTTTATGACGCCAACGAAAACTCCCCACCCACATTCGAGTCGCATAACTTTGTTGGCTCTGTTGATGAGCATCTGACCAACTTTCAAAAGTGGCTGCGTAGATATATTGAAAAATTCCATGACAAAGAGTAGGAAAGTAGTCCAAAGCAGAAAAAGCCAATGTTTATGTTTTTTGTAAAAATGTACATTTCTATTTTAAAATAGTCCTTTTCATAACTTAAGCTATTACATCAATAAATAAGGTATACATTGTGAATGTAGATATTAAACTTAGCAAATGAAGCTATAACTAAGTTCCATAAGAGTACATAAAATACTTGAACCATTGTTGTTCGTGCACGCTTTGAAGTCTCGCTTCAATTCAGTGCCAAATGTTCGTTACGTTCATTTCAGTTCAGTTCACTAGTTTTCGCTGGCGATTTGTGTATTTCAACTTACAAACATACCGAAAAAACATTTGCAAATCAATAATAAAAGGCACATGGAAGTAGAAACTCATTTGTTGTCAGATATTCAAGGTCAATACAGTGCGATAAAGTGTTCTTTTAACAGTCAACGCTTGCTTTTGATTCAGTTTTTTTCGCATTTGAGCAATTGTTCTCCATCAAGTCTTACCGTTAACTAAAGTCTAGCTATGTGTGTGTGTATAGTTGGCTTCGCACTATTATTAACGCACTATTGTAAAAATATTTTGCAAATTCACAATAAAAGTTCAGTAATAAAAGCTAAATCTAAATGTACATGTGAGCAATTCCAGGCATTCGTTTTGCATTCAAAATGTTTACACTTTGGTCCAGCGTAAAAATGTTTGTTGTCCGGTATTTGCCAATGAACTCAAATAGGTTTATAAGTGCGCAGATTAGCTTAAACTTAGATCTACTAATTACATGAGCTAAGAAGTCTACATTACATTTCTTTCTTACGTATCGTAGCTACCGCAAATAGGTATTTCAGTTACTGTTGCGCTTAGTAATCTAAGTTTCCTTGAGCTCCAGTTATGATGGCATCGATCCATATTCTGGCCGCCGCATCGGAGGCCGCTTGCAGGTGATAGCTGCGCTTCTTGGTCTTCACGATAAGCGTGCAGTGGGGTCGGCCGCTCTTCGACGCATTCAAATGGTCCAGATAGACTTCATCGATTGTCTGAAAATTCACGAAAACAAAAAAACAGATATTAGGCTATAAATCTCACGCCCTCCTACTGCAGCTCTGCCAGCCTTTCTGCCGACAAATAGCTCAACAACAACTTTTCAAATGACTAGTTTCACTTGTTGGCGCGTGTGACTTTAGCTCGGCATTCAAAACATATCAAATTCAAAATACTTTCAACACAGCGTTAAGCTTTCCAATTATTTTCTTTTTCGCCAATAAGCTTTGGTGTAGAAAAGCACAAAAAGAGGACCGTACCGCCCGAAACTATGGCCACCCAAATGGAAGTGGACGATACCGATGCCGAGGAGTTCCAAGACATGGAGGAGTTCTCCGACGAGATACCGTCCTGCAGCACCAATCAGCTGCAGTCGAAGCGCTTCGTCGTCAAGAAGTGGCAGGCGCAGGCGCTGTGGTCCTGGGATGTGGCCGTCGACAACTGTGCCATTTGCCGCAACCAAATCATGGACCTGTGCATCGAGTGCCAGGCCAATCCGCTCTGCTCCAGCACCAAGGAGGAGTGCACCGTGGCCTGGGGCGCATGCAACCACGCCTTCCACTTTCACTGCATCTCACGCTGGCTCAAGACACGGCAGGTGTGCCCGTTGGACAACAAGGAGTGGGACTACCAGAAGTACGGACGTTAAGTGCGCGCAGGCAGCAAGTGGCAGGCACGAGTGTTTTTTGAATTTTGTCTTTCAGCTTAGGCCGCAGCGGGCCTTGTATTTTGTAAGTGTGTATTTGTGGACATTTTGCCAAATTTGTGTACGAATTAGAGCGTGTAAAGAAACCAAACAAGACGCAGATTTGATTTTCCTTGCAAAGTGGCAGACCACATTCCTTTCATTTTCAGCCCGGCTTCACCGACTGTGATTTGGGACATTTTACATAAATATTTGCATTCGCACACTCACCGAAAAGTAAGCGCCTCCTCTTGGCTTGCGTTCCGATTTATCCGCATAGTATATGAAGGCATTGCGCTGGCGATCCAGCACGAACCAACGCCGCGCCCAGCCATGGAAAGTGGCGCCCAACTTGTGTAAATAGCTGCAAGTAGACACACACAGAAGTCAGTGGATAGTTGCGTCCAGTTGTCGCACTCAGAGACACTCACCCGCGACAGCTGTAGGCGTCCACGAAGACGTGCGGGCACAGTGCAATCTGATGGCCCGCCGACTCGATGTGATGCCGCAAATTAAGATCGGGCGAGAAGATCGGCAGGTAACGCGTCAGCGGACGTTGATGTTTCGGCAACGCCCGTTTCCGCTCGCTGTGACTACCGCTGCCACTGCCACTGCCGCTGCCACCGGATGTTGTTTCATTGGAATTGACGCTGCAGCGCTTGGCGGCCGCATCCTCGCCGTTCGGCGTGTGCTCCGCCGAGTAGCGGTTGCTCACGGCGACGCTGCTGGACAGCTCCATGTTCGACTTGCAGTTGCTGTTGCGCTCGGCAAGCAAGTCGTAGCTCAGCTCCGAGTTGGCCTCCGACAGCGGCCGCGGACTGGAGCGGGAATGCTGCAGCCGCTGCTGCGACTCGAACTCGGGCTGCGAGTGACGCTGCTGTAAGAAACCAAAGAAATCGGCGTTACGTACAACATATGCAAATATTGACAAGTCGAATAAAATTGGCCAAAACAATTTAACGAGTAATAAAGTACGGGAAAAACGGATCAAAATAAACACATTATATGGCGCACTAATGGGGGACTGTCGCCTCCTACATGCAAATGCTTTGTGCTTTGCTCACATTTGTTGTTGCCATTCGCTATTAAAAATAAAAAGCACGTATACCAAATCAACCGATGTTGACTACCAGAACGCATAAGAGGCGGGACACCGTCGTCGGTTCTTAACGCTTGGCAAGTGTCCAGCGCCAGCTAAACAAATCACATCTTATAATGAATCATATAAAAAGACGATACTGACACGTACCAATTTTCACGCATCATTAGCGAAAATTAGCGAAAAATTTGCAACCAAATAATGTGTCCAGATATTTACGCGACAACAAAGTGAATCTCATAAAGATTGCTGTTGGATGTTGTTGTTGGGTGTAGCATAAAAAACAAGTGAGACAAGTGAAGAAATGAACTGCAAAGCAGCAAATAAATGCGAGTGCGAGGATATTTCATAACGAATGACATTCGTCAGCGATGATAATGTGAACGTGACTGAAGAATTTTGGCTAAGGAAAATGTTGGTATAAAGTTAGAATATATATAGTACACATATACATATAGCAGACATTTGTATGGTGACAAAAACAAAAGACTGTGTACGTGACAGTGGCTGAGAAATAGCTGGTGAAGAATATTGAATGAAACAAGCCACTTATTCGGCCCTTTTTCGTTTCCTCTAGGAAAAGGGTTAGTGGCCGAAGTCATCAATATCCCCTGATCACTATATCAAGTTAAAGTTAGGTAGAAGTTTATGGTAAAAAATAATGGCATTTCCATACTTTTTGTTGCGCAGTACTCGATTCTCAAATTCTCAGAGGACGTTCATTATATTTTAGTATTTTCACTTTAGTACCCTCTGATTACAGTATTCTCTGATTGATGAACAAGTCACAATAATTCCTGGATAACCAAAACGTCAAATTCCAAGTTGCTTAGAATAGATCAGAGCCAACAACTTCAAACTGTATGCTAGAAAACACTGCCAACCGCTTAAAAAATCATAAGCACAACACGAATGACTGCGAAAAACTAGTCGTCCTAAGTTTCATTATCGAGTATGAGTACAGTCTTACATACTTCATCTGAAGTCTCTATAGGCTCCTTACTCGAGAAGCAATCATATTTGGAATTGTGGTAGTAAGAAGCAGGAAAGTACAGATTCCGATCTGACCGATAGTTAGTTGTTCTTTATCGATAAAAACTGATTAAAATTAGAATAGATATACGATTATGACAAATGTCGTCAACCGGAATTTTTAATTAAACTCTGTAACAAGAAAGCCTCTATATTTTATTCTATTCCGGTATATTACAATAAAATATCAACAAATGATTTTCTTTTTCTTTTCAACCAATATTACGTTTATTTAATCTTTATTTATGTTAATTTTGTTTCAATATTTTTATATTTAGCCTTTTCTCGTTTACGTTGCTTTGAAAATTGCACATACAACGGACCTGCGTCAAAACAGAAATAGCTTGCTTCTGGTGATTCTTATTCTTCAACTTTTCTTGACATGTTTGACAAATTTTTCCTTTATCTCTCGCATGTGGCCTTTCAAGTTCTGTGCCAAATGAACTTGAAACAATTCAACACTAAACTCGTACCACGTGCCACTTCAGGTTGCTTATGATCGATTTTAAGTTATGACTTAAAAACCAACGAGTTTTTAGCGCAAAATCTCAACTCACTTGATGATAATATTCGGTCTTGTGGCGCTGATTTGCGTCCGCACTTCGACGTTTAACATAATTCATCCACACAGACATTTTGCTTGCACTTTCTCTGCACTTTTCAGTTTGACACAATTCACTGCCTGAATTTTTTAAATAATATTTGAACACTCGCGAAAAATGGCGAAATTCTTTTTCGAATCTTATGCTTTCGTTAGCACAGCTATAAACGTTTCGCGCAGAACTTTGGAGTGCGACTGAAGAACGTTTCTCGCCAGTTGGGCTAATGGTCTCGCGGCCAATTTTCGGCTGTTGTCGAACAACGGAGCGCGCCACACAATCTGCGCAAATCAACATGAAATATGGGGAATGAATAATGCGCGGCCCGGCCCACAAGCCAGCTGCGCGAAGCGGTTATTGTCCAGAGACAGCAGCCCTCCCGTCCACAGCATTGCGCCCTCCCGGCCCACAATTTTGCTGTGTTTACACACGCTTGTTGTGGTTGTTGCTATTGTTGTTGTACGTTTAATAGTGAATTATGAGGAAAACAACACGAAAATTTGAGAATGAATAAATTGGCTAAAAAAATTAAAACGCATACGCACAAAATTAACGAGCAAAACTTGAAGCAGAACTCGGACTGTTGGCGAATTTCCCACCATTCAGCTCGTGACTAACCAACCACGCAGCCACAGGAATGTGGAATATTAGAGGTGAAAATCACACAAATACGGGGGCGCTAATAAAAAGTAGCACACACAGTGGTGCGGAATGATGCACCCCATGCCTACTGGGAAATGGCTGCGTCAAATGACGCGCACAAATACGGGAAGTCACAACAAAAACATACGTGGGCAGACACTGGACGTGCGAGCAAGTCTCACAGTGCGATCGACCACCTATCGATGACCATTAGAAGAAAATATTTTGATTGTTTCCTGGTTCATGTTCGTACCGTGCGCCAATTAAATTGCGCCCTCCCATCAAGTGGCCGCTGAGTGTGGCACCAACGACAACAAATACACAAATTCGCAAACTAGTAACACAAGTCCATTTGAAAGCTGTGTTGAAAACAGTGAAAGCTAATTAACAGCCGAGGGGCGTTAGGCCGCACAAGTCGCGTCCCGTTGTGCCGAGCGTCGAAGTTAAAACAAATAAATGCGAGCAAATTGAGATGCAAACGAGAATTCGCAGAGATTTGGCGCTTTTTAATGGGGTTTTTATGGCGGCCGTTGCCTCATTTCGTGCCAGGTGATAAATTATGCTTTAATTAAAATTTTACAGCAGGTGATTAAGCGTTATTAACGTGAGGGGCCTCGTTGCCGTGGTTTGTGTAAACAGTTTTCCCGGTTGCGGCAGAGTGTAAGATGTAAATATATTCGATGAGAGGGCGCGATTCCATTGAATCAAAATATTGAGCTGCCAAACGACAAATAAGTAATTTCCCCTGAATTTTCGTCCAGTGGGCCGGCCGGCGGAAGTAAATATTTAGGTGCCGTGCAGCCGCGGTTGGCAGTGCTTCCGCGTTTTGACGCGCACGCAAAACATGAATGAATCGTCGGTATTTTGGGGGTTTTCAAAAATTGTTTATGTCCAAGTGCGAGTTGAAAACAAGAAGCCGGAACAGGTGTACAATGTTCGCGTAGAAAACATTGCGTAAAACGCTCAAGTTAGCTGTACGTACTCATATGCGGTACAACGTAAGCGGTTGCGTACGTGAAAGGTGCGCGCACGTAATAAACATTGGTGTATTTTTAGAATAAACCAATGCAGAAAAGATTATGATAAAGTATAATTAAATTTCTTGCAAGCTATTTTTAAATCGAAAGCAATGTTTCAATCTGCGCTACATAGTCCAACCAGCAAATAAACCAATGACTCATAGTTGTTGATAAAATTTAGTGCATTTAACGCATCGACACATCCAAGTTTGATGCGAAATATTTTAATTATGTCTTTCAGATCTACTTTGAAGATTGTCTTATAAGGGATTGTTTACTTATTATAGTATTATTCCATTTGATATCACCATGAATCACGAGTAGGGACAAACGATCAAAGGGATTTCATAAAAGTATTAAATAACTAAATTCAGTACTTGACTAAAATGTGAGAAGTATTTGCAAAACTTTGAACGTTTTACTAATCGTTTTACTAACCATTACCATTTAGGGAATGTAGGGAATTTCGTAGTAAGAAAGGAAATTTGGTGCATACAGTTCAAAGCATTTAAATATCATTAAACAACGTTGTGTGCTTCCTTAGACGCCTCTATTTCTAAATCGATTTGAAACATTTTTCACCAGTAGGGAGGATCACTTCTCATAGGAACAATTACAACCCCGGAACAACACTAGTAAACATCAATTCAGAAACTATCTACTTGTCGACGTGTATGCTATGCGTGTTCATAAGAGTATAACTTTTCCTCAGATGTTTTAAGATTAACAATAACAGAGAAGCAACTGAATGTTTTGCGTCACAACAATACAACCTTTGTGGATTGGCCAGGTCTATTGGAAACGGCTTGATTGCAAAAGTTTCTATATCGAACATCTTTGTGAGTTCATTGGGAACTTTATTCTGGAAATATCAACGGTCCTGGCTTAGTGGTTAGAGTGTTAGATAGAAGTAAAAAAATCGTATGATTGAATTACGCCTCAGCTCTATATACAAAATGTTTTTCTTTCGATAGCTAGTTAACTCTTTATTTCCTACCGCCCACCATCCGCTACCTCTCAGTAGGCATTAACATACCTGATAAAGTAAAAACAATTTTGTTTATGCAAACTTCAAATTCGCTGAACGGAATCGGCATAAAATGGCATTCCTTTAAAGTATCACCTGCTTTAGATATTTGCAGCCAACTGAGCTTTAGATCTCATAGAGCTATGGTGCTAGTTACCAGCATGCGTTTGTGTTCGAAACGTATTAGGCGAATTTACCATTTAAACAACAAACATTTTCGTTCAAATTTTTAATGTCAATCTTTGTAATTCTTTTTTTATTTCTGTCGTAGTCCTTAGTCCTTTTTTCTTACTTACGAAACATGAGCTCATAACTGCTTTGATAATCGAAATTCAACCCACTTTTTAATAATTGTTTTCAAAATATTTTTGTACAAATACTGACGACCCTCTGTACAGCAATTTTCTCTTCATCTTTAGTGCAAAATTTGGCTGTGTTTGCATTTTCAATATTTATAACCAAAATAGCATAATCTATGCAAAACACTCGATTTCAATTACGTGCGATTTTGGCAAATTTGGAACGTGGCCAATGTTCAGACTGTAATCCTACAAACGAACGCAAGTGCTGATAGCTGCATGCCATAATTTCAATAAGTTCAAATAATCCACATGTAAGCAGTACGCAGCGCAAAGTAGTTCAATGCTGGCGAATTGTCATGGCCAACGCATGAAATTCGACAGCAGTGATACTCGCGCCAACTGATCACCGGACACTGAGTGCTCCGGTTATCAGCTTAATTCACTGACTAACTCGAATGCGGCGCACCCACCTGACTATTCTCCTCGGTGACACTGCTCCGCACGCCGTCGCCGGTATCCTTTCCGTTTCCGCTCGCTGAACTGCGCTGCCCCGCCAGCTGTTGGCTCTCCTTCTTCTTGCCGGTCAAGCGTGCGCTCTCCTCGCTCTCCATTCTCTGCATCTCGCGCATTTGCGTTTGACTCGAATTGGTCGGAGAGTGGTTGCTGTTGCTGCCGCTGCTGTTGATCAAAGAATGAAAGCATATATTTTAATATATTACCAAATGTGCAGACAATAAGTATACGCATCGAATCGTAGCAAATCAATAGAACTCGCGATATCTCACCAGCAAATCAGGTCGCAAATTTTTTCCATTTTCGATTTAATTAAAATATGTATAGTACAAATACAGATAATTTCGTACGCCGAGTGCCTGCTCGAGGCGTTTGCTATGAGTAATGCACGCCGCTGCACTGCAGGCGCTAATGACTGGCGGCGCAGAGATGTTGGCGGCTACAACAACACGACAAATAAATCGAAGAATTTTCGACTGATAAGCAAATCTTATCAAACTGCAAACCAAAACACAAACACACGCACACAAACATCAAACCGCTCGCACTCTCATTCTCAGCGCGCAGCAGTGGAAAGCTCAAAGCAAAGCAGCAAAATGATAAAAGCTTTAATTGAAACGCGCAAAGGTAGAAATGAACTCATGCGCTGTGCTCAACGCTGCGCCGGAGGCCGGCGCTAATCTGCCGACACCATCGCTAGACGTCGAGCTGCGCTGCCATGCGCACCCAAAACAGTCGCATAGAACAACAAAACATTTTTATTTTATTATATTTTTGCAGTTCCACTGTACGATGACGAATGTGTGCACAATAGATTTTAAAAATAAATTAACACAAATCTTTCAGTTTTTGTGCGGTTTCTGCGGTGCAAATTAACTATGCAAATATTCAGCACAAACTCCTAACAGTGGCATCGTTTGCTCTAATGCAAACAAATTGCTATGTAGCCTTTTATTTGTTGCTGTCGTTTGATTTGCCGTCATTAAGAGATGTTATTTTTCTTAAACACAATGCGGCCTTGTTGACCGGCTCGAACCCGATTTCGATTGCAAAGCGCACTTCTCGAGGCGATCCTCCACCAGTTCGACGACTTGGAAATTGCAGACTGAATCATGCGCTCACTCAGCGCCACTCCGATCGCCGCTGCATGCGCACACATTCCACTGTGTCACTGTAGCTTTTGCCGTCGCTTACACTTTCCCGCACGCTGTGCATGGAGTGCGAACGCACTCAACGGTCGCTACAATAAGTAAGCCACCAGTTGAATTTTGTCGCGGCAATTTTCAAAATTACGAATGGCTTATGCTCGCGTGAGTAGTTCTCGAACCGGTTTCACTTGCCGCTTTTGAATAGGAAGGCGGATTTGTAAAGCAAATGCAAAGTACGCCGAATGCCAGACTTTATTTGTTATTAATTTGTATTGTGACTGCAAAGCCGAAGCCAAATCCACAGTCGGAGTGACGGCAAACACCATCGACACACATTGACGGCGAATGCGCCGAAATTTTTCCGTTAGGGCAGATGAGAAATGCTCTGCAAAGCACAGTGATAAGGCGACGGGAGCAGAGAGTACTTGACGTGAAACTAAGAAATCGAAAGCATTTTCCACTGAATCGACATTGAGGAGCGCTACGTTCAGAACGCATAAAATTGGGTGAATTTAAATTAGTTTTGAGAAAAGTAAATTTGCACAAAGAAAAATTTATGAACATATCTAAAGACAGTATAAACATGTTTGAAAATATTCAATAAATGTATGCACTCAATTTACTAGTTAATGATGTCAAACATACTAAGTCATTGAATGTGTTGATGTAAAATATATTGAATCGTTGAATATTGAATGTATTGTTGTCAAATATATTGCAGCAGTTTTTGCTTGTTGTATGCAACATACAACAACTTTACTTTTAGCTGCTCTGCGATTCGGTTTGGGTCGACTACTTAAAATTAGTTAGATCTCTTGCGACAACTTCCGTTGCTTCTCTCTGTGGCTTATCACGTGTGTTCATCATTTAGTAGCTTTGACAAATTGAAAGCTCTGAAATGCTGACATAGTAGCAAACAAATGCACTTTCTACATAAAGTATAGCGTTAATTGGTTACTTCACTATGAAAATATTTAGCACTCAATAAAAAAATAAGGCTTATAACTGCGCTATTATTTCGACCGCACATATGCATCGCTCGCATCCAACTGCAGCATTCGTATTGTGCTTCAATTGGCACTATTGAAGAAGTCAGATGTGCAGTAGCAGCAATAGTGTCATTTAGTTCACTCATGCTGCGGAATGGGCACGTCTGAATGGGCAACGACCAGCATCTACTACACATATAGTACTCGTACATTTATGTATATGCACAAACGCAGCTAATTCAATTTAATGAATAAATTCAATTGTCTACAAAATGCAGCGTGCGTTGTGCCTACGTCGTCCGCGCATTGCAGCGAGGCACTACATTAATTCACTCTGCAGGTTATTGCACCCCAGCAAATTACGCGCTGCTCAGTTAAACCACCAGAATTTATGAATTTTTCATCTGGGTGCTCGCGGGAAAGTTCCATTGGCATATGTAGAAAATAAACCCCAAATCAATCAAAAATAAGCCACACGTAAAAGCACCTTTCCGCCGGCACTCATTAGAAAATTGTATTGTTTCCACCCCTACTTACTCTGCACTGCCACTGCTCAGCATCGATAAATATTGAGCGCGTGCTTCATCATGACATTTCTTCTTCAAGTCATTTATCTTCTGCCGCTCATGCTCGATAACATGATGTCCTAAAAATAGAAACTTTCCATCAATCACAACACAAACACGACAGCCAATAACCTGCGGATTTATACCTTGCTGCGCCAACAATAACTGTCGATTTCGTTCGATTTCCTTAATGCTGTCGAAGATTTTTGTGCTGGCTCCTTTCGTCGATATGGGTGCATTTGTGGTTACCTTGCAAATTCGATCGATGTCGTCCTGCGATGGCACGCGCCGTTCCAGCGGATTCACTTCGAAATCATCGCTACCCAACGATAAATTGAATTTAACTCGTTCGATTTCCGCTGCCGCATCGTCGCCATTCAGTTTACACTTTGCACGCAGTTGGGTGTCATCTGCGAACTGAATGCTGCTGTTTTGCAGTTCAGCATCGTCGATGGTCACCACTTTCAGGTGCGACCGTTTTGGTGTGCTGGTCGCTTGAGCAACCGGCAGTTCAATTTTGTTGTTAAAGAACATGTTCTCGTTCACGCTCTTCGACATGATGTCCTCGCTGCTGCGTTTCGGGCAAAGCAGCTCCGCAGACCCGAAAAGTGACTGTGACATCACGCCCGAACCGAGATTGCTGTGTAGTGGTGGTGACGCGGTGGACGCAGACAACTTGTCGTCCACGCTGTCATCGTCGTCGGAAGAGTTCATTTGCAATTGGCCGGTTATGTCACATATATGGCTTTCAACTGCTTTAAGGCGCTCTTGGTGGCACTTCAATTCATTGTAGGCGCTAATTAATTTATTTTTCAGCGATTTCGCATCCATGGACTGATTTACCAGTTCTTGCTTTTCAAGATGCTGCAGTTCAATGCGTTTCTCCTCCGCTTTTAGCGTTAACGCTGTCTCCTCAGCGTGCAGATCTTCACGGTAAGCGTGCCACTCGGACTCCTCTTCCAGATACTGAAACTCCAAGTCTTCGAAGGTTTTCCGATCATTTTCCAACGAATCGCTGACATTGTGTAGCTCCTCCTTAAGGCAGTCATTATTCGGTTTCTGCTGTAACATGGACTTCAACCTGCGAATTAAACAAGAAAAACCATTAGTATTAGAGAAGAAGTGAGATCATTTAAATCAGTGATACCCACTTTCTAACTTGATCCTGCTTCATTTCTATGGACTGCTTCAGCTTGGCCTGTTGATTTTCCTCCATAACACGTGTGGCATTCCGTTGTGCTTCAAGGCGATGAATTTTGTTGCGCAAAGCATCCAGTTGATGCTCCAATTCGCCCACAGAGTCACCCACCGAATTCACCTCAGCCGTTACGAGTGCTTTTTCCATATCCAGCTTTAAGTAATAGAAAAACATTTAAAAAACATTTATTTGCCTCTAATGAGTGTGCATCAACTCACCTCCCTCAGCACCTCATCTTCCTGCTTTTGCAACTCCGAAATTTCATTCTTCAGCGCAAGCACGCGCATCAAAAGCTCCTTGCGTGTCTGATTTAGCTGGTCCAAATCGTTGCCACTTTCCGCCGTCTTAACGCTGATGGTTTGCGCCTGCGCAATTGTCACGTGATTGTATGCAGCTGCAGTTGGTGGTCGCAGCATACTTCTGTCACTTTCTACGGACACCACTCCCGCCGTTTTGTTTCGTATCCTGGGCGCTGGTGCTGGCTTCTTATTTAATTTAGGCGAGTTTTGCAACGAGCTCGGCTCCTGCAGATTCAACGTTAAATTGTTAATGTTTTTGTTTAGCCGCTTGCTGGGCGAGTGCTCCGCCGACGCGGGTCCATTGCTCGACTGTGGCCGATAGCGGCTACTCTCCTCGATGGCCAACATTTCCAACTTCAGCTTCTCCTCGAACGTTTTGATCAGCTGCTCGTACTCGCTCTGCTTTGTTGGCTTTGGCAGTAGTGGCGGTTTAGTTTGGCCAGCTGGCGGCTGACCGTAAGCGTTGCTGAAGGACTGCTCCTTCTTGGGCGACATGCAAATGGTACGAATCTTGGTGCGTGGACTCTGCGGCACATATTTCCCAATGACATTTTCATAGCCGGTTTTGGGTGAGCTGGGACCCAACACCTGACCGCCCACTTCGACGCGGTTTTGACTGCCCAAACGCACGTTCTCATAGCCAGTCGAGGTGGACACCGGGCCGTTTTGCGTTTTTGTTTGCAAGTTGCTGTTGCTGCCCGAAAATGATTGTTGCAGCTGTGTGCCGGAGAGGTCGTGGTAAAACGGCGACTTCTTGTCGCGTGGCAGTGAACCGTTTGTCTTGATGCGATTTTGTACTATAGGCGATGAGGTGACACTGCTGCAGCTCTGGTTCTGCCGATCGGCGTACTCGGTGCATATCTTCAGCATATCCTCGAGGCGCTCGCTTTCGGAGCTGCTCAGATTCGATAAGTTGCGACGCTGCATGCTCGGCGAACTCATTTCGTACGCAATGGACTTGTGCAAAGGCGAAGCGTTCGTGGAGCCGTTGTTGATTTCCGTATTGACGCCGTTCATGGGAAAGATCTGCAGGCCGCCGTAGGTGCCCGGCTTCGGGTACCGGTCGTAGGCGCTGATGTTTTGGTGATTCGTGGTGCCACGCAGCGGTGTGGTATTGTTCACTTTGGTCAAGTATTCAGTGCCGCCGAAGTTTACGGGCGCACTAGCAGTGGAGCTGTTGCTGTTCTGAATGAAGTTGGAAGTGCTGGGAATGTTCACGTAATTGCCAGGCACATTTTGACTACTTGCATTCGGCTTCAGATTGTTACTGAGCTGATTATTGCGCAAAGCATTCACGTTCTTATCGCTCCGCAGGTTCTCTGCCAAGTTCTTGGCAAAGTTTGCGTACTTTTGACCCAATACATCCTTTGCCGGCATATTCACCGTCACCAAATCGGCGGTGAACACCTTCGGGCACTGCAATCCGTTGATGTCGATGGGCGCCACATTGTTGAACAACGACTTGCTGGCCAACGACATGTTCTTTATGGGCTCCCTACCCATCGACATGGTCATCTGTGAGTTGGGTGCCGGACTGATGTATTCCTCGTAAAACGTGTCGATGGTGAGCGACTGGCGCGGGTCGGCACTGCCATTGCTCGAACCGGTGCTCTTGGACGAGTCGCGCTGCGGCACCTGTGTAAAGTCGATCTGTGGCATTGAGATGCGCTCGTTGGAGCCCATGGCGGAACGCATCATCTCGGCCTCGGCTGGATTGTTGAAACGCAAGTAGTTCGAATTGCCGATGGTGATCATAGCGCCCTGCGTCAGATTCGTATCGCGTGTTACTTTGGTACCATCGATGAGCACCCGCGCATCCTGCTCGGGCACAAGGGTTACCTCGTTCTCTTCGCTACGATAGATGGTGCAATGCGTGGGCCGTACGCCGGTACCGTTCAGACTGATGCTGCAATTGAACGATGAGCCGATGGTCATTTCACCTGCAATAAAACAGCGAATTTAGTGTTTTGTTAACGTTTAAAAAGTAAGAGGCCAGTCAATTATTATTATTAAAAATTATTAAAAAGTAAGAGTTCTGACTTTGCGCTCATCGTGGCTTCCCAACTGACTTGTTCCAAGGCATCAAGCAATGAATGTTACCGGCTACACAAAAACCACTGATTTCTCAAATGCACAGCAAAACTTTTTTGAAATCTTCACCCATATGTCGGGCCGCAAGAGAATGAAGTCATATATTGTACACGCATTATGCCCAAATACGATTGTGTACTTTTCTGGGAATGTATACAAAAGAAAAACAACAACAGTAGAAAACACATGTCGCAAAACAAAACTGAGCTTTTGATTGCGAGAAGTACGAGGAAAATAGCCAGCGACTCACTGCTCGTAATGGCTGAATTGAGAGTCTTTGTCTGTGTCTTGTATCAATAAACAGACGAATAATGTTAGAAATGTGCTCATTCGAGTCATGCGACTGTTTTTTCTTACAAAAAACAGCAACAAAAATAGGCTATAAAGGGCAAATTTATCACTAAGAATGGCCGCTCGAAACATGTGGACTCAATTGCGAGTTTTGCGAAGAGCTTTTTCGGTGTTATCACTTTACATATGACCTTGAGATCAATGATATTCAGCTCTCAGTGCGTTGGGCTAATTTCAGGTTTTCTTGCCATTTGTTTGTTTGGTTACTTTTAAGTTTATCGCTTTTGTGAGCTCATCAACATTCCTAATGCGAAGTTTGAAGAGCTCTAACGCATGTTGTGTGTGGCATTTACAAATTCGTGACAAAATAAATCACAGCTTTTGAAGCACTTACCGATGGGTATGTAATGTATGGTGACTGCCGTGCTCAAACGTCCGCCACCCAGGCTAACCAGATGCGGATCATTGGCAGCCACACGTAACGACGGATCCTTCTTCGTTAGTGACATCTGAAAGAGAGAGAGAGAGAGATGAATAAGAGGGAGAATTTCAGTTATAATTTTGGGAAAATTGTAATAATTAGGTACTAGAATAAATCAGATTATTTTAAATAGATCTGTACATAATTTGTGGTTATTTTACTGGAAAGATGGGATGGGTTGGAACTACAGTATCTCGTTCCTTCCGTTTGATCTCGAACCGGAACCAGTGATGAACTGAATCAATTACCAAAATATCAGCAAAATCATAAACCCCTAACCCTTTCGGGACTACTGGAATAATACTGAATCTGAATAATATTCAGATCTTATGACCCAAGCAAAATTTTTATTTGAATTATTAATTGTTTATTTTTAATTGTTTAGCCCCAACTTACATAGCATGGGAAGAATTCTGCCAAGATTATATTAGTTTTCAAAATAAACTCCGTGCCGAAAGGGTTAATCTATTTTTCGTCTTATACAGAGAGCAGGGAAAGTGGGCAATGATTTCATTGTCCTTTCGATCGTCTCAGTACGATTTTATAATTTCCACAAAAACTTTTGGCAAACATCAGTTTTCCCCACTGCAATTAAAAATTGCAGTCAATTATGAAAAAAATCACGAATGTCGCATGTTGCACAATTCCTCGTAACTGTTTGTTTACTTTTCCTATTAAATTTTGCCTGCCTGCTGCCAGCTCACCTGGCCAACTGGCTGTCTGCCCAACCCATTCTCTTTCACTGGCCAAGCCGATTTATGCATTCAAGTAAATATACGTAAATGATATTTTGGCAACATTTTGTAAATGTGTTTAATGCACAAATTAATTGTTGCACGCAACGGCCGACGTGCAGTGTGCCGCGGCTCGCACGCCAACTGCGCAGACTGCAGGTTGCAACCGAATTTAATTTCACTTCATTACACAACACCAACACTCCGGGCACATTACAAACGGCAGACAGATGGACGCACAAATGAACGAAATGTACAGACCAGTCGAATGGCGATTACGTGATTGTATGCAAACGTTGTTGGCTGAGAAATGGTCAGTTTGGGAAATAATGTTCAAGTGTTGAACAAAAAGTTTTATGTGCACAAGTAAATTGCATTAATTTTTCAGCGTTAAATTTCAGTTGATAAACTTTAAAGCAACACAAAGCAATAGAAAAATAAAAAGAAAACTTTTCGAAAACGTCGACTTTACGCACTGTTGCGCGGCTACAGCCGTTCCAGCGAAAACTAGAAATTCAAATGGAACTCACAACGCCATGACGCTGGCTGGTTGGTGTGGCAAAGAAACCGCGCGCCTGCGCGTAGCACAGCGAACAGGCAAAACAGCCACAAGGGTGAGCAGCACAGCTGATCCAGCGCCGCAGCTGCCGCATTCACATAGGCACAGAAATGCTACAAGCGCCAAACGCTCGAGTGGACCGGCGCACTGTGTTCGGAACGTGTCAGGGCGCACGGTGCAAAACAAAAGGACAACCAGCCGCTTCAGCATCAAATAACCGGAACGACATTTTGATAAGCAGAGGCATTCGAGAGCAAGAAAACCCAACGCGAAAACGTGTGCGCGCATAACGCAAACGACAAACGCCGCAGCGGTAAGTAGAAATGTGGCTATTGGGGGAATAACGGCTGCAAGACAAGCACAATATCCCACTAAAACCAACAACAAATGTTTGTATAGTAAAAAGTTACGCTTGCGTCTGTGACACACGCACCCCAGCGCATGACTCACAACAGTTGGGCAGGTAACAAAAACCACATCGTTCTTACCCTAAAAGCCGATTTGTGCCCAAAATAACGAAATCAAACTCAAATGAAAAGGACAAACAGTTGGTTGGATGACGTGAGCAGAAAAACACAACACACACACACACACAAAGGCCAATGGACCCAAGTGACCCAGAACATGGACAATACACAGCCAGATAGCAAAACAAACGCATTCGTGGGCCAAAGCGCAACGCACAGATTGCAATATTTATGCGTACATATTTATTGATTAGAGCGCAGAATCATATGCCGGCGCTGCTGCGGCACGTGCACGGCACACCGGCCGCCAGACGGACAGATCAAACACAGTGCAAAAGTTATTGGCAAGCTGCAGCATCAAAATTGCCAATAACGCGCAGCCGGCGAGGGTAGAAATCGGTGGAAAGTAATAAGCGAGTCGGTGGTGAAATGTGCGCGGCGCTATCGGATAAGCACGCAAAGGCGCACAGCACACATGCAACATGCAACATGCAGCATGCAGCTGCTAGCCAATTCAGACCCAACTCAGACACGGCAGATGTGTTTGCCGTTAGTGATTTGCAAAATCGGCTCATTATTGCTTCTATCGTAATTACCGGCTAGCAGCCATTACTCGGCCATTGATTGTGTAATTGCTATATCATAAACTGCAGCGCCATGCTCAGAGCAGTTACAGGTACAGCTTTAACGGCTACACTTGACAGCAACATGACGTCAGACAAGCACACAAAAGCGTTTAATAATAGGTGTGAGAATAACAAGATTCGTTACTATCTCATCATCAGCATTTTTAACACATGCAACTCATTTACATAGTTTACACGCAAATCAGATAAGTATACACTAGTCAGAAAAAGTTTGCGTACAGGCTAGTAAAAATTATGTTATCACCAGTTTTGACCTCAAAAATGGGTTCTCTGTTTACCAAAACTTATCCACATTATTCATATATGCCTTAACTGCACTTTTTGTTGTGTTTTAGATGCATTAAAATAATAATTTTCCATGTATTCGTTTTTATTGACAATATACTCACAAAACTGTGCAGAATAAGTTTGCGTACAAAACTAAGTAATAACGGGAATTTCCGGTTATGCTCTTTATTTTTTTTTTTGTAAAATTTGTATTCCATTGAACAGTCAACGGACTTGTAAATTATTTGGAACCGTATATGTGATTGAAATTTTATAGAAAGCAATAGAATCCAACAGAAAAAAATTAAAAATGGATAAAAGGATAATCTTACTAAAACTTTCCAAAATTGACAAAAAATTTCATGAAATTATGGAAACTTTTGGGAGAGCACATTCTTCATTTCGAAAAGCCATATTAAATTTCGAAAAAAAAACAGAAATTCTTGCTTCTTTGTTACGATCTGGCCATTTTCTTAAGGGGACAGTCCCCTCAAGCGTCCGAGAAAAAAGCGTTTTTTCCTGATTTTTTTTCTTACAGAAAGAAAGATCGGAGACATAAGAACTTTGGGATATGTTTTAGTCATACTTTCAACTTTATTCACAAAAAAAAATTACATCTGGGAAATTCTAAATGACTGAGTTTTTCACGTTTTCCGGCAGCGTTTCGGCACGGTCGGAGTCCATTTGCGGGAACGATAGCAGCCGTTGTTTTCAACTAAAATCAAAAATTTTTTTTTGTTTTCTTCGTCAGACTTATTTGTTCTATGTGAACTACGGAAATTCCAAAAATCCAAAATTTAGACGAAAAATTATGATTTCAAAAAAAAAAGTGACTTTTTTTACATTTATTTGTTAATAAAAAAGGTATTAAAAATCGGAATTTTTCAAAATCCGTAGTTCGCATAGAGTAGTTTTTCATACTGAATAAAATAAATTTTAGTTTAAGAAAATCTGTTGATAACTTTTATAGTTATCTTTCCCGCAAATTGTGAAAACATGGTTTTGAGAAAACGCACTTTAAACGCGCCGTGCGTGGCCGCCAGGCACCGTGCGCGACCGACTGAATTTTCGTGCAACTCCTGAAATACTTCGAATTTGGAGCTAAAACTTTACATACATAATCTTAAATAGATGCCCAATCGATTAAGCAAACAAAAAAAAAAACGATTTTTTGAGACCTCTTGAGGGGACTGTCCCCTTAAGCTACCCAACCAATAGGATTAGATTGTTTTGCGATCAGTGCATCATAATCTTAGGTTAGTTGCATCCGATATCTTCAGAAATGTACAGAAATATTTTATAAAACCCAGTAGCAGTGACTTTATAAGAAAAGTCCTGAAAAAAAACATATATCCCCTACATAACAACATGTAAGAAGCCCATATTTAGCTTTTACTTACAAGGAGCACAGAATTGCTTTCGTAAAAGAGTCTAAAAAACTAGATTTCCGGGACGATGTGTTGTTATCTATGGAAAGTGGGAAGATTTATTATTATCTGACAATGGTTTGGCATATTTGGCATTAAAAGGCATCAACTATTTTAAAAAGGATCCTGTTAATAACAAAAATCTGAAATTGACAAGCATAGCATATGTGGTGTTATGATATGGGGCTGCATGTCAGGAAAAGGAGTGAGCAGGCTGTTTTTTTTATTCAGAAATGCTTCCGAGGGGTTATTTACATATTCTAAAAGCTTATGTAAGCCAAGGTTTCAAAACTTTGGATCAGATTCCAACATTTCCTTTCAACTTAACGATGACCTTAGGGCGCAATGCATACGATGTGAAGCTATCTTTGCTATTGACTGGCTCAAAAAAGATGAAAAAGTTCCTCCCTAGTCACCTAACGTGCATTTAATTAAATATATAAGGGTTTACTTGAACCCTGAGCCCAAAAACACTCCATCTTCAAAGATATAGTAAACAAATATAACAATTCAAGGATATAACAAAGGAACAGCTGAAAAACACATAATTTAATAATATTTATGCTGAAACTTCTGCAGGGAGTTCCAATAAGAGAAGCACATCCAAAAAGTTGTTAATTTGTGGGCAAAACTTAGTTTAAATTAAATTTTTGCTACATAACCTTATCTTGTACGCAAACTTTTTCTGAGGTGAATTCATAACACATATTGTTTTTGGCCCTTCTTATACAGTTTGGTCAAGTTTTTGATATTATTATCTTAATGGAATAAAAGAACTAAGTTTGCGGAAGAAATAAAAAATATTTTGTTTTTGAAAAATTACTTTAAATGATTTATTTTTCATATGAAAAAACTACGTACCCCTTGTACGCAAACTTATTCTGACTAGTGTAAGTAAATACAGAAACTAGTAGAAGTTTTGCGATACTGAAATTCGATATATCGAATATCGATAGAACTTTGTCATCAGTCGGTGTATAGAACATGTAATACTTAGGGGCGGCACTTTAAATCATCTCATGTTGTAGAGTGGGACATTGTCAAATCGTTGGTCGAAGGAAAACAATCAACATAGTTATTACAGTAAAGACATTACGCAACAAGTAATAGGACAAAATCGACTAAAGAAATTCACAAAATATGTATGAACAAAAAACCAGCTCGAAAAATCATCCAGTCCGAACAGCACATTTGCAAAGTGTGTTAGGTGAAGGACTTATCACAATGGGTGGCCTAAGTGTGTCATACGGCATGGTGCCGTGCCCAGAAAACGACTTCAAACTAGGAGAAAGATAATGTTGTTGTTTTTTCATATTTTTTTCTTCTGTTTTAATGACCTGAAAATATAACAAAAAAATTGCCCAAGCGATTGCGGTTATGATCTGTAGAGACATATATTCACATTCTTCTGAAAGTGAACCCTAGCTGAATCGTAGTTTTGAAGCCTAAAGCTTTCTTTACCTACAACTAAACCTGTTTTCTCAAAAAGAGCTTCAGAACATAGAGAATAATAGAAGCTCCTACTAGGCACATCGTCAATCGACCAACTGTAGGGCCGCATAATAACACCACAACACATCGACAACTACAACAAAATCAGCTTCATTAATTACTCACTGCAGAACGTTTAACCTTTGGCTTCAGAATTCATACTGCTGATCAAATAAAAACTAATTTAAAAATAAAACCGTCAAGCAAACAACTTTATGATAGTCAACATTTTTATTTTCAAATCTCGCAGTCAGCACATTTCAGGTGCACGCACCACATTAAAACAACAACAACGAGAAATATAACAGCAAAAGCAAAGATTATAAAACAGGCATTTAGCAATTGAAGTCAATCAATCATGATGTGCGTTTCTTGTTTTAGTGCTGACGACGCTTACAGCTATCGGGCAATGGGGAAGTGAGGCCACCGAGTGAGCAACTGGCAACCGGTTGCTAATAACGGCCACATTTAAACAATGCCAACTGCAACGAGCGTCACTGCAGCACCGCAGCCGCGCACCGATGCTGTGCTAAAGTCGTTTGCATTGTGTTCAAATGGTAGCGGCCGCCAGAAGCAGAAACGGCCAAAAAGCATCAAGCAATCGGGAAGCAATTTCACTTTCAGTGCGGAACGCTTGCGGCGAGCAAGGGAGACGAGCACGTGATATGGGTCATTAAAATTATAGCCAAGTTTGGGCGGTTCGCGCCCACTGTACGCTGCATTTCCCATACGATTTCCATGAGTATTTGCTGTGAATTTTCGTCTGCATTAATTATGCTCGATCGCTGCTTCGATTACGAAATGCAGCGTGGCACATTTTCATAATTTATTAAAATTTTTTTCTCTTTCGTTTTACACAACGCTTCCTCGTTTCAATAGCGAAACGGCCATTGCTTCCTTGGCAGCGGCCCACCAGCGCCGCGAGCAGACATTTGGGTTAAGCACCTGAAGAGTGGAATTTACGAGCTTACATGAGTCAAGCGAAGCTACATGCGTGCGCGACAGAAATACAAAAATGTGCGTGTTTTATCATTTTATTTGTGCTGATTACAGCAACTCGTCAAAAATAAGAAATGCTTCGGGCATTGTGATAAGATATAAAAAATTGTTTTGAAAAGGCGGATATTGTTTGCTACTCTCAAGTTGTTAAAAAATCGAGCACTCTGCCGCGGCATTAATGTCAAAAGGCGCTGAAGCACACAGTGCGGCGGTTTCTGTTTTGTCAGAATCGAGCTCTGATCGGCTTTAGTTGTTCTTCGGAATGTGAGCTACGGCCGCAAAATTAGGTTATTCCTGTACGTGGAAGTCGGCATGCGGCCATAAATACTCGCGATAAGCTTTTATCTGCCTTCCCAGTAAATATTCAGTCAGTCGCTCGGCGATTGCGTTGTTATTTGCCCGCAGCACTGCACGGAATTTATTTACCTTTTCTGTTAGGAGAATGAGCGATTGCCAATAATGTTGACATTTTAAATGAATTTTACATTTCAGTTTTTGCATTTTTTTTTATTTTTTTCACGCTCTAGAGTCGCCACAAATGCGAAATTACTTGCGCAAAAAAATCCAAATATACTCGTACACCGAAACGTTTGCAAATAAACAAACAGACGAGGCGTACCTAATGGCTTGAAAGCATTTTTGCCTTTAAAGACGTGAAATGGCGATATTTATAATACAATTGAATGAAACACAAACACAGCTGAATAAATGTGTCAGTTGGCAAGGCAAGCTAGCTGAAAGTCTAATGCAAAATACGAGTAAAACTTGATTATTTCAAAGGGATCACGAACATGCCCAGCGCTGATACACTCGGAAAACATGCACAGAATTTTCAATTGTTTAGAAGACAAATGTCCACATGCCATGATAAGAAGGAGAAAGTAGGCCAGTTGTCATTTTTGGGAACCATTCTAAACAGCAGACGGTTATTCTGGGTTTTCAAAGAAAATCATACATACTCGGACAAACAAACACTTTACAATATTCTGTACATATGTTAAAGTATTCTTAAGTCATTGGAGGCTTTTACAGAAACGGAGACTTTGTTCAGATTTCTGTATGTAAGACTCCCGATTAACTGAGAGCAAAATAAAGACTCTTTATTATTGTTCGATCCACAACTTTGTAATAACTTATCTCACTCAACTTATTTAAATATTTTTTTAGACCTTTTGGATTTAAAAATCTCAAAAATCAGGTGAAAGTGAAGACATTTTTTATTGTATCTGAATTAATCGACCGATACAAAAAGACGCGAAATTATCTGTTAATTGCCGTTAAAAATAGGAGAGACAATCAAATTATAGCCATGATTTTTTTCAGTGCATCAAAAACTTGTGAACTGAAGAACAGTTGTGCCTGCGTTTTGGCAATGTCAAGAGCCCAAAAAAGATATGAGTACGCATACCGAATTTTGAGCAAAAAATTGCACAAGTTCAATTTGAAGCGATTAATGTGGTTGATATAGATTCAACAATTACATACCTACAGTCACGGTCACAGAAAAGGTATTGGTGCAGCATATATTTTGATGTTTTTTAGTTATAAGGCAAAAATGTCTTATAAAAACAGATCAAGAAATATAAGAAATGTTCAAGAAAATTTCTTGTCTCCCTTGTCTTTGGGAGCTTATCGCATTAAATAGAAATTTATGACACTTTTGGGCTATCCTTTAAAGTAAGTAAAGTGAAAATGTCACACTGGCCTGGTATAGGCTTTGCTAAGACATATTTGTATGTATGATCAATGGAGTATATGTATCTTAAAAAATAGTGACAGCATGGGTACCAAAAGTGGAAATCCAGGTTTATGCAAAACATTTCGAGACATTTTATTTTTTATAATTATTTGTTTAAACAAATTTCCTGAAGCACCTGTATTTTCCACCCTGTAGCGCTGCATTCTTTTGATTCAAACTTGATTCGTCTTATGTCACAGACAAAAACTGGCACAAATTATGAAATATTGGCAGGGCGCCTTTTGGCTGACTGCAATGTGACCAGCAATTTTGCAAACCGCAACCGAGCAAACACCACAAACAACAACACACACAGACCACATTCAAAGCATGCAACATAAAAACGTAATTTTAGTTGCGCTGTTGTTGTTATTGTTTATGTTTGAATTTTATTTTTGTCAAAACAATTTAGGTCGGTTACGCTTGAGCACAGTGCAGCGAGCCAAGGTCGTAAACATTTATAAACATTTATCAGCCATCATCTATGGCAAAATTTAAGTATTAACATCGCACATGTGTAAGAAAACAAATTTTTGGGCAATTAAAATACTTAATGCGTCAGCTGATTCCAAATCTCATATAGTCATCAGCGAGTCCAAGTCGCTGCATAATTAGCAAAGTGGCAAACATTGCAGACGCAGAGGCAGATACATTTCAAATTTCAGATACAATGACCCCAATGCAAGCGCGGAAAAAGCGCCTAGAAAGTGAAATGCAGCTGAAAATTACGCCGGCGAGAAATTTAACACGGCGCTGCTAAGTGACGGCAAAATGCAGCATGCCGCAGTTGCAGCTGCAACGTGCCCCAAGAGCGTGAAACGCATGCGGTACAACAAACAAAGCAAAAATGTCAAATATTTGCTTGCAATTTGTTTTGATAATGTGCGAAATCGGAATTTACCTAAAATTAGCGTCGACCGCAGCGACGCTGGCGCCATTTTCATGTAGAATTATCAATTTACACACTTTCTAATGGCCACCAAAGCGTGCCACTTTACATCTATAAATGTTTTTGTATGTATGTAGTGTGTATGAGTGCATTAGTGCTGTATAGCAGTGGCGAAACAATCGGACAGCCGGCTCAGGTTTTGCAATACATTTGGCCGGCCGCAAGCGAATGACAAATGCCACAAATTAATGGAGCGACCAAATCACACACAACTTTAATCGGCGTCCGCTTTTGCTTTATTATTAGTCGTTCAGAAAACACTCTCGCCGCAATCGTTGTTATTTTTACACTCGGCCAGTTGGATTTGGATGGATGGATGAATGTGGCTGCAGCCCTCTCCGCGCGCACTATCGCCGCTTCTATTACTCAGCTACATTCTAGCTGGCAGGGTCGTTCATTCGCCTCGGCTCTAATTCTGTGCTATTTATTGTTTTGATATTTTTGTATGATTTTTTCGCTGTCTCAATTAACACGTTTCACATCAAACCAAGTAAATAGAAAATGGAAAGAAAACCAATGGCGGCAAAGTGGCAGAACGTACGGCGCGCTTAGCTGAAAGTTAGCGACTGCATACGGCGATATCTATGACACACACTCGAGCTGTTTCGATACGCGCGAATGTGTACGAATTGATGGGGGCACGACCGAAGGGAGCCGCTTTAATCGCCCCGAAGGCGATAGCATAATTGAAATGGTTTGAATTTGGCGAGCGCGGCAGGGGGTAGCAATTGCTGATAGTGCGGAGCGCAAACTCAATTTTGAATTCAAGCCGTTGACTTGTTGTGCGAGCACCTTTTCCCAATCCGCTCCGCTGCGCGCTCACAGCTAAGCGCACTGATAACAAACTGTTAGACTACATTTCACAGAAAATTGCCGCTGAACTGTGGAGGCGCCGCATTGTGTGTGTGTGTGCGGCGTTAAATATTAAAAATTATGCAATTAACACGTATTTTTAATGAGTGGCTGCCGCCGCTACTTGAGCGCCAAAGTGGAATGAATGAATTTAATTAATGAATGAACATAATGAAAATCAACAAGATGTGCTTAATTGGCCGCAACGATTTCGACGCGCACTACAACAACAATTTTTGATGTACGTACTCGAGAAAAAGTGCAATGAACATGAAGCTGAATCTCAAGTGCCGTGAAAATGTGTGTGAGATGTGTATTGATGCTGTAATAATTCAACTACATAGTTAACAAATTTTTCATGTACATTTGAAATGCCATTGTCGATTTTATTGCAGGCAGCGTGAAAAGTTGTTTGCTTTTAAGCACAAAAATCAAATTCATATAAAAAATATCAGGCTTTTGAGAGATGAGTTAACTCCATTTCCAGTCGTAAATATCTAACAGACTAACAAATTAGATCACTTTATCTAAAAATGTAGTTAGTTGGCAGATTACACTTATGCTATGGGTATCGGTGCTGACTTGAAATCTGTATCAAATTTCAACCCGATATCTTCAAGAACTACTAGCACAATATTTAACCTAGCACAATATTCAAACTAACTGACCGACAAACGAACGGTTGAACGAATGAATAGACCTTGCTGAAGCTCTTCTCTTGTTGATTCTAAGCATGTGTAGATGTATACTTTTCATACCAGCCACACCTTCTGCTCGGCATTATAAACTTCTAGTCAAAGTGTATAATTCTAGCAAAAAAATTAAGCGTATAAAATAGTTGTTTGGGTAGAAAAGGTACAAAAAGATTGAATATACACACTCACTGACTGCCTTCTTTTTCGATATCTGAAACAAACTCAATTGGAGAAAGAGATTTTTGATGATAACTGGTCTCGATGAGTATTTTGAAGGCCTTTGCTATTCTAAACTATAAAAAATTTAATACAAAACGGCTAAAGCATTGATTGGTCAAATCATTATACCGACTCAAAACCTATATTCAAACACACATTTTCATTTTAATTCAATTTTATTTTGAATTTTCATAAAAATAACACAGTCTCATCAAAGACTACAGACTTTTCTCAACACCTGCACCAACTCATACAAAACGTCAGGAAGACATTGAACAAGTTAGCCCAAGTGTTTTCAACTATTCTCTTTATATCTGTATGCAAATGTCAATTAGCTGCATCAAGAACTCTCACACAGTCCGTCAATTCTCAGACATTCGAGTGATGTCATTTCATAGAAATGCAGTCTGCAACTTGTCGTTAAATTAAAAGCAAACAAGAAAACAATTATGTGCGACTGCAAAATGTGGCACTGCATTGCATTGACTTCATACAGTGACTTCATTTCGAAGTCATTCATTTAAAATGCAGAAACAAATTGCAAAGCACAAAACAAAAAAAGATAAATGGAAACAGAGCGAACAATGCATAAATAAATGAAGTCAAAAGCAAAATAAATTAACGGTTAACACAGCCATTGGAGGAAACAATGGGGCACTGAAATTAATCCGCACAGATACGAATTCGCTGGAATATCTACAACAACGCAGCATATGGCAGCAGCAGCAACAACAAACATATGCAAATACGGGTCAGATAGTGTGCCACTTAACTCTTCCATGCAGACTATCAGCAAAGCACTAACAACTACAATAACAAAATTATACAAAATCAGCAACAATAATAAAAGCAGACGCTAACTGCTGCAAGTTGTGGGTACGCGTCATGCAAATGCCAACAAATTGCTCTAAAATTGCGAAACTCCAGCACAATAAGTCAACAAACTCGAACAAAAACCAACGACGCACCGGCGAGTTTAACTGACAGTGGGGGGGGGAAAGTTGGGAAGTCGCTGAGCAAATGGCTGTGGCTGTATTAAAATTTAAAATAAAAACACTGAATAGGAGTGACATAGAGTGAAAATTAGTTTGTTGCTTGACGCACAGCCAAGTGTTGTGAAATTTTTTTTTCAACTGAGGTTAGGTTATGTTGAACCTAAGAATCAATTCACAATAAGAAAAATCGACATAAACATTCTTTACTTCTCAACATTCTCTTCTCTTCTGGTTCACTGAAACTAGGGAGATTCGAATGATTCTGCGATCCAAACCCATTTGTACATTACATAGATATCTGAATCGTTGTGGTTTTTATATAATCAAGAACGAAATTTTTACTGAACAGGGCTCGTTCACATATTTCAAGGAAAAACTACTACTTCTTCTTTTCATTTTAAAATTTCTGTATTTTCTCTAGTATTTCTATTAACTTTTGCTTTGGTGACTTCTATTTTTTTACCGTGAAAATTTGTATTTTTTTATTTATTTTGTGAAACCTTTTTTTCACAAATTTATTTTGTGAAACCCAATGTGTACTTTTCGAGATATTAGCGAATATTATATATAGTCTTTGTAGGTATGGAAAACCGTCTTTCTAGTGTTAACAGAATTCGCTAATAAATGTTAACGACCACGACAACTTGTATGGCACGCTGAATATTTGGAATCTTACAACATGTGAGGATCATCAACAGGCTATAAAAGATTCAGATCATTGTTTTTTCATAAAACCTACTATAAAACTCCTAGTCAAGTTTATTAAGAAATGTCAACTATCACAACGTTCTGGGGCGTCCTATGTGAGAATTGGTAGCTAAAGTGCCTGGAATCAGACGTTGTGTGGAAATTAATTAATATCTGCAGCAGTTTTAATTAGGTTACAAACATTTTTTCACTATGTTCAAAACAGATAGATATTTTTGGTCTTAATTCACATCACACATTATTGATTGTGCTCAACTTTCTACCCACAATTGGCGCAATGAAGAGCGATTTATGCCTGTGGCATAAATCAGAATTGTCTATCAATAGAATGCAATCAATAGAATCAAATGAGAACATCAACAACTGTTGAATAGTGTGAGTCTTCTGGGCGGAGCAAGAGGAAGAGATGAAAATCTGTTTATATTTAAATAAAAAGGCAGAAACAATACAGATTATGATATGACTAGAATAGCTGATGAATTGACATAATGACAGAAGTAAGCTGATATAATTAGCTGAAATAATAATTACATTTCAAATGTACAAATGATTTAAAAATGTTTATTATATTGTTATGAGTATTGTATAAAAGTTATATGTATGTATTTGTATTTAGATGAAAAAACTTCAAAGTTACTTGAACTCGACTGTAATTAGTGTCACTGCAATCAATACACCATTTTCAGTTTTTATGTGACGCTTGTAAATATTTTTTACTGAAATTATGCATTGCGAAAGGGCGACATGAAATTCTTTAGGCAAAATGGACCATAAACTCAGCAATTTATGCCCGTTTAATTGTCACACACCACGCTGTGGGCATTTTTTTTTAATTTTTCTGGGAAAATCCGACAGAAACAAACAAACAAAACGCGCAAATGACATCAATTGAACACACGACTCCACATATGGGCGCCCAACTGCTTGTGCGTGCTTCATTGGCGGCATATGACTTAATTATTGTACGGCCCCAATGAATTGAACTGCGCAAACAATCAGCCGTTCTCGGGCCCACTCGCTCAACACGCCCTTATTGCACGCCGTATTGGCGGGTTTTAAAGTGTGCGTTCGTTAACTTTGCAACTGCGCAGACATGTCGTCGGAAAGCGGAAGTTCCACTTTTGGGCCGTTGCTACTTTTTCTGTTGTATTAACTATTTCCCTGTTGTTATTGTAGCAATGAATGCCATTGAAGTTGAATGGCTGAGGACAAAATTACGATAAAGAGACTCTGATGGTGGTTGTTGTAGCCGTTTTGCAAAAACCTCAACCGAAACATAAATGAAAGCAAGTTATAAACAAAAGCATCAACTGCCAACGACCGGCCGGTTATTGCTGATTTGCATTGTGTCCGATGGCAGCATTGGTGCCTATAACAATGCATGTATGGTATTATATATATATATGTTTGTAGATAATGATAATAGTACCGGGAAGTTTTCATTTAAAATCTAAAATTTTTCATTTCATAATTTTTTTTCAATCTGCCAACGAATGTCCGCTGTGGTTGATTAATCAATTTAAATATTAACTTAATTAAGTTGATTAAAAAAATTATTCAACAAAGAAGAATGGAACTTTATATGATGACTCGCTGAAAATCCCTGTAATTTATTGACAGATTGTATGTAACTAGTTGTATGTGTGTGCCGCGTTAAATGCGACATTTACGACAGCGTTTATGCCGCGCAGCGGATGCGCCCACCATATTAATAAACTAAAGTACGCGTAGACACCACAAACGGTTCATAAGCCGCAAAGATTGTGGATTATGTATGGCATAAAGTCACTAATGGTTTAATGAATTGCGAGACGTAAAACACTGCCGCAAGGTTGCGTTGCGTTGCTGAGCTTTTGGGGACGCCCACAATTTTCCACTTGGGGCTTACCTTGTTTTATTATGCGTGCCAGTCTTCGGACATTATCTGCAAATAAAAAAGGGAAATGTGTCATTATTTGTGGAAATTCACTGAATAAGTTTTTGGTAAGCCTCTTTTTTTATAGCTTCACTTTGACATATTTACAACACTGCAATTAAAGTCGCAACAAGATCGGAAGGAAGCAACGCTCACGATGCATTTTACACCCTCAACAATTCTGCAAATGGAAACGAAGCGCAGCTGTTCGCCAGCATTTTCAGCAACATGAACGCGAGATGGAAAGAGACATTGGAATGCATACAGTGTGGCGGTGTGCTGCCCATAAACAACTTCGCTTGCATCCGCAAAATGCGCCATTTTCAACAGAAATCGACTAAATTTAAAACGATCTGCGTCTTTAGCCGTCGCTGTCTGATGGCCGCTTCATTTTTCAATTCTTCACTTTAAATTAAAGTTGATGCTGCTATTGTTGTTGGTGTTGTTGTGCCGGATGCACACAATATGCACACACAGCTATGAGGAATTGCACATGCAGCTGGAACATGGGGCTGCAGTTGGCCGCGGCGTCGAGCGTGCAAAGACTCCTTCCTGCTTTGTACAGGCAAAGCATAGCCAACAGAATTTTGTACGGGAAAGCATCGCACAAGCGGCCGAGACATATGCACTCCAAGTGCTGCCAACTGCTGGCGTCTGCGGGCATGCAGACGGAAGAACGGACGGACGAGCAGATAGACATCGGCAGTGCGAGGACTGGCTGGCAGGCAGCCGGGCCAAGTGAGAAATTGCATACGAGAATCCATTATGATGACTGCAAGAACGGCTGAAAGTGCACTCGAATCGGCCTCAAAGTCTGAAGTAGGAATAAACGTTCTTCAAGATTTCTGCCGAGCACAACAAGCCACGAAGAGGGCAAAGTTGCAAACTGCCTCCGATTTACAAAGAATTTTTTTTCTTTTACTTTTTTTCTACTTTTCGGTATGCCACCGAAGACATCACAAAGAAGATGAACAGCACCAGCATTTCGCTCAAAGTGTCTACAAGTTACTTTATAGTTGTGCATGTGTGTGCCTTATCTTCAAATGTGTGTGTGTGTGTGAGTGCTTGAAAGCAGCAGAAGTCAATTGGCCTCTGCGCTGTTACCTTCGCAATTTGCTACTCTTTCAACGCTCTAAATGCGAGTAGGTAACATAAAGTGGCTCGACGTGCCGACTGACTGCTACGGGGTCTTCGCGAAAGTTTGCGCGCCTGTGTGTGTGTGTGTGTTCCAATGGAGTGCACTCACTTGCCCCAAATGAACTCGTCACATCAATTACTTACACATGGCCATAAGTAGATATTTGCCAGAATTATAGATGAACGACCACATTAACTTTTCAAGAGACATTTTCGCTTACTTGTGGCTGTTATTTGTGTTTACTATTCCATGTTCTTTTTTTGGCTTACGAGTTATTGCCGTTTCTCATCGCAAACGCAAATATGGCAAATTTTTGTGATGTGGTGAAATGAGTAAATTTGTGGGATTTCCAAGTGTTCCATTTGAGGTTGGAAATTGTTTGTGTCTGTTTTTATTGCAATAAAATATAGGCGGTGTTCACAATGTGTGATAAATACCTACGCAGTCGCGTAAATTTTACTTAAAAAAAAAAAATAGTAAAAAAAACTCTTACATGTACTTCTACCAGTCCCGAGATCGCATGAATAGTGTCAAAGTAAACACAAATCAGTTGATTTTAAAGCTATAGTGTGATACACCGTATAGCAAAATGCCAGAAAATTTTAATTCTTTGATCTGTTTTATTCTTGATTGCATTATAAACAAAGGATTACCTATAATCGTATACATTTTTCCACATAAATGTGTTTTTGTGTGAGTAAGGAAAATTTCCTTCAAAAGAATATAGGACTATACAAATGTATACATTAATAGGTGATTCTTGTTCTTGCTGAGAGTTTTTCCTATTCACATTGTTAATTAAAGCATTGGTTCATGTATCATGAACACCGCCATCGAACAGTTCAACAATTCTGTGGTCAAAAGCAATAATCTCCTAAGCACACTTAATTCAATGGTGTCTTAAGTCGACCTAAGCATTTATCGTTTTTGACCACAAAATTAATGGTTAAAATATTACAAAAAAGCAAAAGCTGCTTTTGGCAAACAAAAACTTGAATTATAATATTTCTCTAACGAAAAAGTGTTTAGAGCAACAAATTGGTCATTGGGTATTTGCATTTATTCATTATTCTGCTATCAAACTTACTTTTTAGCAACCAAGAAGCCACTTTAGGCAAACAAAAACTTGAATCAAGTTATAATATTTCCTTAACAAAAAGTTCCGTTGTGTTAATGTTCTTTGAGTATTGGCACTGATACAATCTTCTACCATGAAACTTCATTTATGGATTTCGATTTTAAAGATTTAAAATGTTGCAAAAGGAACTCCAAATAGCCCAAGATAAACATTTCAAAAGTTATTTATTTATTCCCAAAGGCATGGCGACAAAACGGCCAAAGTTTTGTGTCGATTAAAACCAACAAAAAATTAATCAAAATGCAAAATATACAAGCTCAAGTTTCAATGATATTATTCACTGCATAAATCAAAAACCAGTGTGACCAGAAATTTATGCGAAAAAAATGTGTATAGAATAAAGCAAAACAAAAATAAAAACAAGGCAGACAACGTCACATCCGCTAATAGAAACATTATAATTTTCAATTGCAGATAGAGAAAAGGGCGCACACACACATTGCCAATCACTTTGTAGGGAATTGGATGCGACGGCGAAAAAATAAACAATCGTTGCCAGGCGTTGCGATGTGATGTGAAGCGATACATTTGGCGTTGCATTGGTGTCAGTTGTGCTGCGGCACTGACGTTTCAGTTTCAGTTTCGGTGACGTCGGCGATAACGCTGACAATGATGCCACCGGTAATTCGATGTCAACAAAACACAACGGCGACGTCATTCGGCACGTCACGTCACACACGAGTGATGCTGACAAAGTGCGTCCGGTTTTCACAGTTTTTATTTGATTTTCGAAGTGCAGCAATCGTAACACCGTTACGAAATTATGAAAAATTATTACAATAAAACGCACCCACAGCCGCACGCAGCGCCCAAATTGAATAAGCGCAACGAGCGTCCATACAGAGGAAGCATCAAGTCATGTTTATGGCATAATTAAGCGCATTAATTGGGAGACTGACGAACAGCGTGACAAACGCGAAAAAGACGACGACGCCGCGCGTACGAGAAGAAAACGCCAAACGTCCATGGCGCGACAATGAAACGCGTGTCAGTGTGGCGTGTGTGCGTCTATTCATCTATGCGGCGATACCGACGCATTTGGACGTTGGTTTATGATTTACACACATAACCGAAGCGTGACAATGTAATTGGTAACGAGTTGTAGAAGCAACAACAAATTTTTATTACAACAAATTTTCTGTCAACTGCTGTAATTGGCTTTGCTGCTGCCGTTGTCGCCGCAATGCCAGACGTTGTTACTCATTTTGTTGTTTTTATTTTGTGCCCAGCGCGCACGTCCAGGAGCAGTGCAGTTGAACGGCTTTTTCTTCTCCTTTGTTTGGCTACATTTCACGTACATACACACACACTTACATGTAAGCGCCCTTTTCTTTACGACGTGGTTTTTGCTGCACACATTTTCACGTCAGCGCCGCAATGCTTTAAGAGTGCCGCCGGTTACTTCTTTCTTCAATGGCTTTGATCATAAACCCATCGCCGGGCAATAACACCAAACACTCGATCCATCAGCCGCCACACTTATCTGCTCTCAGCTACTGTAGCTCTGGCATGATGAAACGCAATGCAATTATTGTGGCGAGAAATTTCCAAATTTAAAAATATTGTAAGCGAGTCTAAATTAAGACACCAGTCGAGACGCTACGCCACTGGAGAAAGGAACTTGCAATAGATAGAAGGCGAGGAGAGCTTTACTGGCAAATGCACTGAAGAAATACAGACAAAGCAAATTACATACAAGTCGCCTTAGTAGTTTCTGGAGATATGGTGGTAACCGTACTGAAAAATACTGTTTCTAGAAAAACGCTAAGGAAATTTTATATGCCAACTCGATGGCACTGTGCATCGCCTTCTTCAAATCGACATAACATTGTTTATTTTTGGAATTTTCATTTAATATTTGTAAGCGTTATTTTCAAAATTACAACCCTTCAGAAAAATAAACGAAACTAAACTCGAAAACCTCCTGATAGAAAATATTTAGTAGATATATATACACCTGAGATTTTGGACCGATTAGAAATACTATACTTTCAAAAATATCTTTTAGAAAAAGTAATTTCAAACTAAGAAACCTCCTGAATCATAAAAAATTTCTATTATATTTACACCAGAGATTCTCAACCAATGGAGAGATCATTCGAAGAGATATAAAATGAGTTAAAGGATTTGAAAAAATCAAGTTCATTAGGTGTGTTTGTAATATTTGGAAAAGAAAATCAAATGTCATCAACATCCCAATAAAATTCCATATATAAGAGGTTATAAATTCTCAGGAGCTTGCATTATTAAAACCATTAGAACAAGGGTCTGTTTTGTGGAATAAAACTGTAGTACAAGAAAACTGTAGTATAAGAAACATACACAAATCTCAATCATTTCTTTACATACAATGAATACAACATAATCAGTTCTTGAATTAGTTCTTCATACTTCACCAGCGACAAATATATTTTCCAAGTTATAGTTAGTTAGTTAAACGGTCATGATTAATATACCTGAAAAGTATATTTTCGAAAATTCAGAGTCGAAAATTCAGAGCCATGGAAAAACATTGGAACAAGAAATTCTCCCAAACGAGATCATGAACTGACGCATTATTTAGATAAGCTTTCTTGATAAAAATAGCGTAAGATAACTTTCGTATAGGCCGCACGTAAATAATCATATTATTGTCGATGCTTGTTGTTGCTGTTTTGTTAGCTTTTCACCGATTGCTTGCGCAATTCTTTTGTGACTCATTTGCTGGTAGATGCGTGCGTCGTCTGCGTTGTTGTTCTTGTTTTGGATGCTTTTGGATGTTTTCCAGGAAAGTAGTAAATTGTTCTTCGTCGCCGCTGCGTTGCACATTGTTTTCGCTTGTAATACAGAAATAGCCAATCGATGTTACCACAACCATACACTCAAACCGTACACAAACAAATGTATGCAGCAACTGTGTTGCGATTTCGGTGCAGAGAATAAACAGCGAAATGCTGCAGCGATTTTTTAGCCATCAGAATGCGCCGCATCGACCGCCTCATTGCATCGACAACCGCTGTCACGTACTTAATTGTAATTTTGCGATCATTATTTCAGTGCACGGCGTCGTGAGTCAGCCAGCCGGCGAGTGACTGCGTGCGGACAGCAGTGAGCTGCAGTGTTCGCCGTACACTCGATTGCAGTGTTGAGCACCGCCAGCAGCCACAACAACACATAATTTTTATGTTGCATAGACGAAATTATGCACACAACAAATCGAATTGAAAAATGTACAAAGATGCTGCCGCCCAAGTTTTCGGCGTTCGATTTGCAACGATGGCCACTGCGACGGCTGTTGTTGTTGTTGCTGCTGCAGCATCAACCACTCATCGCTAGCGCAGCTCGTTTGGAAGCTGCTAATGTTGCCTCGCAAGTAGCTGGCGGATATTTTTATTTGATTTTCTTTGGCGTTTGCCGTTGTTTGTGTTGAACCGGTGCATATTTTCGTTTAATGTGTGTTGATTTGAGTTTCAGCTGAATTGCATATTTCTTTCCTCTCGCTGCTATCCGCTGGCACCTCGTGTTTTGCTTTAGTTGTTCCATTTTGTATTTTTGTTGTAATGTTTTTATTTTCCACCAAATGTTGAAGGCGACTGTTCAACACATGTGTGAGCTTCATTCATGCTGCGGCACATGCAATCGAAACGCAGTTTGCGTTGCACTGTGGGGTTAATGAGGTGATTTATGTTCGCAAATAAAAGCAAAGCAAGCAAAGCGGATTTGGCTGAATATCAAAGAAATTTCAAAACGTTTATGCTGCCATTGTTGCTGAACTTTCAGCCTTTGTAGTAAATAAATGTGCGTCTGTTCGGCAAACAGAAAAACATAAAATGTTTTAGTGGCAGCGCATAAAATGTATACGTTTTTAGGAAAAAGCGTTGTAAAATCAAATGCGAAGATAGTAAAACATTTAGTTATTGCACGCCTCGTAGCGTGTGGTTTGTGTCAAGGATGTTGTGTTGCCAAAGGCTTAGTTGTGAAATCTAAATACTACACATTGTATTTGAGACGATGTATATTTTGCAATTAAATCTAATACTTTTATATTTACTATGAAGTTTATGTCTCTTTGTTCGACCACATGAAAGCTATGATTCCATTCTTATGAAACTTCTGGCTGCTAAATTCTGACAAGTTATATTCACAGACCTATATTTACCGCAAAATTACTGATTTATAACACTCGCTTGGAAGAAGAAGAGTGACGGAAATAAGTGCTTATCGAATGGTGCAAGGTCTTCATTATTTCACGTTTATTTAATCAAATCCTTTTATTAAAACACACTGCGCCTTTTTTTTCAGCGAAGCTATGATTTCATTCTCATATAATTTCTGCAGTTTCTGGGTCAAGAACTCCAGCAATTGAATGTAACACTCTTAACGGCTACTGCATCCCCTATGAGAGTGAAGGGCGCAACTAATTACGTTGACGGCTTTAATAATGGCTCCACATTATCTTAATTGACAACAAGGCCCTTTGAGTTAATCGATCGTTTGTAACGAGTAAGCATGTTAACTGACAGAAATTTATAGTACAACTCAGAAATAATCATTTGAACAGACGCTATTACTTTTTTTTGAGAGGACCAATCAGCAGCGGCTCTATGAAACTCGCTTCAGCAAATTTTATTCGATCAAACTAGCTTCTCTCTTCTCTCAATGGTTAGCTTAGTCACGATTACTTAGTATCTGCCGATCTTCTTCAACTTTTTGCACGATTTTAACAACTTTTTCCGGTTGACCGGATCGATATCTTGCATGGAAATATTCCAATCGTAATTGATCAAAACAAAATCGAAATGTTTAATATCGAAAAGTTTCGAGTCACATCCGCAAAACTAACAAAATTCTCCCCATCTCAACTTTGAATGCTGGCCGATGTCATTCTGGCCGTTGAGTCGTCTATATTTGTATTCAACGAAAAACTGGCTATTAAATTAGCTCAAACGTACTCAGACCCATCAAATATTAATGGAGTTAAATTTATGAAAACTTACATTTTACGCTCACGTTTATTTACTTCCAAAATGCAACCTTTACACATTTTCGGCAATCAAAATCAATTTCTATATCATTGGCGCTTTTATGACTAAATGCATATCAACAATAAAACCAACAACAACAAATTCAACACCAACAACGACAACAGCGCAAACAGTGTATTGCATGTTAAAATATAAAACAGCAAATAACAACAAAAACAGCAACGAAATGGCCATAAAACATTTGGTATGAGTAATCGCAACGCATAAACAAACGAAAAACCTAAAAAAAGAAACCAGAAAAAAGAAAACCGAAAACAAAACAATTTAACTTGATTTTGAAATACAACAAAAACAAAAATGAAAACAACAGCTAACACAACAATAACAACAAATAACATTAACAACCATGGCAGCAGTAAGAAACAAAAAACCATACAAAAATAAAATTGAAAAAACAACAATGCAACAACAACAACTGGCGGCATTAGACGAGTTCACGCGTAGCTAGTTAAATCAATTAATGATGAATGACTCGAGGGATGGCTGAGGACGGTCAAACGACTGGATGGATTGGCCGTGTGTTAGATGGCATGGAATTTCCTCGACAAACATGTGTACAACAGCCAACGCGCTTTCGTAAGGCCACCACTGAAAATTGGGTACAACTGCAACAACAATAGTGGAGCATGACGAACGCCAAGATAAACAAACGACCTTGCCGCAACGGACGGATGAAGTTGGAGCAGTGCAGCGGTCAACGGTGCGCTGACTGGCTGTAACCTGAGCAGTTTTATGCGCTTTCAATGCGACTCGGAAAATGAAATATTAGCAGTCAGCGTTGAAAGTCTATGGCGGAGTTTAAGTTGAATAATACTTGGGAAATGTGTGTGTGTTTGTGTGTGCATGTGTTGCAGAACGAATACCTTAAATAATGTGTGTTCATGTCTGGCATACAACACAACATGTCTGGCCTTTCACTAAATTGAGAGCCACTAATAGACAAAGTTGTGTGTCATAAAGTCAACGCCTAATCAAAGTCTGACATCACACTTAACGTTTCCGATCTCCACTTGAAACTCTTCCATGTCAACCAAACAAACGTTTGGCGAATTAGTGTCGTCTCCCCACATAACTTCTCAAGCAGCCGCTCGGTCAGTTCACAGGAAAGCACAGAACGATATGAGGCAACAATGCGTGCCGCATACAAAAATTGCAACTCAATAAATACAGAAAACAATCAGCAGATATCACAACAACAACGGCCAATTCAGTACACAAATAAAAGAACAAGAGGTAAATTAAAGCGCGAATGTGTGAAGCACAAAGCGACAAGTAATGCATGCAAATAAATTAAGCGGGAAGGACACCAAGAAGACAGCTGAGCCGTGCCCAACGACGACCAGCGACCGACGGCCGCACTGCTGACTAATGGCCTGGGCACAGCACACTGGGGCCAGCTGCATTCCAGCTCCGAGCGGGCACACACACGCACTGCCCCGTCTGGCGTTGACACCTTGGCCAGCCCATTGTGCGAACGCGTCGAGTGGCGAAACACGTTCTCGTTGCAATTGCTTTCTTGCCAGTTTTTCGCTTTGTTTTGCCGTGCTTTGTTTGTATTTGCTAAATACCGCGGCGAATGCGTTTCGCATGCAAAAAGCTCAACGCAGCGATGCATGAAATGTCGTCATTTCGAAAATGCAATTTAACACCTCAATCGGCCGCCTGACAGCAGCTGCAGCGCACCAACAGATTACGTGACACTGCTGTCGCACCTTCGGCGAATAGCTGGGAGCAACAGCGATGTCGAAGACTGCGAGTGCAGGACATGGCTGAAAAGGTGCATGCGTGGCATTTAGTGCGCTTTTTGTTTGTGTTCTAGTTGAGAGCGTTTCAGGTGATGCTCGACGTTGCTCCTTAGCGCTTGTTGCACGCGGCAGTGCAGCAACACATTTTCATCTAACGACATAGGAAAGTGTGTGCCGGCGATGTTAATTAAAAGTGCAAATAAACGCGCAACAGGTGCATGAAGTTTGAACAGCACAGTGCAGTCTCTACCGTCAATTATGTAAACAGCGAGAAAGCTAAGAGGCATTTCAACTGAGTAAAAAATGCAATCTTATAGAGCGACTTTACAAGCTTAGATCGGCTTCCTGAATAGAAACAAAAACCATAACTCCGGCCAGAATATCTTAACTTTTTCTGCAGAATAGTGAGTAGAATATTGGTGGAACAATTTTTTTATCGAAGTTAAATAAATGAAATTAAAAGCTTTAAATTCTTAGAATTAAAATGCCATCGATTTGTTAAGGGCCAACCCACAATGACTTTTAGTCGGTTGACGAACAACCATGAAATTTGACTACGACTGCGCCCAACTGCCAACTACCTGACTGGTAGCCAATGGGAGACGCTGTCAAATAGCCCCAACGGATGACTAAGCCGCCTGCAATGGTCGAGTGAGTGGCGTAGAAAATGTTACTCAATCCCGAAATGACAGCGGGCGCTGCGCAAGTTGAGTAAATCCGCACGTAATTCAACAAAGCCGACGTGAGTCACATGTGGGGAACAGGGGAAAATTTCAAATAAATAAAAAATGAATACATTCAGTTTAGTGCAATAATCTAAGCAGCGGTGGCGCCGCAGACAGCGACAGTCGCCTTTGGACGAAAAACGTGCCAGGAAAAAGTGGGAATAAATCAAATTTATTTTCTTCCCTCTCTCGTGTTTTATTTTCTTTAATTTTCTTCAATTTTGTTTTACTTCCTAATTAAAGATGGATGAGAAAACGCTGCGGCCACAATGAAAACAAATCAACATCAACAGCAGCAACAACAGGTACGGTTTAATGGGTCAATTAAATGTGTCAAATGTGAAAACAAAGAATACAGACGACAAAATGCTGAGTGCAACTCAAAACAAAAAAAAATTCCCAAAAATGCCAGATTCAAGAGAAAACTTCAAAGTAAATAAGCCGCACGATTGTTGTGGCGCAACAACTGCCGCTGCTGCCGCTGCTGCTGCCTACAACAAAAATGTGTTAAGTGAATTTAACTGCAATTTGTTTTACTACTCAATGGCTGCATAATTTTTCATTTTTATTTTTGTTTTGCATAATTTTTATTAATCAGCCGCACGCCAGGGAAGCAATAAACTGGTGCACTATTATGTTAACATATAATGAGACCGACTGAACGCTGCAAAAAAAAAACCCACTTTCGCAAACACTCCAACAACGCCAACACAAGAATCTCTACCGGGGCCGCCGCCCATAGAGCGTTTCGTTCAGCCACGCGCAGCTGAAGTGGGGCAGCGTCGAGTGCAGCGCAGCGAGCACCAATGTGTGGCCGCTAATGTAGTAAGCAGCCAAACTGGCAACAATGGCACTGACGACGGCCGTGGCACCGGGTATGTCAAGTTGGGCGTCCAACTCTCGACGATCAACTGTCACTGTCCGTTGTCCCAGTTTTGGCGAGTGCCTGTCTTTCGTCTGCGTCGCCGCTCCAGTGTTATAATATTAGCCCAAATAGTTTCGTACGCCCAATGTGCACACTTCTTACCTACCCAGACAAACTGGAAGAAACCAGCACAAGGAACCAGTTTTTCTTGCTGATTTGCAGATGACATCAAAATATAAATGAGTCAATTTGCATTTCTTTCCGAATTCGTATTCAAAGTTTACATAAATCAACAACAACAACAGCACTCAACTTGCTACTGTGCACAAAAAATAAAATATTGAAAGAAAAAAGTGGGCAACTCTGGCTCAGAGCTGTCCAACAGCACACCCGCCCAGGCGCAAAGCCGGCTTTTTGTGTTTGTGCGGCTAGCAAACCACAACCTACACATTAAAATCACCAATGCGATTTACTGCGGTTCGACGCAGACCATCGTTTATTTATTTGTATATATGCTTCTTTCTTTCACTTATTTATTTATTTAATAGAAATTAATAGAAAAACAATACTTTCACCAATTTAAAACAAACAAATAAAAAAATCAAATTGCAGATCGGTGCCAGGCGATAAGTAAAGTGGTGCTGATTAATTTTATTTATATAGAAATAGCATTTCCAATGAATAACGACAAAGTATTCACAAATGTTTAGTTGAATCTAAATCATTTTTAAAGGCCTTTCATAAAGTTGGAACTGAACGAACAAACTAAAATTTCAGTTGATTACAAAGTCATTTGCGTGCAATCATTTATATGAAAATCACGTGCCAACCCATTAAGTTGTAGACAAAACACAAAAACGTAGTGGCAGGCAAAAATACAGTGCAGGTGTCTGGAGAAAGTGGGAGCGACAAGCGCGTTCCAATTCTGTCAAACACAATGCAAACGCACAAAATTGTGTGCAATGTGCTAAATATTATATTTGTGGAATCTAGATAGACAAAAAGGCGACACTGCATGCCCACGTAGACTATGTAAGTAGATAAAGTAACTAAAAAAAATTGTATACAGACATGGTACAAAAAATTGGGGGGAACAAACTGCAAAGCCAGAGACCAGCGATCCAGTGCATGCAATATAAAATATTTGGATCCTTTACAAATACTACGTGATGTACAAATTTCAACTGAAGACATCCACCGTGATCTGAACGTAAACCTTATTGAATTTACTTTTGGAACGTTTGGTAAGCCATACAAGCATAAAAGACTGAATAGTATTATAATATTTTTTTGGGCACATACATATGTACTTAAAAAAAGCCTTTTACGTAATTTTTATAGTGTTTTCTATTTATCGCCAATATATTCAAAAGCAATCATTTTAAATAATGACAGGCCATTTTATAGTATTTCCAACTTTTATAGTACTCGTATTGAATTCTGCTGCCAATTATAAAGCCATAATTTTTTAAATAAAATAACACTGAAGCAATATATAAAATAAATATTCGTATAATTAAAGCTTTCATTGTGTGAGAATAACTTTTAAATCACTATCAGTCGTTTCTTTGCTCTATTGAATTTAGCATTGTTTTCAATTGAGCATGAATGACATCGAAACACAGAAAAACAAAACAATTTTGCAAATCAGAGCCAATTAAAATCAACAGTGTTTTAATTGCTTGATGGAAGTGAATTGATTTAAATTGAAGCATTGACAGCAGCTTTAAGTGAAGTTTCTATGTCAGCACTCAAATGTTCGAGTGCTGACACTTCTGTCCACCTCCCTACCTCTCCCTGTTTTCGCTGTCCCACAGACATAAGCGACGGAAGACGGCGCCAGCCACTTACCTGAACCTGTTCGTAGTGCGAATGACCCTATTCCCATAGCCAGCACAAGTGCTGGCACCTTTGATTTATGGCGCACATGAGAAATTCCAATACGACGATTGTGTAAAAAAGGAACATTTCACAAGACAACAGCGCGCTCCTCCAGCAGATGTAGATGCCGCAATTACGCCCAGAATGCCCATAAATCAAGTTCTACATAGACTAGAAGCACTAGCAGCCACTTAGTGGCGGCCAGCGAAAGCTAAATAAACTCGAAACTGTGCTCTCTTCAAAATTCTGCCCATACGGACAAACATTGGGTACATTATATTGTCTATAAAATTGGTCGGCCCATGAATCATGCAGCGAATTTTCTGTCCACTGCGCAACCAGACGTTTGGGGCGCTCGCAAGACGGTCTCGTAACAGCCGCTGATTGGCGTTTTCTGCCACTTAATTAGCATATTCCGACTAACACGCACACAATGCTCCGCAACAGCGGCTGACAGTCGCTCAAGCTGTCTGGCTGTCTATGGCAAGAATGTGCCAAGGCGTGGGCAACACGAACGCGCACAAGAAAAATGCTAACCATCAACAAATCTGACAGCGATACCAAACCAAACAACTCCACCGGCCGCGCCGGCTTCAGTGCGAATTCTATCAAAACACGAAACAATAAAAACAAATCAGATATTCAGACAAACTTGACCTCGACAACCACACCGAGCCCAAACGCATGCGCCAACCCCAGCAACAGGCTGGCGCGAGTCAAAGCCCAAACTGGATTTTGCTGCTGAATTCAATTAAAGACAAACAACAATTTTGTATTTATGTGTGGTTTTTTCTCCGTCAAATTGTATTTTTTACAACTTTGTCGGCATAACTTTTTTCTATTTTCTGTCTTTATGAATTTCTAGTAGACAGCCGAATGTGTTGGTTTGCTGATCGATGGCAAAAAGGTAACCAGCTAACAAGCTCTGCCTTCGGCTCAGGATGAAGTCATGGCTTGCGATCAATTATATTTAATTCGCGCTCATAAAACGTATTAAAAAAAACCTTAATTTTACTGTTTGTGCGAATTGCCAAAAATGTGTCGCTGTAAATTTCAAAGGAATTTCGAAACACTTTTGGTCAAGTAAGTAAGAATAAAAACCACATTCTTTATTTGGTTGCTTCATTGCTTTGTGGCTCGTTTGACTGGTTAATTTTTTGTTTTGTTAATTTTCCAGCCACATTTGCAGGGGAGATATTGCGGCGGACACATGAGCTCTTCTGCCAACCGGCCGGCCAGACTGCCTGAATTGCTCTAATATGGAAACCGGCTAAATTCCATTTCATTTTTCTTTTCTGCTTTTATTTATGCCAATTTGGATTTTCTCTTTTATGTGGCTCATGTTAGACGGACAAGGTTGCTCAAAGGTCTCCGCTCGAAACCGGTTGTTGTATGGCTTTAAATTCTTTTGGCAAGTATCCTGAAAAGTGCTGCGAGCCGTGTGCCGCCGGCTGCTGCCATTTCCAACTACTTTCGAAAGACAGAAAATATCTACAAAGCGTGTGAACAGAAATGAAATGCGATTTATTGCCAACAGACGATCGCCTACGTATTTCTTTTACAATAGAAATGTTGCTGCTGACAAAAGTGGGTGTTAACGCTGGGCAAAACTTGTAGCCTGAAGAAATCAAAGTATTTACATTTGTTCAAAAGTGTTTACATGTGTATCAAATTTCAATTTGGGCCTAGGAAAGATGGCAAAGAGGTTTGCGATGGCGCATGCGCGCAGCACAATTCGGTGGATATCACTTTGACGAGCAGCTAAGTTTATGGCTAAATTTATGTGAGGTGCCAGAATTCAAGTGGTGCAAGCAACAGTTAGGTCTTCAAAAGCCTTAGACCCAACACATGTTCGGGGCATGCAATTGCACACGAAAATTCCTAACATTGCTGCAGCATTTTCTGTTTTCTCTCTTCTACATGTAGCCACAAAATAAGGCAACTTAATTACATGACAATTTGTGTTCGTTGGCCGGGTTGGCGCGGCCGGCCGGCTGGCTGATGTGGGCTATGTGTGTTGTTATTGTTATTTTAATTGCTGCACTTAAATCTCGGCTGTTATGCGCAAAGCGTTAGAGCTAAATGTTGTTGTTGGTGGTGGTGTTGTACCATGTAGTAGTGGTGGCTATTGTTGTCAGCAGTGGTTTCTAATGCTACCGAAGCGAGCAGCAAAACGTGTCAGCACTCTGACAGCGAAACACTTTCTCAGGGCTAATTGCGCAAGAAGCGGCGCGATATTTAAGCTGAATATTGAAATGTGATTTCTACAGTATGGAAAATTATAGACAGTTAAATATTTCGCGGAATTTTCATTTCATTGTCTGTTGACAAACCTTCAGTCAAGATTTAGTAAAGGTCCGTAATAAGAATGTAAAAAGCAAATGTAAGAAAATTGTAGGTTAGTAAACATCAATTAGGGGGAGGGCCATATACGTAGCCGAAGTAGTAGTTATGAGCAGAGACTTGGAATGTGTCAAATTAGCTGTGAGCAGCGACCAGAGAGAGTTACTTGAAAAATAAATACGTTTTGTGACCGGCAATCGTTTCAACTACAAATGAAATTAGCATTTCACTACAAAAATTTCACCTAATGCATCGGTTTCTCTAAATGAAAATGAGAATGAGTGATAATGAAACGAATGACAGGAAGCGCAATGAAATTGCCGTGACGCCAAGTGGCATTGCTATGGATGCTGCAGTTGGTGCGAACAACGCGGCTAGAGGGGAACCGCAAAAGTGGAGCACTACGTGGGGACACTGTCGCAGAGATCGATAATGAAAGTGCAATTTCCTCATATGCCAAGGTTCTCGCAAACTGGTACACACCAAACACGCACACATACACGTTCACACAGCAGATTAGCACAGCAGCTGTGCGACAACTCCGGAGAAAGGAAGCGTGCACTCGGTTATGGGCTTCCAGTTTGCTTATAAATACAATTAAAGTCCAAGTATATAAACTGGCAATGTGCGAGTAACAAATAAAAGCAGGAAAAAAAAGCGGAAAACAAGTTTCTACAGAAAAGCCGCAAGCAAGAAAATGCGTGCTGCACAAGTTGTGGGTAAGATGAGTGAAGTGATTTTGAAAGCGTTACTTGTGCAGATATTACGCTCAATTAATTCAGTAGCTGGAACGCAAATGTTGCCACATGCTCCATGCAAAAAAGAGGGGAGACCATCCAGGGAATGCAGCATCCAGCTTAAATAGTCAAGCCACGCTTCCAATAGGAAGTTATGCAAATGGTCATTAGTATCATAGATATCTTAAGAAAATGTGTACCTTTTCCGCATGCCAAACGCTTATGAACTGCAACTCCTGCATGCAAGATTTAATTTCTGGCGTTGCCACTATTTGGTTTCCCACACTCTGCTGCCAGTTTCTGGTTTCAAGTCAACGGCTGCGGCGCCACTGCACCCCACTTCCAATTACGCCTCAATCCGCCAATAACGCACTCGGCAACGACGAAAACAACACAAAATTACAAATTCCATAAAGCAAATCAAAGAGAATCCGAGACCAAAACTCGTTTTACACTTTCATGCATTGCACTTTTTATTTACTCCATTTGCGACGTACGTACATACACACACACACACACACATTTATTTATATTTATTGCTTTTTATTTAGGTTTTGTTTTGGATATGCAACCGCAAGCTGCTGTCTGCTGCTTCAGCGGTTCGGCTTTGCTTGGCGTTTGGGGCGCTCTTTTTCGCCGCTGCAGTGCACCAGCGGCTTGGCGTGCAGTTGCAAATTTTCCCACGATTTTCTGTCCGTCTTTCTGCTGACTCGACGCGACTCTACTAGTGCAGCATTTTCAGTCTTTTGACAAAAATCTATGACGATGTGCAATGCGAGTGAGTGCACTTTTATACAGCTTCTAGTCAGTCAACAACAAATTGAAAATTAAAATAAACGAAAACAAGATAAAACCAACGCACAAACAATAACTACGCAACATTCACCCAACAAGAAAGACGCGAGACTGGACGCTGCTGTTGCTGTCAACATTTTACCACACCACGAAAACTCATCCACATATTAATCGATAGAACAGTTTATCGATACAGTTGGAGTTGCGGCCGACACATTTTACATGCAACACTGCGAGGTTGTATTCGTTGTTGCCTGAGAAGAAGATGCCGCTTAATTTTACATTTTTATATCAATTGTGCGAAAAAATCATCCGGGTATTTTTAATATATTATTGCTCAAGCATTAATGTCGAAACTATTAATTGTGATTTAAATAAATAAAATCAAAATTGAAATAAACTTCTGAAAAGTATTTAAAATAATACTTTACTTAGCTGGTTTTCTACATGTACACATTGTCCAAAACTTGTTTAATCACAAACTTTGCCTATCAGCTGTTCCAACAACGCAATGATTACCTACTCGCTTGGGGCGCACGTTGGGGCCGTCTTGTTGTTGTCTACTGCCCGCCTGGTTGAATTAAAATTCAATTCACAGTACCGAAATCGAACGCTGCTCCTCGCAATCCTGTCGCCGCCCTTCATTGCAAGTTCACAATGCGTGTTCTGACTATTGCGGACTCCATCGCCATCGAAATACTGAACCAAGATGCTGTGATCACGGGTGAGTGCTCTGTCATGCCATGTTTCCACATCATAAAACCTGCAGCTCTGTATTCTAGGTGTTGGCAACGAACTGCATCTGCATACGCCCAGTGGCAGTCATGTGCTTTCCCACAGGCTGCGTGGCAAAGTACACGGCATTGTCAAGGGCCTGGAGTCTACGGCCAGCGCGGATAAAGTACTCGTTTATGGCGAAATGGAATTCATCTTGTTTCAGTTCAACAGTACCGCGGAAACAGAGGTACACCGAAGAAGCTTGCATCACCTCTGCCTGTCTTCTAGTACACTTCAAATTCTTTCACTCTAGCACCGCTTCAAGCTGCTCCATCGCACACAGCTAAGCGATTGGATAAGCGCTGCTAGTTTTTTGCGTGATACCAAAGAATTTGTGCTGCTAACTACTCACAGCGTCCTGCTGCGTTTGAACTATTATGAGGACTGTGCGGCAAGCGAAGCAGACGAGGACGGACTGGGGCAGGCATGTAGGATAAGTGCGAAGTCCTCCTGCAGCGACAAGTCGACGCTCTATTGCTCCCATCTGCACGGAGATGTTTGGGAGAATTTGGTAGTTTTTGGAGGCATGTAGCTCGCGCTTTATTTTCTTCACCGGCTTAAGACATAACTAAGAGTATCAATTTGTATGTTTCAGGAAATGCCTTTGGGGAATTACTCATTTGGCAACCGACAGAGCTGACCGATACTGCGGTGGAGTTAAGTGACAATAAGCCAGCAAAGGCTTCACTTTTGCATCGCATACCAATGCATAAGGGCGTAATTTTTTCCATTGACTATAGTGAACAGTTTAAGCTGTTGACCACCACCTCAGATGATCGTTCCATACGTTTGTGGCATGTAGAGAAAGGAAATGATGACTGGCAGGAGTGCAAAATGCTGGCAGTGGCGAGTGGTTATGGACATATAGCGCGTGTTTTTCAGTGCAAGATTATCAATCACAGTGAGTGCTACTTACCAGTTAGCAACAAATCTCTATGAAATATGCTGGTTGCAACTAAACATATAAAGATTGTCACAAATCATCAATAATTTAACTCACTTGTACGTCGACCAACATTTTTCGAGCTCACACCTGAGTTGGCAAAATGATTTCATTATTACTTTTGCAGAAAACAAGCCGTTTGCCATCACCGTGAGCGAGGATTCGAACTTTTGCATCTGGCGCAGATCTGGCGAACTGTTGCATAAGCGTCGGCAGCAATTCGGCGCTGTTATTTGGAATTTCGCCTATGACGCCAGCACGCAAACGCTTTTCACTGTCGGTTCCACGGGCAATTTGCTGGGCTATGCGCTCAACGATGTGCTCGAAAACAAAACGGACGACGCAGTGGCATTAACATTGCTGCATTTTGCTGAATCTGAATATGTGGCGAAAGCGAAATTCCTTAGCAAAGAGCTGCTAATTGGCGTGACAAACAAAAATCGCATGATTTACGGCGCAATAGGCACAGATGGCGCCAGTGGAAAGTGGCAGTTGCTATCGGCCAAGTCTGAGCCCTACAAGTGCACCGTTTTGGAAGTGTACGGAAACTACGTAGCATTCTGCGGCTACAAGCGGCTCACGTTTTTCACTTATAGCCGCACTGGCGCAGTTGTACAATTTACAAAACTCTACGACGGTGACATCTTGGACGGAGTGATACGTGCCTTTCACTTTCTCAATGCCTCAAGCTTCTTAGTGTCAGATGAATTGGGAAACTGTCTGCTGTTAAGGGGCGAGGAGCTGGTGTTGCGCCATGCCATTCAACTGCCCAAATGCAAAGAGCCTTGGCTGACCACTGCACTCATGGTGAGCGATGAGTTTTTACTGCTGAGCAATCGTCTGGGAAACCTGCTGCTCTATAGGCTGGATGCTACAACTGCCAAATTTGAGCTTATCGATACGCTGAAGCAACCGCACGGCAACTTGGGCGCTACTGCGCTCGAACTGCACGACCACACAACAGAGCAACTGTTTGTACGCAGTGCTGGTCACGATGGCGCACTGCGCTTGCTGTGCATTTCGAAGCATGACGGCAAACTAAAGTCGCACCTGCGTCAGGTGGTGCCGGTCGCCTGGGTGGAACGTGTGCTGAATGTGAACCAGTCTGAGCTGCTGCTGGGCTTCAATGACAATCATTTTGTTGTGTGGTCAGCAGCACACGACTTCACGCTGCAAGTACCGTGTGGCGGTGGTCATCGCTGCTGGCACTATTGCTTGACGGAGCGGGCTGATGGCAACCATCAGCTGCAGTTGCTCTTCATTAAAAAGAAACAAGTGCTGCTGCACAAGATGAAACTGTTCAACAGGTTGCAAACGAAAATCCAACTGCCGCGCAGAAATAAGTGGCATGTTCGGTCCTGCAACATTATGGCAGTGCTCGAGAGGCAAAAGGACTCGAAGCACACACCAGTGATGGTGAGTGCAGGCGACGATAATCTGATTAAGATTTCCACTTTCAAGCCCACCTCTGAGAACGGCGGCAGTCTATGCCAACGCGTGGAGCTACATACGCACATATCGAATGTGCGTGCACTGAAAGTGTTGCCACTGAACACGGACGAGTGCCTGATCTTTTCTGGCGGTGGCCGTGCGCAACTCTGTGTAGCGAAGCTGAACTTGCGCAGCTTCCTCGTGGAGGAACTACTCAGCCATACACTGAAGTCGTCGCAAGTACAAGAGGCAAAAGGCTACAGCCTTGATCCCGAAACACGAATCATGTGCTGCGATGTGCAGGCAGCAGCCGACGATATTTCCATTTATCTGGGCTGCTCAGACGGCTTCGTGCGGAAGTTGCACTTGACAAGTCTCACAGATATTGTGCTGGACACCGAACTGCATTACGGCAAATGTGTACTACAAGTGCGACTTGTGGCTGGTCTGTACGTGCTGGTCGCGGGGACGGATGGCATACTTCGTTTTTACGATTTGTCGCTGAATGAGTTGCCGCTGCAGCTAACACATCACGCCAGCGGCGTCAATGCGCTCGATGTGCTTTTCGAGCAAGCGACGAATATGCTGCACGTTCTTACTGGCGGGGATGATCAGACTGTGTCATACACGGCGCTCAACCTGCAAAAGCCGCCGAAAATTGTGAAAACACTGCGCAGGGAGAGTCAGCACACTGCCCAGGTGACAGCCGCCTGTCTGCAGCGCGACGGTGCACACCTTTACGCCTTCACTTCCAGCGTAGATCAGAATCTAATCAAATTTAATTTAATTAGCGACGAGCTGGAATGCTGTACACATTCCTGTGTGGCCGATGTTAAGGGACTGTGCACGGACAACAGCCAGCGCTGCTACCTTTACGGCTACGGTTTGCAAATCTTCGATTTGAACAGTTAACGTGACGTTGTATGGAGCATTTGTTTTTGCAAATAATATTAAACAAATAAATTGTAAAAATGTACACATAAATTTTGTAGAAATCACGCAAGGCGTAAAACTTGTTAGTTGGTAACCTCGAAGCTCGTCTCCGACGACAATGTAAACGGCCCATCGCCCACAATGTCATCCTCGGGAACGTGTTGCGGTGACGGTGTGCTGGCGTAGGTCACAGGTCGGGTCACCAGAATGTCGAAATCCAAGTGCTTCACATTGCCCTCCATTTTGCTGCGATAGTCCAGCATCAGCTCCTTGAACGTTTGAAAGTTGGTGAAGGAATACAGCAATTCGAATATTTCGCCGTTGTTCAAGATATCGGTGAAGGCATTGTTCTCACTTAATTGATATCGGAATATGTAACTAATGGCGATTCTTTCAGACGTACAACAACAACTTACTCTAACTCAATGGCAAATCTCTCCATATCAAAGCCCTTCATACGACCAGTCAGCTCCTTCACGAAGAAGCTTTCGAAAGTAGTTGTGTACTCTTGGAAGATGTCCATATATTCGAGCTTATTCTCCTCGGTATTTTCGATGCACCTCCAATATTTTTCCAGGAAATTATCGTGTAGTTCCTGAAATGGATATGGTTATTGCTTCATTAGGTCGGTGGGATTAGGGGACGTTCTCCAAAATTGTAGGGGGCACAATAGATCTCTGGTCTCAGTGCAAGCACCCCTTTCTAAATCTAATCTAATGATTATTGCAGACTATAACTCAAGGCAGCAGCCGTGGCTCAGCTGGTTAGTGCGTTGGACCGCGAGTCGAAGGCAGCAACCTCAGGTTCAAATACTGCCTGTAATAACACCTAAAAAAATAACGGGAAAACTCGTTTTCTCTTTCGGTGGCTGTCCTCTCAGCTGGAAATGGCAAACCTCTGAGAGTAAAAATTGCTTATGAAAAAAGCTCCCAACCTGCCGTTCGGAACCGGCATAAAACTGTAGGTCCCTCCACCTGCGTACAAATTCACACGCACAACACGGGTGGTTGCGGGAAGCTAGGCCTTAGTCTCGCGTAAGCGGGCTGTCGTGCCAGTCAATTATTAAATTATTAATTATTAATTTAAATTAAAATTATTATAACTCAAAGCACTTGCGGATAGAACTTGTAAGCTTATCTACAGCTGAAAGTTGTTGCCAACATCAACTTCAGCCTCGTACCCCCATCGCTTTGCGTTTTGCAAACTCCTCTTGAGTAAAAGTCCAATTCCGTATAAACGCTTTCCACGCACCTGAAACTTCTCACTGAGCACAATATCCTCGATGTGTCCAATCACTTCATCAAAGTATTCGCTGCTTTGCGTCTTGCAAGTGATATCAATAGTAGACTCATCTTGCTGCTGTGCCGTGTGCTGTGTATCCATAAAAACCCGTATTTTTCTTCTTTTTAATTTAGTACAATATGAGCTTTTTTATTTTTCTAATTTAAGTTGAATTTTTCGTTGTAAATGTCTAGCAAAAGTTTATTTCGTTTTGACAAGTTTTTTCTCCACAAAACGACGATGTTTGCTAGCAGTTGCTATGGCAATTGTCGGCTTGCTGCGCCGTCGCTACAGTGGGCCGGTGGTTGTCATATGTATGAAAAATTAAACCATCGAGCGGTCAAGGCATTTTAGCGTGCATCCACGTTTTATTGTATAACTCAATTGCTGACCGCCGCCTCTAGGAGGAAGACGGACTTTAAAGGATTTAAATAGCAGACCGTCCAGCATGCAGTTAACAAGATTGAGACTGGATTAAAAATACAATTTTGATAAGCAATAAGCCCGGTGGTCAGCAAGTGGGTAAAAGTCTATGTACAAAAAATACATCACTTTGCTGCTCCGTGCGCAATCCTTTGCTCCAGCATATATGAAAAGCTCCACTTCTGTGCAATGATCGAGTGTATGAGCGGAATTTTTCATTTAATGCAATATAACAACAATAACATACAAATAAATTCACATCTTTCCTTTCATTTGGCTTCAGCATTGCTAGACAATACCACAACACGGAGAGCAAAGGTAACGGAGAGCAGAAATGATTCAGGTCAGTATCATGCTACAAAATTTCTCTCTTAACATAAATTAAAATTCATTAAGATGAATCCCCATATGCCACATAGCGGCTGCAGTGAATGCACACCGTCGCGTCATTATTTCTCCCGATCTTCTTCGTCCTTTTCACACTTCGAGCCACGGGGGTTACGCTTTGGTCCGTACATTTTTAAGAACTCCTTCTTAGAGGGCAGCGGTTTAATGTGTCCGTACTGCACCAGATATTTTATTGAAACGGTCGTGCCTCCTGAAAATCATAAAACCAATATACAAATTTCGTTGCTTCGCTATGTGCGTACGGCGACATACCCAGAGTAAGAGCGTAGCGCACGGGCGTCGCTATTTTGTAGCATATGTAGGCAATGGCCAGATGACCTGAGTTCGAGTTCTGCACCCTATCGATAATGGATTGATCGAGGTGCAGATAATTCAGGAGCGATGGTATATCAACTCCGCTGAAACGGAAAGAGGTGATTAAATTACGAGTAATGTTTCAATGCGATGTAAAACTGACAGATGCGTGCGAGTGAACTTAATTGAAACCAATTCAACATAATTGCGTTTTAACCATAGCCGTCCGGCTGTGGCAGCAACACGTCTCTGACATAATGCTTCCGGTATGTCTAAGCGAATGCACCGGCCTCATTGTTTACGACTCACTGCTTAAACAATAACAACGATGACTCCTCCTCTCTGCCTCTCACTCACCTCTTCGACAAGTAGTAGAACGCGCTGAACCATCCAATCGACGTGACTACGTGCACGGGTATCAACACATACCAGTATTTCTTGTACATCAATTTGAATCTCGCAAAAAGGCCCAATTTTGATTGAGTGCCAAAGATTTCCTCCTCCGCCAGCGCCGGCGAAGCCTTGGTATCCGACTTGCCGGCACGATCGGGCGAGTTTTTCGTTGTAAACCAACACTGGCTGCTCGCATAGGGTGCAATTTTCACGCTGCTGTTCGGGCAGAACAGAAGCCGGTGCTGTGGCGCCCATCCAACGCACAAGGATTGCGCTCGATGATGTGGTCGCAGTGCACTCCTGCCGAAGCGCGTAAGTAACCTCAGCGTAGACATTTCTGTGTTTTTCGCCTTTTCAGTATTCTTAATTAATATATTTCACTGGTTTGACTGTCCTGTCGAATCTATCTCCTACATTTTCTCCAAATTTCCGACGATAAATGTGGCCCGGCGCGAAAACAGCTGATAGCCTGCCGATAAAACGGTAGAAACTGTCGGAGCGTTGCCACTGAGCACCCAAATCGATAGTGACCTTAAATGTTTAGTGCGAGCGAATAGAAAATGTCCACGGCTTCATGAATTTTGCCAGTTTCCCCGCTTTTCCATTGAATACTCCAAAAAATTTTGTTATGAGCAATAAATTTTTACATTTCAGACGATTTAGACGTAAATGAGTCTGCAACAGACTTGAAACAAATTTTTTTTACAGTGGTTCACTAACATTAATCTGTTCATAATTTAATTTTACCTGCTTCTGATTCTCAGTGAGATTGTATAAAAAAATTGGATAATTACCAATTTGCTATAGAATATCGTTCAATTTCAATTTGTAAACTTCGTAAACTAAAGTTGTAGACATTTCTCTAATTCTATAAATCTAATAAGTATAACTAATAAGATGTCACAACATTTTCTCTGCGATTGCCCGGCCCTAGCAAGGAGACGGTGGAAAACTCTAAGTAAACCGACATTCACGAACGTTGACGAGATTAAAGACTACAAGGTAAGCTCACTTCTTGCCTTTCTAAACCTCTCGAAATGGCTGTAGCGGATAAGTTACCGGAAGTGCGACAACAATCTACCTACCGGATGCTTGGGGCATCACCACTCTAACCAACCAACCAACCTATAAGATCCCACACCGCGCGCCTAATGTCTGATCACTCCTCCAAAAAGACATTGCATTTCATTATTGTAATTAGTCGCACAAGTCTGCCATTATCCAGACAAACACGTCGCAGATAGCATTCCACTGATGCGTCCACTCGCACATGTTTCATTTCAGCTAGTCCGAATTTCAAAGGAACACACATTAATTTCAAAGTGCAGGTGTGTAATGTGCACGAAAATATTACAAAGCAACAATCACACTTTGCAAATTCGTATAGTCAGTATGCATGAAATTTCCCAGCCCTCTCCCCGAACATCGCGTACGACGGCATCAAGACTTTACAGCCGACATCATCATTTTCGACGCGCCACGCCTCGCCGCGCACCGCACCGCATCGAATCGTTTCATTTGCCACAACCTTTTCAGTTTTTGAAAAGAAAATAAACAAATCCCAATTGAGTAGAGAGGAACAGTGCCAAACTCGCACAAGTGCAAGGCGTAGCATGTACCATGCTACAAAAACAACTAAATAAATGCCAATAACAAATAAAACAACATTCACATTGAAATTGAAATTAACTTTTAATGTGTCTTGAACAAATAAAATAAATACATCATATGGACAACAACACATTATGGACCTACATACATACATACGTATACTTATGTGTTCAGAATGGTATGTAGGTGCTGGAATAAAGAGCTAGAAATAGAGTTGGGAAGCAATTAAACACATTTCCTCAGTGCTTAAAGCACAACGCCATTAAATCGTTGCTAGTCTCCTATACTTTTGCAGACACTTTGACTTAATGGCAACGTTCCCGTGTGTACATTTGAAATGTTCCATTCATTGTTAACGAACAATAAAAATCAAAGAAAAAGTTCTCAAAAGTTCTCTCCTATTTATTGAAAACACCAAATGTAAGCAGTCTGGTCAGTAGTAGAAAATTGTGTTTTTGTAAAATGGACGGATTGCCACTGCCACTACAAACTCGTTAAAATGTAATGTTGGTCTAATATATTTAGGATATTTTTAACGTTTCAACTTTCGTTATGCGTTAAGTGGGCACAACTCAGCCACGCCTCATGCCGTGCCTCGACGCTTTGTCTGCTCAATGTCTACTCAACAGCACAATAAAATTTAACGAAAATAATCGCATGGCTAAGTGTAAATATATCGCGTATAAAAGGTAGGCACACATGAGTACTCGTAAAAAATTATTAAACAACTGTTTCGTTCGGTTTCCGTTTGCGCTATTTTCGCACGCTTCCTGTTTACACACTGGCGTCCGCGGTTGCCAAATGTTTGAGGTTTAAGGCCAGAGACTGTTGCGACTTTGGTTACGGCGCCGAACCCATACGCACCAGCGGCGATGGCCCTGCTAACGCATCCAGGCGCTGCAGGCGTTTTCGCTTCGAGTGCAGTATGACATGTGTGGGTGCGACGAACGCCGTGGCTGTGGTAGCCATGGGCAGGAGGTTTGTCATGGGATTCGTGGTCGGGTTCTGGCGAAAGATTTTCTGGCGTATACTGGGCCGTTTGGCACGCAAATCCCGGTTAACACCACCACTGTCGGCGGAACGCTTGTTTCGCTGCTTCTTGCCGTTTCCGTTGCTACTTGTGCTGGACGCTCCATGTGGCGGCCGCTCATGTTCATAGTGCAACGATGTCTCGTTTTTCTTCTTCTTCAGCTTGTTCTTCTCCTCCAGCTCCGCTTTATTACGCTGCGTAACCTCCTCCAAGTGCTTCTCCTAAAGTGGAGCAGTCAGTAAGCATCGATTTTGCGTGTTCTGTTTTCCAGACTACTTACAAATAAGTGCTTCTTGCGCTTCTCTTGCTTCGCCAGCCCGACCAACCAGCCGCCATAGGACAGCATGATCACGGCTGGCACCAGCACGCCGGCCAGTGCGCCCGCCTTTCGAATCCACGCGTGATAAATGCCCAGGAAAATCAGCAAGAAAGCCACTATAACTGCTATCAGCCGCCCGTTTGCCTTCCGCTCCTCCTGCAATTAGCGCAAAGTTGAATCTTACTTTTGTTAGTTGAGTAAAAAATTGATTTAGTAATCATTTTGATTTGCAACTGAAACAAATTGACAAATCATGGTTTATGTTTTTGTTTTCGGCCACAAATGAATTGCTCCCTTTACGTGCCGCCTAATTGCAGCTTCTGGCAACCGATCAATTATCCGAAATTAGTATTGGGAACTAATCAGTCAGATAGCACTAAAAAAATCACATTTTAATTATGCAAATTTTCCGCCCATCACAGCAACAAAAACATATCCTGACTGTAGGGTAAAGTGGGGTTCAATTGGCAATCTCAACGACTTATTATTATTACATATAGTAACATCGTTAGCGTTTTTTTCGATTTTTAAAGGCCAACACAAATAAATCCACTACTTAAATTAATCAATAACTCAAAGTGAAATTCTTCCGCTCTTACTTAATATTTCAATTTTAAGCTCTCATAAAGGGTCATTGATTTTGATGTGCGTTAGAAAAATCTTTTGTTAATTTTCATGATAGAACAACTATTTCGTTTATTGCACATATCATAAATTCATTGCAAAATTCGCAAATTTAATGCAAATTAAAAATTCGAAGCGGTTTCATGGCCTCAACGCCGAGAGCCGAAATGATCGTTTAGCTTGAAGAGCTCATTAATTGCATGATTCTAAGCAAAAGTTGTTAAAAATTAATTTATTATATTTTGTTTCAAGATTCCAAAGATCCAATATTTTTTCACTCTCACTTGTGACTGAATACATGAATCATAGCTGAGATTCAGTATTACAAAAAATATTCATAGATATGAAATGCAATGTTTTTTGTGAATCATTTGTTATATTTACCCATATAACTCAACCTTGACGCATCCAACGCAACTCAAGTAATAAAATTTGAAGAATGCGTCCTGGCCTTGTTTGAGTTGTGGTAAAGTTGTGCTTGTAAAAGCTACTATCGTCATTGAACGAAACACCAATCAGAAATATTTGAAGAGTTGAAGAAAATATTTGTGCATAAAAGTCAATGCATATGTGAAGTACATACATAAGTTTTGTGGTATATGGAAACTATTCGATATATAGATTTTTATGGTTCACTTTGATTATCATAAAATATTGATTTATTAGCGGTGTACTGCAATATGTAATTATAAACAATTCTTCGCGATTTCTAATGACTCAATGTGCACGCTTTTCGCAAATATTCAAATTAAAAATAATCTATACTCATACTAGTATAAACGCGCTCATATATTTGAAAAATTACAGAACTTAATTAATGGCACTAGACGCCTGCAGCTGAAAACAATGTAAACGGCAACTTACACGAGATTTTTTCTCGATGAGCTCTTTCAGGTTCTCTTGTATGATCTCATCATCTGTCATAGACTCTAATCGTTTCTTGGTTGGACTGGAATTTGCCTTAGCATCTTCCGTCTCGGCGTCCTTTGAGGTTATCGAATTCAAATCGTTCTTCAACTCATTCTTCAAATCAATCTTCTTCACTGGATGATCCAAATCGATTTTCAATTCGTTTTTTAACTCGTTCTTAAACTCTAATTTCTTGATTGGTTTCTTCACTTCATTCGTGAGTTCGTACTTAAATTCAGGCTTTGATTCACTCGGCTTCATTGAAGCCTTCAACTCATGTTTTAACTCATGCTTCAGCAGTGCACTATCCAATCCATTTTTTAGTTCATACTTTAATTCATTTTTCGTTTCATGCTTTTGTATTGGAGGTTTTAATTCGTTCCTGGATTCATTCTTTTTCACATGAACTTTCACCAGGTCCGTCATGTTGACTTGCCGTTTCACAATTGAATATTTATTGCAGCCACCTACGGAATTTGATTTTGCAAGCAACTCGCTTATGCCGCCGCACAAAGCGTGTCCATGAACCGTTCCTACGAGTATTCCACTATGCCGTCTCGTTCGTGGCGCACTCCAGCCAGCTACTAGTCTCCTTTAAAAGATTTTCATGCAAAGAATGCAATGGTGTGGTGTTTTCTCGCTTGCCGTATTTTCGGGCGTTTTACTGCTTGCGCGCGCTGGAGTCCGCGAATATCGCTTGTTTGTTTACAATAAATTACCCCCAACGTACATATGCAGATAGATACAAGTTGCCGTAGCTCTGGCTATGGCTGTTGTTATGGTTTTTATTGTTGTTGTACTTGTGCACGCTGTATGAAACTGTGAAGCGATCACGAACGCCACAGATCGCAATTGAAATCGGAATAGATCGATTCTAGAACCGGAGACCCTGCATATGAGTGCATGTGTTTATGTGTGCGTGCGTGACCATGCCAAATGGTCTTCGTGTGTATGTACGAACGTCATCAAATCGCAAATAGTTTCAGTTTGTAAATATTTTGAACACATACTGAAAGGTTTCGCTGTTTTTCATTAAAGTTCATCAATGAACATAACATCCACTTTCAGTACATACATGCACACACAAATCTAAATGTAAATATCGATGGTATTGTTTGTACTGAACCGTTTTGCTGTTCAATCCACAAAATATAAACAAGGGACAATTAAAGCAAACGTGGAACCAAACATTGTACATATTGTTCATTAAGATTGTATAATTCAAGTACACATGCGACTAATTGCGCCTGTAAATATATTTATAAATTAAATCACATAAAAGGTAATTGTTTTCCACTTTTTAACTCCACTTTTTAGCTCTACTTAATTTAAATTACTTTATAATTTAAATCAGACCTGTTTCCTCACAATTTGCTCAGGTTTGTGCTTTCGCTGTAAAGAGCTTATTATTCAATAAATAGTTGATCGTCCAATAACGATTTCAGAAAATATATTGAGCTATATAATATTCAAAAGATTTACTTTCTGCGCCGTAACCACTTTCGGGCTAAAATCAATTTCCTTCCGTTTCGTGGCAGTAAACATAGCAGCGTTCGTTATGATCTCCATCGTAGCACTGCATTATCGATGGTTTGACAATCTTTCGATAGAGTTGCCAGTTGCTGCACTTCGAATTCCGCAGCAAATAGTATCTACAGTACACCTTTATTTTGTTTCAGATAAAACAAACAACTATTAATTTGTTCCTTATTCAAGGAAATGTTTGCAGAAACCACAAATCTGGTACATTAGAACTCTTCGCACAACACTGTCAAGGGCTAAAAGTTGTTGGTTGAAATGACGTACGGGTGGCAGCACTATTCGCATTTTTTGCTGTTTTGTTGGGAAACGTAAATTGCAATAGACAAAATATAAAGAAAAAAGCTAAAAACTATTGAAAAAATATTCGAGCGTAGTGTGCCCGTCAGCAAGGTGCTCACAGGACGCTGTAGTGAAGTGAGGTGAAAGCGCACTTGCCAGCCGAAATGTCGCGGAACACCAGAGGACCTGGGCCAGTGCCGAATCGATGGCTCCACTGTCCTCGCAAGAGCGAGAACATCATTTCCGAGCGCTTTCTGGCTTTCAAGACGCCACTTAGCAAGGCTTTCAACGATCAGATCCCGCTGGAGTGCATATTCCTGCCAGACATGATCTTCGGGTACTGCAAGACGCTCAAGGTGAGTAGAGCGGAGAGGGCTGGTTGGTTGACCGCGTTGCTTGCGTTGCACAGTCAAAAATGTGTTGAATGTACACTATGAATTGTGAATGGGATTTTCCACTTGCCGTTGACTTTTTGTGCAGATCAAGCTCGGCCTTTGGATCGATTTGACGAATACGAAACGCTTCTATGATCGCGAGGTGGTGGAGTCGCGCGGTGTGCAGTATGTGAAGCTGCAGTGTCGCGGCCATGGCGAAACACCCTCGGCCGAACAAACGCAGTCCTTCATCGAACTGGTGGACAATTTCATTAACGAGCGACCCTTCGACATCATTGCGGTGCACTGTACGCACGGGTTTAACCGCACTGGCTTCCTTATAGTCTCATACTTGGTGGAGCGACTGGATTTTTCTGTGGAAGCTGCGCTGGCCATATTTGCCGCATCCCGGCCGCCGGGCATCTACAAACAGGACTACATCAATGAACTCTTTCGCCGGTACGATGACGAAGAAGAGGCACCGCCGGCGCCGGAACTGCCGGACTGGTGCTTGGAATTTGACGACTCAAATGATGATGATGGAGGGGCGCGCAAACGTAAAGCAAACGATATGCAATCGTCGACGTCACAGCAAGCGCTCGCCACCGCGATGGGTAGAGGCCCCAGCGAGCAGCATTCCAATCAATTCAGCAGTAATGGCAGGGGTGGTGCCGACGGCTTGGACGAAGATGACCAGCTGGAAGAGCCGGATAATGACGGCGAGAATGGTACCGAAGCGTCGGCCTCGAATGGCAAGCAGCGCAAGAAGCGGCGCAAGGAGCTGGTTGTGAAGAATGCCACATTCATGGCTGGGGTGCCGGGGGTGGTGTTAGTCGTGGACCAGCCACGGTTGAGCGAGCTACAGCAAAAGGTGCAGGACATGTGCGACTGGGACAAGAGTGGCTTTCCCGGTGCACAGCCGGTCTCTATGGACCGAAAAAACATAAGGCGACTACACGAGATACCCTACAGAGTATCTTGGAAGGCTGACGGCACTAGGTAAGGCGAATTATAAACAATTGCTAAAGAACCTAATTAGAAGGTAACATTCAATCGTAGGTACATGATGCTGATCAACAAACGTGATGAGATTTACTTTTTCGATCGCAATAACTCATGCTTTCAAGTTCAGAAACTTACCTTTTTGAAGGCGGGCAATCTCAGCCAGCATCTAGAGGACACGCTTCTCGATGGGGTATGTAGAAATTGTGCAGCTTGTTATTGTTTTACGTGGAATTGCATGCGTGCTATTTGCAGGAAATGGTACTCGACAAGCTGAATGGACAAACCATACCGCGCTACTTAATCTATGACATTGTGAAGATTTCCAATCGGAACATTGGCAAGGAGGCTTTTTTCCCCCATCGACTGCGATGCATTAAAAAAGAGATAATTGGTGAGATGATCCTCGAAGTTTGGACACTTGCGGAATGTTCGTTTAACTGTGCCGTCATTTCAGATCCTCGTTCCGAAGCCATACACAAAGGTTTAATCGATCGGCCGCAGGAGCCATTCAGCGTGCGTAATAAGGATTTTTGGGAAATTCAACGGTCGGTCTCATTGTTGGGCGAAAAGTTTGCCAAATCGTTGCTGCACGAACCGGACGGCCTGATTTTCCAGCCGTCGCTCAAAGTGAGTATTTTACGAAAAAACCATATATCCCATAAACTTATATTGATCTTCGACTTTGCAGCCCTATACTGCAGGTGCTTGTCCCGATGTACTTAAATGGAAGCCGTCGGACTTGAACTCTGTGGACTTCCAGTTGAAAATAGCAGTGGAAAGCGGTGCAGGGTGAGCATGAACATTCATTTTTTTTCCTTCAACCTCCTCTCAAGTTTTTCCTAATGAAATTTCTGTCATTGCCATACAGCATCCTGCCCGCAAAGGTGGGTCTCCTGTACGTGGGTGGTCATGATGTACCGTTCGCTCGAATCAAATGCACAAAAGCTATACGAGAGCTGGACAACAAAATCATCGAATGTACGGTGAATAGTCAAGGGCAGTGGGAGTTTCTGCGAGAACGCACTGACAAAAAGCTGCCCAACAGCTACAATACAGCGCAAGGTGAGTGCGAATGACAAATGGTAACAAACGCTGTAAAAAGAAATTTACGATTGTTGTATTGTTTTGCAGCTGTGGTGGAGAGCATACGCTACCCCATAACACGAGAGTTTTTACTCGATTTCATTGCCAAAAATGGTTTTCGAGACGACCACGACATAATGCCGCCTCCCGCGCCGCAACAACAACATCAGCGAGCTGCACAGCAGCAGCAACAACAACACCATCAGCAGCAGCAACAGCAACACCACCATCAGCAGCAACAACAACAACACCATCAGCAGCAGCAACAGCAACCACACCATCAGCAGCAACAGCAACAACACCATCAGCAGAAGCTGCCACCGCATCAACCAGAACAGCAGGAGCACCGTTAACCCTATCGCAGCAATTGGCAACAGCACTGCTGACGTGGGCGGCACTGGGCAGCTGCAACAAAACTGTAAAGACGTTTATGTTCCAATACAGCATAAAAAATTTAGTTTCAAATATTCGAAAAGAAATCGAACATAGTTTTCGTAAATAGGCAAAACTCTACACAGATTCTATGTTCATAATCGCATTACGTAAACTCAATGTTTTATTATGCGCCAGAACCATTGCATAAACAAATGAACTACATTTAACTCGTTTTTAGAAAATTAAAACTTGTTTGCTTGTTTTCTGTTTTCTCGATTTACTCGTTGATTTGTAATGATTTCCAGTCGCCTTATTTTCACTACTTTTAGTGAAAACATAACTTTCGTTGTTTACTGTCACACGACGTGAGCACTTATCAGCTCAGTATGCTGCCGTTTCGTATCAAATCCTGCTCGGCTATAATGCCAATCCGCAGCAGACACACCAAAGCGGCACCCTGCTCGGCTTGCTTTTTGTTTTTCTCCCAAAAGGAGCTCGTATATCGCTTTCCATCGAAGGAGCAGATGGCGCGAAACAGCTTGTCGATCCGCTGCGTCTCGTAGCTGGGATAACTCTTGTCGTTTTTGCATGCGTAGGTGTAGAGCATGGATTTCGGTAGTTGGACATCTGCCCGGAAGACATGTGAAAATGTTAATGCTGCCTTCAATAACCGGCCAATACCTACCGCTATTGTAGTTTGAGCGCAAAAAGGCAATGTTGTCCTCGATGACATCGGCATCTAAGGGTGGCGCCTCGAGTTTTCTGCGCTTCAGCTCGCAGCCCTCCGCGGTGGTGTCACCGTTAGAGAATGGCTCCGGCACAACTTCACGTCGGCCAGTGTAACCCTTTCCTTTGAATTCCAGCTGTTTCCGATAGCAATAGTCACCCAAATTCCAAATTTCACTAGCAAATCAATAAGTGAACAAGAACGCTTAATAGGTGCTGCAGCAAGTGATTAACAAAGTGTACTACAATCGTAATTAATTGTAATTATTCACTGCAACTACTCACCACATTTGTTGCAACGTTTGACATTGCAAAAACTGCTTGCCACGTGGCGACTCCTGCAACTCCTTCAACATATTTTGTACTCCATATTTTGTGTTGTGTGCCGCATTGTCGTAGTCCACGCTCAACTTTAGATATTTACAAATGATGTCGTCCATCGACAATAGGCCTGTAAGTTATACACAATATCAGGACCGACAGAATAGCGATGCTGTATTATTGTCTACTCATAACTCTAAACTTGCCATGTCTCAAATCAAATCAATACATTGACTGAAGATCTAAACTTACCCTGCTTTCGGAATATGGAAACATTGAGTTGTGCAGCACGCGCCACCATTATACTACTGGCGCCGCACACATCCCTGAAGCGCAAAATATCCCAGTGCTTTTGTATCTCTCTTGAACCACCATTGGCTATTACGGGGATGTCAATTGCTTTGGCAATCTCGCGTATGAAATCTAGTAGTAGTGAAAGTAGTAGCATAACTTAAAGTAATGCTTTCACATAAAAATTCTAGCCAACCTGGATGTGGCTCATGTTGAGGTCGCTCATCCCGCGTCCTCGCGTGTATTGCAATGGCAGCAATGCCTGTGGCAGCGAATTTTTTCACCATTTGAATGGTATCCTCCAACGAGGGCAGTATTCTGTAATGTTCCGAACTCTTTTTAAACGAGATGAAGCGAAAGCAACTTCAATACTTCGATTACCTGATCTTGCAGGTTACCGGAATGCTGAGGCCTTGACACAGAGTGCTCAGTATCTGTACCGCTTTGTCCGGCTGCGCAAGCAGAGCAACGCCCATGCCGCCCTTTATGGAGAACTCCTTCGGACAGCCCATGTTGATGTCCAGGGCCGCCACATCCGCTTGCACCAGTTTGCCCACAGTCAGCGCTCGTTGCGCGTCGCTGGTGCCGAGCTGAAGCACCACCTGCTCTCGTTCCTTTGCGCAGGTGCGAAAAATTATTGTACCATCCGATGGGTCAACAAAGTCCACAGTGCCCAGCACAGCTGTGCATGCGCAGAAGTAAGCAAAACAAATGCGTTGAGCTGACGAACTCTCGTATTGACGCTGCTGATACTCACCGTTTACACGCCGTCTGCTCTTCAACAGCTTCAGGTCAATCAGCTCCTCGCTATAGACAATGTCGGCGCCGCACTCCAACGCCAGCAGCCGCATAGGCAACGTGCCAACGCGCACCATGGGCGCCAGTATTAGCTTGTTCCGATAGTCCAGCTGCTTCGCTTGGCCCACTGTCATCTTTCTTGCAAGATTCAGCAAGCGATCAAATAGCATGAAACGGTGCGGGAAGAGGTGTGCTAGACAAAAATAAATGGGTAAACAAAAGTGTGCGAATTCGTTGTGATGAATGTGTCCTGCTGCAGGCACGTTGACGTTTTTGTTGACACATCGAACAGCTGATGTCTAGGGTTGCCGAAGCTCACTCTACTTAACAAATTGACTACGTAGTGAAGGGAGATTTATAAATAAAATACAAATTAACAAAAGTGAAATCGTAGTAAGACCTAAAATTCCTAGGTTTTATTTTTCGTATTTTTTTTACGATTTTGTCTGAATTAATGCAGGTGCAAAGTTTGGTCCTCTCTCAATTTAGAGGGCTGGAAATATTGAAATAATTAGAATCAAAGAAATGAAGCGAATTAAAATTCGTACGACAGTATTAAGTAATCAACCCAAACGCTGACGACATTTAATTGTTGTAAATAACTGCCCGAGGGATAAATCTTCATAAATTGACAAAGGTTAATACATTTGTATAAAAGTACATATATTTTGTATACACTCGCATCACTACCAGTTACACATATTGCTTTTTCATTTTTATGTTAATTTGAATTGGTTCACGTCCACGTTTGGTATTTAAATACTTTTCAAATCTGGCTACCAAATTCGTCTTCCTACAATCGTAGAGCTCCGGAATACTATAAATAACATCTTCATTTCACATTAACACACGAATTCTGTACATTCCTAAATACATGTATCGAGACACAACTAATAACAATAATTTCCAAAAGGGAAAATGTACATTAAGGTAATTGAACTTGTCTTTTTTGTTCATTCTTCAACAGATAAAAAAATAAAGGGATAACATTGGGAAGTTATATGTATACACAAATTGTCGGTCGTTGCAGTCATGTCTGCAGTTCGAAATCGAAAATCTCATATTTGTTTTTCAATTTTATCTAAACTATAAAGCAATGAGCACTTTGCTAAGGCGTCGTGGCGCCGAGTGGCTACGACGAAGTTGGCATTGCCACTCGCCCCATAAATTCAGATTTCCGCGAGCTCGTCCTGGCGTTTGTTGATTCTTTGGCATCTGCAGCATATCTCTAACATTGACTTCCAACAGCTCTGATGAAAGCACGAACCGCAACGCTCGCAACGAAAAACTTTATTTTCCCAAGGATATATCACCTGATCCTTGTTGCAGTACTCACACAGAAAGCCTCTAGCAGTGCAGAGCTGCAAGTTAACGGGCTGTCACATAGATTGTAATAAGCAAAAGCGGTGCGAATGGCCTTACCACACAGCTGAAAATATGATGTTCACACTTCTCGATTAGCTCTTCGACGGAGCGTTGCATGCTCTTGTTGTGCACATCGACGAAATCCGACAAAGACCACGTGTCTGGGTCGCTGGTAATGTGATGCGGTATCGTATCAAAGTAGACTTGCTCCCTGAAAAGAATTCAAAGCCCTGTTATTGCTCTCGCCGCCACACATTCCACTGCAATGGCTCACAAACCTGACAGCAAAGCGACACGTTTTAATAAAGTCTTTGACGAACTTCAGTTGCACGCGCCGTTTCCGAGCGACATATAACGCTTTACTGCGCACATACAGGGCCGCGTTTAGATCAGGCACGTAAAACAGCGGGTAGGTGTACATTTGCTCCAGCAAGCGGTAGGCAAACACGCTGACCGGATAGCACTTGAAGTCCCACCTGCAACAAAAGTGGGCAATTTTCGCTTTCGCTTTCATTTCACTTTCACTTTGAAATCAACTTACATGTGTAGAATTTTAGCCGGTATGGGTGACATTTGATTGCGGTGACAGCCAGTGCAGTGGTATTTGCCCAGGTACGTGCAATAACGAAAGCTGTGCAGGTGCTGTGGAGAAACGCGCATGCCGCATCCGGCACAGCGGTTATTCTGTCTTTGTATGAGCTCTCGACGGCTGCGGGACATACAAGAAGTACGAGTTTACTCAAATATGTTTGGGATGAGTTTGGCGGAAATGGCTGTTAGTTACGAACTTAGGCGGCGGATGATCGGTAAAAATGATTTGTTGTCGCGGCGGCGCCCAGTACTTAGTGCCACGCGTCATTGGCGGTATGACATTGTCGTCCGGGTTCGCAGTGGGGCTGTCGTCGGGCATCGGCAACAGCTGTTGCGGCGTATCCCCCTCGGACACGAGCCATTTCAGTTCGGATACTTTCGGCAAATGCTTGTCGCTGAATTTTGATATTAACGAGAGACCAACCACCTCCGCTGAGGGCAGGTCTAAGCAGCTCTCATCAAGCTCGGCATAGGGAATGTATTCACTAGAATCATCTAGTGACGACTGAAATGTATCAAACCATTTAGCAAATTTCTGATTTTCAAAGTATCCCTAAAACAGACCTCAGTGCCAGTCTTCGCACTTTGTTCGCTCGCCAGCCAATCTGTCGCAGTGGCTGTTGGCATGTTTGCTGTTGTTCCTGAGGCGACAAGCACTATAAGTGTTAGCATTAATACCGTTTATTAAAATTAATATTTACCTCTGCGCCGCCGCCACCTCTTTTCCGGCTCAGCATTGGCCCACTTCATGTGCTCGATGGCCGAGATGATCGCCTCGGAGATCCGAAAGTGGGCATTCTCCTTCTCAAGCTCGGTGTTGTTGCGCGACAGCTGCGACATCTGCAGAAATTCGGCCAAGCTTTGGTGGTTTTTTGGTAACTTCGGAAGCTCGCTTCTCGGTTGCTGCGCGATCTCAATGGCTTCCGTTGGTTTGTCGCTGGCGCCACTAGACACTCCTGAGTAATCTAAGGAACTGATACCGTCCTCGAAGAGATTCTGTGAGTTGCGCGAGCGCAGTTTTTTGCCGCAAACCGGCAGAAACGAGTCAAATACGCCCACTGAACTGGGGAGATCGACCACGGTTTGCGGCGCACTGCTGGGATACGCAGCAGCCAACTCACAGTTGTCGTTTGAGGTGAGCTGACAATTGGCAGAATTGGTGTTTTGGTGTATGGTGGACCAGTGCGTGTAGGTGGGCGGCGTGCTGAACAGGTTACAGAGAAAACTGCCGATTGGGCTGACGCTTTTCGGCTTCTGCGCACAACAGGGAATCATTGAACCGATGGTGTCTTTCAGATTGAAATATGAATTCAAGCGAGTTGTCACCTGTCTCTGAAGCGGTGTATTTTGCGGGATGGCGAAGGGGGCCGTTGCCTCGGTACTGTGCGCCTCTTGTTGCCGCAGCTGTTGGCTTTGGTCGGTCCAAATCTTGATGTCGTCGCAGTTGATCAGCTCAATGCGGCGCGCGGTCGTGGTGGAAGTAGTCGAGGTCGAAGACGTTGTGGTGGAGTTCGAGGGTGTCGGAGAATGTGAATAAACGAAATTCGGACGCAAACTTTTCTGCCTGTGGCTGGAAGTGGAAGGTTGCACATCGATGATCTCACTTCCCGTGTATGAGGAGGTGACGGTGCCTACTGAGCCGGCCTCACTGCACCGTGGCGGCGTCACTTTCATTGGTATGCCTCTAGGCTTTGTGTCCGCGGCGACCCTCGCTACATTGACTGCTGTTTTCCTCGCTACGTACATTGTCTTGCTGCGCGGGCGTCGCTGCGTCGCCGACATTTGGCTGTGCTCCAGTGAGGTGAGTTCGTTTTCCATTGTTGGCAGACTTTTAGTTTTACGAAAGGTTGGCAGGCCGCTAGGCAGGTTTCGACGCAATGTTGTGAATGTGGTTAAGTTTAACTGCAAATAAGACGTCAAAGTAAAAACGCTGCTAATAAATCAAGCAAACGCACCTCATTCTTGGCATCAAGTACCGACTCTGCATGCTTCGCTCTCGGCGCATCAGCTGGCACACTCTTCTGCGTCAGCATGCAAGGCCGTTTCGGCGGCGATATGGAGAAGATAGGATGCGAGCTGGTGCGTCTGTGCTTCGTGCTGTTACCACCATCTGTCGTTGTGCTTGCCGTCAACCTGGTGCTGTACAGATCTGCTTCAATTTGACTAAGCAGGCTGTATTGATTCAGTTCCACTGCCGACAGGCAAATGAAGAGGGCCGTCGTATACGGCTCGCTGCGCAGAAAAGCCCCCTCCGCGTAATAGTACTCCAGCAGCTCTCGTTCGGCAACCAACACTTGCAGGCACGCGCACAAACAGTTGGAGTGCAGATTTCGCAGCAGCCAGGAACGCAGAAACTGTTCAATGGTCTGCGGCTTGCTGGACGAGGCGGAGGACGCTGTATTCGACAGTGATGCTGAATCAGCTGAAGTCGATGACGTAGCTGTGGGTTCGGCGAGTGAGTCACGGATTCGCGCCGACCGTCGTACCCATTCGAAGTCGTCGTTCAGTTTTTTCAGAGCATCTTCCGGTGTTGTGCTGGCACCGATTGTGGACTGAGCGTCCTCAATGAGTGCCGGAGGTTTCTGCAAGTGCAAATGAATGAGTGAGTAACCAAGCGCATTGGGCTTCCCCGCATGAATTTTCGCTGAAGACCCATTTCCCGTTCCCGTTTCCCTGTCACTTAAAAAATACGCACTAAGACGGCGCACCAATTGCAGCATTTTTATTGAAATTGCACAACACATTGCATACGGTTGGATTTGACCGGCCCACCTAACCACAATTCACCATCTCCCAGCGCCAGCCTTGTCTGTGCCTATCAGCTTTGAATTCGTCCCCATTTTTGTATTTGCACTAAACAATGGCTTTTATTATTTACGTTACGACCACAATGACGACATTCTCCGAATGCCACAAATGCAAAACTTTCACTTGTGGCGCAGATCGTCTGTGTATTTGGTCCCACATCCGCATCCACCACCGCCACTCACCATCTCCGCCGACCAACGCAGTCCATGCTGCATAATCTCCAACACTGCGCGCAGAACATACGCCGCTGCACTATTATCGGCCACTTCGCATCCCTGCTGGCTACGCTCCGTCATGAACCACAGCCCACAGGCTTTCTTCAGGTCGGCCAGCAGCTGCCGCAGGTCCATTTGGGACGTACCGCCATCAAAATCTGACATTATCCCCAAAATGCGCAAATTTGATTGTTTGTTAATCGCACTGTTGGTGCATTTTCACTGTCGTCAGACCGTCCGCACAATATTTTTGAATCGCATAAGAAATTCCAGAAAATCCACAAGAAAACCAAAACAACAGATTGTGCTTTTGTGGTTGCGCCAGAGTTGCCGTTACCACTCTCCATGATGGTCAAAGTTACCGTGTTGGGCTCTTTTGAGTAGCAAATCGCTAGGAGTTAATGCAAAGAGCACAGTTCAAAAATTTTGCGAGAATAAAACTATAATTTTTATTTGAAATTCGAGTAACAATGAACAATTGAATTAATGACAAACGAAAAACTAACTAAAGTGCAATCCGCGATGTAAACGCGTCCAAAATAATTTAATTTAATAATTTACTCTGTTTTTTTCTTCATGCAGTAAGACGATTTGGGGATACCACAGTTTCCGTGGCGGCGCCATTTGATGATTTTTTTAGATGGATTGACCAAAAAAAAATCGAAAATGATGAATAACATTTTTCGATATCTCGCTTCGTTTTCGAGATATCGAGGTTCAAAGTTTTTATATTGCCATATTGTGCACTCCTGACTGTTGCCTGATGTAGTGGTGACTCCCATGAGGGTTATTTTTTTGGCGCCCGGCTGAAGGCCGGCCACCTGGAAAAAACTTATTGCCAAAAAAACTATGGCTTGGAACTATGGATTTGAACAAAAAATACTGTGCACATCTGACTGTTGCCTGATGTGGTGGTGACTTTGAACCTCGATATCTCGAAAACGAAGCGAGATATCGAAAAATTTTATTCGACATTTTCGACTTATTTTTGGTCGATCTATCTAAAGACACCCTCAAATGGCGGCGCCACGGAAACCGTAGTCGTGCCGACGAGTTTGTAAACCTTAACCTTCAGTGTTTTCATTTTAATGTTTTTGTATATTGCATATCATTCATATTTGTAGAAGGGGCCTTCGACAACACCTCTCATGAAGTCATAGACAATTCTTTAACCAGCAGGGGCCTGACAAACACCCTAAGAGGCTGGATACTTAGTATGCTCGCTACTAGGTCGGTGGAGATACAGACTAGTACGGGTGGCCTAGTATTAGCAAACCCAACCCGAGGCTGTCCACAGGGGGGAGTACTATCTCCTCTTCTGTGGAGCCTCGTGGTCGATGATCTGTTACAGGAGCTAACTAACGCTGGGCTAACGGTCCAGGGTTATGCGGATGACATCGTAATCCTATCCAGGGGGAAATTTGAAGATACCCTGCGGGAAAGGATAACCTTAGGACTATGGTAAGGTTAACCAAGAAATGGTGTACAAAGGTGGGGCTGAACATAAATCCGGCGAAGATTACCGTTGTGCCCTCCACAAGAAAATATAAACTTAATGCTCTTAAACCTATACGTTTGGATGGGGTAGAGATATAATTCCAGAAGGAGGTAAAATATCTGGGCGTTATACCAAATTAAAAATCTTCTCTGGAAAGGATACTTAGAGGCAACGATAAGAAAGGCCACTAGGGCTTTCATGACCTGTAGGTCCATAGCAGGGAAAAGTTGGGGCTGCACTCCGACTATACTGAGATGGATCTACACGGATGGATCTATAAACAAATACAAGAAAATGACACGCCAAATGTTGAACATGTTGACGAAAATTTCTCAAAGATAGAGATTAACAATAACACTTAGTCATTGCAATTGTAGAGTTTAACAGGAAGAAGAACAAGTTGTTTGGTAAAAGTATTATAAATTTCCGACAACCTAAGCTTCTGAGAAATAATTTAAACTTGGAATATTTGCTGAACGACTGAATGTCAAAAAGTATTAACCGTAGACCTACGTTAAAAATCAGGTCGAAAACGACCCAGATTAAAATCACACACACAAATTACAGAAAAAGCAAAGCCAACTTTGTTTTTAAAATATAAAACGGTTTGATTACGATAGATAATATCCGAGTAAGAAAGTCATGAAAAAACAGCTAAAAATAATAACAAATTTAAAAATATTAGAAGTACAAAAAAAAATTTGGTCCTAGGTAACGTAGGTCTACGGTTAAGTAGTATCACATTTGCTTAATAGTTTTAAAGAAAGTACAATTTTATTGCCAGACAAGCTAACTTACTGCGGAATGTGTCCTAGTTGCATTTTCCGCTAATAATATTGAGGTAAACAATAGATACAGTCGTGTCTGGGTATAGTGAACACCTCGATATAGTGAACACCCAAATTTTGACATGGATCCTCTAAATCATGAACAAAATTTTGAAAGCAATTTCAAGCAAAAAGTGTATTTTGAGCAAATAAAACGAGTTTTTAAGCTTGAAGCTTTGTACAAATATGTCTGGTACTGAAAGTAGCAGCTCTGATTGGTACAAAAGTACTTTATGAAAACGTGAATGCAACACGCATTCACAAATGATAGCTAGTCTTACTGCTTCAGCAAGCACTTTCAAGAGAGTGCAAGAGGGATGGAAAAAATGCCGCATCTGAGCTCTAACTAGACTTTTGAGTACTGCCAGCTGTGCAAAGCAAAACTCTATTACCAACAAAACACAATTTTTGAATCTATTACTGCGTTTTAAGGCTTCGGGCATCAGGAATCTGGTGTTTCTTACAGGGTTGCTGTGATATGCTTGTTACTTTTTAAAAGCCTCCGTAAATTTTAACATAAATGAGTATTAAATTGGATTACTCTCAGTTGTAACTTCGCTTGTCGATTATGAAGCAAATGAATCCAATGCCAACGCTGATTTGTTGCAGTACTATTGCATTGCCAAATGTTTTCTTGCAGCTGGCAACACCGAGCCGCTGCTTGACTGGCAGACAAGGCAGGAACTCTGAAGGAAATCGTGTACGACTCCGCTCTACTACTATTCGCCCAATTACACAGAATTTTTCTGAGCTCCATTGTGGCGAGACTTGGAAAAATTTTTCTTGTCGTTCGGTGCCGTGTCGTTTGCAGAAAATCTTTTTGATCAAGCGTGTGTGCGTGGAGTTTTTTCCCCGAGCAGAGTTCCGTCGAGGTCGAGAAAATGAGCGTGGATGTGGCACCCGAAAATGTAAGTAGAAATTATAAATGTGGAATTTTATGTAATTTGCAGCAAGTAAAGTTACAAAGAGACTTCCTCGGTGGGGTCATGTGAGATGCTAGGTATCCGTCGGCGCTGTGCATCGGCGACTTTCCATCCGCCGCGGTGCTGAGAGTGCATTTCTTTTGTGTGCTGCGTCCCCAAACATGAAAATCAAGTCGTTTATCACAGCCCCACGGCCGAATTGCCCTGAAGTGAAAATGTAGTTCAGTTTTTCATGAAAATGGCGACAAGTCCCACAGCCATAGTCACAGTCGCGGTGGCTGCCACAGCCACATCCGTAGTCGTAGTGGCAATGGACAGGCAGTAGCAACAAAAACAATGAGAAGAAGAAGAGAAACATAGGCAACGACAGTCACAAGAGGCAGCAGCAATAGCAAAAAAGCTAAGTGCAGCAGCAGAAAACCGACGAACAAACGACAAAGTCGATATTTCCTCTACTCGAATTTGTTCATAATGGTGTGCGGTGGCGACTGCTGGGTATTTTTCTAAAAAAATCGCCCAATATTTGCATGCCTTCGGTCGTTTGTCGATGCTCCCAGCGCCCATAGGCCATCGCAGTCGAGCGAGCCAAAGCGAAAATTTCGTGAAAATTTTACAAGTCGCTGGCACTACGAAGAGCAAATCGCTGAAAAAACGCCAAGTCCGCGAACGTAAGCGAAAAATGTTGGGAAATTTTCTAAGTGTCTGGCTGGTTGGTTGGTTGGCAAACGACGAGCTGCAAGCGGCTGTAGCGTTAGCGAACGTTCGTACGAGTCGATTCGAGTGAGTGCTGTCTTCGTACAACTGTTTGCGGCGTAAAATTTTTCAAAGTCTTTTCTGGAACATCGAGGCGGCGATTGCCGTGCATGCTTTCTTCTTAGGGCTTGGTGTTGCCAAGTTGTGTGGAATTGGTGCAGATTTGCCGAGACCGAGGCTGAAGTACAGTAAGTGAGGGTTCGACCGGTGGGCAGCGGCAGCGATGGCGGTGCTGGGCGGAGTGGAGTTGCCCGCCGACGGTTAGAGGCCGAAGTGTATGCGCAGGTAGTGGGGCTGCAGGAGCTTGTACGCTGTGAATCGTAGAAGGTGTGGTGTAGATCAGGGATAAAAAGTTCTTCCCTGTCGGCTTTCGTTTGGCGTGGGAAGTTGTGCGAGGGGTTATTTTCTCGCGATTTTGAGAATTGAAGTCTTGCTTTTTCATTTTTATAAAATTTGTCACTTGTATTAAGATATTTAGGTAGTGGTTTTTCTCGAAAGTTCGATTTTTTTTTTAAATTCGCTTATTGATTGAAGCTGGACTTAAATCGAGATCATTCTAAGTATCTGAATTAACGAGAATATTTATTAACTGAAACATAGCATTAACGAGGATATGTTTTACCTGATTTTTATAAATTCGACTCTTACTCATTTATTTTAATTATATATTTTTATTTGTTACTTTTTTTTGTAAATTAATGCATTTTTTATTTAATACAGTACTTTTCGTTTATAACGAACCCGTTTAAAACGATTTTCTGCCTAAAGCGAACCAATTTCAAAAGTACGCGCTGTATGTTTTCGCTTATTACGGGCCCCTTTTAAAGCGAACTTTCGGTTAAAAAGAACCATTTTGTCCAGTCCCTCGAAGTTCGCTTTAAGCGAAAAGTACTGTATTTGTTTACTTAGACCTAAAAAATTGAAGCATCCTACAAAACCAAATAGTAATTTTTAAACAAAATCAAGGCAATTCAAATCAAGAAAATGTTGTAATGCTGATGTTCCTTAATATTTAATACCGTTCAGAGAAATTCAACAAATTTGGCTGATTTCAAACTAATTCAAATAGTAAATTTTAAACAGTAAAATGATTTTTTTTAAAGAAAAATGTTGGTTGGGCAAGTAAAACCATTTTTAAGTGAGTAGTTTTGTTTTCAAAAACAATCATTATGTGCAATAATACTCGGTTAAGTTAAGCTTTGTTAGATATTAACTCGTTCGATACGAAAGAAATAGTGCACATTTAATATTTTACTCGGGTTCTTTATTCAGGTTTTCGTCGTCACTTGCCTTGGAGCTATTTAGTTCCAAGTGCCATTTAAATGTGGCTTTAACGTCACAGCCGACTCGAGGTCGCGCCGATTGCAAGCTGATTGTTTACATTTCGGACTTGTAAAAATTTTTATTGCACGCCAACAAAAAATCAACGCAAGATTGCTGAGACTTGCTGCACATGTCAGAAGGGACATCGACACTTGCTTGACCACCTCATCCAGTTATCAATCTTATTGGAATTGGGCAATTCCTTCAAAACAAAGATAAAAATGAATGCAACAAATATAAACAAAAATGTGAAACTACCTTCAGGTGGCACCGCCGCTGCGCTTGGCCACAACCGAGTGCCAAAACCTACTTTTATTTATTTATATCGGTTTCTACATTTCTGGTTGCCTCCTTTTATTCTGTCTACACTCACTTGGCTCGGTGCTTGTGCTGTTTTATTGTTTGGTTTGTTGTTGCCTGCTGTTTTCGCTTGGTTGTTTTTGTTGCTTTCCTGCATTTCTCGTCTGATTCTTGGATGGCGACTGCGATTGCTACGCTCCAGCCCGCGACTGTTGCTGCTGGGTAGCTGGCCCTATGTTTGTTGTATTTTTTGACGTCCATCTTAATTTGTTGTTTGTGTTGTGCTACCTACACTACCAGATTTCATTATTTTGGGGTCATGTATGCGAAAAAACGTCAAGAGCGTGAAGTGTATAAGCGAAAAAGTCGACTTGGTTTGGTCGCTGCTTTTTATGTTTCGGCTTTGAAAATGAGTTTCTTGAGGTATTTGGCCCATTTACAGTGACGCCAATGTTGTAGTTACTGGCTGGCATTGGTTATGGCTGTCATTCGACGGATTCACAGCGCCGAACGAAAATGTTAAATTACAACAGAATCACAACAACAACAACATGTTGAACTAGCACTGCAACTCCCCCCGTCCGCAAATCCGGTGCGATGCATAGTGGGTGCTAAAAATGTTATGTTTCTCCTTTTGGCTATTTTGCAATGTTGCTGTGCTGATTAGTTGTTTGGTTGGTTTGTTATTTGCGGTTGCTGGTAGCTGGTGGCTTGCATGCCATTTTACTTTTTGTATTGTGACTTTTTGTCGTGTTGCTGGGTACTTTCGCTAATGCGAAATGAATGGAAGGCAACCGAAGCGCACAGTAGTCGAGCCAGTTGGATAGCGAAGTGCGACAGGGGGTTCGGCCGAAGATTGTAGCTAATTGGCATTGCGTGGCATAAATTAAAAAATGAAGCAATTTTTGATAAGCCGCTTCCTTAGAAAATGCATGCATATTTTTCCTGTTTCGATGCATGAAACGTTTATTACATTAGTCAAACAGCCATTTGTTAGAAATGTAACAAGTCGGACAGGCCGCGATAACTCATCAATCGTTGTGGTTTTCAAAATTTCATTTGTTCAGTTCTCCCACAAAAGTCGATTGATTTTCATCACCTCACAATTTGTTTACTTATTGAATCTGTCCATTGATATTTGTGGCCAGTGCACTTGTTTTGTTTTTCATTCGATTTCACATTCGCATTTTTTTTGTTTACCTCTGTTTCCGAGTGTCGGCCTTAGTGCCGTTTTAATTTTTGTACTTTATATTTCGCATTTCCTTTGACTCATCAGAAGTCATTAACACCAAAAATTATTCGAAAGCAACAAACAGCCGCGTCAAGTCACTTAACCACGTGTTAATAATGCCGCCACTGCGCTGTCGCTGTGGTTGTTGCCGTCACTGCCGCGCCGTGCACCCGCTGCCCACTCGTCATTCAGCTTTCAACGCTCAGAGTTCCCAGCGCACAGCAAGCAACTGCGTATCGAAACACTACAATGCGCCCCTCTTTACGAGTAGTTGTTGCGTTTATTTTGCTTATATGTATGCCGCGATGTGCTTGAAAAGGTGTTTGACCATGTGGCCGGATAAATGTTTGGCTCTGTGGCTTTCGAGCGCTTTCGGGTGGTCCAGTGGCGACGCTGACAACTGCCAGAAATCTAGCAAGATTTTTAGGCTGTGCTTTGCTCAGCGTTCCAGCAAGTTGCGTGCTGCACTTTTCAGCATGTTTTGTGTCTAATACATTTGTTCAAGTTGCTAGTGTATTAAAATCATAGTCAGCTTCCAATTCAAAGCCTATTACTATATGTTGTCGAAATGTGGTCAGTACGCCTTTTTTAGAATTCGACGCAAAACCGCTCATACCGGCGTGTGGTGACCGGTAGCACGTTTTTCTCAAAATTTCGCATATCTGTATGTGCCACCTACTTGTATAGATTTTATACTTTTGCTTCGCTTTCAGATGAATAGTGTCTTTGACATTGCCGGCGCGCTACACCCAACGTTTTGGGTCATATTGATAGCACTTGATCGATTTTTATGAAGTCATTCATCTCATGCCGAGCCAGACAACCGTTCAATATTGCTTAGTCCGATTATTTCGCTACAAAATGACAAAGTGACTGCAAAGTGGCTTATTGTTGTGCAATATTTTTTTTTTGCCGATTTGAGTTCTTCCTCAAGTTTCTCGCAGCAGTACCGTTTCATCAGTTATTCACTGTGTTGTTAGTGTAGCGGTCTCGGAGCGTGCAGCAAGGCCGTCCGTAATTTCTTAATGTTTTTATTCTATTTCTGTTCACTTCATAATGCCAATAATCCACACGACCGACGACTGATGACGTACGGGCGAATATAAGCGTCTGCTCACCACTCACTACTCACTGTTCACCCAGCACTCATCACTGGCGCTCTCATACTGTCAGATTTCTTTTAAATGCTTATTAATTGTTTCTAATCTTATTTTTACCATATTTTCTTGATAGGTTTTTGTGTGTTTATCTGCGCTACACCTGATAGCAACTTGTTCTATTCTAAGTTTTAAATATTTCTTATATGGTGTTAGTTTGGGCGGTTGTGCGCCTCAATTTTTTCCCTCATTTATTTCACATCTTGGCCGCAGCTCGGGGGCTTTCTCAATGAATTCGGCTGTGCGCGTGTGAAGTGCTTTGTTCCACTTTTTCTTTATTTAACTCGTGTACGGGTTTTCTGCGTTGCACATTGTTGCTTGCTGCTAATTGTCGGCGTATTCTCTAAGTCATCGTGTGTGTGTTCCCTTAAATGTGCGCTGATTGCTTGCTGCTTTTGTTGGTGGTGCAGTAGAAATTTGAGGGTTGGCATTCATGCTTTGACTTTGGCAATTCACATCAACCGCTTCGATACAACCAACAGTGACGTGTGTCCTACAATGATTCAACCCCCTTGTGAGCGTGTAGCTTTGCAATAATAAGTAGTGGCGCTGATACCATTGATGTAAAAATGCAAACTATTCGATTTAAATCAAATTTTCTGCTCTTGTTTGGTTTTTCAGGATATCAAAGCTCAAAATGGCGCCTCTGAAGTGCAGGTGAATGGGCTGAGTAACGGCCATAGCAGCGGCAACAGCAGCAGCAAACACAAATCATCGAGCAAGGATAAACATCGCGACAAGGATCGCGATCACAAGAGCTCAAGCTCAAAGGATCACAAAAGCAGCAGTCGGTGAGTTTTCTTTGTTTGGCTGCATATTGTTTTCTCTTATTAATCGTGAACATTTCGGTTGGCAGGGATAAGGACAAGCACCACAGCAGCTCTTCGTCCAGCGGGAAGGACAAACACCGCGACAAAGAACGCGATGGCAAACACAGCAGCTCTGGCACCAGCTCCAATCGCGACAAAGATAAACAAAAGTCATCGTCGTCCAGCTCTAGCCACCACAAGAGCTCCTCCAAGGATAAGGAGCGTAAAGATAAGGAGCGCGACAAGGATCGCGAGCGGAAGGAGAGCAGCGGCTCATCGTCCAGCAAAGATAAAGAACGCGATCGACACCACAAGTCATCGTCGTCGACGTCGACTTCGCGCGACAAGGATAAGGATCGCCATCACAAGAGCTCATCGTCGTCAAAACACAAACATTCCAGCTCATCTAGCTCTTCAAAATCTTCGTCCAACAATAAGTTGAAGGCAGACGGTGAATTCGTGAAGCCTGAGCCGCTCTCGCAGCCTATATTTGACTCGGAGCCGAATGGCTTCAATTGCGACTTCATTGCGCTGAAGCCGGACCTGCCCAACAACGACTACGATGAGTCATGCACCGGTTTCGATGGCAAAGAGAAGAACGGCTACGAAGAGAAGCCCGATGTGAAGTACGAGCAGGAGCAGGGAATAAACGTGTCGCAGGCCAGTTCGTGCGACTACTCCATGTCGCAGTTCAAGGAGGACGAGCCGGCGTTTGTGGTGAAGGAGGAGGCCAGCTGTGATGAGGACTGCATGTTCAAGCAGCAGCCTGTTGTGGAGGAGGACGATGAAGAGGATATCCCATTAGCCATGCGCAAGACGCACTCGAGAGCTGCCGTCGTTGAGGAGGACGACGAAGAAGATATTCCATTGGCTAAACGCAAGGTCAAAGTAGAGGAAGACGATGAGGAGGATGTGCCGTTGTTGGCGCGTAAAAAGGTAAAGAAAGAGTCAACGAAGGAGAAAACAAAGAAGAAGCGTGTCAAGGAGGAGGAGGACGACGATTTTGCTTCAGCCAAGCCCAAGAAGAAAAAGGCCAAAAAGGTATGGGATATTTAGAAAGTATTAATTTTCTCGCTGTGATATGCTGTGATGGTTTGAATGCAGGTTGAGGCGCCAGTGAAAGAAGAAGGTCCATCGCCGGCGAAGCGCAAGAAGAAGGGCGAGGCGGAGGAAGAGGAGGTCTGGCGATGGTAAGTAAAGCAAATTAAAGCGTTAGTGAATAGTCTCAGTTGTAAAAGTTGTCCGAAGAGTGAACGCCAGGTCTATAGGATTATAGTAGTAAATCGCAACTTGTTTGTGGTTTGTAATGAAAAATCTTTATAGGTTCATTAACAAACTCGGACCGCACTGATTCTGTTTGTGTACAACTGTTTACAGTTTGAAATTGACTGGACTGCACCCTTAACCAACAGTTTGAAAGGCGGTTGCTAATGTCAAAAGTATAATGTCAACTTTTGACAGTCTTTTGACGTTAGGTGCGCAACCCAATTGTGTTTTTGGTATATATTTGCCATTAGTCCGCAAGTGATTTGCGTAATGCGGCGGGAGCCACGGCAATGGCGAAGACGACGGCGACGATTGCAATTGGTGCATGGCGGCGTTTCGTCTTCGCCACTTGCGGCGAGTACAGTTCGGGAAGGACAACTGTGCTGTTGTCACTGCCGCTTCGGGTTTTCCCGTCATTGGGCACGTGGAGCGCTGGGGCGCAACATTACGCGACTGGCCGTGTTCAATCGCGAAGAAAATTGCAACCTGTCACCGCTAATGAAAAGCCGTCAGCAAGGAAATTGAAAAAAATTGTTACTTCTAGGTGGGAGGAGGAGAAGCGTGCCGATGGCGTGAAGTGGAATACATTGGAGCACAAGGGGCCCGTGTTCGCGCCGGCCTACGAGCGTTTGCCGAAAAATGTCCGTTTCTACTATGATGGAAAAGCGCTGGAGCTGTCCGAGGAGACGGAGGAGGCGGCTACGTTCTACGCGAAAATGTTGAATCACGACTACTGCACCAAGCAGATCTTCAATGATAACTTCTTCAAGGACTTCCGCAAGTCGATGACCTCGAAGGAGCGTGAAATCATCAAAGATTTTAGGAAGTGCAATTTCGAAGAGATGCACAAGTTTTTCTTGGCGGAGTCAGAGAAGCGCAAGGCCGCCTCAAAGGAGGAGAAACAGGCCAAGAAGCTGGAGAATGAGGCGTTGGTGAAGGAGTTTGGTTATTGTTTAATTGACGGGCACAAAGAGAAGATCGGCAATTTTCGGTTGGAGCCACCTGGTCTGTTTCGTGGCCGCGGTGAGCATCCCAAAATGGGAATGATCAAGCGACGTATCCAGGCGGAGGATGTGTCCATCAACTGCGGCAAAGGGTCGCACATTCCGCAGCCGCCGCGAGGTCACCGTTGGAAGGAGGTGCGCCACGACAATGCGGTCACCTGGCTGGCCTCGTGGGTAGAAAACGTGCAGGGCCAGGTGAAGTACATCATGTTGAATCCGTCGTCGAAGCTGAAGGGCGAAAAGGATCACGTGAAGTACGAGACGGCTCGCCGGTTGGCCAAGTCCATCGACAAGATTCGCAGCACGTACCGCGATGAATGGAAGTCTAAGGAGATGCGTGTGCGGCAACGTGCGGTGGCGCTGTACTTCATAGATAAGCTAGCGCTGAGAGCGGGCAACGAGAAGGACGAGGACCAGGCGGACACGGTGGGTTGCTGCTCGCTGCGCGTGGAGCACGTGCAGTTGCACAAGCAGCTCAACGGTAAGGAAAATGTGGTGGTGTTCGACTTTCTCGGCAAGGATTCCATACGTTACTACAACGAGGTCGAGGTAGAGAAGCGCGTGTTCAAAAATCTAGAGCTGTTTATGGACAACAAGAAGGACGGCGACGATCTGTTCGACCGCCTCAATACACAAGTGCTCAATGAGCATCTGAAAGAGCTAATGGAAGGTGAGGTAGTGCTGGCAGTTTTTTTGCCATAATATTTACAAATGTTCGCTTGTGTCTGCAGGACTCACTGCCAAAGTGTTCCGTACCTACAACGCTTCAATTACGTTACAAAATCAACTGGATTTACTCACCGAGGACAGCATGACCGTGCCGGAAAAGTTACTTGCCTACAATCGTGCCAATCGCGCGGTCGCCATACTCTGTAACCATCAGCGTTCCGTACCCAAAGGGCACGAGAAGTCTATGGAGAACCTGAAGGAGAAGATTCGCGCCAAGCGTGAAATGATCGACGACTGCGAGGAGGAGTTTCATGTGAGTATACATGATGGCAAATATTTATTTTGCTGTAAATATTTATTGAGTTGTGTGTAAATATGTTGTGCAGGATTTGAAGAAGGCAGCTAAACGTGGTTCGGTGAGAGAGCGTATCCTCGCCGACAAGAAGGCCAAGCAGCTGGAACGCTTGAAGGAACAGCTAAAAAAATTGGAACTACAAGAGACTGATAGGGATGAGAACAAGACAATTGCGCTGGGCACTTCCAAGCTGAACTATCTCGATCCACGTATTACTGTCGCATGGTGGGTGGTGTAGCGTAGCGTGGCAAAATCCGCCTATGGCGCGCGCTTGTGCACGTTTTCTAATTGTGTGGTTTACGTTTGGTTTCAGGTGCAAGAAGCATGGGGTCCCAATTGAGAAGATCTTCAATAAAACTCAAAGGAACAAATTCCTTTGGGCTATACACATGGCTGATGAGAATTATCGCTTCTAAAAGAGATTGTCGTCGCAGAGTTGTTTGAGCGATCGCTCGATCTTGTGGAATATGGATATCAACAACGGTCAGCGTTGTCCGTGAAATTTCCCCAAAAAGCACCCACCATACATCCAACTAAAGGAACTTACACAAAAAACAAGATGAATCAGTGTAGTACAGCAGCAAACAGAGCAAATACGCGCCTCACACTATTATATATAATTTACTATATATATATTCATATTATCCATAGTTTATAGTTTAGAAAGTAATGGTAAACATATTTAATTTATAAATATGACAGTTAATTGAACCCACACATCTAAGCTAACATGCGTAATGTATAGCCACCAGCCGTGCACGACTGTGCTGCGTAGTTGCAGGCGTTGGGCTGGTGGTCAACATATGGCCACAGTCCGTCTACGCGACGAGCGGCAACAGCCAATCCGTCGCCCATGCGCACTACACACTACACACCATACACCCGCATACCACAAACAGCAGTAATTTAAATACATTAAAAATATAATTAAACGTAAAAAAGGGCAACGGAAAGATAGGAAGTGTGCATGAGGTTAGCGCAAATCATGCAATATTAATGATTCAATTCGGCTGATAATGAAGCAACTGTGAGCAAACATTTAAAAAATACTAACGAAATTCACAAAGAGGAAAAAAAACAAATGATTCGGAAAGAGAGAAAAGAAAAGAGAAGGAAGAAAGCAAGGAAAAGGGTCTGCTTAGAGATGCAGTTGCGGAGCTGAAAACTTAGATTTTAGTAGAAATTTTATAAAATTGAACGGGGCAGTCTTTTTTTGATTTTTCTTCAAAGAAGAAGGCACACACACACCGCAACATATACGTTAAACAATTTTAGCATAATTCATAATTTTTATTAATAACATTAATATTAATGATGATTATAATAATAAACACAATCTATTATGATGTGAGCTAGTTGTAAGTGTCGGGGGGGTCAAGAGCTCTTTGAATGTGCGAAGAGTGTGCAGAATTTATGTTTGCTTATTTCAAAGGAACAACGTCAGCAAAAACAGATATTAATTAAGTTTCCACACACAAACGCAAGCATACAGACGGCGTATAAATGCAACACATAGTTGTGCTCTACCCACGTATGCAACATTAACTAACATTTTTCTCTGTTCGAAACAGTGCACTTTATTTAATTTTCATTTCTGAGAATAGCTACATACATACGTACGTTTACTTATTTTAAACGCATCAATATTCAATATTAAAATTTTTGTACCACTACTCTTCCATATTATCAAATTGTTTCTGTATATTTTAAGTTACAAAACAGAAATATATAAACGCTATTGTACCGTAAACATAAAAAGAAAAGAAGAAGCTTGTCTTTTGCGCAGAGCGCGCCACGCAGCACTGATCGTAAGCATTTTTGGTTTTAATTAAATGAATGAACTTCAGCTCCGAATGGGCAGAACTCTGCGGCGTCGGCGAGTGGCGAAACTGTCCGGAGTTTTTGTGGAAATTGCGTGCAATTACGACGATTTGTGGGCATCGAAGCGGGGGCAACTGCAACGTGGGAGTAAAGTGTCTGAAAAGTTTAAGCGCTGCGGCAACAACCGAAACAGAAAAAAACTATTTTACTACTTAATAATGCAGAGTACGATTTTTTTTTTTAGCTATAAGTATGACATTTTATAGAAGTAAAAAATAGTAAACGAAAACAGATAAATGGTGTATTAAGCGTTTAAGCATTAAGACACCACACACATACGAAATCAATTGCTACAATTGAAAAGAGATTAATGACGTATCCACGTTAAATGACGGCAAGTGCTGGAGTCAACACGAAAATGCAACATATTCAAAACGATGATTAAGCGGAAAATCCTTTGTCTTATGTAAAAAAAAAATAAGTTTCAAGCAAAATTAAAACGTTTAGGATGATTAGTGGTGAAATAATAAAGTATTTGCATTCACTGCAACCAGATAATAGGCAAAACACATATTGTATTAAAAAAAAAGCAAACAAAAACTTCAAATGAATAAAAATAAATTATAAATACACCTTTGTGTTGGTATTTTAAACGCTGTGAATGGATGTTATTTGTGAATTTGGGTTGCGAAGAGGGCGAACTGGTGGGTGAGTAACGGTAACTATAGAACACAGAAGCGGCGGTTTTGTTTCGGAAGTAATTACACGCTTGACGAGAAATGACTAACGTCAGTTGAACACTAAACGGCGCACAAACGTTCAGGAGTGTTGGTTATATGAAATTCGTTAGCTAAACAAGCCGCTCTACAAACTATTATTCGTGAGTACAGATAAGTACCAAAAACCGTAGTGCCGGTAAATGGTTGAATGGTTTCGGAGTATAAATATTCAATACTTTGAAAACTTCAGTACAATATTGATCTCAAATTGCTTGACTATTAAAATCGCGACTATGCTATATACTTACTAACCAAGCGAAACATTTACCGTTAACGATTTCAATGTGTGCTCAAATCAAGATGCAGTCCTGTGTTTAGCTATTTTGCTCATGGCACAATAACCAATAACCATTATTGTGCCATGATTTTGCTGAACTGCCTTGCCGACCGAACTGCTCGAACACCAACAAAACAACAAATTCGACAGCAATCAGCTGTCACGGAGCGAAACTATTTGATTGAATTGAAGAGCGGACGAAAGAGCAGTTGAGTTCGTGCGAATTTTCATCTTTTCTGAACGCTTGTGAAAATTGTAAAACAATAAACAATTTTAACGCTAAAAAAAGTCAAATCGCATTTTGAGAACGTATTTTTGCGGCATACTAAGAGTGCTTTTATTGATTTGTGCGACAAATACTTGGGAAAAGTAACCAGCGAAATTGGAAACTTGGCAATGAAAAAGAAAAACAACACCCACTCGGCCATAGACACGACTCAATGACGTTTTAAAACAAACAAATAATTTACTAAAAATAGCAGCGAATAGTGGTGCATAGTGCGAGAGATAGATTGGGAAGAAAAATTTCATCGAAATGAACAGCAATGATCAGCAGTTGATGTCGTCGGCGCCGTCGTCATTGGGCATACCCACAATTTCGGCGGCATTGGCCAGCTCGGGCGGCAGTGGCAGAAGTGGAAGAGGTGCCATGAACATGGGCGCAGGTGCGGGCGCTGGTGTGGATGCAATGTTGAGTGACGGCGCTGGCCCAGGCGCAGAGGTCTGCGGCGCTGGCGAGCCGCCGTTCAACACCATGCAGATGGTGCAACGCAAGTTCAAGGACAACGAAAAAGTGCTTTCTGTGCGTATGACCGCCCACACACGTCGGCTGTACTTGCTTTGATTTGTCGCTTTTCATGCTTGTTTTGTCTGTTCTGCTTGTAGATATTCGAGGCTTATCAAATTGTCGGCCAGGAGCACCGCAGCCGATTGCTGGCGTTGGTCGTCTCGGTGGCAGGTGGCACATACGCGGTGTTCTCGCTCGCGGCCGCACGCCTGCCGCCACGTAGCCCCAGCGACTTGACCATCGACAAGGTGTTTGCGCTAAATGATAGTTTCCGCATTGGCACTGGTTAGAATATTTCGTAGAAGTGCGATGACAAGATTCCGCTTTAAATAATTACTTGGCTGTTTGTTGTTGTTGTACTTTACAGATAAGAAAGGTTCGATTTCGCAGCTGCAATTTGACCTGAAGACCGCCGATGAAACGCCAGTAAAGTTTTTCTACTATCCCATCATATCAGCGGAGGGAGCATCGGATTTTGAGACCTTCCAGGCGCAAATTATATCGGCAAAATTTTCCGTGACACACTCCAGCATGGTCACCGAGTCGGTGCTGAGTTACAGCTGGCTGAATGACTATCGACAAATTGGCGAAGTGAAGCAGGAGCTAAAGCGGCGCGAGCACGACTACATTGTCTACAAAGATTTCAGGTGTGTGGAGGAGTTTTAATTCTGACGCCAAAATGCATTTAAAGCTAATCGATTCATGGTGCCTCGCTTGCTGTATACACGGCTTGCATTTTACAATTAACTTTCATATTCACACAACTTTTTGCAGAGTCTATTGCGCCACTTGGAATGTAAACAATAAATCCTACTTCGGCGAAAGTCCGTTGCATCTGTGGCTCTCTGCTTGCGATGCACCACCAGACATTTATGCCATCGCCTTGCAAGAGCTGGACACCTCAGCGAAGGCCATCACCTTCAGTGAGAATCGTCCCGATGCATTGTGGATGTGAGTGTGGTCCATTCTGTATCTGGTTTCGTTACAGAAAGAAAACAGTTTGTAAAATCTATTCTCCTCGATTACAGCAACAAAATGCTCGAGTGTGTTCACAGGGCTGGCGACTACGAGGAGCTGACCACGGTGCGGCTAGTGGGCATGATGCTGACAATCATAGTGCGCAAGCAGATACGCCCCTACATAGCGCGCTGTCGCGTCAAGTCAATAGCACGCGGAGTGTTCAATACGCTGGGCAACAAGGGCGGCGTTGCTGTGAGCATTCAGCTGAATGAGGGCAATCTGTGCTTTGTGAACTCTCACCTGGCTGCGCATCTGGCCTTTGTGGAGGCGCGCAACGAGGACTATGCGGGCATAGTGCGGGGCCTCGTCTTCGATGATGACCTCAAGCGCACCATAAACGATCATGAGTAAGGCGCAATTTGTGTTTAAATGTATGTTAAGTTGGAGTGTCTCCGACTGATTTGCTTTCACTTGGAACTATGTAGTCACATTTTCTGGATTGGCGACTTGAATTATCGCATCGAGGAACCGCCAGGTTTGCAGCTGCCATCCTCACGGGATGCGCCGGAAGCGTACGAAGTGCTGTTAAAGTACGATCAGCTGCGCGTCGAAATGGGTAAAGGTAACTGCTTCGACGGCTACACAGAGGGACGTATCAAGTTTCGACCCACCTACAAGTACGACGTGGGCACGGACAACTTTGACAGCAGGTAAGATAATTGTGTGGCTCCGCAATCGCCTGTTAAAATAAATGTGGCTTTTTTCAGCGAGAAGCAGCGCGCGCCTGCCTACTGTGATCGCATACTGTTTAAGGGTGTGCGCATTGAGCAGGTGGCCTACAACAGTGTCATGGAGATACGACAGAGCGACCATAAACCGGTTTATGCGGTGTTCAGGGTGAAGGTGCGCCACAGTTTGCGGTCTTGTAATATCTTGTTTATAAAAGCGTTGTCTGCTGTTTGCAGGTCAAAACCAAGGACGAGAAGCGCTACAAGCGTGTGCATGAGGAGGTACTTAAGCTAGTGGATAAACGCGAGAATGAAAATCAACCGCAAATTAGTGTGGAGAAAACCGTTGTGGACTTTGGAGTGGTGCGTTTTAATGAAGTTGTGGTGCGCGATTTTGCAGTGTCCAACGCCTGCCCCATGGCGGTTGATTTTATGTTCAAGAGAAAGGATCCGTTCAACTTGATTTGTGAGAATTGGCTGCAGGTGGAGCCGCTTGCTGGAACCTTGTTGACTGGTAACTTTCACATTCATTACTGAGTTGCTGTAAAATGACAAAGTCCACTTGTCTAAAGTGGCAGCACTCTTGAAAAAGGCGGTCAGCTAAGCAATGTGTGTTGATTTGTATTTGTTTATATTGCTTGCAGACACCACCAAGAGTATACGCGTAAAGTTGCTGGCCGATGTGCGCTGCATCAGAGAGCTGCTGAAGAAAATCTGCACCACAAACTGGAAATTCGACTTTGATATTTTGGTTTTGCATGTACGAAATGGGCCCGATACATTTATCACCGTGACTGGCGAGTACAAGCCCAGCTGCTTCGGCTTGTCCATGGAGACGCTCTGTCGTACGGAACGGCCGCTGTGCGAATACAATCAGGCGCAAATAAAACAGCTGGTAAGTTGTCAATTCCAGGATTTTGTTTAATTAAATTTCAAAAACCCGAAACAATAACGTTGAAAAATTTGTATGAACGACGCAAATTAACAGAAGATTTTCGACACGTATGCGTGGGATTTTTTCATAAATCAACACACGGGTCTTACCCGTGTTGGTAGAAAGAGACTTAGGAAGCAAAGCTATTTTGGGGAAATTTCATAGCTTACATACATATGTAAAAATGTCCAATGCATTGATATGGTTTCGAATTCCAGATGAACGATGAATCACCGGAATATCGCGTAACAATGCCGCGCGAGTTCTTCTTTCTTATCGACTACTTACACAAGCAAGGCAACAAGGCGGAGGGTGCCTTCCCCTCGTACAGATACGAGTACAAACAAGCGCGCACCGCGCAATTCAATGCCATACGTGACTGGTTGGACACATGGTCGACTACGGAATTTCGTAAGTACTCGCCGCAATCAATGTCGTTGTTTAGATCTGAACTCGATTGTTTATATGCTGACAACTGTAGCGGGCATACCGCAAGCCGCAGCCGAGGCTTTGCTCATGCTGCTGGATTTGCCAGAACAGCCGCTGCTTCACCCCTTTGTCGAGGACCTGCTGCAGACGTACAGCGCCGCCGATGCCATGGAGCTGATATCGCTGTTGAGCTCGCCGCGGCGCAATGTGTTTGTGCATTTGTGCATGTTTTTGCGGCAGGGCGTCGAGCGGCAGTGCTACAATCTGGAAGATGTTGGTAAGGTCAAATGTCGTGAATGAGCTTTAAATCAAGTTTCTAAAATGTGGCTCTTTTCTGTAGCCACTCTATTTGGACGCGTGCTGCTGCGCCAGAGCAATGTCGAGGCGGACAATGTGTGGCTCTTGCGTGTACGCGACTTTATGTTGCTGTTCATAGGCACCGATACCGGCACGCTGTCCAGCCCGACGGGCAGTCGTGCGGGCGGTGATGGCAGCAATGGTGCTCGAATGAACGGTATCGATTTGACTTAGGTCACTGCTGACGCCTTTCAGGAGCAATAATTAATTCTAATCTAATTTAATTTAATTTATGTCAAGCAACACTCGAACATACTTAAGTTTATGTTTGCTATTTTGTCGGCAATGCATTTGTTGGTGCATGTGTATGCATACACTGCATTTACAGGGTGGCCAAAGGTATTATTGTAACGCTTGTTTATATTTACACTAATTAAATTCTACTTTTGTTGTGGCCCCTTAGTCTGGCATCAACACAAACAACGACTAGTTGATTAGCAAGTAGCACTGGAACCATTTACACGTTACACATATTCCAAACAAAAGCCATTTCCAAAACTAATATTAAACCGAAGCAGAACACAGCAGAGCAGAGCAGAGCAAAGCGGTGCGAAAAGTAAGAAAGAGAAGTAATCTCGCAGATGTGCGCGCCGATCGGGCAGCGCTTTTGCAACACATACGATAACGCAGCTGTTGCGCGCAGCTGTGCGAAAGCCGCAAACTCAACGGCCATAAGTGTAACAAAAAAGAAAAACAAACAATAACTTTAAGCGCAAACGTTCGATGTTGTTATGCTGTCCACGTTGGCAATTAGATAACACGCAACTTTTGAGTTTAACACCACCGACAAGTCGTTGGCTTTGAGTCGTATGCATTTTTGGTGTTTTTTGAAAATGTTTACATCAGTGCAAAATATGTTGAAATGAATAAACATAGAATAAATCGAAAGCAAAATGCGCCTAAGTTAGAGAAACTAAAAATATCACAGCAGTAATTAAAGCGAATCAATCGTGCACGTTTAGTTGTAATGGCAAAGATTTTTCAGCGTTAAGTTACAGTTAAAAGTGATTTGTTAATATATTTGTGGTATGTTAAAATGGATTATTGCAAATGCAAAGAGAGTTTATATGCAGTAAATGAAAACTATTCAATAATAAAGTGCAAATATATTTAAATGAAGCAGTTGCAGTTTTGGGATTTTTATTTATTGGTTCAAAAATATATTTCAGAAGCACAATATTATACAAACCAAACGAAATATGTTAAATTGATTTTCGATTTATTTATGTTTAAATTTTTCTAGTAAATTAAGACCAAACCTATTTTGAAATTCATTTAAAATTAAACTCACTTATTTAAATTTGTAATCTATGTATTTTAAGTTTATTTACATAAAGCAGTGAATTCAAGTTTATTATTTTTATTATTATACATATTTGAATTTTTTCTAATTATTTTATAAATGTGTAAGTATTTTTTTTTATAATGATGCTATGTAAAATAATGTAGAGCATGAGCCACATTGCAAATTTCAGCCCACACTGCAGCCGCTTCAGTTGCATTGGATGTTGACCTGATGCGCTAACTTCTGCCTCCCAAAGACATTGCTGCCGTGTATGGCCCAAGCGGTGCCAACTTGACGCACATGCTCAACCACCCATCACATTTTGTCGCGCTCCAAATGCTGCCTCCGAACAGCAGCCACAGCCAGAGCCGCAGTCATAGTCACCGCTGCAGCAACGCTCTGCCGAACACTTGAACGCTTGCTGGCTCAATTTGCGCTTAGTTCCCTTTTGCCTTGGCGTTTCGTCGAGACTTGGGATGTATGTATGTTTGTGTGCCTGTGTGCTTGTGTGTGTGTGTGTTGCTTCAGAGTTTTTGCCGAGTTGTTGTTTGTAAGCAAAATGCAGAATGGCGGCAGTGGTATTTTAAAAATATGTAAAAATGTATGCTCATGTGTGTGTGTATGTGTGTGTGTGCATTTAAAGTAGGCAAATTGTCGCCTCATTCTGACTTGTTTGTTCTTTTTTCTTGTTGCTGAGTGAGTGAGTTTGCGTGCGTCCTTGAAGCGTAAAAGTGTTAATGAATAAGTGACGGAATTGACGGGGTGCAGCTGTAGGCAATTAAGTAATAACATACAGTGAAGCGGCGTTAATTGGAACAAATTGGAATTTGGATTGAATGTGAAAAATGAATCAAAGCAGTTCATAGGTTTGGTTAGAGAGTGCAAGTAATTTTATTGCAATCATTGTGGTTATTATTTTTTAGTCTACGTGTCATTTAAAAAATAAAAAGGATTTAACATTTACATAAGAAAATGAAAATAAATATTGCAATAAAATTAACAAACCGACAGACAGGCATACAGAAAGACATATAAAAGTGTTGAAGTTCACTAAGGACTCAGCACTGTGCCCAGGACTGCGTTCAACACGTTGTGGCAGAAAAGCTTTTTAAATAATTACAAAAATTGTGCGCGCGTAAATGACATTGCAATTAGCAATGCAACAGGCACATTGAGCATTTCTACACAACTTTCGTGGAAACATAACTGCTCGGATTTTTGCAGTGTCCTTTTTGCATTAATACATCAAAGTGTGGCCGCTTCCACTTTCTATTCCAAAACATTGTAGTACACCGGTTCTAGCACGGGTTGGCTTTTAACGTTTTGCTAATTTAATTAAAAACTTTCTATCGATTTCCCGTGTGCTGGCAACATTAATTGTGGACGGGGCCGTTTTGTGCTTTTTCGTGCTGTTGTTGCACAGCTAATGGGCAACTCAATTTGCAGCACATTACCTTGAACGCAGCTGCATCTGCGCCCGTTTTAATCACGCTTAAACATTGGCAATTTGTGCATCCTGCCGTCGGTTGCGTTGTGGCAGCGCAGCGGCAGCGTTTCCGTCGCTGTAAGGATTTTAATTTTACACATGTTAGACACGCGTCCTTTATAAGCGAAGCAACAATCTTGTTAAATATGCAACAACAAGCGCCACAAAAAAGGCAAAGAAACCAGAATAGTTGCCAGCGCCGACACTAACAGACAAACAAACACACACACGCAAGCAGCAGCACACATACATACGCACAGCCAGACGGCATGCAAAAAGTGCGCGCCGCTTCGTATGTGCAAAGCACCTGTGCAACTTTATCCTCGCAGAGCAGCAGAAAGCAACAGAGAGAAAAACAAACTAAACGAAACTAAGCGAAAGAGGTGAGAAAAAATGGCGCTGCGCTGTGGCAAACGGCAACCGGAAGCGATAGTTGGCACAGTTGTCGATGCTGCTGGCAGCACAAATTTATACGGTCTGACTATGCGTGTGTGTGTGTGAGTGTGTGAGTGGGCACTTTTGTGTTTGTGAGAGTTGTGTGGTTATTGCGCTGCTGGATTTTTGCAGCTCATTTTAATGAATATTCATTTCGAACACGGCGCCGCGCACACACGGCGCCCGCTCCCCGTTGGGCTGCCACACAGCGCCAAGCTGCACACTCGCCTCGCCTCACTGTTGCTTGCGCCATTTGAGTGCTCAACTGTGGCGTTTAGCGGAAATGCTGTGCAGCAGTTGTGGAGTCGCTCGCCACACTTCCAGCGCACACTAAACCAACACAACGGAAATTCTTATTTTTCGTTCGATTGGCGGATTTTGCAATTTCACTTGCAATCTGCCGGTTTTTGTTGGATTCGAGTCTTAAATCTTGCAATATTTGAATGATTCCACACATTGATTTATTGTTAGAAAATGTTGTTTGGTTTATGAAAATGAATAAATAAATGTAGTAAAGAGTTCATTAAATAATTACAACAATAAAGTTTTGAATTAAATTTATTTAATTAAATAAAAGTGTAAAATAATGAAAGGGGATTCGGTTAGGTTGAGTTAGGTTGGGGTTGTGGCTTTGAAAAATCACAAAGACCATAGACTACCCCTCGCGTGGAAGAGGAGAACTATTGAGACTCCCTTTTGAAGTACCGTTAGTCGGAAAAGAGGCTTTAAGATGACGAAATCGACTTGTGGCCAGCGCAGGTCAATGGTTTACCTTCCTCCTCTGTCGAGCCGCAGCTGAAGCAATCAGTGTTGCCACTAAGAATTTTTTTCCCCTACCAAAATTGGTCCAAAATCAATCTCAGCCTACCAAAATACATTTGCTAAACAAAAATTTAGTTTTACTGCATTATAATTTTATCTGGATCGCCGTCCACTAAATTTTGAAGTTTTGAAATCAAAGGAAGAAGAGTTAAATTTTCTTCAGAAAGGACTAAATGTGGCGTTATAATCTCTAATAGCTTTAGATCTTCCCTGCACAAGTTCAGCATGTAAAATTTGTTCACAAGCTACAGAGTAATTTTAAAATCATACAAAAATTAATAGAAAATTTATTACTGCAGTATGTTGCCTACCAAAATTCCTTCAAAATCACAACAAACCAACCAACCTACCAAAGTCTTAATTTATGAAACGAAGCTACCAATTGGACCAAAACGGCAACACTGGAAGCAATGCCCATTGAAAGAGAGACCCAGAAAATTAAGAGAACTACTACGCAACATAGTTGAACTCAATTGAGTTTACATACACATTTGACTATGAAATGCTGACAAATCTACTTTTGACTATGATAAGATACTTAACAATTTAGCATGAGTTTAGAAATTCAGTTTTTCAGATGTCGAAGATGACTGTTCCAGGGAATTAGAGTTTCTTGATGTGGTCTATCAGGACATCGAACTCGCTAGCCAAGGGAGTATAGAGCAGATGGGCTACTCTTGGAACTCCTCTTTTAGACTGTAAGCTTCTTATTAATAGAATATCTCTGCAATTTATTGCGCGCTAAGTCTTCTTTAACAGAGCTACTCAAGCGGGGTTTACTGTATGTGTCTTTTATTGTTGACCTGCACTCCATGACTCCATTCGTACCGTTTTGTCAATTAGAAACGAAATTGTTCAAATTCTGATATTTTTCGCAGCTTTTCACAGCCATCTCGCCTTAAGCTCAGCGCCAACTTCATAGAAACGCTTCCCAACCATCACTTCTTTTTTCGCATTTGCGTTTATACCAATTTTTTACTCTGAAGAGCAAATGCACTTCACTATTATTCCCCTTTACCGCAACTAACTCGCCCCTCAACAGCACCGTTTTTTATACATTCACCCAATCGCTTCGATTTTGTTTGCTACTTTTTTCTTACATATTTTCCACATTGCTTTCATGTTTTTATTTGGCTCTCACTTTCTGCCGCTGTTTCTCTTCCTGTGCTGTTGCTGTTGTTGTTGTTGGCGTTGTTGGCGTTTTCCGCTATCTCGCAAATGGCGCTGCAAATCTGCCAATTTGAATTGCAAAAAGCGCACATTTCATTTGGCTGGCGCGTTTCTTGCACAAACCAATTCATCAAATCGATACCATCGAACGGCATCGGTGCCAGCAGCGGCAGCAGCATCGGCAACGATTCCTTGTGCTGAGCGCAAGTTTATCTGAGCATTTATAAGAGTTAAGACTGCAGTCTGCAGTTAATGTGATTTATTGCGCTGATAACGCGCACTGATTCGACTGTGGAAGTTAAAAAATTAAAGTTTTATCCTTTGATACTCGCATTTTTTCTGCGTTGCACTGCACATCGACGACGATTTGAAGCTTTTGCTGCGCTGTTGTGCCGCTGTCACCGCAACCGCAACCACAACCGCAGTCAGACAGCAGCAGCGCGAGCTCCAATGCCAACGTTGTCGTCATCGTCACCGCAGAAATATGACGCTGCCAGCCCATTCTGAAGTCTCTAAGCCGCCATTAATTTATGGCAAAGTGAGTAAGTTGCGATTTCATATTCGCCGCGGCGTGTTAAACAAGCGGAAGACGCAAACTTGGTCGCAGTGAGTGCGCGAGCGAGTTAATTTAAAGTTGTGCCGTGTTGCGCCACTACACACACACGCACACACAAGTCCCATATAAACACACACACACAGCGCTCAGGCATAGGCGCAGCGCCGCCGGGCGCCCACGTTGCTGCATTCGTGTGTGTGCGCGGCTTTTTGCTGACTTTAGACTTTGCGCGCAAAAACTTTATCCTTTGCGATTTTTGCGCTCTTGCCCTCCAACGAAATTCTGATTTTTTTTTACATTTTGCTTTGCCGTCACCTGTTTTTGTTCGTTGCGTTGCTGCGATATTGCAGAGTTGGCAACTGGGTGTTGTTGGTTCTGTGTTTCATTGCGTCACATTGTCGCGTGCGCCGCAAGGATGCAACATAATCATCGAAGCGGCTGGCCACCTGACTCCCAACGCGACCCAACATAACTGGAGGCAATTGACGCTTTGAAATAGGAAAGTGTGCAGAGTGAAAGTGTTGTTATAGCGTGTAGAAACCTCCAAAATGAAAAATGCAATTTGCAACACAAAAAAAAACACCATTAGCACTTAAAGCGATGGCAACAAATTTAAGGTTGAAACCATAGATCGATGAGATCGTTTCAGTAAACTTCAGTGTAGTACTTGACGCGACTCGACTCGACTCTACTCTACACTCTACCACGCTTACTACTCTTCTTCCCTTCCTCTACTCCTTCTTTTACTTCTTCTACTATTCTTCTACTCTCTTATCCTTTTACTTTCTATTAATCTTTCTTCTATTTCTTTACACTTTATATGCAATCATTAACCCATTTCTTCATCTACTTTCCGTTCTTCTCAAATTTTCACTATAATTCCTCTCATCCTTCTGTCTTTTGTAGCATATGTGCATCGAATATCCATAACTTTAATATTCTGTAATTTCCGCCATGCCATTCGATTTATTAAAAATAAATTTCTTCATTTCCCACAGTTCTCATCTTTTCAGCCATACATATAAATGGACTCACTTTGCCAGTGATTGCAACTTTTGCATTAAAAATTGCAAAATTGCGCTGATTTTCAATTCACCGTCAGTTCCACGATTTTCCGTTATGTACATAATTGTTGTTCCTTTGCAGCGCGAATGCAGCCGCTGGCATTGTTGCTGTCTCCATTTTCATTTCGTTTAGTTATGATGAGTCTGACGAGATGACTACAAAAGTTGGCTATGTCAACGGCAACATGATAACAACAATAACAACAAAATATCAAAGAAATAGCGAATGTAAAAAAATTTAAAAAGAATTGCAAATAGAACGGAAAAAGTAAAAGCATTTAAAAAGTTTGCCATACAATAAAATTGTTACAATTGTTGTTGTTGGCATTGCTATTGTTTTATTACTGTTGTTTTGCGCTTTTGTCATTGGTGTTATTGTTGTTGTTGTATCATTACCCACACATATCCATATGTGTGGCCCCTCCCGCTTTCTCCACCCTACTGGCATGTTTTGCAGAGTGCAACAACTATAAAGCAACAAGAACAACAAACATTTTTGCAGTTGTCGGCACACTTGCAGTCATGCATGGCTGATATGTATGTCGGTGTGTGTGTGTGTGCCTGTTTGTCTGTTATGAAAAGTTGGCAAAAGTTTTCCCTTTTCCGTTTTGTTGTTGCTTGGGGGTTTTTTGTTAAATTGTGATTATTTTTTTGCGTTGCGAAACTTTAAAACGGCACACTTTCAACCCGCGCAGACTTGTTTACACACACGCACTACTACATGCTTGCAACTTGTTCCGGCATAGCTGACAGCAATTGTGGGTGTTGCATTTCACATCCCGTCAAGTAATTAAACTTTTCTTGGTTTTTTGTCGCGCGCTCGTCTCACTGGCCGGCTTTATATTTTACACTTTTCTACTCTTTTCTCACTTATCTCTCTCTCCCATTTTTAATGATATGGAGTGCAGTTTATTTGAGTAGTAGTAGTTGTGAAAAATGGAATAACAGCAACGACAATAAACGAAAGTGACAGTAACAGTGACAGTACTGACATCGATTTTGCATTCAGTAAGTCGGTTGTAAGAGCACTTTTTAGTTTTCTTTGTGTAGTATGAACTGATTTTTGGAATTTATTTGGTTTTTAGTTAATTTTTTTTTAAATTTTTGTGTGCAATTTTTTCGACTAACTTCCTTCAAATCTGTTTAGGATTTCAGGATTTCATTTTGAGGGGTTGAACTGTATTTTAAAACTATATTTGCCACCCAAAATAATTGTAAGAAACAGATATTTAAGGATTTGAACCCTTTTGCTTTTCTACTACAAATAATAAAAAAATTTAAAAATGTTTCTCAGTAAATTTCTGCTATTACACTTTAACTTGTCCCCATTGTTGATTTACTTTACACTTGACTCTGCTTGTTGTTATTGGTCTATTTGATTACATTTTCGTTGGTTTTGCTTCAATGTTTCACGCAACTTGATCCAGCATTAACCGCGTTTACATTAGCATTTTTACGCGCTGCCGTCGAGCGCAGCGTTGCGGTATGATGCCAACAAAGGCGTCAGCGCCGCTCTGTCCGCACGCTTAATGAGCGTGAAACTGCTTAAGTGCAAGTGTAAATATTGTGGCATTAATGCAATTTGAGTTAACCAAAAGTTAATGTCCCCACACTGCACACAACACACTGCGCACTGCACTCTGCGCCAGTGTTGCTGTTGCTACTTTAACGCTCTGTCTGCTACTCCTTTCACTGCTTATTAGCATCAAATGCATTTGGCTGGTTTCTCTTCGCTCTCTCGCTTTCGCCCTCGCTGTGCATTTAAAGTGAAATTTGCGCTTGCTTTGGTTGTGTTATTTGCACTTGTTGTTGCTGTCATTGTTGTTGTCATTTTGGAAAAGTTAAATGAGTTTTTAATTGGTGTGCGCATAAATAGCACACAACAAGCGGGCGCTGGGCGTGACAGGCGTTACGCGTTGCTCGCATGCATGTATGAGTACTGTTGATGTTGATGATATTTTTGCGGCAATGCGGTTCGGTGGCTGCGACAGCGACCGTTGCAATGGGGAACCGCACTTAATTGATTGAATTGTGTTGCTTTATGCGTAGTTGTTGTGATTTTCATGTTGAATTTTTAAGTGTTTTCGGGGCGTATGAGCAACGCATTGAGTTCTCGCTAAGCCTTAAGTGGCAATTTTAACGATGAGTTTAGTGGGGAAATTCAATTTCGGAAGATAATTACATTTTTACTATATATGTGCGTGCAATTTGTTTTCTCTTTGATCGTTGAAAGCGCTGCCGACTGCTTCATTGTCGATACGTGCCACGTCTGCAAATTTGTTGCTGCACAGGAAATTTTGCTGATGTGGCGCATAATTACTTTTGTGCAGTTGACTTCATTTGAGCGACATTTTTGTTGTTGTTATTACTTCTATGGTTTCAAGCACAGTACGCCAACTGCGTAGCGAATGGAATAAAATGTAGGTTGAGACGTAGAGATATCAAACTGATGAAAGTTTAAGCGTAATGAAGTTTTGTTTGTGCATTTATTTAATTAATTTATTTTATGTAGTTTTTTTTATATTATATACTTTTTTTAATTATTTTATTTTATTTATTTAAATTATTTAAATTATTTAATTGAAATTAAATCAAATTAAATGGTTTTATTGTTTTATTGATCTTATTTATTTTGTTTATTTAATTTATTTAATAAGAGTCTGAGAAGAAGTTGGTTTATTTAAATAATTCATTTATTTTATGTTGTTTATTTCATATTATATACTTTTTTAATTATTTCATTTCATTTAATTTAATAATAAATAATAATTTGTTTGATTTATTTTAATTGTTTTATTTATTTCATTTATTTTATTGATCTTATTTATTTTGTTTATAAAATTTATTTAATAAGAGTCTGAGAAGAAGTTTGTTCATTTATTTAATTCATTTATTTTATGTTATTTCTTTCATATTATATACTTGTTCTAATTATCTTATTTTATTTATTTAATTTGTTTAATTTATTTAATTAATTTAATTTTTTTAATTGTTTTATTTATTTTATTGATCTTATTTATTTTGTTTACTTAATTTATTTAATAAGAGTCTGAGAAGAAGTTTGTTTATTTACTTAATTCATTTATTTTATGTTGTTTATTTCATATTATATAGGTACTCTTTTTAAATATTTTATTTCATTTATTTAAATTATTTAATTTATTTAATTAATTTAATTTATTTTAACTGTTTTATTTATTTTATTTATCTTATTTATTTTGTTTATCTTATTTATTTAATAATTTTAATTAATTTAATTAACTAAATTAATTTTATTTGTTTTTAATTTTTTAATATTTTTTATTTATTTGTTTTTAATTTTTTTAATTTTTTAATATTTTTTCATAATTTTTATTTATTTATTTGTTTCAGTTATTTCATTAATTTTTAATTAATATATTATTTGGTTTTACGAATTTTATTTATTTGATTAATTTTATTAATTTTTTTTGTTTTATTTATTTTATTAATTTTATATATTATTATTTCGACGAATTTTATTTATCTTATTTGTTTCATTTACTTCGTTAATTTTATTCTTTGCTTTATTTTCTTTAATTATTTTATTTTATTTAATATACATTTTTTTAATTATTTAATTTTAATAATTTTAATTATTATTTATTTTAATTTATTTGTATTTTGTTTTACGAATTTTACTTATTTAAGTTTTAAACAAGGTATTGATATTGTATTTAAAACATTTATTATTTTTAATTATTGCTGCAACTTTTTGAATTTCAATCCACTGTGCACAATGCATAAACGTCAACCGTAACCATTTCCAGCTTTAAATAATTGTCGACTTTAAACATTTTTCAATTATGTTTTTATTGATACTTTTTTGTAAATTACTTTGGCGAAAACACGTACATTACATTGTAAACAAACACAACAGCAACAACAAACACAATAGCAATACGTATTACGGCATATTCATAGCACTTGTGCGTGGGCGTGGCCGCTGATTGGCGTAATATTGCACACACTGATTGCAACAAACCGAGCCGCAGCGACGTGATTTGGCGAAAATTAACATTGCACAAAAAATTTAATTAATGCTATCAAAATGCAACTTTGCTGTTAATGCCACTTTTGTTGGCGTGTGTGTGCGGCCGCGGTGGGCGGAGGCTATGGACGGGCGGCGTGAAGTGTCCATTGTGATCGGCGGCGCTGTAATTTAATGCAATTCCAGCATAAATAACGGCGACTGTTCGCTCGTGTGCGGGCGTTGGGCTTATTGTTGTAGCTGTTGTTGTTGCTTTTGTACTTATTAAACATTTATTAACAATTCGGCTTAAGCGAAATCCTTTTCTGGCATTAATGAATATTTATGCGTTTTTGCAGCGCGAAAGCAATAAATTAAAGATGGATTTCGCACTGCCGCGGCGGCGGAGACGGACGCAGAGCGTGTCGAGTCACGCGCACGAAGGCGTAAAGTGTTAAAAATATCCCGTGGCACTGCGAAAGAATGCCAATTTAAAATTTATGCCATTTATGTAATAAAACATGACATGGTCAGTGCAATGTGAAGGTTGTTGTTGATGGTGTGGGTGTGGGTGTGTGTGTGTGTGCGGCAGCCGCAAGCAGCAGTAAATGCTGTGTTTGCATTATGGAATTTAATTTAAATTTGATTTTCAGAGAAATGTGTTTAAGGTCATGTTTTTGGCGAAAGTGCTTACACACACACACACATATAGCGACACACTAACAAATTGTCAAATATTCTGAAATTAGAATATTCAGCAGAAAAATGTGCCACAGCTGCCACAAATGCAAAGCGAATACGAAAGAAATGGTAAAACGTAAAAACTGAAATTCGGCCAAAGTGGCATTCAAGTGCAGCGAACAATTCTCAAATACAGCTGTTGCTGCTCTCAATGACAAAAACAAAAATAGAAAAAGCAGCAACAATCTAATGGATGCACAAAAAATGGAAACAAATATCAGAAACCAAAATGCTGAAATTTTCAGCAAAAAGCAATTTTGTTGGCTGAGTGAACATTCGAGCGCGCTGGATGGGCTGTTGGCCGTCGCAATTGGGTCACAAATCGCCAATGCAATGTCGGCAACATGAATGCACGACCTGCATTGAGGCTGTCAGCGTGCCCGCGGGTGCAGCGTAAGCCCGCTTGGCCAATAAAGCGCGACAATCTATTTCGCCTGTCCGGCGAAAGTGGGCGAAAATGTTAGTGGAAATGTTGTTGTTGTATTACGTTGAATGCATGAGGGCCACTTGCTGGTAGTTGGAGGATTTTTATGAGCACGAAAGTGGCAACTAATTCTTTGGCAAATGTTTGCAAATTGTATATTTGAGGAAAAAATGTGTTGAGCTGCCGCTGTGCCAATTTTAGGTGAAAAGTGGAAGTTTTTTATTTAGATAGTTGCACGTATGTGATTCCTTGCCTATACATTTCATCAGAGCCAACACGATGCTTTCCATTTTAGAAGTAAGCTTTTAATAGCACAGTCAACAAACTGTGCTCGCACTATTGAGCAATAAAAAGTATTTAAAACTTTCTATCCGAACCAATACAACAATGCAAACGTGTGCATTGATTTCAACTAAAGTTTAATTTTCAACGAAACTTAACTTATTGAGTTAAAATATTTTATCTGTTGAAGTATTTACTTTTTTAGTTTTCAAAATGTTCTAAAAACAAATTCAACAAATTTATTTCGCAGTATTTGTATTAAATGTTACTTATACGCCTACGACCGCTTCAGCGACTCTGTCTTTAAAGTGCTGCCGCGCTGTTTTATTGCCTTTGCACGCCTTCGGCTCGAAGTGCTGGCCAAGTATGTGTGTCCACTTGTAGTGCACGGCGTGACACTGTCTCATTTATTCATACGACATGCAAGCAACGCACAGAGCACTTCTGCAGCGGCCGGAGCCAGAGCCCGAGCCAGCGTGCACCGCCCTCTTGACTGTTGAATATGAAAGGGAATAACGAAACGCCTCTCGGCACGTTGCCGTTACAGTTAGGAACAGTGGGCGGCTGTTTCTCGGCGCTGGCTACTTGCAGCTGAAGGCGATCGGCCATGTTGCTGACAACTTCATGTGCGGCCCGAATGTATGGGAATGTGTGTGTTAGTTGACAGTAGAAAATATTTATGTATGTGCCGTGTAGGCATTGGTGGAATTTTCTATGCTTGAGCACCGAAACTAGTGAAAATGTTTTTGGGTTGCTGTTGAAAAGAAGGAAAACACGTATGAAAAAAATTATAACAAATGAGTACAGAGCAAAAAGGACATCGTAAAGACTATGAAGAGTTAAAAAATTGAAATGAAAAGTGAGAAAGAGTGTTGAATATTTGAGGAGAGTAAATAAACAGAAAAGAAGAGATATTTATAGGAGAGAAGAGATATTTGTAGCAGAGAATATAAATATTGTAAATATATAAGTGATGTAATAAGAGCGCAACAAATTAGGGAAGCTAGAAAATATGATGTGGAAGGAAGACAACTAAGAAATAAAGAAGAGAAAAGAAGAGCAAGTAGAAATGAAAAAGGCAGACAAATGTTAAAAAAGCTTAAAAAAGAAGAAGAAGGAAAAGAAAAAAACAATGAAGATGAAAAAGTTGAGAATTACTATAATTTCTAAAGTGAAAAGAAGAAGAAGATAAAGGAAACGTAAGGGGAAAAGGAAGAAGAAGCAAAAAGATACGAAAAATGAAAGGCAGTAGAAGACGAAGAAAAAGAGCATATAAGAAAAGGAACGAGAAAAAGAAGAAAAAGCATAAGAAAACTGGAAAGGACGAAAATGAAATTTAAAACAAAAAGACAAAAGAAAAGGAGAAGAAAGAAAAGAAGAAGAAGGTGAATATGAAACAGAAGAAAACGTAGAAGTAGTAAGAGAAGAATAATTAAAACAAGAAAACAACGAATAAGAAGAAGACAAAGAAGAAGTAAGAGAAGAAGAATACGAACAAGAACACAACGAATAAGAAGAAGACGAAAAAGAAGTAAGAGAAGAAGAATTAGAACAAGAACACAACGAATAAGAAGACGACGAAGAAGAAATAAGAGAAGAAGGATTAGAACAAGAACACAACGAATAAGAAGAAGACAAAAAGAAGTAAGAGAAGAAGAATTAGAACAAGAACACAACGAATAAGAAGAAGACGAAAAACAAGTAAGAGAAGAAGAATTAGAACAAGAACACAACGAATAAGAAGACGACGGGAAACAAGTAAGAGAAGAAGAATTTGAACAAGAACACAACGAATAAGAAGAAGACGAAAAACAAGTAAGAGAAGAAGAATTAGAACAAGAACAAAACGAATAAGAAGAACACGAAGAAGAAGTAAGAGAAGAAGAATTAGAACAAGAACACAACGAATAAGAAGCTGAATAAAAAGAAGAAAACGAAGAAGAGGAAGAAAAAGTACCTGGAAAAAATAAAAAAGAGAATAATACAAGAAAACAAGAAAACAAGAAAAATGAGATAAACAGGAAAATTAAAAGGAAAAGAAGAGGATAAAAAGAAGAAGAAAAAATAATATAAAAAATATATATAAATATATAATATAAATAATATATAAAAAAATGTTATATCTACTCTTCTGAACAGATATAAAATAGAAATCGAAATGTAGTTGAAAAAAAAGTAGACCCCCAATATTAGGAATACATGAACAAAAGTAAAAGAATAAGGCAGATGGATAAAGAAATAAAGAAATAAAGAGAGAGGAAAGTAGAGGAGTACGAACGATTAGCGAAAAGCGAGCAGTAGAACAATTTGAAAGAGAACATTGATACGATTTGAGAGCAACAAGCTGAGCTGACGAAATATCTGAAAGCAGAATTCTAACAATGAATAAAATGTTTTTATTGGTCCAGAAATTTCCTGACACAGTTACCACAACTCATCCATTTGTTATGTGATCAGGAGGTGGAGGGGTGGGAGAACAAATCACATGAATATTGATAAATGTTTATTACGGCAAACACACCCACGCAAATATTTACCAACAATCAGACAATAACCAAATACAATAAAAGCGAATAACACACACACACACAAAAATGCATGTACACAGCGTGCTGAGCATGTAGGCAGCGTGAAACGCAGAACAAGGACAAACACGAGCAAGCCAGAGAAACGAGCGAGGCATCCAAGGAAAGCCAACAAGCAGATGCCTAATCCAGTTATGATTTGTTTTGTCTTTCAGCCTTATTTGCGTGTGTGTGTGTGTGAGCAAATGCATTCACATACGCGCAAACATTTGTGCGTGTGCGTTAGCATGACAGACAAGCTAGCAGCCGGGCTGGTGTTGCGCGTCGTCTTTTCATGCTTTGTGCTTTTTTATTGTGCGCATTCAGCAGTTGCGCAAATCTCTCGGCCTGATGTCGCACATTAAGCTGGTAAACTGCCATGCGGCTGCCACACACACACACACACACACATACACACACACGGGTACTTAGCGGCACGCATATGCAAAAGTTGCGACAAGCCTGATGCTTAGTTGTTGGCTGCTGTTGGTGCAGCAGCAGGGCGACGAGTGGCAACGGAGACGACAAAGTTTGACTGTTGTGCTTTTATGGCGTTTTGTGTGACATTTATTGTCAGTTACTTATGATAAAGTTTTTGCGGTTGGCGTATGGCAGCACTCGGCACGTGGGGAATGGGCGATGGGCGGGGGAAAGAGTTGCCGATTGCAACTATTGTGATATCAGCGACAAGGACACGGCGTTAGTTTGATCAGCAAATTGTGGCCAAAGGATTAACGTTTGTCGTAGCGGCGGATTGAAAGAACGAACGACGGCGCGTTTCGTTTTGATTGTCTGCTGAGTTGGCAGATTTCTGTCTTTCATGTCGATTTACGGCTTCTGTCATTTGCGGCCGGAAACCTGCAATGGCGGAGTGAAAGTTTTGACAGCACATTTTTGGATGCTTTCCGTGGCTCGTAGTGTCGCGAAGGGGTAGCAGGGGGGTATAAAGCATCGGTTGGCACATTGCATTTGTGCTTCGGTAAGCGGAAAAAGTTTGCGCAAATTTCTAACTAAAATATCGAAAGTTGACATTTGCTGCGATACCAGATTTATTATTATATGCGCCGTTATTTGGGTAAAATTACGCATACGCAGCGTGGCCCCGATGACAAAATGGTTGCATATATTTTCCGTATGGAATTTTGTGTGCAAACAGGGGAACTGAGTTGGAAGTTGGGTGCAAATCACAAAAATCACAGCTGACATTAATGTCGCTGCGTCGAAAATTAAATTATGCAGCATTTGAGTGCAGTCGTGTGAGCTGGCACCAACGCCAACTAACCAGCTGCAACAGCAACAACAACTACGTGTGCCATTAACACTGCGGCAGCCATAATTAGTGCTGACATTGGCGTTGGTGTTGAAAAGTCCATTCGAGTTGGAAATTCATTGGCAGCTGCCAGTTGGAATCGTGCGAAATACCTGAAAATTAGTCTCCGCACGTTGTCAACTGCAATGAACGTTGTCTATGTGTGTGTGTGTGTATGTGTGTTGCTGTTTACATGCATGCACAAATGTGTGTTTAAGCCACATACCATTAGCAAGTTTGATGTGTGTTGATACATTTGGTGGTGCTTCTGGACGTATGAGTAATTTTAATTTGGAACAGCAAGAGTTGCTGTTGGTTGGGTTGCTTGCGCTATGGGGGGGGGCCAACAGTTGCCGTTCAAATTGTAGCTGCTTGCTGCCAACACATAATGTGAGTATTTGTGTGCGTGTGTGTGTGTGTGCGACAAAAATAGTTGCTTATGTACAGCGAAACTTTTTTCATTTGCCGTGGTCAGCGGTTTGGTTTTGTTGTAGGTGCAGCATCAGGTCGACTATTCATTTGGCTTGTTACACTCACTCTTTACACACCCCCCCCCCCCCATCCTGACAACTATTCCTTTCGTTATGCCCCGCTTTACATGGCGCTGCTGGTTTCGGCTTTTCTCTGCTTCTACCAACGTGTTTTTTTTTAGTTTCCTCGCTGCAGTTTGTTGCACAGTTTCGATTACGAGGCCAAAGTTGACCGCAGAAAAAAGTTCTAATTACAAAAGTCATATAATGCAATGGTGCGAAAAAAACAGACAAAGGTGAACATTTCAGAAAAACCAACAACTTATGCCGTGCTGCACATGTGGCTGATTCGAGGAAATATTAAATTTTAAAAATTTCTGCTAAAAATTTGATTTTACGTAATTGTTAACGTAGACTGATGAGCAGAACAGGGGCTAAACTAACATGTAATAGTTGTTGTTGTACTAAGGGAAACAAATTACTACACAATTTGCTGTATGGAAGACGTTGTCATAAATCGAGCTGCATGCAGCACTCTTCCCGCTGCCGGCACAAGCGGCTGGAAATTGCTAAATGAAAATCCCATTCGGCAGATATTCAACTAATTGCTAATACACACACACACACACACACAAGCATACATGTACATAACTAAGATCGACTACGTGCAACGGTAATTCGAGAAACGGAAGGAGGCTATTTTATAATTTAAACTACCAGCTACAGAAAGTCAGAGCGGTGCGCAGCAGAGGGGAGAAACTGTAAAATAGCTGTAAATACAAAAATTTCCCAACTGGGAATTGTAGGCAGATTTATCAAAGTAAAAAATTTGAAAGCTTAACCGGCAACTGGCCCTTAGCTGCCACGGAGGACACCAACGTAAACACACACAGACACACAGAGCCAGAAAAACATACACACACATTTGTTGGCACGCGCTGGACTCCGTTGGGAAAACGAAAGTTTATGTGGTCAATATTTTTGAAAGTCATTTGCCGCACTCAAACACGCCCACCCACTGGCAAATCCCTGGACAAAACAAGCACGTGTTCCGAGCCGAACTGCGACTGTGTGTGTGTTTGTGTGTGTGTGCGTGAAACCGCAGGGAGCCATAAGAAATTGTGTTAGGTTATTAGTTGAAAGGATATTTGCCTATATCCGCGCGTGTGTGTGTGTGTGTGTGTCCAGCAGAGAGTAGAAAGTACGGCAAGGAAGAAGGCAAATAAGTGGAATGGGCTGAATTGTGCGCCCGAGTGCCGACTTGAAGCCACAACTTTGCACTAAATCTGAATATTTAGGCCAATTTGTGCACAAAAGCTGGAAAAAAATTAATTTAGTTTATGCGGAAAACTCGAGCACTTTGCACTACAACCGACGGCCCTAATGAAGGTATACGAGCGCTGTCGACCAACACTCACGTTGCTGCACATGAGCGTCGGCATTATTCGCACAACATAAATCTGATTTGTGTTGGCATTGCGCAAATGCTGAAAAACCGGCGCTGGCTTGAAGTGCACAGCAACGGACGAGGCTGGAAGGGTGAAGGCGGCTGGCAATTTGCGGCTGCTCTGAAGTGGAATCATTTCTAGGTAATTTGTTATTTGCAGGTAGCCAAATCTTGCAGAGCGTTAAAGTGCGGCCGAGAAGAGAGAAAGCGAGTTAGATGAGCAGAGCAGTGAGCGGAGCAGTGAGTGGCACGAAAGGCCAAGCGGCGAGCATAAGTTCAGGAGCTTGTAAAACTATTGAAGCGTGCCATAATTGAGGCAGTGTTCAAGTGGATTGCGATGTGATGTATGTTGGGCGCATTGAAATTTATGCAACATCAAATTTGGGTGCGTTCAGGTTTGGTTTGTAAATCAGTGATTTTAAGGTTGCGCCATACTTGTAGTATGGGAAAGCTTTGAATAGAGTGAAATGAAGAAATGCATTCAATTTAGAGAATCTTTTTACTCTGACCTTGAAAAAGACCATCTAAACGAAAGAGTCTCATAGCAACAGTTGCAGACAATAAACTTCCTCATCCTTTCTTATTGCCCATAATGTTTATCTTTAATTTAAAGCAAGGAAATGTAATAAATTCAAATCATAGTACTTGACTGTGAAATGGATCGTTTAACACTAGAAAAACCCTAAACCCTTTTGCTATTTTGCTGCCATATGGCAACATGCTACTTTGTGGATGACTGCATCAGCTTTGCTTGCAAGAATACATTTTTTGTTGGTCTTTAGAATAGTTTGAAGTTTTAGGATAAATACGAAATTAATAAACTGAATATTTAAGTTTAATGAAGAGAAGTATACACGTTTTTTAAATGGTATATCTTGACATAGTAAGGGAAGAAGAAGCAGAAAAATTAGAGAACTTTTTAATTTGACGTTTGCTTTCAATTTAGATAGTTTTTTTATCCAATATTTAATATTAAAATTTTCGTTAAGCGTAATAAGTTTTATGTTTAAGTAATTATTACAGCAATGTGGTTGCTCTCATAGAAAAACACTCTAAAATACAACAACAACAAACAAATTTCTTATGGAATGTTTCTAATATAACCACATAGAAGCCTAAAACGTAAAATTAAAAATTTGAACTTGCCCAGTAAAAATCTGTAGCGAAAGGCTTAAGTTTACCATACCTACAAAGACTACATATCATAGTAGCTGATATCTCGAAAAGTACATCTCGGATTTGACTAATGTTTCACAAACTAAATTAAAAAAATTGAAAATTTTCCACAAATAAAAAATTAAAATTACCAATGCAAAAGTTGTCAAAAACACTAAAGAAAATAGAGATATTTCAAAATGAAAAACTGTCAAAATGATCGCAATGGTCTTTCTAGTGTTAAGCATAGCGAGTTGGAAACTTTATTACTACTGTTAAATGCAGTAAACTGCATCACTACTTCTTGCTGTGCAAATACTTATTCTCGATTTTAAATTTTAAATAAATAATTTAATTAAGCTATTCCTCGCTTTTGATTTTGAATTTTATAAAAAGTGAATTTCAAAGCAAGAAATGTACTCAATTTTGAAAGTCTTTCTACCCTAACTTTGTACTAGACATAAAATTTCTACATAAAACTTTCAACTTTAAAAAGCTGAAAGAAGTAAACTCCCTTATCTGTTCTTAGTGTCTATACATTTATTCTCGATCTATAATTTTAAACTTATTCTTCTTGCGGTCCAAATACTTATTATCGATTTTTAATTTTAAATAAAGAATTTAATTAAGCTATTCCTCGGTTTTGATTTTGAATTTTATAAAAAGTAAATTTCAAAGCAGGAAATGTATTCAATTTTGAAAGTCTTCCTACCTACTTTGTACCAGACTTAAGAATTTCTACATAAAACTTTCATCCCAACAGCTGAAGGAAGTAAACTCCCTTATCTGTTCTTAGTGTCTATACATTTATTCTTGATCTATAACTTTAAACTTCTTCTTCTTGCTACCCAAATACTTATTCTCGATTTTTAATTTTAAATAAAGAATATAATTAAGCTATTCCTCGGTTTTGATTTTTAATTTTATAAAAAGTAAATTTCAAAGCAGGAAATGTATTCAATTTTGAAAGTCTTCCTACCTTGACTTTGTACCAGACTTAAGAATTTCTACATAAAACTTTCAACTTTAAAAAGCTGAAAGAAGTAAACTCCCTTATCTCTTCTTAGTGTCTTTACATTAATTTTCGATCTATAATTTTAAACTTCTTCTTCTTGCTATCCAAATACTTATTCTCGATTTTTAATTTTAAATAAAGAATTAAATTAAGCTATTCCTCGGTTTTGATTAAAAAAGTAAATTTTAAAGGAAGAAATGCATTGTAATTTTTAAAATCTACCTTCTTTGACTTTGTACTAGACATAAGAATTTCTACATAAAACTTTCATCCCAACAGCTGAAGGAAGTAAACTCCCTTATCTCTTCTTAGTGTCTATACATTTATCCTCGATCTATAATTTTTAATGAAGAATTTTCTTAAATTTTAAAAATCTTCTTATTTTGAACTTGTAAAAGATCTTAGATGTACTTGGGTTATAGCGTACTTTGACTTTGAAAATAAACCATCTTAACAAAGGAGTTTCGTTTTGATGGTGACAGTAAATCGCCCTTAATTTCCTTACTATCTCTATTTTTACTTTAATCTTTTATTTTGAATTCTTTATAAATAAAGAAATTTATTCAATTTTGAAAATATTCTTAATTTAACTTTGAAATAGATCTTAGATGATCTTTGGTCCTTGAATTGAATGAAGAATGTAAATCCATCCATCTTTCTTTAATGTTGCACAAAATTGTGTAATGTAACTAAAAAGTGTAATACAAATACAAGTACAAAAGTAATATAACTAATATCTCTGTACTCTGTTCTAAAATACGGAATTTTGCACAAACACTTTTTTATAAGCATTAACATGATTCGGTCATTCGGTGTTCAAGGCAGAACTTTAGTGCAAACAAAAATTTAACGACGTCTTTATTGAAGCTTTGAGAGCACTCAGAACATAACTTTTAGAATTTTTTTTACAATAAAAATATCAAGTGAAAGCAAATTGGCAAATATTTCTTGTTTGTGTTTGCACTTCCCGAGATCACTTTTGGTGGTCTCTAATTTACGCCAACATCTGCCAACTTAACCCAAATAGTTTGCATATTTGAATACAGCATAAAGTTGGACAATTAGTTTTGCTTAATGAAAATGTCAGCGTACTGTCACACAAGTTGTCAGCGTAAACACTGAATGTGCTCAAAGTGCGGTGGCCAGAAGCGGCACTCGACTTGTAGCATCAAATACAACAGAGGCAGCGAGAGAGAGAGAGACGGAGTGAGGGCGCATTAGAATTTCATTTTACATTTGCTGCTCAACCGGCTGAGATGGCAAAACTGTCATAAAACCGCATTTATGCATATTTGTGTGCATAAATAAAGGCAATAATCCTAATATGAAACGCTGAGCTGGAGCATGACAAATGACAAATGACAAGTGGAGAAGATCGGCCGAGTGTGTGTGTGTGTGTGCTTAAACATTTATGGTCAGCTGGCTCAGGCACAACGAGCGGAAATGTGCACACAAAATGCATTCATGCCACTTGTAATGCATTGTAATGCAGTTGGTGTTGTTTTCATTGTTGTTGTGTACATGAAGCCGGTTGCATGATAGCGCAACAGCAACAGTGACCGCTGTCCGAGTTTGCGGCTGTGCGTGTGTGTGTGTGTGCTGCATGAGCCATGCGCATAAGAAAGGCAGCCACAACTCACTTTTGATGCGCTGCGTACGGTGCAGAGAAATAAAAGACGAAGCAAAAAACCAAACAAAAATATGAAAATGACGACTGTGTGACTCTGCCTCGTGTTTGGTTATTGTTTGGAATTTATATACACACAAAGACACCCAACGTCGTAGCGCCACATATGCGCGCAACTGGATACACTTATCATATTTTCCTGCTGCCGTTGACTGCCGCCGCTGTCGGTCATTGTTGTCTGTGCTCCATTGTGTCAATGTCCTTTGCACTCACTCTGCCGCTCATCCGCTGCGCCTGCGATAGCATATCAGGCGTTGCTTCCGCTTTGTGCCGTCGCCTGACCTCGGCTTTTATTATTTATGGCATTTTGTGCCAGCGGAGTTGCTGTTGCTGCCATTGTTGTTGTTGTTGCTTCTATTTGAATTTGCAGCACATGCACACGAGCCGCAATTTGTTTGTGTTTGTGCAAACTTTGCACTCATTGTCAGCCCTTTTCGGTTTATTTGCGCCGCCAGTGGGCGGCGGCTTCAAGTTGAGCGTGTTGTGGGTTTGTGGCGCAGACTTGCATGAAATTTGTAAAACGTAAATTTGCATTTAAAATGCAAATATTTATTTGCTGCTCGGTTATTTGCTGTGCGCGCGCGCCCCTGTGTGTGTGTGTGTGTGTCTTTGCTCTGCCGCTTCCGTCCACTTTGTTCTTGTGCTTAGTGTTGCTCGATGTTTGTTGCTTGTTGTTGGCGTGTTAGTTGTTGTTTAGCTGGAATTTTGTTTACAAAACGGTTTTCATTTGCTTTGGTGATTTATTAAAATTATTTGCGCTGCATTTTTCCATGAGCTTTGTCCACTTTGCGGGTTTTTATGCATGCCGCATGCGAAGGCAGACAACTGCATGCAAGGTACAGCATTGCCTGACAGTTGTTATGCCATTGATTGCAGTTGTTCTTGTTGTTGCTGTTGCTACAACATATTAATTAACAAAACGTAGCGCTACAGCATTTCGCATGCATACGAAATGTTTGCCAGCACAACAGTGCGTATGCGTGTCGGCATACAAATAAATATTATTCATACGCCCTCAAAACAAACAAATGCTGCTTTTTAATTATTTATTTTTGCTGAAGTGCACATTTAAATGCTTTAAACGGCTTTAAAATGATTACGTTTGGTTCGAAAGTGCTTTCCGGCATAAAGCAGTGCGGTTTATTTTTCAACTAGTTGCAGTAAATCCGTGTTGTATAAATGGAAATCTTTATTATAGAACAAAACTGCGTTATTAAATATTTGAAAACTTGTGGAATTTTGCTGGAGCAAAGCTTATAAAAATAGTAAATTTTCAAAAATTTAACTCAAGCAAAAATTTAACTCAACTCGGCTTTTACTGTCCTGCATTTTAAGAAAAAATTACTTTATTTGGGTTTATTGAGTAAAATTGCAAGAAAGTCTTGCAAATTTTATTTAATAAAAACCACACATTTTTAGTAAAACTATTGCCGCCAATGCCAGTGACCATACGTTTTCGTTCTTATGAGATTCATTTTTATTCGTTCTTCGACAATCTGATAAATGAACGCACGCAATTTTCAAACGTTTCGCACTCGATTGAGCAATGAAATCGATAACCTTAACCGCAGCCAGTGTCCGTTCGACTTCCGTTGCCGCTGCTGCTGCCAGATTCTATGCGGCAAAATGCGCTGCAAGCTATTACATTTTTTGGAGAATGAGCGGTGCTGGACGCAGTCACGCGAGTGTAAGCGAGAATCTGTCAAATGCCAATTGGCACTGGCTGTGATTTATGGCAGAACGCGTAGTGGCGGTGAAAAGTGCAGTTGGACGTGGACACTTTTAAATTGTGCTATAAGCAAATTGAAAGTGGTCAAGCAAACATTTACACAGAATTAATTGAAGACAAAGATTACGACTACGTTGTGTGTGCAGCAGCTGGGAGATCAAAGATAAATTTATCACAGTGGGTTGGATTTTTGATTGATGTCTAAGTCTATGACTATGACTATGACTATGACTATGACTATGACTATGACTATGACTATGACTATGACTATGACTATGACTATGACTATGACTATGACTATGACTATGACTATGACTATGACTATGACTATGACTATGACTATGACTATGACTATGACTATGACTATGACTATGACTATGACTATGACTATGACTATGACTATGACTATGACTATGACTATGACTATGACTATGACTATGACTATGACTATGACTATGACTATGACTATGACTATGACTATGACTATGACTATGACTATGACTATGACTATGACTATGACTATGACTATGACTATGACTATGACTATGACTATGACTATGACTATGACTATGACTATGACTAAGACTATGTCTATGTCTGGGAAATCTTTAGTTATTTGGGTGAGATAGAGAGGCAGAGAAAGAGAAAAAGTCAAATGAAATCGTTGATTTTGGTTGCTTCTGTTGCATGCTCAGCAAGGAGTCCAGCCTATGTGGAGGTTGTTGTGTCGAAAGGCCACGTTTTGTATGGTTTTTGCTCGTATTCAGTTCAAAACTGCTCAGATTATTGCAAATTTCGATTCACAGACATTTATTGAAGCAACACAGTTTTGTGTTTAAGCATCAAACTTACTTGAAGTAATACTTATTTTCTCTCGATTTAAATTCCACAATACCAAAAATATTATTCATTCGCCCGCGTGATTCAAACGCTTTGACTTAAGCACTTCGCCTCAACTTTGAATCAACTTTAATGAAATGCACACTTTTGAAAAGTTGTTAATTTCTTCATTCGTCATTCAAACTGCTAAAAGCCAAACTTTATGGCATTTTCAAAGTTGGTTTTTATGGCGAATTTAGTACTCGCCGCACACATAGGCCTCAACAGTTGGCGTAAATGTTGCAATGAAAATATGTTTTAAAAACCTTTTTGCATTTTATGGCGCACGTTCTATTGCAGCGAGCGTTCAAAATGTGCGCAGCACGCAACAAATGCGCCATTAAAATGCTGAACGCGCAACAAAAACTGAAAACACAACAACGAAAATGCATTCATTCCATATTTGTCCACCAACTGCCAGCGCCCAGAAATATACAGCGGCTTTTTACGACAGCGTATTAATATATAAATGTTTTTTGTTGTTGTTGTGTGGCATCTATTGTAAACCGTAAAAGCAACAGCAACAAATTGTTGGGCATTTTTTGTGTTGGTGTGAGCAGCTTACGGCGGTTCAGTGGCACTAAAGCCCGCCGAATCTGCGATTTAATACAAATTGAATTTTTTCGAAAATCCTCACTCACGCTTCAAGGCGCGTTAAGGCCACAAAACGGAGTTGGTTTAATTTGTTGGGCCCGCAAAATCCACTTGAAAGCCGCGCCGCGCTGCGGCTGCATGTATTACGCGTTTAATGTCTCAATTGCGCGGACAATTATGGCGCTGTCTGCGCAACTAATCCGCGATGGACGTCGACATTTATGTTGCCATTGGCACAAACAGTTTCGCGCTGCTAAATCGACGTTTCGAGCAGTCACTCGCTGCACAGACGCCCTCATAATTTTCCACCAGAGCGAATTTCCATTTCAATGACTTTTAAAGACATAAAAAAAACGGCGAGCAACGAAGCAAAGTGAGAGCGAGTCAGAGAGGGCGGGATGCGGCGTGGCCAAGCCAAGAAAACACTTTAAAACGAGTCAAAGCGTGCGCGTTGGCTTACGCGTCATTAATAATTGACGATAATAGCGTTGACTGGCGGTTGGCCCCACTGTGCACGGACGGCAGCGCGCTGTGAACAGCTGTGTGTCGCTTTGACGCCACATAAAATTAACGGGACGCATTTAATAAGGAGTATTTAAGCGCAGTCAATGATCCTGAAGGAGTTGACTGCGGTCAATGAGAATTGACAAATGCATGCGGAATGTTTGTGGTAAATATTCTAATATTAAATTGTTAGAATTTGAAAGTTAGATTTGAGAATTGTTTATACTCCAAAGCAGAGATGCTTCAAAATCAATTTTTGTTTAATTTTTTAAATTTTTTATTGCATGAGACAGAATACAGGAAAGCGAAAAATTTGTTTCTTGGAAACTTGTCATAGCTCAAAAAATGTTCTTAAGAGACAAAAGGTGTGAATGTCAGGCATAGTCTTTATGTAAGATAGAAGAAGCAATAAAGAAGTGCGAAGTTCGACTAAAACCTTTTGGGCCCATTATCCTGTCCACCACATCATACTTTGAAAATCTTTCCTGTGGAACAACTGTGCCAAGTTTTTTTTTATTGCACAATTCCTCTAGAATCTCTGACTTTTGCTTTTCACCTCAAAACTTAAATTGAGCTTCTGTAAAGCGTTTAAAACGCTGCAAATAATAGAGTTTCCCTCTTAGTCCTCATGGCGCGGCAGTTCCAAGTGCTGCACATAATCCTTAAATCTCAACTCAGTACAAACTGGACAATCGGAAAATTTCAATATATTTTATTTATTTTGTTGAGTGCAGCACATTTCCGAAATTTCGTTCTATTTCACAAATGTCCAACTTGAAATTTGCCTTTTTGTCCTTAGAGCAGAGAAAAGGGGTCGAACCGTTTTTCATGTACACACACACAGACTCTGACCGACATGGGGTTTGTTTCCCTTTACACATACAAACATATATCATATGTGTGTATACATGTGTGTTTATCACATCACAATCACATTGTATCGGATACTTGTCACTCTTTTATGCAAGAAGCAGCACAGTTCGGAGCGCAGTGGCTGTGGTGGCAGTGGCATTTCCTTTCATTGTCCTTGCCACAAATGATGCGGTTGAAGTGTGCTCATGCACTATTATTGTTGTTGTTTTATGCTTTTTGGTTTCGATATTCGGATTTCTTTGCCATCGAGCAAATTCAATTTGTGTAATTTGTTCCCTTTCGGCGCTGCTGTTGGTGTGGCTCCTTGGTTTACTTTCGGTTCGGTGTTGTTTTTTTTGGCTTAGTTGTATTTTTTTTGGTGCGGCTTGTGCAGTATTATGAAATTTTATTGCACTCGAGTATTTGCTTGAATTTGTTGTAAATTTGCTGATCTGTGCATGTGAATATTTTGTATGTTTAGTGTGTGCAAAGCGACTGTGTGGCAGAGCAGTTCAAGCACAGGAAATTGTTAACCAACGAGTATGAAGGACTCTTTGTGTGTGTGTGTGTAAGAGTGGGGGGTGCGTTGTGTGTGTTTGTGATATTTGAGACGCGCATCGGGTCGTAGTGGCTGTTGCTGTCCGTCCACCCGCCCACAGGGCACAAAGTATGAGCGGCTTCGCATATTTGTGTAGACATTTGTGGAATATGGTGAAAATGTGGCCGCAAATTGTTTTCTCATGCAACAATAGATTTTCTTTGCTATATTTTGGGGCAGCAGTTGGTCACAATGTCCGAAGAAACTTACAAGTTGGCAAAAAGCGACCGAACAAAAGCGTTCGATGCGTAGTTGGTCATTAGTTGTGTGTGTATGTGTGTATAAATATGGCGCCAATAGCAATAACAACAACAACAATGTAGTGCTCCCCAGTAACGACATGAAGCATGCGTATAATTTGCTTGTAACGACTGAGCGAACCGTTGCAATTATTTTCTTATTTATTGCGCCATCGTTATGCAAGTCAATTAAATGAGATAAACCGTCTTCGATTTCATGCCAAGGAGCAGTTGAACGAAAGGCGCTTACGTAAAAGGTGCGCCAGCGGGTGGCTGGCGAGGGCGGAGGCCATGCGTTGGCCGACAGCGGCATTATTCATCGAACACGAGCTGTGTGAGCTCAAAGTGGTGTGGAAGAGGCGCCATGGATGTGTTGGAGCACATGTTGCGAATTGTGCTGCTCGGGGATGGACTGATGTGGGGCATAGATAGTTTGTTTGCATGAGATCTAATTTAACATAATTTTTGCTGGCATATTTCGCAACGTCGTGAAATTGTTGTTTAGTGAAAGTTTTACTAAGGTTTCAATTGATTGAACTGATCAGTTGAGCACACGACTACCTTCAGACTTTGAATGGAGTAGAGAGAAATCTGGCTGTCATAAAGTCACAATAGAGCCAAACAAGTATCAAAACTCTCTCTGCAAGTGTTTTCGTTTCAACAGCTTCTTGGATCATCAGCAGCTGAGAGTTGCTAATCTTCCCCGAATTGTGTGAATGTTTTAAGGACCGAAAGATCTTCAATAACGAAGAACAATAAAATATTGTGGGACAATTCTAAAAGGATGGGAATATTTTAGACTTTTCTGCACCGAACACAAATACGTTAATTTTTTATGTCAAAATGTTTTGAATAAAAATAGTATTCGACACGTCTAGCTGCAGTTGTTCTCTGTGGCTGTTCAAAAAGAAATATAATATTTTGTAGTTTCATTTTAAAGTTTTTCCATGGATGCTTTTATATCTCAATTTCTCGAAGAGTGGTTTAGGAAATTTACGTTTTAGAGTATTTTTTTTTGCTTTTTCGTAAATATTTCACAAGCCAGCGATTTACAGTGATAAACTTTCAGTCAGTCGTTAGAAGAAAATTGAAATTAAATGAAAAAGTGATAATTTTCAAGATTTTGAAGCCTAAAATTATTGCCGTGATCAGTGGCGCGCAAAGGGGGCGGGTTGGAGGTTCAACTGGCACGAAATATGGTTTCGACTAGAAAGTACCCACTTTTCGGGTTCAATATCTAAATTCACATTCGCAATCACCTTCACATTCACCTTTGCATTCATTTTCACCTTCTATGAACTCGTCCTGCTTTATCCAGAAGAAGGAAGAATCACGTGGATAGCTTCTTCTTCGACAATCTAAGAGATCTAGCCGATAGGACTATCCACAGTATACCGAAATTTGTGAGAAGCCGAAACTGGTTCAATGAGCTTTCACAATGGGCCTTCACGGGCTAAGTGGGTTTCGCCTTGCTAGAGCCACTCCTACCTACCTACGTAAGTTAATAAGTCAATTAGTTTTTGTTTGAGTAGACTCATAATTTATATCCTTCACAAATAGATACAAATCAGACAAAATTGTGTTATTTAAGGAGACTACTTAATTTTCTGGAGGGAAAAGTGAAGCTATGCTGGTGGCTCGAAGCGATTTTCAAGATTTCAAGTATTTTAATTTTAATTTTAGATTTTTAATCATACAGCTATAATTTAGCCTCAACTTGTACAAATCGCTCAATAAAATCGAAACATAATTTTGATTTCGCAAAGCAAAGTAAAAGCCAGAAATGTTCATGCTGTTATATATTTTTTCACTCTTGAGTTCTCTGTAGTGCAAAATAAACATTGTTCTAACTAGAATTTTTCCTCGGCATTGCATTAACGTAGCGCAAAGCTTCAAGCCACTCGACACAGCGCTCACACCCCACGTGACCCCATGAACAAGCAGTCGCTCGTATTTTATTAATTTCCGCGCTACGTTAGCAGTGAGTGTCGAAATTGTTTCTTGCAAAAATGGCAGAGACAACAGCGCTGGCAGGAGGCGCATCAGGTTTGTGGGTGCGGCAGCTACGCAAAAAGCCAAGCAACGGCAAAGGAGCAGATGTAAAGCAAAAACAAAAACAACAGCAAAGCAGAAGGAGTGCAGAAAATTCACATCAATAAACGCGCGCGCGTAATAAAAACAACGCGTATCGCATTGCAAATGCAGTGCTGGCCGCTGCTGCTGTGCCTGCTGGGGATTTGGCGTTGGTGCGCTCGTGTGTGTGTGTTTGTGCCAAGTGTTTGCCAATGTACATATGAACGTATACTTATACATATATATGTATTCTCAGCATATTTTTTTTACAGCAGTATGTATTTATGTGTGTGTGTGTATGTGGAAGTGTATTGGTGTACACCTATTTATAACCCATTCGCGCTTTGCTGCCGCCTCGACAGCAGACCGGCCCAATCGATCGATTTGCCACGGCTGCTGTCGTCGTCGCTGTTGGCATTGCATAAAAATTGAAAATTTCTCCTTTTCGTTTTCGTTTTGCGTTTGATGTAGTAGTGTAAGTATGTAGTGTAGTTGTTGTTTGTGTTGTTTGCGCCTTCAACATGTTTTGGGAATATTGTGCGCACTGTTGCCGCTGTTCTTATTTATGCATGCAGCGTTCATACAGCGCGCCCATTTCCGCTTCCGCTCTGGCTACGTATCCGTTTGCCATTTTTCGTGCATTCGCTCGCGAGTGCGCTTCCCCATTCATTCGTTCGCTCGCTCGTTCGTTCGTCCGTTCGGCGCGATGCTGTGTCGATTTTCCGGATCATTATTGTGCGCCCGCTGATGAACGGCATGTAAAGTGGCGGGCTTAACGGCGAACGAGTGCTTCTGCCGTTCGCTCTTTATGTACTGTTATTACTGTTGTCGTTGTCGTTGTCATGGTTGTTGTTGTTGTTATTATTATTATTATTATTATTGCTGCCGTTTGTTTGCACAATTTATTGTGTTTTGTTGTCAGTGCGCTCGTTGTGTCTCGTCGCTCTGGTCCGTTTGTCTGTCTGCTGCGGCATTGTTTTCATATTGAAATGAGAAATGAAATTTATTGGCAATTGGCAGGCAATTAAATAAATTCCCGTCCTCCACAGGGCCGCACGCTGAAAAATGCCGCATTCGGTGTAAATTCGAAAGAGTCACTTATGGGCGCCTGGTGTGAGGAGTTTTTGGCTTGTGGTCAAGGTGACCATATGTGGCAGTGCAGTTATATTGTTCGTATTATTATTATTAATTCTCTCAACCCAATTGGAACAATAGAGCACACGAAATTTTAATAAAACTTGCTGAGACATTTTATTGCCACATTTTAGGTCAAAAGAGGGTTTGAGGCATTCTGAGGCAGTCAGCGCTTTTGGCTTTGGAACATAATACAAATATTGTTTAGATAATAAAACTGTTTTCGACTCGAAAGGGTTCATTTATATAATTCTGTGAAATATGCAAATGCATACTTTTGTTTTGTAAAAATCATTCCTACGGTTTTGATTATATTTTCTCTTTCAGGTGGAATCGTCTGAGCACCGATTGAAACGTAAAAATTATGCTTGTGTGAGGGCTTTAAAGTAGATTTTTCACTCCTTCAGAGAGAATTTTTCATTGGATCGCTTCAACAATAGAAGGCATGAACTTCTGTTGGTTACATTAATTGGTTGATGTCCAAGACGTGTTCATATGATGTATGTTGTTGTGTTCTAGAGGTGAATACCCATGGTTAGAGAATGCGCTAAGGGTGGTTGATGCGCAGGCTAAGCAATTTGCTTGGTATCCTTTGTGTGCATTGCTGGTGATGCTTTCTTAGGCGACTAACATACATTGACTGCGAAGGCAGAGTCGAGTACTAGTAGAGGAGTAGGAGTGGAGGTGGTTGGAGAACGCGCTAAGTGTGGTTGATGCGCCGGCTACGCAATTTGCTTGGTATCCTTTGTGGGCACTGCTGGTGATGCTTTCTTAGGCGACTAACATGCATTGACTGCGAAGGCAGAGTCGAGTACTAGTAGAGGAGTAGGAGTAGAGGTGGTTGGAGAACGTGCTAAAGGTGGTTGATGCGCAGGTTAGACAATTTCCTCGCTAAAGGTAGGATAACCTTTGTGGGTACTGATCGTGATGCTTGCTTGTGCGACTAACATATATTGACTGGCAAGGCATTGCATGTGAGGTTTTTACTAATCTAGAGATCATAACGTGTCAGCAAAGCTTTATGCTTTGCATTGATTACATTATTTGTTCGGACACATCGACCTTTCTGTATGTATACAGCTGCTCTCTAGAAGTGAATACTTATGATTGGAGACTTCACTCAAGAGGTTTGATGTGAGGATTAAGCGATTAGCTTGAATATTGTGCTACGAAATGTTTTTGTGCGGCCGTCGTGGTTTAGCTGATTAGGGCATTGGATTCTGAATCTGAGGCAACGCTCGTACAGGTTTGATCCTTCGTCTTCATTTGGTGGTCTTGGTCGGTCAGATGTGTCTACCTGTGCTCAGTCATAACGTTGTTTCGAGTTATTGAAGTAGCTTCTCTTTAGGCAACTTAGCCGTTCTTAGCCATTAACGATCATTAGTTTGAATCTTTTACTAGAGTTATGATAACTTACCGGGGCAACTTCTTCTTCCAAAATCTAGCGGATCTCGCCGATAGAAGTTTTTATGGCCTACTATGCTTCGTACGAAGATTAAAGTGGTTCAATGAGTGACCGCACTTAACTTCAATTGAATGTCCCACATCATTCTTTTTGCAGGTTTCTTGAAGAACTTTCTCCCTTGTCCTTTACGTTGAACCAATATGGCCACTTTGGACATGGCAAATACGTTCAAGTGTCTGTGAAATTTTTCATTATTTCAAATTGCTGTGCCCGCAAATGAAAAAGTATACACAAAATGCTAAATGGCAGCGGCAACAATATTCGAAAGCGCAAGAAGAGGTGACAGCGGGACGGCGGGGCAGCAGGTACTTGCAGATTCAAGGATTGGTGGCACATCTACGTGGCAATAAAAATGTAGGCTTCCCAGTAGATAAGCGTGGCAATTTATCACATGTCCCACAATTCTTCTTCTTCTTCTTCTTCTTATTCGTCTTATTTCAGTGCTTGCCGTTGCTGTTGCTCTTGATTTAGTTTACGTTGCTGTTTGTTTGTTTGTTTGTTTGTTTTTTTCCACCGCACTTGCTCTGGTCTCGGAATTTGGTAGCGCGCTTCGTTGTCCTGCCTGCAGTCGTTCTTTCTTCTTTCGTTCGCTGTCTGCAGCGTCATCTCAGTCTTTCGAAAACCCACACAAACATGCCGCACGGGGATGACACGCACAGGCACACGCGACTGTCAGCCATGCATTGAATTTAAGTGCCAAATCCTTTTTATGTGATTTGTTTTGCGGATTTGAATGCAGATCTTGGTCGCTTTATTTCTTTCGCCGTCACTTTACGCCCGGGATTTATATATTTTGTCTTTCGGCTAACCACCGCTTGGTCCTTCGGCGCATTCTTTCTGTCGCCGTGCATGTGCGTCTCGTATATATGTGTGTGTGTGTGTGTTTAATATGTGTGTGGGTGTGTGCAAAGTCCCCGAACTCAAATAAACATTTAAGGCATGCTTAGTTTAAAGTTTGACGAGCCGCACAGTGGCATAAACGAACCGCAAATGCCACGTCAAGTGGCAAACCGGGAAAGGGACGCCAAGAGCCAACAGACAAGGCAGCCACCGCACTGTGGGCGTTGTGTTGGGTTGTGGAATATGGCAAAAAAAAAAAGAAAATACAAAAATTTTACAACACAAATAAATGAAAATAAAATTGTCCAAGTGAATTCGGCGCCGCTGTGAGTTTTTGTGCTTTTTGTTTCGGCTTCGTTCCACTTTGTACTGTTTGGGTTTGTTTGGTTGTGTTTTGTGTTGTTTGTGAATTTTCGAATTTCATGTGCTTTGCGCATTTTGTTGTTGTTGGCCGCTTTCTGTCTTGGCTTTGTTATCGTTGTTGTTTTGTTGGTGGTGTTGATGTTGGTCCTTCGAGAGTGGCGTGGGAGGCATTTTATTGTTTTTGCAGACGATTGTTTAGCTGCGTTGATGTTGTTATTGTTGTTGGTTTTATAGTTGTTTTTGTTCAATTTTTCGGTTTTCTTTTGTGGCACGTTGAAAAGGATTTTCATTAATTTTACATTAAAACGTACTCAATCGGAACGAAAGGATAAAATAAAGAGAAACAAAAAATTGAAGTTGAAGTGGGCGGGAATAGCAAAGAAATACTTGGCGTAACTTACAAAGACTTTACGCATATGGAGTCAATCTTAATTGTATTGTCAGCTTAAAAAAAATTGCAGTAACTCGGGAAAGCGGGCTGAAGGCATTGAAACCGAATAAGCTTGGAATTTGTGTGGTTCACGGGTGTGAAAAAAAATGTAAAGAGAGCAGTTGGGAAAAGTGAAGTTAGACAAAAGAAGAATCCTTGGCTGGCAGCTGAGGATTGAGCAAGATTGAGTAAAGGCTGAGAATGAACAGGGTGCTTCAGACTGAGTTGAAATTCGTTGAGTATTGGAATTGCATAAAACAAGGGAATAAGGTTGGGTGGGGGCTTTTAGTTGAGCCTGAAAACTCATTGAGATGAGAATTCGTTGGGTACTAGAATATTAGAAAAGGAAGGAATGTTGGGTGGCGTTGAGTAGGATTAAGGATTAAGTAATGTCAGGCAAGAGCAAGTCAAGACCAACACTGTACAGGGTGCTGCAGATCGAGACTATATTTCTTTTTCTTTGTTTAATAGGCAAATTAGTGTTTTTTTTAATACAAATTTTAGTTCCTATAAATAGAAAGTCAAGTTGCAGTAGTTTTTGGTTTGCATTGGTCCCTGACATTAGAATTTTTGTTGCCTCAAATCAAGTTCCGACGTATTTGGACAACTGCAATGAGATGGCGAGAAAGTCAGCTGCGACATGTCAACTGCTGCCGCGCGGAAAAGGCACTGCCCAGTCACTTGAGGACGGCCGCATGCAAATTTCGTCCATGTGATCGAGACAATGCAGCTTAGCAACAACAATAACAACCACAAGAACAAAGACAATCAAAATAATGGCAACTTAAATGGGAGAGTGGCGAACGTGAGTGGCATTAGGCGCAACCGCAGCAGCGCTGAATGCTCGTCGCTCGGCGTGCGGAATGACAATTAAAATGCTGCAGCGTGGCATCTCTTGACGGAGTACGTTCGGCTGCGCGCTGAACCGCACAAATAAACATTGCCACAGCTAAGCGCACAATAACGAAGTTGCTGCAGCAGGCAATTTGTGGACAGCGGCAATTACTGTGGCAGCAAACTCATTGGCGGCGGCATTGTCGGCATTAGTGCACTCGTGTGTCGTGTGTGTGCTGTTTGTGCGGCATTGGGATTGTGTTAGTGCGGCTGACTTTGCTGTGGGCTGCAACTGAAATGATATGCAATGACTCAATGGCTCGCTGACTGGCGCAGCGAGCGAATGGGTGCGGTGCATAAAGTTGTGTGCCAAAGTTGCATACAAATCCGCATTTGCATCCGCATCCGCGTTCATATCCTTTTCCGTTTCCGTTTGCTTGTTCTATGTGAACCGTCGGTGTGTGCTTGTGTGTGGTAATGGGCGCCTTTGCGCTCAGTTGCAGCGCTTTTGTTGCCATGCTTATCGGCTGCTCTGCCTCCGACGCTCGCTGTCGGTATGTGTGTCAGTGTGTTGGCGCTTCTGTGAGTGTGTGTGTGGGCGCTGTTTAAGGCAAGTGTTGCCTGCTGTTTATGGGTTAAATGCGATAATGGCTGCTGTGGATTTGCAGTCATTAGCTTTGTATGCAATCGCAGCCGCAGACAATGCGCACCGAGATGTGCAGAATGCGAAAATGGAAAGTTTCCGGTTTTGCTGCGCCGCACACGAGACTCGGTTGGGTGGGATTTGGGCAGCGGTGCATACAAATAAACGCATTGAAACAGTTTGCGGCATTATTGTGTTTGCTTTGTGTAGCATTAAACTTGCAGCTGGCAAATTGTGCGAGAGGCCAAGTGGGGCAGCGGCGTTGGCCATGCTCCTCTTTCCCTTCGCCGTTGTGCGAATGTGGGCGGTGTTGGCCTTTTTGTGGTTGTTATTATCAATGTTGTTGTTATTGTTGTTGTAATTGCAGTTGTCACTCTTGCAGTGCATAGATGGAGCGTTTGTTTAGTTTCGCTAAAAGACCATTCAGTGCAGTGGCCAACGGGGCGTATGAGCACTCATGATTAGAACTGTGACGTTGTCGCACTTCACACACGGCTCGTTGCACAGTGAAATGTTTCTAAATTCAATTGAATTGAATATTTTTCTTGATTTTTACTATATATTTTTGATATTTTTCTATCAAATCTTTTAACTTTATTTATTGAAAATTTTATTATATTTATTAAAAATGTAACATTTTGAAAGATAAATAAATAAATAAAAATATATAAATAAAAAAATTTAGTAACAATTTAAATAATTCAATTAAGAAATTTTAATAGGTGCATATTTTATATTTTCTACTAGCTGACCCGGCGAACTTCGTCCCGCACGACATTTGTTGTTTTGTTATAATGAATGAATGAATGGCGAATCTAGGGCGATGCAAATTGACGAAGAAAACTAACTAAAGGAAGAGGAGGGAAGCTACTGATTAACGCATTCGAGGCCATCAAATAAGCAATGTTGCTAAGTTTTAGTAAAGAAATGGATTGCGCTTGAACCATATTTAAATTATAGTGGCAGGGTCACGCCCCCTTATTCAATACCCGCACAATGCCCTCTGTCGAAGGAGAAAATGGTAGGTTTGTACTAAGTGTCATTGCTGAGCGACTTATAGTTCAGCGAAATATTTGGGTCACAACAAATGTGCCACGCCCCTTGTCCAACGCTTATAAAATCTTACCAGTAGAATGACCCATCTATGGGACGACGGGGCACTAAATTTCAGTGTTGTACGACTAAAAATTTCAAAGATATTCTCTATTAGAAATGTGGCTTGTATGGGTGGTGCCACGCCCCCTGTCCAATACCCGCCTCATTCCGTCTGTCGAAAGATATGAATAAATGGCAGGTTCGTACTTAGTTTCATTGCTGCGTGATTTTTAGTTCAGCGGAATAATTGGGTCACAAAAATGTGCCACGCCCCTTGTCCACCGCCCATTAAATCTGACCAGTAGAATGACTCATCTATGGGTCGACGCTATACCAAATTTCAATGCTGTGCGCCTTACAATTTCGAAGATATTCTATATTAAAGATTTGGCTTGTATGGGCGGTGCCACGCCCCCTTGTTCAATACCCGCACTATTCCCTTTGTCGAAAGATATGAATAAATGGTAGGTTCGTACTTAATTGCATTGCTGTGCGATTTATAGTTCAGCGAAATAATTGGGTCACAAAAAATGTGCCACGCCCCTTGTCCAACGCCCATTAAATCTTACCAGTAGAATGACTCATCTATGGGTCGACGCTATACCAAATTTCAATGCTGTGCGCCTTACAATTTCAAAGATATTGCATTATTAAGATTTGGCTTGTATGGGTGGTGCCACGCCCCCTTGTCCAATACTCGCCCCATTCGCTCTGTCGAAGGACATGACTAAATAGTAAGTTCGTAGTGAATTTAATTGATGTGTGACTTATGGTTCCAAAGTTATTATCTGAAAATGTGCAAAATTCACGGTCAAATATAGCATGGATTTATATATATAGATTTCCGACTTTTCCAATAGATTTTCTGGAATTTTTTTTTCGCACGAACCTGAACTGACTTAATACGAATCGAACAAAACAAACCCCATGAAAATCGGCCGTTCCGTTTGAGCGTGATGCGGTCACAAACCACTGTGCCACTCTCTTTTATATATATAGATTACTTAAATTTTCAATACAATTTTTTATATTTTTTACAACTTTATTTTATTTACTGAAAATATTTTGAAAGATATAATAAACAACAATTATAAAAAATTTAAATTTGTTCAGTTGTCAAATTTTTAATATATTAAAATTTTATATTAAGAAAAATTCAAATTTAAGTAGCAACGCTTCCCAAAGGTGCCGCATTTTTCTTCATTAAACTTTTTCACGCAACACGCAATTTTCCAGCGGCCCATCAACCGAGCAGCGGCAACGGTAGCAGGCCGTAAACGCCGTGGCAGCAGCCGGCCGCCCGCCATTACACCGACCGGCCGTCATATTGTCGGCACATTAATTTTCATTAGATTTCGATGCGTTTATTATTTGCACGAGGCGCCGGTTTGCGCGGCCCGAAATCCGTCGTTGGCTGCAACATGCGGCACAAACAAGTGAAAAGAAGCCAAAAGGCAAAGTTTGGGCCGATGTCTCACACACAGCCGCTGCGTGTTTCTCATTTGCGCGCAGCCGGAAATGCCATAAAATGAGCAAAAAGGTAGAGCGACTGTTGCTGCGCGCGAAAACGGCGATTGGCTCGTGAGGCGGACAAGCAAACGGCTGAAAGAAAGTTTTATGGCATTGCTGTGAATGAGCAGCAACAGTTGTTGCGCATATGTTGCTGGATTTGTTTGCTTTTCTTATTAAATTTATGGCAATTACATTGAAGAAGTTCTGGCCAAAGTGCGGCGGCAGCAGTTGCCGCATGATTTTGCGGTAATATGTATGTGTATGTATGAGTGTGTGTGGGTGAGTGGCGCTGCTTGTGGCTGCGTGTGTGTGTTCATAATGCTTTGGATAATTTTTCTAAGCGGTCGTGAAGTGGCAGCCGTGTTCAAGGAGTCAAGTGAGTCTTTTACTGAGTACTGTATCTTAGTTGTTGTTGTTGTGCTTCAAGTCAAAAAGATTTAATTGTGCAGCTGTGCGCGTGAAAAGTAAATCAGAACAGTCGTTGCATTGGTGTTAATTTTTATGTTGTCTTCAAAAGTAAAATATGTATTTTTGGCGCTTTGTGCAATCAGTCAGCATAAAGTTGTCGACTATGTTCCGCTGTCGATGTCGATGGTTCATAATCCGCCTCATGCTGACTTTCAGCGGTGGCACGTGAGCTGCATGCGTTGTCACATGTTTGGCGTGAGTTTGAAGGTGTGTGTGTGTGTGTCTGCATTGTAATGCGTGACAACAAAACAACTTCCTGACATATCCTTCCTGCGGAACAAAACGTGCAACTACACGCCACCACAAATACACCAATGTAGAGCTGAATAGTCATGGAATTGGATGAGGCAAGTAGGAAAAAGTGTCATAATTTTAAAGTATTTTTTTTAACGATTTTGGTTGTTCAATAGTATAAAGTTGCATAGTTCATTAAATAGATTGACAGTTAGTCAATTGGATAGAGGAATAGACCGAGGAACAGACAAACGGGGAGATAGACAGATAGATGGACTGATAAGTGGGTAGATGAATGGAAGGATGGACAAAAGGAGTCACATGTGGATAGAGAAATAGATAAACTGATGAACAGACGAACGGAGAGACATACAGACAGATGAACTGATAAGGAGACAGATGGATAGAAGAACGGACAAAAGCAGTCCCAGGTGGTGAATAGAGAAACAGATAAATTGATGAACAGACGGATGCACAGTGATTTGTTCCATAGCCAAAATACAAAAAAATTATGTTCTCAGAATTTATTATTACAGTGTAATCTGGGTGGAGTGAACCCCCGATGGTACGAACACCCCGATAGAGTGAACATCAAAATTTTTACATTGAGTACTCTATAGAGTGAACAGTTCTGAATCTCTTTAGAGTGAACACAATTTAAAATAAGTTACTTCAGTAACTTCAAGTTACTGCCAACCAGAATTTCGGGCTGTTGAAGAGAAAAACTCTTAAAAAAGGCGAATATCCGCGTATGGAAAAGGCATTGAACAATTGGTTTGTGCGGCAGCGCCAAAAAAATTTTCCTGTCAGTGGAGATATGTTAAAAAAGCAAAGAAATTACATGCTGATATTAATGAAAAGGAAGGCGGTTTTAACGCCAGTTGGGGATGGCTAGTCGGATTTAAATCACGCTATGGATTTCGTCTGTTAAAAGTGTGCGGCGAGAAATTGTCTTCAATTGTTTAAACAAAAGCTCTTTAAAAAAGCCAAATTTACAACGCGGACGAGAGTGAACTATTTTGGAAGATGCTACCCGAAAGAACTTGTAACCAGTAACCAGTGCAGAAAAAACGGCTCCAGGCAGGAAATTAGAAAAAATCCAGAGTGACAATTCTTGCATGCGCAAACACAACTGGACAAACCACGCTCTTTCAAATCTTTCAACATTCCGGTGAACTACCGACATTCAAAAAATGCATGGATGGCAGCAGAAATTTTTAAAGAATGGTTTCATAAGTGTTTTGTTCCAGAGGGGAATTTAAAAAAAGAAAGGCAAAATTTCAATTTTTAGAAAGTTTCTTTATTATCCCCTTCAAAATACTCTCCTCCTGCGTCAATAAATGTATGCCAACGTTTGATCCAATTTTCCATACATTATTTATAGGCCGCCAAAGGTATGGCCTCAAGGCCATTCAGCTCACGCAGCGAATTCTCCTTTATGGCCTCTATGGTCTCAAAACACGTTCCCGGCAATGGCAATTCGAGTTTGGGAAATAGAAAAAAGTCACACGGGCCATGTCTGGACTGTATGGTGCTTGGCTGATGACATTGATCGATTTTTTGGCCAAAATTTCAGAAATAATCAAGGCTATTTCTGAATGAAATTCAGCTTTTTTGGCACCAGCCAAGAAGCGACGCGTTTCATATCCAAAATATCAGTTAAAATGTGTTCGGCTTGATTTGTAGACCGACGAGCAAATTTACTTATGAAAGAACAGATAGACGAATGGATAGATAAATAGATGAAAAAACAGGTGGACGGACAGACTGGCAGTGAAACGGAACGACCAATTGATACTGAAGCACTAACAAATGGACGGATAGATAATAATACATTCTGCATTGGCATTCTTATTAGTTCTAGGCCTGGAACTAAAAGGAATTCCATACGAAAGGCCATGAAATTCGACTTCTCAGCGTAGAGAAAACAAATTCGACCCACGCGAAAGTGAAAGAATTGAAGTTTCGTATTTGCTTTTCGAGTCCACATTTGAAGCAAAAAAAAATACGACCCAAGTAAAAGTGAAACGAAACGCTGTGAAACGAAACGCTGCTTCGTATTCTTTGTTCGATTCTAAATTTGAATACCAAAAAATGTCCGTTCGTCTCTCTTACTAATTTTTTCCTACTGGGTGTGAGCGTGCATAGAGAACGTACGTGCGACGTGCAACACATCAGACAGCGCACCTAGTCGTGTCAAGTCATTGGCGGCAGCGTACTCTGCGCCTCTCACCACGCTGGCGGCCCGCGCTCCCGCTCGTTTTCATTCACATCAACACACTTAATCATCGCCGAACGTCATTATGAACGTCGTTATGGGGCGCGGTGCGTGGCAGCAACAACGTGCGCTGCAACAGCAATAGCAATGACGCCACTGCAACAGCGCCCACCAATCTCAAAGGATAACTCCATTTCACACACACACACACACAGATACACTCCCGCGCACACACAGTTCTAATGGCGCGAAAGTAGAGGAAATGACAACGCGCGTGGGAGTTTCGTAATAAACTACGTGATCGCACGCAAATATGGCAGGCAGACAGACAGGCCGCAGCGCAAAGCGAGCAACAAAAGCACGGAGCGCGTCGATTGGCAGCGTCGACTGCGTGGCTGTGGTGCTGCGCTGTGCTGTGTTGCGGCTTTGCATTTCGACTTCCGGTGCGTGCTTTCATTAATGAAAATGACATCGCCACATAATGTTGCATGGCGGAACGTGTAACTTCTTCGTGCATTGCCGCTTGTCGTTTGCCAGGCGACGCATATGGCAGCGCAGCGGCAACACTGGCAACGGGGCCGTTGCCATAATGCGGCGCTGACAAATTGAGATGTATTCCCGCCCAGCCGGCAGCGCAACAAACGAAACAAAAGCCATGGTGGCGGTAGGCGCCGATGGCGACATTGTCGTTGTTGCGGTATGCAACTGCCGCTTCCGTGCGGCTGCCAGCGCTGCATCAATTTCAGCTTGAGCGATGTCAAACGCGACGCTTGGTGCGCGTGAGTGGACGCTTTTAATGCGCATTAGTTTGCGCCAAGTTGCGAGTCGGATGCGTCGCAGTCGAGTGTGTGACTGTAGCTGTTGGCGAGTGTGTGTGTGTGTGTGCGGGAATATTGGTTGTTAAGTTGCGCAGGTGCAGCGCTGTTATGAAAGCTGAAACATTGACGATTGTTAATTACTATCAACGTTTGTGTGTGTGTGTGTGTTGGTGTTTGTTGGCCTATGTGCATGCAGTGAGTTGGGAAAACAGACATTTGTGGTGAGACGATAGTAGTGAAGCGCAATTTCACGCTGTCTGCGAGTGCACTTGGCATTAGGTGCAAGGTGCAAAATGTTGGGGCCTTAGGTCGCTCAAAGGAATGTCGACTTAGTGCGGAGGATGTTGTGTGCTGATCTCATGGCGACGGCAGTTGGTCCTATGAGGAACTTTGTGTGTTGTACTTTCTGACTGAGTATGAGTTGAAACATGATTTTCCACTCAAATATTTAATAGTATTAAATGTTAAATATTAAATATCAAATATTAATAAAAATTTTTAGGCTGTTTGCAGCCAACAATCTGCGACCTTCTTCAATGTTGCTGCAATTAGTTTGCTTCAATTTACTTCGCGAACGCCACGTCTTGTATCGTTTTAAATAAGCAATGATATGTCGAAGATTAAAGTGGCAGCCAACACGACAAGCGGTCGCTGGCGTTGTTGCTAGTGTTGCGCCACTTGAAATATTAAACACTCGAATTTCGGTGCGCCAACATCCGTCGCTTCGTTCTTTATAATGTCTTAATTTATGTGCATAAGTAAGCAAGCAAAACGAAAAGCATGATTTTTGAGATTGAGCAGCGCGCCTCATGTAAAGCTGTCGGTAGCTGAAAGACAAACAGAAGACAGCAACAGCACTGCGCATGGCAACAGCGATACGTGGCGACGGTCGCTGCTGACTGTGAGCGAACTGCGCTGAGCCAGGCCGGACTGTGTGCGGACCGAGCAGACTGAAAGGACAACAAGTTGAACATGTCCGCTTCCTGTATTCAGCTCGATAGCAACAGCAATGACTGCCGAGAGGGCAGCCAACGCCAATGCCAGTGGCAGAAGTTGCGGCAGCTGCAGAAGGTAGCGGGCGCCATAGCAGAAACATCGACAACAAGAACAGCAACAACAACAATTAACAACGAAATGGCTTTAAAAGGCAAATTGCAGTAGCAGCAGCAGCAGAAGACACACACACACACACCCACGTTATACAAATAGCCGGGCATGTGCACAGCGCGTTAGCAGTCCAGCTGTTGATGAAGGGTCCTTGAGCGCTGCCAAAACATAAGTCCACTTGAGCGCTGCATCTTTTGCGCCAAAACGCAAACAACAAAACCCAAAGCGAGCCAAATTCCAAAATGTAAACGAAAACAACAACAACAACAATGTGCGGCAGCAACAAGAACCACGTAGACGAAAACATAAATGAAAACAGAGAAGAGGAGCGTGCGAAATGGCTGAAAGTGGAGCAGCCATTAGTGCTGCGCCGAGCAGCCAGCATTCATTTTCGTCTCTTTGCATGTGCGATGCCTTGCTGCTTCTTGCATTGCCACACCGTCCGCTCGGTTCAGCGGCGCGTTTGTGTGCCAACGCCACTGCCTGCGTTCGATTGCTGGCCGTTTTTAATTTCGCCGCGTCGCTGCAGCCGTAAGATGAGCGATGAACGGATTGTATGGCAATTCTAAAAGTCCTCGGCTGAGTGCTGCATTCTGTGCGAATGCGCCCCTCTCCCCGCTACTTGATGCCTTCGCCGTTAGTCGAAGTCGAACGGGTGCGAAGTGTGCTAACGAGAAAATAACGCGTCGGTATGCAACGGAATTTTAAATTGGCTAACGGCCGCTTTTCGGCCAACAAGCAGAGAAAAAGACAGACAGACAGTGCTCCACTAGAGCGGCTCCACTACCTGTCAACCGAGCTGCCGCACCCTGCTGCCGGTCGTCATTTGACGGTGAATTTAAATTGGCAATAAGCCTTTCGTAGTCCTGTTGGTTTGGTCCTGTTCGTGCTTAGTTGGTTGGCTGGCTGGCGGACTGGGTGCTTTGGTTGGTCGGCTGGTTAGTTCTGTTGTCATTGTTGTTGTTGTTGGACACTACAATAATTGAGGATATCCACCGTGGGATGCGGCCAAGTTGGCACTGTCGTCATTGAGCAAGGCAGCGTTGTTAACGGACGAACAACAACAACCACTACTATTACGAAGAAATAAGCAAACGAAAACGGTGAAAACGACGAAACGGAAATAAGGCGAACAGCGTTCAAGAGTGGCCTAAGAAAATGAAAAATTGCAACGCAGTCGGCAGCGGAGCGAGCGCACTTGAGAGTGTTGGCAGAAAATTGCTTAAATTAATGGCAGTGAGCGGGCGTAACGAACAAAAGCAATAACAACAACAACAACAGCAATGACAATAACCCAAAACAAAAACAAGTTGGCCAGTTTCAGTTGGTTTCGATGGAGTTTTTTATGTCCTGCACAAGGACGTACCACACTCTACTCTTATTTTTGTACTTTTGCATTTTCTAAACGATTCATATAAAATTTTATTATGATATCTCTGAAATATGTTATTATGGGTTAAGTGGGCAAGTTGCTACTGAAATCTTCATGTTTGTCTTAAAATATTTTCATATGGCAACTCTGACTAAAAATCTGACTGAATGCAATTTTTGCCGCAAATTTAAAAAGTTTCTCTGGAGCATTTTTCACGGTGAGCTATTGGTTCGGTTTGTTGTTGCTTGTTGGTTTTATGCCACTGCTCTATTATTGTCATGCTTCTTCTTCTCATTTAGATTCACTCCCTTTCGCTCTGAGCGGCATGTGGCGCTTTGACGATTGATGGCTTAATTGGCCTCAGCTGAAGAACAAATGTGCGCCATGGCAGAAAGCCAAATTTGTCTTTTTCGCGGGAAACGAAATACGAAATGAATGTAAAATGTGCAAAAAGCATGCAATTTCCTTGCACAGACACCAGAAGGAAAGTGTGAAAAATACTGAAAATATTTAAATATTTAAAGAAGAAAGAAACAAGTAATAACAAACAAAAACATTTTTGTTTACCAAAATCTGTTGTTGACAGTGTTGCAAGTGTTGTTGCTTTATTATCGTTGTTGTTGTAGCATGCATGGTCCGTTGAGGGCGACACGAAACTGCAGTCTGTTGTCGCTGCTTGTCTGCGTGTATGTGTGTGTGTGTGTGTTGTTGACATCAACCGCGATTACCAGCGTCAAACTCACAGCAACATCAGCAACAATAACGACAACAACAATCACAACAATCTCACAAACCACAATAAAAGATTCAAACATTGTTTCGGGAGGTTTTCACAATTTTCTACAGTTTCCATTTTGTGTGTGTGATGTTGTTTTGTTGTTGCTGTCATGCTCATTGTTTTTGTTGTTGTGCTGTGTACAGCGCTATTTGCCACTGACATGGCAATTGCGCAAAACAACAATAAAAAGTACAAGCGCGCGCAATAGTTGCCGCATTAGTTGGTTGGCGAAGGGCGAGCGGCCGCAAAATAGTAGTGGAAAAGAGTAGTAGACAAAAACGCAGTAACAGTGCGCAGTGCTGGCCAGTTGAAACTGCCGCAACATCAGCAGTAGCAGTTGCAGCAGCGGAAGTGCCGCAAAACTAACGAACCCCCGAAGGACAACTGTCGCCAGCCAAACTTGGCACAGCCCGCGCAGTCGAGGAGCGAAGCGGAGCGACGTTCAATTGATAACAAAGTTCTGGGTAAAATAATAAAAATAACAGCGAAAATAAAAATGAAAATCTTAAATAAAAATAAATGGTCGTGTGTGGTGACAGACATTCGAAAGAAGACAGAAGACAGTGAAATGCAGTGAGGACGAAAGGAGAAAAGAGCAACGTCTGCCTTTATTTGTTTAGATTTCAATGGATTTTGTTAAAGTTGCTGACAGCACACGTCTCTGTCGGTCGGTTGTCTTGACGCCTGCCCATAGCATCCATGGCAGCCACACACACATACACTCAGATGTGTTCGCATATGTGTGAGTGTGTGATGTTGTTGTTGTTGTCGTTGTTGTATTGGTTGTGCCAAGTGTCGAACGATTTTTAGTGCGGCCAGCAAGTGTGTGGGTGTGCTTTGTTGGCCATGTCCTTTGTGTGTCTCGCCTATAAATTCGTTGTTTTTGATTGTCCCTTTTTTGTGCGAGTGCGTGATTTGTATGTGTGTGTGTGTGCGTGTGCAGCATTTAGAAATCCTTTGCGGGTGGTTTGTGTGGGAATTTAAACTGCTTTGCGGTTGTCGTCTGCATATCAGCAGAGCTTTAATAGCAACGACAATGGACACATTGGCTTGCAAAGTGTGCCAGAACGAATGTTTTTCCTGCCTTACAAATTCTTGAAATTGAAAAAGAGATACATTTAAAAAGAGTAAAAAAAATATAATTAAAGGATTAAGGAAAGTAGAAAGTTTTTCTTAGAATGTTTTCATGTTTATCTTTTAATAGAAATTTCGAAAAATTTGGAACGTCTTTGCAGGATATTCAAGGAGCTGATGTGCTTTGATTTGTAGGATTATTATTGTCTAATTAATTAGTTCTGTGTATTAGAACTAAATGAGCAGGTCCTAGTAATATGAGTGCTCGTTTTTGAAAGTGTGCTCAGTGCTTTTATGTTTCCTTAGTAGAGTAAAATGGGTCCAGATTCACCTGATGTGTCTTTCGCGACGAAGGAGAACCTTGTTGCGGTTGAAAAGATCCAGTAGAGAAAGACCTGTCAATACTTTGAGTGTGTCTTCAGTGCCCACACTCACATCACGTGTCCTTGGTAACGAAGGAGAACCATGTTGCGGCTGAAAAGATCCAGTAGAGCAAGTCCTAAAAACTATTGGAGATACTAAGAAGATTTCATCTATTAATTAAAAAAAAAAAAGCTTTAAAAGCTAACATCCCGATTGATGGAAATTTGTTCTTGAAGTTTGTGTACAACACTTCTAGAGGGTAAAAGTGTTTGAAACAAACATGGAAAACAAAAGCTTCAACACAAGTAAAACAAAACGAAAGAACAAAGCGGAAAACGAAAGCTTTGTCAATCTATGAAGTGACTAAGAAGATTTCAAATCAGCTTTCAAGATCAACAGTTCCGTTGATGGTTAGGTTAGGTAAGCCAAATAGGCCACGCATAGACCCTATTGGGTCTCTAGTGATACCATTTGGAGCTCTCGAGTGTTGTGGATCGTAAAAGTGATCGGTGAGAATGCGGGTGTTCCAAACGAAGTTTACCAGCAACTTGATGCTTGAGGACCTCCTCTAAAAAAGAACGGGGCCCCTAAGTATGTAAGTTGTAGTCTTGAGATAGCCGAACAGGAGCAGAGAATGTGTCCCAGGATTTTCTTGGCACAATTTTCTCTGCATTGCCATTAATGGAAATTTTATTAAAGTTTCTACAGTACTTCTTGAAGAGTTACGGTTAAAGTCTTTAAAAAAAACTGAAAACAAAGACACAAAAATAAACCAAAAATATAAAAAGCATAAAACGAAAGTCTTATTAACGCTGGAAGTGTCAAAGAAATGTTCATCTAATGATTTAAAAAAGCCATTGACTGGAGTTTTTTTAAGCTTAGGCTGTGATTAAATTGATTAAAATAAAAATGGAAAAGAAAAAACAAACAGAAAATAATAGAATTTAGAAAATAATAGAATAATAGAGTTTTGCTATACTCAGCACGTACCTTCGCGGACACATAGAATTTTTCATGCAATTAAAACATCTCACTGCTTCCTACATTTGGATTGAATTCGATTTTGGGAAACTTCATACATTTTTATTTGCTCTTCCATCGCATTAATTTCACTTCTTATGTTTCTAACTAAAATTTTTCAAACTTCTTCTCTTCATTTTCTCTCGCTGCCAAATTCCAAAAGGCCTTAACTTCTGTTGGCTGCTTTCTGCAACTTACTGTGTTGCCATTAAAAGTTGTGCCCGACTTGAATGCACACAACGGCTAATCTTCGATATGGTTTAATTACGAGCACAACGAGCCGTACACATTCATTTCGTGCTTCTTATGAAGTGCTTTTGTCAGCTAGTTAAGTCGGTTTGTCACATTCCATGCTTATTACCAAAATAATAATCACCATCAATACGTCGGCCACAATGCGCACACAGCGACTCAGCAAACACACAATCACACATTTACGCACATATTGTGACATGAATATGTAGAACGCAGTAAAGACGGAGATAATAAAGTGACCAACTTTCACCACAAACACACACACACATACTTGGGACTAACCAAATATGTATGAATGTGTGTGTGCGTGTGTGTAGGTGAAACTAATTTCGGCGCCATTTAAATGCGAAGCACAACCAAATGCCGTGTGGAGCAATAGAAATTCTTGCTATGTGTATGTAAGCTGCTCTGAATCCCACACATATACACCAACACAAATGCATAGTGTCAGCCAAATGTACACAGACCCGAAGCGCACGCAATAACTGCGCCCTAATGACTTTCATTTCACACTAATACACTGAGACAGTGCCAGACATACGCAGCCGAAACCGCAAAAGCTGGGCGGGAGCGTAGTTTGAAAGCTGTCTGCTGCTGTCTGAAAAGAAACGCTCTCGGCTGCGGCCGCTTATGAGTTGCGTTTGGCGTGTGTGTGTTTGCTGTCAGCTGCACACACGTACGTCTACTTTATTCTGTCAATACATATACATGTGTGTGTGTGTGTGTGTGGGTGTGCATGCCGAGCAATAGGATAGAAATAGTTAATTAACACGACATAACATTGCGTTGACCAAGCAAACATTTTAGCCTTTTGTGTTGGCACAATTCGTAATTGTTGTCATTTTGCTTTCATTCACATTTGCATTCATGAGCAGCAGATTTTGTGTGTGAGTATGTTGTTGTTGTTTGGTTGCATTGTGGTGCTTCCGGAGCGTAGCATTCCAACCGCACATCGAACCACATTTGAGAGTTGCAACATTAATTTAGTTACATTTAATTGTATTATGTATGAAAACTTGCCAAACATGCTGCCAGAGTTTGTGGCGAGTCACTAAAGCTGTAACTGTAATTTTGTGTAACACAATAGATCAGAATTCCGCTCTTATTGATCCATTGTGGTCGCTTCTGGCATTTCAGAAGCTCAAAACTAGTGTTTTGTTCATATTTAATTTAAAATCAGCTCATAGTGATTGATTCGTGTTCAGTGCGAGCAGAATCTTTGTGGTCGTTAATCAATGGATTGACTACTGTTTGAGTCTTTGCGCTGTGATGTGACAATTATTGTTTTCATCCATTAACTAATTGCTTATTTTGTTTCAGTTTTCAAGTTATCGTTCGTTTTCACAAATTCCATAACTTGCTAACCTTTGACTAAGACTAGGCATATGGAAATTTTTATTAAAGTGTTATTGCTCTAAGTGACTATTCTAGTCCAAAAAAGGGTTTTTGTTACTACATATATGAACCAAAATTTGTATACAAAAACAAAAAAAAATTGTCTACTATATTTTTCGAATGTCTTTAAGCATATTTAAAGTCGCTAATAAAGCGATTTTATGCGACATTCGTCAACAGAAGTTATGGAATCTGTTTGCATTTCCTTTGAAAGGTAATCACCAAAATTTCAGCCATTTTAGATGTGCAGTTGTTGTTTGACAATGGTTTGAGTCAGTCGATGTGAGTGTTTTTGTGGAGAAAAAGTGGAAAAAATCGAGTACGGAGCAATCATTAAATATTTGTTTTTAATTAATTAATTTATTTATGAAGTTTTAAGAGGTACGTTCATGACGTCCAAAAACAATGCAACTACTGACAACAGTATTGCTCAAGTTCGTCAAATGGTGCTAGAGAAGCATCGAATTAAATTGAGAGAGATATCAGTGACTCTGAATATGTCCAAAGAGTGGGTTTGTCGTATATTGACTCAAGATTTAGAAATAAGAAACTTGTCGTGTTGGAATGAACATTTAGCACACTTTGGGCCTAATCAAATTAAAATAAAACCCAAGAAAAACAATATGGATAGCTTGACTCTTTTACAAATTTGACATAACCTTAAAATAACCGAAAATTTTAATATTAACTTAAACAATTTGTTCATTTATATAAAACTAGAACATTAGCAGACAAAAGTGGCTTAGGAACTCTTTCAATCAGTTGAGGCCGAATTAAGTATTCTTATTTTTGGATTGACGAGTTTCGCTGAACTAATTGAAATTCCTCGGGCACTCTTTGCCATTTTATGTTGGTTTCGTGAGAACGACCTACGCGCTGAATGCTCCTCTTTCCAGAGCTTTGTTGGAGCTCAATGAACTCTTTGTGTCATCGGATATTGATTTTGCGCTCCCAACTCTGTCTTCCTTGAATCATTCAAACTCGCTAAAAATTAATTTGTTAAATTTTTCTCAGAGACTTTTAGCTTAGTTACATCAACTTGGTATGTAAGGACAATCTGTTTTATTGTTATTCTCTGTAAGATCTCTTGTTCATAGTACGAATTAAATAAATAAATAAAAAAATAAATAAATAATAAATTAAATAATACATAAATAAATAAATAAATAAATAAATGAATAAATAAATAAATAAGTTATTTCTTTGGAATATTTTGAACTAGTTTTAAGTCATTTAAATTTATTTATTAACAATTGTTTCATAGTCTGTAAGGTTGTGAATACTTTAGACTGAATAAACAAATAAACAAATAATTAAATAAATAAATAAATAAATAAATAAACAAATAAATAAATAAATCAATAAATAAATAAATAAATAAATAAATAAATTAATTAATTAATAAATAAGTAAGTAAATAAATAAATAAATAAATAATTGTATGTTTTCCTTATCTCGAAGTAAAGCATTGACAAGAATCGGACCCCAGATTTTCACCAAAAAATCATTACCTACAATGGTCAAAATCCCCCATAGTTACAAATATCTTTGAGAAAAAACGTATTTTCATGAAATTTTAAACTACTTCCTAATCCAAATATTAAGCTACTTTGGATGACCAACTCTATGCTTTGTGTTTAAAACTGCTTGCCATCCGACCATTTTACTTTGAAAATATCAATGATTTCAAATTTATACATTCAATAGATTTAATTGTCTCTGGTTTTGGCACTGTTTGACAAAACCAAACATTTGAACAAATTTTGAATATTTGCCATATTGTTCGGCTATTTTTAAGTTGAATTTGAATGACATTTCAATTACAATTTTCTGTTGGAATTTCTACAAAATTATTTCTGGAAATCCGGCAACTCCAATTACGCATCGCATTGCAATGACATTTGTATTTATGTTTGTGTGTGTGTGATGCCTACTCAATTAGGTAACTAAATGTGTGTTTTTTGCAAATGATTTGCACAAATTACCAGCACAGACAATTATCTGCAGAGGCTAATTAGTTTTGCATTTTAATGCCACTTGCAACGTCCGCTCAGGCGCAGTGCAGCGTATCGGTTTTGCGGCACTTGAAGCATGCCGCAATAAATTCGTAGCGCAGATGTGGCTGGCATTTATAGCAAAATAGCGCACCTCACTACTCATTATGCAAAATGGCAGGAGAGCAATTTAATTTTCAATTAGCAGCAAAGCGCCGCTGCGACTGCACTTTCACGAATACAGTCTGCGCAAATATCTATCGGAGTGTGTGTGTGTGTGTGTGCTTGTGTGCCTGCAGCATTGAACTGCTTACTTACTTACATGTCGTACAGTACACATTCGATAATAATCACAGCTAGCAATCGCTGTCAGGCAAAACTGTGCGCGTGTGTGTGTGCGTGTGTGCGGTGGTAATGAATTCGCTGCTAGTTTATCTTGTCTCGGGCAACTTTTGGCAATGATTATGTAGTGCATATGTTGCTCGTGGCTGCTATTGTTGTTGTTGTGGTTATTGTTATGCACTGTTATTGTTGATGCATGGCTGCTGGATGCGGTTTGGAGCAATGGAGCTAATGGAGCAACAAGCGATGGCAACGTGCGACGTGTTGCGTTTTTTGTTGGAGCTTGCAACAGTGCCGCCGGTGAGTGCACGACGCCGATTATCGGCGCTGCCATGACGCCACCGCTGAGCGTCGAATTAATGCAGTGGATGCTGGCAGCAGTGTTCTAGCTCAGAGGGTGCAAATACAAACGTGGGGCGAGGGGGACAGACAGACAGTGTCTTGGAGGAAAAACTTGTAGACACTTGAACTTGAAGTGTGCAGTTTAAATAGCTGCGGTTTTGTGTAATGCAAGGCTGCACTAATTTGTTGCTAGCTACTTCAAACCAAGCAGAAAATTTGGATGTAAATAAACGCTTTGTGCGGTCTACTGAAAGAAAAGAGTACTCAAGTGGATTTGAATTGGTAGAATCTCAAACTGCGTTTTGCTCTGCTTTGTGTTTCTTTTCTGTTTAATGTTTTGTGAAGATGGAAAAAAGTTTAAGGGATTTAAACATTGAATCCGTTTGGGTTGGTGCGAGTCAGTGTTGGAAATGTTTTAGAAGTTTAGGTAGAAATTGAGTTGAAATACGAAGGAAGTGATCAAGTAGTATAATGTTCTAGGGATCTAAGCATCATTAGTGAAGCTGAAGCTTGTTGAAATCAAAGACATTTTTTTTAAAAACAAAACATTTTTTAATATTCTTAAAAACCAAGAAATCTTTTTCTCAACAATTGTGTACAAATATTTTTGTATTTTGAACTTGTTTTTTAATCTATTACTAAACTTTGACATCGTATTATTTTGACGTTTCATGTGGCAACGCTGTCATTCTTTATCATTTTTATTCTGTCATAGTCACCATTTTATTATTATTTGATTTAATTTTGTATTTGTATTTTTTTTTTTTTATTTGTATACAAATTCGTGTTCTGTACGTCAAACATTTTGCCAACTACGAAACATTTACAGCCAAAAGAAATGCCCAGCCGTGCGAGCAATTCAACTAAATATTGAAAATTCACTACAACAAAAACTAATTGGAGAAAAACATCATTCAAACTTTTGGCGAGAGAGAGCGCGAGCGAGAGAAAGAGACCAGGCCGACTTAGGGCACAGAGTTCTATAGAATTCTATCTCCCGGAATGAGCCCTGAAGCTGCAGAAGCCATTTGAATGAAATAAAAACGGTGACCAGATAAGAACAATAAGAAAATAAATTTAAATAAAACGACAATAGTGTGAGATATGAAAAGGAATTTAAATAAAACAACAATGTTGTAAGATATCAAATTGATTCTGACTTTTGTTTAAAGCTACTTTCATGTGATTATGTATGGAAAAGCATTGAGTGCTCAATGCGGTTGGTCCAATTTTTGATGACTCTTTCCAACATGTGCAGTGTTATTCCAGCAGTGTTGGCCTGGAGCTTGTTCAAAGAGCTTGGATGGTAAGCTTTAGCGACTAAGGACTTCACGAGCCGCGTGTTTGGTTGTGATATTTTCTGGTTGCACTATTTCTTGCTTCAGACTATTCTTCTTCTTGCTTCTTTTTTCAGACTATATTTTCTAAAATATGTGCATACTTGCTCACATTCCCAACAGAGAGAAATGAGTTGTAAATTATGTCAAACAGGATTCAAAACCAGCGAATAGTATCGATTGCACAATTCTGTTCCTATAACAAACTGAAGACATGGAATCTTCCTTAATTTCCCTGACTATGTGATGACTGTATTGACCTTCAAAATGTTCATCCACAAAAGGATATTAGGAGCCCATATTTGCTTATATTCTGATGGCCAGAACGCGGTGTTCAGTTATCTCTGAGGCTTCTGAAGTGCGCTCCGTATGTCAACACTGCCCAACACTGGTTGTGCTGGTAATTAAGCAAATTAAAGTACACATGCGGCACTTGCATTCTGTATGTGGCTGTGTATAAGTGGTGGCTCTGGGCAAACTGGCGCTCTGTAATGACACCCGAAGGACACTAAGTCAACTCTTAGCTGCAGTGTTGCTGCAAATTAAACAGAACAAAATAAAGTGAAATATGCTGAAAAAAAGACAAGCATGTACCACTGGAAAAGTGCAATACTGCATGTAAATTTATGTAAATTTAAACATATTTAATATGTGTGCGTGTAGGCGCTGTATTTGCAGTGGTTGGCGCGTGGCAATGAAATAATTTGCACTACCAAACAAGCGGCGAATGTGATTGCATTTCAGCAAACAGACACTGGCGAGCAGCTGAGTGCATTGTGTGCGTGTGTGTGTATGTGAGAGTGCCAACACGTAAGTGTAGTGGTGCTCGAGGCTTTGCTGGCAGTGTTATTGTCGTTGCCATTTTCGCTGCAGTGGGCAATTTTTGGAGATAGCAGGCTGGCTGGTTGGTTCGTTGTCTGGCTGCCTGGCTCGTTGTCTGGCTGACTGGTTCTGATGATGCTTGTGTTAATGATGCCATTGACAAAATTAAAAGCTGTCAATGGTGCAATTGGCGCGCAGCTAAATGACACTCGGGCTGCAATGGCGTCGAGTGTGCGTCTAAGCAAACGACGCGTCGCGCCGTTGCACTGTGCTCGAGACCGGAAGTATGTGGATACGGCACTTGTGGCACGAACAGTGTTGCTGGTAAAACTGAGAACGGGAAATTCTGCTGGTTTTTATAAACTTGTGCGGTTTCAATTTACTGCCGGAGGTTACTTAAAAACTTTTGAAACTAGAATTATTTGATTTGAGAAATTGATTTTTATAAATCAATAAATTGATTTTTGTTAACTTAATAGTTTTTTTTGTAAACAAAAATACAGAAATATTTAAACATAATTATTTTAAATTTTAAAATTTTTTCATGACATTTATACATGTCTTTAAAGATTTTTAAATTTGGTAAACATTTTCACCTAAATCAATTTTAGTGAAGAAAAATAAATTTTAAAAATCAAAACATAAAAAATTAAAAAAAAATTAGTCCACCTAAATCAATTTTAGTAAAAGTAAAGTAAATTTTAAAAATCTGTCATGACATTAATAATGGTTTTTATATATTTTTCTAAATTTGGTAAAATAAATATTATACATTTTAAATAATTTAAAATAATTTATACACATTTAATAAAATTTTGTTTATTTTTTTCCAGATTCCATTATTTTATAAAAAATGTATGAAAAACATTAATTTTATTAATTTGAAAAAAGCAATAAATAAATATATTAAATAAATATATTATAATATATTTTTTATTATCTTTTATCTTTATATTTTTTTTATAACTTTTTATATACCTTTTTTAAGGAAATCAAAATATTTCTTATAAATTTTGAAAATATTGTTTATGAATTTTATAATTTTGTTTACTACCTTTAACGTTTTTTCTTCAAATTTCTGTAGATTCATAAAAATTTTCATAAATTTTAGAATTTTAAAACTTATTTTTTTTAATTATAATTATAATAATATAATATTAATTTTTTTAAATTAATTTGTTGAATTTGAATTTATTTATGAATTTATTTTGATTTAACGAATTTCAGATAATTCCATATAATTTTTATAAACTTTATTTTGTTTTTATATTTTGTAAATTTATAATTTTTTTTTATATTTCATAGTTTCTTCACTTCATTATTTCTGTATGTGTAAAAATATTTCTCGAAATTTATTTTGAATTGCAAAGAGTAGAAACATTGTTCTACTTACAGGTAGGTGTCCAAAACTTTGCAATAAGCAAAATAATGTTGTTAATTTTATGGGTTGAAATTAATTTCCCATAAAATGTCCCACGTGGCCAAAGCTGCGCAAAGCTGGCTTCAGGGCGAGGCGGAGGATGGAATATTACAATAAAGTAAATAGAATGTTTGTTGTTAGTGCTATTAAGGTTAGTGGTTATTTTTGGGAAGTGAGATTTGTTCTGAAAACATGTTTCCTAACAAAAGGCGTTAGAAGTTTAAGTCGTAAACAAATGCGGTGTCCGAAAACAGACTAAAAGTATGCCAGACAAAATGCAGTTCTGATAATGCTTACGCTATGGTATTTGCTAATAATCATTGATTTATCGAAGCATACTTTGAGGATGAAGCAAATCATTTATATGTAATATAAAAGATAAATGCTACCTATTTCCAATAGTTAAGATTAGTTTTTGTTCTTGACCAAACATTTAACATTCAAAATATGAAATAGAGAAATTGTGCTTTAAAAACCTAGAAACTTGCAAAATCAAATAAATTGAAAACACAACTACACACAACTTTGATTTTTGTTTAGCAATTTTTTTATTTAAATTTTTTTATTTAAAAGTGTTTTTTTTTTAATTTTTTAAAATTGTTTTCTCAATGCTTAAAAATCGATAAAATACTAAATTAAGCGACTGAAAAGTACTCAAATGGTTCGGTTCGCGTACTTGTCGAAAGCCACACCACAAACATCGCAATGAATTGACAAAACTTAGGCACAATTAGAAGAAAATACTTTCGTTCGATGGGTGGCATCAAATTTGTGTCAATCGCATAAAGAGGAGGCAAAAGCAAACTTGCAAGCCGCCAGCAGTCGATGGCGCAATGTGTCCCGCAGTGGAGCGAACGGACAATGGTGCTGGTGTCGGTGCAAGTGTAGGAGCTGGCATCGGGTATGGCGGTGAGAATTAATTGAAAACTTTTGTCTGCATTCAAAACTTGCGCGTTGGAAGCGGGCTAAGGTGGGTTGTGATGAGGCGGACATTCGAATGCAAATGAATGAATGAAAGAATGTGTTGCGCGACGGCCAATGCTGTGGGGAGTTGATGCTGTTGAGTAGATGATTTCGATGACGATTACTACAATGATGATGACAATGACAATGACGTTACTGATGATGATGATGACAACGATGATGATGTCTTTAGGGACGATAGTATTGAGAAGTGGCGCGTAATTCAGTTGAAAGTTGGTGAGACAAGAGACGTAATTGCAATTGTTACTGCAATTGTGGCATAATTATCAGTGAAGGATTTGAAATGCTGCACAAGTGGTCGTTATTGTTGCGGGCTGCAAGATTTTAATGCTATTTTAATGAGAGTTATTAGAAATATTTCAGCGAAGACTTGGTGCGGAAGTTTCATGGCTTGCAAGTTTGCCATAAGCCGAAGCAGTGCAGCGGAGGTGTTGCGGTTGTGTGCTGCAAATTAAAGTTTGCATACTTTCGGGCCAAAGTTTCGGAATATTCGGAGTTTTTATTGAGTGATGGAATTTCGGTTTGATAGTTTTGGAATGGTATACCAGGATTGAAAGGCGAGAAGAGAACTAGTAACTTTTTAAGACGTTATGTATAAATTAAGAAACCATTTGTGAGTGCTTGCAAGAGATCAGAAATATATCTCAGCGAGTTCTAAGAAAAGCATACGAAATTGTCATTGACGTATGTTCACTGTCAATTGATAAGTTTACTTGGAAAAATTTAATTCTATTTTTCTGATAAAATTTTGCTTGAATTACCTGATTTGAGATTCGAACGCACCACTTCTCGACTTCATATTTAATGAAATAGACTCTGCTGCAATATTTCATTATGCAAGATTTTCCCTATTAAATTCAATTTGTTGCTCCCGCAGTTAAATGAGAACGAAACTAATATCCAACGGCAGATTGCACTTAGCGACGCGGTCACGTGCTCATTATCCCAGCGTTGCGCTTGCGTAAGCCATGCTGACCCAAAGAACAACAACAACAACAACGCCAACAACCACACAGTAACAACAACAACAAATGCACATAAATGAAAGCACGTGGCCGGAGTTCGTCATGCGAATTTCATAGAATCGCTGCGCTGGCGAATTGAAAAGGTGAACAGCGCACGGTGAACGTTGTGAGGCGGGGGCGCGATGGCGGGCGATCAAACGACCCGCTGTCTACTTTTATGGCCACTGCGTGATTGCTGCAGTTGTTCCTGTTGTTGCTAGTAAATTTATTTATGTGGCTAATAAAGTCGTGCAGCTCAACGGGGCTTATTTAGTCAAATGGGCGTCGTATAACATTTTAAGTGCATTGGCGAGTTAGCGGAGGGGGGGGGGGGTTGAAACAACTTTTATGTCTTCATTTAATTTTATTTGTGCTAGTAATTTGCAGTTGAAGTGCTGCCAAGTGCTGCTCGGCGTTCGACGACTACGATGGCGACGTGTGCAAATTGATCCCCGCGTAGTGCTGGGCGCACGGGGCGTATGAGCGTTATTAATTAATTACTTCAAATTCAAAGTAGTCAGCGTCGCGCATATTAATGACGTGCTTCGATTCAATTACGATACGCTCGAAAATTTGGCGAGTATTTTGCATTTGCCAACGAAATTTTCACTTTCGCCAACGAAATTTTAATCAAGTCAGCATAGGCGCCGTGAGAGTTGAGCGTTGTGCGGCAAATGGAATGGAATATTCACGTGGCTTGATTTTTATTTAATTAAATTTTTATTCAATTGGGGTGCGCGCACATTTTCGAGAATTTCTCCGCTGAAATATCATTCAATTATCGCAATGCAAACGAAATACAAATATTTGCGCAGTGACGAGGGCGTGGCGCGGCAGCTACTACGCATTGCTGAATTTGCATAGAAAATTTCTGCCAAAGTGCGGCGAATGCGGACAGCGGTCGCAACGCCGGAGGAGCGTGCGAGCTGAAATAAAATCAGCACCGGTAATTAGTATTCGCCACACACCGAATGTTGCCCGCAGTCGGCTGGTTGGTTGGTTGGTTGTTGTTGTTAATGGAACGTGCAGCGTGCTGTGCGCTTTTTATGTACGCCGCCTGCTGCTTGGCGCCATTGAAATGGCGAAAACGCTAACGAATGCTTATTAATTAAATTCTTAACAAAAGCAAAATAAGCGGGAAATTAAAGAAAACAACGAAACAATGAGTGAGAAAAATCAATGCAAGCAATGCAGCAATGGCGTTCAAAGTGTTTCTGTGCTTTTTTTGTATTCTGAATTAAATGTGTGTTTATGAAGTTTTTCTCGAATTGTTCTGCCGCACGTGATTGCAAACAAATGAAAATAAAAATGAAATTTTTCTGTGCTTCTTCATGCATTTCTGCCCGCTTTCAGACCCAGGCGAAGAGCTTCGGTTCATATTTTTCACGCCCCGTTTGTTGATTTGCCAAATCTGGGAAAACACGTGAAAAGTTTGTGATGGGCAGAGGCGAAGTGAGGGGCGTCTGTGGGCCTTCTAATTAGTTTCGTAGTTGGTTTTAATTTAATGGTGAATTAAATTGAATGGGGAATTTGCATTCGTGTTGAAAGTGCGCTGATTTTTGTTTAATTTTAATGGCAGCAGGTTGTGGAATTATTGGCAGCTTAAGTGCTGTGTTGAAAAGTTGCTAAGTGCACAGGCAGCGGCAGGTGAGAGGTGCAGTTGTGGGTATTTGGACTGTTGAGTTGTTTATGGACTGTTGCTTTGAAAACTTTGAAAGCAACGGTCTGTTCGATGCTGCAAGTGGAGGTCCTTCAACTATTGGCCTAGATTTGGGAAGTACTTGAAAAGTAATCAAAGAAATTCTGAACACCTTCGCTCATATATAAAACGGTTTTAGGATACCTTGGTCAGGACTTGGAAGTCTTTTTAAAATTTTAACGAATATTCAAAGACATTCAGCAATTTTTGGAAACTTCTTTTAAAGAGCTTTTGAATACAAAATTACAGTTTAACTGAGATATCTAAAACAGCTTCGGGAGCCTAATGAGGCCTGTAAACTATGAATATGGCTTTTCCACAGTTTTTTAAATTCTTTGAAATACTTTAAATATATGTACATTCCCGGTTTTCCAAATCTACTTTTAAAGACGTTTTAAAGACAAAGCAATAAAACAAACCTTTCATTCAAATCAATCGCTTTCTTAAGACTCAACACCTTTCAAAGGTAGACATTTAAAAGACTCTCCGAGACAATCAGACACCTTTGTAATATATCAAAAAAATATACACATATAAAATATATAAAATATATATATATGAAATAATTGAGCGCCTTCCAAAATATTTAAAAGCCTTTAGACGATTACTCAGCGAAATTTCAGAGGTCTATAAAATATGCTCAAAACACCTTTGGCGATTGTAAAACGCACTTTCATTACATTTATGCAAACTCAAAAGAATTCTGAGAATGTGCCAACGAACGCGTTGGAAAAAGTGCTCAATAATCACAAATTTATTAGTTTTTAATTTCAACTTTGTCAAAAGTTTCTTTACTTCAAAGAGGTCTTCTCTTTCTCTTTTTGACTGAATTTCAAACGTTCTACCACATTCTCATGAAATCGTATCGAAAGCAAACCAATCTGCCGCTCTTTGAAAATTATTGCAGCGAGATGTGAGTTCACATCCCAGCCATGTGTTCTTGAAATTTTAATTTTCCACACCAGTGCACTGGATTTATGCTACCGATGTCGCTCAGTTCTCGTTAGCAATAAACTCAATGAGAATATTTATTGAATGCATGATGCGCTGCATTTTCACTATTTTCACTTTTCCAACTTTTTGCCACTCCACACTTCACAACGTCAAAACAAGAACAAACAACTTTTCAATAAATTTTAAACATTGTTTGCTTAATAGAGAAAAAAACGCATGTTTTTTCTTGTTTTTATTATAAAAATGAATGCCAAACGAAGCAAAAAGTCATCAGAAGCCGCAGAAATGCAAATAAATGAAGTCTGATAGAAAAATGCCAGACGGAAAAATTAATGGGAAAAGTGCTGCAAAAAGCTGGTTGTATATGAATACGGTGTGTGTGTATTTATGGAAGTTTTATTTTTTGATAAATGTATTTTATGAAAAAGTAAAAATGTGTTGAGATTTCAATTCGCAGTGAGTTTGTTTGCTTTTTCGTGCCGGTGTCAGAGTTGCATAATTTTCGCTTTAACGTGCTGGGTCCTCTTTGGCCAGAAAGCAATAATAATAACAATGCAAATAACAGTAAAAACAAAAGCAACACAGGTGTTAATAAATTTAAAATTTACTGCGCATTTAAATCCATTGATGCTTCGGTGCATATGAACGATAAATTTTGTGAAGTGTTGATAGAGTTCAACACTTTTTCATACACACACACACACTCATACACATACACATGCTTCATACATATAAATTATAGAATAAACCGCATATTAACAGTCCATAGAGGGGACGAGAGTTGCCACAGTGGCCGCATCCTTAGCCGCAGAGAACAATAAATAAAAAAAGAACGTTTCAGGCGAATTTCAGTCAAACACACCAAACCACTAATGATGCAACTTTGGCTATATTTCGTGGCTACTACTTATTCGTTTGTGAAAATAGTTTAGGGGCCCACACACACACACACACACACCAGCACGCACGACTATAATTCCAGCGGCGCATTGAAATAATGAGCAGGCAGCACTCGGCTATTTAGTTCATTTATTTTCGCATCTGTGCTGCGCTAAAGTGATTAAGGGGCATAAAAAATTGCTCAGCTGTGCAAACAAATGTGCGTAATTAATGCCAATGTTGCAGCTGCAGTTGCAGCACAGCAGCCGCAGGCGATGGCAAAACGTGCGGCTGAGTGTGTGTGTGTGTGTGTGAAAGGTTAACGTGGCAGCAAAGTGTTGGCCACATGCACAAATTTGTTGCTTGAGGCGCTGGTTGGTTGGGTTTGCTGCAACTGCTGTCTACTATAGTAAAAATGTGCGCAGCAAAACAGGTTGCGAGGGCTGGTGTAAATAAATCACTCATACGCCCGGAGGGCACAAAAATTCAATTTGATTACATGTGCCGAGTAAATGAATTTGCGAGCGAAACTTGCCGCCAGCCACATTTGATTGCAATTTGATTACTGGCCATGTTTAATTGTGTTGAGCGCATAAATCAATATGTGCGCTGGCGAGTGACAGAGGCGGGAGGCGAGCGAGAGAAAATATTTGAATAATAGCTGCAACAAAATAGAGGACACATTTTTCATAATAAGGAGCGAGCAAACCATAGTGGAGTTTTATATTTTGAAAATTATTATGTTTTAAAAAAATAAGTTAAAAAATGAAAGAAAATTAAATATAATATAGTAAATTAAATTTAAAAAAATAATTTTTTTTTAAATATTTTTTATTTTGAAAATTATTATAAGGAACGAGTAAACAATAGTGGAGTTTTATATTTTGAAAATTATTATGTTTTAAAAAAATAAGTTAAAAAATTAAAGAAAATTAAATATAATATAGTAAATTAAATTAAAAAAAATAATTTTTTTAAAAATATTTTTTATTTTGAAAATTATTATAAGGAACGAGTAAACAATAGTGGAGTTTTATATTTTGAAATTTGTAGTGTTTAAAAAAAATAAGTTAAAAAATTAAAGAAAGAAATTTTTTGTAAATGATTAAAAATTAAATAAAATAAAAAAATAAAAATTTAAAAATAATTTTTTTTCAAATATTTTTTATTTTGAAAATTATTATAAGGAACGAGTAAAACATAGTGTAGTTTTATATTTTGAAATTTGTAGTGTTTTAAAAAAATAAGTTAAAAAATTAAAGAAAGAAATTTTTTTAAATAAATAAAAATTAAATTAAATTAAAAAATTAATTTTTTTAAAATATTTTTTGTTTTGAAAATTATTATAAGGAACGAGTAAACCACAGCGGAGTTTCATATTTTGAAAAATGTAATGTTTTAAAAATATAAGTTAAAAAATTAAAAAAATCATTTTTTTTAAATTAATCAAAGTTAAATTAAATTAAAAAATTAAAACATAAATTGTTTTTAAAAATTTTTTATTTTGAAAATTGTTATATTTAAAAAAATAAGTTAAACAAAAGAGGCAATACTAAAGATTTCGCTGCTATTTAAGTTGCTGCATATTGAATGATGAAATATTGAACAATTTCCAAAACGCGCCCAATTAGGCAGTGTTTGCCTCAATAAATAATTGGCAATAAATTCAAAACCAATGCTGGCGGCCCGCGACGTCTTTCTAATTAATGTACCCTCCCCCAATTGTACGCAGCGGCCACCTATTTCACGCTCTCAGCGGCACTTTGCCGCGCTGCCAGCTGCAAAACTACGCAACTACGCAACATTTCAGCTGCGAATGCGCCGTGCAAAACCCTTTTAAGCGACCGTAACAGCGTTGATTGCGCCATCACTGCGGCAGTCATTGTCACTATTAATTATTTTTTCGCCGCTTTTTAATGCGAGTTGGCAATTCCTGCAGCTAATTGTTTCATGCCCGAGCGCCGCTTAATTAAGTTGCCAAGTCGAACGAGCTGCTCCGAACGCCAGCGCGGCATCTCTGTTTTTGTGTGTGTGTGTGATTGTCTGAGTGTGCGGATGCGAGTGGCATGCGGCTTCGCAGTACAGCGATATGCTTTTAGTGCTCGCAGCGTACATTTTTCACATTTCGCAAACACACACACACACACACACAGCATTCACTAGCACAGTTGTATGCGTGCAGAGTGCGAGGGTGTGTGTGTGTGCGTAAATGTATTAAGGGCAACAGCTTATTTGATAACAAATTTCAGTCAATTTAGCCACGCCTGCGCAAATACCAATTTCAGCAGTCCGGCAGCAGTCGGCCTCGACATCGCCGTTGCCGTCGCTTCGTCGCTTCGCCGCTTACCGCATGACATGTTATTGCGTTGTTTCGGCCGCGCTGGCTGTACAACAAATACAACAAATAGAACCGCTGTTTGTTTGTTTTTGCTGTTGCTAATTTCATTGTGGTTGTTGTTGCTGGCGGTGCCTGCCCTGCGGCGTTCAATTACAGCTGCCGTGTTGTGACTTTGTTGTTATGCGTTTGTCTGTGTTGTTGCACGTGTTTGTGTAGAAGAGTGTCTGTGATCGTACTTGACTGCACGTGTACGTTAACTGGGCTAATATAATGATATGACTTTTGCGACGGTGACTCGAAGCGGCGCGCACAACGAGTTAATTGAGTTGTGCCCGGCAGCCGTCTTTTCGAAAATGTTTAAAAGTAAAAAATTATATTAACATAATAGCACCATTACTGCGAGACAAGAGGAATGGGGAATTAAAAAATATGGCGGCCGAAAACTGGACTTGAAGTTTGTGGACGGCAGAAAAGCGAAGATTGAAATGTTGCCAGATTGGAGAATAAATATACATATATATATATTAAATTTAATATATACATACATATATATACATATATACCTATACCTATACTTATACTGGACTGGACTTGGACTGAAATATGGTCAACTTTCTGCACCGAATATGGCAACTCTGGGTTAAAGCGTTGCTGTTAGGGTTTTCCAACTTTATTGACACAAAATCAGCGTGTTGTTGTTGTTGTTGTTGCGAGTTGTCGTTATTCCTAGTGTCGCTGTTGATCCTTTCGCTGTGGCTGCAAGCAGCGGTTGACTGCGTGCTGCAGGCCACAAGCAACACTGCGCTGTTCTCCGAATACGTTTCGGCATGCGGCAGATCCTAGCAAAATGATGTCAATGGCTTTTCTTCATTTGCCTGGCTTGCCCAGCAGGCACGCAGACAGACTCATCCAGGCAGGAAGGCAACTGGCCAGCCCAGCATTGCACAACGAAGACATCAGCGACGGCCGCTGATGCCGCTTCGCATTTGAGGCGACAGAATGCGGTAACGAGCAGTTTCGCTATCTCTGGCACGACCAACACCACAACAATATTAGCAACAACAGTAAACAACAACAACAACAACACAAACACCAAGAAAAGCAACAGCAAAAGTTATTGCAGGCCTTTGGCACTGTTTGCGTTGGTGCTCGAGTGGCGGCAGCGCTCGTAACTGTAATTGTGGCTGTTGGCTGCTGTTGTGTGTGTGTGTGTGTAGTAGCAACTGTAGCAGCCATTTTCGGAAACGGAAACCGACACTTTGTCGCGGCTAATGGCTTTGTACTTTGACACTTTGGGCTCGTCGAAATGCCGAAAATGCGGCGCACTAATTTGCGCAACGCAGTTGCTGCCGTCTTATCATTTAGCAGCTTCCGCGACGATTCGGCCCGGGGCAATTTCCCGCATCACTAAAAAGTATCTCAATTACTGCAAAACTGCAGAAAGCTATTGTCAGTTTTTCTTTCAAATTTGTACTCTTTGATTTATGTATTTCGAATATGTAAATTATTCCAACCGTTGTGGTACTCTGATGCAATGGTTGGCATTGTTAGTATTGACATGGCTGATGTTTGTTGTTGTTCATGTGGTTGAAATGCAGTTTGGTGTTCGCATTTGTAATTGAAAAGTAAATTCGAGGAGAAAAAGTTCTCACACACACATAAACACACTGAAATACACTCACACAATGCCACTGCAACATTCAAGTGATGGAAACTCGCATTTTTCCGATCACATTACGCCATGTTGTCACGTTGGTTTGTGTGTTGTTGGAATTTACAAACATTGCATTCATTCATTTATTCATTCATGAATTGTTGAAATTTGATTTTCAACAGCCACGTCAGCAGCGCGCCGATCGCCTGTCAGCGTCTGTCATTGCACAGTTGACAGCCGAAATATGAAAAATGCATTTCGATTGACAGAGAATTTCGCCCAACCGACCGTGTGGCGCCGATGACATAAAAATGCCACTGCAAAAACTCATCTACATGTTTTTGCATTAATTTGCGGCACGCGAGTGCCGGCTGCGTTGTAATGTTTTATGCAAATGTGTCGACAACTAATCTAAGGTTGCATTTTAATATTCCATGACGTGCGGTGAGTTGCTGTGGCGAAAAAATCTCCAATGGTTTAGCACGTAGAATGGATGAACAAATTTGGAAAATACTTTTGTGTTTTGGGAAATTTTTAACCTCAAAATTGTCAACGAGTTTGGGTTGTTGAAGGATTTGAAGAATTCATCTGCAATGTTCAATTGGATTAATTTGATACGAAGTTCAGAGGGGTTCATGAATTTCAAAACGAGGAAGATTTTCGATAAGGGCAGCTTTTCATTCTTTGGGCACCACAGTGGGGGTTAGTGGCCTTCGATGTATTAGTTATTGCTGGACCAACTGGCAAGTCAACTGCAGACATTTTCAACTTAGTCTCTCCTTCAACTTCCCATCGCTACTTAGCTTGTCTCTCCAACTCCGGATACAAAGTTTGCGCATGTAAAGGGAAATTCAGCGAGTATTGAACAGTACCTGACTTAACCCTTTCGACCCAAAGTTGCCTGAGAGCAACTTCACCTATTTGTCATCTTATAGCAAAAGCTACGATTGAATTATGGGTTTAATTTATGTAGGCACCAACAAATAAATATTTTTAGAAGTGAATTCAAAGCAAATTACAAACATTTGACTGTTATACCCAAAGTAATTTCCAATCATTTTCAGCGATATCAGGGAAAGTTTGTGTTCTAATTGAAGTCTACGAATTGGGGGCGTTTGATCAAAGCCCTCTTTCTTTAATAATGGTTAAATAAAATCAAAAAGTGATAATTTTGTATTTTTCCATAAATATTATATAATTTTTCTGCGATTAAAAATATTGATACAAAATTTATTCAACCTGTTTTAAGCTAAAAGTATCAAAAGTCAAGTAGCTCTAGAACTCTAACAACGAGGCGTGGCGACTTAGATATCGAGACACAGGGTAAAATTCGAGGTCGAAAGGGTTAATAACCAAATATTACAAAAATTAGATATTACTGGTATACTACTATACTGCTCTGATCACAAATCATCACAGATCATATAGTGCTCTGATCACAAAATATCAATCAATATTGTTAACTGTTTCTTTTCTGTTGTGGTGGATGTCTGTTGGCACAAACATCCTTAGTATCCTTTGAATATCGATTGATGGACAGCAAGGCGCCTAATGATTTCTGTCATACGAATTTTTACATTGTTGGGTCTTCAGTTCATGTCGCTATTATTGATCTATAAGAGATTATTGAGAGCTTACTGACCCATTCGGAAAACTAAGCTTTCTTAAAATAACCAATGGAGATTTACAATAAGTTGGGATGGAATACAGGTTTAGTTCTTAATCTTTACTATGTTAGCACTAACCCCTCTAATAATAATAATAATAATAATGTTATCACATTGTATGAACTATGATTCAAATAAGCTGCTTGGCGCTGTCCGAAGTTCTTTCGGTTTTCATTGGTATATTGGTTTCACGTGGCCACGCAGTACACATTTGTTCACTATTCAAACTCTATCCAGGAGGTCCACGAGGAGGTTGTGTATCAACTTGGAATGGATAGAGACAAGAATCGTTCTTTCGTTCGCCAACTACAACGCAATCAGAGACTTTGTCTTCTATGTCCACTTCCATTCTTCTAAGTTGAGCTTGGCGCTGTCACACCAACACTTCGCGCTGCCATTCAAATAACTCACTTTTACACACAGGTAACAGATTGGGCCAATACACCAACTACTACTAACTGTACTAAATACTTACACCTGGCGACAGCCAGTTACCACTGATGTAGGTTCCACTTTGAGTTCTGTGCTGGAATGTTGGAATTTCAAATCTCACTGCGTTTAAATTACTCAATTTGATGGAAAATTCCACCTTAAGACATTTCGACATATTTCTGTAGATGCTGGTTTTGATTACAAAGATTCACTTTCGGCGGCATATTTGCCTACGCAAATATGTTTGAAGGAATTTTCATAAAGTAGTCATTTAAGTTGCAGAGTTAAGTTTAAGTTAAAGACACCCAAACCCACTTTTGCACTGCTGAAAATTAATATTTGAATTTAATTTGAAATTTATTGGCCACTTGAGCAAAATTACACACACATACACACACACACATAGTTTTAGTCAGCCAATGAGTGTCAGCTCATCGATAGTAATAATTAAGTGCTTGCGCCTAAAACTGTCCTACCGCCTTTTCAGTCAAACTGCAACACGCCAAATGATAATTTCGAATTTCATTATGGCGACAAATGCGAATCGCGCTTTTCAGAAATGCATAAAATGTAATCAATATGCGAGAAATATTTGCATTTGAAACGTTGCGGCGTAATTATCAGCGGCAGCCAATCGACGCGGCACAACTCGCGAGTATTGTGGCTTTGTGTGAAACTGTGTGTATGGTCGTTGTGTTGTTGTTGTTGTGATTTGAATTGATTGCGCCAAAATGAAGCACGTTGCATTGTGGCTGACACAACTAATTAGCAAGTTGCTGCTGCTGCTGATTTATGCGACACAGCAAGTTTCATATTAACTGCAGCGCATTGTTTAATAGTGGCGGAAAATTTAATTTCTGCAAACAATAATAAATGGTTGGATTTTTTGTTGGCGTTTTGCCAACAAAGCGAAAAGCACAGAAGATGCGAGCAACTACTTTGCGCAATAAAACTAATACCCAATGGCACATAAAAGCGCGCCGAAGCCGTAAAACTGGCACGAGGCGTGCGACGGGTGGTGGGGCTATGGCATGTCCTTGAAGATATCCTTTGAGTGCCGCTGTCATAGCGTGGCATGCGTTGTGATTGTATGCAGCAGGCAGACGAACGGACGAACAGGCGCGCTGGCACGCAGACAGCGCCAAGTCTCAAAGGATATTAAGTGTGTCTGTGTTTGAACGTGTGTGTGTGTGTGTGTTGTTGGCTGGCGGCGGCTGCAAGGGCAAATAGTCATAAAAATACCGCAGCGACAGTTTGCCGCTGCTTTAATGCTCATTACGAAGCAGAGCCGCACAGTTATGGGCTTAAGCCAACACACGCATTCCGTATGCGCATACACGCGCACCGCACACACACACACACACCGGCGCACAAGCGGAAGCCATTGAAATGCTTTGCTGGCATTTAATTTGATCTGCCGTTTGATTGTGTGCGCTTCGGTTTAATTGAATTTTACGACAACACACACACAGACACACACACACACACACACAGCCTTGGCATGTGTGCGTGTGTCGCCGCGTGCATGCGTGTCTGACTGCCGAGTTGATTTTGTAGTTGATTATGCGAGTTTTATGTTCGTGTTGTATTTGTTTAATTCATGTAATTTATTGTTAATTTCCTCATTTGCTGCCACCGTTGAGGTTGCTGCCGCCGCTTCCTGCGCGCCATTCGGTGCGCGGTGAAGACACGCCACCACTGTCGGTTATGCGCCACAAACCGACATGAATTCGGCTGGTTGCCGCACATCGACGTGTCGATAAGCGCATTTATGTGTTTGTGTGTGTATGTGTGTGTTGCAAGTTTATGGCATTGATTAAAGGAATTTGTGTGAAATGCTCGCCGAGCCATGCAAAATTTAGCGGTGCTCGCTTGCGATGTCAAACAGTTTGTGTCATTTCCCCCACCCGCCCACTGGTGTCTCACTAATGCAGTGACAGCGATGTTGGTAATATTACTTTAATGTCGGCGACATGGCGTTGGCGTGCTTAAGCCCAAATCCACTTATGACATAAGGTGACATTCACTGTGGCACTGAAAGCAGATAAATATTATTTCATTCGGCCGCACTAAACCGACTGGTTTGGTATCTACGTGCTTAGCAGTTTTCTTCTTTCTTGCTTTGGGGATTTCATACTTGGAACTGGAGAATTGCATAGTATTCGAAAACTCGGGATCTCAACTAGTAGTAGAGTTGTAGTTTTTGAAAAATAAAGACGTTATGAAAGTAGAAAATTTAGCCTGAAAATTTTCTCTTTGCAGCAAATAAACTTCAAAAACGATAAACCTTCATTTGCTTAGCTTAGCTGAGGTCTGCTGGCCTATAAAATAATTATTTCGATATTGGGGAGGCTGGTTGATTCGGAGACTCGATAAATCGAGTCGAATTATCGACTCAAGATCAATAAAGAAAAAGACATACGAACTCGAAAGATCTGTCTTAAAAAAGTTTTAGAAGGCGTTCAGAAGTTTAGGTAACTGGATGACATGTCCAAAAAGATGGCTCTTACAAAACGAGGCTTAGAAACATGACTTCTAGGAGATGAGCATTAAAACACGAGAGGTGTGTTATGAGACGTGTTGGAGAAGGTGTGTTGTAGGAAATGTGTCTCAGGAGACATCTTTTGAAAGATGTGTCACAGAAAAAATTGTGCAGAAAACGTTTGTTAGAAGACGACTGTAGAAGATCGCTCTTCTAAGAACTGGTTTTAAAAATTTGTCTTAGAAAATTTTCGGAAAAAGTCATATTGCCAAGGACCTGCTTTCTAAGTCTTCTAAGAAAAGGTTTGAAAAATGTTCTTTGTGAATTGCTGTTAAAGACCTGTTTTCTAAGAAATGTTTAGAAAGATGCATCTTAGACGTTAATTTAAAGCCGACATATTGTAGATGACCTGTGTTTTAAGAACTATTTTCGAAGATGTGTCCTTGAAGAAGTTTTTAGGAAGACATGTAACACTGTGCGACAGCATTTTTCACACCGGAAACAAACCATATGGGCGTGAAACTGGAGACCAAATATAGTAATACTGCGTACTTAGTTCTTTTAAAGGGACTTCAAAATTTTGAAGAGGATACAAAATAAAAAAAATAAAAAAAATACTTAACCTTGCTAGAAAGAAAAAGAGAAAAGGTTCAAAAATTTAAATGAAATGGATATTTTATCCATTCGCCATTTGCGTCAACATTTCATTACTCAAACTATATTTGTTCGAAAGTTATTTAAAAAAAGGCGGAAGCTGCAATTCTGATGAAGTACAAAAATTCTATTTTATTTGAGTATCAGTATTTTTTATAATTAATACACGTGATCAAGGAGATTTTGGGTTTTAACATACTTACTTTTCAATAAAATTCTATATAAATTTTCAAGGATATAAAGGATTAAAATTTTAAAAGGACCTTTTTTATATCCTTTTTTTACAAATGGATAAAAATCAATTTTATTTAAATTTTTGAGCCTTCCCTCTTTCATTTGATATATATATCGCCATATTCTAACAAGGTTAAATATTTTTTTATTATTTATCCCTTCAAAATTTTGAAGTCCTTTTAAAAGGACAAAGGATGTAGAAATGAAAAACTGAGTACGCAGTATTAGTATGTTTGGTCTCTAGTTTCACGCCCATATAGATTTTTTCCGGTGTGAAAAATTTTTTTAATTTTTGTTGCACGGTGTAATAGGAGAACTATTCTTAGAACTATTTTAAATTAGGTGTCTTAGTCGATACTTTGTAGGAGATAAGTTGTAGAAGATTTATATTCTCTGAGCTGTTTTAAAAGATGTTTCTGATAACATATTTTGAAAAAGACTTCCAAGAACTGTTTAAAACGATCTGGGAACAAAAATCAAAAATCAATGACCTGTCTTAGAAGACCGTCTTAATGTTATGAACGAGACTAAAAGGACTCTACTTCGAAACATTTTTTGAAAGTCTTGTCTCAGAAGACAGGTTTAAAACTCAGCTTTATGTGTTACTACTTCTGCTTTAGCTCGACGTAGACTTTGTATCCTTGCATTTCCATATACGTAATTCATGCCGATTTGTCGATTAATGTCATCAAAGTGACTTGCCGAATTAATTTAAACATCGAAATGGTTTTCTTCTAATATCACAGGTGGGAATAGTCTCACTAGCTGTGACATCAAAATGCGTCAACTGTGGCCTCTTTGTGCGATCCTTTCAGTTGCCACCGGTATCCTCATCCTACCGACAATCCTGGCGTCTTAGTATGTTTGCAAGTGTGGTGTCAAGTGTACGTGAGTTATGGAACCTGTGACAGGTGCTTAATACGACTGCAGGAGTTCAGGACGTGCCAACAAAACATGTGTCAACATGGCAAAAAATGATATTTTCCTGAGAAGAATGAGCCGATTTCCAGCACAATTTTGCTGAAAATCGAATTTAACGTTGGCCTACTTAAAAGTGTACACCAACACACACACACACACACACACAATCGCGTCACACTTGCACGTCGGTCCATGCATGGAAGCCATTTAAAATGTTCTGTCCGCGTGTTGAACGCGCGCTTTTAGTCTTTTAGTGTGCTCGCTATTTGCCTTTCACGCAGCGCTTTCGTTATCCTTGTCGGTGTAGTTGTAGTTGTCGTTGTAGTTGTCGTTGTAGTTGTCGTTGTAGTTGTAGTTGTCGTTGTCGCTGTCGTTGGTGCTGCTGTTGACGCTGTTAATGTTGAGTGCAACTTAAAATGTCGCACATACGCTCCGTTTAACGCGTTCACACACACCACTGCACGCACACAGAGCGATTCGCAGTCACATTTGCGGCGCGTACGTGCAGGTCGCTCCTGGCTGCCGGCTTGGGTGCGTCAAGACAATGTCAGCTCGCAGTCATTTTAGCGCTTGACAATTGCATTAGTTTCCGTTTCCGCTGACTGTTTGCCGTTGCCGTATCTGTGACTGGTAGACGCTGCCGTCACCGTTGCCATCACAGTCACCGTTGCTGTTTAGGTAACGCGCGCCGCATGCACACAGCCGCGCTTCGAGCGTTGCCAGCTGGCATAAAGCAATTTCCCGCACGCTGCAACGCTCGTCGCTCGCTGCTTATTCTTTGCCGACGAGCGAGTTTAATTCTATTTACTTGGCGCTTATTGGTTTGGAGTAGGAGGAGAGGAGAGTGGGAGGGAAGGGGTGCAAGAGGGTGAGGGAGAGGGGAGGAGGGGTTTTGTGTGGTTGTCAAGTGTGCTTATTGATGGCGCGCAGCTTGCAGGCGCATTTATTTGCCGCTCGAGCATTGCATAGTTGCAGCTTAATAACTGTGATTCTCCGCTCACTGTTGTCGTTGGCTGAATGGCAAAAGGCAACAGCGCGTCTAGGACTTGGCTAAAATCATTGCGCTTGTTTGGTTAAAGTTTGAAACAAGTTTGCTTAGAGTTTCGCTTTGACATTTGCCTGAAATTTAGTTTAAGTTTAAAATGAATTTCCGAAGGAAGAAAAGGCGAATAGGTGAAGATTTCTGAAAATTAAAATCACTGTTGGGTAGTTTTTGAAATGAGTTCGCCATTGTATGGTTGTGGCTCAATTGTGCTATTTCATCTCGGAATATGTTAACGACAAAGCAAGGTACGGGAATATTTGGTTATTGCCAGAGGCGTGGAGAATAAGCTGGGGTTCGGACGAATGAGTTCCTTCTTCTAGGTGCTTTCTTCTACAAAGTATTGTAGGTTAGGTTAGGTTATGGTGGCTGCCTATGTAAGATACACTTTTGGAGGCCTATTGTGAGGCCCATTGTGATACCACATAATTCACTGGTTTTTGAAATGTGTATGCAAAAAAAAGGGAGGGGACCTATGACCTAACGCCGCATTCGAACGGCGGTTTTTGGCAGTTCTTTCATTCACACTTGAAGGTTTTGCCATATTCTGCCAAAAACTCAGTTGTGTGATTCTTGTAATTCTCATCTGCTTCATGTGGATACTGATAGAAGTAAATGAGCGTTTCACCAGCCCGAACTGGGATTCGAACCTAGGGCCTTGATATGAGAAGCTACCCGCTGGACTATCGAGGCCGGACCAAAAATTATTGTAAAAGCATTACATTACCACATGAACTGAACTATGAACTATGGGTCCTTGAATACATCACTCCAGGTAAAAATCTCCTGGACTACATCTTTTTTATTAAGGCTGGTTATAGATTAAGTAAGAAAAACTTCGACGTCTTAATGGAACTGCAAATTTATTTAACATACAGTTATGTATGTATATGAAAAATGTCAGTGTGTGTATAACTAGACGGGAGAGAGGAGCTTTCATTGATTGTTTGTACTTTGAAGGATAAAATTCGACTTAAAATTTAATTTTTGTGCATTGGCTTGAAAATCTGGAATTTTTGAACTGTCTATCAAAACGTAAAGCATTATTCCATACAATCTATAAAGTTGTTTTTAAAATAGCTTTAGTGATGCATAGTTTTAGGCGAACGTATTATTTATTTATTTATGTGGGTTTCTATTTAACACTTCGTTCAATAATGTGTGTGACTAACTAATTAAAACACATTTTTTTGCCAAAATTCGTTTTTATTCATCAACATAGTTGCCATCGAGGGCGATACACCGATTATAGCGATCTTCCAACTTTTCAGTACCATTTTTTTTTTTTGCTCCGAAGCATCGACACGTTCTGGTTTTGGTCGATTGTGAGCTCGCGCGGCACCCACTTTGCACATAGCTTTCGCATACCCAAATATTCATGAACGATATGTCCAACACATTCCTTTGATATCTTTAGAGTGTCAGCTATACAAATCAACCTCAATTTACGATCTTCCAAAATCATTTTGTGGATTTTTTTGATGTTTTCGTCCGTAACAGCCTCTTTTGGACGTCCACTGCGTTCATAGTCTTCGGTGCTCATATGGCATGTACGGAATTTAGCAAACCACTTACGAATGGTTCTTTTTGATGGAGCAGAGTCCGAATAATGTTTTTCAAGCCATTCCTGGCATTGAACAGTATTTTTTTTCATTAAAAAACAATGATAAATCAGCACACGGAATTGCTTTGAATTCATTTTTTTTGAAAACTCAAAAGTAGTGTCACTTAAAGCACTGTAACTTGTAAACTAATGGTCGGATTGACATATAATTTTGACAGTAAGCCTAAAAAGGTTCACAATTTCGAAAAAAAATATTGATTTAGTATTACTGCCGCCATCTATGTGTCAGTCACACACATTATTGAACGAAGTGTTATTTCTATTTCTTTTTCTGGAAGGTTTTAATTTTGAAATATCTCTTCAAAATATTAAAGTTAAATTATAAAAATTTATTAAATAATTTATTAACAGATTAACAGAGAATTAAAAGGCGCAGCCCACGATGCAAATATCCTCAGAATTTAATTTGTAAACCGTCTCCCATGTTACCTCCAGATCTCCTAAGCTGATTGGCTGATGAAATTTATTTATTTATTTATTCATTTAATTATTTATTTATTTATTTATTTATATATTTTTTTATTTATTTTTGATGATTTTGAGGGTTAAAACCCCTCCCCAAACACACAAATCGCTGGTACCAAATATGGGTTTCAATGGTATTAGGCTCGAAAGTTGTACGCAACTCGACTCACCGCCCCGCAGATAAAATTTCTCTGTGCGCTACTTAGTATACATCCCTAGTATATGCGTCCATAGCCTTTACCACAATGAAAAGCAAAAAACTTGTACTCTCACTATACAAAATTCTTAAAAATAGTCCAACATATCCTTTTTAACACCAGATACTTTTACAAATATCTTCATGGTTTTAGATCTTCATAGACTTTCGGTATATTTCTACATTACACTACACTTGTACTGGATTCATAATATTCCCTTTTAAAAGAAGAAAACAGTATTCTTATCTTGAAACAAAACAAAACTATATGAAAAGTGATTCCTGTGAAGAAAGCTTAGCTTCATTCCGTCTGCATTTCCTGTGCACGTTCCCAGGCACCGCCACGTTACTTTGGTGATATACCACCGACGGAAATTGCAGTCGTCAAACTTTGGCAAAGAATTTCAGAAACCAATGATGCATTCACTCACACGCGCGCATAAAGCGAGTCAAGCGTTGGCTGGCGCAGTGAAAGCGTAGCGATCGGAAGAAATTTGTATGCGCGCCGCTGCTGTGTGTGTGTGTGTGTGTGTGAGCGCGCGCAACGCATTTTCGACGTGCAACACCGATGGTTGTCTGTCGCTTTGTTGGCATCGTTGTCGCATTGCATTACCCATAAATTTCCGATGGGTGCAATTGCCAGCGCGGCAATGTCGGTGCGCTGCGGCAGACATTTGCGCGCGCGTGTGTGTGTGCCTGTGTGCGTCTATATCCATGACTGCGTCTTTGCGTGTGTTTGTGTATGAGACACGCCTTATTTGAAGTGTAATTCATCCAAAAGGATAACATGTCGCATTGCTGCTGGCACTCAGTGCACTAAAAACAACAACAATAAAAACAGCAACAACAATAACAACCAACGACGGCAGTCGAGATAAAATGAAAATGAAGTTGAAGTGAATGTGTGTGTGTGTGTGAAAACCGCTGATGAAGATGAAGTTGAGCACAATTTCATTTGGAAGGCAAGCGAAAGGCGAAAGATAAGACGAAGCGGCAGCCATCAAGTTGAAAAAGTTGTCAATGTGAAAATTGTGCCGGAACTGGTTGGGCTGAGCTGTTGGCAATCCTTGTGGGAAATGGGTGGTGCAGACGGTGAGTTGGCGCGCCAGGTGAATAGATTGCATCGCTACGTGCAGTTGAGTGCAGTGGGGGAGGCACACGAACGTATTAGATGCTGGCTGCGCAGAAAGTAAATAAATCCAGGTGAAGCGCTCACAGTGGCCGATGTGGGCAGGAGATGTGTGCGGGGCAACAGCTGGTGCGGCTCTCACAAGCGGAGAGCAATTGAAGCGATTTAAATGATAAGTGCACAGAGCCATCAATATTGACGATGCTCAAAGGATATTCAAGGATTTGTCGCTTGACAGATTCGAGATTTCGATGTGCTCAAAGTTAGGAAACAATAACTACAGAAACAACTACACTTGGCTTAGTGTGCTAACGATATCGAAAGTTGATATCGCTACAGAAATAAAACTAAAACCACAACAACAACTACAACTCTGAACTATCGACAATACTCAAATACGCGCAAAAATGTTACGTAAACATCAAACGTCGATGCCACATCCGGGACACATTCAATAATGTCGTCCCGGCAGCGAAATTAAGCCCACACACACACACACACACGCGCACACCAACTAGCAACTACACCGATAGACACATGTCCCGCACACAAGTGCACACTTCGAGCATCCGGCCGACACGTTCGAGCAGCTGTTCTGCCGTTTTTTGTTTCCACTGCTGTGCGCTGTGTTTTTGTTGGTGTAGTGTTGCGTTGAGTTTTTTTGTTTGAACACTGCCTAAAAGCGCCACTGTCACTGCTACTGCCACACCCACGACGACCAGTGTTGCCACAGTTCGAGTGGAACAAACACACCTACACTTCCGCCTCGACTCGACGGAAAAAGGAAGTACACTTAGATGTTGGCGTTGTTGTTGTGCGGGTGGTTGCTCTTGTCGTTATTGTTGTTGTTGTGATGGTAGTGGTAGTTTTATTGTTGTACATTTGCCGCAATCATTTAAATGCGACGCCGCATAACGGCAGAGCCAGCAATAGGCAACAGCAGCAGCAGCAGCGGCCATAAGTAACAACAACAACAACAATGACAAAACCCCAACATGCCTAACAGTCATTTGAAATTGTTACAGCAGCAGATAAAGGGATGACAAACAGCGGCTGGCAGTGGTGAAGGAAAAACGGCGCGCGACGGCTGGCAGCCGCCGAGGACAAAGCGCCAGCGACAGTCGCACGGACGACGGCGACAGCAGTGTTGTCGTTGCTGGCATCAGTGTTGCCGGTGACAATTGTAAGCAAAATGTGCGCCATCAATGTCAAATGAAAAAACCGCAACTTGAGCGCCTGCGGGCCAGTTGGCAGCAGCAGCGGCAGGACGACATCGCTGCAAATCGTAGACCTTTTTCGAGCCGCAGCGACAGCGACAGCAACGCAAGCAGCTTCATTAAGTCACGAAAAGCGGCAATTTCCCTTCGGGGCATGTGTTGCCGTCGTGGCTGTCAGTGGTGTCACGGCTGCTTTGGCTGGGAGGCGCCAGTCTATCGCTTTGTCTGTGTGTGTGTGTCTTTCTGTCTGTCTCACGTTTTATGGTTTTTCGCTTCCGCATTGCCTACGGCGCGTCTTTGCCGCTGCGACGCTCACCGAGTGGCTGCGATTATCTGCGCTCATGTCAGCGCTAATGCCACACTGTCGGTAGTGTAGTCGCGGCAGATGTGCAGCCGGCTGGTTGGCCGAGGGTTAAGATGCTGATCGCATTGTATTGAGTGCGCTTATCGAATGGATTTAGCCTGCAAGCAAAACGAATCGCTTTCACCAATCAGATTTGCAGTGTGCAGCCAAGTTTTGATCAACAAAAAACAAATATATGCAAAGTGTGGCGAATTGGAAAACGGCTGAAAAGCAGTGAGGCAGATTATATACATAAAACTATCCAATATATATGCATATTGAATCGGATAATTTCAAAGCGAAAAGAAGAAAACATTCAAGGGCCAAGTAGCGAATGGTCCGTGTGGCTTAAATGTTCGCAGCAGGTATTGTAAGTTACAACAACAAAAGGCACATGATATGTGAGGCAATTGGTTGCATTACAACAACAAATTGCAGAACTAATTTACGTTATTTCCAGCATCTCAGATACGCTTCGCTGCATTGAGAGTAGAAGCGGCCCATGAAGTCGAGTCCAGTCGAGGATATGAACCGCCCTTCAAGTTATATTAGTTGGCGTCATACTGTCTGAAACCCATTTCAGCCTCTTAATCCTTGTAATCAATTCAAAAACTGTTGGTGTATTTGCAAATCTCAAACATTCTTCTCTTTGTTATTTATCTCTTTCCATTTTTCTTAATCTCTACATTCATATAGTTTATTCGAATTCATCTCGTTGTTGTTTCAGCAACCCGCATTTGGCAACAGCGAAGCCAAGAACTTAGTCAACTAGCCCAGACAAATCTGTGTCCTTCAAGTGATTCACACAACATCGCCGAACCGTAAAACCACACATGGAGGTTTATCTTCGCTGCTGGTTTGCCAACAAATTTTTCACTGACGCATCGCGTAATTATTGCGGCTTTCACTGGCCCCAACCCAAGCCTTCGTTGCTGTGCTTTGTTCCCATTATTTATTTAGTGCCTTTCGAGAAAATTCCCAGAGATCTCTATGCTTGGCCGCAAAGCGGCGCGTGTGCATATTACGAGCGTACAAGCACTTTAACTCATACAATTAAAATCCACGCAACATTTAACGCAGCTCTCTGCTCCGCTCCGCATTCGCCCGTTCCACGCGTTGCTCTAGTTTGCCTTTGTCGTTGTCTATTTCGGCGTAATCGCTGGCAATTGGGTAACCTACATAAGCGCTCGAAAAACACACAATTGCCGAGTCGCGGCAGTCGGCGAACAGAACAGCGACAAAGATACGCGGGGGCTGGGAGGAAGAGCAGTCGTCAGCGACGCGAAATTAAGTAAGTAAGTTCCACAACGTCGTTGCCAAAATCCCACTGTGCAATCATAAAATCATCAAAACCGCATTCAACACAGAAAAAGGATAAACGCGTTGGCTGCGTGTGTGAGTGTGTGTGTGTGTGTGTGTCTATGCGATTACGCTCGTGTGGGTGTGTTTCCCTTTTGTGTCTGTGTAATTGCGTGTGAAAATTTTTTACTCTACTCGTTTGTCTTCTGCGCCTGTTGTTCATTGCCTGTTGTTGTTGGCGTTGGGCTCGTAGCATACTTTTAGTTATTTGGCAGCCAGAATGTGTTTGTGTGCCAACTGTGTCGGCGCGTTTTGTTTTGCAAATAAATTTGGGCGTATGCGTGTATAAGTTGGGTTGCAGACTTATAGACAGATGAACGCATAGTGTGTCCCTATTCTTATATGTTGATACAAAAATGCTTCTTCTAGCAGTGTTTGAAAATGTTTGTCTGTGTGTGTTGTGGAATGTCGGTTTGTATTTCGTAGATTGATTAAAGTTTAAGAGGGAATAAGTAAATATTGAGTCACAGCTTATAGGGAATACAATGTTGGATTTCATCAAGTGGGCGTGGCACTCAAGTAAAGCTCGAAATTTTTAAAATTGAATAGCTTTCAAAATAGTAGTGGAATAGCATTCGACTTTAAACTTGGTTCTGTGTTTTATAATGCTTAGCGTTGAGCGCCGAGTATTAGCTTTTGAGGGCGTGTAATTTTTCATACAACTCAAAGCTTAGATTTGGCTTAACTTGTCTTCTATTTGGCGTACTGAATGTAAAATTTAATATATGAATTGATATGTTGAATTGAGTGTATAAGTTTAAACGTACAGAAAAACAGTGTAAAGTAAAACAGGAAAAATGCCTACAATAAAAGAAGAAGAAGACGAGGAAGACGAAAAAGAAGAATTTAATAAAATTTATCAATCGCTTCTGACTGAGACGACTGAAGGACGGATTGAAGACAACTCTTAGTTTCAATATAAAAAAAATTATGAAGCAATTAGGCGAGATTCGTTCAAATTGGATAAAACAGCGGTGCTAAGTTATGTTCATTTAGTGGGAAAATATGACAGCCTTTACAGTTATCGGCAACAGAGCACCCAAATGCGTAATGAAGTCGTATGTGAGTCTTGTCCTTTTTTTCCCTTGTTCACTCCTTGTTGTGAGCTACCGATCATAGCGCCATCTGTTACGTAAGGGAGACAGTAGGACGGTTGGGGACTTTGCTAAGATCGGTTTGGTGCGCTGTTTTTCGCTAATGCCCGCTTCCCCTTACAGGCGTCGCTGGTGCACCGTGTAGCTGTATATTTTTTTCTTTTTAAATGTTCATCTAAGGGTCGGAATTTTTGAACTGGGGTTTGTACTCAAATATTTAGAGTACAGGAAAAATTAGAAAAGTTGAAATAGTACGGGACCATGCACCAGGTAGGAGTTGAATCTACGACTTCTGAGAGCTAGTGCACTCACGCTAGGCTATCGAGGCTGCTTGAGTCTTGTCCTATCACTGAAAAAATATCACACTTACTGTAGAGCGTAAAAATTTAGATATGGTATAACTTTCAAAGCTGTGGGGATGAAGAAGAAGTAGAAACGATACAATAAAACCTGATGATGAACTGACGAGAAGAACGAAAGTCAGGTCCGCAAGCTGGAACCCTATTTAGGTCCGTTCTAGCCATCACCGAACAATGCGCTATTGGGACTATGCTCATCGATTGGTGCTCCTCGTTCAATAATGTCTGCAGCAGCTGTGGAGATAAAGAAGAAGTAGAAATACTGCTCGATTCTGCAGGAACGTTGACTCCGTACCCTGAGGTGAAGATCCCTGATGGACTTGGTTGGCGCAACGTAAGTTGAAATCACGGCTCTACTCTCTTTCATTCAAGATGTCGAACTGGTTTGCCCCGGATTGAGACTGTCGGTTAACTCCGGAGGGACCATTAACCTCCGAGTGGAAGTGCAGCCTGTGCACCACACGAATTTTCCTAATTAAGGGGGTCCTCTACTCTCGCGGTTTCGAAAAATCTATTTTTTTTTCATAATTTAAATCTATATGTATCTGACAATACGTCACAGAAACGATTCCGTGAAAATCACATTTCTTTGCATGTTGCTGGGAACCGAAAGGTACCCGTCCCCTGCCGTTTTCGAGAAACTAATTAATCTTTAAACGCGTTTTCCCGAAAGTAGTGTTTTTTGGCTGCCGAGTAAGAATTTTTTTAAAAGTATTAGTCCGATTTCGATAATTTTTTTTTTAAATTGTTTAGAAAACATACTGCTATGTTTTCCCGAGTACGATTTTCAAAACTTTATTTTGTTCCGTTTCTATAGCGCTTAATAGGTCAAAAAAGAGGTGAAAATTGGAATTTTACACAAATTGTTGCATAACTTTTACACAGTGCAAAATAAAAAAATTCTGTCTCGGGAAAAGATAGTCAACGTTACTATGATTGTAACGAATATCAATTTTCTGATTTCAGATCACCCCATTTCAAGGTCGCGGGAGTTTTTTTCCTCTTCAAAAATGAAAATTTAAAGTCAAAACATGTATTTCTAAAAATAAAAAAAAAAATTGTTAATTGTATGCAGTAGATCTTTCGTAAGGAATTCCCCAAATAACAGCTCAATTTCTTGCCTGAAGAGTAGAGGACCCCCTTAACTGAACCTAACTAGGGGGCACTGAACCCAAGTAGCGGGCGTGGTACCTTCCCTACAATTCACATTTCAAATAACAATTCGAATTTCATTTCATGTCATTTCTAGATTATGTTTTTCTAACCAAAAAATGAGCTGCACAATTGATAAAGGGGGCGTGGCAACTGTCATATAACTCATATTTTTAATAGTTTAGCACAGTTTTTTAGCCAATAGTTACACACTAAAAATGGACTGGAGTTGTTGCTTAATCATGGAAAAATACTCTTCTGACGTTGAACAAAAGAGTTGAACTCCTCGTATTTACCCCCAGCAAAGCCGGGTCCTCGTTGCGTATATAAAGAAAAGAGTATACAAAAGCTTATGTATCTGCATACACATAGCGAACACATTAAATATGCCAAAACGGCGGTAAATAAAACGAAAAAGTAAACTTTTTAATTTGCATGCGTAGGCGCCGAGCGCGTCCGCTGTGCGTAGGCTAATGAAATTGTCGTGCAGTCGAGCGGTGGATGGGTGGGCGCAGGGGGCAGCGTGTAGGGGAGTACATTTGCAACATAAAAATTGCTCGAATTACTTGTGTCAGCGTGTGTGTATGTGTGTGTGTGTGTGGCGTGTAAGTAGAAACAACTTGGCGGGCGGTGGCTGCGCGAGGTCGGACGCATATGTGTTCTTAAAAAGGATTAAGTTAATGCGTGCACGTGCTTTGTGTGCACAGCGCATTAAAATTACATTTTAAACAAGCAAATTATTGCAATTAACAGACGCTCGCGGCCATTGGAATTTGCTGCCGGCGGCTACGGGCGTAAAGCAGCGCAGCAAGGATAACTGCTCAGCTATAATGTGGGCAGTAGTTTTTTTGTTGTAATGTTTTCTTGTTGTATCTTTGCTTTACATTTGTAGGAGATTTAATTTTGTTATATTGTAATTACAGCGAAATTTATTGCATTGCTTTGTTGTTGATTTTTTGTTGTTATGCGTTTTTGCCGACGGCTATTAGGCAGGATAATGCTTTTTGTATTTTTTTAATTTTCTACATGAATGTAAAGCATTAATTACGCGCATAAGAGTACAATGGAACTAATGGCGTAGTTGCTTAAAATTTTCTTTTGGATAAAATTCTAAAGTTTTGAGCTGCTTTGAAAACTGAAAGAAATTCATTATTTCATTTATTCCTTTATTGCTGAGCTCATTTTAATACTGAGCTCATTTTAATACTGATTTGTATTTAGTTGCATGAGCTTAGTTACTAAGTCATATCAATTAGTTTGGAGTTTGTTCATACTTTACTGAACCTACAAAAAAAAAATACTCTGAAGCTTGGGAAAAAGGTCCGCCTAAGGAAATGATTTTGATGATGAACTTTTCTTCCCCTAATTCTATAAAATTTTCTTTCATTTCTTATTACAAATTGAATTATTTTCTTAGTAAATTCTCAACTTTAGGCTTATTTCTCACACAAAATTTACTCCGAAATACTCCGAAACTTCTCGTAGTTAAAAACAAAAGCTCAATATGGACTTGTAGTATGACCAAAGTTACCCCAAAACTATCTGCTACTCACATCTCAGGAAATTCTATGCCCTTTCCCTCTAACAACTTTATTTATTTCCATGTTTTTGCTTGTGCTGCAATAAATAAATCTTGTTTCCCCTCAGACTGTTTCGTTGCGTATAAAACTTTGCCTCCCATATGGCGATTGTGTCTATGAATGCGTAAAAGTGCGCTAATTTCGTAATTAATTACATAACTTAGTGCCAATTGTGTGAAATTAATTTGACTTAAGTGAATTTGTGGCTGTGTTTCGTTACTCACAACGAACTAAGTCGATGTCTTCGACAACTTGGCGTACGCGTGTGAGTGCTTGTAGCTGCACAACTGGCATTGATTGCGATTGTGTTGAAGTTAAACTGAAGTTCTTCATCGGATTTTTTATTTTTGTGAGAATCAAACACAAAAAGGGTAAACAAAGGTTAAAAAAATTGTATGGGGAAACAATATTTTTTGGGCCTTTTGACTTCAAATTTGGTGAAAGCATTTCTCATGTGAAATAATTTGATACGCGTTTTCATTTGTTCGCAAATCAAAATCTGACAGGGTCAATGATGGGATATGAGTTTGTGTGGGGAAACATGATTTAAGAGGTCTATTGACTTAAATTATAATGAAAACACTTTAAATAAGATATAACTAGATAAGTATTTGTTTATAAAAATCTAACGGGGTCAACAAAGGGTTAAGAGAAACTTGATTTATTGGCAGTTGGAACCCCAAGAGTGCTGAAATTAACAACAATTTTAACTTGGGTGGTTTAATAAAGGCTTATAAAAATATGAATATTGGTCGCGTTTCTTAAAATTCTTAATAGCAACAACAGAAAATAAACTAAGTGCAGAATTGACAAATTTGAAAAATTCTTGTGACGACTCAGAAGCATAGAAAATCCAAATTGACAAATTTGCAAAATTTTGCCATAAGTTTTGAATGTATTTTTGCCCTAAACCAGAGTTGCTTGTGGCGAATCAGAAGCACAGAAAATCAAACTGATTTTGTGGTCACCTGAGTGTGAAGCGACATCATCAAAAAGATCTCTCGCTAACTAACTGTAGCAGGTCTTTTGTAATTCTTTTGTTAGAAAACTTATCACAAAATGGTGAATACCACCACAGTTTTGATTATTGTTGTGGCCATTTAAGCGGTGAAATTTCTGTGAAAGTGAAAAGGGTGTCAATTGCATATATTGACACAATTTTATAGCTACACAATCGTACATATGTGTGTTATAAATATATATATGTATGTCTATAAATATACTTCTTGCCGCAAATGTATTCGACATTGAGAAGTGAATGTGTGCATTTGTGTGAGCAGAAAAGTCGTCTCGCAAATAGATTTTTGTAATTAAAATTGTGCAGCGTGCGGAAATGAAATATGGCCGCAAAATTTTGCATATGTCAGCGGCGTCCTTTTTTTTTAGACACTCACAACATGCTCGAAGCAAACTGCGTAAAGAAAGCGCAGACCGACTGGCAGCTGTTGACAGCGCCGAAAGAGGAAAACCTTAACAAGGTTTTTCGTTTCCAGCACATTAAAATAACAAAGCACAAAAAACAGAGATTTGAGAAAATTATAGCAAACAGCAGCACACACACACACACAGGACACAGGAGTAGCGCTAAAGGTAGAAGAGCAGCAGAAGAAGTACATAGAAGAAAATTGACAAATTGTGCTAAAGCGCTGCGAGAAATGCTTAATTGCGAACAATGCGGGCCCGCGGCTCGAAGTCTAATCGACCCACACACCGACAGGCCGACATGCCAAATCGACCAGAATGCGCTGCATGGCATAAAGGACACAAAAACAACCACAGCAGACATCGAATAAACAATATAATGAAAGCAGCCAACGTCGGTTCACTGTGGACAAAGATTAAAGGCTGCGATTTCAGTCATGGAATTTGTTGTTGGCTCTGTGGGTCTATGTGGCGCCAGCGCCAGAAACGTTTAAACGTTTGTCTTTTTTTATTTATTTGTGTAGATACGCACATACATACAAACATCGCTGAATATATTTGCAGCCTGTTTAATGTGATACACAACCCACGCATAATCCTCCTTCGGCAGGTTTGACAAATTTAAATTATTTGCACCCTTAAGCAAATTTGTTGTTGTCGCTTTAGGGTCAGCAGACACGTTCTTACGTTTGACTTGATAATTTTTTCACAGCCCAAAAATTCACCAAATCGAACGTTCCGCGGCTGCAAATCGTCCCAACTGCCTTTTGGGCGTTTTACTTTCAGAATTCGAAATTACTTCCTGATTTACTTACAAATTTATGCCGGTCGTTTCGCCGGCTACATCAGTCAGTTGTAAAGTCCACAACAGCCACAATAACAACAAAGTGACAGCACCCTTTGTCGACTGGTTTCGAGGGTCGCGCGCATATTTAATGCAATTCAATTTCAATTCGTTTTCAATTATTGATGAGGCGTTGCTGGAAACTTTATCGCTGGGCTGGGCACTGATTGGGGTGGAACGGGGTGGGGCTCGTTGTTGCTGTATTGCACTGATTGCTGTTACAATTGAGTTTAATTGAGTTGAGTAGCGCCATGAGTGAGTAGCGACAGGGGTGATGGGAATTCAGGAGGGATTGTTGGTTTTTGTTTTTGGTTGGGTACAAGCAATTAATAATAATAATAGTTACGGTATTCACAGCTCTGTTGAGTTTAGTTCAGTTCTAAAAACAGAAAGCAGACTACATTATTGATTTTATATCATCACATCACAAAGACACAAAACCCCTGAAGCTATACTTAGGATCAGAAAAATACATCCTGGAGATACCAAAAGAGCTGAACAGCTGGTTTTTGTTAACGTTTCACATGGCCCATGCAACCCTGTGTCTATGAAACTGGTAATACAGAATAGCTTTGTGAAGTGTTTGAAAGGATACAAGCTTAGAATTCAATAAATAAAATAGCAAATGCTACTCAAGCATTTGGCTGACATTGTGAATGCCGCCAATGTTCTATAGGTCTTTCTGTGTTTTGTGCTATTTAGTTTTTGTTGTTCCTTAATTTTTATTTGCTCTCTTAGCAAGACAATGATAATGCATTGTGAATACCACTAGCATTTACATGAGCTTTCAACTTTCTAAATATTCAGAATAATGAAATATATTAAAAATCTTATTCAAATCTATTTGGTTGTTATTTAGTGTAAGTTTGTTCTTTTACTTAAGAATTTGACTGAGATTGTGAATGCCGCTAATGTTCCATGGGTCTTTCATATTTGAAATTGTTTCAATTTTTTTTGTAGTGTTCTGAGTTTCGTTGTAATTTCATTTCAGTTTGCTCTCTTAGCAAGAAGCTTACAAGACATTATGAATACCGCTAATATTTTGTAGACATTCCAACTTCAAGTATTCAGAACGTTGTAACATATTTCAAATTTAATGTATATGTATTGTGTTGTTATTTAGTGAAAATGTACTTTTTTACTTCAACATTTCTAATATATTGTGAATACCACCAATGTTCTACAGGTCTAGAAATACAAATTCTGCAGAATACTCGTATGTGTTGTGTTATTCTGTTTTTTGTTGTTCTTTAATGAAAATTTGCTATTTTAATATAACACAAGACATTGTGAATACCGCCAATATTTGCGAAATCTTCAGAATGTAATATTTTCAAACTATTAAAAAATCTACCATTAATGTATTCTGTTTTTGTTAAGTGTAAATTTGCTCTCTTATCAAGATGGATGCTACACATCGTGAATGTCGCCAATGTTCCATAGATATTCCAACTTACAAATCATCAGAATGTTGTAATATAGTTAAAAACAATAATACATATTATTACTTTTAAGGGTAAACTTGCTCTTTTAGTAAAATAGTTGTTAGACATCGTGAATGCCGCAAATTTAATTCAAGGTTTTTCTATTTCAAAATCTTCAGAATGTTGTATGAAGTATTAAAAACATTTCCAATTTACCGTAACTTTATTTTGTTCTTGTTTAGTGAAAATTTGCTTTCTTACCAAAACAGTTGTTGGACATCGTGAATGCCGCCAATATTTTCTACATTTTCCATTTATGCTTATTTCTCTACTTACCGCAATCAGTATGTATTTAAGTTGACGACATCATTTTAAATGAAAACACGAATATTGGTAATTTTATTAAATTCCGTTTAAATGTATTTTTTCTCCGTCTCTCTCTTTCTCTGTCTCTTTCGTCCTCATGCCCTACTTGTGCTGTTTCTTTTCAATTTTCGCCAGCAGCTTTGTCGCTCAACCAAGTTAGGTCTCGTCTCGTCTCGTTTATGTGTTGGCATTGTCGACATTTTGTTGTTGTTGTTGTTGTTGTGCCAAAAGTGAAGCAAGCAGACTTGGCGTGCGCATGCACAATTTTTGCTCTCACATTCGTAATGTGTTTTGTTTTTTTGCAATATTTGCAAAATCGACTTTTCGTCCTGCTTGTTGTTGTTGCTGCTATGTTTGTTTTTGCACTAATTTACCGTTTTGCAATATGTTTCCTCTTTATTAATTAATATACGCAATATTTATTTAATAATTTTCATAATTATCAATTATCGTAACCAGCATCATTTCAATTTAAATACATTATTCAATGCTTATTGGGGGCTTTGTTGTTGCTGTTGTTGTTTTTGTTGGTTGGTACTTAATTTACGTTATTTTATTATAATTCTCTTTCTCGCGCGCGTTTTTTTTCATAATGAATTTTGTTGTTGTTTGTTTTTGTTCTTTGTTTTGTTGTTGTTTGTTTTGTTTTGTTGTTTATGTCAATTTAAAAACATTTCAATTTGAAGTATAATTGTACATAATAATTCATAATCGTCATCAGCATCATTGTTTTATTAATAAAATTGTATATTTGTTTGATGGTTTGTGGGTGTGAGTGTGAGTGTGCAATTTCAATTTGCAATTCTTGCATTTCAATTAAAATTTTTAATTAAATGTTACCCAACACCTAACCGGCATTATCGATCCCCAACATCAGCGTTTTTCTCGAGCAGCACCAACTGCAAACTGCCATCAGCTGCAGCAACAAAATCAATTGCCGTTATGCCATAAAATGAGGTTGGGGCGCAACATTGGCGCGCTAAATACATTTGGCTGTATAAGTGGATTGTTGTTGTTGTTGTTGTTGTATGGTTGTGTGGTGGTTGTACATTAAATGCGTCAGTGGCGCAATTAGAAAAAGATTTGCATTGAGCATTGAAGTTCAGCTAAGAAATATGTTAAACCAGTCAAAATTATAAAAAATATATATTAAATTTATGAAACAGAGAAGAACATTGGAGTTAGTGAAGTCCTTAAGAATGTAGACTTATTAAATATTACTGTTAAAAGAAAACCATTGAGAAAAAGACGGTTCCAAGAACTTTTCTAGAAATTATTAAAATTATTAAAAATTTTTTTTGAAATTAATATTTGAAATTAAATTAATAATCAGAAAGTCTTAACAACTTGACTCGATTAAGCGCAGAGAAATATTCGAATTCATACGAAGAAAAGTCTTAAAGGATTTCATGCAAATTTTGGAAAATATGTTGATAAGACATAAAAACTTGTAAGCACTTCAGTTAAGTTTTCAAAGTTTTATTGCATTATTTTCCATAACTGAGAAATAATATTCAAATTAATATGACAAAGGAGATTTAAGTCCCTTTATTGCATTAATTTAATTTCTTTAATTAATGCAATTAATTTTTTTAAATAAACAAATAAATAAATAACTAAATAAATAATAATAAAAAAAATAAATGAATAAATAAATAAATAAATATGACAAAGAAGACTTAAAGGACTTCAAGGTGGATAAAAAACTTCCGAATTGAAACAATTTCACTCGTTGAAATTGAAATTTGACAATTTTATATGACAAAGAGACTACAAAAACTTACGAAAATCCTCAACAAAATATTTGAATTGAAACCACAGAAAAGTACCTAAACAGTCCATTCCAGGTATCGAAAAAAAAATTTTATTTGAATTAATACGGCCAAGAAGATTGTAAGAATTTCATCTAAATCCTCAAAGAATTGGTTTGAAATGATACTACAATATAGTTTTTGCGTACTTTATTCAAATAATTTAAATATGGTAATCGAAATAGGACAAAGAATCCTCACAAAAATATTCATATTGAAACGACAGCAAATCTCTCAGCCGTTGAAAAATAGTCTTTTAGTGAAAACAGACTTCATTTGACTTCATAAAAAAGACAACGAGCACTTAATTCAAATCGTTGAGAAATAATATTCGAATAAACATGACAAAAAGGTGTGCAAGGACGTCATGCAATTCCTCTGAGAACATTTCAAACCAAAGAGAAGCTTCTAAGCAATTAATTGAGATCATTCAATGATTGACTTTAAAATGATTGGGAAATTAAAAAATTACACAAATTGATAATAGAACCAAATCTGTTCTCCTAACCACTTCATTGACTGCATCACTGCGCAATTTGTGTGTTGGCTGTGTTTGACCTTCAGCAGCCGACAAAGGACAATGGCAAAGTGTGCGTTAAATGTACATCGCTCAATATGCCGCGATTTCATAAGTAAAGGGCAGCCTAAAAGTATGCCACAAAATGTGTTTCCCCTTATAAACAGAATTAATTGGAAAAATGTTTTAGCGTTAAAATTTCGCGCTTAACCGCTAAACACTTTCATCAAAGCAGTCTAATTATATTGAATCTGAAAATGGAACAAAATGAACAGCTCAACTTTCTTAAAGTTGGAAAGTGCATTTATTTTTGCTTTTTAATGGCATATTTTAGGCTGCATTGTTTTATGTTTATTTGTGGGCATTGTTCAAACATTACATAACTGGTTTTTGTTTTGTTTTTGTGCTTAAATCGCTTACTTGTTCGCTTACTTTTTTCATCTGTGTTTTCTTGCATTTGGTTGTTTGTGAAAAAGTCTATTTAGTACTTCATACTTTGGCCTTTGGTTTTAACTGCTAATTCCCTCAATGCAGCGCCCACTCGTCCCCCGCTTCAATTGACTTTCCATAGCTCTTTCAAACTGGTTTTATGTGAGAACGTTTTGAAATCCGTTTGAAAAAGAAGGCTGGCCCTTCTCGCTCGCAAACATTTCTTCGAAGCTTCGTAACCGGCTGCACCGTTACGCTCCGTTCACCTCGATTCTCGATAAACGTTTAGCCTAAAATCTTTTTAAAGTAGCTGACCGTCTCCGGCTGCGTGAGCACGCGCTTGCGGTTCGGATGGAACGGCGGCTCGGTCGACTGCTTCAGGAAGTTGTGCGTCGATGTCGGCTCCTCGGTCGTGGTGCGGTGGTGGTCGTGGCCGTGGCCGTGGCCGAAGCCGCCGTGCGCGTGCTCGCCGTGTTCGCCGTGGCCGCGGTGGTGATTGATGGCGCGCGCACTCTTCGCCGGTATGGTGGCCAGTGTTTGGTCCTCCCCTTCCACTTCCACTTCCCCAACAGTTGTTGTTGCTGATTGTGCTACGGCTGACGCTGCGCTCGCGGTCGTTATTGTGCCAGTTGTGGTGGTTGGTGGCGTTGTGGGCGCATTCGTGCTCGCAATGCCCTCAACTGCGCCTTTGTGCGCTTCCTTTGGTTCTGGCTGTGTGGCTGCTACGGTTTGTGTGGTTGTGGTTGCAGTTGTTGTTGTTGTTGTTTTAATAGGAGCCTTATATAATTCGGCCGCCTGGGTTGCAGTGACCGTTGTGGCTTTTGTCATTTCTTTTGGCTCCAATTGTGCTTGAGCGCTGCCCTCTTCGCCTTCACCTGCATCTTCTTCTTCGTCAACCTCTTCTTTAGTCGCGGCTTTGTCTTCCTGGGTCGCTGTGGTGCTGAGCGTTGCATGCGGCTTGTTGTTGTCAACAGATTCCGCGGCAGATATGGCAGCGCTGCCTGTTGTCCTCATGTCCACATCGGATGCTGGTGCTGTGGTGGTAGTTGTTGTTGTTGTTGTGCTGGTGGCTGTAGTTGCTGCCGCTGCGACATTATCAATTTTTGTTGTATTATCTGCCAGCTTACCGTTATCGCTGACTGGCTTCAGAATTGTCGTCTTCGGCGCCGTCGACAGGACGTTCGGCTGCCGCGCCGCCACTGCCTCCGCCATCTGCTCCGCTGCCTGGTTCTTGCTCGATGCGGAGTCATCAATTAATTTGGCATGTGTCTGTCCCAGCCGGGTCAACTCTTTGGCAATGACCACCGCTGCCTCTGCAGCTGCCTCCACTGCTGCCTTCAGTGTGCTAGTTTCAGTTGCTGATGCTGTTGTTGTAATTGTTGTTTTGGTTGTGGATGTTGTAATGCTGTCAGGGGACGTTGCACTCGATGCGTCCAGGTCGACAGCAACCTTGGGTGTTGACTCTTCATTGATGGTTGTTGCTGCTGGTTCCTTTGGCTCCTTGGCGTCCGACGGAGTGGCGCTGCTGTCCGCGCTGATGCTGGTGGTCGCCTCGCCGCGATGTGGCACGTGGTGCTCGCCGCCGTGCTCGCTGTGCTTCAGCGGCGGCACATAGTGCGACTTGACCAGCAGCATTGGCGGTATGAAGTGCGAGTTGTCGGCGGACTCTTTGATGTGCGGATGCTGCGTCTCCTCGGTGATGACGTTGCTGCGCGGCTGCTGCGGATGCATGGGATGACCAATGGTGGCTGGCGACTGGGTGGCGGCCGTAGCTGATGCGCCAGCAGTTTCAGTCGCAACGGCAGCGGACGCACCAGCGGTGCTCACTGCTGGCGACTCCGAACCGAACGTGGCGACTGCCTCTGCGGTAGTTTCTGGTGGTGTAGTTGTTGCTGTTGTTGTTGTTTCGGCATTAGTTTGCGGTGCTGTGGTTGTTGTGGCTATTGGCGACGCTGTTGTGCTGCTAGAAGAAGCTATGGCAGCAGTCGCTGTTGTTGTTGTTGTTGTTGTTGGCTGTGTTGTAGTCGTGCTGCTGCTGCTATCTATTGTGGTAGTGGTGCTCGGCGCTGCCGTTGTGGTAGTAGTAGTTGTTGTTGTTGTTGTTGCAGCTATTTTCTTCATCGCCTCCATTAGTTCCTTTTCGCGTCGCTCTTGCTGCCGCTGCTCCTCCTCATCGCTGGCCTGCTGCTGCTGCGACGAACGTTCCGTTATGGGCGCCATTGTCTTCAGATCTATCGGCAGAATTTTCTTCTTATGCGGCAGCGGCGCCATTATCTCATTCGAAACATCATCGTCCTGGCCGCGTTCCAGCATCTCCGGCTCGCCGCTCTGTGGCGGCTGATCGCCCATCATCATGTCGTCCAGCGACAGCGGGCGCTGCACTGACTGTGGCTGCGCGTTTTGTGGCTTTGCTGGCTGTTCCCTTGCGTCGGTGTATTTCTGTGGTTTGCTCTTCTTCTGGTAGTCGCCGGCAACAAACACCTTCTTGGCGGCCTTCTTTACCGGCTTCGGTATCTCGCCGGGTATTTTGAAGCCACTGTTGCCATTGTTGTAGTTGTTGTTGGTGCTCATTGGCTCATCGGCCTGCATCAGCTCGTCGACATTGAACTGTTCGATGAGCCGCTGCACGGTGTTCTTCTCGGTTTGCACCTGCTCGGAGATGTCGCTGCCGATGCCGTAGCTCTCGCCGAGCGGCAACAGTTCGATGTCGTTGTTCTCATTGTTGTCGGTGCGAATGCTGTTGATGATCTGCAGCGACTTGAAGTGCGAGTTGGTGATGTCGTTGATGCGCTGCGCCTCGAGACGTTCGCGCGGGCAGATGAGTTCACGCAGTGCGCGCTCGCGGTCCTGAGAACACAACGCGTGGGAAAGGGAGAATGAGAGAAGATAAAAGAAAGTGAGTCAATATATATATTGAAGGCTTCTAAGCAAATAGTCTGAAGTGAGAAGGAGTAAAATTGCTTCAAAAATATGTCTATTATGTGTAAGGACATTCATGTTTCTTAACAGGACATTAAAATAAACTTATGGAACTCTTTACATTTCATTCTTTACATAAGATGGCAATTTCTTTAAATCTCACCTCTTTGCCCTTGCACGACTGTCGGATGAGTCCCTCTTCGGCGCAGTTGCGTATCAGCTCAATGCTTGCCGTGTCGGCCATGTATTGCATTGTCAAGTTCGGCATATCCTTCAGTATGCACGAATCGGCCCAAGACGGCACTGAGACAAGAACGTTTAATAATAAAGAAATAGAAAATTGCATTAGGTATCCAGTTGCTGCTGCCTGCTCATTGAGCGTTTTTGGGGCACTTACCCGGCATTTCGCACAGGAACGAGGCCGTCTCCGGGCCGCCGCAGCGCAGCGCATGCCAGCGATAATCACGTATGGGATCGATGACGGCACACAATGGTGCATCCATTAGTGGCAGCGATTCGGCCCAGTAACCGGTGTCGGTCACCAGCGGACGTGAGTTGCTGTTGTGAAGCAAAGAAATGTGTTAAAATGTGGCCTATTTTTAGGGGCCACCATTGGGCGCGCGTCTTTGGCGCATTGCAATTGAAAGCCAGGCGGGCTGGCTGGCAAGGCAATTGTGTGCAGTTGAGTGGTTGCTATTCATGGCACACTTCTAGGCGCTACAAAGTATTTTGAGTTTGTTTGCGTGACGCATTGTGGGGTTGGGGTTAAAAATAGGTCATTGCGAGTTAAGTGTTGAGAGCAAAACTATTGCAGCAAAAAGGAAATTGCGCGTATTTATTGACTTATAAAAAAATTTATTTTAAATTCAAAATTAGGTTTTGAGCGGATTTTATAGTTTATATTTGATTATTTAAATAATTTATTGAAAATCTTTTTAATCAAAACGTACTCAATTTAAATGTAAATTTTATAAATAGTGCCAAAAATAATATTTAATGTTTTGTAATTTCACATATTTTATTACTATTTCCATGTTCAAATCAATACTTGTTACATTTTAAATTTTATTTGTTTTCATGCAGCTCGACAATGGAATTAGAACGCCAACTGATACTGTTGAAATATTCGCTCAGCGTATGCAAATTCATTTATTGTGTCAGCTGACAATTGCGTCGATTGACAGCCGACCAATGAAAATACAAATAAATGAACGAACCGAACCGAACGCACCTCTACCAACAACAATGGCGCATTAAATCAACACTGAAATTGAATAGCAACAAAATCAACATTAGACGCAAAACAATGGCACACAAAAATGATGTAAAAACAGTGCAGCAAATGGAAATTGGAAAACAGTGAAAAGACCGAATGTAAATAAATCGAAAAGGCGCGGCTGACGGACAGCTTAAATGTCTGTCGACACATTGTTGGCTGCCGCACTTGAATTGATAGCGACATATGTTGGCCTGTCGCTGGCAATACTTACGCCCACATAAAACGTTCGGAGCTCTGAGGCCGCATGAGTCCGATCCAGACGATGTCGTTCACGTCCAATTCCCGCAAAAGGTCGCGCGTTGCATCGAATTGGAAGCTATTGTCAACTGCAATCAGAGTGAAATGTGAAATGGACACAACGGTGACAAAATGTTTGCTTTGGTCAGCGAGCGGATACAGTAGACAGGGGAATTGGGTGGGAAGGGTATGGGGTTGGAAATTTATTTCAACTACAAGGGGCCAGCTGGTGCAAAAAATAGGGACATCATAGAACAAAAAACCGATAAGAAGCCCAAACATGGAGGGCAATAATGACATTAGGACAACGAGCGGACAAGAAAATTGTTAAAAATAGTGCTGGCGCTTGTGTGTGTGCAACACAATTACAGCGACAGCGTTTAAACTGCATTTGGTGCGCTCTCGTCTCACTTTTCGGGGCGCACAACAGCAGTGGCGGCAGCGCAGAATGTGAAATGTACACACACACCCACAGCGACAGGAAATACGCCAGCAATGTTGGCTGTTGCTGCTGGTAATGTAATTACGCTCACTATTCGAGCGCCGCTCCATACAAATTGCGGTCGAGCGCCAAGCAAAAGGGGGCAGGCCGTATTCGTTGGCAAAGGATTTCCGTCGAAAAAAATAAATAAAAAAATAAAGCAAAAATAGACAAAGAAAAATGGGGGGAAAAAGTACATACAATTATTTCGTAGGACAGCATGGAAAAGTGCATTGGCGCGTGGCGTTTAGGCTTTGACTGTCGGGGGTGCGTGCTTTAAAGCCGCGTCATAAGTGCCCGCCTCGAATTTAAAGCAACTCGTTAGCTTTCGGCGCGCCACTTGCCATTTTATTTGGAATTTTATTTTTGTCACTGTGCAGCACTGCAGGCGGTTTTCTGCACCACAAAAATATCAGCCAACAATGAAGCAATGCAAAAATTCGCTGCTGCCAACATGCTGCATGTTGCCTGCAGCTGACGGCAGCTTTGTCGGCGCGCCATGCAACTCCAGCTTTATGGCATTGTCGACGCGCATCCTTTGCATTCCTCAAACATTTTGCGTATTTGCTGATTTTTCTTTTGACGTTTCTGCAGCGAAATTGTTACATTCAAATGCGCTTCAGTGCTGTTGGATGTGTTGCAAACAAGTTTTTAAAGTCGACAGAAATCACAATTCGCCGAAAAACATCAGTTTCCAGTTTACTTGTTGCAGAATATACAGAAAATTTTACTGACTTGTGTATATCATAGTAGATCATTGGGTAGTAAATCTTTGTATAGTAAATAAATCATATCATACTGGAGGCTCCATTAAATCTACTATCTCCCCGACTAGATGGTATTTTAAGGAATGTCCTCTCCATTTTTCTCAAATATCCTCTTATCTTCTACTTCTAAATTTACCTCCATATTGTTGTTGTTGTTATAATGTTTGGTAATGTGTGTTTTGCTCGCTTCTGATAAATGTCTGACATTTTTTCATTTGCTAACTTAACCATCGTTTAAGCAGTTCTAACCCAACTTCCTTCCCAAGCTTACCTAACCCAAGCTTACCAAACCTAACTTTCAACAATTTTCACTGGTTATTAATTTCTCTGCAAATGGATACAATTGCCATCTGAAAGTACTTTAAAACTTCCAAATAGTTTGTTGAAGCTAGAGTTGCAAATTTGAGTGAATCCAGACTTCGTGGGCCCAACCATCTTTCAAGCTGATCTAACCACACTTTCATTACATTTTACTAGTTACTGATTTTTCCTCAAAGTATACAACTATCATCTTGATATTCAAACACATATAGTGTTTGAAATCAATATGTAGAAATTGTTTTCTAATAGTGCCGTTGAAATTCCAGAACGCTCTCCCTGGACCAATCATCTTTCAAGCTGATCTAATTTAACTTCAAATAAATTTTCTTCTTAACGTGTTCTTCTGCTACTGATTTATTCTTAGGGAATTCAATTATCTTCCTAATAGGCATACACATCTTTAGATGGTTAGAAAGATGGTTAATAGGATCCCGGTTCTTGCGCAGAAGCCACTGACCCAGTCATCTCTCGAGCTGATCCAAGCCAATTTGCCATAACGTTTAAGTATTTATTTCTTTCTACAGTATGCAATTTCCTTTCTATACAGCTTACAAATTTCCTAATGTCCAGTCAACAGTCTATCTGACTACTCGGTTTCACCATTGACCTGTCATCTCTCGAGCTGATCTAACCCAACTTTAACCCCACTTTACCAGTTGCTAATTTTTCCCCTTAAAGATGTGTTAACCATCTCATGACAAATTCCAAATGGTTCCCCTTTCGACTGCCCAAACAACAGACTCCACTGTTGCTCTGTATTAAGATGACCCTGTCCTCCACACAGCTGACCTAACCTAACTTTCCCCATGGTTTTCTAGTGTCGATATTGCTTTCACTTTTTGTTGTCACTTATCTTTCTACTCTTTCACTGCATTGTCAGTTGGACTGTCACACCTTGTAGCAAAATGCTAAAAATCGGCTTGCAACGCATATCTGAATATGCGAAAATGTCTTTTTTTTGTTTTTTGGAAGCAATTTTGCCCATTTTCACTGTACGCGATGGCAAATTTTATCTGACAGGCTGAATGTTATGTTGTTGTTGCTGTTGCCGAACTTTGTCGTCGCTTGTTGACATTTTAAGTGATAACATTGCTGGCGGCATTGGCGCCTCGACAACAGTCACAGCTTTTGAATTGGGCTCTGCGGCTCAGCGGCGCCACTTGGCGTTTTTCTTTGCTTTAGCTTTGGTCGAGCGCCGCCCTCTGTGTCCATTGTCCTTTTGTCTGCGGGGCACAACACTTGAAATTGACATAGACAGCTGCAGACGAGGCGCTAAATTTTGCAAGCGCCGCAAAAGGCCAAAGCAGCCATCCGGGGACAGACAATGCAAATGGAGCTATTTCACATTCACAACGTTTTTTCAACGCTCGCATACAGTTTTATTGCGTGAGATCAGTTCGGTTCTAGTTGTGTGCGCATTGGCAGGAAGTTGTGTTCAGTTTAGTTTGTGAGTGGTGAAATTTTTGTTCAAGACACTGAAAATTTTGCTGAACTGAGCTGAAAATTGCTTGTCTTTTTTCGAAACTTTCTGTTAGACTTGTTTAGTACGTGGCCACATATTTGTGGCATATTTTTAGGATCAATTGGGATTGCTTTAATTTTAGATATTATTGAACAAATTTTCAGAAGTTCCCTTTTTCCAGAAATTCTGTTGTGTTCAGTTGCAGAGTACAAATCTTTTTGTTTATGATATTTGGCTATGACAAACATAAAACTTTCCTTACTTATATATAAAATTGTTTTGGTTACAACTTGAAAAATATTCAATATATATATAAAAAGTCGAATCTTACAGCAAATTCTTTCGATTTCTCCACATTTATGAAAATCGCTCTGAAATGGTGGATCTGCTGCCTAACAAAAAATTTGCATGCATCAAGTAATTATGAGAAAAAAGTTTTGCCTACTTATAGGATGCACTTTAAGTGTGTTTTGACCGCCTTTAATTTAATATTAAAAGAAAAATAAAAATCTTCATGTCACTTGCAACACAGTTTGAAAGGTGTTTTGTATACTCTGCTCCTATTGTTTCCCCTCCCAAAACATTTCGTTGTGTGTATTTTTTGCATTCTTGTTTGTTTACTTATTTTGTGTATTTTTTCAATGAAATGTCCAAACAGCTTCTGGGCATTTGTGTGCGCGCCCAAGCATTGAAAACTAAATACGGTCAGGCAGATTTGCCTGTCACTTAGACCAACGCTGCCCGTGCATTGTTTTTGTTTTGTGCTTCTAGCAACTTTTATTTCGATTTCCACTTTTGTGAGCGATTTTCGTTTTCATTTTTCTGTCGTTGTGCTTTTCATTTTCTTGACAATTTTTCTTCTGCTCTGCATTGCCGTGGGGCATGACAGGCAAAAATATCGCGCAATGTCAAGTGGATCTGGTTACGCTATTGACATCTCAAGCATTCGGGGTCAGCAGTTGAGGAAGCCAAACAATTTAAGTGAAACAAAAATGTGAAATGAAAAATATATCAAATAAGAATTACTGTGCGGTTGACCACTTGAGTGCATGTCTACAGTTTTGTTAGGTTTTGGGCAGAGAAATTTGTAAATATTTCTATTTAGATGTTAGCTGCCACTCACCTGTCACCAAATTGGCATGATGGAACTGACAGACGGCGTCCGCTTCAAACCAGGATATTCGATCGCGAAAGAAGCGATAGAAAACATTGAGACCCTCCTGCGGCATGGTCCAGGTGTTGCTGACATTCACCTGCAAGAAAATAAAAGAAAAGATTTTAAATTAATTTAAATTAATTGAACTTCTTAATGCATTCAGCAAAAGAAGCAAAAGTCCAATGGGGAACACGTGGCGTATGAGTAACTTTGGTTAATTTTCTAAGAGCATTTTTATTGCATCGAAACTTGTGTAGAACTTTGAGTAAACTCAATTTGTGCGCTAATAAATTTTGCATTGATTTGTCAAATGTAAAAATTACATCACCGTTCCCTGCTCCATCACTTTTCTCCAACTTGTTTTGTTTGCTCTTGTTCACTTCACAGCTCCTTTCCTTATTTCTTTATTTTATTTTTCTTAAATTTTATTTTTTCCAATTTAATTTCTATTCTTTTCTCATTTCGACTTTTTGTTTGTGTGTCATTAAGCTTAATTCCCGAAACCCCAGCAAAATGTTTGCGTTCATTTCTTTTTAATTTCTTTGCTGTTTGTTTTATTCCTTGCGTGCGGCATTCCACACGCGCTGCTTCATCAAAAGTTTGCTCAACTTTTGCACAGTCAAGACGGCAGCGGGAAGTGCAGACTTACCAGCGCAAGGAGAGCGCAAACATTGTGCAATGACTCGTTCGCTATTTGAGTGTAAATCCTGCAAACCGCACAAATGTCTTGGGCGCAGTGTGAAATTTTTTTGATTGCACTCACTGGCTGCTGTTGCTGTTATTCTGATGTCATAGAAAAAAGAAAAATGTGGGCGCTCAAAAAACTGGAACAACGCCAATGTACAAAGTTTGGCCATACGCTGACGAATTGAAATCCTTTTTGGCAGCGTTTGGCTTTCTGTGCTTTGGTGGGTTTGTCGTTGGGTTTTCGTAATTCGTCGCTGGTTTGACTGCCTCTGCTTTTGTCTCTTGGCGTCTGTCTAACTGAATTTTTTCTTATGTTAATTAGGAAAATGCAAATGGTTGACGCAGTGCGGTGCGGCTTTTGCGTGGGATTTGTGCGCCTTTTGTTTGATGACGCTTTGCGGCATTCTTTTGAAATTCTTTACGCGCCTTGCCTGTGTTTGCCTCCATTTAATTAAGAAAAATATCAGAGTACTTGATTAACTTGTCCCGCGCTGTGGAAGTGAAGAGCGGGAATGCGTGGCGTATGAGTAACGTTGCTCAATTGCTTTAATTTCCAAGCGAGTTTTAATTGTGCTGGTATTAAAGAAGTTTGTATGAAGGATTAATTATGCAAAACAGATAAAGAAACTAGAAAAAAGTTGAACTATTTTAAAACGCTGAGATAATGCAATGTTCCTTCTCTGTCATTCTGTAGAGAGTTCCGGTTTGTATTGCATGGGTTTTAAGTCACGCCAAGTGAGCAATAAGTGCTGCAAAGTCTGCTTTCAAGCCTTTTTTAATGTTCAAGACATTAGCAAAAGCTATCGCGAATGGCTTGCAAGAGCTTGGACTGTTTGTTGCAAAGTGCGCAATTTTACTTATTTTTCAGTATGTCTCATATCTCCCTTAGATATCTCACATATATGCAGCTTGTTGAATTCCACACAAAGTTCCATATTTAGTCAATGAAGCCAACTTTTTTTTCCCCAACAGTTTAACTGTTTTCGCTTCATTGATTCTCTAAGGCCAAAGTTCAAATGCTTCAATGCCTTACATGTATGTGTGTGTGTGTGTGTGTGTGTGAATGTTAGAGCTCACTCTGCGAGTAGTTCGTAATCCGCCTAACTAAATGTCACTTAAATGCGCAATTACCTCCCGCCCCGCCGTGTCCACAACTTTTCACTCTTGACTAATGCGAGTTAAATTGCCTTTGGGTGGTTGAGTCAAACAATTAAAGTGAAAATAAATCGCAGGCAATCGAATAATGGCTACAGTGGCAAACCCACGGGGCGTATGAGTGACATGAGGCGGCAATCATTGTCAAGTTTTTGATTGTAAAATAAGTTTTAAGTGTTGTTTGGTGGCACAGAATTGACAGCTGTTACGTAGCGACACTTTTTTGTAATAAGAAATCATTTTTAAAGTGTTTGGAGAAGAGTGAACACGTTTTTGTAATAATAAATCATTTTGAAAGTGTTTGGAAAAGAATGAGATAAGTGATTGATGAAATGAGATGAGTGAGAGATGAGATGAGCTGATGAAATTGTCTTATCTTTAGATATAGAAAATGCTGTTGAAACACTAAGGGATCTAAAATTTTTAGACCAAATATGTCTAAGTAAGTAATGTGGGTGAACACTTCAAATTGCTGCACCTGTGGGAAAAATTAGGAGCAGGATTAAATTTTTTAAGGTATTACAATCTCGCAAGGCTTCCATACCTATAAAACTACATATTATATCCGCTGATATCTCGAAAAGTACACATCGAATTTAGCTAACTAATTTGAGAACCCGATTAAATAAATCATCAAAGCAAAAGTTGATAAAAATACTAAAGAAAATACAAAAATTTAAAAATGAAAAACCGTCAAAATTACCGCAGTGGTCTTTAACCAGCACTTTTGATAGGTCTGCAGAGCATTAAAGATGCATCTTAATGCCAGTAAAATGAAACCCTTCTGGACCAAGAGATGCCTTCTGGTGCCATAAGCTCAACTTGGACTTGACTAGTTCCTGTTGCGAGTTATTTTTCTCTGTTCTTAAGACATTTCAGGTGATTTCAAGACCTAATGTCATTTCCGACGGACTTTTGATCCATTAAAGAACGAAGTAAAATTTTGTTTCAAATTACAAGTTTTGTGCCCGTTTTTTGTGGGAGTAAAAGGGATAAAAGTGCTAAATCTTTATTAATTTGTTAGAGTGCAGCAATTCACTTTCTTCTCAGCCGCTTTCACATGTGTTGTAAAATATGAAATCATTTATTATTTTTTACAATTTCATGCCGTGGGTGCTGCAAAAGCTGTAGCAGAAAAATCTGCGTCGAAGAAAAAGTAGACAAGGACGCGCTGCTATTATCCTTAATTTAAAATCATGGCGTAAAATAAATGGTTCGTTTGCTGGCAGCGTTGTCTCCGCAAACATTTCGTTCTCAGCGACGTTTTGTTTTTCGCGCCGCTGCTGCACATCAACGCTGCGTTTCACTTGGCAGTGGGTGTTTTTTTTTCAATTGTGCTCGAAAGCGGTTGGAAAAAATATAATTTATACGTTTGCGCGGCGACGTTGTTTTTTCGCCTCAACTCGAGCACACAAATTATTATCACTCGAGGGAGCAAAGCAATGAGCACGCGCGCCCGCCATGAATGACAGAAGACGGAGCGTCGCGAAGCGGCCAAACGCGAGAGCAACAAGAAGCAAGAACAGCAGCAACAACTGTAAAAACTGTAACACAACAGTTGAGAAAACGAGTAACTGGCAGCGGCGGCGTTCGAATGGCTGGAAGCGCCAACAGCAAAAAAAAACGACAACGATTCAGCGAAAAGCATTATAAAAATAATGAAAGCGCCAGCAGTCGCCGGTGCGGTGAGTGATGGAAAGCGGCGATAAAGAGATGACAAAAAGCGCCACACAAAAGCCAAAGGAAGCGGCGATAAGGCGCGCTGTGCGGGCCGAAGAAATGAGAGAAAGAAAGCGCAACAAGACAAAAACATAATGATGGCAAAACTTCGCTGTGTCTTTATGTGTGTGTGTGTGTGTGTGGTGAGTTTGTGAGAAATATGCAAATTAATATGAACGAGATATGGAAATGAAATAAAATCAGCGTTGGCAATGCTACGTGCGCAGTGTCAATGTTGTATGAGTGTGTGTGTGTGTGTGTGTGTGTATGGAACGAAAAAAGTTGGTTTGGCAAAGCAAAAGGATGTGGAAAAAGATTTTAATTGCAATTTTACTCTGTTTGAGCGCACAACCAAAGGCCAGAAAGAAAATTAAAATGCGATTCATTGCCAGCGGCGTTGGAGAGAGGCCGACGCTGTGCAGTGTTTGTGGCCGCTGTGGCAGCGCACATAGTTGTTATTGTGCGGTTATTGCGGTTCGCTGGTTAGATAATTTAACATTAATAATGAGGAGTTTGTGCTGACGCTCAGTGAGAGCAGCTGCGGTTTTTGGCAAAGCACTGAGAGAGAGAGAGAGTAAAAGGATATTAAGAGACATCAATCAACAATATGAATTAATATTTTATGTGGTCCCCAAAAATAAGTTGACAGGTGAAAGTTGCTTTATTTAGACATAGCTTTGGGTTTTTAAAAATATGGTAAAATTGAAAATCTTTTTTAAAGTCGCTCATAGTAATTTATTTATTTATTTATTTATTTATTTATTATACTTTAGCCAAATATACATTAAGACTTACTGACTAACAGATATTAATTATAACGATGATCTTAATTTAATGAGAACGTCGTTTTTAGGCAGAGCGACATCGAGTTCCGCGAGGTCGTTTAACTCCGACAGGGCTCGCGCGAGCGGAGCCTGCCGAGCATAGTTCGACCGACAAAAAGGAATTGCAAACGTGTTTGTATGCCGCAAGTTCCGGACTGGAACACTAAATCCGATCCTACAGAGAAGAGCAGGGCAATCAATTTCCCCATATAGTAGATTTAGCACGAAGGAACAAGCCAAAAAAGTTCGTCTCGAGTGCAGGGACTTGAGGTTCAGCAACATACAACGAGACTCATATGACGGCAGAGGCTCGGTGAAATTTAATGACCGCAGTGCGAATTTGATAAACACCTTCTGAATACGTTCAACCCGATTAATATGAGTAGCCTGATAAGGTCTCCAAATGAAAGAAGCATATTCAAGTCTAGAACGTACAAAAGCCGTGAATAGCAGTTTAAACGTATATGGGTCCGAGAACGCAGTACAGTTCCGTCGACAAAGCCCAGCATGGCATAAGACTTCGATATAATGTAATCGAAATGACTAGAAAAACTAAGTTTTTCGTCAAAAAATACACCCAAATCCTTTATTCTATTAACTGTTTGTAACACAGAGCCGGATATGGAATACGACGTTCGCAAGGGACTAAGCTTCCTTGAATAAGTAGCGTGAACACATTTGCTGATATTCAAAAACAATTTATTTTTTGCGCACCAGGTTTGAACATTGTCAAGATCTATTTGCAAGGCAGAGGAATCCGTCTCATTATTAACTACTGCATATATCTTGAGGTCGTCCGCATATAAAAGATAGTTAGCGAATGAGAAGCAGGAACCAATGTCATTTATAAACAAGACGAACAACAGCGGACCTAATATGCTGCCTTGAGGGACACCAGAAGAGGCAACAAATGATTTAGAAGACGTGCCATCAATCGTGACAACACAACGCCGATTAGTTAGGTATGATTTCATCCATCGAAGAAATGAGGAATGAAACCCCAGGCAAGCCAGTTTTGAAATCAAAACTGAATGGCTCACTCTATCAAATGCTTTGGCAAAGTCTGTGTAAATTGTATCGATTTGGTTCCCATTCTGAAAGGCGGAGAGACAGTCTTCAGTAAAAACTGCTAGATTTGAGACAGTGGACTTACCCCGTACGAAACCATGCTGATTTGGGCAAATCAGATTTTGGACACAAAAAATTAAGTTATTGTTAACCACACATTCAAAAAGTTTTGAAACTGAGGTTAATTTAGAAATTGGCCTATAATTAGACACAAGACTTTTATTGCCACTTTTAAATGTAGGCGTTATTGAGGCCTTCTTCCAATCATTGATAAACACTCCCGACGATAGAGATTTATTAAAAATTAATACCAGCGGTTCAATAAGAGAACTACACTTTTTAAACAAAATTACAGAAAGCCCATCCGAATCCGTATTTGTTGACATTTTGAGTGCAGCAATACCTCTTTCTATACTTTCTGCAGTCAAAATCAACGAGCCAAAAGAAAGAGCTGAATTTGCGGTTGAAAACTGATTAGACGAATCATCGGCTGAATCAGGCACAAAATTTGAGCTGAAAAACTCGGCAAAAAGATCAGCGGCACCTTGCCTAGTCACCGCAGTCTTATTCTCGTAATATACCGTTGAGGGTATATCTGAGACCGCTTTTTTTGGATTTTATGTAATTCCAAAACGCTTTCGGATTTTTTTTAATACCAGCCTCATAATTACGGATATGCTTCCTATACAGCGCCTTCGCCAATTTATTGTAGTTCCTCAAATGAAGCTGATAGTTTCTTAAGGTAGAAAGACTTTTAGAAACCCGGTATTTCCTGTAAAACTTATTCTTCAGATTTTTTAGGTGTTTCAGTTCTTTAGTAACCCACGGCAGCTTATATACCCTATTAGGAAAAGTGGGGATCAACTCCAGGCATGCTTTAGAAACGATAGATGTAAATATATCGTAGCATGCGGCGGTATTAGCATCAGAAAACAATTCGGCCCAGTCAACGTCACTGAGCAAATTATCCAAAGCAACAAAATCACAAAGATTATAGTTGAATGCAAAGGAGCGCGAGCAAGCTGGAACAGTAAAGAATTCAAAGAACTCAAGCTCGATGGTGAGCGGAGTGTGGTGCAAACACGCCGGAGAAATGGGGGAGCTACATTCATCTAACTTACAGTTTAGGTTTTCAGTGATGTACACCAAATCAAGCAAACGGTTAAGCTTATTGGCGAAACTATTGATTTGTGACAAACCGAAGCTAGTAAAGTTGTCCACAAAATAAATCTCATGCGAGCAATTTACATTAGTTGGAGTTAGCGTTTGAGAGCTACCCATATAGGACCACACAATGTTGCTCAGATTGAAGTCACCAAGCACACAGAACTGGCTCCCAACATATCTAGCAAAAATTGACGAGACATTGTCAACATGTGACTTGTAGATGAATTCATTGCTTGAAGGAGGAATATATGAAGCGCATATAAAGAGCAGCCCAGACGAACCCTGTACTTGCACACAGAGTTGATCAAGGAGTGTGTCATCGTTAACGAGGCGTACTGAAGTTGTGTGCAAACTACATTTGGCGGCGATTAGAACACCCCCTCCCCTACTAAGACCGGATTTAATGGAGTCCCTATCCTTGCGATACACATTGAACAAGCGAGGATCAAAAAACTCAGAATCAAAAAAGTTTGAGTTGAGCCACGTTTCGATAATAACATAGACGTCATAGTCCAACAACGAACTCAGCACTCGAATCGAATCAGCCTTGGTCCTCATACCGGAAACATTATGAAAGTAAATTTTGATGTTAGTTAGGTTGCCTCTGGGAGCCAACGCATTGGTCGCACTACCCGCGGCAGCCCCAGTTGAGTCGGGTGCTAAGCATTTGTTGGAGGCTGCGCCTGTTTTTGAAAAAAACGGAATGCGCGCACCCTAACATCAGCCGGCCACACGGATGGATCAAGCAACTTAGCATAGCATGAAGAAGAGACGCCCAATTTGAAATTAATACGCTTAAGTGACTCAATGGGCACGTCCTTCTTGATAAGTTTGAAGCAACTAAGCTGATGTTTTTCAATATTAGTTTGGCTGACCACGTAATTGATCAGACTGTCTTCAGTCACAGACGGCAAAAACGATGAAAGATGGAGCCACTTCTTAGATACAGCAACATCCAGACCCGAGTGCACATTTGAACCAACAACAACTACCTTTTGTCTCCTTCGCTTCTTATCATGCACTGTAACCCATGCGGTGTCAGCAGCAGTATGCACCGAGGCACTAGCAGCAAGCGACGAATGAGCAGGTGAAAGCGAGCAAGCGTCAGCGGGCGGCACAGCAAATGACGAGAACAGAATGTTAGGCGAAGTTTGATTATGCTCAGCTGCCGGAGCGTGAGCGCCAGCCAGAGAGGCGCACGAGAGAGCAGCCGGATCAACAGCAGCATGAAGTAATGAAGATGCAAATAGCGGCGCAGCGTTGGAAGCAGCGTGTGAGTTAGAAGCAGCAATAGCAATAGCGTTGGCTTCAGCAGCAGCATTGACTGCGCCCGTTGATTTTCCATCAGCACTGATAGTAGCGTGAGGCGAAGCAGCGATAGCGTTGACGTCAGCTGCATCGTTGGCTGCAGCCGTAAAGTTAGCATCGGCTCTGATAGTAGCATTGGGCGAGGCAGCGCGTATTTCAGCTGCAGTGACAGCGGCGGCATCGGCAGCAGCTTTGACACTGGCAGCAGCAGAAGGGTTGGCTGCAGCGATGATAGAAGCCCGGGGCGAGGCAGTAAGCATCCTAGCACTCGCGTTGGCGTTGGCGGCAGCAGTGGCACTGGGTGCAGCAGTAGAGTTGGCACCGACGCTATTGGTAGCGCGGAGTGAAGACGATCGAGCACCCAACTTGTCACTGGCCCGCATTTGCACAGGCGAGCGAGCAGCAACTGTAGGCGCAGCAGTGCGAACATCTGTAGCTTTAGAACGGGAGCGGGTGACAACGGACAGAGTCTTGCCCACTGACGAAGACGACGACTTAACTGCACTCAACTGCTCCGTGTGAGATGCTGCGAGAGAGTTCACGAGACTGCGCAAGTCACTCAATTTCTCCAACATTAACGGCACCACGGACGAGTAGGCAGAACGCGAATTTTTTATGCAATTGTCGCACCAAAAAATTAAATTAATGCTTGATTTAAGAGTTTCAGCAATGTCTTTGTTGAGGCCGACACATTTGGGGTGCCACTTAGATAAACAGGAACCACATGACACCGTGTCAAGAGCACTGCAGATCAACTTGCAATTTAAGCAACTGGTCATAGCGGAGCGAAAAGTAAACACGTCCGAACTCGACGACAGCTAGACAGCTAATTTAAAGACAAGGGAACGTTACACGTCTTCTGAACTGTGAAATGTTTAGAAAGGTAAAATTGTTCACACATCGAGACTAAATTGACTCTAGTAGTTAGTGCGTTACAGCACAAGTCTTAAGCGTGAGGATTCGAATCACAATACAAAGTTAACAAATCGTCAATTTTGGAAACTGTCCGGTAGCTGGTAATGTCAAACCTGTAAGATTAAAACTGTCCGCGAAAAGCTAAATGAGGGTAATATAGGCAACAATGGAACACTGGGCCGTGGTCTTTTATTGAGTTGGGTGTACTACAGTGAAGACTTGAGAAAAGAACCAGCAACTCTGATTATTCGACGAAAAGCGACACACTGTATGATCCGCTTTGGCAAATCTCTGAACAGGGGATGGTCATAGTCTTTCAGTTCCATGAAAATTTGCCACCTTCTGCGATACAAAAAAACATTAATTTCTTTGCCTTGAAAATGTTAATCCTCTATATCCTTGAACATTTATGTAGAATTTTCTTGACAAGTAAGTATGTTAAAACCCCAAATTTCCCTGATCACGTGTCAAAATTTCATTACTCTAACTATATATTTCGAAAGTTATTAAAAAAATGCGGAAGCTGCATTTCTAATGAAGTACACAAATTCTTATTGATTTGAGTATCAGTATTTTTTTGACACGTGATCAAGGAGATTTTGGGTTTTAACATACTTAGTTTTCAAGAAAATTCTATATAAATTTTCAAGGATATAAAGGATTAAAATTTTCAAAAGACCTTTTTCATATCCTTTTTTTACAAATATATGAAAAAAAAATTTTATTTAAATTCGTGAGCCTGTCCTCTTTCATTTGATATACATATCGCCATATTATAATGAGGTTAAGTTTTTTTTATTTTTTTTATTTTATATCCCCTTCAAAATTTTGAAGTCCTTTTAAAAGGACAAAGGAAGTAGAAATACAAAAAACTGAGTACGCAGAATTACTATGTTTGGTCTCTATTTTCACGTCCATATGGATTTTTTCCGGTGTGAAATTATTTTTAAATTTTTGTCGCACGGTGCTATATAGAAGCCAATGAAGCATTTGATGTGGTCAGTGCATGATTTCGAAGCGATGCTTTTTCCATCTATAATGGAAGATCTGAGTGCGTAGAAGCAGGTATTGATATCACTTGACGTGACTATAAGCAAAAAAGTCAGTGATGATGAAGCGATGGTCTTCCCATTCTTCCTTATCCACTGTCTATGATAGGAGGTCCAAGTACAGAGAAGAACCTATTGATCTCACTTGATGTGAAGTCATTGGATGATTTCGAAAAGATGCTTTTTCCATCTATGATGGAAGATTTGAGTATGTAGAAACAATTATCGATGTCACTTGATGTGATTTTATAGAAGCCATGGTCTTCCCGTTCATCCTTCTCCACTGTCTATAACAGGGGGTTCTATGTATATAGAAGCACCTGTTGATACCATTTGATTTGAAGTCAGTGGATGATTTCGAAGCAATAATTTTTCCATATATGATGGAAGATTTGAGTATGTAGAAACAATTATCGATGTCACTTGATGTGACTATTTATGAGCAACAAAGTCAGGGATGGCGAACTGATGGTTTTTCCGTTCATTGGCATGTACTGTCTATGATAAAAGATCTGAGTACGTAGAAAAACCTATTGATGCCATTTGATGTGACTACTAAGATGACAGTGGACGATGACAAAAGAATGGACTTTGCTTTCATTGTCATACGTTGTCGATGATGGAAAATCCACGTATGAAAAAAAGTTCTTGTTAAACTCAGTAAACGATGATGAAGCGATGGTCCTCCCTTTGATGGTCGTTCACTGTTTACAATGAAAGAAATTCTTTATGTAATTTACTGTGATTACAAAGAAGAAAAAGGCACACTTAAAGCAGAGCTATCTCGACACAAAGGTTGAACTAAATCTTGGAATAGGTCGTTAATTCCATGAAAATGATTACTGTGGAATTGGTTAGTGATTCCAATGTCGTACAGAAGTACATCGTTTATTTCATACCAAATCTTGCCAAAACTATGCAGAGAAGGCACAGATTCTCTGTCACTGCTCGGCTGTCTGTATACGAAGTTGGAAATCCCTAGGTTCTCTTGTAGGCATTCTTTTGTAGGCACATCGACTTGCAGTAAGTCAGATCACTTTTTCCTTGTGGTATCACAATGGGCCTTTTTTGTGGCCTAAGTGTTTCTTTCGGCAAGTCCCGTGCCTAGGCAACACTTTAACCTAACCTAACTATATGCAAGTGGCTCCAGAAGCTTTTCAATGGTCATAAACGTGCATTCCCTTCGGCCAATTGAGTGAATATCTCAACTTTGACTTGAATCGAACAGGACAAACTTCACAGACACCTACAATGATTCATCATTAATGAATATCTAAACTGTTTACCAATTTCCCTCTTTTCATGCATTTGAAAAACTTTTCAAAAAGACAACACTAACAAACTATTTCGAAATGCTTATATATGAATTTTCATGCTAAATTTATGCGAGCTTTTGTCGCTCAATTCAATTTTTGCTCGCTTTTAAAAATGTAATTCATGAAAACGCGTTGGCTGGCAGACAGTTTTAAAAGTCATTGTGAGCGCTTATTTAAAAATCAACCAGAAAATGCGCCAACGATTGCAAAACGAAGAAATGGCTGCAACAACAAAAAACACCAACAAAATCGACGATGCATTAAACAATGCCATTGCAAGCAGACGCGACGAGTGTGCGCCGGCAGAAATTAAGGCAAGAAAAATACGATTTGCAGAATTTGAAGCGATTTTATGCACAGCACACAGTATGCGAAAGGAGAAGAATGTGAGGAATGTGCGCAATGCGATGGGGGGGGGGGGCGGGCGGCAAATGGCGTAAAATAAATTTGCATGTTGACGAGATGAATGGCATGCAATATTTGAATGTCAAACTGAGAATATACGCGTGACAAGTAGTCAAACATGACGCCGACGGAGTGCAGCAGCCAGACACACAGGCGGACAGACAGACAGAGTGTGTCAGACAAACAGGACGTGTCACCGGCTGTTGACTGACTAATAAATGCACAAAGAAGAATTTCGTGAGAAGTGTGCGTGTTAAAAATGCATACGCTGAGCTGCTGACGGGCGGGGACGAGCGGGTGTGCATGGCAAAGCGTTTAAGTAGCGCTTAAGCGACACACTGAAGCAAAAAACGTGGTGAAATATGCAATTTTCGCTTAATAAAAACAACAGAAAAGCTTTCAAAGTGTGCTGCCGGCGTGATTAAGCAGCGCTCAAGACGTGAGTAAGCAGTCGCGCAGCTAATTTACTGATGCCCAGCTAAGCACTAAGTTTATTTTGCGCTGAATTTTGCTTTATGTGTGAAATGGTTGCGCAATTAATTAGGCAAATTTTCGGCGAAAAGGTATAGAAAGGTTGCTGCCTTGCTGCGCATTGGCATTGGCTTCTTCTAGACGAATGGTAAGAACCCATTACCCATAAAATGTCTATAAAATGTACCCATAAAAATGTCTTTAGAGATATCAGGGATATCCCACTTTCTTGAACAAACTTTCAAGAAGATATGGCAATTAATTGTCCCCACAAGTTGATGTAAAATATTGCCGTTTAGTTGGTTTTTTTGAAGGCCAAAAATGGGTAAAAAATATTAAAAAATGCTTTAAAATCAGGGACATAACAGTTATAACGTTTATAGGAAAAAAGTTGGAAAATAACTGTTTCACTGTAACAAATATTTTAATTGTTACTTATAATTATTATTCTGAAATAATTATTTTTACATCTATGTATAACTATTATTCGTGACAAATATTTTTTCGGTTGCCTAATAACTGTTATCAGCAAGAAATATTTTTTCCATTGTTCGGTAACGTTTACTTTTTGAAAAATATTTTTTCCGTCATTGCATAACTGTTATGAGAGAAAAATATTTTTTACGTTGCTCGGTAACGTTTATTTTTGGAAATATATTTTTTACGTTGCCAGTAGCTATTGTGAATGGGACATATTTTTTTTACGTTGACTGATAACTATTATTTTGCAATATTCATTTTTTACGTTGAAAATATCGGCACACAAAGGAAAGAGATGTATGATCGGTGAATGCGACTATAACTTGTCTATGGACTTAGGTTCGCTGATCATGAATTTGATGCCAGACTAACACCATCACCCATCACTTTTGGAAAAATCGCAAATCTAAAATCGAATCAATGATTAAATTTTGTATTGTGTGGGTGGTGGGTGCCAGCCCCTTGTCCAGTACCCGTCCCGGTAGAAGGCGTAAGACTTAGAGAAGTCCTTAAATGTGGTGGATACCCAACTCTGACATCGAATTTATGATCAGCGAACCTACGAGTATTTCCATAGAAAAAGTATAGTCGCAGTCACCGATCTGTTTCTGTACCGGTACCAATACATTTTGTATGCAAAACTTATCCAAGTTCTGAACCACTCAAGTTCTAAATCACGAGCACACTCACCGGTGGAATAACAGATTCAAAGACGGTGTGCAAATAAATAACATAAAAAACATACTAATACAAAAAAAACAAACAACAACATTAATAATACTTCATACTATAATGATAATATAATAATTTCCCAAAAAACTATTATTTTACTCATTCCTATACAAACTATACTGGTTCAAATATTTGCACGGAATTAGCGTGTAAAAACCATGCACAGAGTGAAGGTTAAGTCGCATTCACGGACATTTGGTTCTTGTGTGTGGCGGTATTTTCAACGTAAAAAATATATATTGCAAAATAATAGATATCAGTCAACGTAAAAAAAATATGTCCCATTCACAATAGTTACTGGCAACGTAAAAAATATTTCTCACAAAATAAACGTTACCGAGCAACGTAAAAAATATTTCTCACAAAATAAACGTTACCGAGCAACGTAAAAAATATGTTTCTCTCATAACAGTTATGCGATGACGGAAAAAATATTTTCCAAAAAATAAACGTTACCGAGCAATGGAAAAAATATTTCTTGCTGTTAATAGTTATTCGGCAACAGAAAAAAATATTTGTCACGAATAATAGTTATACATAGATGTAAAAATAATTATTTCAAAATAATAATTATAAGTAACAATTAAAATATTTGTTACAGTGAAACAGTTATTTTCCAACTTTTTTCCTATAAACGTTATAACTGTTATGTCCCTGAATTTTTTACCTCTAGCTTCATTGGGCCTTTTTCCCCATTCATCCACTAAACACCAACAAAGTGTAAATTTAACTTTTTTTATGATGGCAAACAGTACAGTCGACGCTTTATTTGCTTATTAAACTGCAATCGACGAGGCGTCCGTGGAAGCCACATTTTTTCATACGCACACAAAGAAGCACAGTTGCTCGCTGCTGGCTGGCTGGCTGGCGAATTTATAAAGTTTATAATGGAATTAATAATAAAACGGAGCACTTCATGGAGGTTGGCAGACATGGCGCGCCGCTGCGTTGGCGGCAACGACGTTGGAGCTGGAAAAAGTTTACTTTACGCGGTGCTTAATAAATTGCCTGATTTTTGGTAAATCCTGCTGTAACATTGGCTTTTTTATGTTCGGGACAATGTTCATTGTTGGCGGCGCGTACGCTGGCGCTGCTCACATTCTGTCTGGGCATGTGTGGGCGTTGCGAGGTGGGAGGGTTTGGTGTTTGGTGTTATGGTTATTGTTGGTATGGAGTGTTTGCACATGAAATTGCTTTAAGAGTGCAAATTAATTGAGTTAATGAGCAGCATTTTGTTTGGTGTTGAAAGTTTGCTTCTGAACTGCGTCATTTCTTCTTTCGTTTATGTTTTGTTGGACTTTTATATATTTGAATTTCAAATGACCAAAAATGTTGCGCTTTTCATGGTGTTGCAGTTTTTCAGTGCATGAAAGATGTAAAAAAATGAATGAGAAAATTTAAATTTGAAAAAATTCAAATAAGCTGGCGAAGCTACGGAATAAATTATGATGGTTGCAATTAACGTATAAACAATAAGTTTCTCAGTTGATTATCCACCATAATGAGTTAAATTTTTGTATGTACGTATCTGAGTTGACTTGTTGATATGATCATGAAGGTATGAGTTAGTGGATTGAAAAGTACATAATCTTATTTTTTAATCAGAACGGAGATTTGATGAGTTATTGCATCAAATTTGATTAGTTGCAGATGTGATGAAGTCCATCCAATTACTTGGAAATGCGATGAGAAATTAAATGATGTTTTATAGGTTTGAATCTCTTCAAATCAGTAACTAATCAAACCAGGCGCATATATTCTCATTCAATCAAATCTGCCGGAGATTTGATGTGTAATAAGACAGTAATTTTCAGTTGATCGACTCTCGGCAAGTGTCTGTTATGAGATGAGTTTTTAATGGATCATTGAGTTGACTGGTTGTTCGATGATGAAGTTATGAGTCGGTGGCTTGAACAGCAAATAATTTTATTACTAATCAGAAGGAGATGTAATCAGGTAATTCATCAAATTTGATTAGTTGCATTTAAATCTCCCTTACATCAAACCAGCCGGAGATTTGATGTCTAAGAAGTGTATTTTCCAGTTGGTCGAGAACTACAGCGAGTAATTGTTACGAGTTAAAGTTTTCAAGGACCGTTGAGTTGATGATAATTTGGTGTTGAAGTAATGGATCACTGATTTGGTGAATGTTGATTCTGAGTATATTCGATTTGGTTGCATATGTAGTGAGGTGTAGATAACAAATTTGATGAGCGGCAGATGTGATGAGGTAAATGCATAGAATTTTATCGAATACGTTGATTGGAGTTGTGATGACACATAGACGAAGAGACAGATGAGATTACGTAAACGCAGAGAATTTGATCAAATATGATGATTGAAGTTGTGATGGCATAAATACAGAGAGGCAGATGTGATGACGTGATTACATGTAATTTGATCAAATTCTTTAGTTTGAGTTGTGATGACACATAGACGGAGAGACAGATGTCATGAGGTAAATGCATAGAATTTGATCAAATTTGTTGGCTTGAGTATTGATGGCATATAGACAGGCAGGCAAATGTAATTACGTAAATGCATATAATTTGATCAATTTTGTTGACTTGACTTGTGATGACACATACAGGGAGAGACAGATGTGTGCATAGAATTTGATCAAATACGTTGATTGGAGTTGTGATGAACTATAGACAGAAATCAAATATAGTCACTTGCTGATTTGATAATATAAAATTTGATCAAATTGATCATATCGGGCGCAGAGTTAATTAGATTCAAATCAATTAGTTTCATATTTGATGTCGTCATATTAGTGTAACGAAACATATTTGATGAGGTTTTGTGTGAGGACTCTTTGAAGCAGCAACTTATTAAATATCTGATTTAGAATATCTCATAAAATCTGCTTAAATACTAATATTTGAAGTAATCTGCATAAATACATATATGAACTCATCAAATTTTGATGTGATTGATGTACAAAAACAAGTCAAGCTGAAATCAAGTATTGGAAATTATGTACCTGACTAATAGAAAATCGATCTAAAGTAATCAATTGAAACTAATTATTGTCCAGATAGATAATTGGAACAGCCAACATGTCAATCATGCATTGAGTTTTTGTGTTTGATGGCCTCATTATGGAATGAACTTATTATTCAGAAGGTAACACAGTGAAATATATCATAAAATTCTCGAGTTAAAGTGGTCAGCAAGTTAACTTAAAACAATTAGGAAGTGTGGGAATTTGATGAGGTGATTGGATTGATGTGAGGCTTGGTCAAAAAACTAACCTATGAACCGAAGTTTCTCAAGTACTCAAGCTTACTTAACCCTCGAACCGACCAGAAGCTAAAATCAAGCGGTATACATTTTATTTAAGATGCCTTTCAACTTTAAAATCATCGAGAAAACTGTTACTATCCTAACTACTGCTACTTGAAGGAAATTCAAATCTAGTGGCAAGTGCTCTGCGCCTGTACCGGTTAGAGGGTTAATAAGTTGTTAATTGATTAAAGAGAAGAGTTGCAAATGTTCATATAAATGCATTTTTTAAAAAAATGTCATTTTATTTTATTAATTCATTTAATTATACATTAAAAAGTTCTTTAGGTTATGAACTGTCCAGCCATTGCTTTATTCAATCAATTTAGTTTCAAACTGTATTAAATTTGATGTCGCGAAAAAATGTTAAGCACTGACATTATTTTAATTTATTTTGCCATTTCATTTTAATTTTAAAATACCATAGTTTTAACATAATTACATTGCTGCCTTTTTACAACAACAATTGAGTAGTGAAAAAAGGCTCAAGTGCGTTAAAAGGTTAATCAGCATTCAACACACACAGCGCATAACTGAAAATAATGACACTAAAACACTAAAAGCATCATTACCAGCCTGCCACGCAATCATTTCGACGCGCTCGAATCCCCTGTGCCGCCTCGTTCGGTGCATGTGCGCGGCCGCGCCAAGTGTTGGCCATCAAGTGAGATAAAATACATTTTTCCATTACAAATCTCTTCAATTTTTAATGAAGGCGAAAATACTTAGCAAAAATTAGTCCGACAAATATACAAACACACAACGCTGGCGAGTGGGTGTGTGTGTGGGTGTGTGAATGCTATTAAAAACAACACACACGTAGACACAGATGCTTGAGTGATGTATAAAAAACAACACAGTTATCAAATGACTCACATGTGTGTGTGTGTGTGTGTGTGAGTGGTGATGTGTGTGTGTGCTTTATATGTGTTGGTACGTTTTAAAAAGTGCTTAGGCGCAACATTATGTGCCATAAAAAGCAGACGACGAAGGATAAAAGAACATTGTGCCAGACATGTGAGTACAAAACAGACATCGGCACACACACGTAGGCACACATACTATACATATGTATTTATATGCATATGTATTATGCATACAGCTGCCTCGTCTGCCTTACATAAATAAATAAATGCAGGAGTGTGCGCTGAATGGCAATTCGTACGTTTGTATGCGCGCTGGAATGGAGTCGTACGTGTAGATGTGTGCGTGCTGCCGGGTTTTGTTGCTGAAATGAGGCTTTTGAAGTGCGTTCATTGATGTTGAGCGCTGTCAGAGAATAAAAATAAACGAAATAAGACACACACACACACACACACAATGAGGGTACAACTCGGCTGGATGGGAGGCTGCTCTTAGCTGCTTCTGTTGTTGTGTGTTATTTTGTAAGAATGCATGCGTGTGTGTGTGTTCGTGAGTGCGCCTGCATGAAACTGAATGAAAATGCGTTGTATGATTTTTTCCAAAAGTGTTGGTTGGTTGGTTGGTTGTAGGCCTAGGCGTGCACACACACACACACACATACTCATTGAAATTAAAAAAAACCTAGCCCCAGATACGAGAGGATATGAACGCCGTCGGCAAAGTGCGGTGAGCGCGGTGCATATTTGCAGCCGTTGTGCTGTTTTTCTAATTAAGAGATTAAAGGATCTCAACCCTTTTGTGCGGTCTCTGTTGAAATGCCTTTTGAGTGAATTTCGAGCAGAGTGTCTGTCTGTTTTTGGTGTTATTGTTGTTTTTTTGGGGTCAAATTAGCTTGCAAAGTACTTTTCTAATTGTTTTAGAAAAAACATTTTTTCAAATCACAAAAGTTATATAAATAAACGAAAATATTTTGAATAGATTTTGAAGGTGTAAGGCAGCACAAAAACGCATTGTTTTCCCATGGGCAGGAGCAACATTTCAATACGAGTTGAGTCGACATTCAAAGTCACTCATACGCAGCGTTGACCCTCAGCATGCTGGAAATGTTGTCATCTATAGTTGAAATAACAATACAAACAATTGCAAGAACAAGCTAAGCGACGAGTGGAGAGCAGTGCGGTGCCAGTAATGAAAACAATTGTCAAAGCTGAGCAAAAAGTAACTAAAAAGTTTTTAAAACATTTTGCCATTCATGCACTCGCACTTTACATTTGTTTACATTGAGAGGAAATTTTTGCAGCAACAATCGCAGCGCCAGTGACAGTCACAGCAGCAGCAATGGAAATGCATAAATTTTGCATATAAAACTAGAACAAAACAAAAAAAAAGCTCAGCTAAAAGCGAAGAAGAATGACAGAAATGCTGCAGCTGGCGCTGGCTGCAGTGGTTGTAGCGCAGCGGGGTCGGGGAGGGGTCGCTTTCAAGTCGATTTTGTGCGCAGCAAAGTACGTTTTGAATTTGGCTCGGCTGCTTCGTTTGGCGTTGGCTTTTATTTTAAATGCTATGCACAATGGCGGCGCACGATGAGGATGAGATTGCAGTTGTCGAGCGGCAGCCGCGGGGGCAGGGGCGGGAGCTGGCAGGATGATGCTGCTTATTGTTGAAGTGCGCTCGAGTGTGCCTTTGAATTGTTATTGTTTACATGCACTTGAGAGTTGAGCACGAAAATTTTCGATAGTTTGCTGCGAGCCGGCATTGGTGTAAAACAAAAACAATAAAGATTACCGACAGACAGCGGCAGCAGCAGCAGTGGGTGAGGTAAGCGGCTCTGGCCTCTTTTCGAGTGGCAGCAGTTGCCGTGGCATGCAGCCGATGAAGGCAAATTTATTTGAATAAGCCCTTCACTTAATTGAACCGCTGACGGTCTAGTGAGTGGGTGGTGGGGTGGGGTGAGGGTTGTAGTGGCAACTATGCAAGACAACAAACAACTGGATTTGTTATGATGATTTTCGTAAGCCGCTCACAGCTCTTCACATTAAATGATCGATTTGAATTGAATTGAGTAGTGTTGTGCAGTGAAATGTTTTGAAATTATTATCATTGTTGTTGTGCATATTTGTGCGGTAAATGTGGCTTGTAATGTGGCGATGTTGTTTTGCGGTCAGGAATAAAAAATATGAAGAGCGATTGCAACGGCTTTCAAAGTTCTATTTCAGTAATTAAAAATTTGAGTCTTATGAAAACCGACATAAAGTGGAACTAAGTTAAAGTTGTGGCCATGTGACAGAGATGCAATGGGCACTTTTAAGGTTGAGAATAAATTTCATGTGCCTTTTCAATAAGTTGAAGTCAATATACAACACAGCATTTTTCACACTGAGAAATATCCACATGTGCGTAAAACTAGAGACCATAAATAGTAATACTGCGTACTCAGTTTTTCATTTCTACATCCTTTGTCCTTTTAAAAAGACTTCAAAATTTTGAAGGAGAAAAAAAATAAAAAAAATATAAAAAATACTTAACCTCGTTAGAATATAGCGATCTGTATATCAAATGAAAGAGGAGAGGCTCAAGAATTTAAATGAAATTAAAAAATTAAATTAATTAAAAAAATTAAAAAAAAAAGTTTTTCATTTCTACATCCTTTGTCCTTTTTAAAGGATTGATTCAAAAGGATGATTTTTTATCCATTTGTAAAAAAAGGATATGAAAAAGGTGCTTTGAAAATTTGAATCCTTTATATCCTTGAAAATGTATGTCGAATTTTATTGATCACGTGTCAAAATTTCATTAATCTCGCTTCATTGATTTTGAATCTTTTTATTATTTAAAATACTGATACTGAAATAAATTAGAATTTTTGTACTTCATTAGAATTGCAGCTTTCGCCTTTTTTTTAATAACTTTCGAACCAATAAAGTTAGTGTAATGAAATTTTGACACGTGATCAAGAAGATTTTGAGATTTAACATACTTACTTTTCAAGAAAATTCTATACAAATTTTCAAGGATATAAAGGATTAAAATTTTGAAAGGACCTTTTCCATATCCTTTTTTTACAAATGGATAAAAATCATCCTTTTGAATCAATCCTTTTAAAAGGACAAAGGATGTAGAAATGAAAAACTGATTACGCAGTATTACTATGTTTGGTCTCTAGTTTCACGCTCATATGGATTTTTTCCGGTGTGAAAAATTTGTTTAATTTTTGTCGCACGGTGTAATCTTTATATGAAATGATTTCATGTGAAATTAATTTACTAGCGGTAAAGTTGTACTAATTTTATTATTATTAGATTTAGAACTATTATAGGTCAGCTGTGTTGGTTAAACAAGACTGGTGTGAAAGTCCTTGAAACTTTTGTTAGAAAGCAGAAATATCTGAGTATGTAAATAAATTAGTTTAATATTGGTTTAGTATTTGTTTCAAAATTAAGTGGTTAGCAGGCTGTAGATGTGAAAATAAGATAATTATTTAACTTGAAGTTCAGTTTATCTCTCCTACAAGAATCGTTAGCGTTAGTCGCATTTAGACATTTTATATTTAATTCTCAATGTAATTGAAGTGAGGATCGATACTGTGAAGCCTTTACTATATGTCTGTCTTTTGACTAAGTACCATTCTTAATGATATCCGAATGTTTTAATGCAGAATGCTTCGAAAGCTCCCAAAACTGATATTGTAAGCGTAGTAAATCCCATCAGGAAAGCTCAGTTTTCTCTGCAGCAATTCTACTTTGAGCAGTGTAATGAATGCTTATACGTCTGGAGCATGTAATCCTCTTATATGTTCTGAGACTATTGTAGAAATGAACTGTCTGGTGTGATCTAGAAGGAGCTAGATGACGCTAGAAACCAGTGTTATAGGATTTTGAAGAGGTAAAAAAACTGCTCTTTGGGTTCGCCGATTGCTTTTAAGAACTTCTTGAACTGACTACGAGGAGTACACTATCAGGACAAATCTATCAATAGTACAAAGCAAGAATAGAAATTGGTAGTTAGAGTGTTGCACACTTGTTAGTTTGATGACGAAGAATGGCCACTGGAACAAATAAATTAACCAATCAAGCAACTAATCAATGAACCATGATCTGTGGTGATTGTTTTTCTTATGTTGAGACCAAGACTCACCCTTTCCTTCCTGTTTCATGCGTTGTCGTTGTTCTTGACAATGATTTGTGGGGAAAATTAATGAGAGTTTATTCTGTTATTGAACGTTCATAAGGTCCTTTCTTATGTTCTAAGCCCTACAGTAGAGAAGATTAGCACACACACACACGATTTCCTTTTCAATACACGACTTTTGAGCCCACTGTCGCTTGAAATCATCATCGTCACTCAAAATGTTTGTAACAAATCGATATTTACTTGGGAGATTTCACCCCAAAACACGCCCTTGCGTGCGCCACTGGCAGAGTATATCCAACTCAAACAGGAGTGTCATTTCAGTGGATGTGGCTTTTCACAGCCTTCAATATAGCTTTTGCTCTTCGAACCCATCGGCTACTTAAATGGAATTGCTTTATGACTTGTTTATTCAGATTTTGTTTTCATGAACGTTGTTTTCGTTTAATGAATTTAATAAAAATCTGCCTATGAAATTCTTACGATTAAAACAGGATTAGGCAGGTTTTGTTAGACTTAAAGTAGGCGAAATTCGTTCTCTCTCGTTCTTGGTTTTTTATACTGTTTGGTTTTTGTTTGTTTTTGATTGTTGTTTGTGTCGTTGTTGTTGTTGTTGTTCTTGTTATTCAAGAAAAATTCATACATTGTTATTTACTTATTATTTGTTATTCAAAAGCTTACATTTATTTTGCATTGACCAATCAGTTTTATTGTTTTTGTGACTACTTTTTGTTGTTATTACTAATTTTTTTGGTTTTCTTCCTATTGTTTTTGTTGTTGTTGCTATTGAAACATTGTTTCTTAACAAATTACTTGTTTTTGTATTTTTTTTGTTGTTATTTTTGTTTGTCATGGCAATAATTTTTCATTAGTACACTTTCTAGTGCTAATATAAACATTGTTGTTGCTGATGTGCTCGTTGTTGTTGGTCGCCTACAGGAACTTGGGCCATAAATCACCACGCATAATAGTCCGCAAGAAAAAACAACAGTAAACAGAAAATAAAAAAAATTATGTGCAGGTAAATGCTCACTTTTGTACAAAGTTCGTATATGTATGTGTGTGTGTGAGTTGGGTCTTTATGTTGTTGTTGTTATTGTTGTTGGCATACAATTATTATTTGCGCTTATTGTGCGTTGCGCTGCTGCAGGTTTTTCTTTGTTGTGGCTTTGTTGTTTTTCGTTTTGTTGTTCTTATTATTAAAGTGATTGTTGTTGGATTTATACTTTTTTCACATTGTGTTGTTGTTGGCGTTGGCGTTGCTGTGGCAAGTATTATTAAGTCAATAAAAGAAAAAGTCGGCTATTATGTAGTTCATAATTTAATTATGCGGCAAAGGCGCTCGACGAGCGGTGAGTCGGTAAATATGTGCGTGTGCATGTGCATGTGTGTGTGTGTGAGTGCTGCGTTTTTATTGGATTACAAGTTAAGGCGCTGGCTGAGAGGAATGTTGCTGATTTATCTTTGGCGAAAGTTGCTTAGGTCTTTAGTTGATTTTTTGGTGCTGCGTTTGCATACAAATTAATGAAGAAAAATTAGATGTTACTCATACGCCCCGTCACGCTGAAGGCTTTTACGGCTCGCTACATGTTGTAAACAAGTAAAGCTGATAGCAGATAATCCACTGTCACTTTTGCTGTGGTTGTTTTTGTAGGAAAAATGCTTAGTCATTTATAAAATTAACTCGACGATGATTTAGTGGAAAAGTATACATTTTTGCTTAACTTGCAGAATGTAAAGAAAAAGCCAACTGATAAACACCTGACAGCGCACAGCGTTCAACAGCGTAATAGCCAAATCATGACGCTGACAATAATAGCAACAACAACAACAACAACGGCAATACCATCAAATGTGCCACATCATTGTGCGTGCAATAATAATCACAAATCGCACCTTCGGCGCGTTAAGCGGCCAACGCTAGACGCGCGCTCGTCAATGTCAAACGTCAGACATGAGCCGCACAGACTGCGTTCAGCGTCGATCTGCGCACAACACAATTTGCATAATTCACAATTCATAGTTCGCGGCGAAAGCTGCGAGGCACCGAGCACGTTGAAAGGCGTTCAATTTGCGATAAACGCGAATGGCGTAACGCAGATTGGCGCAGCTATTTTGTTCACTCTAACCTCAAATGGCCAAGCGTGAAGTGCGCTGAAATTGATGCTGAGTGCAGAATTTAGCAATTTTTGCAATTTAATTTCAGCAAAATTTCACACTGATTGAAGCTTAAACATTTGTATTTAATTTGTTAAAATATTTTCTATTATTAAATTTGTTTGAATATTTATTGGCAAGAATATTATAACAGGTACGTGATAGTAAAAAAAAATCAGATTTTATGTTTTTTATTTGAAAAAAATATGACCAAAACTACTTTTTTGCAAAACTAAATGCACTGCATGCAAATGTTGAAAATTCAGCTTTTGTGTGTGTGTGTGTGTGTGAGTCATAATTTGGCACTGTATTAACACCAATTTAGCGTTGAAATTAAATTCTACGCTGAAATGAAGAGTTGATTTGATTAAAAATTCATCGAATTCATTGAATGCACTCAATTATATTTTATTGATAAATCGAGTGTTTGAGCTGCTGCTGCCAACTGTGAACTATGTAAAGTCATAATTAAATTTGCCATTTGCATTTTACAATAATTTCCATGGCACTTTTTTAGTAAATTTAAATGTAAATTTTTTTTAATATTTGTTACTTTGAGCTTTGAAAAGCGTAGAAATTCGATTCAATTTGAATAAACTTTTTATTTACATATTTTATGAATATTGCCGCCATCACTGTGCAACTGCATACTTTTAGGGGCCCAGTAATTTCCATGAAGCAATCGAGGATACGACTTGAGGCGATACTGGGATGCTGGAGGACATTTGCTAATATTTATTCAACATCCCTACTCATGCACACAATTTTTTTTACCAGATTTCAAAGCAAATAAATGTTAAAAAAGTCTTTCGATTCTGTCAGTTTCTCAATTTCGTTTTCGTTCGGTCTATTGTAAACGAATTTGTTTATCGATAAAATTACGACACAGGGTTGCATGGCGAATCAAACTTAATTTATGGTAAATTTAGCGTGAATTGCAATTAGATAAATTGAGAATACTTTGAGGAAATGCCTTAAGGCAGGTTCTCACCTTGTGGGGAAAAAAAAACCCGATTTTTTTTGGCCTTATCGTGTAGATATATGTTTCAAAAATGTGCTCCAGAAATTTCAGATCAAAATCTGAAAAATTACAAAAGTTACAGGCCGTTACATAGCGCAGTGTCGAGCACCGGCCGAGCGCGCTTTAAACTTTAAACGCGTTTTTCTTAGAACCACATTTTCGGACCTTACGGAAGTGATTGAAGGCACTGGAATGAACCAATCGTCACCAAATTTTTTAAATGTTCCTTAGGGTTTTTTCTAATAAACGAACCACGATCAGCCAAAAATATTGAAAATTGTTTATTTAAAAAAATAATAAGTGAACAAAAAAATTCGAAAATCTTAATTTTTTTTTCAAAACCTCATAACTTTTGTAATTTTGATTTTTTTTTCATGATCTTGGTTCATTCAATAGATAATACGGTACACATTAAGAATGTGTTCGATTTTTGTGTTTCGGATGACGGGTTTTGACGGAATCACTTCCGGTAGCGGGACACCTCCTCGCCGACATGCCGCCACTGATGGACGCCCCGTGGCCCCCTTTTTTTGATTCATTCAATTTGAAAAATTGTATTCTCTAAATAAATGTGTGTTCATATCCAGAAACAATTTTCAGCTTTGTATCTTTAACCGTTTTCTAAAAAAAGTGCACTTTTTCGGATCCACAAGGTGAGAACCTGCCTTAATTACGCAATTTAGCTCGCTCTACGAATAAGGTATAAAGTGACTAGTGAAATAGAGGAGTGTAAAATTGTAAATAAAGTGACTACTACTTAGGAACTGCTTTGAAGATTTTTAGTGTGTTTTATTGTTCAGCACAATTCAGTGAAACGAATTAAGCCTGCGTTGGGCAGCAGAACTGATTTTGGTAACAATATTTATGTACCAATTTTTTATATTTTTCTGCACAAGATTTAAGTGCTCATAAATATCGATGAATACGTTTATTGTCATTTTAGATTCTCACAGCTAAGATAATAACAACACAGCCTATAAGGCTGCCGAAGACTGGGCAAAGTAGACCACTTACTGTGTCCCATTTGCTATTCCTTATTTGTTTTTAACTACCCCAATCTTACATAACTACTGTTCATGAATATTAATACAGTTTTTTCTCTATTTTTTATCCCAAAACTACTTACACCATTTAAAATCTGACAAACGCTCACACGCACAAAATGGAAATTTAAAAAATTAATTAATTAATGAACAAATAACCTAATCAATTTTAATCAGATTTACCCATGAAACAAAAGCATTGTTTTACTTTCTGATGTAAAAAAAAAAAAATTAATAAAATTCAATATAAACCACAAAGCTTAGAGCGCAGCATTTGTTCAATTAAATTACTAACATAAATCCCAGCACTTTTTTGTCTTTTGATTTTTTTAATTGTTGTAATGCGATGCCTTTGGGAGCGGCTGACAAATTTTGTGTGTGATTTTAGGCGCCGCATAATTTGTTTTGAACTTTGCATGGCATATATAATATTACCAAAGAATGTGTGTAACATATATGTGTGCTTGTGTGTGAGTAGCATTATTATAATAAAACTAAATAACACAATGTGGCGCGTGTCACAAAGTGTTGCCGCATCGTCAAATAGCATGTTTCGTAATTAGTGAATGTGAATGCATATTTTGGGTATCGCTTACGCCTTCGTGTTAAGTGGTGGCGCACGTGTTCTGTATGATTAACATTTGGAGAGCGAGAGACTTTCGTACACAACTTTCGAGCCACACTTTCTGTAGCAAACATATATTTGGGGCACTTGTAACACCCAAAGTTCGCTTGCATGCGCCGCTGGTTGCGTGTCTTTGAATGTCATAAATAAATAAACAAATACAGAGAAGCGTTTGTGGTCACAAGAATAACAATGAATTGAGCACATTTTCAGAGTTGCGACTTGATTGTAGTTCAGTGCAGGGTGCAGGAAACTATGAAAAATATTAACTAATGACACTTGAAAACGAGAACTGCGTACTTGAATTGCTTTCAGCTCTTTGATAACTTAATTGTGCTTAGAAAAATGGGCTTGCCGCGATAGTTGAAGGTTGATGGCGAAGAGGGAGGCCGTGTCTCCGATGGAAGGACCAAGTTGAGGACACCCTATTTTCTTGTGGTGTGACCAATTGGAGAAGGCGAGCGCAAAGCGGAGGCGCCTGGAGAAAACTTTTGTGACTTTTGTGGTTGTTATGGCCAGTTAAGTAAGCTGGGCGACTCTCATATGACTTGAAGGATTTTGGGAATAGAGCAAAAGAAAAGAAATTGAAGGATATGTGGGATATGAAGAAATTGCAGTTCTGTATAGTCGAACCAAGAATTGAATTAAGCAGTTCGACGATTGTAGATCTGGTTGAGAATGGGAAAGTCATAGGGATGGCTTTCAAGAAGTCATTAGGCAGTGAAGTCAAGAACATTTTGACTCCAAATTGGAGTTCTCTGAGATGGCTGTCTGCGTTAAAAGGCATGAAAAAAGTTAAGAGGACACGAAGCGCAGCTTAACACTAGAATGCCCAGCCAATTTAATTCATATGAAATTATATTTAAAATTGAAATTTATATTTCATTTGGCGTATAAAAATAGTAAAAATCATTGTAGATTTTCTTTTAGAAAGCGATGCAATCAAATTATAAAAGATCTCAATAGAGTCATTTTGATTCTCTTGGGCGTTGTAGTGTTAAACTTGCTCAGAAAGTTACCTGGTTACCTGACTTGGCTTGCTTATAGAATGATGAAGTATGTGATGAGGTAGCTGCTCTTATTGTGTGCAAGTGGCCAGCATTGACGTGTAGAGGTTTGCATATACTGGAACAGCCAGCCAATAGAAAAGGAGTAGAAAGAAGAAGAGTCCTAAAGGATCAGAAGCTAAACGAAACTACTCAATACAACGCGTGACATAGCTAAAAGAGGGGAGCTCCATAATTGTGGCTACAAATGGACCACGGAATGAAAAGTCATTGACTAGGTGGTCTGCTTCGGCCAGCTCTTCGACAGGAAGACAACATTTTGGGTAATTTCTTCGACAGCATAACAGGTTGTAGCCCGAAAGAATCTTTAGCAATTTCTTTTATTTACAAATTATTACATGCTGCGAAAAAAGTAGAATGCGTATTAGGAAATGTCTTTCTCTGATCAGATTTTCAATGGTTTTCGGTGGGCATAACTAATGATTTTCCTCCCCTCCCTCCCCCTCCTAACCCCACGATTCTTTTCCCACTACCACCGGATGACAGTTATACTTTTACAAGCCGGAAATTCGATTTATTATGATGGAAAAGCATAAAGTTTACCATGAATCATGTCTTTGCTAACGAGAAGAGGAAGGCTTTGACGAGGCTTTGTTTAATTGAATGGAGAATAGGTGTTTAGTACGGCAGCACTAGCAGCAATGGCTCCCACAGGGGGCTTTTGGAGTTCAAACCTTTTCCAATTACAAAAGTTGCTGGTTCAAAATATGAGTTCAAATAGAATTGGGCTTTGAAGTTGTACGCAAAATGAAATCCCGTGTGCGTCACCGACTAGAAGGATTATGCTGAAGTAGATTGAAACTCGATGACTCGTATTTAAGTAACTAAGTAAAAGATGAACTCACAAAATTATTAAAGCAATTTAAAATATTTGAAGCGCTGCTGAAAGGCACAAAGTAAATATTCAATATGCCGTAAAGTGTTATTAGTTCTTAGCATTTTTATCTTTCTCAATAAAAGAGAAAGTGCAAAGTGAATCAACATATGAAAATTGTATTTGTAAAATTTCTTATTGCCCAGAAAGTACTTTAAACTCACATGCACACACGCACACACGCACAGCGAGCGATTGAACCTTCGGCGATATTGCTGCCACATGTGACATCTGAACGTGCGCGAACAATCCAAATCCACTCACATTGGCTGGCTAGACGTAATGACAATGTGTCAGCTTCCGGCAGGAATTCAAGAACGGCGCCGAAATTTCAATATTTTCAAATTTGAATGTAATGAAATGTTGTCGTCGTTGTCTGCGCGCCCATTGATGAAACGCACTTTGGTGTACGTGTGTGTGTGTGTGCTTTTGATGTATCAATTTATGACACACTTCGTTCGGCTGCCGGGAATTCGATTTCTTACATCCGCGCCGCTCATTGTTGGCACACATCGGCGCGTATGAGCGCGAACACAAAGGGGGGGGGGGGGGGGGCGTTAGGGGCGCAGCGCAGGTAGCTGGCAGACAGCAGCACAATGGTGCGTCGCCAACAAAGCGCTTTTTGTTGCGCTGCTATTGTCTGCTGTGACTGGGGCCGAGGCCATGTGACGCGCTGCGTCGAGAGGTTACAATTTCCTTATTTATTGTCGTTTTCAATTGTTGGCTGCACTCGAGGTGAAAATCTTTGCGAGATCTATGCTGACTTTGCTGTCGCTGCCGACAGCGATGGCAAGTGTTGCCAGCATCTTGTAAGCAACATGGCCCCGGCACTGCTGCGTGTCGCTGCGTGCTTTTTTTGTATGCAGCGGTTTATTGATTTTTATTACTTTCGATTGTTACCGCGCGCGCAAAAATTGATACATTCCGACTGGCTTCGTGCCTTTATCGCTTCCTCGGTACGCCGTTCGCATTATTTATCTAGCTGCGTTTCCGCCACGCCCCACCCCACCGCCTTTGTGTCATATTTCAGCGCACCTTTCAATATTTTCGCATTTTTATGCTGCATGGAATATTAAAGCCAATCGGGCGCGGCCCGAACCCGCGGCTCATAAATTTTCGGTCGCACAGTGCCGGCGCCGCCGTTGAATGTGGGGCGCGTGCGCGTGCGCCTGTCTGTGCTCGAGCGTTGTAAATATTTCAATTTACCGCCACATACTTTATAGAAATCCTCTTTATTGTTATCGCTGTTATTGTTGTTAGACTTGCTGCTGATGTTATGGATGTTAGCTGCTGGCGCTCGTGGCTGTTGTTGTTGCTGTTGGCATGTTTTTAGCGCATGCATAAATATGTGCAAAATAAGATGTAAACTTTGGCCCAAGTCAACGTGGAAGTCGTAGAGGCAAAAGCAGTGAAAAGTTTTGCTGTTCAACTTGTGTCCCGCAGTCTTCTGCTTTTCCTGTTCCTCGGAACTGTGCATCACAACAAGCTGCATGTGGGCGGCTGTCTTCTTTTTGTTGTTGTTCGTTCCTTCGTTCGTTAAAAGTCGATTTAAATTCAAATGAATTTTTATTTTTATTTATTGCGACAACAAATCAAAGTTTTTCGTTTTAAAGGCGCCAAAGTTTCGACTCAAGTCACTTGCAAAGATTTTGTGGTACTTAGGCAGAAATTTGCGTGCAATTTTTTTATGGGTGAACGACCACGTGTTGGCGTTGCGTTGCTGGAGGTAATGTGGTTGTTTTGCTGTTGTTGTATGAAAAATACTTTCCTTTGAATTTTAAATCACTTTTAATGCGACTGATTTGTCTGTCGGGGCGCCTGCTGACCTTTTAGAAAGCGGGCTGCTGCATAAATCTGGCCTCGGTTTGTTTGCTGCTGAGCTGAAATGGATGTGCAGCTGTTGATTCCAAGTTTGTTGTTATTGTTGTTGTTATGCTTTTGCAATCTTTGCATCATTGGAGAGCTGGCAATGGCCGAAGTTTGGGTGGCGAATATTTCTAATTTGCGGTTTGACGATAGTTGCTTTCATGTTGTAAGAAATTTTAGTTATGAGTTTGGGCCGTGCAGTGGCCAGAACTTCTAATTTGCCAAGAGAAAACATTTCGATATTAAATTCTAAAATACGAGTTTTATTAGTCACAGAGTGTTTGAGTATGGAATTTGGTTGTTTGATGTGGTCGCTTGAGATGTGTAGACAAGGGTTCAAATGAAAATATGAGACAAAAGGACCAAAGATGAGAAGAGTGAAGGGTGCATGCAGAGTACAAAAGAGCGAATGGAGCTTCGGTCAATCCTTCGGCATGATAGCAGGTGATAGGTTCAGTTGGGAGAAACACAACATGAACGATGAACAAATATTTGTAATTTGTGATTTCATGATAGTTGCTTTTATGTTGTAAGGAATTTTAATTATGAGTTTGGACGGTGAATTGAACAGAACTTTGAATTTGCCAAGAGAAAACATTTCGGTATTAAAATCTAAAATCAATATTTTCATTTCCTCCATAAAATACCTGTAAGCAAAATAACTTTTAGAGTTCGCTACAATTCATACTTATACGAATTTTTGGGTTCAATAGTTTGGCTATTTGTAAATGAAATTTTTTAATTTTTTATTGAATGTTTTTTGAAGCTTTTTTCTTCATGTTTACTTCGTTTGGGAGCAGTGGGCCTTGTGTTGGTAACATTAGTGGTTTGAAGTTGTGCTAGGGCGGGTGTTTTAACTATGGTTAGCTGTTCTCGGTAAAGGGTCTACATTTGTTGTCGAGAGACGCCTTTGTTCATGTCTTAAAATGTATTACTGGGTTGTGTAGAACGTCCTCTGTGCATCCGTTGCTGCTTAGTAAGATGTGATGTTGGAAAACTAATAGGTTGGTGTCTTTGATGAGCTTATTTTGGATGATGTATGCGCTGCGACAAATTGCTAGTGATGTTGTGGTCATACCTGCATAGATACAGTTATGGAAATGTGCTGCAAGCTGCTCATTACAGCTTAATTGTCAGACCTACTGAGTTTATGTAAGAGGCCGAAGTAGTTAAAAGGACTCAAAATTAGACAAAATGGTCTCACTTTTCTTAATCTAATCGAACTTCAAATTAAGTTAGGATATGTTACGGTAGCATACACAGAGATCTATGCGGCCCGTTGTAGTACCCCAAGTCCTATTAAGTATTTGCAAATATTTGTTTGGCTGTTCTGGCAGTTCGATGACGCTCAGGCGAAATAAGTCTTTGACGGTTTAGTTGCAGGTCGTCGGCAAAGAGGAAACCGTGTCTCCTGTGGCAGGACCAAGTTGCGGACGCCCTATCATGTCTTGGTGTGACCAACTGGAGAACATGTGCGCAAAGCAGAGGCACCTGAACATAACTTTTGTGGCTGACCATAACTTCGACAACGAATTTTTATGGCCAGTTCAGTAAGTTGGTTCGTTTCTGTTCGAAAATAAACCTTTTTTATGTGAGCTGAAAATGTTATGGGTGCAAGAACCACTGAAATTTCTGATATAAGATAGCAATGAAACTATTAATTGCGTAGTAAAGGAGTTTAAAAATTTTTGATAGGTGTCACGTGGTTGCTTCTTTAACATGAAGCAGATCATATCGAAGTAAGTATGTGTAAAGTTTAATAAAACAATTTTCATTGCGGAGTTATCATATAAATATTTTTATAAAACCCCATCGATTTCGCCAGAAATCAGAGATTAAAATTTACCGCCCAGTTATAGGCGTTGTGATAGAAATAATCACCACAAAGGACCACAAAGCAGCATGCAGCACATTCCTACAAATCATGACTGAGCTGCATGCTGCTTTATCAGTGGCGGATTCAGGGGGTGGTTGAACCCCCTTGTAATATTAGGGTCGACTTTAAAACTACATACAAATAAAAAAGGCATTTTTGTGTTTTAAATGGTTTTTAAAAAATATTAAAGAACTAATTTTTGAAACCCGTCCCAAAAAATTTTTCTGAATCCGTCCCTGTGCTTTATGGTCCTCAGAAAATATTATTTCTATCACAACGCCTATAACTATGTCACCTCGAAAGCTCTCAAAAGTTTTCTTAATTATTATAAAATTGATGAAAAAAATTTTTGCTGCATACTTTTAGGCATACTTTTTTATTTGCTACTAAAATGTGCAGTCAGCATAATTTATTCATTTACTTACATATTTCTATTCTGCACAAAAAGTTGATCTTTTCATTACACGAATTTTGAAATAAAATCCCATTAGGCTGCTGCCGATTAAGCATTTGATTAATTTTTAAAATTCTGTAAATTTTCTGACAAAATTGTGCTTTGATTAAAAATCAGTGTCGAGTTGCACAATTTACTTACATACTGAGCAACCAGCCAGTTGGCTAAGTATTTGAGACATGTTCAGCTGCCGCTCGGGCGACAGTCACTTGCGTTTTACAGCCTGCATGACCCTCTTCAATCAAAGCCGTCGGCTGATTGGTCAACACGTTGGTCACTCATAAACCGGAAATTAATTTCAAGCGCCACGAAAAAGCAGACAGCCCTCGGCATTAAGGTAGCCCGTGCCGCCAATTTAGTGGGCTGAGGCTGAGTGAAATGACGACGACGACGCCAACGATCATGACGATGATGCCGACGATGAAACATTATCGGCCATTTGGGCATCATTGATAAATAATGTCATGACATTAATTCGAGGCTTTAAGCATTAATGCGCATTAAGCGTCGTTGTAATTTGTATTAATGCAAAAATGTAAGTGTGCGCAATATGTATACTCTTACATGTGTGTGTGTGTGTGTGCGGGAATGCTGCGGCACGCTTGCACGGCTATGGCTATGTGTGCGTGTAATTGGTTTTGGTTATTTATACGAAAAATTACTTGCTGCTGCCCACCGATGCTTTGGCGGGGCAGAGCGCGAGGGCCGTGCGGCGCCGTATCGATGCGAGCTCAGCGATTTAAATTAACTGCCAGCACAATAAGCGGCTACTAATTGTTTTTTCACTTCAGTTAGCGCAGGCAAAGGGTCCGCTTAGTTGTGCATATGTGGGTGTAGCATACTTTGGGGCGCTGTGGCATGTTAAGTAATTCGAATTTACGGCTGGCAATTTTCGGCAGCCGGCACGGCCCAAGGTGTGTTTGTGTGTGTTGTGCTGTGTGAGGCTGCAGAAATTTGAATATATTTGAGGCGCGTTAATTAAGGTTAATTTATAATATGCGGCCCCACAGTGCTGCGAGGTCATACACAGTTGGAACAGAAATAGAAGAAGGACTGGACATTTGCTAAAAATTAGCAATTTAGGTAATTTTTAGGTAATTTTTGGGTAGCTAATAAATGGGATCTTAAAAATTTATATTTGACCTTCTTTAAATCATCTTTAATTCTTTAAAATCCATGCCATAAAAATGTTCTCCTTTTGTCCCACTTTACTTTTTGCTGCTTGTTTTTGTACACATTAAGTGTTGATGATGCTTTTGGTTGACCGTAAAATTGACGCTGGCTGGCTGGTCATTTGGGTTGTGGTTGTGCCGGTGTTAAACAACTACTGGCGCTGTTGTTGTTATTTGATTTGATGACAGAAAAAAGCTGCAACAACAATCGCCGATTGCGGCATTTAAAGCTCTTTTAAAGTTGACTTCAAGTCGATTATGCTGTAATTTGTTATATTTTGTTTTTATAAACTTTAAATTGTTTGGCAGCTGGAATGTGCACACTTAAACGGGAAAAGAGCATTGCGAGGGGAAAGAAAATTCTGAAAGCGTGTTTTGCGTTTGAAATTCCGCACAATCCGCATAGAAAGAATTTCATTAATTTTTTAGTGGGGCCGAATGCTTTTGCTCGTCCTACGCCAAATGCCAAACAAACTGCAAACAGCTTTGGCGCCGCAGTTGCGGCAAATGTTTATGCTTGTTTTGATGCGCGCCAGCGCCAGAACGCCATTCGGAACGAGGAGGACACTGTACGAATTTCATTTTTCTTGGCTGTGCAATGCACAAATGTAAGTGTTGCTGACGTCTTCGAAGCGTGCAACGTCAGAACAGCTGCTTATAAATTATTAGCAGTAATCGCCTGATGCGGCAAGCTGTGCGCAAATGCCAGCAGCATAACGGGGCGTATGAGTGACTTTAGTTTTTTTGAAATGCTTTCAAATGTTGCATCTTTTTAGTTGGATTTGTTCAAATTTAAAGTGCTGCAAGTGAAAACTAATCAACATGTTAACTTTTATATGATCTTTCAGACTTTAAAGTTCTGCTTGAAAATTTTATAAAAGGTGTACTTTTTCAAAACCAGGTTTCGGTTTACAAAACTAAATACAAATACTGCGCTCTGCATACAACAGGCTTTCTCTCACTTTTCGTCCTTCCTTTTCACCGCTTCCAGCAAGCTCCACGAAAGCGTTTCAGCAACGGGGGCGTATGAGTAACTTTAATTGCAATTCCCTTGCAAATTCAATTCAAACAAAAAAAAAAAAGAAATCAATTAGCATTTAATTTACACGAAATTAACTCGAACCACTGCAATGGCAACACAGCCGCTGCAAATTGCCAACTTGCAATTCGCAACTGGCAACTTGCCGCTGCAACTGGGAAACTTTAACTCGCCACTTCTAATTAATTCAAACGTGAAGATTTCAATTTTTGTGCGCCAAACTTTGACAAAAGCGGAATAATACTTTCTCACTACAGAAACAACAACAACGCAGCAGCAAGTTGTAGAACGAACCAGCAGCATAGCACAAAGCAAAGTTGCAGACAGCAAGTGATGGAAATCTTGCTGGCGCGCCCACTCAACACGACAATATCATTAATTTCAGCCATTCAAACATGGCGCAGCTGTTGGCCAATCGCCGACCAGCCACCAGCCACCAGCCGCCAGCTACCAGTGCAGCAACATTGCAACAATTTGCATTTGCAACAACATTTGCAACATTGTACAAAGTCACTGCGCAGCTGGACGCAAGTCAGTTCAACGTTTTTTCTCAATGAATTTCTCCATTTTTGCGGACCACCCGGTGCCATCAGCGTGGCCGACTGCGACACCTTCATTGGGTCGGTGCATTTTTATGCCGACGCCATGGCGAAAGTTTGCAGCAAGTATTTGCCGAAAAGTTTCGGTGCTCGATTGAAGCTACTGAAATTTTCATTTTCAATTAAGTTGTGCAAAAGTTTATGCTATAACGGCAATGCTGCCCATCCACTGCGACTACAATTACAACAGCAACAACTGTCAGAGTGCGTGCTCCGATTGAATTGCGCCCCCGGCATCCCCGTCCAGGCGCCAATATGTTGGAACGTTTTTTGCACGGCGGCAGCTCAGTTTTTCTTTACTTTACCTACTCGATTTTATGCCGCTTTCGCTTCCGCTGTTGCCTCGCCTTGTCTGTGTTTCTAGCCGCAGTTTGATTTCTCTGGAATTTCCACTTCAATTATTTCGTTCTCGAATTTCTAAAATAGTCGAGTGTCGAGTGCAGTTGTATTGCTGTGGCGCCCTCGCTACCCCCAACAAGTTCCACTTCCTTTGGCATTTTTGCTGCTGCTTTTTCATTCAATTAGCCGCAGGCCAAGTTGGTTCGTCGCTGCGAAAGTTCTTTCAACTATTTTCACACTGGTATGCGTGTAGCCACGGCTCGTTGGGCCGCCCGGCTCGATTGCTCGGCGTGTAGGTGCTCGTTGCATTCTGGTGGCCAACTTGGTCTGCGTGGAGTGGAATGTGTAACGATTGAATTTCATTGCATTTCATTTGGTTTGCTTTCGTCTTTTTGCACAAATTTGGTTTTTTTGCGGGGCGTAAAATGTTATGGTCGTTTTGCTGCACAGTTGGGACATGCAATCGAGCGTGAATGCGTGCGGTGCGGTGCTGGACCAGAGCTGTGCTCAAACTCTATGCAACAACAAATTTCGTAAACTTTATATAAACAGCAAAGGGATTTCCATTGAAAGACTCATACACGTGTATCAATATAAAATTTAAAACAAAAATGCATTCATTGTGAGTTCGGTGCTCAACAAAGACGTGTTAACTTGAATGGGTGTAAATCTTCAACGAACCAACAGGTTGGAAAACAGGAAAAGTAGGGCAAATGTTAATAGAAATCGAAGCGATATGAACATGAAATTATGTTGGTATTTATGAAAAAATGTAACACTGCTTCAATGAGCCACACAATTCACTACGGTAGCGTTTTTGAGGCAACCTACTTTCTAGGTTCCTTGATGCATCTTTCTGTTTCATTTCATCAATCTCTGGCGTTTCTTCTTCTTCTCTGTCTTCTTTTTCAATTTATCAAACCATGATGAATTTTTCTTTTACTAGGTTCTAGATAAGAGATCTGGTCCTTTCTTCTGTCATGTTAGAAGTCAATCGACATTGAATCTTTTCACTCTGCAGCGTAATCAGACAAACGAATGAGGGGCTCCACGTTTTGGCTTTTTCTTCCTCTCTCATCTCATCTCATTTCATCTCATCTCATTTCATCCCATCTGATCTCAACTCATCTCATGTCATTTCAACTCATCTCAACTCATCTCAACTCATCTCATCTCATCTCATCTTATCTCAACTCAACTCAACTCAACTCAACTCAACTCAACTCAACTCAACTCAACTCAACTCAACTCAACTCAACTCAACTCAACTCAACTCAACTCAACTCAACTCAACTCAACTCAACTCAACTCAACTCAACTCAACTCAACTCAACTCAACTCAACTCAACTCAACTCAACTCAACTCAACTCAACTCAACTCAACTCAACTCAAGTCAACTCAAGTCAACTTAAATCAACTCAAGTCAACTCAAGTCAACTCAACTCAATTCACTCTCTCTCGCTCTCCTCTCCTCTCGAGCTACATATGAGCAATGACAAACATTATTAGCAATCTAACTCAGTATTGCAATTCGATTTCCTTTCCTTCCCGTTCAGACGTGTTCCGCTGTAAGTTTATTGCTGTTGGCGTTTCGGCTGTGTGCGTGATTACGTGTTGTGTCGTGTGTAGGTTTTAATGAATTTCTGTTGTTCAAAGTTTTCGTGTGCGGCTGTTGGCTCGATATGAATTTTTCACGGCCCACCCGCGTTACAACTTGTACAATTCATTCATTTAATAAACCAATAAATGTTGGCCAATGTTGGCAGAAACGGAAGCGGGCGCTGGCGAAACTTTGCTGCGCCAGAACTTTCGCAGCGGCAGCCACAAATGATGCTCATCTATTGCCGCCTTCAATAATGAATGATTGGCAAAAGTTTTATGGGCTGCAATTAAGGCAACGCAACGCAATGCAAAGCTGCGACCGACTGAAGCGGTCAGCGTACGTTTTATGCGAGAATAAATTCGATTTGCCTTTAATTTGCGCCGCAGATGGAAATAATCAACGAAAAAGTGCCGGCCATAGACAAATAAATTGCTTCATTGTGCGCTGAGTGCAGTGCGGTTTTGAATAGCAACGAGCATTTCAAACTGAATCAAGTTTCGTGGTTTTGGTGCAACTTTTCGATTGCCAATTGAACTGAGTTCGGCTTTGACTGACAAGTGTTCGCTGTGCAAACTAGCAACACACAACTAGTTGTTGATTAAAAATTTGATACCAAATAGAAAACTGTAACTTTTCAAATTTCGACGCGCCCTAATCCCGAAACTTTTCAGAGTATTTGCGTCGGTTTAAGTTACTCACTGCTGCGGATTATTTGGCCGATTTCGAGAGCAAGAAAAACACTCGATGCGATTTTGTTGTTGCTGTTTTGTTAGTTTTGTAATAGCATCGAATGCAACAAACAATTTGTTTTTTCATTTGCACAGCGCCAGGATTAGTGGCAATGCAACAAATTTCGGTGTTATCCTTAACGCTTCGGGTGTGCAGGACACACAATCACACAGCTATACGAACGGGTGCAGCCAAGTTGACTTCAATTTCAATAAATTTGCGACTATTCGGGTGACAACAGTGTGTGTGTGGTGCAATGTGTGGCAACAGATTTGTGCAACACAGTCAGAGTTTGAATTTTTGGTGTTGCAAAGGGTGTTTTTTGTTGTTACTCTGGTTCACTGATTTTGGTTGTTTTTGTTGTTGCTGTAAAATTGATGATCTAAGAATTAATTTTGTAATTCGTTGTTGTTGATTCATTATTGTTGATTCAATGTTGTTGTTTTGGCTCAATGATTTGTTTTCGTTGAAATTAACAACAAATAACACTACTCGACAAGAAAAATGTACTTAAAAATAAAAGTGTTTAGTGCTAGACTAACCGCTGGGCCGCTGAACACGAAACTGAAAATCAAAAAATTTTTTTAAGAAGCGTTTTCGAAAAATCTTCGAAAAACCAGTACAGTCTTACCAGTTTACAGTCTTGTAAACGAATCATTCGACTAACACAAACTGTCCGTCGGTCAGAAGATAATACCTTAGCCTTTCCAGCGATATACAGATCGTCCAAATCAGACGAGACTTGGCGAAGTTACTGACGGTGAAAGTTGTAAAAAAGTGAATTTTTTGACCAATTTAAAAAATCATAAATTTTCGAATGTGTTTTTTATAGATAAAATAAATTATCTGCCCTGGTTTTAAAATCTAAAATGAAAGATATATTATTTGAGCAAATATTAAGCCTAACATCAATAGAATTGAAAGACAAATGATAAAGTTATGATGCACTGAGTGAAAACACCAAATTTACATTTTTTACACCGTGCGACAAAAAAAAAATTTTGCCGAGACCCATCCAAATGTTGATATAGACGTGAAACTAGAGGTCATTTATATTATCCTGGCGTAGTCAGTTTTTCATTTTCTGACCCAAAGTCCTTTTTAAAGAACTTTAAAATTTTAAGGACATACACATTTCAAATATTTTTTAAAATATTTGCGTTTTTGCAATGATGAAGATATGGGTATTAAATGAAAGAAGAAAATTTTCTCCTTTTAATTAAATTTTCTATTTTGAACTTTGATTGTAGATTCAGTATTTTGATGCATTGGTTCATGGTTGTTCCTTCAAGAGATTATGTTGTTGTAGTTATTTTTCATGGAATTTTTTGGTTTTTTCCAGTGTTTTTGTTACTGTTCATTGATTCATTGCGGTCGATTTATTGATTAAGTATTTCTGATGCATTGATTCATGGTTTTTGTTCAAAGAGATGCTGTTGTTGTAGCTATTGCTCATTGAATTGTGGGTTTTTTCTGCTATAATTGCTTCTGTTCCTTGATTCATTGCGATAAATTCAATTATTCAGTATTTCTGATGCATTGATTCATGGCTTTTGCTAAAAAAGATTCTGTTGTTGGTTATTTTTCATGGAATTTTTTGGTTCTTTCCAGTGTTTTTGTTACTGTTCATTGATTCTTTGCGGTGAATTTATTGATTCAGTATTTCTGATGCATTAATTCATGGCTTTTGCTAAAAAAGATTCTGTTATTGTGGTTACTGTTCATTGAATTTTGTGTTTTTTCTGCTAAAATTATTATTATTCGTTGATTGATTGCGGTAGATTCATTGATTCAGTGTTTTTGATGCATTGACTGAAGGTTTTTGTTCAAAGAGATTCTATTGTTGTAGCTATATTTCATTGAATTGTGAGCTTTTCTGCTAGGGAACTAATTAGCCCAACGATAAGAGGTTACAAACCAGAATTTTGAAGTACACTCTTAGTACTGCATAAAAGTTTGAAGTTTCGGTGCACTCTTTGTCCAAGAAAATGTTCTAGTTTCCTAGAAATGTCTCTAGTTTCGATGGCTTTGATTTTTCCTGTGGTCCTTACTTCAATCACTGTCCTTCGCTTGCCTTTCTTTTTGTTCTTTTGCTTATGAAATTTGAACCCACAATGGGACAAATTTGGTTGTTGTGACATTTTCCCAATTGCACACATGCAGCAATTTACAATTTTCCTTCGTGCTTACTTTTCTTTTCTAGTTCAGCTGTTGTTGCTGCCATACTGCTTATCCGTTTCCTTAGTTCTTTGTTGTTGGCATGAAGCCAATGAATTTCTGCACATGTCATAAGCTTCAAATGCGCTTAAATTTCTAAAGCACTGCAGCAAATGCGACGGGATGTCATTTCGACGTGAGCTGCTGCGGCTTCGAATGCGCACAGTGCACCGGGAATGCAGCGGCAACAAGCGTTCAATGACTGCCAAGTGCGCACAGTTCGGTAAAATAAATTGGGGGATTTTGCGCGCCATTGAGGAGCATGAAGCGCGACTGCGAATTGCACGGAATTCAAATGGAAATTGCAGTCAACGCGCCCCGCTCACATCGGCGCCGAGCTAAGTTTGCGCAGCAGTAAACGCACAGCAAATTGCTTGCATTGCAGCGGCGGCAGGGGGCGGTACAACGAGAGAAAAATCATAAATAAGAATTCATGCTGAATTGGAAAATATTCCAGTTGAGCGCACGCAGGCGACACGGATCATTTGTTCCCTTTTCTCTAAACTCAAATCACTTTTTGACGTTTCTATTTGGCTCCGCACAGCGCACTCGCCCGCACACGCGGCCGAAGCCAGTTGTCTTGCATGTCGTTTGTTATTTGTTTGTGGGAAGCAGGGCCGTGCTGCGAACAATGGCAGATACGGAAACCATAAATACTCGCATTGAGTGCGAGGAGCGTGCGGCGGTGTGTGCGTCTGATGGACATCAAAAGTGGTCAAAATTTATTCAGCTTTCCATCAATTTTGTTGTGGCCCCCAAAAGGCATTACAAATGACAGCAGCGGAATGGAACGCAGGGGCTGGGGAATCAAATTGCGGCCGAAGAGGTTTTGCTTTGACTGCTGGCACAGTTTTGCACATTTATCACTGGCGACCGCAGTGCACCGACAGCAGTGTGCGGTACGAAAGCGTTGTGTGTATGCAAAGCGAACTGAAAATACTGGACAAAGTGTCAAATGCATGACAGCGACAATGGAAGCAAGAAAAGCGCAAAAGACTTGTCAATTGAGCCGAGACGACGGCAACGGCGACGAAGGTGACGGTGGCTGCTGCAGTTGATGTCGCCGCCCCATGTGAAATGGGTTGGCGTTGTTGGAAGCAAACGTTTTGTGGTTTGGTGCAAATTTAGCAGCTCGATCATGCTGCGGTTTGACAGAGACAAACCGATGCTTACGGCGACTACTGGCCGCTGGGCAAACGCTGCGTGCGTGCGTGCCGGTCAAAGGCTTTGTGTCTCTGCAGCCGTTGTTGTTGTGGCTGTGTCGACTACATGCGAGAAGGCGAGGCGGAGAGGGCATTGGGGGCTTAGTGCATCATTAATCAAAATGTCGCTGCCTATGGGGCAGTCAGCTGCAGCAGCGGCACAGTGGTTGGGCCACTGGGGCGTATGAGCGATATTAATTTTTATTTAATTTTTTCGGCCTGCAAATGTGTGTTTACTTGTAAGAATACATGCAGTAATAAATTTCACTTTGTAAATACCCGTTTATTAATTCTCTGAATGGCTTATCTCGACGCTGATTGACTGACATGCAATAATTATTTGCTCATATCTTTTTCCAATGTGTCGGCATTCGCTGTGCTGCGTAGCGTTTCGTATGTTTGTATTGGTTAGTGGTGCGTCTGCGTTTATTAATGATGTGTATTTATATTCGCCCGCAACATGATATTTCAATTTGAGTGTCCTTATCCTCAGTTTGCGTTGTACATGCAACGTTATGTGCGCGTGTCCTAGCTCAGTGTGTTCGTGTGGGTGTGCCTGTGTATCGAAGCACATTAATAAAATTATTAATATCGATGTTATTTAAGCTGAAACACTGCCATCCACACACACACACATGGACAACACTTGCAGCGTTGTTTGTGGAAGGCGAACGCACAGTTAATGAGTTGCAAAACAAACGGGCCATGTGTAGTAGAGAATGTAAGAGGGAGGGGGAAAAGGAAGAGAAAGGGAAACATTAAGTAATATTTTCGAAGGATGTGAGGTGGTATGGGAGAATGAGAACGAGGAAGAGGAATTACAACGATGCTTGCTTGTGTGCGATGAGTAGCTGCGGGCAGTGTAAGCTGTGCTACAGTTGAAGATGCTTAAGCGAAATGCGGTAATTAACTGCTAAAGTGGGTTAAAGTATAATAACAGAAAACGCTGCAAGGAGTAGAAGCAGCTTATGAGGTAGAGTAGGGCTTGCAAATTTCAATTTATGGAAAAATTGTAAGCATTGGACTTTGGTTTGTTGATGCTTCAGAATAAGAAAACTATAATAATTTCTTATAAAGATTGATAATTCTATGCATTTTTTAACAGCTAACAAACAGCTTGTTAAAATTAAAATAAAAAATTAAAAAGTAAAATTTTGAATTTTTATTAAAAATTAAAAATTAAAATTTTTAATTTTTTATTATTTTTATTTATTATTTTTATTATTTATAAATTAAAAATTAAAATTTTTAATTTTTATTAAAAATTAAAATTTTTAATTTTTTATTGTTGACATAAATGTCTGATGAATGAATTAAAGTATTCACAAATTTCTCTCTCTAATCATAATCTGCCTAAACCAAGGAAACTGTTCAGCTTATCTTCTTTTTTTGGACTCTTAAAAACGAAATTTTATCGAGTACATACACGCTCTGAATATATATAAACACAACTATACAGAAAATTCTTCGTACTTTTCTTAATCAAAATAAGCAAAACAAAGCCTACTAAATATTGCTTTGCAATTTGTAATCACGTAAACAAATGACAATGACTAAATTGCATAAATTATTGGCGTGTGGTGCCACCGTTTCATAAATTATAAATATGTTAATATCAAAGTCCTTAGAAAACTTAGAAAATGTATTGCCAATAACAACAACAACAACAACAACAACACCGCTTCTCTATGAGAGCATACGCCGAATTTCCTGCCACTGAACTCATGAATTTTTCATCAAATCGTAAAAGGTGAAAGGCACCGATAAAATGTTGGAAAGCAACAATAACAACCATAAACAACCAGAAATCGATCGCGGGCGGCATTCAAAAAAGCACAAAAAACACAAAGCCGAAAACTGAAAATAAACAAAGCACGAAGCACAGTAAATAACAACAAGACGAGCGCAAAATTTCAATCTAAAGAATATATAAAATATGCAGCGAAAGTGCTCGCTCGCGCACCCCGAGCGAAGCCCAAGTGGCGGCTAAAAAAGCAAAATCCAAAACATCGGCGCAACGCGCACTTGTGTGGCATATTTTGCGGCGCATTAACAATGTCCTAACGCAGAGAGGCGGCAGCGCAACTGAATGGAATTGAGTAGCTATAAAAAGTAAACAAATGCGTCAATAAAAACAGCGAGCAGCGTGGGAGGAGACAGCCGCAGTGTGGGGAGAAAATAAAAACCTAGAAAATATGACAAGCAGAAACGACAAAGAACAACAGAGAAAAATATTACAGAAAAGTAAAGCAAAATCCTCGTTTCAATTTCATTTTGTACTTTGTGGCAGTATTTCAGCGAGCGGTGGGCGATGTTGACAGAGCGCCGAGCCGGCCAGGTGCGGACATGGAGCCATTAGGCGGCCATGATCGAAGCGCCAGGACAACAGCGCCTTCAATTAGGCTGATTACGAACGGGCGCCTGTGTGTGCATTGTCCGCATAAAATTGTACAGGCGGCGGCCATGACGGCACGGCGACTAATTTGGATTATGGGGATTATTAATCTAGAAAAATTTATAAACTATGTACCTCGGCGTCATGGCGGTCGTGCAGGTGCGAATGTGTGTGTGTGTGTGCAGGTTTGCTGAAAGGCATTAGTAGCGTCAAGAACGACGAGCGCAAACAAACAGGACATAATACAATATTTGAGCCTCGGTTGCGCTCAATTAGGCGGCAGCAAATTTGCGCAAAAGGGCTGGCGAAAGGTCGCATTTCGCAAAAGAAATAAACAAATAACAACAATAGCGAAAAAATATAAAACAAAGTGAAAAACAGTAAAAAGGATATGGCGCCCGAGCGGATGTGAGCCAATGAAAATTTCATTTCATTTATCCTAAGTAAACAGCGGCAGCCAACGGGCGTAGCCGGATAATGAGCAGGAACATTTACTATCAAACACTGCCAGAGGTTAATCATGTTGCTGGGCATAGGCACCGGTTAGTGAAGTCAACAACGAAAGCAACAACAATAACAACGTTTGAGTAAACAGCCCCAGAAAACGAAACTAATGCTTTGAGTTGGTTTTCTCGTTTTGGAGTGGGAAATAAGAATATTTGCCATTTCAAGCGTATCCTTTTTCTGGGTTGGAATGCTGGGATGCGAAATATAATAGGGCAGGAAAATAACAAAATGAAAATATAGTATATATATATATTTTTTTATATACCTTTCTGGTATGTAAATAAAAATCGTTTGGCTTCGATTACTTTGACTTTCTAGTTCTATAAAAAATGTTTTAAATTTTTTCTTTGAAAAGCAAAATGCAGAAGAAAAAAATAAATGAAAAAAAAACACGATTTGGGTCTTGTTTGCTTCACTCGGACTGTTTGAGTTAATTTTAAACTTGAGTTCTAATACAATTCATAGGTAATTTTATTCGAAATAACGAACTTTTTAAATGCTATCGGGCGCGCGAATTAGTTGACGGATGGATGGACCGATGGATGAAAGAATGGAGGGATAAATGAACGGATAGATGAATGGGTGAAGGGATGGATGGACGAATGAATGATTGAACGAAGAGAACGTACGCATAGATAAACAGATGAATGGATGAATAGTTGAACAAACGGAGGGCTGGATGGACGGATGACTGAACAGATGGGTGGACGGATGGTTGGACGAATGCATTACCGAACCGAGGGTTGGACGGCTGAATGGATGAACGGATGAATCGTTGAACGAACGAAGGTCTGGACAGACGGATGACTGAAGTAATGGATGTGCGGTTTGATGGACGAATGGATGAACGATTAGATGAACGAAGGAAGGGTTGCACGGACGGATTACTCAACTGATGCATGAGTAACGAACGGAGGGCTGGAGCGATGGATGACTTAACAGATGGATGGAAGGATGAACGGACGAATCGATGAACAGATGGAGGAATCGACACACGGATGGATGAACGGATATAGGGATGGATGGACGGATGGAGGGATAAGCCGATTGATGTACGGATGAATCAGATAAATAGACGGAAAAGTGGACGAATGGATGAACGGACCAAAGAATTGATGGACCGATCTATGAGCGAATGAAGGAATAGAGGGATGGACAAATCAAGGAACAGACGGAGGGCTGGACGAACAGATGGATGGGCGGGTGGATGGATGGACGCATGGATGAACGGGCGAAAGGATGGACGGAAGAGCGAATGAATGAACGGGCGCGGGATTGACGAATGGATGGATGAACGGATGGAGGAATGGATGGTAGCTGGATGAACAGATAGATGGACGGAAGAAGGGATGAACGTACGTATGGATAAACAGATGGATGGACGATTGGTTGAACAAAGGGAGGGCTGGACGGCTGGAGGAACGGATAAACGTACAGATGAAGAAGAAGAAGCAATAGACAGATTAACGAACGGACAGTCGTGTGGATGTAGAAACGGGTGGATGAACAAAAGAACGGATAGTTGGAGTTCCATTTCAATACCCAAGTTTGGTTCCACATATTGTCGGTTAAGTATTTATTGAGTGAATGAAATACAAAAATTTATTCCTTGAACACAAAAATACCGGACCTTAAGTAAATCTAAAAATCCGAATTAAATTTTAGCATTCATAATTAAATTTTTTATTTATTTATTTATTACAATCAAATATAATTATAAATAATTATATTACATGGCCAGAGGGCACTAGCAACTGGGGCTATTGGCCCCATAAGTAAATTTATATATAAATATAAACATAAATGTACAGAGACACTTGTCATTCTGGCCGTTATAAAAATAAACTATCTTGCAGTGTAGTTTCATTAAAAATTATTACCAGAAGTCCCACTAATTATAAAATTGCAGCTTTTTAAACTTTTCGCCTTTGTACTCTAATTGCCGACATTCAAGTCCCTAAGTCTTTGTTCATATTTTAGTTGTCCTTCAGCTATTAAGTGTAATTCTTGTTGTTGTTGCAGTTTTATTACACACCGTCAGACGATATTCTCGCCGTTCGCCACTAATTCAACTAGAGCCACCATAACAACAACAACACAAGCAACAATGCCCGCACAAACAATGAACGTCAGTTAAACTGGGTTTACGTTGTTGTTGTTGGATTTGTTGTTGCGTTGCTGCCGCTATTCATTAATGTACACAAGTTAGCCAGCGTCGCTCTGTGTCGGCATTAGCCGCATTCGTGCAGTAATTCTTCTGCTTTGCTAACTCCGCTGCACTGTGCACCAATCACACTTTTCACTCTTCACTTCTCTCTCTTGTTTCTGTGCATTTTCTTGTTCCTCGTCGCTTTCGACGGTCACTGCGCTTCGCTTCCACTTTGCCATTTACTCTATTTTTGCACTGGCGCCGCACACACATTTGCCGCCGACTGTCAGCGCATTATCCTTTTGTTTCATGTTAACACAAAGCGTCGGCGTTGACGTTATCCTTGAACAAAGCGCTGCCAACAGATACAGTAACAACAACCACATCAACGGCAACGGTGGCTGCGACTGTAGCATTGGCAGTGACAGCTCGTTAAAAGGCAAATGTGTGAGTGTGCGTTGCTTTATTTTTATTGGCGTTCGCTTTTGTTTTCGCTCGTCGCTTGTCGCTTTCGGTTTTGGGCGCCTTTGAGACGCAGAATGTGCTATTTGCTATGTGCGCCTGTGTGTGTGTGTGTGCAGTGGATCGAGAGCAGAAGAAATCGTGTGTCACGTGCGCTTAAATTTATTAAACACTCTCCTCTACTATTTGTTTAAGCCACACACATATACACATACACGTACACACAAAGGGGGAGGGGAACAAGATAAACAACGCTACGATAAATCGATAGATACCGATACAGCGACGAGAGAGTGGATAAAAAAAATTGCTTGTTGTTGTAGCTTGTGGGCGCGTTACAGCGGCGTGTGCGGGCTTTATACATAAATATGAAATGTATTTGTGCCGCAGCGCCAGGAATTGCTGCCGTGCTGCTTCACTGGAGCTAAAAATAACAGTAGGCTGTGGCATATTGGGGAATTAAAAATTGTAATTTTTTTCATCTCAACTGGCAGTTAGATCTGCGCATCCCAGCCTGGCGAAAATTTAAGCTGAGCTGTTGGAAAGATAATATTTGCCCTTTTATATACATTTTACATATTTCAATATTTATTTATTTATTTATTTATTTCAAACTAACTCCAATTGTACAAAGTAAGACCTTAAGGTCTTTTAGCAGTACATCAACGTGCGAATATTTAGATTATTAATTATACAATAAAATTAAGACTAATATGATGACCTTAAAACTAATACAAAGGAAAGAAATTAGAGCATGAAAGCAATAAGTGAGGGAAAAATAAAAGAAAGAACTTAAAGCATAAAAACAATAGGTGAAGGAAAATAGATAAGAGAAAAATGTAGGAGGGAAAATGAGAGAAGGAAAAAGAAAAAAAAAAAAAAAAAAAAAAAAAAAAAAACTAAATGTTTAGCCAACACTCATCAGAAAACTTAGCCCGGCTTGCTAAAATAACTCAGGAGTTGCTTTCGATAGTTGCTTCTTCTAAGCTCCGCCCTAATTCTCGCAGGTATTGAGTTCCAAAGTCTTATAGCGTTAATGAAGAACAGCCTTGATGCAGTCAAGGATGAGTACTTAGGAACAATCAAGTTATGATGCCTACGCGACTTGGGTAGTTGAAGCTTGTTCCAAAGATATGCAGGCTCTTTAAGGTCAAGTATTTTAAATACAAACATGCAGTTTCTTGCTGCTAAATAATTCAGGATGCTACACCCAAGGACTTTGTTTTTCCACAAAGAGATGTGATCAAATTTATGGACACCATAGACGTAACGGGTAGCATTGTTGAAAGCCACATCAATTTTGCGTGATGACTGCATATCAAGTTTACTATAAACTAGTTCTGCATATGTTATGTGGGGAACAATTAGCTGAATAACTAATTTACGCCTAGTTTCAAGTGGAGTGAAAGATGCAGATATTCTTAGCCGACGCAGAATGACATATATACTACTTACAACTTTGTTGATGTGGTCGTAGCAACTTAGACTTGAATTGATGATAAAACCTAAGTTTTTTATTTTGTTTGTAAATGATAACTTAGTTTTGCCTATCCGTAACAAGGGAATATTTTCAATATCAATAGTTCTATTACATATGGGCATGACATACGATTTAGTTGCATTAAGACATAAAGAATTCTGGGACGACCAATCCGAAATAGCCAACAGATCGCAATTAACTTTAAAACATAAATCCTCAATAAGACCAACACGACTAGACAGGTATAGCTGGATATTATCTGCATACGCATGGACGCTAACATATTTACACACAGAAAAGATATCATTAACAAAGAGACTGAACAGAAGAGGGCCAAGAATAGATCCCTGAGGGACACCCGCGGTGACGGCTTTGAACTGAGATGAGGTATACACCCCTTTCACTTGCTGGACTCTGCCGTCTAGATAGCTAGTCATAAGTTTAATGGAACAGTCAGAAAAATGGAAATAATGCTTGAGCTTCTTGCACAATAGGTAATGACTGACTGAATCAAAAGCTTTTGAAAAGTCTAAGAGGCAGAGCAGTGTTATTTCACCGTTGTCAAATGGAGTTCTAATGTCATCTAATATTTTGATCATAGCAGTGGAGCAGCTATGTTTTTTCCTAAAGCCAGATTGTAGTGGAGAAAGTAAGTTGTTCTCCCTTAAGAAGGTGGAAATTTGTTCCGCCATCAGTGATTCACATACTTTTGAGAAGACTGGCAAAATGCTAATTGGTCTGTAATCGCAAGGATTCAAAGAAGGAGAGTTCTTAGCCACGGGCAAAATAACGGCCCTTTTCCACGCTGCAGGAAAACATCCACTAGAAAAACAGTGATTTATAATATGAGTAAGAGGATTTATGATAAACTGCAGCACAATTTTCACAAACTTGAGCGAAATTCCATCATCTCCAACTGCATTTGACCTAATACTCATAATAGATTTAATTACATCAGGTTCAGTAACACCAACAAAAAGAAAACTCTTATGAATGCTGGTAGAAGACAAATAAGTTTTACGAGGGGACCCGGTGATGCTACTTTTGCTAGCACTTATGAAAAAGTCATTCAGGGTGTCAGGGTCGATATTGCACTCAGAGCTAGTTTTACCACAAATATTTAAGTTTGCTAGGTTTCTCCATAAGACTTTGGATGGAAGAGAAGCATTCAGTTTGGCATTGCAATACCTTCGCTTCGCCTGCCTAATAATAGCTGTTGTTTTATTCCTGGCTGCTGTGTATAAACCCCATGAAGAATCTGTCCGCAGTTTTCTCCACTTGGCATGTAATTTATTACGATTTTTCATAGCTAAGTGAACCTTGTTGCTATACCACGGACATGAGCTATTTCTGACATGAGCAGTACGAAGGGGTACATGTGCATCAAACAATAAGTTTAAGTTGTTATTCAGAAAGTCAAGCTTTTTGTCAACTGTTTCATAATACCAACAGTCATTCCAAGACACACGAGACAAGTCAGTAAACAGAGCATTAACATTCAGAGACCGAAAATCACGATACAAAAAAGTAACACCTACTGTTGACCGATCAAAAGCCACATCCACTGTACAGAATATTAAGTCATGGTCTGATATAAAAAATATTTGGTCAAATTTAAGAATATGGGAGGGATTGGAAGTGATGAACAGATCTAAAAGACTAGGACTGGAGTTGTTGGCATATCTTGTCGGAAAAGTTGTATTGATAACAGCAAGACCTGCAGCTGATACATGGTCATATAACTTATTGGTGAAAGAGTCATTTGAGAGCAAGTTTACATTAAGATCACCACAAATCACTAAATGTTCATAATCAATTAAGAATACAGACAAATCAGCAAATACACTATCTAACGGATAAAACTTATAAGGGTTATAAACACAACAGATTAACATTTTAGTTACACCATCGGATACCTCAGCAATTATGTATTCAGTGTCAGAATCGGCAGATTTTACCACTGGCTTGAGTTTTAGTGACTTCTTGCAGTATATTGCTACTCCACCCCCCTTTTTATGCCTTCTGTCATTTCGAATGATATTATAATTGTTAATAGAGTAGTGATAGTCAGATACATCACAGTTGAACCAAGTTTCAGAGACACATATAACATCAACACTTGACCGCTCAAAAGTATGCCTAACATGATCAAGTTTGTCCGAACTCAGACTTCGAGCATTGAAGTGGACGATGTTAAAGCCAGCATTTTGCTTACAAAGAACATCTATCAGCACTTTATGCTCTTCATTAACGCCAGAGATTGTCCTACCAGTTATGTTGAGTGTAGGGGAGTTGCACTGAGAAGTAAGCAACTTTTATAATAGACTCTTGGCTAGTACATGTGAGCTTGCAGCAAAACATCAGTGTAAAAGAAGGGAATATAATTAATAAAGAGAAGGAGAGAGAGGTAGTATGCAAGAGCAGAGAGTATGGGAGCATATTAGAACAAAGAGAGGAGGGAAAGGTAGAGTACAAGATCAGAGAGTTAGAAAAGTCAAAAGTTAATAGTAATAATGGAAAAATATAAATTTGCATATGATACTCATAATAAATATAAAAGTGAGCAGAAAAGTAACTAATTAACGTTGAGAACATAGTTTAGAATTGCAGATAATTGTCATGGCTGCACAGTGCTGACGACTTCATCAACGCCCTTCTTATCAAACACGCGAACAGCATCACCACCCTCTTTCCTTCTCACTAAGACTTGTCCACGCATTGAAAATGCCGCTGAGAGTAGCTTTTGACGTTTGAGCAGAGACGCGTAGCGCATTAGCTCACGATTATCTCTCGTAAGGCTTTCATGTACGTAAAAGTTTGTATCTCCACTCACATTAATATCTCTTAACATCAGCGGCCTTTTGTTAGTTTTACAGAAACCAGCAATAGATTTGAGCAGCTGACTGCGAGTATGAGCAGAGAGCAGCTTAACAATGATAATTGAGGAGTTGTTGCTATTTTGTTTTGCAGGTGGTCTAAATGCTTCACGCACCAGAGGCATTTCATGCTGTACGGCTTTGCATATGTTCGCAAAGAGCTCAACACAACTGCTATTGACTGCATTCGGAATACCACTAATTATTAGATCAGCAGCAACAGTCTCGCTCTCAAGCCGCGCAGCATCTCTCTTCAAAGCGAGCACGTCAGATTTTAGTCCTCCAAATTCCTCACATGAAGCCTCAACTGCATTTAGTCTGACATCGAAGAACTTAATTGTGCTTTTGATGTTGAGTAACTCAGCTGATAATTCACTAATTCTCTGCATCAACCTCTCTTCACTTTTCTTTACATTTTCACTCAGCTGCTCGATGATGGATTCCTTCTGCTGCTCCAGTTTTACTTCCAATTGCTGTAACCAAGAAACAGTTGGCGGGCTCTCAGCACGCCGAGGTCTTATTTGAATAGGAGTGTCGTTTTTGAGTGGAGACAGCTTCGTATTTCGAGTTGTTTTTTTTGCAGCGCCAGACATGATGAAAATCGAGGTAGATTTAAACAATTTAACACACTATTTCAATGCAGGAACAAGATGATAGTATCACCAGCACACAGCAAATCCGTTTGCACAACCTTGATCAGACTTTGGAAAATTAATTGAAGACTGTATGTGGCAAAACGAAGATTCAGTCGGCAGCACTGAATTTGCACGTCTACTCGCAAGTCATAACAACTCAACAACAATTTAATGCTATAAGTGCCTGCGATCGTATTACGGGTAGCCAATGATGTTTACAAACTTTTTGTGGCATACTTTTAGGCCTGTGTAAACGATTATCTCTTAAAGTTATCATAAGATGATTTTGATGAAAGAATTGGGTTGAGGAATGCAATGGAGAAATTGAAAATTTGTAAACGATTATATAGTCGCCTTACTGGTGTCCCATAATGTGTACTTTACAAGTTGTTTTGTGGGGTATAATTTTAGGACTGTGTACACGATTATATATCAAAATTATTGTAGAAGGATTTCGATTGAAGAAATTTGTTGAGGAATACAATGGAGAAATTGAATATTAATGCTCTTCGTAATCGATTCTATAGTCGTCTTACTGGTGTCCCATAATGTGTACTTTACAAGTTGTTTTTTGTGGTATAATTTTAGGACTGTGTACACAATTATATCTTTAAATTTTTGTAGAAGGATTTCGATTGAAGAAATGTGTTGAGGAATGCAATGGAGGAATTGAATATTAATGCTCTTCGATTCTATAGTTAAATTTGCAGGCGTGTAGGAGGGGAAAGACACAGATTCGCATAACTTATTGGCAACTACATACATATATAGAAAATTTCAATATTGTGCATTATTATGGAATTGGTGGGAAAGCAAGAGACATCAGCCAACAAAAACCGTGATCTGGGTGAACTTTGAGCACGTTGATATTATTTTCAGTCAATAAAGCTGCTGGCTGGGTATCTCTGGCTTAGAATAGGATCACCTCAGCCTCACTTACACCGCAATTAATCACCCTGGATATCATAATGAGGCCCCTAATTGCCCAAACTGTTCCTGCAAGTCAATTTAGCTGCACAAAATATTGAAGGAAGACGAGTTCGACCTCCTAATGAACGAATCAAATCGCTTTTGTCGATCCGTAAAATGTCAGTGAAGTCAATTAACAATGGGAACTCAATGTTAATTGTTTAATGTTCTTTTTGTTAAGCTTCAACAGTAGTGAAACTATGTGACAGTAGACAAGTAGTAAACGCGAAGTTTTTGAGTGTTGCTGTTAAACAAAAACCATTTAATAAAATCATTTTCTTTTAACCTTTGCCAAGTATAATGCAAACATTCCAAAAACCAACTAATTACATGAAGCAGAACAACCCCTTTGAGCATTTGCCAAGCGTCGCACTGTAATAAGCACTAATTTAAATGAATAAATTGCAGGCAGTCACATGTCGGTGCTAATTTTTGCAAATGAAGACATATAAACGTTGCCATTGGTAAAGTACAGCAACAACAACTACAACAACAACAACAAGGACCACAACAGCAACAGTTCCATTCAAAGAGCATTGCACCGACATGGAAAGTTGTTTCTGTGTCAACTTGTTTAGCGGCCGCAGCCACCGCAGCAGCGCAACGCTGCGTATACGTAACATAATGGCCGAAGCGAGTTGGCTGGCTTTGCTGGCGCTGTCGTCTAAACGAAACCGAAAATGCGAATGAGTTTGCGTGACTTTGCTGCAATTTTCCATAGGCGCGCACAAAATTCCAGCACACAGCGTTTCCGTTGCCTGCGACAACCACGTTTTGCTGTGTTTGCAATGTTTGCGATATGCCTGACACGCCTTCTTTGCGGTCTGTCCGCCGTCTGTCGTGCATGTCGGGCACGTCGTGCAGTTGTTTTTGGTTGCAATGACAACGCGAAATGGCTGCTGTGCTGCGTCGGCGGCGTTGTTTAGCGGCGCTTTGATACGCTTCAGTGTGTGTGTGAGTACAGTGAAAGGAGACGTGTGTGTGTGTGCAAGTCAAATGTACTCGCTGACACAGTTTTGCTACAAACAACGAAGGCTGCACACGTTTACTGGCAGGTTGCATAAGTTGCAGAGGGGGAAAAGGGAAAGTTGGCGGTTGACTAATGTGGCGCGGGCCATAAATTTGTAACTATTTTCTGGCAAATGCAAAAATGTCAACCAGTGAGTTGGCGTTGCGTTAGCAACCTTCAAACGGAATGACACATTATGCTTTTTATGGTTTACTTGCAATTTCATAATGAGTGATTTTAAGTGAGACAAAGTATTTTAGCTATTTATGAAGAAAATTCATGGAGTTGGTGTTGAGTGAAACTGAAGTAAAAGGAAAATTTAGTATGCAAAGGGGTGCTGGGTTACTAAGGCCGAGTTACCCTACCAAAGAGATATTTGTGGTAGCTGTGCACTCTGGAACCGTTTATCTAAAAACTAATACAGATACTTTAAATTAAAAAAAAAAGATATTAAATAAATAGTTTTTCTTTTCAGAAAATAATAAAAATACCTTTAAATTTTCGGCCTCATACCAAAGATGGTTCAATAATTAATTTAGTGAAAAATGATCATCAATTGAACACTATTTGACCCTAAAAGTATGCTACAAGCTGTGTAGTACAAGTTCTGACTATCATCAATGTTTAACTTTGCCTAAAAGTATAACAAGAACTGCATGGTGCTAGTTTTAAATTCCCACCAAATAAAAAGTATCCTAAAAGTATGCCTTAAACTTTATTGTGGGCCCTACCAGTATTGAATATGCATGGATAAATAACAAGTCTACCTTTAGGCTTTTGTAGGCTACTATTTTTGGAAAACCCTAAGCCTTTTCTAACATTGAAAGTAAGCAGCTCAACCAGAAAGTGAGTGCGTCTTTTGTCTTTTTTTTTTATTTTCCAGCGCAAATTCTACAAGGACCTGCCCAACATATTCAATTCGAATACTTCAAGGACATATTTTCCAGTTGCTGTAGATTTCAATATTTTACGCAATGACCAGCGAAAGTTGTACAATTTTTGGGCAACCAGTTGCCAAAGTTCAAATCAAAAGCCATTCCAGTTCACAATTGACTTTTTGATATGATTTGTGTTTGTTGTGTGAAATCCAATGCGTCGCTCGGATTAAAATTGCACTCGGTAGAGATTTCAACGGTAATGCTGTCAAATGTCAAAATACAGCAAAAGCCGCCGCTGCAGTACAACAAACAGTCGACCATTAACGGCGCAAAGGTCACATAATTTATTTAGCTTTAAGTTTCTTCTTCTCTTTGGTTAGCTTTTCCATTCTTTGCGTTTGACTTGGTATGCAAAAATCCAGAGGAAATAAACGAAAGTGCGCGCCATTCAGTGCTAAATGTAGTACTTTTTATTGCTGTTTTTGTTGTTATTGTGGTTGTTGGCGAGCATGCTCGCGGCCACCGAATTGCTGCCATAAATCACGCCGATAATTATGTGGGCGAGATCATAAATAAAATATCATTTGATATTTTTGCAGCCGCAAGGGCGCCCCGAGTACCTGGGCTTGTACCAGAAGCACAGCAACAACAACAACAACGACAACGACAATAAGAACAAGAACGCCCAGCTGGCGCAATGCGGTGCGACGACCGGCAGTTGGAACACGACATGGTCGCTATCTGCTTTCGTTTTTTGCGCTGTCTGTGGTGAAGGTCGTCTGTGCTGTTGGCAGCCCTGAGCCACTTTTGGAGGCGCTGGCAAAAAATTCAAACGTGCATTTGCTTTATTTCTGCTTGATTGCTGCTGCCACCGCGTGCGGCAGGCGGCCTGGGCGGGACGTCCAGGAAAATGAAAGTGCTTCTTGGCGCTGGCTTACGCGTGTTCTGCGTCTTGTTCGTGCAGCGCCTGCGGCTGTGGTTGTTGGCAGGACGGGAACAGGTGAGCGAGAATCAGGTGGGCGGCATTTTAAGTGTATTGCCGGCCTTTTGGGCAGTCAGCGTTGATGCGAAATGATGATAAATTGCCGGGCACCGTCATTGTTGTGGCAAATGGCAAATGACTGTGCCCGCCCCCAACCAGGTGGAGGGCGCCACTTCGCCGAAGGCAAAAATAAAATATTGCATAAAAATGATATAACGGCAAATTTATTGAATTTGGCACTGTAAACAGGCGAAATATGTGCGCCGCTTGTAAACTGAGCCGCATAAAAGTTTCGGCTAAACGGGCGCCATTAAAAATATTTACTTGCCAGCAGTTTTATGTGCGCAGCGTTTTTATGTTGGCTGCGTTGTTTTGTGGAAATTTGATATGCGGCGACTGCAGTTAGTGAGCGTGACGCTGATGCTCTGGGTGACGGTCAGCGTCAAAGTGACACAAAGCCAAAGGCAAAGTAAGGGCGAAATTCACTTTGACTGCAACATAATTTATTCCTAATTGACAACCCGGTTGCCAGGATTACGCTTAATGACGCGTTGCCGCGGCGACTGTGGCGGTCGCTGTCGCCGTGGTAAGCACAAAAGCTCGGCAAATTGTTGGGATTTCAGCAAACGCCGAACGTCGTTCAAAAATAAAATAAAACGCAACACACAAAAAAAAGTAAAACTGATTTGTTTTCTTCGCTCGACGTTTTTATGCACATTTGCTGTGACGTCACGGCGGGTGTGCGGGGGCGGTGCGCTTGTTTGCGGGCCATTACGCTTGCCGTCACTTACAATTATGCTTGACAAATAAATGGAAGTCAATTCGATGTATTTTTGCGACGATTTGGCTGGGCGTGTTCGGCCAATGCGACAACGCCGTTGGCTCAAGTCCGGCAAGTTGTAGTAGTTGTTGTTGTTGTTGTTGTTGTTTTTGTTAGATTAGTTGGTTGGCTGACTGGCTGGCTGGCTGTATCGCTGGTTGTTATGTGGCAGTTTATTAAATTGTTGTTGTACGCTGTGGTATTTGTGTTGGATTATTGAATTATGGCACAAATACGGCATTGTCACAGTGCCGCGTGTGAGTGGGCGTGTTGGTGTTTGTGTATGTGTCTGTGTGCAAGTGTGTATGCATGGCATGTTTACTGTTGGCTTCTGAACTGCGACATCATAAATCAAATCGTTTGGCTTAGTGTGTTGCAAGCGTTGGCTTTAGTTGCTGTGCGACAACTTAGGCGAACAAAGTTTATCGTTAGATACATTGTTGTTGTTGTAGGTTTTATGGTTGTACTGGTAGTGCTGCCACATGTAATAAATATTATTGGCTACATTTTTATTTCCATACACATAAAGTGCCATGCAATGGTCTAATTTATTGAATGTATTCAAGATTCAGGCGCCGAAAAGTAGGCAAATAAAATTGCTAATGTAACAGTTTTATTAATTAAACACTTATATTTTTGATAAAATATGTAATATAGTTCCTGTATTTTTGTGCATATTTTTGGTTTATTAACCCATTCGACCCGCATTGGCTTTCAGGGGAACACATCATTTTAATGACTAAATTATTAAATGCTTACGTGAAGAAATTTCGTGTGAAATTTAAAGTTGCCACGCCCCTCCGTTGGGCCGCTAGTATAGAAAAAATGACCTTTGGGCTCGGAAAAGTTAACGGGGCACTACCTGCTAGCGGCTCACAGGATGGGTTTGAGAGACAAGAAAATTTCCAAAATGTGTGAGGAACATGAAGCTTCGGAGACATTAAAACATACTCTCTGCTTCTGCGGCGAAATCTAAAGACATTGGTTGACAGTATTGGGGGCACATGAGTTGGCCGAACTAGACTGAAGCGTTTGCTTAGGTTTGCTAAAACACTCAGCACTACAATTCATAAATGGATCTCCATCTGGTATTACCAAGGACCCAATAAGGATCTCTATGTGGCAAAAGTATTAACTAAGATACTCAAATATTATATTTACTGCTAACTAACTAACATTTAGTCGAAATACACTGACATGTACAGCTCTCCAAAAGTTGAAAAAAAGGAAATGTAAGAAAATGGTTCGCTACGAGTTTGAGAAATCGAAAGCCTAGTTAAATTTTAGGATAAACACGAAAGCCTTTCAAACAATTAAGCAGTGTTAAGCGGAATTGGCGTTTAAAGTGGTAAGTACTCTACTGTAAGGAAAACTGGCCATACTTGATTTTTGAAAGAGCTTAACCCTCTATTATACGCACAACTCTGTGAGACACAAATACACAGTTCCACAATCTACTGGACCGTGTTGTTTTTCTCTCAATTTGTTTAGTTATGTGGGATATGTCAAACTGAATTAAGATAGAAAGAAAACAATTGAAGCGCCTCATTTCTACAGAAAAATTATGAGGGAGTTTTTTTTTTATTGGTTTCACAGAGGTTAAAAGTACTCAGTATCGAAAAGTTCTTAATACCGAATCATACCAATTGACTGAAAAAAAGAAATTGGTTAAAAGGTTGAAAAATTTGAAAGGGAAAATATAAAATTTTTCCCCAAAAAAATTAATTAAATTGCAAGTGAAACTGAAAAATCGAGTTGAAAATATTAATTAAATTTGAACTAAAACTGAAAACAGTATTGACTGCAGTACTCGATTCAGAAAAGTATTGAATTTAAAAAAATATCGATATTTTTTATCACTAAAATTAAGCGTTTTTCAGGGAATCTAATCATTGGTTACATTATTGTGGACTGCCGATGAAAAATACTAAGAAAATCTGGTCTACTTAAAAATTGTTATAATATGGCAACATTTATAGTATAATTATAGGCGAATCGTTGCATTGGATACGGTTTAGTCCTGGTTTGAATCTTAAGTTAGGTATTCTAGATGGTCAGCTTGCCCATGCATAGACCCTGGCGGTACTCTAGCATCTCTCACTTCTTAGTCTAGCCCTTAAATGTTCTGACTTATGAACTTGTCAGGTACAAGAAAGGCACTAAATTAGAACGTCAATGGCGGTATTCTAGGAGCTTTAACTCTTTAGTATTGCAAGTCTGAACCTTTTAGGTTTTAACCAATGAACTCTTCAAGTACCAGAAGGCATTCAATTAGAACGTCAGCAGTTCAAAAAAACCTAACCAATCTTAAATTGGTTTCCCTTCTCTCTAACGAAACCGCACTTAATCTTCTTCTCCACTTTGATTAGACAAAACATTTGCTAGATGAGCTAATTTAATTGAAATAGCAACAATTGATTTTATTTGCCAGCAAGTTTCTTCTTTTACGAGTAATCAAACAAATGACATAAAAACACACACACACACACACGAACACGAATCAACGTCGTCCAAAGCCATCGTCTACCTGAGAAATGGGACAAATAATGCCTTAAAGCAATCGGAAAGATAAATAACATATTTGCCTTAATTTTATTGGCAACGTGCACGCACAAATCGTCCTTTAACCTGGTTTGCTCTCTCCACGTCTGCTTGAAGTTGTTTCTTATTGGCTGCACGAGCGACGGCAGACGGGGAGACGCGGTTGGCAAAGCGGTGCTGCAACCAATTGTGAGTACATTTGTCAAAACGGCAGCGAGCATAACAAACTGACAAAAACAAAAGCAAAACAGCGAAAGTGAAAAGCGAAAGCAGTCACATCAACACCAAAAAGTAACCGCACTCACTCATTCAAGCACCCCGAAAGCCCCTGAAAGGACTCAGTCGCCCGTTGACTCACCGACGCAGCGTCGACGACTTGGGCGCATTTTGTGATTTATTTTCGTAGAAAATTTCGGAAAATTATTCATTTCGCAATGTTTGCGCACATTTGAGTGCGCCGCCGGGCAGTGCCGCGTGCGGGGCGGGGGCAGTGATATTTGTGCTGCCGGCTGACACATGGCCGCACGCACACGCATGCAAAACACGCACTTTCGGGCACAAAACACAAAATGCCAAATCCCTTGAAAAGATGAAAATAAAAAATGTCGACTTGACGAGAGTTTTTTGCCATGTTGGCAACAAGAAGAAAAACACAAAAACATGGCAAAAATAAAACAACGACACATACAAAAACACCAAACAAACAAAACGAAATGCGTATAAACGAAAAAAGCGGGGAATTTCTCTCTTCGTTGTGATTGTGTGCCAGTGGGGTCCCTGGTGCTGTTCGTTCGTCAGCGCGGCTGTCCGGCGAGCGCGTGCTGTGCGGCATATCAATGCTGCTGCCAGTGTTGCTTGTGTTGTGCAAATAGAACGCACGTAGCAATCATTTTTCTTCGGTGGTTTAGTTCGTTTTGTGCTCAGGTCGCATCCGGCTCTCGTTGCTTTTATTATTGTTGCTGTTGCGCTACGGTTTGACATTTGACAGTTTTGGAATTTAATGGAGCATGACAGATGGCGATGGCTGGTGTGTGTGTGTGTGTGTGCGACTTGAGTGCGAGAGATTTGGGAGTTTTGTCGCGCGGCTTATTGAATGCTAAACAGCGTTAAAAGTGAAAGTGTGTGCGAGCGTGTGACGTGCATTGATTGCGCGTCGGTCGACTGTCGACAGGGCGCGACGAATGCAACGAATGGGCGTCAAATGAATGTCGCTGAAAGTGTGTGTAAATTGCTTTGTTGAAATATCTGTGTTTGTTTGCTTTATTGTTGCCTGCTTTTGGGTGTCTGTCGGCCGCGTAACGCTTTCAGTGGCTGTGCGGGTGATTTATTTTAATATTTTAATATTGTGTACGAAATTTTTATGGCAAACATAAATTTATGGCTGTTAAATAAATACATTTTCTTGGTGTTGCTGTAACTTGGGGAGCATTTTTGTAAAATCATTGATGGATGTTGGAAAGTTGGCGCGCACATAAATGAAATAATTTAAACTTTGGTCAAAAAGACAGACAAACTCAAACAGCAGTGCCGCTAACAAATCATCAACGAGTGGCGAATCGGGGAAGTGGGAGCTCTGAAAATGAGCGCAGAATTTACACTTTGCGGCCGGGGGGCAGCAAACTGCTTCCGCTGTTATTGCCGCCAAGCACCGGAAATAACACAGCGGGGCGCAGACAGCGGCAGCGAATAAACTTTATGAACGTGCCAGCAATTTTAATGTTTTCCGATTTTCATACGCTGACTTTATAAATTTTGGCAGGGCGAATGCTTCATTGCACAGTGATTCGACTCCATACATCCGCGGGACAAAATTAAGAGTGGTCTGTACACAATACAATTTTGTATACCAGTTAATCGTGGTCTGCTGAGTTGAGATCTCCATTTTGTTTTTCTAAAACTTTTGTAATTTGGCAATGACTGAGACCTAAATTTGTAATTATCGTCATTTTTGGAAAGCTATAGCACGAAGGCTGTTGGCTAGATTTTTCAGATTTTACATTTAATCAGTTCATCAATGTTTATAATTGCAAGGAGTCACAGAAATTGTATGAGGATCTTTTAGTTTTGCAATAAAAATTCTAATAATAGATGTATGTTTTGCATTTGTGCAGTTTTTTCAATTTTTCATGCTGATTGCATACTTTTAGGGATGAATAAAAAAAATGTTGTCGAAAAATATGTGTTTAGACTATTTTTCAAATTGAATTATTTTCTAAGATCGGAAGATATCGGAGGATGTAATTACATTATCCGGCAAAGAAAGAATGATTCTTAAAATTAAAAAAATCCAGGAACATACTTTTACATACTTTTTAGATATTTTTCTCTGTTTTTGCAATTTTCAGATTTTTAATAAATATAGTTAAATATCATCGTTAATTTAGAAAAATATTTTAAATTAAAAGTCAAGTGAAAGCAAATTTTGAGAAAACATTAAAAGCAAAAATGGACATATCAGTTCTTAATATATATTGAAAGTTTTAGTAACTTCTTGCTTACCATGAATTTGTAGATTTTTTTTAATCAATATACTAAAAATGTGTTCAAATTTTAGTGTGAAAAAAGTTCCGACTTTGAGCAGCTCTTGCACTTGCACTAATTAATTTTTCACTCAGAATTTTTCGGGGTTTTTTTAGTTGGATTTTGACCTTTCAAATGACATCAAAATCGTTAAATTCTGAGACTATAAATTTTTTGAATTTTGTCTATGCAAAGAATCACTGTGCCATGGTGTGTTTTCGCGCCTGGTTGTGTTTGTGTATGCCTGTGTGAGGGGAGAGTTTGTGTGTGTGTGCGTGTGGGGTAAAAGTGAATGCCAAAAATAATTTGAAAGCAAAATTGCTTACTTCACTAACCAAACGTGAGGCACGAACCCGGCAAATAAAAGGAATGAAAGATAATAAAAACAACAAATTTTAAAGAAATACAAAAAGATAAAACATTGAAGCAAAGTAAAGAAGCAGCCATGACGAAAACAGCGGCAGCGGCAGTAATACGCAAAGTGGGGTCGATTGCATGACCCGGAAACATATTCGCCAGTCCCCTGAGCCAACGATTCGACGTTCGCCTGTTCACTCGTCAGCCAAGCCAACCAGACAGACAATGATGCAGAAGCCAAAACACAACACGAATGAAAGCGCCGCATTGGCTGCGAGCGAGCGCAAATTGGAACGCGAGAACAACGTGTTGTGCCGTTATTCAGGAATTTTATTACAGCGAAGCGATCTTCGCCGGAAACTGACAAGGTAATGAGCCAGGCAGCGGCCGCGACAATAAATTATTGCCGGCAGGAGGAAGACCGAGGCACCGCTGAAAAGTGCTGGAAGCGCAAGGCGAAAGCGGCTCGGCAGCGCCTGGAGAAAGCAGTTTCGCGTTCACGGTACGCAGTGAGGAAACGGCTTTAAGTAGTAAGGAGGGGAAAAGGATTATAAAAGGACTACGACGGGGGTGAAATGCAAAAGATAAAAGCCATTGTGGCTGTAGGAAACGGCTGAAATAAAATATGGTGAGCGCTGCAGGGTGTGGGCCAAGGAAATGAAGTTTCGCGGAAAAACAAGCAAAAGCAGCACAACCGAAACCCATGCGCCGAGATAAATGCATTTTTCGAGTTAAATTAGTCGAAGGTGAATGCTTGGCAACACTTGCGAAGGGAGTGGAAATTGGTGCGCTTTGTGGCGATTCAATGAAAACGAAAATCATTTTCGCTAATCTTACAAAGGAATTGAAGAGAAAACACTAATAATTCAAGGAAGCTAGAATGAGGAAAATAAAATTTATTAAAGATTGTTGTTTTATGTGCAATTTCGTGGATCATAAAATTCAGTAGAACATAAAATTAATTAAAAGCGCATATAAAGGCAGAGAATTATGGTGGAATAATTGTAGTGAAAAATGGTAGTTTTCGAGCTTGTCGACATGGCTGAATGGCTGCCAGATACTTAAGTGAAAATTTATGAAGGCAAACGAAAATAAAGTAAAATCTAAGAAGACTTTTGTTAGTTGAGAGATGCAACTGGGAGTTAAAAGGTTTGCTAGGTTATAGTTTTTAGGTTAATTCGAAAACAGTGTGAAGCAAAGTGGAAGAGATCGAGCTGATTTTGAAGTAAGTAACAAATCCTTTTGTCATAGAAATTTTAATTAATAGAGTAGCAAATAATTAATGCAAAATTCTTATAGAAATGCATTAATAAAATCAAAAAACTTAATAGGATAAATAAAAAAAAAAAAGAAAAATTAAATATATTAAATAATATTAATAAAAACATACATTAAATTAAATAAACTAAAATTAAACTAATAAACATTAAATAAAATAAATAAAATAATTGAAACAAATACAACAAAAAAATTAAATAAAAAGAATAAATTAAATAAAGAGAACAAATAAAATAAAAAAATAAATAGAATAAATAAAATAAATATATAAATAAATTAAATACAAAAGGTAAATAAAATAAAACAATAAATTCAAAGAAATGAAGCAAATAAAATGAAAAAAGTAATATAAGAAATAAATATAATAAATAAATATAATAAATAAAATGAATAAATCTAATAATATAACGGAATATACAACATACATAAATGAATAAATTAAGTACATTAGATAAATAACATAATTAAAATAAATGAAATAATACAAAAAACAAATAAAATAAATAATATACATAAAACAATAAAGTAAGTAAATAAAGTAAGTTAAATAAAATAAAAAACAATTACAATTAATGAAATAAATAAATAAAATAAAAAAATTTAAGAAAATAATAGAATATTTAAAAAATAAAATAAATAAAAAAATTGAATGCATTAAAGAAAACATACATTAACTTAAATAAATGAAATAATTAAAACAAATACAACAAAAAAAAATAAATAAAATACAAAGGATAAATTAAATAAATAAAACCAATAGAATGAATAGAGTAAATAAAATAAATATATTAATAGATTAAGTACAAAAGATAAATAAAATTAATAAAAATAAAATAATTGAAATAAACACAATTAAAAAATGTCTAAACAAAATTGATAAATAAGGCAATACTTAAATTAGGAATACAAATACAGATATTTAATCATTAAGTTTTTTTTTCATAAATTTTAAATATAAAATTTTTCTCGGTAAGGCAATGAGCGAGGGATCAGTTGCTGTCTTTACCAATTGATTTATGATGGTTGCAGTCATACCATCTTTTTCCAAGTGTTTCAGGCGCAGAAATACTTTAGGCTTCTGGATCTATGTAGCATTTCTAAGGCAGACATCTATGCTAAATGGAAAGCACTGAAACTAGTACTCGACACATAGTAAAGAGTTTACCACTCTCTCGAAACATGAAGTTCGTGAACAATCGGGTTGCTTGAAGGGTGTTTCAATCTGTTGTTATATGTATAATTAGACATTGCGTGGAGATGCCACTAGATGCTTTACACAACACAAGACACATAATGAGTCTCCTCTATTTGAACTGAACGAACTTTCAGTGCATTTACAGTTAACTTCATGTCAGATATATTCGCTTGGCTCTTCAAATCTCGTTTCCGAAGTTTTGTTTACAGACATTGTCTAAGAATTTTAGCTTTGTCATCGGTTTTTGGGTAGGATTTCTACCCATTCCAAAAACACACATAAGAGCGAGCTAGTAGTGTGCAGATTGTGGAATTTGGTACGGAGTCCTCATATGGTTGCCATACTTTTATATCTAATCTAACACCTCAAAGTGTAGCCGAAGACTTTAGTCACTAATGCAACTAGTCTTTTCAAAACTTGTACTTTACTTACTGTTTTGAAAATAATAAAAACAATTGGAGTTGTGAAAAACAAAGAAATCTGTAGGTATTTCTATTCAACTGGAGTTCAATTTAAGAAGTCCGCCTAAATATATGCTCCGATTTCAACTGGTTTCAAATTCAGAAAAGTACATTCGCGTCTAAAGTGCCTACCAACACAACTTGGTAGTATACTTTTAGGCTCGCATGTTGTGCGATTTTGTCGCCCATGTCATTATCTATTTTTCGTATTATACATTAAACATATTTAAAGAATTTCAACAACTATCTGTTAGCTTTCACTTACCGCACGTGCATCGCATCGCGTGCCGATGTGGCTTAATCCCAGCAGCACAACGCTCCAGAGCTGAACGGCCTTCAGCAGTGACATTTTGGCCGGCACACAAATGATTCTCGCACTTATTCACACCAACACTCGAACGCGAGTTGGCGAATTTGGCACAAATTCAAATATTTTATGCAGCAGTTTGCAGTTATTTTCTGTTGTTGTTGTATATTTTGCAATGATTTGCGCAAAGCAATCGTCCTTGTGCGGTAATAACAACGACTGCGGCTACGTCCCACTGCCGTCAACGTTGTTGCGTTGAATTGTACACAAACGCGATGCAACAGCGTTGAACACGCTGGCAACACGCGCACACGTACACACACACACACTCGCGCAAACTGTAACGCAGAGTCAAAGTCCTTTCGAGTTGCTCACCAACAGCGATGCAACAATGCAGCAGCAATGAATTAATAATTCGTTTACGTTGGCTGCAGTTGTTTGTTGTTGTTGTCAGAATTATAAACACTGCGTTGTGGAGGCGCGTTTCTGGTTGTTGTTGTTAGCACGTTCGCTTTTGACGGTTTGTTGAGTTTCGTAGCACCGCACGCGTTCGCTGCCCGAACAGTTCTGCTGCTGGCAGCGCGGCAACATGGCTTTAAGAATGGCAAAGGACGATTTGCAGTCGCAAAAGCTTTCGGCGCTACGGCGAATTCGGCGCCACTCGGAGCACTGTGAGCGAAAGAGAGTGAGCGAACGATCTCTCGCCGTGTTGGGCGCCTGTATGGGCCGCCTGCATTGCGCGCGGACTCTCTCAAGGACATCCGCTGCTGCTGTCAACTTGACAAATTCTTGCTGGTGTCGTTTTTTGGCGCCACTACCCCCACGTTTCGTGGCATTCTTAGCGCCGTTTTTGCGTGTGGCTCGTGCACATTTTTCCTCACTTGCCTTTCATTTGTTTCGCGCTGCCGGATTGTGCCTTTATTTGTGTCGCTTCATCATTTCAGCTGGCGCACATTTGCCACTTTTTGCCACTGTTGTGCCACTCCGAGTTGCAGCAGCGGCGGCAGCGTGCGCCGCTCAGCTGTTGTGGCAGTTGGCTGCTGGCAAATCGCTTTCGTGTGCATTGCAGCCGAGCTGCCGTTTGTTTTGACTTTTTGTTGTTGCTTTCGTCCTTTGGCCGCTGGATTGAGTGGCGCTACACTCTCATGTATGCGGCCACTTGCTCGTCTGGCTGTCGCCGACTGGCTGCGCTGTTGTTGTTACTATTTTTGGTTGTTACTTTTTCGCATGAGCTGTCAGCGGCAACGGCGCTGCTACGTTGCATGTGTGCGATGCGTGTTTTGCTGCGCGCTTCTACGAAGAAGTTGGCTTGTGTGGCCGCATAATAAGTTCGCGAGCAAAGAATGAACGGAATGCACAAATAAATTGAAGATTTTCTAATTCATAATGCCGGCAAAAAGCGCAAACAAAAATGGGGCGAAAGCAAAATTGAATTTTTTTTCTATCTATTTGGAGATTTGTTGCTTTTTTTGTAAATATAAAAATGTTAAAAACTTGCTATGAATAAGAAAAGTAAATAAAAATTGAGTTTAGATAAATTGGGCCAAGATATTTGGGCGCAGATAAAATGGCAAAAGCCTTTATTGACGTAACAAATGCCGCCTTTGACTTATTGCCCGCACTGCGTGGCTTTAATCATTTTCAATTTATTTTATCTACTTGCGCCGTGTAGGCTGTGTGCCAAACCGACGAAGAAAAACCGACCAGCGAGTGAAGGCGCATTAAAAAAAATGAGAAACAATTGCGTCTAATGCCATCTAAATTGTGCTAAGGACATCATTTGTTACATACGACAGACAAACACCGACACAGTGCGCTTACAGGGTTTTCGAGCATGAAAACAGCTATGCAAATTTAATATTATTTCTTTAGTGATGTTTCGAAATTTTTCCTTAGATTTTTTCAGTTCATATTTTTTCTATTAATTATAAACTTTTTTATTAATATTTTGCTAGGTCTTAGAAACAATATTAAATTTTGTCTGCCTCTTTTTATTATATACTCCAAGAATTGTGTATACTCCATGAATAAAAGTCAGAATTTTAACTTTTTTCGGTCGCTTATGTGATGTTAATGATTAATGATTATTTTTTAATTTTTCTAAAAACTGAAGATTTTATATTTCAATTCTTATTTTGTATTATTTCCTCATTTACTGTTCTTGATGTTAGTATTGTTATTTGTTTTCTTCAGATGTCCACATGAGGATACACGCAAATCTTCCTATGTGCTCTAGGAACTCGACTACAAAAAGCATCCTTTCCTCTGCTCCTTTTCGGCCCCACTCCTCATTCAACTCCTCTTCCTTCAGCCCTTAAATGCACATTTCCTTTCGTTTCGTTTCGATGTCTTTTATTGCTTCGTGCGTTTCAAAGCACCCTGTGCGCGCACTTGCAACAAATCGGTTGCTGTTCATGTTCATGTAACAACTAAAGCCCATCAAAGCCACCAACCACCAACCGCCAACCACCGGCCACGGTTATTGGCAGCGCCGTCGCCATCAATATGCCAACCTGCGCCTCGGCTTTTAAGACCAGCAGTCAAAAATTGTTGCCAGTCAACGTTTTTGGTTTTGTTTCTTCTGCTTTCGCTTCTCACTCGACGCCATTTCAGCGCTGCCCTCAGTGCTGGCCATTAGAGCGCAGCGTCGGTGCCAAGAAAATGTCCATTTCACTGCGCACTGCCAGTGACCAAACAGCCTAAGGCCATTACATACCGTTTGTTCAGTCATCTGGCCGTCCGTCCGCTGTGTCGCTGTTACATGCTTCAATTTTATTTATTTAGCACATTTCTTCATTTGATGCACGCTTCCGGTTGTGTAGTAAAAGCGCAGTAAACTGGCGTTTGTCTTGCCGCTGTTGCTATGGTTGTTGTTGTAGCCATTGGCACTAGCGCGCAGCAGCGAATGTGTGCCATAAGCCGCCTTAATACCTTTTCAAATGTGCTCAATGCGTGCGCCGGCAGCGGTGACCTCTGGCTGCCGGCCACTGCCCCATTACCGGCCACCTCGACGCGCAGTTGTTGTTCGATTATTTGTAGTTGCTGTAGTTGTTGCGTTGTGCAGCAGTTTATTTTTGGGCTGCGGGGCAAAAGGACAAGCGGAGCTCACATGAGTTAATGGAGCTGAAATTCGAGCAGCAGCCGTAACTGAGCCAAGCGCTTTTCATGGCGCGCAACTAGCGCGGGGGTGGGGGTGGGGGTGGGTCGGAGCGAGCAGCAGTGGGTAATTGCGGGAGCAGAACGCAGAAAAGACCAGAGGGTAATGGAAAAAATTGTAGTTTTATAGAACCTACAAGGAATTTTGGGCTTGAAAAGGACGTCGGTAAACATCAAACGAGATAGTGGAAGGAAGAGGAGCAAAGGGGGGAAGTGGTGTGTACTGAAGCGGTGCAAGCAGCAGTAAAAGAACCATTGAAATGTACTGCAGTGCTCAGACTTGTGATTTGTAATGTGAAACTACGCGTTGCTAGTTTTAGCGTCGGGCGTTCTTGTAGTCGACTTCTATTAGGACTGCGGTTGGTTGTTGCTTGTTTTGTTGTTGTTGGTGTGTTTATTGTTGGTGCTATCTTCCAAATGCATAGTTACAAATACGCAAATAGAATTGGGTGGTCTCACAATTTCAGCGTTGTTTGTCTGATGTGCTTTCAGTATTGTTTTTGATCATTTTATGTGCTGCATCAAGAGATTTTCAGGATTTTTGAACAAGGATTTCAAAACATAAAATCATCATACTTGATCTAAATAGTTACAGAGCGGAGCGTTGAAGTGTTGAACGTTGGCAGGTTCAACATTCGTTTGTAGGAGATACAAACCCCAGAAAAAAGGAATCATAACTGACCGCCCCAGTCCACAGTGTTTCGACTCCATATAACCGCGGGACAAAATTAGAAGGAGTGGTCCGTTCTTCATAAACTTTGGTATACAAGTTAATCATGGTCTGCTGAATCGAAATCTTTATTTTGTTTTTTCAATTTTTCATGCTGATTGCATACTTTTAGGGATAAATAAAATACATTTTGACGAAAAATATGTATTTAGACCATTTTTCAAATTGAATTATTTTCTGAGATCGGAAGATATCGAAGGATGTAAATACATTATTCGACAAAGAAAGAATGCTTCTTAAAATAGAAAAAATCCAGGAACATACTTTCACATACTTTTTAGATATTTTCTTCTAAGTTTTGCCAATTTTCAGATTTTTAATTTTGAAAAATATTTGAAATTAAAAGGAAAGCCTAAGCTTTGCACATTTTACGAAAACATTAAAAGCGAAAATGGCTGCATCATTTCTATAGTCTACATTAAAAGTTTTAGCAACTTCTTGGCAACCATGTATTTAAAAAATTTTTTTTACTCAATATACTAGAAAAGAGAAAATATGTGTTTAAATTTTTTTGTGAAATAGTTTTAACTTTGAGCCGCTTTTGCACACACACTAATTAAATTATAGCACCGATTTTTTTGGGTTTTATTAGTTGGAGTTTTAACTTTCAAATGACATTAAAATCGTTAAATTCTGATACTACTAATTTTTTGAATTTTGTCTATGGAACGAATCACTGAATCGTCACGAATCGTCTGAAATTACTGAATTACTGAAAAGTTCCTCAGACTCTGCCCAAGTTTTTCTTTAATCTTTGATCTATAATTTATTTAACTTTTAACAGTTCCCTTTAATTTTCTTATTGATTATGGGCTCATCCAGTCCTTAGACACTTTTGTGTTGGCAGAGGTTAATAGCAGAAAACGAACATTAGCGCCTTCAGGTTTCAAGTTTTAACCGTTTCACTACCAATGCAATCTCCAATGCTTCATGTAATGTAGAGATTTTACTCCGCAGGCAGTGAAAATTCAGCAATGATAAAATTCGTCACAAATTCGTAGATATGTTCCATTGGTCGCGAAAGGGTTAAAACTGCACTCCTCGCTATGCGCATTCTTTCAGCTCCAAGTCCGCTCGAGTGCAACGCACATCCCGATTCATTAAATGGCAATGCAGTTTTAACTTTTGACTTCTTCCTCTTGTTCGCATTTCCATCTCCATTGTTGTTGCATTGCTGCACTCACAACTGAACTGCCTCGCCTTGCCACATTCATTGCTGTCCGCTGCATGGAACCTGTGCCTACAGTTTGAGCAGCACTCCTTCCTTCGCTCTTCGTGTGCTTTTAATTTTTGCTGTTACACTTTTTTCTTTTTCATTTTTATGTGTGTGTGCGTGTGCGTCGTGCTGATGAGCGCCATAAAACTGTCGAAGACCCACAGTTTTCAATTTTGTTGAATTTCGTCATTTTTTGTGCGCTTTTGTTGGGTCCGTTGTGTGCAGCGCAGACTTTTCTGCTGGTCGACGCTGCGTACAGTTCGTTTGTCTCTTTTATGATGCGCCATGCGGGAATTGAAAACAACATAGCCGCACATGGCCGTCGCGGCGTAACAACAGTTACGCCTCATAGCAAACCAACAACAACAATAAGAAACCCAAGCAACAAAAAATGAAAATAAAACAGAAAGCACTTGAAAAAATTGCAAAGAACGTGAAAAAAATCTTGTCGCACAATTTCCGGCATGTCCGGAAAACCGGCGAAAAAACACAAAAATACATCAAAAACAGCAACAACAACAACAAGAACGAGTAAAGCAATTCGAAAAAAAGTATATTTCATTTATTTATTTACAAATTCGCTGGCTGATTGCGCAGCCACGCGGCTGTGGGAGCGTCGTTGAAATTGTGTGGTTAGTTGCCGAATACTCTTGTTGTTGTTGTTGTTGTTGTTGTAGTCGGGGTCCACAAAAAAGGGACAATGTTATTTCGAAAATTTGTTGCGCAACACATATAAATTCGACCGCCGCTACTCTCCGCTCTTTGCGTTTTTGTCCTCACGCTGTTTATGTGCTGCGGCCACAGTTTGTTTTGTTGCCGCTGTTGTTGTTGTGTTTGTTATTGTCCCTGTGTGCGCTGTAGCTTTTTTATTGCGAATTTTATATGGGCGCAAGTATGTGTGTGTGTGAGTGTGTGTGTTTGTTTTACTTATGTTGTGTGCGTGGCATAAGTAAAGGTCCGCTGAGTGTTGTGTTTTTGGATGGTTTCTTGTTGAACTTTGGCAGCGCGCACAAAAAACACACATCAAACAAAACAAAACCAAACGGCATAAAGCGAATTGAAATGAAATGAGAAATTTGCGGGTAGAAAAATGTGTGCGATTAAAATTTCAATTACTTATCACATCTTCGGTTGTGTGGTTGTTTAGTTGGCCGGTGGCACCAAGGGGCCTATTGTTTTTGCCGATGGACGTTGGGAGTGTGCGGTCGTTTATCAAGTTTCCGCTGACTTGCAGCTGGCATTATTTAGTAGGCCGTAAGTTGTTATGAGTGACAGGGGTGCAATAAGTTGTGACTGTTTTCATATGGAAAACTTTCAAAGAAAATTACTGTTTCTTTAGTGCTAAACATTAATAATGTGTGGAATGTGGCGGCGTCATGGAGTCAACAGTGCGTGTACATACTTAATAGGATCGGCAGCCAAATGGAAACGCCAGTGAGCTGTCTACTTTTTCAATACCCTTGAAGACCCGACTGAAGCAACGATATAGAATCTACTCAGTGATTCTATTTTTGATTCAAATTTCTGTTTGTTACAAACATTTTGTAGGACAAAAATGGTATTGAGCTAAAAAGTTATGTACGGCTTACCTCAAAAATTAAATTATGTGCTCACCATTGCTACAAAGCTTCACTAACAGCTCGACAGATTGCACTTAGCTCTTACCTGACATCATAATGGGTATTGCAAGCCTACTAAGTGCGCATCCTTCCAGCAGCCTCTACCTACCTATGTGAAAAAAATGTTGCCTTTCTCTTTCAGTTATATTTTTTCTGATAGAAAGTAACGCTGCAAGTATTTCATTATTAGTAAAAATTGCTTCAATGCAATTACTTATCTCATAACGACCAACAGTGCGTATACGTAACGTTTAAAAGTCTTCTTCAAATGTTTAGTTGAACATCAAAGCTCTTCTAGGCACTGAATTCCAATTATAGGCAAAACAAATCTAAATTAATTAAATGACTTTTTAACCAATTTTTACAAAGATTAATTTTTTTAAGGAAATTTTATAACCTTTAAATATGATACAAATTTTTAGAAAACTAGATTTCTTCTCTAGATTCTCTTCTGCTACATTATGTTAATACAAACATTCCTTATCTCTATCTCATTACTTATTAATTCATACACAAGAAAACAGTATTTGTCTTATTTCTAAAACTTAACCAAAACCTAACCTAAAAAAATTGCCATGACGCAGTCACATGAAATGACGAAATTGCGAGCAACCTTTTGTGAAATTTACCCTAAAATTGCCACAAACTATGACACAGCGATAGCATCCAAGTCTGTGCTGCTGTCGTGCTGCATCGGTTTGGCTTGTCAGCCACGCCCAAAGCCAACCAAATCGTTGCCTGCACACTTCACGGTTTCTTATTGGACACTTGCAGTGTTGTTTCTACACTTTGCTGCTCATTTAATTTTAGATGATATCGCGTGCTTTAAAGTTGCTGCTGCTGTTGTAGTTGTTATTCTTATTGTTGTTGTTGCTGCTTTTGAATTTCGCTTAATATGAAAAGTTTTTAAATTAACTGAAAAGCAAAGATGTTTTCGATGCCAACTAAAAAGTTGATGGGCGGCTGCCATCACGGGGGATGACAAAACATGGCACAACACCGCCGAATGGAATGCAACACAACAGCGCACAGAGCGAAAATGCAACACTGACAAGCGCCAGTTGGTGCAATGTGCATAAGGACACAAACACAACGGGACACACACACACACATACAAATGTTTTTAGATACAAAGCCAAAGTTTTGTCGAAAATGCGTCGCTGGCAGCTGAGTGAAAACGGCTGATGAACAAAAATACTCAGAAGACGGGAGAAGAAGAGCCCGAAAGCAAGAAGAAGAAGAAAAGCAGGACAAAGTAGCAATCGCAGCGGCACGAAATGCTTTTTGTTTTACCTTCTTCGAGCTTGTGTTGTTTATCGTTGCTAGTTTTGCTGTCGTTGTTGTAATTGTTGCTATTGTTTTTTGTGGCTACGCAAACGCGTTCGCATTCGCATTCACAGCCCGCACAGCTGACCACCAGCATAGTTAACGAGCAAAGTATCTGGAAGAAAAACCAAACAACCGAACAACAAAAACACTGATAAGCAATGATAACAACAACAACAACAATGGCAACAACTGCAACTACGCAAAAGCGGCAAAGTTCGTCAACGCTCGTTTGTGTTCATCAACAACGTGGCAGCGCCGCAGTGCGCGCACAGCGTGCGTTCGCCGTAGAGCGGCGGCGGCCAATGCGGGCCAGACATGGCCGGCATACATCAGTGTGCCGGTCACGTGACTCGTTATGCGCATCAAAATTCTGGCAACGAACGCGCACATTGCGAAAACTTTCGTCGTTTTCTACGTTACAACAACAACAAAAACAATAACAATGGGAAAAACAATAACAACAACAATAACAACAGCAGTCAAGTTGAAGCGCAACCGGGCGGCCAGCAACTCGCATTCAATCACATTTTGAAAGCAAGAGACCCCACCCCCACTCCCCCGCGTGGACGCTGTCGTGAGCGCGCTTGTCACTTTGCGTCTTTTTCTTTGTTTTTCTTTTGCGTTGTTCCTCAGTGTTGCCGGCTGCTGTGTGTAACTTTGACGGTTACAGTGATATCCTTAATGTGCTGCAATCAAGTTATCCGGCCGCTGCCGCTGCTGTCACTGTCAACGCGCCCGTGCACGTTGCTGCTGTCTTTCTGTTGTTGTTGTTGCCTTTAAGTGCACGCTTGAAACATTTGTCTCACACCCCATTCAGTCTTCGCGCTCCCCCACCGCCGCGTACCGACACTTTGTTGCTTCACTTTGTGCCGCTTTGTTTTTCTTTCGTTTCATTCGATTTGCTTGTTTTATTTGTGTTGCTGTGCTTAGTTTTTGTTAGCGTTCGGTGGCTCTCATCAATTCGTGCACTTAAGCAGCAACTCAACAGTGCAGCGGACATTAAAAGGATACATCTCACAGCAGTACTAAGAACAACAACAAAAATTAAAAAAACTCACGCCATGTAGCGAAACGTGCGCGGCAACTCAAGTTGACAGCGTGCAGTACGATAAATGTGCGCGCAACAACAACAACAACAACAACATGCGAGTGTCGCTGTCAAGTTTGATTATCGCCGCTTTTCAATTTCATCAGCGTCGAAGCGCCATCGTCGCCTTCATTGTCAAAAGTTGATATTAATTTGCCGTCAATTAAATCCAGCAACGCTCAACTAGCTGGCGCACCCTCAACTATATTCGATCTGTCTATCTCTCTCTCTCTCTCTCTAACTCTCACTCGCTCGCTCCGTGTGGCCTTTGCGCTGGTGTGTGAGTTTTGTCGTTAGTTGTTGTTTATGTTTCGGTTTTTATTTGACTTTTATTGTTGTTGATTGTAGTTAAATGTTTTTGCGATCGAATTTGAAGTTTGATTGCAGCGCACTTTGGGTTTGTTATTAGTTTGAAGTGGTTGAAGTGATTGAATGGCATTGAATGGAAGAATAAATTGAGAGAAACAGAATGAATGTGGTGTGACAATTTATCACTGGTTTTACTTTTTACCTTCGAGGGACTGTCAATTGACTGTAGAATTTTATTTAAAGAATTTTTTCTTATTTCAGAAAATTGAAAATTTAATAGGAATTTCCAGTTTTTGACTGTTAAGATGGATTATTTTTTAGGCGAACTAAAATATTTTTAGTAAAAATTAGCTCGAATTTGCTGACATCAAAAGTGCTATGATCAATGAAAATGGTAAAGAAAATAAATAAAATTAAACGATATGTAGACAGCGGCACATTAACGTTTGACTTTTGTTTCTCATCTCCTCTCCTCTGTGTTCCTCTAAACTTCTTTTTATCTTCTGTCAACTTTAGTCATACATTTTTCCCAGAATTTCATCTCTTTTTCGACTTCATAGTCATCCTCATTTAAATTTCAATTTCAATTTCAGAAAATTGAGAAATTTAATAGGAATTTCCAGTTTTTGACTGTTCAGATGGATTATTTTTTTTTAGGCAAACTATTGAAGAAAATATTTTTAGCAAAAATTAGCTTGACTTTGCTAACACCACAAGTGCTATGATTAATGAAAATGGTAAAGAAAATGAATGAATGAAATGAAATGAAACGATATGAAGACCGCGGACATTAACTTTTGTCTTTTGTTTCTCATTTGTTCTCCTCTGTGTTCCCCTAAACTTCTTTTTATCTTCTGTCAACTTTAGTCATACATTTTTCCCTGAATTTCATCTCTTTTTCGACTTCATAATCATCCTCATTGCACCTCTCTTTCTAAAATTTTTTCTGCTAATTACAAACCACTCCTCAGTCTCTCTTCCACTTTTGCTCTATCAGTAAGCAATCCAGCATTGCAACCAAAGGACCAATGTTTGCTTTATGTTCGCCCACAAAACGCTTACAATTAGGCTTTGTGAAAAATCCCTTAGCTGCTCTTCGGCCCTTGAAGCAGTCAGCGCAGTTCACCAGCAATAATTCAATTTCTGTTTACGTGCACAATTTCGCACACAACCGATTTTTTAACTTTCTCTTCAGCCAACCAAAAGCAGCTACAAAAAAACACCAAAAAATTTAAACTATTTAAAAATACACGGCAAACTTTTCATAAGCCGCCAACCGAAAGCAAAAGAAAACTAAATCAAATTAACAACACAGCAATGGCAAAAATTAATAGCAACAAAAACAAAGCAACGAACATGCCGACAACATGCACGCTAACGACTGCAACAACAAATTTGCAAACGTGCTAAAAACTCACAATTTCCGGAAACAAGACCAAAAATTTGCAAACCCAATGGCAACACCGGACATCCCGAGCAGCCGATTTCAAGTGCAGAAACACGCAAACAGCGAAATTTAGTAAAAATTATGCAAAAACCTAACTGCACTGGCGGTGGGTCAGATATGCCATGGCGGCGCTGTGGTCGTTTGCCGTGTGCGGCATTTGAGAAATGAAAAATTCACTGCGGTCTGGCAGCGCCGAGGGTGGCCGGCCGTTGTCTGCCTCAGCGGTTGTCAGCGGCAGAACAGGCACAGCGGGTCGCTCGCAGCGGCACTGGCACTAATTATTGTTATTATCCTTTTCTACAAATGCAATTACAAAAAATACTTGAGCGCCACTAGACGGGGTCAGTGTTTCCCCACCTGCGTCACCTCGACGCCCAAAAACAGTTTTTGCCGCAGGCGCCTATGTTGGCTTACGATGCGGTGCAGACTTGCGTTCTGCCACGCCTTGGCCTCAGTGTTTATGCTACATGAGTTTGTGTTAGTGTGTGTTTGTGTGTCTGTGGCTACCACAGCGTAGGCAAACTTTATCAATTTGCTTGCAACATAGTGCGCCATCTCGCGACGAGTTGGTGGGAAGCGCAAAAACAAAAAAAAAATAGTAATAATTAAATATATACAGCGGCATTTGCTTTGTTGCGGGTGCCGCGCGCAAATTGTTGCAGTCTGTGTTTTGTTCTAATTAATATTTCAATTTAAATGGGATTTGTGCAGCTGCAACAGTCGCAACAACAACAACAATTGGAAAAAGAAGCAACAGCACTGCATGCGACAGCGCCCAGACAACAGTCTGCAGTCAGAATATGAGAGAAATTAAAAATATTTCAGTTGCGATGCCAGAAGCGATGTCAGGCAAATTGAGGTTATGTGGTTGTGTGCGTAAAATATTAAATAGTTCCGATTGTCAGTTGTGTTAATTAAAATAAGTAGAGTAATTAATGCGGATCAGAGTGCAATTTAATGACGAATTATGATTGTGCGAAACTATTTGAAGCTTTAAGAAGTGCTTTGGTATGCAAATGTGAGCTTGAGAGATGATTTAAATAACAAAAAAATCTTAAATTCAAAAATGTCTAACAATCTGAACCCTTTCGACCCCCGAATTTTACTCTGTGTCTCGATATAACTTTTTTGTGTTTAAATCATGAAAAACTTGACTTGCATACGACCAGGGACTTAAGTATTATAAGTTTCTTAAGAAAATAATTGCAATGTAACAATTACAACGCAACATAAATTTTATTTCTTGATTATAAGTATTAGTTGCGACAATTAATTTTTACGTTGCATAATAACTGTTATACTTAAGAAACAAATTTTTTTTGTTCTCGATAATTATTATTTTAGGATTTCTTTTGTTTACGTTGCTTCATAACTTTTATTTCAAAATAATAGTTATGGCTAACGTTAATTAAAAAAGTCATTAATAAAAGTTATGAAGCAATGTTAAAAACAAAAATCCCAAAATAATAATTATCGACAACGAAAAATATACTTCTTATGTATAAGAGTTATTATAATTATTGCTTTATAATAATTATTCCCAATAAGACATTTTTTACGTTGCCAATAACTATTATCATGTAATAAATGTTTTTGAGTTGCAAATATTTATTACATGATAATAGTTATAGGCGACGTAAAAAATGTCTTATTGGGAATAATTATTATAAAGCAATAATTATAGAAATTTCTTAATTTAGGGCAATTTTTTTATTCCCAAATATATGGATAATAATTATTTTACGTCTCTGCATACGACATTTGAAGTCGCCAAGCCTCTTTGTTAGAGTTCTAGAGCTAGTTAACTTTTGAACAATTTTAGCTTAAAACGGATTAAATAAATTTTGTATCAATATTTTTTAGTTACAGACAAATTATTTAATATTAATTGAAAAATACAAAATTATCACTTTTTGATTTTATTTAACCATTATTAAAGAAAGAGGGTTTTGATCAAACGCGCCCAATTCGTAGACTTCAATTAGAACACAAACTTTCCCCGATATCGCTGAAAATTATTTTGGGGATAACAGTAAAATTTTCGTAAATTCCTTTGAATTCACTTCCAAAAACATTAATTTGTTGGTGCCCACTTAAGGGGACAGTCCCCTCAAGAGGTCTCAAAAAATTGTTTTTTTTTTTTTGCTTAATCGATTGGGCATCTATTTAAGATTATCTATGTAAAGTTTTAGCTCCAAATTCGAAGTATTTCAGGAGTTGCACGAAAATTCAGTCGGTCGCGCACGGTGCCTGGCGGCCACGCACGGCGCGTTTAAAGTGCGTTTTCTCAAAACCATGTTTTCACAATTTGCGGGAAAGATAACTATAAAAGTTATCAACAGATTTTCTTAAACTAAAATTTATTTTATTCAGTATGAAAAACTACTCTATGCGAACTACGGATTTTGAAAAATTCCGATTTTTAATACCATTTTTATTAACAAATAAATGTAAAAAAAGTCACTTTTTTTTTTAAATCATAATTTTTCGTCTAAATTTTGGATTTTTGGAATTTCCGTAGTTCAAATAGAACAAATAAGTCTGACGAAGAAAACAAAAAAAAAATTTTTGATTTTAGTTTAAAACAACGGCTGCTATCGTTCCCGCAAATGGACTCCGACCGTGCCGAAACGCTGCCGGAAAACGTGAAAAACTCAGTCATTTAGAATTTCCCAGATGTAATTTTTTTTGTAAATAAAGTTGAAAGTATGACTAAAACATATCCCAAAGTTCTTATGTCTCCGATCTTTCTTTCTGTAAGAAAAAAAATCAGGAAAAAACGCTTTTTTCTCGGACGCTTGAGGGGACTGTCCCCTTAAGGGGTCATTCTCATGCGCGGACAGGAAAAATGGACATTTTTCAGAAATTATTTCCTTTGTGAATACGAGGACTTATCAAAAAAAGATATTCCACTTTAATTTATTCATTGTTATGGTACAAAAATAAAAAAAAATAAAAAATTTTTTTTAATTTTTTCAAACACTTTTTTTCGATTAAAGACACGGCTTCTGCCGCATCATGGTCAGTTGGCGGGGATTGTTTTGAGTCACAGGATTATCTGAAACATGAATTTCAAAGAAATTCTTAATCAGTATGGACGTACCTCTCGCCCGTAGTAAATTTGCATTTTTTCATAAGAATCTCACAAAATGGCAGGCATTGGAAGTTAGAGCAGTAAAAAATTGTTGTTTTTGAAGATTTTATCAATGAAAAAAATATGAATTTTTTAACATATCAGAGTGAATTTAGGGGCGATAGCTAACAGTAACGCAGAGAGATCGGATGAATGGTTTTTTTTTAAATCATCCCCGCCATTTCAAAAAAAGGCGTTCCGAGAAAAACACGTTTAAGGGAGTGTTCCCGTCTAGAATGCCGATTTTAGGCTGTTTTTCAAAAAATTATTTTGGAGCTACAAGGCAACATGCAATATTCTGGTTTTTTTCTTGTTGTTCCTTATTATTTGGAGAACAGAAACTCATATTTGTGTCAAACAATTTTATTTTCTAAGTACAAATTTTCAGTGGTCAATGTGACCTTGTTTTCACTGCTGGCCGATAAGAAATTTCGGGAACCAGTAATCTGAAACAGAAATGGGTATGCAATTATTAATCTGCAATAAATTCCGCGGATGCTAAACCACAGTTTTAGTCAAAATGTTGATTAGAAACAAAATGGCTGCCATATGAAAAAAAATTGTCCAGTTTTGCCACCTTTTTTTACCTTTAGAGTGCTTGAAAATATATTTAACAATAATTTTTTGATGAAAACTTTGGTTTAGCATCCAATGAAAACTATCTAGAACATTTTCCCAAAATTTCAAGTCGATACCTCTCATAGTTGCTGAGAAAAGTTATCGGCCAGTACAAAAAATGTGGTTTCGAGAAAAACGCGTTTAAAGTATCATGCGCAATGTATCAGCGGAGCAAAAAGAGCTAAGATTACTTCAATTAACATGCAAAAAAGTGGGTACTGAGTTTGCGGATTGAAAAACGACTTTGGGGGGTGATAGTATATAGTATAAGGTACAATAAAACGCCAAAAAAAAAATCGATTTTTTCAAACTTCTACCCGGGAACACCCCCTTAAAGTTTTGACTAACTGATTGAATCCTTGCTAGAAACCTTGACCGCTCGCTATATAAATGTCTGTAGAAGCCGAAATACTTGAAATTTTCCAATAAAATTTTGACAGCACCTTCTTCAAGGATGATACATTCCAAATATGTTTAAAAAAAAATTTATTTTTACAAAATTTCACATGAGAATGACCCCTTAAATTAAATCAATAAATCAGTCGCAGCTTTTGTTATAAGATGACAAATAGGTGAAGTTGCACTCAGACAACTTTGGGGTCGAAAGGGTTAAATAACAAAAAAGGCTAGTTGGGGAAACTCATTTAGATCATATGTGGAAACTCACAGTGACGTTATAGATTGCTATCAAAAAAGGATCCGCGCTGCGATCGCTCAGAGAGATGGATTCTTCTTCGGCTTGTAACTTCGTGTACGGAGTGGCAAACAATAAAGATAATTCGTAGCTGATTAAATTGGCGTTTCACGTTAGGTTATGACTATTACTATTATAAAAAGCTTCTTCTACTTTTTTTAACAAAAGACGACAAAGTACCAAAGTTTCAATTTTACCTTAAAATTTGTCGTTTATTTCTTTTCATAATTCATAGTCGTTACATACTTAGCTGTACTTTAAATTAGAAAATAGTTGACAAAAATACCAACACAATTGCAAACTGTCCCGCACATGACAGCTGCAATTTCACATAAACCCACAGTTCGCCAATGCGCTGGCACTGCAAAACCGCAGCGTCTATACGCCAAAACTGCGTCATTCGGTTGTGTTGGATTTGATTTATGGACGCAACATTTCTATTACATTTGCGCAATGCTGCTGGCTGCGATTTTTCATCAATGAACTGCTATAGCAGTTGTTGTTGTTGTTATATTTGTTATTGTTGGTAGTTGATTTTAATGAAATTAATTTACGCACTGCGATGGGTAACATGCAACACGCAACAGGCAGTGGCCAATTGCCATTGTTGTGGTTTTTAACGCAATTCTGTTTTTTTTTTTTTTTTTTTTGTTTTTTGTGTGTGTGTGCGTGCATGGTTGTGGTTAGCACTTTTTCATGACAACTTTTTTGGGCGAATGCAATTAAGCAAGTGCGGCATATTTTTACGCTTTTCATTGTTGTTGGTATTGTGTAAACCGCAAATTTAACACAATCCAAAAGTTGTGATTTAAATTGTGTTGCTGCGAAAATTTATCGACAACAGCGACAGAATTTCAATGTTTCGTGCGAGAGTTTAATGCAATTCTTGTGGCTGCTACAACATGCCAACAACAACGAATGGATTTTCTCATACACCGCACGCGACAAATTACAAATTACCCGTGTCACTCATACGCCCCGTTGCCACAATGCTTGCAAATGTGTGCGTGTGTGTGTTTGTGTGTAATTTGGATTAAGTGTTGCGGCTGCTAATGCAACAAGTCTGCGACAGCTGCTCGGCACTGGCACCTAAGCGCGCTTAAGGCGCCTTAAGCCGCTTAAGTGCATCAATTGCGCGCGCCGCCATCATTTCGGCCCGCCACCCACTTAACAAGCAAAACATTTTAATGTTTAATTCAATTTTTTTTGTCGCTGCTGTTGTTTGCCTTTTGGCGCTGCTGTCGGTTGTTGTTATTGTTGCCGTTGCTGTTGTTAGCATTGTCTGGTGAGCTGTCTGCGGTTGCTTGCCTGCTGCAGTTGTTGCATACACTACACATGTGTACACATGTTTGTTTGTTTGTGTGTGTGCAAGTATTTGTGTGCAATTCATTTGCGCCGCTGCAGTGGCGCTCGTCCGGTTCGTCTGGCTGTCAACGCCCTTCAGCTCGTCGCATATGTGCTGACTGACTGGCTGCCATTATGCAGCACTGAGCAGCGCGGCTGGGAAACCCCCTACGACTGCAAACAACAATAACAACAGCAGCGTAAGGGACGCTGGAATGAATGGACAGCTTCAATGGCAGACTCAGACGCAGCGCTGATGACAGACAGACAGCGCAGCAGACAGACCAACAGGCTGCATAAATAAAACATTAATGAATGCATTGCATTGCACGCACACACACACAACTGTCATTTTCGCATTTTCACATTTTCGCTTTCTTTGCGCCTCGATAATAATTTTTTTGTGGTTTGTGTTGTTGTTGTTGTTGTGCAAACATGTTGACATTCATGAGGTTTGTGATGCATTTCAACAGCGCCACTGTTGACAGTCGGGTGACTGTTGACAAGTGGGCGTGTCTGCTGTGTTATGCTAACGAAGCGTATAACGGTGTGTTGTGTGTTTGTGGTATTTAATTAAAACTCGCCACACGGCGGTGAAAAGTGGAGAATGCTTGAGGTTCATTAAACTGCGAATGTTGCTAGTTCAACACAGCAGCTGGGATTAGAAACTAAGCAAATAAATTTATTATTTAATAAATTTAAATTTATTATTAAAATCGCCTTTTTCCAAATTTAATTGAAATTTTTATTTCAATTGTTGTTAGTTGGATTTAAAAAAATTACTAAAAATTTTATTCGATGATAAAAGTGGCTTGTCACAGCAAAATGCTTTGATTGCCCCCAAAAAGTATGCAACGCTGAACCAGAACTATCCAATTGATGTCATAACAACCATGAGACAAAGACCCGCCGCAATATTCGCTTTGACCGGCGAAAAGATGATCAAAAAGTTCAGTCAAGTTGAATAGAATTTGACAAAGTTTAGTCGTGGTCAACCGGACTGCAGTTCAGTGTTGTGAAGTAGGCCAACGTAGCAGTCGAAAAAGTAATCAAGAAGCAATGGACGCAGTAGAAACGAATCTGGTCATGGGGGCAGATTGCGAATTATGACCGAAATCGCACAGAAAGTCACCGGAGCCGCCTAGTTGGTTGCTCAATCAAATCCCGCCCTCCGGTCTCTTGGTGCGCTTCGTGTGTTTTGCTTTGCTTTGCCTCATTGAAAAGTTGTGCTTTGCTCGTTTTTCTGTCGACTTTTCACTCATTCCTCAAACACGAAATTGCCAATTGACCCAAATTGTTGCGCTCGCTTTGTAGGCGGCCAATCACTGTCGGCATCGCGTCGCTCGATATTTTTTCCGACTCTTGTTACTAACTTTGACTGTATAAAATTTCATTGGACGCTTTGTTGTTGCGCCGATTTATATCAGTTGTGAGCAGCGGTGATTTCTTTTTGGTTTTGTTAATATTTTTTCAGCAGCCATGCGGCAAATGAAGAAAGTAAATATGCAGCACAGCAGCGAAGACGAGAAGCGAACGAGCGAGGAAGCGACAAATGAAAAAGGCTGCTGACCGCTTGGCCTTTGACTTTAACCCATGTCAGTGTTAATTTAATTTGACAGTGTTGCTAACGCGACTCGTTCATCATTTACACTATCAGCTGCTGGAGGGAAATTACTTTGAGTTCGAGCGCTGTTGGGGGCAAAGGGTAATGCGAGAACGGCAGTTGCTGTGCACTTTTTACTTGGCTAAACTGTTGCTTGAATGAGCTGGTTTTTTCTCATGGCCTTTTTGATTCGCTTTAGTCGAAAAGTATAAAAAGCATCAAAATGGAAATGGGTTGGGTGGGGGAAAGGAAAGGTGTGAATTTCACAAAATTTGTATCACTTTCTGTAAGCGCACAATGTGATTAAATAAAGGCCGACGTGTGGAATGTGAAGCAGTGATGGGAGGGGGTGGGGGGGTACTGTCGGCGTAAGTGGGTGCGCCCGCAGGGAAATCTGGTAAGTGAAAAGGTTGAGGAATCAATTAAGCGAAAGGTACAAAATGACTAACGGTGTATGACAGGTGGGATGGGCGTGTGAAAAGGGTTTCAAAATTAGTGTGTAGTGTGCACAAGTGATAACGAAAAATGCCAAGTTCTATGGAACTCAAACTTGAGATTTTAACCCTTTTGCTACAGGTTTTTACTGGGCAAAGTTAAAATTTTAAATTTTACATCTTAGGCTTCTATGTGATTATATTAGCAACATTCCATAAGAAATTTTTTAAATTTTATACTCGGACCTTGTATTTTCGAGTGTTTTTCTATAAGAGAAACCACATCGTTGTGGCTGTAATAATTACTTAAACATAAAACTTTTTACGCATAACGAAAATTTGAATATTTCTTTATTTACTTCAGCCAAACTTAAAACAAAAGTATCTAAATTGAAAAAAAACGTTAAATTAAAAATCAAAATGTTTCTGCTTCTTCTTCCTTTACTATGTCAAGATATACCATTATAAAAACGTGTATACTTCTCTTCTTTAAACTTAAATATTGAGATTATTTATTTCGTATTTTTCCAAAAACTTCAAACTATTCTAAAGACCAACAAAAAAATGTATTCTTGCAACAATAGAGGCTGCAGACGTCCACAAAGTAGCATGTTGCCATATGGCAACAAAATAGTGAAAGGGTTAAGTACGTAATTGTGTGGGACAAATGCAAAAACAAAGTCTTAAATGAAGCTGTAAGTGACTTTTATATTCTGAAACCTCAATGGGATTAAAGAAGTAAATACTTCGCAAAACTTCGCTCACACTACATTTACTGTCAAAAAATAATAATGTTACAAAAATATTTTTCTTAAAATTGAAACTGTTCTAAGAAAATGTAAATTTTTAAGCAATTTTGTAAAAAAAGTTGGTTAATGGTTTCACTTCACTTCCCTCATTTTGCAGTTAATGTAATTTGAAGCAAATACTGTTCATAATTTTAAGTAATTTTTTTATTTAATTCTTTAATTTTTTTAGTAACTAATTTTAAATAAAATAATTTTTAAAGTTTAATTATTTCAATCAAAAAATTTTTTATAATTTCTTTAATAACTTTATTGTTTAAATGCAAACAAACAAACAAACAATTGTTTTGAATTGAAGTTAACGAAAATGTGCTGGGAGAGAAAAGTTGCTGATTTCGCAAGTTTGCGTTTTCTTAGTTTCAAGTACAAACTCACACACACACTCACACACACATAAACACATAGAAGCACACACTTTGACATGTAGGTACAGCTGTTTGTTTGTGCAGTGCGATTGAGAAAATTGTTTATGCGCTGCAAATTAATTTTGCAATCTTTTGTTGAGTAGAAGAAAACGCACAAGAAAGTACTGAATCGAGTGAAGCAGAACACAACTGAATGAGTTCAAGCAGATTGAAGGAGTTTGAAAGCAGCAGCGGCAGTAGAAGAAGAAGAGAAGCAGAAGAAGAGTAATAGTCTGAAGAAGAAGAAGAATAAGACGAGCGCAAGCAAATTCAAGTTCACAACGCAGAAAACATGAACTTCCCGCAATGATTCAGCTTTATACACAACAACAAAAACAAAGCTAGCAGCAGCACCAGTTCAACATGCCAGCAGAGCTTCGCGCCGTTGGCTGCCGTATGCAATTTGATATGAAAACGTGAGGCAGAGGCAGTTCGTTGGCAAAAAGAAAACGATGACGCAGTGAAAGGAAGATTGGCCACAAGGGAGGCGTGAGGCACTGAAGGGTGGCATCAGTTGCAGTGAAAGCAGCATTTATGAAGCTATAAAATAGCAGCGTTAAGCAAGCAAAGCTGCTGCTTTTGCGAGTGGATGGTGGAAAGTGCTCCGCAGACATGTTGCAGCTGCAACAACACTAACACATACAGAACGTATGGAAGTAATGCAGACACATGTGTGTATGTGCAGCCGTTGGCTGGTATTGCTCGTTTGTTTATGCGCACATTGCATAAGAAAGCAAATACCCTGTAGGAACTGGCGTCAGTAATGACTACTCATTATGTCTTCAAGTTGGTCGAAGTTGTTTTGGGATACAAGAGACGCATCTTTATTTTCATCAGATATTTGTGTATTAAAAAAAAAAATGTTTTTCGGAGTACTCCGAAGTTGTAAAATTTGTTTTGCGGGTAGTAGAGTTTTTTTTATTCTATTCGATTCTTTTTAATTTCAAAATCAAGGTAAATTACCTTCGGAATTAATCAAAATTTGTAAAATTTTTTGGTTTTGGACGCAACATTTTTCATTTCGGTTTGTTTTTGTTATAATGTAAATTTAAACGTAAATTCTTTCGATGTTAATTTGAATCTAGAAAGCTTGTTAGTTTTGTGTAAAATAAACCCCTTTTGACTGTTATGAGATTTTTTAAATTTAAAATTTTTTTATAGTGTTTTTACTCTGCATCCACAAAATTTGTAATTTTTTGGTACAACAAATTTTTCCGTCCCTCTTTGAGGTTTCTTTACTAAAAAATCGAATACAACAACAAATGTTGTTTTTAACTACAGAAAGTTGCTTGTTCCTTTTAGGAACGTTTCTTTCATTCTTTTCGTGTCATAAAATTATTTTTCGGGGATACTCCGAATATGAAAATTTGATTGCGTTTGGATACAACAAAAGTTTTTAACTTATATGAGATTTTCTTAAATTAAAAAATCCAAAAAATATTTTTCGTAGTAAATGGAACTTGTTTTTAGGTATAACATATTTTTTTCTTATTTGTACAATGTTTTTTTTTTAATTTCAAATTAAAGAAAGTATTTTTTGTAGTTACCCCGAATTTGTAAAACTGTTGTTTTTAGGCATAAATATATTTTTCATACTTGCGTTAATTTTTTTTTAACTAAAATAAGGTAAAAGAAAATATTTTTCAGAGCATATACAAATTTGAAATATTTACTAGAAGAGCAGAACAATTTCAACTTAAAATACATCAAACTACGAAAAATTTCCCTCTTAACGCTTAAGCAAACGTTGGCTTATTTTCATGAAACCATGTACTTATATGTATATATGTACCATGTATATGCAAGTGTGTGTGTGTGTGTTTTTGTTTGGTACGGCATGTGTGTGTGTTTTGGCATGCAATGTCGGCTCGTGTTAAGGTCTGCTCTATTTGGATTATGAAATGTTTTCTTCAGTTCGAAGTTCGCCTGCAGTCGCCAGCCTTCAACACCAGATCCTGATTCGCGTTGCTGTGCTATTGTGTGCGTTATTGTTCTTACTTTATTTGTATGCTTGCGCCCATATGTGTGTGTGTGTGTGTGTGGATATTGGTGCGCATGTGTGGGTCTGTGTTTGCGTGAGTTTGTTTACGTTTGGTTTTGGTGTTTGCCAGCAGCTGGCAGCTGCTGCCGGCCGTTGCAGCAGCAGAAAATTGAAATAAAAGAGAAAACCGTTTTAATTGCTTCAGCTTGGCTGATGATGAAAGATGTGCGCTCGCTGCTGCATTCTTCAGTTTCAATGTTGTCGTTGTTGTTGTTATTATTGCTGTTGCTGTTGTGCCGTCTGGTTTACGGTCGATGGAAATTGGCGCCTGAGCTTAAGCTACGTTTGCTGTTGGTACATGAGTGTTGCTGTTGTTGTTGTTGTTTTTATGCTTGTATTTTTATGTTACATGGGCTTAAGGATAACAAATGCGCCAAAGCTGCAGGATGAAAGAAACATTGGCTGCTGTTGCAGAGCAGCGTGCAATCTTCATTTGTGCAGTTTGTGGTAGACGAAAGTAGTGGAAGTTGACACAACCTTCTGGATACAAGTTGCTGATTGTTGTAAAACAAATTATTGGCAGCTGTTTTAGGGTATAAATAAGCAAATTTTTGAAAATCTATGAGAATAAGGACTGATGACACGGAATACCTATAGAAGAGCTCAGTGACCCACACAGCATTTCATTATGGCCTTTTAAAACCTTTAAAAAATATTTGTCTCCAACAATTCTTGTAACAAATTCTTCTAACAAAAAAATATTTGTCGGAAAACTTAAGCACCTGCTTAATGCGGTATTCTAGTCCAGAAATTCGAAAAAAATCGGTTTTTTAAGTTTTATATGTTCAAAGTTTAGATCTTTAAGAATGAGCCGCAAAGAGGATTTAAGGAAATTCGAATTATTTTCGGAGTTATACTTAATTTTGTGATGCGCCACTCAGAGTGCGCGAAATGAGACTGTAAACTTTAAACACGTTTTTCTCGAAACTACTTTTTTCAATACGGTTGATATCTTAAGTCTTAATGAAATTTGAAATTTACTTGAAATTTGTAACAGGTTTTCTTAATATTATCAAAATTGTCTCGACGTAGGGGTTTCTGTAATTTTTTTTTCACTATTTTAAAAAAATTACCAAAGTTGGAAAAAGGAGGCAAAAAAATTACCTTTATTTTTAGAAAGACGCCATTTTGTGCAAAAATTTTTTTCTTTCAAATTGGCTACGTGCAGATAATTCTACATCCTTGTTTAATAAGAATTAACCTTACTTTTATGTTTGAAATCGCCAGGAGGATTGGAATCACGTCAACCAATGGACACTTTTTTTTTTTGGGTCCCCACTTTGCCTCTACCGAGGCCGGCAAAGTTTTTTTTCAACTATTATACATTTGATACTTTTCAAGTACCTATAAAAAAAAAACTGATAAAAACATGGATGATAAAAATTATTACTGTTTTTTTATTCCGCCCGTAAAATCATCTCAAAATCGAGCCTCTAGACTAGAATACCCCCTTAACCCTTTCGACCCAAAGTCGCCTGAGAGCAACTTTACCTATTTGTCATTTTATAGCGAAAGCTTCGGGCTTAATTTAAGTAGGCAAATTAATATTTTTGGAAGTGAATTCAAAGCAAATTACAAAAATTTTACTGTTATCCCCAAAATAATTTCCAATAATTTGCAACGATATCAGGGAAAGTTTGTGTTCTAATTGAAGTCTACGAATTGGGCGCGTTTGATCAAAGCCCTGCTTCTTTAATAACGGTTAAATAAAATCAAAAAGTGATAATTTTGTATTTTTCCATAAATATAAAATAATTTTTCTGTAACAAAGAAATATTGATACAAAATTTATTTAACCCGTTTTAAGCTAAAATTATTCAAAAGTAAACTAGCTCTAGAACTCTAACAAAGAGGCGTGGCGTTTGAGTGTTTCATGATTTAAATAAAAAAAAGTAATATCGAGACATATCTATGGTAAAATTCGGGGTCGAAAGGGTTAAAGTCAAAAGAAGGCTTGTGGCTTATCAAATTTTATCATTCTGTGCAATTTATGAAGTTCTTCTGTTTTGTATTCAAAATTACAGATCTTCTTGGGACTCGTGTCTTGCAGCGTGTATTTAAAATTTGTATGCTGCCGAATGAGTTGTTTCAGCGAAGCTGTGCTGGAGTGACCTCTATTAACTATATTCCCACTGTCGCTAAGAACGACAAAGAGCCATAAAACGCGTTGCTTTAGGCACCTTCAGATTTATGTTTCTGTTTGCTCTATTTTCGACAAAATTAAAAGCATACCTTGACGCCGTTTTTCGCCCAACCATTTTCATAACCACTTAACCCGTTACATGGCAACGCGGCAGCGAGAACTTGGCAGCGGGCATCTAAAATCTCCACTTAGCCATTAACTTTGATGAAGATTTAATGGTGGCAGCGTTCGCGGTGGTGACATAACCCCCCTCCCATCTCAGCCGTATTCGTGTCGCAGCCAGTTTGCGCCATTCCGCCCCTTTCCGCCCGCGCAATTGCTTTTTAGGCGTCGCGTCGCACTTAAGTAATTGCTTCATAAATGTTGCAAATAAATCTTCTGAATGATGGAATGCCAGGCTTCGCACGATATCAGGCAGACAACGCCAACAACCAGCAAAAACCGCGCCACGAATGTTGAGCTGCAAACAGCGAGCGAGCGCACTGCCTACGTCGCATACTTCCAAACTTTATGAACGGCGAGCACAACACTGCCATCTCCACCCTCCCACAACACCCAAACCGGTTGTCGTCTGCTGACAGACGGCACAATTTTGACCGTTTATTTTGAATTGGCTTGTCGATTTTTTGTTGTTGTTGTTGTTGAAACTTTCTCACTACCACAGCCTAGAATCACGTTGCTGTGCGCAATTGTTGTTGTTGTTGCCATGAAAAACGGCGTAAAAAATGCGCGCAATCAAAACGGTAGCTCGCGCTGTGCCGCCGGCCTTCGTGTCGTTGGCCGCAGAGCGCAAAGCCGAGGTGGGTGTGGCTGCTGAACGTGCAAATTGAAGAAATGGCGAAAATGAATGAGTTTTAGTAAAGTGTGCGCCGTCAACAAAATACACAAATTTCGCCGCGCTAAAAAAGAGAACTACAAAAACAAGAAACCATCAACAACGTGCCAACACAATTTTCGTTACAACAACAACGACAACAACAACAACAGCTACAGCCACAGTCACAGCTACAGCCGCAACCACGGACAAGCAGCAAATGAGTTAAAATGAAATTTTCATGCAGTGTCAAAGCGATTTGACGCAGTTTAGTGTCGCATTATGCGGTGTTGTTGTAGCCCGTTGCCGGTGTATAGCTGATGCTAACGATTTCGTAGCTGTTGCTGACAGAGACAGAGAGTTGTCGCTGTTGTTGTTGTTGTTGTTGCAGTGATTTTATGGTTAACATTTACCATGACAAGCGGCAAATGATGACTTGAAATATGGCCGTTCGGTGTGCTGCCGATTGTTGGCGTTCAAAATGCCGGATGGGGGGCGGAAGGAGGGGCGAGGAGGCGGAGTGAGGCGCGCAATGACAGCAATAAGCAAAGCTGGCTGTTGGTAAAGTGCACAAATGTACATATAACGTGCGGCATTTGATTAATAAAATGAATGTTGAAAATGTTTAAAATGAATGAAATGTTGAAATGAACTTGTAATGAATTTTTCATTGCGCGTTCGGTCAGCTGAATAATTTCATGTTGTGTTTTAAATAAATTTTGTGCGATGAGCAAAAGTTTGTGGCATTTATGATCAAACGCGTTTGTTGTGGCATGAAAGCGAAGGAAAGCGGTGAGGCCAAAAGGTGAAATGGCACTGAGAACAGTTTGATGGGTGAAAATTGTTGCGGGGAATGTTTGGAAGGGTCTTTATTAATGACTGAATTAATGAACTAATGAAACTATTGCGGTAGAGAATTACTTAACCCTTTCGCTATTTTCTTGCCATATGGCAACATGCTACTTTGTGGACGTTTGAACCCTTTGTGGTTTCAAGAATACATTTTTTTGTTGGTCCTTTGAATAGTTTACAGTTTTAGGAAAAATACGAAATTAATAAACTGAATATTTAAATTTAAAGAAGAAAAGGATACACGTTTTTTAATGGTATATCTTGACATAGTAAAGGAAGAAGAAGCAGAAAAACTAGATAACTTTTTAATTTGACGTTTTCTTTCAATTTAGATTCTTGTTTTTTTAATTTTGACTAAAGTAAATAAATATCTAAATATTAAAATTTTCGTTATGCGTAAAAAGTTTTATGTTTAAGTAATTATTACAGCCACAACGATGTGGCTGCTCTCATAGAAAAACACTCTAAAATACAGGGTCCGAGTTTAAAAATTAAAAAATTTCTTATGGAATGTTGCTAATATAACTACATAGAAGCCTAAGACGTAAAATTGAAAATTTTAACTTTCCCCAGTAAAAACCTCTAGCGAAAGGGTTAAAAGCGAGATTTTCAAAAAAAGGTTTGAAAGGAAAGACTATAACTAATTAAACTATTGCAGTAGAAAAATCACTTAAAAGCGAGATTTTCAAATGTTTGAAAGGACCAGCCTCACATTTGACTTCATGAGTTCTACCTGCCAGCACTGAAGAGCGTATTTCATTGAGATTGTTAAAACTCCTAACTCCCTCAGTAACGCACACAAGATTGCATTTTGAGGGAGAGAGGGCGAGTGTTCTGTGCCCAAATTTAGAGCCCGAAACCATTTAAAAGCATATTTGCCACCCGCAAGTTTTGTAACAAACCAGTGTCTCGTTTTAAAGTTTCAGTTGAACGCCTCTGCCACGCGCACAACGACTTCAATCAGCCAAACCAAGCACGTACCGAATCCCTTCAACCAGATCTCTCATTCATAGACTTTGCTGTTTCATTCAGAAATGCATGTTTGCTCTGAATAAGTTGCTTCAAGCTCTGAATAAATGTGTAAACTTACTTTGTTTCGAGTTGAAATCGAAAGCAACAAACATGCAAACGTCCCACGGGCGGTATGAGTAATGTAAAATTCAGCACATGAGCAAATAAAATTACGTATACGCCATAAATCGCCTCAAATTGTGTTACATTTTAACGCAAATTTCATGAAATTTATGACAAAAGCTGTAAAATCGAAAAAATTGGGCGCTACGTGTGTGCGTTCAGTACGTGTTTATATAAGTAAAATGTGTGCTAATGTGAGAGTAAGAATTTTAAAAGCCGAGACAAAGCTGATATGCGAGCTGGTGCAGTGAATATACACATTTCTATATAAGTAAATTTCGATATGAAAACTCAAACACACACACACACAGACACACAAAAGTACGTTTATAAAAAAAATATTCACATGTGCGCATAAATATATCGCTGTTTGCATGTTTTCGTAGTTCAACTTAATGCCGGCGCGTTGTAAAAACATTGAATATAACAAAAATTGAAAAAGATTTTCCGCGATTTGGCGGCTTAAGCAAAGAGATGCGAATGCGTAAAGCATAAAAGACACAGTTTGTAGGCTGTCAACATCACACAAATATGCTTAAATATGCATAAATATTTATGCAAAGACACACGAACACACAGACATAAGGCCGACAGAGAGTGCGCAGATTTGTTCATTATTAGCGCCGCTTCTGGTGCTGTCGGCTGTCTTCTGTGAGCTTAACGCCACACCATTTAACATAATTTTACATAAAAATATGTAAATATATTTATATATGTATGTATATGTGTATGTGTGAGCCCGAAGACAGCAGAGATCTTAATTTTGCTTCAGTTTTACGGCGCAAATTTGAATTTACGCGCCATTGGCTCGCTTACAGACGACGAGGTGGGCGTGTATTTGCATACATATACCGTTATGTAAATTGCGCTCATGTGCGCGCACACGCCGCTATCGGTGCCGTGCGTACTCGTATAGTCCCAGATTAAATTGAGATTTATTATAATGATTGAAAAAATTGCCTGCCAACATCGCAACTGCCAATAACCGGCTGCCATTTGAGCGCGAAACGCCCCCAAAAAAACAATCGCACCAACAACAACAACCTTAAGCCGACAGCATGCCGGTGACAACAATGTTGGCTGACAGGCGCAGCGTACAGTTATCTGGCATTGCTTGTCTGTATGTGAGCGAAGACACTTTTACATGCATTTGCCTGTCGTTTTCATTTTAAAATATTTTGTTGCTGTTGTTCTTGTTCTTGTGTGGACTCGTGCCACATTTCAAGTCGCTTTCAATAATAAAATAAAAATCGTATATGGCACATTCGACCCAGTGTCGGGCTGCCGGGCACACCTGCAGCTGCTGTTGCTGCCCGTTCAATTTCAATGTTTTCATTGTTTGTTGCTGCTGTCGACATGGCTTTTCTTTATTTGCTGGCGCTGACATCCCCTCAGACGAAACTCGACTGTCCAACTCCTCGCAATACGCTGCGCCCCATTGCCGCTCGCTGTCAACGTGACAACTTGCTGTCTGGCTGTCTGTTGCTCGTGCGCCGACAATTTTTGCCTCTTCCTGCTTGCTGCTCACTTGCTGTTTTTGTGTTCATGTGTGTGTGTGTATGTGTGCAGCAAAAATGACTTTGTAATCGAATTATTTTTTAATCTCGCTATCAGCGTGACACGTCTGCCGCCTGGCCTGTTCCAACTTGACGGCGCAGCGCTCGTCATTGATGTCGTTGTTCATGCTGCTTTGGGTAAATTTGTTGGGTACATTTTGCCATGTTTGGCTGTAGTTGTTGTGCCTTGTGATTTTTTATAAGCTCGTATTTTCTAAGATGCGCCAATTCGCCGAAAAACCAACTTCAACATTGTTGTTTGCGTGTGTGTGTTCGTCGACGGCACGTTTCGGGCAAAGACCTATCAGGCGCTGCAATGAGAAAACTTTTCCAATTCTACTTAAACAAAAATTTCAATTCTACAGAAGACAAAATAACAGCAATGAAAGTATTTTAAAACAGATTTTGAGCGAAGTCGGCAGCGGCGCGCAGCTAATTGTGATTACTGTAAGTCAACTGCAGGCAACAATTGCCTCATCTACCATTTTATTTATTTATAATATTTTTATTTTTAAAATTTCCAACGTTACAACTCGAGTATTAATCTTGAAAGTTGCAGTCCAAAGCATTAATTAGGAATGATTTGGATTGTTTTTCTATTAGGAATAATTTCAACCAGTTGTATCTTCTGACATGGCGTTGTTTTCAAATATTTTATATGAAATTATATAAAATTATATAAATTATATAAAATAATTTTTGCAAGTTGAAATATAAATATAAATACTTATGCTACAAATAATAAACAGCACTAGCAACGAGGCTTTCGGCTGATATAAAATAAAATAATAAAATAAAATGAAATAAAATAAAATAAAATAAAATAAAATAAAATAAAATAAAATAAAATAAAATAAAATAAAATAAAATAAAATAAAATAAAATAAAATAAAATAAAATAAAACAAAACAAAACAAAATAAAATAAAATAAAATAAAATAAAATAAAATAAAATAAAATAAAATAAAATCAAATAAAATAAAATAAAATAAAATACAATAAAATATAATAAAATAAAATAAAATAAAATAAAATAAAATAAAATAAAATAAAATAAAATAAAATAAAATAAAATAAAATAGAATAGAATAGAATAAAATAAAATAAAATAAAATAAAATAAAATAAAATAAAATAAAATAAAATAAAATAAAATAAAATAAAATAAAATAAAATAAAATAAAATAAAATAAAATAAAATAAAATAAAATAAAATAAAATAAAATAAAATAAAATAAAATAAAATAAAATAAAATAAAATAAAATAAACTAAAATAAAATAAAATACAACAAAATAAAAAAATATAATAAAATAAAATAAATTAAACTAAAATAGAATAGAATAAAATAAAATAATTAAAAAATAAAATAAAATAAGAAAAATTTAAAATAAAATAAAATAAAATAAAATAAAATAAAATGAAATAAAATAAATAAAAAAATAAAATAAAATAAAATAAAACAAAATAATATAAAAAAGTATAAAATAAAATAAAAGAATTTAAAATAAAATAAAATAACATAAAATAAAATAGAATAAAATAAAATAAAATAATATAAAATAGTATAAAATAAAATAAAAGAATTTAAAATAAAATAGAATAAAATAAAATAAAATAAAATAAAATAAAATACAATACAATAGAATAAAATAAAATAAAATACAACGTCCTCTCCCCATGCGTAACGTCCTTCTTACTTGCACGAAAGTGACACACTTCCACTGGCTTTGCCTTGAGACATTTTTATTGCCTTCGTATATTTTGTGTGCCCCCACCACTGCACTGAAATGTTTAACTGAATTTCATACACGTGTGGGAAAAGTCGTAAAACTTGCTGGGGCTGCAATGGGCAGATCAGCCACTTCACTTTTTTCTAATCGCATTCCATATGCTTTTTCCTTCACGTATTTAACGCATTTCTCTTCTGTCTTTCACCTCAGCAGCTCTTTGTTCTCTTCCCTGCTGTGTGTTTGTGTTACTTTTATGCTTTCATCTGCATGTGTTTCAAATTTTATTATAATGTTTTTGTTGTTACTGTACATATATTTTAGTACGTGTTGTTGTTGGTTGGCTGTTCATATGTTGGCTTTATTACTTTTTGTTTTTGCCTTGGAATGTTTATATTAAATTTTTGTAATATTGAATGTTGTTGGTGGTTGGCATTGGAGTTTTTATTGCTTTTCTTGTTGTTTGTTGATTATTTTTCAAGTGCTTCGTGCACCAAAAGGGGAGCGATTGTGCTAATAAAATAAATTGAAATGTATTAAAATAAATATTTCTGTTTTTATTTTTTCAATTTTTATTAAAAAAAAAAAAATATAAACATTTGAGCTGTGTAAATCAGAAAACAAGAGAAAAAAAGCATGTTTAGAAAAGAATGTCTAATATATTGAAGCATGAAAATGAACAAAGTTCAAAGCGAGGGAAGTTATTGGCATAGAATATTCATTGAGTTGAAAAACGAAGTGCAAATTGTTGCTCAAATGGGGGTCGAGGGTTAAGAGTAGAAAGTGAAAACTTAATATTGAGGATCGAAGGTGCAGGTGAAGTTTGGAAGAGGGTTAAGAGCTTAGAGTGAAGAGTAGTGAACGTATGAAGACTTATGAAGTCAAATGTGGCTCCAAGCTTAGTTACGAAAGTGCTGCAACTCCACAAGTTTTAACGAAATAAAATGCTTTATCTTTTAGCGGCAAAATCGGTGGCAATTCTGCTTCGCTGTAGTGTTAAATTTTCTTCTAAAATCTTGAAATAGCCACTACGAGAAAGAAAGTAACTCGTAAGTATTAGCTCACTTTGGCTCCTTCGAACAACAGGATTTATATTTTTTATACGAATTATAAGTGGTCTGAATGGCAATAAGAAAGCAATACTGAGATTTAAGGTTGTGTTAACAAATAAAAAATAAAAAAAAAAAATAACTAAACATATTGAACACCAAATCGAAGCTGAACACAACTACTTTCACTTCGATTCTGAACTTCAAGCTGCAACATTAACTCATTCTGTTATTTGTATTTCTATTGTTTATACGTATAGTGGGTTCGAATCTTGACCCCACCTGTACCAATTAATACAAATTGGAATGGAAATGGTAAACTGAGCAAACAATTACTCAACAGCTCAAAACACGAAGCGTTTTTCAAGGTAAAATCCGTACGCTGCCTGAACGACGAGGAAGCGCAATAACAATGCACAGTCCTTTCAATACAAATAGAGCTTCCATGTTACAAAAATACCCTAAAAACTTAGTTGTAGTAGTTGACAATGGACAGTACATTCAATACAAATAGAGCTTCCATGTTACAAAAAATACCCTAAAAACTTAGTTTTACCCCAATACTTGTAGATGATTTGCATTGAAGTGTTAGAATAATTTTTTCCTCCTCAACATTCCTCTGAATTTATTGTTTCGAATATTTAACATTTAACCTATGAATATGGCTACGAAGAATATAGTGAACAGCGACAACCCTGACAAAATCGCCAAACACATTCCCGTCTTCAATCTTTAATCAAACAAATAATTTGTTGCTTACTGCTGATTCTTAACAGATTTTACACTCTCAATAACACATAATTTTAAATGGTTTGAATTCTCTTAAAAACACAATCAAAACACTTTTCAAACTTTTAAAAATGTTGTATTGAGTTCAGTTATTTGTTTTGCAATTCGTTATCACAATCTAAGTTTACAATTGACGTCCAAATTGGCACATAAAATCAAACAACCTTTGCTTTTTCTCGGCCTTCGTCTGTTCATTGAACTAATAAAAGAATAAAAACAAGAAAGAAAAAAGAAAATACAAAAAATTAAAAATTGGAAAACAACAAATAAATGAACTGTGATAAAGTTCAATAAAAAAAAACATAGCAGCAAAGCCAAAACTCACAACATCGCAACCTCCTTTGGGCACTTCATTAACAGACTGCCAAACGACATTTCCTGCCCTGCGTGCCCCGGAACTGCACCGTTTCTCCTCCGCATGGTCGGTCTTTCGTTTGCTGCCATTATGTCAACCCGATTCCGAGCATTCGCAGCACATTAAAACGAAATCACGCCAGTCGAAAGTCGAGTCTGCATTCTAGAATTCTCCACTTTGTCTCGCTTTGACGGCCAAACGGCACAACATCCGCACTTGGCAAAGAAAACCAACAACAACAACAACGATGGCAATAGCAAAGAAATAGCTGGCTGCTCCGTTTCTGCTGCAAACTTTTGCCTAGCGCCTAGTTTTCCTCGCACACTTTCGTTCACTCCTTTTCGTTGCGTTCGGTCGCTGCTGCTGTCGGTGCGTTGTGCTTGCTGAATTTTAATTTGCCGCTCAAGAAATCACGTGACTTGCGGACAAAATAAGGTGCCAAATGCGTTACGCCACAGGATTGCACAATTCATTTGCACGTCGCCCGACGCGCCGACGACCGGCCGCGCGCCCACATGGCAAAGCGACGAGGCGGCTAAAGCGACCAGGCGTTCGCTTGTCAGCGAACGAAAGTTTGCTAAATTTTCACTTGTCGCCATTTGTTCGTTCGTTTTCGTTCAGATGCCAACCGAAACGTGTGCGTTGTGAAACTGCTTTTTGTGATTTTCCCATTCGAATTTTTTTTAAAATTGTATTGCCCAGCTACTCCTTTCGTTGTTGTTCCTGCTCCTAATGTTGTTGTAGTTATTTTGTCGAGCATTAAAGTTTAATTTAGTGCTCCCGCTTTGCTCATGTCAGAAATTGCCACTTTTTGCAGCGCCATGCCGCAATATCCGTTGCAATTACATTTCCCCTCACCGCCTGCACTGCCGTCGGCAACTCCCGCGGCAATATGGCAAAATTGCAACAACAACTGCAAAAATTTGCAATCGACTACAAGCGCCGCAGCAGCTGCCAGCTGCCAGCGAGTGTTTTATTCCTGCTGCTATCAACAGCCGTTGTCAATCTGTTGCCGCCGCGCCGTCTCGCAGCGTCGCCAACATTCATCTCCGGCGCACACTTTGCGTTCGGCAAGTGTGCTGCATTTTCGCATAGTTTTTGCTGCAACTGCCACTGCTGGGAATTTCCATATTTCCCACTCAAACGGCTGGCGGCAGCAACTGCAACTGCAACAGTTGCAGCTACACGGCGCCAACTCTGCAGATGTTCCGTTTGGCTGCAAGAAATTGCTTTAGAGATTTTTCGAATCATTGAAGCGCAAAGTATCAGCTTTTGCTATTTGCCTTTCCTGCAGTGCCACACCCCCGCCGAAGGCGTCGATGCCGCCTACCGTTTGCAACCCGAAGAGGGAAATGTAATAAAGGCATAGATAGCGACAAGTGGGTGGGCTCCTAAAAGTATGCATCATCTTTCGTTGCTCTGCTTTAAAACGAGCAAAAAATGGAGCACACTTCTCTTTCGCTGCGGAGTGTCAACAAAGGCGGCCAATCGACGTATAGGTGGCCACTTATCGTTAAGATTCAGACTCGAAAGATTTCAGATTGAAGAAATCGCAGCTGTTTGCATTTCCTTTGATCTGCACTGTTCCATACCAATGCATGTAGTGTGTTTCCTTTGACTTTCACTGCAGACTTTGTTGAATTTATTCATTCAATCAGTGGTTGTTTCTTTCAATTGACTATGTTTTACTCATTAATTAAAGACTATAAATCAAAGAATATTTTTATTCGTTTGGAAAGAAGAAAACCAGAATTTAGAATGGCATTTTTCTATTCATTTTAATCAAAGTTCATTGTCAAGATTTTTCATTATTTCTACATTCTTGTATACAGAATTCCAGACTACGACCAATATCAGCTTGTGGGTGACAAGTTCTAGAATATTTGTTGCAATTTTTAACAATTTTTAATATATTTGTGGCCAATCCTTTGCACGATTGTAGCCAAATTCAAACATTTGATGCAGTCGGTCAGTTTCCTTTGATATTTGTTTTTATTTTTTCTTTCTATTTTTCTTAAGTATATATTTTTTTCATTCAACACTGCCATAAAAACCGACCCAAATAAAAATACAAATTACAGTTTCGGTCTTGTTGCAATCGCATTTTCGGCTGCAATAAAAATGAACAGCCATTAATTTGGCTCATATATTGAAATTTAATTTCCGTGAATATAAAGTAGCAGCATCGATTAAAATATGTAAACACTCTCATGCAAAGGCAGATTATGAAATTCATATTCAAATATTATTACAATAAAAAAACAACAAATGCCATAAATTTCTTAATCGACCATATAAATTGCAAGTAAATTCAAATTTCCCAAACACGTAAACCAGAAAGTTGGGAACAAGTCTCGCAACGGACGGGATAAGACGGCAGCATGCGGCGTCGGTTTATTAAAAATCATCAAAAACGCATAAAGCCGCACAGCTGCACACAAATACAAACAGGAGCACACATACACGCACAGCGACACTCACACACTCGTGCACGCTGCAACGGCAACGTTGGCTGGCAACATTTGCGGTTCGCATAAAATTACAAAATCGTAAAAATGAAGTCTTTAAATTGCGCCTACCGACGCGACTGCAAGCAGAGCATTCCAAGTGTCCTTTGTTGTTGTTGCTGTTGTAGCTATGCGTGACACCTGACAGCGCTGCTGGGGCAGACATCTGTTGTTGTTGTTGTTAAGTGGTGCTAAAGTTGGTGTGGCATTTGAGTATTTACGACTGCTACAAATTTGTGCGAGCGTGTAGCAACTTAAAATTTTATTAACAATCACACACACACAGACATAGACATACACATAGACAGGCGTATTTTGCGCGTGAATATACTTTGGCGCGCATAGAAATGAATAAAGTTGATTTTACGAGAGTAATTAGTGCGAAATTGCCGCGCGTATAAATATAACAAATATGACAACAACAGCAATAACATACGATAACAACAACAACAACAACACTATTAAGCCGCTCGACAACCCATTCCCATCGACACAACTGAACTGCCAACAGACGTGTGTCGGTGCTTTGCTTTACTTTTGCTTCTGTTGTTGTTGTTGTGTGCGTACGACTCTGTGTGTGTGTGTGTGTGTGGCGGCGTGACGGTGCGTGCACATCGGCACTGCTGAAATTAACTTTAAGCGTCTGTTAATGTATTCGAATAATTTGATTACTATTTTTTTTGTTGGTTTTTATAGGATTTGGTGCGTTGCTGCTGCGGCATTAACTGAACACACATATACAGGGTGCTTGCGGCACATTGCTCACTTCATAAGTCAAAACTGGTACCGCTAGAGAATCAAGAGAGTCTATGCGTGGCTGATATGGCCAACCAATTTAACCCTTTCCGGTCAACTTCCACATTTCTTGAGATACAAATGTTTCCTTCAAAATATTGACTCACATTGAACATTTTAGCAATAAAATACAAAAAAAAATTAAAAAAAAATATTCAAGTTGAGAATTACAGCTCAATCCATTTTGTACGATATATCGTACAATGGTCCGCAAAGGAGTAAAAATTCTTGAATTTCTGGTTTCGGTTTTGTAAGTTTTATGAACAATTTATTGATTTTTTTTGATAAAAAATATAAATTATAACAACGAAAAATCAAAACGTGATTTCATTTTGATCGTAAGTTATATAAATTATATATATAGACAGTTGATTCACATTTATTCGGCCTTATATAAACGTTGTTGTTGTGGCAACGCACTTTTCCCCTCAATAAAACACAGAATCAACTAAAATTCATACAGTTTTACAGAAAGACACTACATATAGCCGATTCTTATTATCATAGTGGGAGTGGCAACTACGCATGTCTAGCCTTACATAAACTGCCCAATAAAACAGAAACTCGTCTAGTAATTCTTACTTTTAATCGAAAATTGCGAAATAGTCGAATTTTATTAGTCACGTGGCTATAATCCTAAATCCATAAACCTATAACTTAAAAAAAATGCAAACATAACTTGCAACCTTTGCTTTCCATTTGTACGATATATCGTACGAATGACCACCACAAGGGTGGCAAAGCGAATTTTTTTAAAAACTTGGAAAAAATATTTAGACGCAAAAAATGTTAAATTTAGGAAGTTTATAGAACTTCCAAATGAGATTCAAACTTTGAAACTGTTTCGCTAGCCACGGCTATTATGATTTACATTTTTAAACAGAATGATACAACAAAGCCCACTTAATGCAATTTAAAAAGCCGTTCCATAAAAAGTGCGGTCGCTGTCAAATAAAAAATCTTCGAAAAAATTGTACGATATATCGTACAAATTTCCGGAAAGGGTTAACTAACCTAACCTAACTCAACGAACAGTTAATTAAATAAATTTTCATTCAACACACACACACTGATGTCTCATATTTCTTAAATTGGAAACAATTAAACCTCACAATCAAAACATTTAAATTTTTATCGAAAGATGATTTCCTGCATTGAAAATCCTAACCTTAAAACCGCTACTGATTACCCTGTATACAGGATTTTCATTTTCCTGCCACTTTTGTTGTGCTTATTGTTGTTGTAATATGTTCTAAATAGTGTTTAGGTCATGGCACTGCTGCACTCAACTGTTCATTAAACCAACACATATGAGTGAAAATGCTGTTTGTGTGTTTGGGTGTTGTATGTTATTTTGGGTTTGCAGTTGTAAAATGCACACATAACACGCGAATGCAATTTGTTGCGGTAAATAAAATTTTATTTGCATGTTTCAAGTCGAATTGAAATTGAAAATCGTCGTGTTTACTTATTTACAAAATTGCCACAAATGCGGCGCTGCTCAGGCTGGGGTTGCGTATACGCCGTGCTGGCACAGCTGGCATTGAATGAGTTGAATGGGTAATATCGCTGGGTCGGTCGGCATTGCTGGGCTGTCAATTTGTGCAAAATGTTGAACATAGATTTTATGGACTTTTGTAATGAGAAATTCTAACCTTTAGTGTGCTTGCAAAGGTACAAATAAAATCAGAAAATAACGAGTAGATGGAAATTTTCATGAAATATAAAAATAAAAAATTAATGAAATAACACAAAGTATTGAAACAAAATGGAGTAAAATACAGTAGTGTAAAAACTTAATTGAAATTTTTATGAAATTGAGTAATACATAAGCAAATATTAGGTTATGTTAGGTTTAAATGGCTGCATAGATTCTTTCCTACACGCAGGTCAGTTGACTGGCCAGTTGTGCTTTCATATTCAACATTCAACATTTATTTAAAGTTCTTATATATTAAAGTTCTTTTCGCGTCCTAACTGTGTCAACTCTGCAGCTTTTTTCCTCTTTTCTGTCAAACAGTGCAACCTCTGGCAATTATTTTCCCATAACATGCAACTTTTCCTCAAACGCAACGCATATTGAAATCGCCGAGGCGCACAAGGTTTCGCTTAACCCTTTCGGTACATCTTTTTACTGGGGAAAGTTAAAATTTTAATTTTTATGTTTTAGGCTTCTATGTGGTTATATTAGCAACAATCCATAAGAAATTTTTAAATTTTTATACTCGGACCCTGTATTTTAGAGTGTTTTTCTATGAGAGCAACCACATCGTTGTGGCTGTAATAATTACTTAAACATAAAACTTTTTATGCATAACGAAAATTTGAATATTTCTTCATTTACTTCAGCCAAAATTTAAAAAAAAAAGTATCTAAATTGAAAGAAAACGGCCAATTAAAAAAGTTATCTAATTTTTTCTGCTTCTTCTTCCTTCACTATCTCAAGATATACCATTAAAAAAACATGTATACTTCTCTTCTCTCAACTTAATTATTCAGTTTATTAATTTCGTATTTTTCCTAAAACTTCGAACTATTCTAAGGAACAAAAAAAATATAGTATCCGCAAGTTTTTTGACCTAAAACAGGCACTGAAAAGAGACTATGCCATATGGCATAGAATAACCGAAAGGGTTAAATAGAAATCAATTCGTGCGCCACGCATCAGCCAATATTAAAGTTGCAGCACTGTGCAGCAAAAATGTAGACTGCACAACTACATCGCCCCTCGACTACGCAGCGCGCCGACATTCACTCATCACACCATCAGCCACTATCGACTGAATGCAATTCGGAAATGCAGATTTGACAACTACCGCTGCTAATGGTGAACGCAAGGATGTCGTTGCTGGCGATGTCATAAATCGCAGTGCTGCAATTGCAAATGGATGGCGGCGGCATTACGCGGGGTGCAGCGACAGTCCGCGCGCAATTCGAAGTGCGGTAGCGGTGCGGTGCGGTGCGGTTGCTGCTGTGTATTGGGATCAGGGTCGATGTAGATGAACACCAATACCCACACTCGCACATTTGAAGTGCAGAAAAAAAAAAAATCACTCATACATACATCGATTTATTACATTTGCTGGCAGTAGTTGCCCGTTGCCAGTCAGTGCGTCTGCTGTGTGCCGTGTTGCAGCTGACGTTGCGCTGGCTGAGTCGGTGGGTGGGTGACACATGGTCGCATCCGAATTTACTGTACCTGCGTTTGCTGTTGCTGCTTATTGTTGTTGTTGGTATAGTGATTTCTTTTTCATATTTTTTGACGCACAAACCCGACCGCAGCGTACATTGACTCATTGCAAAGCTGAAGTGTGAGACTTTCATTCTCTAAAAACCCTTCCGTCTCCTGCTCTGCTTACTTTGACTTGTGTTTGTGTTTGTGTGAGAATGTGTGTGCATGTGTGGGGGTGTTGAGCGGCTGCTCAACAATTTCTGTGCAATAATTTGCGCTCGACTGCCAATTGAAATGCAATCGCAAATCATAAGAAATGCAAATTGCAGTAATTTTATTGCGTAATTTTCGTAATGTAAGAAATCGTTGAATGGTGAATATATTTTGCAAAATCAACTGTGTCAGGATTGGTTTAGGTTGAATGGATTTTTTTGAAATTTTGCTTACATTAAATTACTTTGAATGGTTGCTATTTGTTTTACATTTTGCAATTATTTACTCAATTATGGATTATTATTTTTTATTTCCTCCAAGAAGTGCGTGGGTTTGCAAAATATTTATTAATATATTGAAGTCAAGCAAAAATTAAAAAAAAAAAAAAAAACTAAACTTTTGCTTGAAACTAACCTTAAAGATTCAGAAGTTGAAGTCCCAAGAATTGAAGTTTGTTTTTATCTAGAATAATGTTCCAATCCGAGTAGTATTAGGTGCATGAGTTGAGATTTTGTAAGAAAGGTTGAGTTTGTGGAAGCTTCAGTCATCAGCTTTAATTAAGAGTTATCGCTTTTGTTGCATCTCCAGTTCACTATGGCTGACTTTGAACTGAAGAATACTAAAGAATAGCCATAAAAAAAAGTCATGAACAAGCATTGAAGCACGCAAAGGGGGTTTTGTGGGTCCAACCACTCCGAACCGAATTTTAGGTGTAATAATTCTTATAAGCAGGGAAAGGATTTTGTGGAAATTCAATTTTTTTGTTTGCTGCTAGATAGACCATTTCTGATTAAAAATGAGGACGAATTAGGTCCTCGTGATTAGAAATATACCACTTTTATTTTGCCTTTTTTCGCCTTAAAAATGCAGTTTGCCTTTTTCACCCATAAATCCCTTTTTTTAGTGCCTATTTTACGTATAAATGCCACAAAATGCCTGTTTCAAGATTTGACGAGAGCCTTTTTATTTTTCTTTCGTTTTTAATATTTTCCACCTTTTGTTTCGCAAAAATACCTCGAAACTGAAAAAAAATTAAGCGGCCACATTGCATTTTCGTTAACTTATCGATGTTTTTATATTGATTTGATCATTGCTAAGCCGTTATTTTTTGTTGTGCAGTGGAAAGAAAAAACATGCCAAAATCAAAAAGTTCGGTTTGCGCAAAATTTTCCGCAAAATTTTTAGTTTTTAAACTATCTTTGAAAACCTTGATATTCCTTTTCTTTTACAAAAAACGAGGTATAAATATTGTATGTTGCATACGTCAGATGAAATAAAATTATTAAAAAAATACATACCGTTTCCCCTTTTTTTACATTTTCTAGTATTTTGTTCTTATTTTTAAATGCCTGTTTTTGCCTTTTTAACAGGTTTTAATGATCTATTTTGCCTTTTTATGCAGTTTTTAGTGCCTTTTTCTGCCTTTTTGGCAGTTTTTAGTGCCTTTGCGTGCCTTTTTTGCTATTTTATTTTGCCTTTTTTATAGGTTTTTAGGTCCTCAAAATCCTTTTCCTGCTTATAAGTAAAACGTATATTTTTCATTGTCGGTAATTATTATTTTGGGATTTTTGTATTTTACATTGCTTGAAAACTTTTATTTATGACTTTTTTTAACTTACGTTACCGATAACTATTATTTTGAGAATTTTTTTTTTTACGTTGATTCATAACTTTTATTTATGATTTTTGGTTTATTACGTTGCCAATAACTATTATTTTGAAAAAAAATGTTTTAGGTTGAATTACCACATTTTGGATATGAATTGATTTTTAATTTTTTTAAATTGACAATTCATACTCAAAATGTGGGAAGGCAACGTAAAAAAAATTCTTTCATAAAAGTTATGACTTATTATGACTAGTTATGACTTATTATGACTAGTTATGACTAGCAACGTAAACAAAATTGTCAATTGTCGTAAAAATTAACTGTCGCAAATAATAATTATAATCAACAAATTATTTTCTTTAAAAAACTTATAATAGTTAAGTCCCTGATATCATCTGACATTCCACACCGCTTCACAAAGCCAACTAACGAGTACCAAAAATAAAACAATGGAGCTGCCATGCACACATTTTTTGCTGTTTTGATTTACCTCAAAAATCCACTTGTTTACAGCGAGGAAATTCAAGCAGTGCGCTCCCAACTTCCTACTCAAATTTTCTATCCCCCCTAAACCCATTTGTCCATTCAAAAGCAACACAATGCTTCGCTCATGCGGTTGTTGGTGTCAGTGTCATAAAACATATCTCCTCAATTTTGTGCGATTTCTAGAAGTTTCGTGCTGAAATTGTTGAACGTATACTTGCCCGGGCAGAGCATAACATTTCATTTGGCTCGAGCCACGCACAGCAGCTGTCGGAAGCGCTTCAAAGCCATTCAGAAAAGATTTTCGCGCAAAGCGCATTAGTAACACCCAACAATTTTTGTCAACTACTCGCTGCTGCCACATCGCAGCGCACTGCCCGCATTGCAAATCTGCCAGCCAGAAACGCAAAAGTACAAGTGAAATCCTGCCAGCGACTCGAATAAAAGTGTGAAAGCTGCGCTCGGCGTATGACTTCTCGCTGCTTATTGGTGCCACGTGCGTCATGCGGTGCGCGGCGCTATCTGCGCGCCAGCGTGCTGCACAGCAGTCGGCTGCTTTATGAGCTCACCTGCTGAATTTATTTGCCACTGGCGAATGCTTTAAATTATGTAAAGCGCAAACACGGCGACTCGGCAGAGAGAGAAATGTGCTAAGGCAGCGCTGGGAGTTGCCGGTGCATATATAATGCATAATGGAGACACACGCGCCACACACACACACACACACACGTAGAGTTACGCATACACATTTTGACTTTTTTTCGATCTTCCGTTCTATCAGTCTTTGGTCCTAATGTGCTTTAGTGGCTGGCGCCAACAACAGTGTTGGCAGAAGTTAGAAACGCGCGCTTTTGTTGTCTTCATTGTTGTTGTAGTTGGTTGACTTTCATCGTTTTAGGTTTTTGCTTTTCATCTTTTCACTCAATTTAAATTTTACGACGAAATTTTTGCCGCCACTCGCACAAATTTATGATTTTTTATGCGAAAATCATTTTATTATCAATTGAGTTGCGTGCGCGACGGGCGTCTAGAGTGCGTGTGTTTTTTTTTTTTTTTTTTTTTTTTTTTTTTTCTCGTAGGAGGTGGAAATCTTCTTAGACACGCTTGAACCCGTGTTCAACCGCGTGCCGGATTTTTACCGGCTAAAACCAACCCCCTTTATATCGCCAGCCCGTTCATCCCCGCGGAACTGCCGCTAAGCATTGCATCGCAGGGCGGGCAACTGACCCTATTGGTCTGGCTCGGGTCTATTGCGTGGGATTAGAGCCCTACGCTCTTGCTCTTGCCGTCGCTGTGCTATCATTATGACTGCAGCGAACTTGCAGACTGCTTCCCACTTTTCTGCGCATTGAAGCATTTGTGGTACTAGATTTTGGACATTTATTGGCGTGCCGAGTGCGCGCTCCAGCAACTCTCGCTCGACCCTGTAGCGAGGGCACTGGAATAGGACATGCCCCGCGTCCTCAGCCTCGCCAACACAGATTGTACAGTCCGCAATTTCCTCATGGCCGAACCGACACAGGTATGCCCTGAAGCAGCCGTGACCTGTAAGCAATTGGGAGAGGTAATGGGTTACCTCACCATGCTTCCGGAGCAGCCAGTCTTCCACTTTAGGTATAAGCTGGTGTGTCCACCTTCCCTTCTGCGTAGTATTCCAACGTTGTTGCCATTCGCTGATGCTCTGCTGCCTCTGGTGGCCATCTCCTGGGCCGTTTGCTTTCGTGTGCGCCTCGCGTGCCAGGATATCCACTGGGACCATTCCTGCGACAACGCATGCTGCTTCGTATGATGTGGTACGAAAAGCGCAGCATACTCTCATGGCGCAGAGCCTGTATACAGACTCAAGCTTCCTCCTATAGGCTTTTATAGCCATAGCCGGAGCCCAGATTTGTGCGTGTGTGTGTGTGTATGTGTGTGTGTGTGCTGAAAGAAAAATATCGAAATCCTTTAAATATCGAAATGTGATTTTGGGCGCATACAAATATTTTTATTACCAGTCAGTAAGAAAGATATATGTGTGTGTGTGTGTGTGGCTGGGTGCAGTTCTGTTGTAGTGACCGTTCGCTGACGCTTGTAAGAACTTGATTTGTTGATGGTGTTTGCTTCGAGCATGTGTCGACCGCTTCGACCGTCGAGTGTGTATCAAAGTGATGGCATGAATTTTTCAACACATTTTTATATGCACTAAAATGTGGCAGTAAAACAAGCTTTTATGGCGTCCATTGCGTTTTTATGCGGGTTCGCATTGTATCGGGCCAAGCGAACGGCCACCATGGCGTATGAGCAACACTCGATTTGATGGTTTGGTTTGTGGCCATGTTTGGCGCGAAAATTACAACAAATACGAGCGGATCCAAGTGTGTGTTAGTGACTGTTTGAATCATATTTGTCACTGCTGAAAACTTTGCCACTCATGACTACAACTGCATTCCTTCCATTTGATGTTCTCGAATTGCTTTATTCAGTTCAAGTTTATAGCATAAAACTGAATTAATATCAAACATTTCACACCATGCTTTGTAGTTGTTGTCTGATTGTTAGCCGCTTTCGATTTAATGATTTTTGGTTGTTTGTTGCCAACAATTGCCGCTCAAATGCATAATTAACTGTTGCCAATTAAATGCTAAATGCCAAATGCCACTCAGCGCACGTGGCCGACGGCAAATGTGAATGTTGTAAATTACACCAACAATTCCAATTGCAATAATAAAACCATACTAATGATGATGTATTTTACTGCCCACATATCGATAGCAGCACATCGACAGCAAAACGAACAACATTACGACCGCCACGGACAATTACGCAAAATTTGCTTTGCGTGTGTGAATTTTCAATTTGTGATGGACAAACACAGTCAGCCGGTGGCGGCACATAACAGCAAAATGCACTCCCAATCAACCAAATCAAACCGAACATGTTCAATACCAATAAAAACAATAACAACAACTGAAATGAATAAATACAACCAATGAACCTGAAGAACAACGCAACTTGCATTGAGCGGAATTGAATTGGCCAAAGCGGCGGAAAGCTTTCGCCGCAGCTTTTGGTGCACATGCGCGCTTCTGCCGTCTTGCTGGCTCTCTTAGTCTCTCGCGTCAGTGCGGCTCTCAATTGTTGTTACTGCATATTAGACAGATTGCGAGATTTGTTTATGTTTGAAAAATTGCTGGCAAATTTTGCAAAGCGAGCGCAGCAGCGGCTCAAAGCAGTGAACTAGGAAACAGGTTGGCTTCGATGCGACAATTAGTGGAAGCGGTGTACACCCGGTTGCCACTTGGACAGATTTTTTTAACCAGAATTCCAAAAAAACACCCATATGCAAACAAGTTCAAACAAAAGTTCGAACAAACAACCTACTTAGAACTTTCTTTCTTGCGCAGTTAGCAACCTAAGAGGGCTTTCAACCCGGTTGCAACTTGGACAGAATTTTGTTAACCAGAATTTAAAAAAAAAATAATCTAAATTCAAACAAGTTCAAACAAAAGTTCGAACAAACAACTTTCTTAGAACTTTCCTTCTTGTTCGATCAGCAATCCAAGAGGGCTTTAAAAAACCATATACAACATAATCCACCTGCATTTGTGTGGTTGAAGGAGCAAGCAAAACAATAAGTCTTGCTTGAATATTTGTCATATTTTTTACATTAGGTTTCCCTTGGAAAAAGTCAACTAACAGAAAATAAAATAACCAAGAAACCAAATGGAAAAAAAATTATCTATTTTGGTTAAAAGTAATCAACTGCGGCAACAATGAATGGCTTAAAAGTTTGAGCTGAGTTTGAAGGAGCAAGCAAAAAAATAAGTCTTGCTTGAATGTTCGCCATATTTTATTACGTTTTCCTTGGAAAAAGTTATCAAACAGAAAACAAAGTGAAAAAGAAACCGAATGAAAAAAAATCTACCCATTTTAGTTAAAAGTATCCAACTGTGGCAACAATGGCTGCAAATGGCTTACAATTTTGAGCTCGAGGCACCAATTGCCAATTGCAATCAGAACGAACTGACTTGTAACAAACCGACCTGGCATTGACACACTGACAGCTATGTAACTAACGATTTGAGTTATTTAGTATTTATAAATTTTAGTTTTTCCTTAAATTGAAATAACAAATTAAAAATCAAGCAATTAACAACTGTCAATTAATGAAAAAAACATCTCCCATGGCAAACTGAGAACATTAATTTTGTTGCCTCTTGTTGTGTTCATCAGTCTTTTTGTTGCTGTATAACAATTTTCTTTTGTATCTTCCATCTGACCTACTATCGTTTGCAGTTAGTGTATGTGATCGAATACAGTCTCGCATCAGCAATTCATCAGCAACAGAAATCCATATAGCAACTTCATTAAGCAGCAACGTAGCACGGAAAGGACGTTCGAGTGCAACTCGAGCTGAGGATGAGCGCATAAATTCAAACAAACAAGAGGTACTTATGATACACAGACACTCGAACTAAAGCACAAACTGACGGAATTTGCAATAAAGTACCCAATAGGAAAATGATGAGCAATGAAGGATGACATATTTATCAGGGGAAAATATTTAAGGCTCACAGGTAGACAGGTAGATCAATCTGGGAACTGCTAAAGCAAAATAATTTCTTTACTTTCTTTTTAGTTAAGTCAACATTCGAGCTCGAGACTCTTTCGTTTATGGTTGAACGCATTAACCGAAAAACAAGTTGGAGTTGCCAATAACTGCCTAAACTCTTTGAATAACTAAACATTAGAATTTATAATAATCCTTTCGACATGATTTTTATATAGTTGCACTAACAACATCTCACGCCATCTTTTCTGACATTAATCAATTTTATGCGTTCTAAATTGGCGTTGTAATAAGGTTTCAAAGTAGGAAAATATTGAATTTAAAGGCGTTTTTTCTGATGGCGAAAATCGGACAGATGTTTCATAAATCCAGTTACGAAGTATATGAATATGTTAAAAATATATGTTAAGAATATGTTAAGAAACATCAAGCAATACAGCACAGCCAAATTATTCGGCGGCATACACATTCGCAACGAAATGATTACAAACATTTTACATAGCCATTTTCATCACTTTTCAGACTTTTTCCTTAACAAATTAGGTGCCTCAAAATATGCAAAGTTTTTTTATTTTTTTTTTGTGTCGAGCAATTCAAAATCTTTTTGTTTTTTGCTTGTATTTCAGACTATAAATGGAACATATAAAAGAGCATATTTTGAGGCCCCTAATTTTTTAAGGAAAAAGTATGAAAAGTGATGAAAATTACTATGGTACATTTTTGCTATTTTTTCGATGCGAATGTGTATTCCGCCAAATAATTTGGCTATGTTGCAATGTTTGATGTGTCGGCTTTCATTGTACACCTAACTCGTTAATTGATTTACAAAAAATGTGTATGTTTTTGACCATTTAAAAAAAACGCCTTAAAATTCAATTTTTTCCGACTTTGAGGTCCAATTACCGCGGCATTTTAAAACTTATAAAAATAAGTTGCATCGAAAAAGAAGCCGTGCGGTGTTGTTAATTCGATAAGGTAAAAATCATGTCTAACGGTTTTTTGGTTTAGAAATTACGATCAAAAATATGGAAAAAGTAGAGGAAAAACTGAAAAATTACACGGTACCTATATCTCACAAACTAGAGCTGCTACAAAAAATCTGAGAATAGATTCGAAATCAGCGCACCCAAATTAGTAAGAAACATTAGAAAAACTCCATGCAACAGAGAAAAGGGATTTTTTGTTGTGCTGTATGTTACAAAAAAATATAAATAATTAATTGAATAACTAACCTATAAATCTAGCAAACTAAACTCAATCAATAACTTGAACGATCAAACACATTTCAATTACTTCTTTTTGGCTTTGCTTGAAACCAAAATTGAACCACGCTTTCGTCCGTTTGCCCCTCATTCTGATAAGCTTTCCTGCTGTGCGTTTGTGGGCTTCTGCCCGCAGATAGCTCGACCCTACTCTATCCATTTCAGTGCCCTGTCAAAATTTCAATTTGCTTGGAAGTTTGAGTGGCACTTGAGCATTTGCCAGCTATGTGTCCAAATGTATTCGTGTGTACTTATAAATGTATGTGTGTGAGTGAGTGTGATGTGCACGTGCGGTGTCAACAGTATAACATTGTTGTATCTTATGGCGTGACGTATATATAATTAAGGTATCCAATAGATACACGTCTGACTGCCTGACAGCGCGCGCACACACACACACACACACGTGCAAGCGGCTGTCGTATTAGTGCAACACTTGAATGCAATTTGAATTCGTTGTCATGGCATTTACAGTTGACGATTGTTTAATTATTGCCATATTAGGAGCGGAAGTAAACTGCGTCTGTGTGTGTGTGTGTGAGTACGTACCCTGCCGGCTGTTGCTTTTTGGCATATTTTAAAAAACAGTTAATTTATATTTGTTCTTATGCTATTTTGTGTCCCTAACTATAAGCTAACTGCAAACTAATACAGTGTAGTGGTACCACATGACCACTTATGCCGAAACCAGTCGATCGCGCTACACTTATTACTTCACATGTGCCAAATGGCACCACGCGCACGACAGTGCAGCACTCAAGTGGCTGAGCCAGCGATTAGCCGAGCGGCGTGCCACCCGACACCACCTACCGCAGTGCAATGTCCCACTTACGGAAAATTGCACTGATCGGCATGTTGTGTGATGTCACCTACCGCAGGGCACGGGCACTTGAGGAAAGTGCTGAGTTGACCCAATGGTCCAGTGACGCTGATTGGACGTAGCCTTTGGTCACTGGAATAATGGGCGGAGCGCTGGAAATGCTCCGCTGTATAACAGTTTTGTAAATTAGTATTTAAGTAACCAATTTTACGGAAATAAATCAACTTCTCGTACTGAGATCAAGCGACGCGTTTGTTTGCTTATTTCACTCGGGAAAACATTGCGGCCTTTGTGGCCAACTTTTACGGCGCACTCTCGCTTCCTAATCAAGAGTACCCGGACTACGAACTCGCACCTGAACACAGACTTAAACTACCACAACAGAACGCACCCAAATTTAATGCGTGCGTTTATGGCATAGTTATTTAAAAAACAGTTAATTGCTGTTTGTTTTTTGCTCTTTGGAATTTCATTTTATATATTTTTAATTTTCTTTCGCGCATTATGAAATCATAATCAGTGCTTAGTCTCGTGCATGCGGTCGCAGTCCAGTGACATAAAATAAATAGAAATCGAAGTGTAAAACTAAATTAAAAAGGTTTATTGTTGAATAAATTTTGATATTTTTTTCAAGTGATTGCTTTAATTTTAATTATTTAAGCTAAGCCAAAATGACAGGTGCAAGCAAAATCAATTTAAGAAGGCTTTTTAAAAAGGAAAGGGACTTGTATTCAAATAAATTAAATTAATGTAATGTTGCTGAATCAGAAGCCACCTGTTCTTCTGCTATTGTGCAGAGTCAAAACGGAATTTATATTGAAATAATTCCCATAAGTGTTTGCATGGATGGGGTCCACGGGAAAAAGAGGCTAAAAGACTTCACAGCTTTTTTCCAAGTTTTAACAGGTAAGATATATTGAATACAGATATATTTTTCCTAATCCAGCATAAATATCTTTTTAAACAGATGCTTGTTGATCACTTGGCTCTAACATATTAAGGTGGAAAAATATTTAGAAATGCCTTAAAAATTATAAAGAAACGTCATATCCATGCCGAATGCATCAAAAATAAAAAATCGTAAATGTGTATTTAATCTTAATCTTAATGATAATTGCACATTGTAGTTATTAGTATGGAAGTACAAAGCAAGAAAATGTTTTATTTTTTTTATTGAAAACATCTAATTTTGTATATGTTATTGATGTTTAGGTTAAGCTTCCTTTTGTATATAATAATTTAATAATGTTTTATCGAATTATCGAAATGTATTATACATATTTTTGAAAAAAACATACAAAAATTTCTAATTTAAAAAACAATAATAGAAAAATTCATTTTTATGGATAACGATTTGACTGTAACGTATTAACTAACAGTTGAGTTATAGCTTATTAAAATTTTCATTGAAAATAATCCAACTATCAACCACAACTAGTTGAGAATAAGTTAGATTAAAGTGCGTTAAAAGTTAACTGAGCTGCCGGCAGGGTTACGACTGTTGCAACTTAAACAAACAAACATAACTGCGTATTTGTTAAGCAACCGTAACAGAAACAGTAACAATTACAACAGCAACGAGCCGACAGTAACTTAAATTAACTCATTTGCTGCATGCGACGCACTCTTAGCGTGTGACATCTGACCGCACTGCCACTCGCACACTTCAACTCACGCACGCACACATTGACCGCTCGTGGTGGCCACACAGACGCCGCGTCGCAATTCAATCGTTGCGTGGCGCATGTCGATTCGCTCGCTCTGCGCTGCCACGTCGAACAATTCAATTAACATTAATTATTATGTTGATAAATAAATTAACGTTCATTGCGTCGTTTGAACGGGGCACAGGTGGTCGGAGCGCAGTGAGGCCGCCGCCAACAGGCACGTTGACGTCGGTTGCGGTGACTTCGGGCTTGTGCTCGAGTGGCATCTGAAATCTCATCAAAATGCAGTGTGGAGCCAACATCGCACATTCACTTACACAGGCATACACACACAGGCATGCATATGAATACATATACTCGTAGTTATAGCTGATAGTGTCGCAGTTGTGTGCTTGCGGCAGCGGCGATTATTCGTTGCATGAGCGTAGGCGCATTAAAGCAGCTTAAATTGAGTGCACGTATTGATTGATCGTTGGCAGCAGCAGTGTTGTTGGCAATTAATGGTGTAGACGGTATTTTGCGACACAGCTCTGATGTATTCACAACAAGTAAGTGGCGAAAATGTATATGGAATGCAAGAAAATGTGCAATTGATCAACATTGACTATATAACATACAGTGATGTCAAGTAGTCAGTCAGTTCTTTCTCTGCTCCTAAGAGATGGCCAGGAATCCATCACATGACTCACCTACTGAACTCACTTAGAAATGAGAGAGTAGAACATTAAGCAGACACTCGAGCTACCTTCCTTTCAGTGTTAAACACACATACGCGCACACATACACTCACATAGATGTCTATAGCGCGCCCACGTATTCATGGCGCTTCTCACATTCACTCAATCAGGTGAGCACTTATACAACAATGGAAACAAAACAATTTATGTCTGCGTTGCACGGCAGTGGGGAAAGTGTTTTGCGGTGCGGTGAGGCGGCAGCGGCAGTGGCAGCTAGTGTGGCATGTGCGGTATGTGCTGACTGTGTCACGCCGCTGACACTTTTCCCAACAAATTGAACTTTTCGAACACTGCCACAATTGACAATTTGACCGCTGCCACGAACAAACACGCACCAATACACCGACACATACACAGACATGCTAGACAGACAGACAGGCGGCCAGAGGAAAGTATGGACATGTTCAATTGTGGCGCTGCGATGTTCATTACCGATTTCCTGCTACGTAACGGAGCAGTGAGCCGTCGCGGCCAGATGTGCAGTACGCCGGTCAACGATGCTGAAGTGCGCTGCTGCAGCAGTAGAAGGGAGAGAGGGGCGGCGAGCAGTTGGTGTGAAGTTGTGCTGGCCACTGCGGCTGCTGGCCAAACTGACAGAAATTGGAATTGCACCTCGTGCGCAGCGACGGCGGCTGTGCGCAGGACGGCAGAGCAAAACAGAAAGTAATGTTTCGCAAGGACAATGCGAACTGGTGTTTATTAATATGTGCGAGTGTGCGTGTGTGAGTGTGTACGTGCTCTGTGATTACTTGGCAATTCAATTGCATTTCGTTTCATTTCACAGCGCCGGCAGCGAGCGAACGATGTCGAACTGGGCCAACAACAACAAGACCGACAACAACGCCGAAATGAAAAATGTAAAAGGACATCTGCAGCAGTCGAGGCGGAGAACAGGCAATAAAACAACAGCCGTGCAGCAGAGCACACTGCAAATTAAAGGCACACGCCACAGACACACACACACACACACACACAGACACACCGATGTACATCCGGCGGCCTTCGCATGGACATGCGAAAAGCGCATGCAGCGCGCCATCGCACACGTGCAACTGTGGCATGTTGAAATTGCACTCGTTATTGTTGTTGTTGTTGTGTTCATAGTTGTTGCTGTTATTGCACTTTTGACTTTTATTTGCACGCCGCCGAAGTCAATATCCTTGACACAACCCACCAACTGTCGTCTGATATTTACTGCCCTCATCCTTCCTTCCTTCCTTTCTTCCTTCCGTTCGTTCGTCTGTTCTTCCGTTCGTCGCTGCTTCGCCGCTTCCGGCCGCCTCCTTGCAGTCGCTGATCCGCACGTTTTTATCGCGCGCTTTGACTTTGCTGCCCGTGTGGCACATTGACAGCAGCCGTGTCCAACGACCGGCGACATCAAGCGGCAGCGTTGCGTTGTATTATTTGCTTTGTTGTTGTTTTTGCCACCAAATGCTTCGTTATGAGATTAAATCGAATCGCATCGAAACGAAACGAAACGAATCGAGCCTTTTGCTTCCCGGTTGACTGTCTGGCTGCCTTGACTGGCACATGAAGCACACGTTCCACGAGAGGGGCTGTGGTGCTGTGCTGTGGGGGGGAAATGGTGTTGTGAAGTTGCACTGCTCATAACTTCCGTCGCTTATTTACCGTTAGTATGGTTGCTGTCGTCGTATGTGAATGTTTTCACTGCTGTTGTGATTCTTATAGTTTGTGTTGTTGTAGTTGTGCAGCACCCATCTGTTGTTATTGTAAGTGGTAGATAGTTCGGTCGATGCTGTTGTTGTTGTTCTCAATAGGTTCTATTGTCACTGCTGTTGTAGTTGTGGTTGTATGCAGCGATCGTGTTGTTTTTGTGCTGAGTGAAGTTTTTGTGTTGGCAGTGCAATAGATCGAAGCGTAGCATTGTTGTTGTTTTGTTGGTTTGGTCGTTGTTGTTGGGCAGTAACAGTAGTTAGCATTCATCTTAGCAATGTTGTTGTTTTCAATGTTTTTATTGTCGCTTTTGTGATTATAGTTGTTGTAGTAGTTAGTAGTCGTTTTCAATGTACTCATTGTTATTGTTTGTTGGTGTTGTTTTAGATCTTAGCGCCTAAGTTGTTGCCATAACTAGTTTGTTATTGTTGTTGTTACTGTCCGCTTTTTTGTTTTATGTTTAGTTGTTTTTTTTTTTTGCTATTGAAATTGCTGTTTATTTACTGTTGCTAGTTGTTGTTGCTGTTACTGTGGCTGGTCATTTGTGTTTTCATGCTGTGACTTTTGTCGTTGATGTTGAAGTTGCAGTTGTTGTTTTTTTTCTACGATGTCCACTTTGCTGTTGTTGTTGCTGTTATTGCTGTTGTTGGAACTGTTTTTTTTTGTCGTTAATTTTGCAGTTGTGTTTGTTGCTGTTCATTTTGCTGCTGTTATAGTTGTTCCCGTTATTCTTTCTGTCGCTTTTGTTCTCTCTGCTGTCCGTTTTGTTGTTGTTTCGTTTTCGCTATAGTTGTTGTTGCCCTACGTCTGGCTATTGTCTCTGCTGTTGTTGCATCTGTCGTTTTTGAGGCTTTTGCTGTTCGTTTGGTGTTGTTGTTCCTTGTGGTGTTTGCTGTGCTGTTGTTGTTATTATTGATGTCGTTTTACCGTTTTTGTTGTTCTCGTTTTTTTTATTGTTGCTATGGCTGCTGCTGCTGCCCGTTTGGTTATAGCTTTTGCCATTGTTGTTGTTCTTGTTGTTGATAGTCCTTTTGTTGTTCGTTTTGCTGCTGTTGTTGCTTTTCGTTTTGCATTCCATCTGACTATTGTTTTTGCTGTTGTTGCTGTTGTTGCAGTTGCCGTTATTGTGCTTGTCCTTTCGCTGTTATTGTTGCCTTTATTGTTGTAGCTGGTATTACTGTCATCGAAGCGCTGCCAGTGCTGCCTCTTAAAGCTTTTCTCGTTGTTGTTGTTGTTGCGAAGCAAATATTTGTTACGATTCCATTTCTTGTTGCTCTCATGTCGCTGTTTGTTGTTGCTGTCTGATGTTTCCATTCGAAATTGGTTTCGTCGTAAGTGTATTGCTGCCTTCCTGCTTCGCATCACCCAACCCCACCCACTCCTCACATTTTCCCAGGAACCAAGTTTACGTGTACTTTGGTTTTGGTCCGCTGCGTGTGTGCCGGCGTTGCGTATTGATATTCTTTTGTGTGTGTGTGTGTGTGTGTGAATGAGCGAGTGTGTGTGCTGTGTTGTGTTGTTGGTTTTTGCTATCATCTTCGCATCTGGTATCTGCAATCTGACGCTTGGTTTCGTTTTCAGTGCATTAAGCAATTCTTCGCTATCCACATGCAATACGCTTTTAACCAAATACTGCACAGCCCGAGCCACACATACACACACACACGCACACATACACAAGCCGAAAGTGGAAGGGAATGATATGATTTCATTTCGCCGGCGGCAGAGCGCCACAGCCCGCGGCGCTCAGTGTGCAAAGTGCGCAGACGAACGCAACGCTCGAACGAATGCGCAAGCAATGGCAAAAAATTGTATTTAAATATTCAAATGGACAACGGCAAATGAAATGAAATCACATTTTGCCAGTTTGTGCAATTTGCCACAGACCGCAAAGCAAACCGCCGAGAATGCACCATCTGGCAGTCGGTTGCTGCAACTGCTGCGTCAAGTTTGGGGACATTTTGCTGGCCAGCCACAAATTGTGGTCGGAAAAACTTAGAGAAGGCTGCTGCAACTCGCATACATTTGCTACTAACGAGATTTGTTTGAGTGTACTGCATGCTTGGCCAGCGGAGCTTCACTGCTGCTGCTGCTTGGCCAGCGGCAGCAGTTGCTGTGTGCTGCAACTTCAATTATTTTGACATTTAAATTGAGCTGCTGCAACGGCAACGGCAACATGAGACTCGGCTAAAAGCACCTGTATCGCATTTGGTTTTTGTTGACCTGCTGTCGCTGGCGCTGTTGCTGCAGCGAGGTAAAATGGCGCTTTAGAGCTCATGGCAGCTATCGGCTATTAGGACACGTGCAACATGCAGCAGCAGCAGGTGAGCGGAATGAATGACTGTCACATGTACAACCACACTGGCACTCACACATATGCAACGGTTTTCATTAGACTTTTCGAAGAGGTGCAGTTTTCACAGCTCGGAATGCAATGAGCTGAAAGTGCGAGTTTTTTGAATTTATTTAAATAATCGAATGCTTGATTGAAATTGAGTGGCTGATTCTATATTTATGGATCAAAAGTTCTGCTGTTGCGCACCTGTAATCAAGTCAGATTTGTTGGAATTATGGGCGAATAATGTGTTTGAGAACCTTGCAAAATAAATTACACTGCAAAACAAAATCAAATTTTTTTTAAATAACAAGGTTCTGACAACGGATTCTGGCGTTCAAGTTAATTTCTGAGCTTTGACGTATTCAGAGACCGATAGTAGAATTTTATGGGGAATATTTTCGTGGTACATTTTGTCCTTAAAAAGTCCTTTTTTATATGAAATTTTTGGCATTTAAAAAAAAAGAAGTCAAATTGACCCATATAAATAGGAGCTACAGGGTTAAAATGCTCCACAAAAATGTTCTTCGTAGTATTTTACATCAAATTACTGAACACATCATATACCTAAAATGTGAGGTTTCATGGTTTTCGTATGCCGATTCACCATAAGAATGTGCAAATTTGAATTGTCCCTAACAAAATTGAGACGTAAACTTTCAAAACGCCGATGCACGTATATTTTTTTTTGGCCCCTCTACTTAAGTCCGTTGTCAGAACCTTGTTATTTTTTTTTTGTGTTGTACAGTGTTATTAACCCCAAGTTTAGATCTTGGGGAAGTATTTGAAATTCCTTGTACAGGTTTACATAGCTCGACCCCACTTAAGTTCAGGTTTTTGGATATAGTTGACAGTTCTTCTATACAGCTTTTCAGTGCTCAACCAGTTATCCAGATTTGGAGAATGTGCGGGTATTTGAAATTCATTGTACACAGATTTTTATTGCTCAACCAGACCTTAAACTTGTTCTCTGCAAGTTACACGAATTTTTTATTGGTCATTAATTTCAAATTTCTAGTTCCTTTAATGTGACATATTTTCACGAAATTTATGAGATTCAATGCAATTCAACTTGAATAATATTTTGATTTTAATATTCGAACGAATCACTGCACACATCAAACTTTTCAAGTGAGCATAAATTCGACTTAGTGACAAAGTTTTTCCAAAAATACGCATCCAATTTCAAATTGTTTGTCAAGCAGTAGAACCATACAAATACAAATACAATTATGAAGCTGCGGGTAGCGCAGGCGCGAGCAACAACTGTTGCCGCCGCTCTGACAGCGTTCGGCATTCGGTTGTGGTGGCATTTATCGATAGCATTAAAGCAATAAACGAAAATAAATGGCTATCAATGACACAGCACAGTCGCTGTCATATTTTAAATTATACATTCGAGAAAATAAATACGAACTCAAAGTGCTGCGTGGGCGCGGCGCCAAGAAGATTTCAGCGCTTTGTAGATGACATGTCGTCGAAAAGGTGGCGTACGGTGGCGCGCCCTGCTCGGCCATTTATCATTTATAAGAACTTTGTAGGCTTTACACAGAATTTCCACAAAAACGAATGCAGCCCGAACGCGAGCGTCGAGCCTACAAGCGAAGCGTGAAGCGCCGGCAAACAGACAGACAGATACAAAATACGAAATACAAACAAGGCGGCCGAAGCGATTTCAAAGCGGCAAGCAGAGACGTTGGCAGGCAGTGCCGGACCGACAGACTAATGGGCGAGCCGGTTTAGTGGCCGGGCGGCTGGTTGGCAAACAGCAGACAGCAATCAGGAAACAGGAAACCAGAACGTAAATACGAGGCGCTTTCAAGTGGCGCCACCCGGACCCCATCCGCCGGTTCTGCCGCCTCTGCTGTGTGCTTCCTTTCGAGCGTCGCCTTTTAACGGGGCGCTCTACCTTTGATGCCCTCTGGCTTGTCGTCGCACTCATTACCCCCCACCTCTGTCACCCACGCACAGCGCCTTTATCACATCAGCGCCAATCGTCGTCAGCGCTACGGCAGCGCAGTCAGGACACCAACTTTCAGGCAGCGTTTGAGTGCCATTAATATCTGCGTATGTGTGCGTTTGTGTGTGTGTGTGCGTGGCATTAGTGTAAGGGACACACTTAGGTGCGCTACTGGTGTTGTTGTTGTTGTTATTGCTTTTATCAAGTATTGCTGCATAAGTGCTGGCGCTCTGGCTTGCGCTTTGGTTGTTGTTATTGTTGTTGCTCCTTTGCCGGCGTTTTTTTTTTATCTAACATTTCCATTTGAGGGATTTTTAAGGATTCCATTATTTTTTAAGTAGATTGTTGACATTCAAATGCGTGTTTCCGCTCTTGTTGTTGAAGTCGTTGTTGTTGTTGTTATTGCTACTGCTATCGCTGTTGTTGTAAGTAATAAAAATTGAATATCAGATAAAAGAAACTGCGTCAAATGCAATGAATTGCCGCCGTTCTGATTGTCGTTTGCTCGGCGCTAACTTAAGCGTTATCATTTTTTACTGTTGATGTTGTTGTTGTTGTTGTTGCTAAGGTTTTTTTTGTTTGTTGTTTCTTTTTGTTGATATTTTTCAAGCTTTGAGGATATACGAAGCGCAGTATGGTGAATTGGCATTTCACTTTTGTCAAGTGTTTTTGTGCTTTTCGCTGTTTATTGGTGTTGTTGTTGTTGTTGTTATTGTTCTTTAGCCGTTTGAAGTGTTGACAAAGCGCCATTAAGCGATTGCGGATGGTGGCGCTTTGTTAGGTCATGAACCCCGATACCCACTGCAACACTTAGCAGCCGTTTGGGCGATGCTTGTATGTGTGAAAGTTTTGTAATGTGTTTGTGTGAGTTTGGGTGTCATTGTGTTGGCTTTGCACTACATGAATGTGTGATTTGGCTTATGGTTAAGGAGAATTGCGCTAATAGGATTATTGCGTCTTATGTCAATCATTCTTGATTTGGCAAACTATTCGAGCAGCGCTGTCCAATTAACGAGAACCACAACGCATTGTGGTGAAAGACTGCGAAATGACTTTCAATTATAAGGGTCGAGTTAGTGTGGCATGAAGAGGCACTTTGAGTTGATAACTTTCATTGTAAAGGGTTTCTCATTAAGTGTGTTTGAAGTTTAAAATTGAGTGATAAGAGTTGTGTGGATGGATTGTGTATTGTATTGTGCACCAAGCGGACATTCAATACTAAGTATTATCGAGTTTTTAGAATGTTATCATTTAAATATTTTAATGATATCTCTTAATTGATCTATGTCACCAACAGATTGAATGATGTTCTTCAGTTGGTTAGTGGTTGCTGTGTTGTTGCGAAATTAGCGACCAGCGACATAGGCCCGGCGAAAGCAAGACTGAGAGCTTTAAATTGCACCGATTTGGCGGCCCTTGCACATTGCCTCTTCCGGAAAGAATATGTTCAAGGAACTTTTGTATTGTAATTGTGCTAAATATCCTATATGGAGAAATTGATTGCCCTGCTCTTCTCTCTAAGATCGGATTTAGTGTTCCAATCCGGAACTTGCGGCATGCGAACACCTTCCTAATTGCTTTTTGCCGGTCTAACTATGCTCGGCAGGCTCCGCTCGCGCGAGCCCTATCGAAGTTAAACGAATTTTAAGATCTCGATGTCGCTCTGCCGAAGAACGACGTCCTCACTAAATGAAGATCTTTTTTATAATTACCATTACCAATTATTCTTAATGTTATCTCTTAGTCAGTAGTCTTATTGTACATTTGGCTAACAATAAATAAATAATTATAAATAAATAAATAAAAAGAAATTTTAGTATAATGTTTGATTTGTGACATGCATTGTCTTTTTGGAACCACGTGTTAGCCAAGTTGAGGTCAAAAAAAGGTAGTTTTTCGTTCGTTTGGTCTTTGGAGCCGCCTTTGAAACAAATGAATACTCTTTGTACTGTTGGGGATTTATCATTCACCAAATGTGGCAATTTTGCCTCTCTCACGAAATCGTTGAACCAAAAATGTTTCTTCAACACCAAAGCTAGAAGCCAATTTTCATACCATTTCCTTTCAAAATTTCATCTGGCAACCTTATTTCCAAAATACAGTGCTGCCAGCTATTGCTTCTTCTTGCATATCCTTGGCAGTGTTCAGTGTTTCAAAGCTATTGCGCACTACTTTAAATATTTGAACAAAAGCTACTCCATCAAAAGTTTTATGCAGACTTCGAACCTGCTGCCACCTTACAGCGCTTTTCAACAAACGAAACGCAGCAAATTCCTCCTACAGGACGAAGAAAGCTTTGCGTAAGCTTCATTCGCTCCTATGCCATGTTCGAACCATTCGTTGAGTTTGTGTTTATGCAATTTAGGTCCTTTAGCTTTCCCAAGCCACGGCCAAAAGTTGCCAGCCAAAACCGTACCGGCCGCACGTGATTGCAGTGTGGCGTTGTGGCAGCGCGCGACCGCAATTCAAAACATTTTAAATTCAGAAGCACAACGGCCACGCAGCGGCTGTGGCGGCGCATCAGCTGGACGGCAAACGGCAAAAGGCAAAAGGATTTCGGCAGATAGAGTGAACGCGGCACGCGGCAGTGACAACGCGGCAGAGCGCGAACGAAATCCTCAGGTGTTTTTTTTTTGTTTATTTATTTATTGGCTGCGCTGTGTCGCGTGGCGTGGCGGTCGAGCACACTGAGCTGGCGTTTGCCGTTGGGGCGATTTAGTGTAAATGTATAGTAAATGTGTGTTAATGTGAAAAATATACAAAAGGCCAACGCCATAAAGAAAACATACCAAATGAAAGTGAAAGTATAGATTTGCATATTGCGACGCGAATGTGAATGATTTTTGGTTTTTGCTTTTGTATGGCCAAGGACATTAAGTTAAGAAAAAAATAATTAAAAAGTTTTAGCAAAACTGTGGCGCGCTGCCAGTGATGCAACATAGACAACCGAACGCCTTAAAGTTTGACCGCGTGACGTGATGCCAGCAAAATGGAACGTTTGCTAATTGGCTGAGTGGCGTTGCGGTAAATCAATGCGGCGCTCGTGCGGCACTTTAATAACTGATGCGACGAATGCTGCCACGTCCATGACCCCCAAGAGCCAAACACACAACGTCGAGCGGCAACAGCACAACCAACAAACGTAGCGTTTGAGGAAACAAAAAGAGTTGCGGCAGGTGCCACTGGTGAGTTGGCACACTCGACAGCAGCGACAACACAATGTACCATACAAACACACATGCAAACACACACACACACAGACACATTCAAGCATTGAAGCATTGAAGCACTCAAGCGGAGGCAGACAAACAGTCCCACACGGCGCTTCGTACATGCAGAAATATTTTGTGTCGGTTGATGCATCACGTGCAGGTTTTTTTTTGCCTTTGCAAGTTTGCCGCAACGTTGCTAGTCGGCCGAACCGATTAGTGTGCAACGAGTAACGAGTTGGTATGGTTACTTGGTTATTTTGGTGCATTTGTTTTTATTTAAATATGTTTTTCTTATTTTATTCGAGGAATTTTTATTTATTTATTTATTTTTTTATTTTTATTTGAAAGAAATGGAATGCAAAGAGAAGGGAACGTTTATTTAATATCTTTTTTAAGATTTTAAACTTTTTTATAAGTTTAAAAAAAATTGCAATGTAACTATTGCAATGCAACATAAATTTTATTCGTTGGTTATAATTATTATTTGTGACCATTAATTTTTAAGTTGCGAAATAACTGTTATGAGAAACAAATTTTTTTTTTCGTTTTCGATAATTACTATTTTGGGATTTTTTTTGTTTATGTTGCTTCATACTTCATAACTTCAATTAAAGTTCAACTTCAATTAAAGTTATGAAGCAACATAACAAAAAGTTTCTCAAAATAGTAGTTATCGTTCACATAAATTAAAAAAGTCATAAATAAAATGTATGAAGTAATGTAAAAAACAAAAATCTTAAAATGTTAATTATCGACAACGAAAAATATACTTGCAACTTATAAGAGTTATTATGCAACTCAAAAATATTTATGAAATGATAATAGTTATAGGCGACGTAAAAAATTTCTTATTGGGAATAATTATTATGAATCTATAATTTTAGAAATTTCTTAAATTAGCGCAATTTTGTTTTTCCAAAAAATATGGATAATAATTATTTAAAGTCTCTGATCTTAATGAACGAGAAACATGTACTGCAGCTTCTACGCAGTTGTTCAGCATTCTATAGTAAAAGGAAAACTCACTTGTAGTGAATTTTTCAATAGTCTGTTTAACTTCGTAAAAAGCTTCAACTGGTTTTATAAATAAGAGAACTTGAATACCAAAAATGTGGTATGGCAATGAGTTTTCAAAGTGTGGACTTTGAAATAACTAAGAGTAGAGTAGAGAAAAGAGTTTTCAAAGACTGCTTCATTCGGAGCAGTCAAATCTACCTTCAAGAGCAGAAAGTCGGTCGTGGTTTTACCTACAAGAGAAGGAGCTGAGAGATGTTTTAGTCAGTAAAAATCCAACATAAAGGTTCATTGGAGATCGCTGACATCTCACAAAGATTTCCACCTTCCAACGTTGAAAAAAAAACTACACTATGGAGCAAAAGTGAACACTTAAAAATCGAGTTTGGACACTAAGTAAAACAATTTGCATAATAAACATTATTTAAAAAAAAAAAATTTATTTTCTTAAAACCAAAAGAAAAAAGAAAAAAAGAAAAAAAACCACTTATCCACTTTATTAGGTAAACTTTTGTATAACTTAAAAATATAATTTTATGTTATCTAGAAATTAACGCTCCAGCGTTAAGATCGACTTCGGGCGCGCAAAACTGAAAACATAAAAATCTTAATATATTTTTTTAACGATATAATTTTTAATTGTTTTATTAAATTAAATTCGTTGAATATGCGGCTCGTCATGAGGTCTTTGCAAACGAGTTCCAATTAAAAGCAAATTTTTATTTTATTTTATTGTTACATTTTTTCTAAAACAATTCAGTTTCCTTTTATCGAAAAATTTACTAAACAACCCAAATACATAAAGATTTGTGGCTCTATTTCAGTCTGGAATAAGCATGAAAACCTAGTTTTTTCTTGGGGAAAAAAGTAATCACTTTGAAGTGGTGTTTTTAGCTTATTGACAAAAATCACGATTACAACAACAGTCACGATACTAGTGCTCAATGTTATGATCATTCTGCCATCTCCATATGCAACGCAACCTTATGCGAAGAACGCAGCCATCGCGCACCCGACCAGTGTTGCACATTCGCCGCCTCACAGCTGCGCACGTGCAACGTTCACCATTCATTAGCTGTCATCAGCGGTTTTGTGCAGTGCTTTTTCTTTTCATTCACTGTAGGGCACATTAATAGCTACAATGGCTGCATAAACTTTGACAGCGACGCAATTTCCGTTTCCGTATTTCGTTGCAGCACTGTCGACAGCGCTCAGGTGGTTCTTGCTGCTTTAGTTGCTGGCATAATGTGTTTGTTTGTAGTTGTAATTGTTGTTGTATTGCAAAACTGCCAACGTCAATGTTGAAAAGTGTCACTTTTGTATGGCGACCGATAGTGTGGGCGGCCCAATGGCACCGATTGTCAGGTGAGACGAGGCAGAAGAGTGCTGGCGGCAGGTCGCTTACGTGAACACGAGTACGTGGCCACGTGCAAAGCAACCATCACACATTCCCAGCTTGTGGTTTCTCCTTAAAAAGGGTACTTGAGGGAGGGGGAGGGGGGCGTCGCCAAGGGACAAGTGATTGAAGATTCTATTATGTGCTGAAAAATGGATATCATAATCAGGTTTCAGATGCCACAAAATCAGTTTGGTTTGCAATTTTCTTTTTAATATGTTGGAGCATTTTGAGGATTCATTTCGTTTGAAACGCTGAGCTTTTCAAGCCACTACAGTAAAGTGTTTGAAATAAAAAGTTTTGTTAGTGGTGTATTTGACTATCTAGTGATGGTTCTTATTTATTCCAACATATCCAGTCATTCCAATATACAGCAGTCATCCATGGTGAGCTTGAAAAGGCTGGAAGTCAAAGGATTCATTTAAAACTTCAAATGGGGATTTCCATCGAATGGCTTGAAGGTTGCGTCGAACTTGGTTGAAAAGAACATAATTGAATAGAGCGTTGAACAAAGTTGTTCAACGTCGCTCTAAAATTTTTCTGAGCTACGAAGAAATATATCAGAAATTTGTATGTAGAAGCCGGGGACCGTAATAGTTCTAAGTTTTATTATAAAAATCAATGTTTTTATTTTTATTTAATGACTCAACAAATAACAGTTATTTTTTATTTATATTTTAAAAATCCTATGATAACAATTATTTATTTCTTATTTTTTTTCTAATTAATCCAAAAGTATCGTTTTTTTTTCGATGTTAACTTTAGTTGTTCTACGGTAACAACTATTTTTTATTTCTTTTTTTAAGTCATTTATTTTTATTTTTATTTTACTTTAATTTTTTAAGTCATCAATAAAAATCAGTAAGTGACTTTTATTTTTTAAGTCATCAATAAAAATCAGTCAGTGTCTTTTATTTTTTAAGCCATCAATAAAAATCAGTCAGTGTCTTTTATTTTTTAAGTCATCAAGAAAAATCAATCCGTGACTTTTATTTATAAATGTCATCAATAGAAATAAGTAAGTTATTTTTATTTGTAAAAGTCGTCAATAAAAAGCAGTCAGCGACTTTTATTTTTTAATTCGCAATATAATTCATTTTCATTAATCGCAGCACTGAATTTATTAAATATCGGATTGCATATATTTATATTCATGATCGACTCAACAAGACCTGACTTGACAATTCTGTTTTCTCAAAGAATCATCATTAATGAAAATGACTTTTACATTGCGACTTAAAAAATAAAAGTTAAATAAAAGTTTTTATTGATGACTTAAAAATTAAAAGTCACTTACTGATTTTTATTGACGAATTTTATAAATAAAGGTCACTGACTGAATTTTATCGATGACTTTTTTAAATAAAAATAATAATTGTTGGGCAACTAAAATTAAAAATCGAAAAACTCTTATTTGTGGACTAATAAGAAAAAAATCAAAAATAATTGTTATTTAAGGATTTTGAAAATATAAATAAAAAATAATTCTTATTTTTTAATTTTTCCATAAAAATTACAAAATAAAAGTTTATTGCCAAGTTTGATTCTTGGTGCGAAAAGAAATGTATTGGTATATTCCATTTAGTTGTATGACCTTTCATAGTAATTTTTTCAAATATAGTTTTCATAAATAACTGTTATTTCCGGTTCCTGGTGGAGGCTTTTCTATTAGTTTAGACCAGAGCAGATTATTTTTACTAAAGATTCTTCTCTCATTATAGCAAGAAAATAAAAACTACAGTAAATTTTGTGTTCAGAACTTCTATCACCTCAGAACCTCAAATTTGTTCACCCTTTGCTGCAAATTTTGTTCACTAAATGTTTTGAATTTAAACAAATAAAAAATTCCTAAATGGTTACATTTACTTGAACCGAACTGAGTTGCATGAAAATATCTGATTTGCAACTTTAGTTCAACTTGAATGTCAACAAATAGATGTCTGTGTGTTTGTGGACATTAATTACTTAGCGAAAACTTTTCATGAATGTGACACAGCATACTTTTAGGTGTTCCTAGGTGTAATTTGCACCAATAATAAGTATTATTTTTCCCAAACTTTGAGCAACAACTAAATGTTTGTTTGCACTCGTGCGCTCACATTGAGTTACTTCGTTGCCACAAATTTTCGCGCAGCTTTGCCACAAATGCCGTTAGCGTTGTGTGTTGGCATTTGGTGAGATTTCAATTTGTGTACCTAACAACAGGCGTTGCGGCGGCAGCAACAGGTGGATCCCATCACACACATACAGACCGACACACCTGCACAGTTACGTATACATCCACAGTTATGCGGCCACATTGTCACAGTGGCATTTGCCGCTGGTTGGTTGTGTGGTTGCTTAATTAAAATGCTGCATACTCGAAGGCGCTGGCAGACAGAAATGTTTGCTTGTGTGTGTGTGTGTTTGTGTGCAGTAATTGATAGCATGAAAGCTCGCGTTCAAAACAGTAATTAAGTGGGCTGTGAACAGCTTTTGCTTTATAAACATTAAATTTGCGCACTTTGTGCAAATTTTGAAGGCTTAAACACTAAAAAGCTAAAAGAAAATTAAGTACCGTAACAAAATTTCCTCTGTATTTCGTTATGCTTTAAACATTCAAGTTGTTTATTTTACACAGAACTTCTGTAACACGAACGAACGCTGACACTGCCTGCAGCCCATAGCGCTGACATCGACAACAAATTGTAGCCTATTTTCAGGACATAACTCAAATGTTGCCGCAAAGTATGCGCAATTTTTCATGCCGCGCACAAATTCCTCAAAGACAGCAACTAATAAAGTTGACGACCATTCGACATTTGTTTCTGTTCGACGTCATTTCCGTGAACGCATTCAAGTGTAGAGTGGGTAGCCGGGTCCAACAACAACATTTGTAATAATAAGTAGCAGCGAACGCTCGATTTTGCCAAATTCCAATGACAGTTGACTGACAATTGTCAGTTTGTGGAAATTTTCAGCGCGTTTATGTAAATTTTTGGCACTTGAATGCTGTTCGCATTGTTCTTGTTGCTGTAACTGACATCACAACTTTGTAATGCGTTCTCGACATGCAAATTGAACGATGTGTGCATATGTGTGTGTATGTAGATATGTGTTTGTGGGCGTGCGACTTTCACATTTGATTTGATACACTGTTGGCTGTTTTATGCGTTCACTGTGTAACCAATGTTGCGACAATGTGTTGGTGTGTCTGTGCACGTTTGGGTTCGCTCTTTCTGCGCATAATTGTGTTATGCGCTAGAAGTGCCAATTTGCGGTACAGTTGGCATAGCCAATGGACAAAAAAGGCATTTTCCCATTTATGTTGGCTCGAATGAATCGCTATGAATTTAAATTTGTCATGATTGAATGCATTAAATTTATGATTTCGTGGGGGAATATGTTGTGAGGGATTAGCTGCCCATCGGGTCTTACCGCAATCACTCATCAATGCTGGAAGGACAGTTTTGAGAATAGGATTTTAATATTTAAAGTCGTTTGGATTTCGAAAACTTGCAATAATTTTTTTTATTCTTTAAATGAATTGAAAATTGTATCTACAATTTTCTGTGGCTTCTAACCAACAATTTGGGGACTTTTTCATGCATTTTTTGCTCTCAGAAGTTGGTTTACTATTTACTATTCGACACTCCCACTGATGGTCTAACAAACTGGCCACTGATACAAGGCTGTCATTAGGGAGCAACTGGATAGAAAGCTGCCCCCTGTTTGACTGCCACCAACTGAACACTTTGTCATTCTTCTTCCGAATGTTGGGCGTGTTTGTTATTTGGAAGTCATTGTTCTGAATTTTTGAAATTTCAGCCAACTGCAGCTGCTCTGATCTACAATGCTGCTGTTGCTGCCGTTTTGTTGTTATTGTTTGTTGATTATCATGACATTATTTGCTTGTTGACTTGTCGGCGTGCGCGGACTCTATCGCAGTTCGCAGAACACGCACTCAGTCACTGCCGCCGCGATAGCACCGCTGCTGCGCCGCTCTCCGCTGTGACACTTTGATCTCGCCAATTCTAAGTCCCGCTTCGAGCGACTTCGATGCAATGCGATTATCTGCACTTATATATGTTTATTGAATTTATTTCTGGAACAATAGCACTTTAAAAATAGCTGATAATGCGGTAATATGACTTCATTAGCTTTTGTGATTCGCATCACGATTGCAGCGCATCATGTGCTGCACTTTTAATGGTGTGTAACCGCCGATTGATTGGTGCTGCTTCTAATAGGCAAATTTTACATAAATATGTATAATTGTGACGAACAGAGTAAGCGAGACATAACAACCAATGAACACGGGGCAATGCGTAGAAAAATGTGCGTTTCAGCTAATTGAAATGTTGCAGCAGTGATGCTGTTGTTGTGAGTTGAAGTTTTGTTTTATAAACTGCTGCACGAACTCATTGTCTGACAAAATCCTGTAGAACAAACAAGTTTTCTCATTTGCGTTTTGACGTCAAGATAGCTAAGAGCTGATCCTGACTGGTCTTCATAATGTTTTGCTATGGAATTCAATGCTTATTTCAACGTTGGTTATATGCGACTAGCTAAACATTTTAGAACTAATGTAGGTATTTTCTAGTGATCTCTTACTTCGAACTTAAGTATGTATACAATGTCTGTATATATAAATATACGGTGTATTAAAAAAAATCCACTATTTTTGCATGAAATTTAAGTATTTACTTATAGCAAAGTTAGAATGATCCAATTGAGGTCAAAATGGTGCATAATTTTGTTCGACAACTTGTTACCATTTTGAAGGTAATTTCAAGAAAGAAAGAGCTGAAGAAATATTCGATTTTTAGTTATGCGTCAAAAATTTTAAGTTAAATTAATTATTACTGCCTGAACGAATGGTTACTGTCGTATGAAAACACCCGAAAACCAGAGTGCGGTAATAAAAATTAGAAAAATTACTATGGAATAGAAGACTTAATCGATAAATTCAACAAAAGCCTTAGCGCTTAGAAAAACTTTTGATTTTGTATCCTTTTATTTTTTAAAAAATGATACTAAAAATCAATAAAAATTTTTGTACTTTATTAGAATTACAGTTTCCGCCTTTTTTTAAATAACTTTCGAACCAATAAAGTTAGAGTAATGAAATTTTGACACGTGATCAAGGAGATTTTGGGGTTTAACATACTTACTTGTCAATAAAATACTATATAAATTTTCAAGGATATAAGGGATTAAAATTTTCAAAGGAAATTTTTCATATCCTTTTTCTACAAATAGATAAAAAATCAATTTTATTTAAATTCTTGAGCCTTTCCTCTTTCATTTGGTATACATATCGCCATATTTTAACGAGGTTAAGTATTTTTTATATTTTTTTTATTTTTTATCCCCTTAAAAATTTTGAAGTCGTTTTGAAAGGACCAAGGATGTAGAAATGAAAAAACTGAGTACGAAGTATTACTATGTTTGGTCTCTAACTTTACGCCCATATGGATTTTTTCCGGTGTGAACATCTCTCATCTTCTCAACAATCCAACGTTGGTCTGTGAATGAAACGCAAATATTATTATTTTTTCGATTAGAATGCATAAAGTGCGCATTTTCCTAACTCATTACTAAGAAATTATTCCATTAGTATGTAGAATGTACACACCCCCAAGAATTCAAACTCAATCGTAGTAGCTCCAATTAAGTCGCAGTATTGGTGGGGAATTTCTGGACTAACTAACTGCGTGGTTTGACTTAATAAACGCATCAACACTTTATGAGCAAATTCCTCTACTAACTGTGTGATAACCGCTTCAAGATTTTGGCAGCAATCAATATAAAAATTATCTTATCAGCGGCTGATAAGTTGAAGCACGAAAGAAAAAGGAGGGCAAAAGGTGGAGATTATAAAATTAAATAATTGAAAACAAGAATGTTCTCTGATTGCAAGGCTACATTAGATTCTACAGAAGGGGCGGGTGGAATTTTAAGTTTTGTATGGCATGAAATAGTTTCTCTACTCGCCACTAACGCTCATTAATCACAACGCAAGTAAACTACTCAATTTGCGTTTTTTCTAAAAGTGGAATGTAATCACAATAAAACAAGAAACAAAAACAAAACTGTACAATAATAACATACGGTAAACAAGTGAAATGAAAAAGCCGAGCAACATATCCGCGGACACATACTGTGCACTGTACACGACTGCGGCCACAACAATCTATAAGTAAAATCTATGAGTTGCCTATTTTTAGCGCATCCAAAATGTTTATTTGGCTACCACTACACAAACACACAGACACACACACAGGCGCACATTTTCAAACAATTCTCAGTTTTTTGTGATTTGTGTGAATTTGCCTATGAACATTTTTATAAATATTACAAAATATTTATATGTATTACACTATGCAGCACGCAAAAGTTGGCAAAGATAGACAACAATTTGGAAAACTCAAAAATGCTATGAAATGTTTAAAATTTAAATCCATTTAACTGGTAGCCATAACCGCTAAGTAACTAACCAAAGCTAACCAAAAGATAACCAGTTCACTTTTGTCTCACCAGTTGCAAATTTACATGAATGGTGCGCTGCAGTCAGATGAAACATTGCAACGCATATTGACAAAGAATCAGGCACTCACACACACACAAACAACCTTTGTGCTGTCCATTGTCCGTGAGATGCTTTGAAAACGTTTTGTTTAGCACTGGAATCAAAATTTATGGGCCAGTTTGCACAACTCGTGCTTGGCGCACGAAATGTGTGTCGAGCGAAATGCTCACAGGTGACACCGATTGTACGCTACGCACACATCGATGTGCACTGCTGTCGGTCATGTCGATTATACATACATGCAAAAAAAGCAAAACAGAACGTTTGAGTGAAAAGTGAATGTAATCAGAATCGGAACGCGTTGAGAACGTTTCGAGTTATCAGCGAGCTGTGAGCGAAAAGCGAAGCAAACGATGAAAATTCAATACGGCAATTAAATAATGAGAATTTATGCAGCAGCGATTGATCAAAGGGCGGCCGATTGTAGTGTCACTCTATGCCAAACTGTGTCGACTGCACAGGTAAACAAAGTGTCGAGTAGTTGGGTGGTGTTGTGTTTTCAACTCCACTATCATTTGTTATGATGGATTTAAAAGTGTTGGTACATTTGTGTGAGAATAGATTTGCGTTCAATTGAAATGGAAAAATATTTGAAATTTTTTTCCGATCACTTTTCCCCCTCCCTTCTGCTGCTTGATACGAGCATTGTAGGGCAGATTGTAGCGTGCGCTATTCTTAAATGCGAAGTGCAGCCGCAATAGTTGCAACAAAAACAACAACATGAGTGCATATAACACTAATACTATCGCTGACATATAGTATTTAACACAGACACACTGTCACGACAGACCGCGTTGGTGGCGCTGACGTTGTCCGCTAGACGCTGTTGCTTCGTTTTGGACGTTCGCATTCGAGCTCACTTATCTCTTTCCTTCATATGTGTCAGGGCTGCCAGCTGTTGGGAGAAATGGCCGCTAAAGCTGAAAGCTTCGAGCAGCAGCGAACTGAGCAGCAAATAGCTGGCAGCACAAAACTTGGGAACAGGTGATTCTGACATTGAAAAATAATAGAGTAAAATAGTAAAGTTGAAGGGACGAAAATTATTTAATGGGAAAAGTTGGATGAGTAGCAGCAGGAAGAAGAAGAGAAATAAAATAAAATAAAATAAAATAAAATAAAATAAAATAAAATAAAATAAAATAAAATAAAATAAAATAAAATAAAATAAAATAAAATAAAATAAAATAAAATAAAATAAAATAAAATAAAATAAAGTAAAATAAAATCAAGTCAAATAAAATAAAATAAAATAAAATAAAATAAAATAAAATAAAATAAAATAAAATAAAATAAAATAATATAAAATAAAATAAAATAAAATAAAATAAAATAAAATAAAATAAAATAAAATAAAATAAAATAAAATAAAATAAAATAAAATGAAATAAAATGAAATAAAATGAAATAAAATAAAATAAAATAAAATAAAATAAAATAAAATAAAATAAACTAAAATAAAATAAAATAAAATGAAATAACATAAAATAAAATAAAATAAAATAAAATAAAATAAAATAAAATAAAATAAAATAAAATAAAATAAAATAAAATAAAATAAAATAAAATAAAATAAAATAAAATAAAATAAAATAAAACGAAATGAAATTAAAAGAAAGAATTGAATAATAAAATAAAATAAAATAAAATAAAATAAAATAAAATAAAATAAAATAAAATAAAATAAAATAAAATAAAATAAAATAAAATAAAATAAAATAAATTAAAATCAAATAAAATAAAATAAAATAAAAATAAATAAAATCAAATAAAATCAGATAAAATCAAATAAAATAAAATAAAATAAAATAAAATAAAATAAAATAAAATAAAATAAAATAAAATAAAATAAAATAAAATAAAGTAAAATAAAATAAAATAATATAAAATAAAATAAAATAAAATAAAATAATAAAGAAATTTTAAAAGAATACCTAGAGAAAGAAGATAAGTTCTGAGAAGCTGAGACAAATTAGGAAATATATTATAAAAAATGTAAAAACCAAACGCAGATGAAAAGAAAAGCTATATGAAACCCTATTATATACATTATATTCTTTACTCTTTAATAAATATAGCATTTTTTCAACACATGGTACTTTGACACTTTGATAAAAAGGTCAGGTGGAATTCTCATACAGAAATGGTGTTCAAGTTCAAAGTTTTATATCAAAACTATGTGTCTTTTTGCAGCAAGCTCAAAGGGGCTTATAGGCTCAAAGGTTTTTGCGTTCTTCTTGAGCAAAATCTGAATCCATTGGCAGAAAGAATAACGCTGATTCGAGGTTCGGTGCTCAGGTGAGGTGAGGTGATTACTTGTGCTGATGGTATAAGAACAAAGAGATAATGAAACGAACTATCGATGCCGATTTTGAAAAAATGAAAGGCAAATAAGTAAAAAGGGAAGGAACTAGGGATGGGATCAAATTGCACTAAAAACTTTAATAAACCGGTATCTGTCTACTAGTTGGGGTTTTAACGACTCGAAACCACTTTTGATCAGGGAATTTCCATTAGCAGGCCACCTATTAATCTTATATTAATTTTAAAAACGTAAACTTTATTCCAATATACTAAAATTATTTTAGTTGAATTTTTTGAAAATTTGAACTCTGTATTATATTTGGAATTATGTTATTGTTGATATTGGAAGAGTAACCCCCCTCCCAAGCACAAATATTGCTAGTACGCAAAATGGTTTCGAATGGTATTCTGCTCAAAAATTGTACTCATAGCCGTCTCCCCCCAAAACTAAATCCTGTGTGCGCCACTGGATCTAATACTCTAACCTAAACCCATATTGATCTCAGTGAGAGTGGTCCTTGTTAAGTACAAATTGAGTGGCAATCATGCAGCTTCAAGTTGGGTCTGAACCGAATATGATGAAACTTATTGTCATATTGCTTGCGAGAAAGATTAGTATTAAATATAGAACCAAATGTGGATTTTTTATATATATTTGTTTTTCAATGTCAAACCTTATCTGTAGGCGTATTTTTTCGAATGTTATATTTAAATACTTATTTTTTTATACTAATAAGTACTTTGGCTCAGCTTTGGCTTTGGTGAAGACTACTGCACATTGTAAAGATTAAAACAAAATATGCCTCAGAGAGCAAATCTTGGTGTTTCCTCTGATATTTACAAGTTTTTAGCAGACATCGGTTATGAACCAAAGACTGTTCTTGTCTTATGAACCACAACAGATCACAAAAGATCACAATGACCACTTATATATATATATAACAAATGTTATCTTAAGATATGTGATGGGTTAGTAACTATTTCAAGTGTTGTGATTAAAAAAATTCAAGAGATCAAGTACGGATTTTTATATATAAAAAATAAAAAATATAAAATGTTAACTATTTGTAAATAATTAAGCTACTTTCAAGATATGATTTTGACATGAATTGCTAATGTGGAATTAGATACAATGTCTCAATAACTAATTTCAATTTGACATGAAACTAATCTGCTAAAATTTCAACTCCTTATGCCAAATATATGAATTTTCCAGAATTATCGATTAGATAAATTGTCAAAAGTTGAAAATGATTTCCAAGAATTGAAATCGCTGTGGCCAGTTTTTGACAGTAAAAACTAATCATTCGTCTAATTGCTGCCATTGCCAGCCGATCGCTATTGCGTTTGTCATCGGCGAGGTTGGCATCTCTGCACAGTCGCTGCTGATAACAAAAAGATTTTCGCTCTCGAAACTTTCGAATCGGCTAACGTTCGAGTGGCGAGCGACTCAGTTCACTGATGAATTTTAAGCGCGCACGTGGTGCATTTGGCGAACTAGTGCGGAGCCACGGACATTTGGCTGACAAAATCGACACAATTTCGCGTCAGTAAATAAACGTTATTGGTGACAAGTCAGCTGTCACTTTGCAGCTCAGCTGAACGAAACATTTTTTTTTACGTTGGTGTGACGAGTGTTCCGCAGGTTCGATTTGCATGGTTTTTTTTTGTCTCAAAAGTGCTATTTTTAATGAAATACTGCTGGTTGTTTCTTAAATTTATTGTGACACTTAATTAAACTACTTTCAGCTCTCTGCGAGGCGGCGAGTGCGCGTTTTTTGCCGCGTTTGCTGTTTCCGTGTTGTCCGATTTATTTTTGTTTTGCTCGCTTTTTGTTGTGGTCGTGTGTGGACAGTGGAGAATAAAGCGATTTATTTATGCAAAATACATAGACAATACATCATATTGTGAACAAAATTTAAGTAAACTGAATTTTTATAAAATTTTAACAACCAATTAAAAAAAAACTACAACAAAAATAATAAAGAAATAATTTGAATTTTCTTTGAAAATTAAGAAAATTGTGCACAAGTGAATTTACAACACGCGCGCACTAAAACGAGCGAATTTTCGTTTTCGTTTTTGTTTTTGTTTTATTTTTTGTTTTTCTTGTGTGCGATCGTGTGCGCAATTACTGCTGCGTTGAACTGACTGAAGCACACAACAAAAGAGCCACCAATCGGCACTCGAAGGTAACCACAAATGTATATTTTACAATTTACGACAAGCAAAACAACAACAACAACTAAAATAAGATACTAAATCGGCCCGTGGCGGGAAATTGTGTCCGCTACGTGGGAAGCGCATCGACGCCATTCCGCTGCTTGTTCTTCCGCGGTGCTTGGCGTCTTTTGTTTGCGCACATTTTGATCAAAACTTTGAGTTGCCATGAAGCGAGGAGGATTTCACATATGAAATGACAACGAAAGTTGGGGCCGACAAGCGGCTGGTGCTAATTTGTTGTAAATCTAAATTTGATTTGCGCCTCAGTGTTGATTGGCGAGTCTCTGTGATTGAGCCCGCGTGTGGGTGTGTGTGTGTGTGTGTGGGTGCGTATTGTCAATCACGCATAATACGCGCCAGTTACAACATCCAGCTGCGTCTCGAAGCGCTCATTATTGACTGTCGCGACCGACTGTTGTCACAGCAGCCAGTCGCAGCGTTAACTATTTCAGCCGCTTCGACCGACGTGGGTCGATAGGTGTGAAATGGCCAAGTAATGTCCAACTAATTGCGATTTAGAGCACCGCGCTTTGGCTCTGAATCGCAGTGTTGAATGCTTTCGCAGTGACAACGACAAATGCAAACTGTGAAAGTTATTGCCAGTTGCGAATTGGCTCAATAAATCGAGTCATGCTTGTCATGCGTTGCGATCCTTTCGCTCCGCCAAGCAAACAGCGGACAGGTGCACTGCGGCATTGACTGGAAACTGGCACAAAGCGCATTGGCGGCCAAACAAAGCGCCAAAACGGCTTATTGGCCTAAACAAAGCAAATCTGGCAAATGCGGCGGAAATAATGAAAAGTAAACAACGCAAATGTATACACATCGCAGCAAAAGGTTAATAACACTTTTGTTAGTTTTTTGTCGCAGTGATTCACATTTGGCATATAGAACTTTTATCGTTTCTTTTATCCACTAATAATTGTCTACGTCGTTGGACAATAAACCACAAATTAATATTAATGTAATTAATGTTGTTTGTATTTTGTTTAAATTATTAGTTAACCTATCGCTGATAAGTATTTAAACAATAGTAAATAAATAGGGCAATGTGACGAGCAATGTGCAAATTTGTTGTTTGTTGAAAAAATGTGAGACTTTTGCTAAATTTAAAATTTTTATATACACTTTTTTGAATTGTGTGGGTGTATAAAAAAGCAGGTAAATGAACTTAATAAGCGATAAAGCTAGCGAATTGGTGTTTCTTCTTTTCAACATTGTTTTCGATGTCGTTGTGTGAAATGTGTTCAAACTCAAGAGGACTTTTAGACGTCAAATAGTGATGCAAGTGGGTTTTATAAGTTTTATGCGTGCCTCTTGAGTCCATTAAACTGTTTGTAACAGCTAATAAACTTTTCTATTAGAGTTTGTCTTCACCTAGTGGCAATAGGGGAAATAATATTTAAGCCTGAGACACAGTGTTGCCAGATCAGGAGATTTCCTCCTAGATTTAGGAGATTTTTGGCCTTTTAGGAGAATTTTTAGGAGGAAGAATTGTTTAGGAGAAAGTTTAGGAGATTTATATTTTATGCTAGGAGATTTTTCGGATACTTAGTGGATTTTTGGGAGATTTTTTAATAACGAAGTATGATGTATTGGGAATACTGGCAACAAAATGGGAACTTGGCAACTATTTTAATAGCCAAAGCATCTTATTGTGTTAAAAATTTGTAAGCTTGCAAAATGTAAGCTCGCTCTATCTCTTTATCACTTATTGCTGTCACAATGAAATCCCGCTATAAATGGCACTTTTTGTTTAATTCATTTGTTATATGTTTTGTTTTTGTTAAGTTTTTGTTGTTAAGGTGAAGATGAATAAAAAAGGCTGAATGGCAAAAAGGCAAAAATATATGTAAGGGAGGGGGCTGGGTTGTGAACCGGGTTTTGTTTTTTGGCTCTAACTTTTCACAAAATAAAGATGTCGAAAAATCGAAGATACCGTTGAAAATGAAATATAAAACGCAAATTTGATTAAAAATTTGATTGAAATTGTTGATTAAAATTTGATTAAAAATTAACCGGTTTGATTAAAATTTAACTCTCTACGTCCAATTTTCTAAAGACGTGATTTTTCGCTTTTCCAAATAAAGTGGCTGGGTTGTGAACCATTTGGCAAATCCCAATTTAAGTCGGAAAATACGAAGAAAACACTCATAATTTTTAAATAAGTTGAGAATTTATTTAATCAGAAGGCCTCAAGAGCTGAAAAAAAAATTTATAATGACGCCACTTAGGCCAAAAAATCGCAAAAAGCAGAGTGGTATCAAAAGACAAAGTTGACAGTTGAAAGATTGGCGATATGTCAATTAGGGACAGAAAAAACAATAATGGTTCACAGCCCAGCCTGGTTCACATCCCAGCCCTTTCCCTTATATGTTTTTATTTTTTTATGAGAAGTTTAATTCCTTTAAAATTACGCAAATTATAAAAAAACATTTAGGAGATTTTCTTAACTTTTGGGAGGAAATTTCAGTATTTTTTTAAGATTTAGGAGAAAGTCTTTTCAGGTATCTGGCAACACTGCTGAGACATCACACTCTTGCTTCAATGGTTAAACAAATCGTTGGTAAAGTCGAACAAATGCTCAGTTTAACGTTTGATGACTACTGTCGAAGCTGTGGGCTCTGTGATGATACGAAAAATGTCCCATGTTGCTTAGCTACTTAACACATCAGTAAAGTATACATGGAACTCTGGTTGAAGAAGACGAATCTTTTTCCAAGTCAAAGTAAAGCATTGACATCATACACCAAATTAGTCGATCTGCAGCTGTTATAGACTCAATCTTGGTGACTTGGCATTGGGCATTAAGGGGGTCGTCTACGTAGCGGCCTGATTTTTGAGCCTGTTTTTCAAGATTTATTACGAAGGAACGAAAAAAGATATTCACTCACTTAATAATCTTTGGTCAAGGTGGCAAGGTCATAAAATTATATTTCTACATATTCGAGTGCAGGATGACCTTGAACGTGCCCTCATCAGAATTTTGATATCAATTTCCCTGCACGATTTTGGGCCAACCACGTAACCTACAACAAAAAATGAAACTAATCTATAATTGATATTACATCAGCTATGTTTAGACACGAGCTTTTTGTAAAATTCAGAAATCTCTCGAAATGGTGGACATTTTTGAAAGAAAAGTTATTTTTTCCCCTTTTTTTTCAAATGTTTATTGTCTGTTATAATAAAAAAAAAACAATATTTTGTTTAAAGCTCGTGTCTAAACATAGCGACATGTTTTATGAGCAAGTAAAAAAGAAATCGAATCAATGCGTGTAAAACTTTTCTTAAAATCGTGCAAGTAAGTTAGAAAAATACGACTTTCGGGAAAATGCGTTTAAAGTTCACAGAGAGCGCGCGGAAACACCGTGGGCGAACGTGCTCAATGCTCTACAGCTCAATAACCGTGAAGAGTTTACCCAAATCCTTTGGAAATAACATTCCTCACGTCTTCCAAATGAAAATTATGTAAAAAAAAATGATTTTTTAAAACTTTGTACGTAGACGACCCCCTTAATGGAATATAATGGTCAATCTACAGTTCTTTGGAAAATGGCTCCAAATGGAAATGGCACCAATTTATGGGTCTCTGCCAAACAGTTCATATATCTTTTGAGCCCAATATCAGTTGAAATAAAAATTGCCAACCAAAATGTTAATAAGAAACAGATATTTGGGAGCTTGAACCCCAAAACCCTCCTCGTATGTGCCCTACAAAATATTTATTTATTATTTATTATAGTTGCTTCAAACAGTTCTATTCATCAATTTTTTAAACGATCAATCTGACTATCAGACCAAATCGTGTAACTCAATTCCAGAGTTGCCAGCAATATGAAATTATTTTTCCGATACTTATACACGTACATAAGTGGATTATAAACTGGCAAAAACACAAGAAAAAAAATAATTTAAATTACGCCAAAGCCCACAAAAATGTCTTAAGCAAACCAACATTAAAGAAACAAAGACAGATTTCATACAAAAAAGAAAACCACAAATGCTAACCAGAGTATCTGTTGACGTTTTGTGCGACAATAGACGCGACAACGGCGGGCAACAAAAAAACTGAATTGACACCTAAAGTAGGAATGAAAAAACGAAAGATGACACAAAAAAGCAAATTGAATGCCGTGACACTTGAAAACATTTTAATATACGTCAAAGCCGATCAGGCTTAGCTCATTTTGAGATCACGTAGATCATTCATAGCGGGCTTATCAGCCTTCACTTCGGCTATTTCTAACCAAGAAAATACGAAGATTTTAACTAAAGAGGACATTAAAGACGTGTCGTAGAAATGTGTCAATTATAAGACTTCTTAATTTTAGACTGCAAAGACTTCTTCCTCACCATCACCATCACCTTCTTCCTTCTTCCATGACCTGAAGATAATGTTGGCTGTCACTGGGATAGTACAATATATATTATTGATTAGAGTAAAATAAGTCCAAATAAAGCCTTAACTTCAGATAATCAGAAAATTGGGGGCGACAACCATAATAAAGTTTTTTGCAAATCATGTCTTATCAGCTCTAACTATTGACCCAACACATAGATAAGTTCATAATATAGACAGCTTTCAGAATGAACTGAGATATCGCCGCTTTTGGTTCTTTCAAGATCTAACTCACTCCGTTTCCTCACAACTCGGTGCTCTATCATCAAATCGTCCGTATTATTGCAGCCATAGGCGGTATTAGCTTATCGGATTCTTTTGAGTGAGAATCGAGAAATCACCTCTGTAGGACAGTTTCGCGTGTAACCACAGAATCGAGGCCACGACCTAATCGCAATCATATGCACACCCGATTGCTCTATTCTCAACTCGTCAATATTATTGCTGATATATATTGTGTTGGCATTTGCAATTACGCGCCTGCTAATAGCCCATAGAGCCCTGCCAGATACAACAACAATTCTAATACACATTTGGGAAATTAACACAGCGGTGCCAGCGCCAACATTGCCATTGCCACTCAGCTAAAAATAATAGCAAAGTCAAAAATCACTCAAAGTTGCATTCAAAATTGTTCTCAACTGTTGCTGCTTGAAACAGTCTCTGGCGCAAATATGTAACTCAAATATATCTCTCAACCCCATACAATCAATCTCCCCTTTGCTGTCGTCCGTCGGCGAAACGTGCAACAGGTGTCGTGCTTAAGCCACAGTAAACAGTAAAATCGCTCACAAGCAACTCGAATGCTGCAATGTGCATTCGTATTTATTCAAATTCATGTTGAGCATCTAAAAAGTTCCTGTTGTTGTTGCTTATTTGGTATTCTTTGGGACAATGACATGCAATACTTAAATGTAGCTCACGTTTGGCGTCAACAACGCGAAATGGTTTTTTTTTTTTAATTACATTTGAGTTTGTTTTTGCTTTGTTGACGTATTTTCTGTTGTTTGGCAATTTACGTTTAGTGCGTTGTTTGCGTTGTTTGCGACCTGCGGGAAATGCATTTATTGGCGAGCGAGTCAGATGTCATAATAAAATAATCAACAGATTATATACGTAGACATGTCACATTAGACGGCGAAACTATCGAAATAAATCTCAAAGTTGCAACCACGAAAACGACGCCACTTGAATGCGACACTCGACTTTGTCTGGGCTGGACGTCACCTGCTTTGCTGCCAGCACATTGTTGTTGCTCATTGTGGAGAGTTTTGAATGTCACATTGCAACGGAAATATCCATCAGAAGTAAATGTTTTTTGAAACAGTTCTAAACAGTTTTTCAACACATGTTGGCAGCTTGTTTGAAACGTTCATTGCGTCACTGCTTCATTACTTCAGTGAAGGCTCAAGTTTTTATTTATTTTTCAAATATTTATTTAGCGTCAAAAAGTAGCGCGCGCCCCTTGGCGCCCCCCCTAACGTTTAGTGATACAGCTGGCGCGATAAGAATCAGCTGGCGCGTTCTGCGTGCTGACTGCCACACCCATTGTCGCTCGAACGCCGCCTAAATCAGTGCAGAGTGGAAGTGAACTTCGCTGAGCTTTAGTGGCCGCTTCCACATTCGTGCGACAATTGTTGCATGTTGCTTTATGCCACTTGAGTACAACTGTTGACTTGGTTTTGTGTTCGTGTTTATTTCGGCAATGGAAGTGTCGGTGTGACTTTGATCTCTTAATCGGCGCTCAGCAGTTGACAGTGTCTTAGTTTTAGCTTTGTTGTTTGTTGTGCTAAATTGAAATTAATCGCAAATAAACAAAGCGCGTTCGCGTCATTTAAATGCTGCAATCAGCATTGGCCTCGCTGTATACTTTTTTTACTGCCTCTAATTATGTTTTCTGTTTGATTATGTTTTAATTAAACAACATGAACGTCGAATGCGCGTCGGTTTTTTAAAGTCCACCCGCGCAGCCGCCAGTAACTTTGAAGTTTATACTCAGCAGCAATTGACTTGCTTTATGTTCCGGCCGTCGCGGATCAGAATCGCTTATCGCTGCGCCGCCGAGTTCACTCGCATTCTTTTTTGCTCGTTCAAATGTAGATTCTTTAATTTTGTGGACATGGATTTTGGCGCTGTATCAACGCGTTATGGCTTTGGCCATGACTTGCGCGTGCTTTTTTTTTTAATGAGATCAATGAAATGCAGCTAAAAATATTAACGTGTGCGCCGTTCGGTGGCAGTGACCGACCAAGCAGACAGCAGTGCAGTCAATGGTCGTGGCGTAACCTTCCGCTTTTCAATATTTGCTATTCTGCTTCTGCTTCTTCTTTCAAGGTCAGAAATTACTGTTGAGTCAATAAACATGAAAACCAGACCATATCGCCTTATCGACAGCAATTTCGTGCTGAGCTAAGAGATTTTGGAATATCCGATTACATGCATTACATTGAACTTTATATATATGTACTATAGAATGTACATATAGTTATTACAAATCGAACTTAAATTTTAGTTCGAATAAGCGTTGTAGTTCATTTTTGTTTATCATACAGAAACTGCTGAGAAGATCTTCAACGTAGCAAGGACCACCTGAGAAATCTGGTCCTAAGCAAAAAAAAATAATCTGAATTTTTTCAAAGAATCAAGAATGAAATGAGTGAATGATGAATAAATGAAATCGAAGCAGACAATTTGTATAAATTGAAGACAAAATATTGAGGACTGATTTCCAAAAAGTAAACCTTTTTGAAGTCGCTCAGCTGCCAGTAATTTTTAAAGTCAGAAGAACATGAAATATGGCTCATTGTATGGTAAACTCAACAGCTTTCGAAAAATTTGTTCAAGATTGCAGAGAAACAAAATCAAATTGAATTTAAAAATTAGTTTAAAAAGAAGACTTTTGAAAATCATTCAACCGCTAATTTAATATGACCATAACTTTCCAAATATTCAAAGTCGTCGATATCTCATGGAACACAATTTAACTAAAGAAAGAGGGGCTTCCAAACAAGTGGACCTTCGCAAATTCGTTCAATTTTTCTAACACATAAACTAATTTGGCTACAATTTCCACAAATCGATTTAAAGTTTCCAATATCTCATTCTCACTCTTCAACTAAATCTAAGTTCAACTAAATCTAAGTTGAAGAGTGGCTTAGCAAAAAGTTGACCTTTTCAAATTCGTTCAAATGCTCTCAGTTCTCAAATTAATCCGAGTAGTTCTACAGATTTTCAAAAACTTATTTAAAGCGGCCGATATCTCAGGGAAAACACAATTAAACCGAAGTTAAAACATGGCTTCGAAAAAAGGTAATTTTTTAGAAATTGTTCACCAACTTGTAACACCTAAACCAGATGGACTATCGACCTGAAATATGGTACTAAAACTGTTTGGTTATTAAATTTCTCTCGATATCTCACGATTGTCAAGACTCAACTGACAATAAATTGAACTTCTAGTGCGCATTGAACTGTTCAGCGGAGGACTAGGAAATGTTATTTAAATATTACTAAATACTTCTAAATATTAATAATATTATTTAAGCATTACTTTAATGTTTTGAAGACTAACACTCAGGGGTTGCCTCTACTCACGCCTGACCATCGTCTTGTTAGATCAGTGTTGCCAGACCAGGAGATTTTCTCCTAGTTTTAGGAGATTCTTGACCTTTTGGGAGAATTTTTTGGAGGAAGAATTATTTGAAGTGGCACTGAAGCCTTGAAAATGGAAACTTTTAGTGTCTAATTTAATTTAATTTAATTTGATGTTTCCAAGTGTATAATTTATGCAAAGAATGAAGGAAGTTTACAAAAATGAATCTCATACTGATCTAATTTTTTGTTGTTGCTGAAGCTGAATGAAAAAAAATGCTGCTATAAAAGAAACTAAATATATTTTGATTGTTTTTTATTAGAAGTTTAATTCGTTAGTGTATAATGACAAAAATTATAAACATAAGTTTGAAGGAGACTTTTTACATTTTTAAATGAAATTTCAGCTTTTTTTTAAGATTTAGGAAAAAGTAATTTCAGGTATCAGGCAACACTGTGCAGGTGCAGAGGAGATGTAGAATTGATTCCGCCCTCTCTTTGCCCCCTAAAATGCATGCAGAGTTAATTAATCATAGGTCTTGTTTCCGCTTTGAACTTCTCTCCATTTAGACTGAGCTGACTTTATACTAAAGAAACCATTGGCTCAAGTTTTGAATTGTATTTTTTTACAATTTTTAAATTATCATCCATCTGAAAGGCAAACAGCGTTGACGTTGTATATATTTAGAATTATTAGCACCAGCAGAATAACCAGTACATTCTTAATTTCAATCTAATCTCTTGATTCACTTTTGTGATATTTAAATTGTAATTTTAATAGTCCTACAATTTAGATATCTTTTATTTGTTATTTTCATAACAGACTTTTAATTAACCTCAATAAAGTGTTGTGTTGAAAGTGTTCAAAAAAGCAAGGAAAACATTGGTTTATCTTTCTGTGGCGAAATCACTTGATTTTCTTGTAATTTGAGTTATTTCGTGAGATAGTTTTTCGACCTTATTACTCTTGTATGACACTGTTATTGACTCCTGTTGGACTATACAGAGAAACATTAACTAATTTCGAGTATCGAACTCGATTGTTAAAAGCTGTTTACCTTATCTTGTTTTTAATACGAGTTCATATTGCAAAGAAAATACTAACAAAAGATGAGACAAAAAAAGATGAGATGTTCTGTTGTTTTTACAATCACATTTCTCGAACTTATCATATGGTAATTTTTTTAATATTATATATTCCAGTATTACACAAAAGATTTATGAGCTCACATTTTTTTTAGTAGTTCTTAGTTGAACTTCCTGTATGTGCAACTATCAATGCATGTAAATCACTATAAATCGCCGACTCATGTGACGCCTGCATAGTAAATCTGCTTCAGTTAGTAATTAGTTCGAAATAAAAACAGCCGCAATTAAGATTAACTCTGCGGCATGACAAGAGCGCGTGAATTGAACAACAACAATTCGCATGTAAGCTTTGATAATATGACAACTGCCCGCATGGCCAGAACAACAAGAAACCTACTGTCGAGGCCTTCAGTGACTAAGCAGTTATCGAAAATCGGCATTTATGGCGCTCTTCAGTTGTTCGGTCGCTGGGCGGGTGTAAGAGAATTGAATGCGTTGTTAGTTAGTGTTCAATTAGCCTTTAGTGAAATCAATCGCATAACTCGGATAATGGAAAACTATTAGAAAAGAATAGTCCACAAAGTGACAGAGATTATAGTCAACACTAACCATACCAATTATTTGTTGTGGCGGTGAACTTTGCAGCTGTCCATATATACAAAAATATATTATACGAGTCGGAAGTAAATCAAAAGACTGCAAGGTATTTTACTAATGATTTAAGTGGAAAGGAAAAAAATATGAAATAAGTATTTGCTTGGCTGTGAACAGTGACACCGGTAGTGATACTCTTTGGATGTACGTGTTGTGGAAGCTTCTTCACCTTGAAATGTCAGAAGTGATTGTTAAGTATATTGAAATATTGCATAATGCAAACTTCTTCATATGATTTTATTTAACAATGCTGTAAAGTGATGTACATGTACTTAAAAAAATATTTTTTTTCGAAAACAACATCAATAAACACATTAAAAGTTGCGTTGATAAGCGCAAAGTTTACGGAGCATATACAATTTTGCTGTAAACAACCACATGGTGATTCTTTATATATAAAAAAATAGCATAAGTCGTTATCTACAATACATATATGTAAATGAAAAAAAACAAGGATGAATACTGAATTCTCTTCAGAGAAATTATTAAACTTTTACTTGAATTGAAATTTGTAGTTAGCTGAGTACTTTTTAGGAAATATTTTTGTCGAAAAAGTTAGCTAAAGGCGAGTTAGTTAAAGATGGGTTTAAGGCTCAGTGAATATAAAATGGTTTCTCTCAAAATTTGGAGTGAATAGTTGTAACACCTTGAAATTTTACTGAGCGTTATATTGTAAGTTCGAAATATTGTTTCACGGTTGTTTTCGGTTCTACAGCACATAAGTTTAGATTTAAATCTATATAGAATAGAATTTATTTTTATATAGTCAAATCGTTATAAAATATTTTTATGTTATCGCACAGTTAAGAGGATACGGTTTTACAATTAACCTTACAACTACAGCATTGTGAATTTACAAATAATTTACAGAGTTAAAACTAGATTACATTTAAAGGGAAAAACTATAAACAAAAACCTTTATATAAATAGGAGTTACCTTAACAACAAAAAAAAATCTATATATATTTATGTAATTTATAGTCATTTAATATTTTTAATTTTTCAAGTTAAAGTTTAAGGTTTAATTTGTTTGCTATTTTTAGTTAGTCTGTAAGAATTACTTCTGTAGACCGGAATAAAAAAATAATAATTTTAAATAAATAAAATAAATAAATAAATAAATAGATAAATAAATAAATTAATAAATTAATAAGTAAATAAATAGAAAAATAAATAAATGAATAAATAAATAAACAACTAAATAAATAAATAAATAAATAGATAAATAAATAAATAAATAAATAAATAAATAAATAAATAAATAAATAAATAAATAAATAAATAAATGAATAAATAAATAAATAAATAAATAAATAAATAAATGAATAAATGAATAAATAAATAAATAAATGAATAAATAAACAAATAAATAAATAAATAAAAAATTAAATAAATAAACAAACAAATAAATAAATAAGTAAATAAATAAATAAATAAATAAATCTTTGATAACTTAGACTTAATGACTTAATTTTTATGACTTTTAATTAGCCTGAGTGAAAAATGTTTTGCTCCAACTCGTATTCTGATCATTTTTTGTGCCGGGTTGCTACTTGAACTCATCCATCTTGTGCATCAATCACTATTCTAGCTACTGCAAATCGATTTGAAAACACCAATAGAACTAAATCCATACCTATGTTAGATACCGTTTTTTGCAGGAGATGAAAATCTTCATAGATATCATTAAACTTGAGTCTATCGAAAAACCTGACCTGATAGTGACGATAGTTTGGTTGAAGCTGACCAGGTTCCAGGTTTTACTCAAAGATGACTCAACACTTTCTGACTTAAAGGCTCCGTGACTAGTTCGTTGAACCGCAGCGTTGTGGTTCAAATCTCAAACCTCAAAAAAAAAATAAAAAAATTTACTTCCAGCAGCTGTTACTCCAATGTGCAAAGGAATACACTTCTAACAAAAAATTACCTTTTAAGAAGCTCTCAACCAGCTGTTCAGAAACGGCAAAAAATTATACCAATAGATACCAACTAGATTTTAGTTCACCATCTGTCCAACTGTATAAATATTGTTTTATATTTTAACTGAATACACAAATTCATCTCTCAGAATCCATGCAATTCTTTGAAACTGCTTTTACAGTGTAGGCAAACTGAAGGCAAATCGGCCATCGGCCAATTTCATTCCATACGCAAAAACATTCCACGCAATCTTGATAGCATTTAATCGGAACTGTTGTTGGGCGAGTTCAATGAAATAATTACAGTGGATTTATGCCTCGATTCGTGTCCGTTCGACGCCATCACGCGATGAATTGTAAGCAATTATCGCGCTCAGCGGTGTCTTTTGCTCGGTCACTGACGTCAGCTGCAAGCAGCGTCAAATCTTTCAGTGGCCGTTTCTCCGCCCCGCCAGCTTCAACGATCAAAACTAATGCTTCGTGTGCAGACTGCGGCAGCATTGATTCCTCCTCGGAAATCACTTGACAAAATTGAATTAATTAACACATTTGCTGACAAAAAATTGCAGCCGCGTAAAGCCGGCCGTTGCCCACTTGGGCGTTCTTCGTTCAGTGGGAACTCAAAATTGTGCGCTCCGACATTTCGTAGAGTGTCGACAGCGGCGCTGTGATAATGCCGCTTTGCTGTTGTTACTGTTGTTGCTGTTGTTGTTGGCGCTATGGTCAATTTGGATGATAATGTGTGAAGCGGCGAAAGTTGAAAAATATTTAATAATGAACACATTTAAAACGAATGAAATGTCACTTTGTGTGAAAAGAAAGCAAAAAATTGACAACTCGAGTGGCTCGCAGTGCTTTCACGGCCGATCATAAAACAGCCGACGAGAAGCGAGCGCGGCGCCGCTGCCCATTCAATTCCTTTTGGACGGCGCCGAGCAGCTATTTTGACACTCTATCAATTTGTCAGAAACGCGAGGCGTGCGCCCAGATTTGCACGGCTCGAGTGTGCGATTGTGTTGACGCGCGGGCCACGTGGGGTCAAGTGCGGAGCGCCAATTTTCAAATGCCACAAGCGAGCGCACTGATAAAGAAGCCCAGCGGGCCTCTGTCCGCCTGGATGCCAATCGCGACAGCACAATTCATTGAGTGTGTGTGTGTGTGTGTGTGTGTGCGTATGTGTCATGTTCAAGCGGCAGTCATCGCTACAGCGAAGCTGTGCTGATGGCTCGGCGGGAATTTACGACGAGTCTAAGTTCGACACTCGATCAATTCACTGCACTTTAATAAAGTCGAAATTCGAAACTGGCATTGAATTTCGTGGGATACTTTTTTGGCATTTTCGAACTCAGCGTTTGAATTTCAAGTTCAAAGCGCGTTGTGACTGTTCGATCGAGTGCGAAGCTCATTCACGTGAGTACTGTGCTACATAGAATTAGGCGTGTTTGCGTCCGAATCGGAATCGGTGCGCTGCGCAAAACAAATTTGAAAACTATGTATAGACAACTGTCACGTGCTGAGCGGGCCGCGATAAGCTGCCGTTGTGTTTAGTGCTGTCGCTGGGGTCTGCACTATCAGTGCTCGGAGGATAATGATAAGCCGCTTATTTCAATTATCGGCCCTATAAATAACGATTCAGGGCGCCATTCGGCCGAATCAGAGTGTTGATGATTTGCAAAAATATATTTGTTTTGTTAGAATTGTGAAAAATTGGGTGATCTCTTGAAAAAGGTCGCTTTATTCAAGCGGGAATCATGAGAAAAACAACCCAAAAACTGTATTTGCTCTAAAAAATTGTGGTGAGAGATTATGATGTGAAGTTGTCAGAAAAACATCGATGATTGTGACAGAAATCTTTTAAAATTGAATAATAGATGCTTTACTCTAAAAGTTTAAGTTAAAGATGCAGGAGCGGTATTGAAATTTTGAAAAATTACAATTGAACTAAAGACTTTTAAAATTTGAAGTGAATAACTCAGAGAGTTTATTGAAAGTTTTCAAGGTTATAGAGTAGAATAGAGACTTTTAAAATTTTAATCTTAAGACTCAAAACATTGTTTGAGTGTTTGTGATGTTCCAATGAAACTAGAGATTAAAAATTAAAAAAAAAGTTCAGTAAAAATTTTTGGGAATTTTTAAAGTCTTAAATAACTAGAGACTTTTAAAGCGTTAAGCGAAATATTCATAAAATTCATTAAGAGTCTGCAAGTTCCAATTTAGCTAAAGACTAAAATTGTAATTGAAAGATTGAGGAAGTTTACAGAGAGTTTTCTAGTTTCTAATAGAAGTAGAGGCTTTTAGATTTCTAAGCGTAAGATTCAGAACATTGTTTGAGTGTTTGTGTAGTTCCAATGGAACGAGAGTAAATCTTCAAAAATATCGGTAATGTTTTGGGAGTTTTAAAGTTACTAAAAAACTAGAGACTTTTAAAGTGTTAAAGTGGTTGAGTTTTCAAACTTTCTACTTCCTTTGGAACTTTATGCTTTTGTACGTTTAACACTAGAATGCCCGACAATCTGAGCTACCTAAAATGCCCATATGTAACCATTTTTATTACAATATTGTTTACTGACTTTTTTATTTTATTGGTTTTTAAGTAACAAATATGAATAAATGTACACGAGATTCAAATAAAATAAGTATTTCGTTTTTATTTTTTTATGGTTTACAAAGTAAATTCATTTAAATATAATAGCGTACTTTACACATAAATGTGATAAAATGGAATACAATTTGGAATTTTTGAACGAATTTTGTGAGTGAATTTTGAATTGTCACAATCTACTATGATATTTTTTTTTTAAATTTGCAATTTTTTGAAATTTTCACACTTCGCAATTGAAGATGCATATTTGTCAATTTATCAGTAAGATTTGCTGAAAATTTTATATAGGTAGTCAAAATGACTCCTTTTGGGCATTTAAGATAAACGTTGCAAAATTGGGGTAAACAATTTTTTTACAATATTTTTTATTTATTTATTCCATTTAGCTTTAAAAATTACTAAAAGTCACATAAGATATTTTTTTAGAAAGCGATGCAATAAAAGTTATTTACAATAAAAGACCTCGATGTAGTCAAAATGACTACCTTGGGCATTCTAGTGTTAAGACTGACAAATCTAATTTGGTGGAATATTGGAACTAGGGAATTTCCGACTTTAATTTAAATATTCAGAAAATGTATTGAGAGTTTTTCAAGTTCCAATGGAATTTTAAAACTTGTAGTATCACAAACATGAAATGAATTGAGGGTTTTAAAAATTCTGGTAAAAACTATGATTTCATAATTAGTTCTTCAGTAAATAACATATTTCACCATTCATTCAAGCTACGTTTCCGTACCAAAAATAAGCAAAGATTTTCAATTTGCTCCAATTTGAGTCCAACTTGAACGCAAATGCAATCGCGGCATGCGAAATCAATTGCAAACCAATTTCATTTGCCACTTGTAAGCCAACTAAAAGCCATTATTTTTGCTCTATTACAGCAACAACAAGACACCGGCTTGCTGCACAGGACATCGAGTGACTGCGGCAAATTGGCTGACAATTGCATAATAGCGCAAAATAATAACACACCGAGACGACGAGGGGAGCAACAACATACGCAATCGACACGATGCGATGACAAGAAGCTGAAGCGCTGAGAGTTGCTTGAAGGGAAAACTGACTGAACAGCGGAGGCGCTCAGTCGAACGCCACCAATGCAGCGAACGCCGCAATAACGCGCGCTGCGATTTTTTCTTAACTTCTTCCGTCATACTTCCAATTGCTGTCGCTGTCTTTGGCGACCGCTTGATTTCCTGCTCACATTCCTTCTGTTGCCATTGAGCGCCAACGCGCCGAGAGGAGCCAACTTGCCAACATTTAGTGCTGCGTTTAGGTTAGCAGACGCCTGTTGCACGTGTAAATAATTAGCTGAAAAGTACAAAAAAAGCAACAACAAAATGGTGCACGGTCCACCGGCGCGCAAGAACCAAACTGCCAACGGCAATGCCAACGGCAAACACTGTGATCTGGTCGAGGATGTGACGTCGCCGGTACCGCCAGACGGCGGCTGGGGCTGGATGGTCGTCTTTGGCTCATTCATGATTCACATCATCAGTAAGTAAATTAATAAAAATTATATAAAATGAAAGGAGCTACTTTGGGCCTCACAATGGGCCTAAGGGGGTTTAAAATGTAGAAAAAAAACTGCAGAAAAAAATTGTATGCGATAGGTGCATGTTTTGTTCTATTGGTACTTCATGGCAGTGCAATTGGCTGTCTGTCTCGAGGGCTTCAAACCCTTCCAAATATTTGTATGTTCCAAACATTTTGGCTTGCAAATATGGTTTCAGCCGGTATTAGGCTTAAAAGTTGTGTCTTACCTAACCAAAAAAAAAAAAAGCACTTGAGAACGTTTGAGTGAACTTAGGTCCTGCAAATTTGGCAGTGTAGATTTGAGTCAGTGGCAATTTTGAAAATTAACAAAGCATGAAATTTATTGCTCTAATTCGATGTCAAACAGGCTGGGTGAACCGGAGATGAGACACACAACTCGCATTTCTAACCACAGTGGACAGACATTTGGATTGAAATCTTAAATGCTTTAATCTTGCTTGTTAGGTTAGGGCCGTTCACTTAGTTGTTATCGATGATGGGCACTTTTGGGTGAAATTTTTTGTTTGCGATGACACTTATGGACTTAAAATAGGTCTTTTGCTAATTTTGAAAAAAAATATATTTGCGGTTTCCCTATAAAAACTTTTATAAAAATGGCCAAAAATATCCTTTTTTAGACGAGAAAACCCAAATCTGGCATTATTGAAATAATTCATTAGTATGTTTATTAGAGTTGGCTTCCCTCACTCACAGGCTATACAATTTTTTATTGCACATACTTTTCGTGACAAATTTATGACTACGAAATATTCAATAACTCAAACACTAAATACTCAAATTTTCCTAATCGAGTGCCGATTTATGGTACTAACTGTTGGCCTGATTACCCAGAATTAGTGCGACTTCACAACACTAGCGATTACGCTGCCACTTGCGGCCTGGGCGCGCGTTGTCGCAGTGCAACAATTCTCCAAACCAAATCAACATTAACAGCAAATCTGTGCCAATGCAGCAAACACAAAATAAAAATAATAATAATTAAATCCACTTTGAACACCCAGTAGACTGCAGCAGCGTTTGTCTCCACTTAATTTTACTTACATTTTTCCATTTATTAAATATTTCTCACTTTTCTCGGGCATTGTTGAAAGTGAATTTGTTGCATTTTGCACGTGTTTCAGCCATAAAACACTTCTACAAGTGCCATATCCCATAAATACTGTCGATAAGGTGCGCCCTGATAGCTGCACAATGTCGGACCACTGGTCGAGTACAGAACTTATATGCCATGGCGATCGGCGCACTCGAGCGTGTGGGTACAGTCGCGGCAGCGCTCGAAGTGAAGTGCCCGAGTGCCTCCATATCAGCTCTCATGGCCCAATGATGGAGTTTTTGTTTTTGTGTTCGCTTTCCAACAGCATTGCCCAGATTAGCCCATGGAGCGCTCGCTCGCTGCAGACGACTTGGAATTATCATTTTACCACTTGTCATAAAATAAATACTTGAAAAGTCGTCTAATAATGTTGGTTGGGCGGCGCCATTCAGGCGTCACAATTTGTGGCGCAATAAAAGTGCAATTTTTTCTCGATCCATGATTAGCTGATCAGTGTCGAAGTTGGTAGACGTTTGATTTTTACGAGTAAGAACCTGTTGGAATCTCACAGTTGAACCTTGACGCAGCGGCTTTATCTGACAGCAAGCCGAAAAATATTGTGGCGCTGAGTTGTGGGTCTAATTGGGCAACTAGATAGGTTTTCGCTAATCAAGAGTATTTCTTGAATGCAGACTGATAGCTAGAAGTGTGATTTAACCAGACTTTAATGAACAAGTATTTGTATGTATGACAAAGACTAAGAACATCAAATGAGATTAGACATCTTTCTTTCCGAAACAAAGAACAAAGATAGGAGAAAGAGACAGATACAGAAAAGGAAGAAAAAAGAAAGAAAGATTGTGAGAGGGGTTAGGGGTTCTTCTTAATTTCCTTTAGAAATCCAAAGAGACTGGTAAGTGGGTATGTGGGAGCAGCTTCGGCTTCCAAGACTTTTTAAAAGGTTCTGCGACACAGCCAGGAAATCTGGAGTGCGTGGTTCACCTTTCGTTCGATCAGTGCCTTCCATGCCAGTTCAATACTTACGCACTTTAGTACAGGTACTCACGCTATGCATTTGGGACTGCTTTCTAATGATTTCTATAGGAGTTGCAAGGAAAAAGAGGAGGAAGAAAACATTTTTCGTTGCAATGACCTTGAACTCCACTGTCTACAGAAAGGATAACTTTTGTTTTGACAATACAGCTAGTTGAATTATTCGCAGTCTACTCAATAATTTTAGAAGCTCCAATTCAATTTGCCAATTGAGGGATCTTAGTCTGAAAAAGAGAGTTCTGCCAGTCCTACTCACTTAACTTCCTTAGCAAATTTACAATTGGTTTTTACAAGATTATGCAGTCGTCTTTCTGCTAGAGTTACATAGAACTTTATGTCTGTTATATGTTTCTACATATCATACCAGAAAATCACTTTACAAAGTTCGAAGAAATCATCAGGTCACCTCATTGCACACTTCCGAGAGGCAATCAATCAACTCCACTTCACTAATAAGCTTCAACCGTCTATCAGTTTTTTTTATATTTAATCACAATTTAAGTTAATTAAAGTCGTCATATCGATTGATAGTAGCTGATAGCAGCCGAATGTGGCAGATATGTATACCCGAATAGGAACAAATTAATAAAAATTAATTTTTAATTATTGAAGAAAGCCCCAAAACACCTTTTTTAGCACTTTTCAATAAACATTTAAGAATTTGTGCGCTTTTGCTTCATTTACGCATTTGTTTTCGATGTGTTTTTGCAGCCGATGGCATGACGTACTCCTTTGGCCTCTTCTACAATGAGTTTCTGAACTACTTTAACGAGGGCAAAGGCTACACGGCCTGGATTATATCGATTATGGTGGGCGTCACCTATGCCTCAGGTCAGTAGTTGTCGCTCCGGCCACGACACACCACTAATGCGCCTCTTCTCGTTCAGGTCCCATCTCATCGTCCTTCGTCAATCGCTATGGCTGTCGGGCGGTGACAATTGCGGGCGCCATTTTCGCCGCCATCTGCATCATTGCGAGCATGTTCGCGCAGAACGTGCTCACACTGATCTTCACCATCGGCCTGGGCACCGGCTTCGGCCTGGGCCTCATCTACCTGCCGGCCATAGTCAGCGTGACGACGTACTTTGAGGCGAGGCGATCCCTGGCCACAGGCATCGCTGTGTGTGGCTCCGGGTTCGGCACGTTCATATTCGCGCCGCTCACCGAGCACCTGATCGGCAGCTACGGGTGGCGCGGCGCCATGCTCATCATCGGTGGCATCGTGTTCAACTGCATCATCTTCGGCGCCATGTTCCGGCCGCTGGAGCCGCCTCAGCTGCCCAAGGCCAAGAAGGGTAGTCTCATCGACAACAACACCACGCTGGCGGAGCTGAAGCCGCTGCGCGCGGACATGAAGCTGGCCGGCGAGCAGTACCTGCAGCTGCCGAAGCGCGCCGAGGGCGGCCTCTGCCGGTCGAACAGCGTGGGCCATGTCATGGGCAACAACGTAAGTGAGCGGCGCCGGGCGGGTGGGGCGGGCGGGCTGTTGTGCAGCACTGGCACTGGCGGTTGATGGGCACCTCGCTAACCGTACTGTTTCCTGTTTTTGCATGCACTTGACGCGGCAGCGGCCGTCACTGATGCGCTGCAGGATGCTTTCTCTAGACATGACCACGTTGATAGCGCAAGTAAAATGTAGTTCGTTGCCATTATCCGCCAACAGACCAGTGCAACCCCTGCAAATCTCGAAATTAGTGCATGCCACTCAATTGGCCACGACCCCCTCCCCTCCACCATGCATTCTCATTCAGCCCCCCTTGAGTCCGTTTCCACACAAGTCTAACATTGCTTGGTTCTCTTCAACAGAACAACAACTTTGGCCTGGCCATGGACAAGAACCAGATCGCCACCATCACCAAGAGCGGCAATGCGGAAATCGTGCGCCACCGCAGTCAGCCGCACCTGGAGCGCATGGCGCACGGCGAGAACTGGGGCAGCGGCACCATGTACCGGCCGGACATCTTCTACCAGGTGCGTGCGCCTCGCGCACTCCAGCACAGTCAACGCTAATAAAATTGTCTGCTTGCAGGGCTCCTTGCTCAACGTGCCCGAATACATGAGCTCGCGCAACGATCTGTCCGGCTCGACGGTCTTCAAGCGGTACGGCTCGCTGCGGCACAGCGCGCGCCTCGGCCAGAGTCAAGTAAGTACGAAACGATTTCGTGGACTGGTTTGTTCACATTCTGTATTTGCTTTGCCAACACACAACACACGTTCGACACAATTTCGGTGACATTTTACGATAAATAAAAGCAGGTCGAGTATTCGCGAACGTAATTTAGAAGCATATAGCAGAAGACCCCCAACAGCAGCGGAATGGCCAGCAGGTGCACGTGGCGTAGGAAATCCGTGAACGGGGGAATAATTTGGAAGCAAATCATTGCCGTTTTTTTTTGAGTTGGTGATTTTGATTTTTATACGAAATTAATTTTGAATGTTTTGTGCGACAGGACGTGAAGCAGTCAGTCAGTTTTTTTTTTAGGAAATTTGTGTGGGGTTTCAAAACACAGCTAAATAAAGTGGGAGTCCTTTCGATTCGATTTGTAAGGATACAAATGTATTAAATAATTAAAATAATAATTTAAAATAAATCGACTCAATTTGTAAACCAGAGCAACAAAAAAGTTAGATTAAGGTTTAGAAATTATTAAGGAAGCACATTGGGAAAATAGTGGATCCCATAAAGACAAATGGATCTATTTCTTGTGGAGAGCTTTACCCAAGCCAATTCGATCTCTGTGTGATCTCTGTAGCAAGTCTCTGGTAACTATTAAATTGGTTTGTTGAAAGGGTTTTTGGGGTAATTACACTGACGAACACAGGAAATGATGGGGCTACACTCTCTTCAAGCGTAACAATGGGCCTCAGAGATCTTTAAGTGTACAAGTTGACAATCAGCCAACTAAGCTTTTATAAAGTTCTTCCCGCTTCCAGGCGTTGTTATCTATTCAACCAAAGCCTATTGAACACTATCTATCTTTGGTTCAAATCTCTCTCTCTCTCTCTATCTCTCTGAATAAACATTTAATCAGAAAGACTATTTTAAATTTTATTATAGAATCGAACATGTATACAAAAATAAGTACTAAGCATAGTTATCGCTAATATAGTTGGCTAGTATTCCGTAGAAGTAACGTAGTAGATAGTAGCCGAGTATAGCGCGCAGCACATTGTACACAAAGATTTTGCTAAAAATATCGAGAGAGAGAACAGATCAGCAGTCAGATCGAGTGGTCACTGCACCACTGTTACATACGCTTTCAGCACTTTTTGCATTTTCGGTATGGTCTTTGGATCTTCGCCCAGCAGAATTTCGCGTATCCGAAGGACCATTGTGGTGCATATCTCCAACAGACCCTCGTCGCTGCCGGCTCTCGAAACGTCTTCCAGTATAGCAAAGTCGGTGCTGTGTGGCGAATTGGGCGACAATTAGTCAAATGCTATTGCACGGCATTCGGCTTGTTTGTTACCCTTTCGTGGCGGCGAACATCTCCTCCGCATGCGTAAAGCCCGGACTGATGTATGTGTTGAACAGGAAGGGCTTCATCACTTCCAGCGAGACGTATGCCTTGCGTACGATGGCCATGAGCGCGGGCTTTCGTCCTGACAGCACCAGCATCGAGTCCACCAGCATTGCGGGCAGAATCTGCTTGGTGAACAGCTGCACCCAAATGTGTGAGGGAGTACAAGAGAGTTAGTACGTCTGGCCAAGGCGACATTGACTTACCAGAAAAATGTAGAGCAGCCGACTCGGGGTGTAGATGCAGCTGGGAATCAGGAAGCTCTTCTCGAAGGCCGCCTTGTACCACAGATCGTGAATTTCCATGGTTTGGCACATTTGCAGAAATGTGTGCGGCGAGTGGCCGCAGGAGGACGACTGGTACACGGGCGCAGACTGCAGTTTTCTGCAATGGGAGAAGTACTTTGACCACTGAGAATTGCGCGACTTTTTCTTACTTTTGACTTGTGTACTGCTGGTCCGCGTGCCAGGCGTAGTAGACCATGTTTTTGATGCCCAGGTCGAGCGGTGTTATGTCGAAGCGTGTCGTCGGGCTCATGTAGACCGTCTTTAGAATGCCGGCGCCAACCAGCACGAAAAGCCCCACGGCGCCCATAATGGTGGGCGGAAAGCCGGGCACTGGCTCCCTCAGTGAATGCAAAACTGCAACAAAACGCATCAAAACTGTTAGAGTTCGGCTCCAAACACAGAGCCACACGACATACCAATCGAAGGTCTATAAATGCACACAGGCAGCCGATCGCGAAAATCATTTACGAGACTTTCGGCCAGATTTTTGGTGAACGAGTACGTGTTGGGAAAGCCAGTAATCATTCTGAAAAAGACGCACAGATATGAGAACAACAAAATTCTTATAAGCAGCGAATATCCACTCACTTTTTGGTTACGTAGTCCAGAGCATTTTGATTGTTTTCATTCTTCAACATTTCCAGACAAAGGCGCCAGTCCATGGGCGATTCGTAGACCTGTAAAGTTTTGCGATTCGTTTGTGATGATTTTCGTTTGAGTAGTGTGATCCACTCACCTTGGCGTCAACATATTTCAAATACGTGTTGCAATAAAAAGTGGACACGTGCATGAACACTTTGAGATTCTTTAGCGTTTCGGCGAATTTCAGCGCCTCATGGGTGGCGCCCACATTCAGATTCACGGCCACCCGAATGGGCTCGTCGAAACGTACTGTCGCAGCGCAGTGAAACACAATCGAAACGTTGGCCAGCACTTTGGCATAGGCGGGCGTTATGCCCAGATTGGGTAATACTGCATCGCCGGGTATGGCAACCAGCTTGTCCAGCACCTCCGGCTTTGTCTTGTGTATGACTTGAAAGATCTACAAAGGGTACGGGGGTTTTGAATAAGTGGAATAGTGACCACACCTTAAGTGATCCATTGCAATATCACAAATTTAAGAAGTGGCTTTGCCTCAGAAGAAAGTCGCTTAATCTGGCAACACTGATATTCGACGAGTCAATGGAGAGCACAAGGAGGATACTAAAAACAAGAGTAGCTCAACTATGAACAGTTAAGTTGTCAATTTGGCTGAACTTTTCAACTTCCAATTTGTGTGAGGCGCCTAGAATTATTCTGTAGGAATCTTAAAAGGATAACAGGATAACTTTTACTATAAATAAATTGTTTGTTTTATCGTAGTTCCCAAATTACACATTGATTTTAAAATATATTTCTATGCAAACTTTCGGTTACTGCTGACAAATTATTAAAATATGAGCTTCTTAAAGCTGAGGTTTGCTTCGATTACTGAACATTTGTGTAACTCCTATCCTATCAAAAAGTGGCTCCAAATTACGTGATTCCAGTGAAATCTTTTTCACATGTTACCCACATAGTAAAAAAGTTTTAGAAACAAACTTCTGACAGTTCAAACTTCACAATTCATAACAGCACAACTAAAGTTTTCTCCAATTTTTTTAACATTTTCCTAATTTTTTCAAGTTTTGCAGTTTATATCTACACTGACATCTTTTCACATGTCTGCAACATACTGAAAGGGTTATAAACCCTTTTTGATTCAAGTAATTCCAAAGTTTCTGTAACTACTCACACGTCATTATTTCACAACTGCGGTTTTGTGCTCGTTCTAAACTTTTACCTAACAACTATCCAAAACTTGTTCGAGGCGTTTTGTAAAAGAATTATTTTCAAAAAATAATTTCATGTCGCACTATTCGAAACATACTTTGGCCTTTCGCAGCTTCTCCAAACGCTCCTGGACGCCGAGATTCCTTTTGACGCGCAACAGCAAATAAATCCGACGCACATTGCAGGAGCGCAACAACTTTTCAATCAAACCTCTGCCCACAGTGCCTGCAATGAATTTGCCCAAAGTTCATTTACACATTTTTCAATTTCATATTTTTCGCTATTCAAATTTTCACAATACACGAAAGTTCACGCACCCGATCCGCCAGTGATGAATATCTCACAATCCTCGAAGAATTCGGCTATCATTTTTCGGCGCTTTGTGACTTTGAATTCTTACGTTCTGCACGTTTGCTGGCGTTGCCTGACTGGACACGTCAGTGCTCGAGTTGCAACTAACTCGGCAACGGGATTCTCAAAGTCCCCGTTGACAGACCCAGGTGTGCGTCGTTCAAGTGAACAGCGCAATTTGCATTTTGAAGTCATTGTCATTTCACATTTAGTGCACATTTAATTCTGTGATATAGTTGTAGGTTTACTATGTCCACTTGTACGTATATATATGTCACATGCATCGGCAACGCGTCCGCATTTGAACCCGGGGTCAGCTGCTTACATTGCACATTCGCGCAGTGGCGCTGCCAAGGGGGAAATCAGAGTGTGGCATTTTCTATGCAAACAGAAAACAACACATTTCTGGAGGATTTCCACAACTTTTAATTGTAAGCAGCGAAAAAATTCAAATACCAACAGACTTGTTGCTCGACTCAGCAGCAGACAGTGAATTCACCGTGCGACAGCATTTTTCACACCGGGAAAAATCCATATGTGCGTGAAACTAGAGACCAAATGTAGTGATACTGCGTACTCAGTTTTTCGTTTCTACCACCTTTGTCCTCTTAAAAGGACTTCAAACTTTTAAAGGGGATACAAAATAAAAAACATATAAAAAATACTTAACCTCGTTAGAATATGGCGATATGTACATCAAATGAAAGAGGAAAGGCTCAAGAATTTAAATAAAATTGATTTTTTATCTATTTGTAAAAAAAGTATATCAAAAATGTCCTTTGAAAATTTTAATCCATTATATCCTTGAAAATTTATGTAGAATTTTCTTGAAAAGTAACTATGTTAAAACCCAAAATCTCCTTGATCACGTGTCAAAATTTCATTACTCTAACTTTATTAATAAGAAAGTTATTAAACAAAAAGGCGGAAGCTGCAATTCTAATGAAGTACAAAAATTCTAATTTATTTGGGTATCAGTATTTTAAAAAATAACATGATACAAAATAATGAAGCGAGACTGGATTTTATATGGATTTTTTCCAGTATAAACATTTTTTAATTTTTGTCGCACGGTCATCTCAATGAATTTAAGTGCTTTGCAATAACATTGGCGTAGCTAAATATTTATTCGTTACATTGCGTCATCGCGACACTGAAGACTTGGAGCACATTTTGAATGACTTCCACTGATCTGGAAAACTTACACTCGCTTCTCTTATCTGCAGGAAGTGACAAAATGCTGCGGCTGTGTGACATGTTCCAAGGAGACGCGCGACACCTTTGTCGAGATGATGAACTTTTCACTGCTGAAGGATGTCGTCTTCATTTTGTTCGCCGCCTCGAACTTCTGCACCAGCATCGGCTTCAACATGCCCTACGTCTACATTGTGGCGCAAGCGGAGACGCTCAATCTGAACAGCGAGCAGTCCAGCTACCTGATTGCCGTCATCGGCATTGCCAACACAGTGGGCCGCATCATACTCGGCTACGTGTCCGATAAGCCGTGGGTGAATCGTCTCTGGGTGTACAATGTTTGTCTGACACTGTGCGGCATCGGTAAGTGTAATGTTTGTGTTAGGTTTTTGCTGTACTAAAAAAAATGTCGCTCACATCTGCAGCCACCGCGCTGAGTCCGCTGTGCACGGGCGCCATCTCGCTGAGCATCTACTGCGCCGTCTTCGGTTTCACCATTGGCGCCTATGTTGGCCTGACGTCGGTCATACTGGTCGATCTGCTGGGCCTGGACAAGCTGACCAACGCATTCGGCCTGCTGCTGCTGTTCCAGGGCGTCGCCTCGTTCATTGGACCCCCGATTGGCGGTAAGCAGAAAAGATTTACTGTAAACTCGAATCAGCTATTGGCTTGTTTTTCACTTTCACAGGCTGGCTGTACGACATAACGGAATCGTACGCACCCGCCTTCATACTGGCCGGCGTTATGATCGCCCTGAGCGGCTTAATGCTATCCGCCATTCCGCCCATTCAGCGCTACCTGGACAACAGGGCCCGGCAGCAAGAGAACGCCGACGAAGTGACTCTGAGCTAGTGAAGTCCTGCCGCCCGCAACTCGGCTGCGAACTGTCTTGAATGCTTTTAGAAATTTTCTCCGTCTATACAATGACTGTTTCGAGCTTTCCGCTGTTTTCTGCCTTCTCTTGTTCGTGGTTAGGTATAGCTAGGAGTGTACATACGGTGTAGCATATGTAACATAGGTCTTAGGTAACGTAGAGCGTAAACGAGCAACTCAGCCTTAACGTGAAAGCGCTTACACGACAATAGTCGCCGGTGCTGGTGTTACACACGGACACATTTATAGGGAAAAGTTTGCCTTCAACACGTCAAATAACGAAATTATTATAATCTAAGCGAGATAATTAAGCGTATAAAACTTTGTAGCGTATGAATTCGGTGGTTTTGTGCCTGTGGTCGCGTCGTACGAAAGTTGAAGCCATGAATTTATTGCCAAGTGAATGAGCCACAAACACACACACACACACACACATACATATGACACATAACATATGCCATTTAATTGCTAAGCCATATCAGCCGATGACGAGCCGATCGGTTAGTAATGGAGAAATATGGGCCCACGTTGTGTTTAACAAAAACTGTACAATAAATTAATTTATTATTGCTTTACTGCTGTAACGAATTTTCCTTAACTACACGAAAGTTATACTAAACTATAAACATGTTTTGTTACCAATAGTCGTGTGCGACTTGTTCATACTTTTAGTGAATTAGTTTAATGAAGAAAACCACTTTTTATCGACTAAAGCATAATTATTATTATTAGAAAACAATGAGAATATTTAAATAAACATACTCGGAATTATGTGATATATGGTTTTTCTATATATTTCCAATTGTATGGGCCCATTGTGATACCACAAATTTCATCTCTTTGAAATATGTATGCAACATTGTTTTTTCAACGTGGGCTACACACACTTAAAACGGATGGGGGAAGGGGGTAGGGGACCTATAGTTTTACGCCGAATCCAAACGGCGCTCCAAGTGGATAGAGATAGAAGTAGACGAGTGTCTACGGCACACAGTGACTCGACTCCATACAACCGCGGGACAAAATTAGGAGTGGTCTGTACTGAATACAATTTTGTATACCAGTTAATCATGGTCTGCTGAGTTGTGATCTCCATTTTGTTTTTCTTAAACTTTTGTAATTTGGCAATGACTGAGACTTAAATTTGTAATTATCGTCATTTTTGGAAAGCTATAGCACGAAGGCTGTTGGCTAGATTTTTCAGATTTTACATTTAATCAGTTCATCAACATTTATAATTGCAAGGAGCAACAGAAATTGTATGAGGACCCTTTAGTTTTGCAATAAAAACGATAATAATAGATGTATGTTTTGCATTTGTGCAGTATTTGTAATGTTTCTTGCTGATTGCATACTTTTAGGGATAAATAAAATATATTTTGTCGAAAAATAAGTGTTTAGACCACTTTTTAAATTCAATTATTTTCTGAGATCGGAAGATATCGGAGGTTTAATTACATTATCCGACAAAGCAAGAATGCTTCTAAAAATAAAAAAAATTCAGGGACATACTTTCACATTATTTTTAGATATTTTTCTCTAAGTTTTGGCAATTTTCGGGTTTTTAATTTTGAAAAATATTGCTACGATAAGGCACTCTGTGCTGTGCCGTACTGTACTATGCCTGAATGCTTTTCCAAGCATACTTTTAGGAATGCACTTTGGAGTACGGCCAGTTGGCTGTTATTCTGATATGGCAAGGATGGTTCGCAAAGGTGATGGGCTGTACTAGAACAATCAAGATGGAGAGTACAACTAGAATGTGCAATATACATCGGCGCGATAAGAAAACCAGTACAAAAGCAGCAGTGTGCAGCGCAGAGAGGGGAGTCTGTGTTGAGCAAACAAAGGGGAAACATGCAATAGGAGTAGTGTAAAGTAGTAACAAGTGCAAATTTGTAAATAAAGTGAATTTTAATTTTTGACTGGGTTTGCGCTGAATAAATGAAGTTGTTTTATTTTCAAGCACAATCCAAACGAACCTTGGAAAACTCATATTCGTAACAATATTTTAAATTAAAAGTGAAGTAGAAACCTCAGCTTTCAAATTTTTAAGAATAAGTTAAAAGCGAAATTGCCCACATCAGTTCTTAATACAAATTGAATGTTTTAGTAACTTCTTGCTTATCGTGAATTTTTACGATTTTTTTTTAATCAATAAAATGTGTTCAAATTTTACTGTGAAAAAAGTTTCGACTTTGAGCAGCTCTTGCACTTGCACTAATTAATTGCTCACTCAGATTTTTTCGGGGTTTTTTAGTTGGAGTTTTACCTTTCAAATTACATCAAAATCGTTAAATTCTGAGACTATAAATTTTTTGAATTTTGTCTATGGAACGACTCTGCAGCAGCCCGAGCTGGGAATCGAACCTAGGGACTCTGGTCTGGTAAATATGTAAAGATACTCAAAGTTAATTGCTTAGTGGATGCACTGGGAGTGCACTAGGATAGTAGATTAGCCCATCATTAGCTGTAATAGGTGAGAAACTGAGTTGAGGTAAATGCCCCTAATGGTTCGGAACCTGGCTATGGTGGTGGTCTTTGCACAGGATGCACAATGTTTTGCTTTCTATTGCTGGCACTACTGTTGATAGGAACTGGGATGATGTGGTGGCTGAATTTTGCTCTTTTCCCATTGCAACGCATTTAAACTTTGTTGTGTATGGCATAGGAACGTAGCCTAAAAGTTGGGAGCAAGCTGGAAAGTGTTAATGGGTTAGGAACCAAATAGGAAGAGAGAAAAAAGACATTTGTAAAGCTTCCAAAATCAAGTCCTGGCGGTGTTACTGAGGTCATGAACTGAAGAAAGCTTTGAGTCATTCGACACTAAGCAAAAGCAATCGTTATGAAACTATGTGTCGGCTAAAATTTGAATAAAATAAGATGTTAATAGGAGCCAATCTTGGAGGAAATGGTCGAAAAGTTTGAATCTATTGATGATATCAATAATAATAATATGTTGGTTGCAATTAATTAAGTCTTTTTCTAAATACTTAGTTTATAAGCGAAATTGTATTAGAAACATTAGAAATTACTTGACACTTGATCATCTCTTAAAATGATCACAAAAGTTCGCCTACAAAGTTTCGATATGTTCAAACTTATCTTCAGTTGTTTTGTTTAGTTGTTTGTTGTAGCGTCAACAATTGGTATTTGTTTACTTAAGTTATGAACATAAAATACAGGTACGAAGTTTCTGTTAACAAATTTAGTATAGTCTCAGGCTGACTATTAGTTTTATGGCCCGAACACATTCAAGACGGCAGCGACACGGCCACGCAACTACATTTTGGCGCCGGCTTCGATCGTCGCCGTGTAGTCAACTACGCGATTAGAATAAAAGCGGCAGATTTTCATCAATCATATTTTTGAGCTACTTAACAACAATTTTAAAGCGCCTTGACACTACTCCATTCGTCTATATCCATTTTAACTTTATACAATCAATTTAAAACAAATGTCAATGTGTAATAATTTTAAGTTAGTCGTAATTTTACTGGTAAATTTTAATTTGTTGTTCAAAGCATCCCGAATTTGTTTTGAAAGAGAGAATAGTTCTATGTTTGGCAACAGCGACAACTGTGTTCGGTGTAGCAGTGCAGTCAAACTAAGCGTCTCCCCAATATGAACATTCTGATTCTATATTTTGACAGATGCAGTCGTGTCGCTGCCGTTGTTTATGTGTTCGAGGCATTATGCATGCATTTCGTCAGTGAGACTGTGAAATGATTCATCATAAATGAATGAGCATGAATCATTAATGCAACCATTTTTCGGATTCTTATTAACTGAATTGCTTTGACTTAGTGCTGAATTGGTTTAGCTAACGGACTGTTTTCGTTTCAAAAAGGTTAAAGCAACAGTTCAAAAGTTCCTTCCTCACTTCATTGCTTGCCTTCAAACATAAAAAAAAATACATGTATACTTATTTGTATGTTTTTGGTTAAAGACTTTGATTTATTTTTATTTTAAAACAAAATTTTTAAAACAAAAGTATCGAAAAAATACAAATTCATAAGTTTGCTTTCAACTATAATTCAAAACCTTTGCTATTTTTAACAAAAACTACACTTTTACTGAGACTGTGTAGTTAACTACTAATACACAAATTTTCAATAATTTTTTGAAATCTGATTGGAAAACCTTTTTGTTTTCCTCGTCTTTTTGCATATTTAATAAATAAAGAATTTTTAAACAACCTTTAAAAACATCTTTTTGGGTGGTCAACTTCTGAAAATTTGCTACTGTCAAATTAAAAATCTGCAGTTTACTTTTCGAGACGAGTAAACTTGTCACTGCAAACACGGCCGGACTTACAAAAAACGTTTCCCTTAACAAGTGAAAACATGAATGACACAAAAGCGGCGAGGCCTGTCGCTCCCCATCACACGCCCCTCACCCTCATTAGCAAGCAATGACAGCTCGGATGTATTGTCCTGCAAATGCCCAACGCCAGTGCTGCTCCGAAGCGTCTTTGTGCGCTGTAGCGTTGCAATGCTGGCAACAATTTTGCTGTCAATTATGAAATAATTGTTGTGCAAATTGTTTGCTTTTTCGGGCGTCGCATCGCACGGCATGTCGTCATTTATTATTATAAACATTGGTGGTGTGTGCAGCCGCTGAACGCAGCTGTGCAATGTGTGCGGCCGCAAGGGCCACGGCGCGGCCTTGTTGTCGCCGGCCTTTCAACAACGTCCCCGCCGTTGCCGTCGCCGCCGCGCCAGTTACACATTTGATTTGGCTATTGCGTGTTTTTCACTTTTGAAATGTTGCAACGACGGAAATGCGTTGTTCTCTTGGCTGCAGCGATGTGATTTTGGCGACACAATTTCGCGCTGCACTGCCCAGCGACAGCGGTTGCAATTTCTTTGATTACAATCGCGCGCCAATTAATCAACGGTACGCACAGTTGGCGCACGAAGACAAATGCGCATTTCAAAATCAAGCGAATTCTCTGCGCGGGATTACGGCACCGCCCCTGGCTATCTCGGCAATCTATGCGGCCACTTTAATGGGCAGTCAACTTGAATAATGTGGCGCTGCTGCTGGCCAAGTGGCCGATTATAGGAATTGCTACAAAGCTAAAATTTTTACAAGATTTTTAAATTTGTAATTGTAAATTTGTCATTGCATGTGATGAACTTCTTTGAAAGACACAAACAATGTGTGGTGGGTTCTTCAGTTCAATGATCGACCAATCTGCAATTTTCTATATGGCGCACTCTTTGTTGCGAAGACGCGACTGCCAACTGTCAATGCGCAAACTATGCACGCGAACACGACTGAACTCGAAAAACTTGTACGCGTCCTGCATCGAATTGCGCTGCTTTGGCGTTGGCTACTTTATTTCAGCCGTTTGTGGCTGTGTACTTTATGACAGCTGTCAAGAAATGTCAACTATGCTCTGCGGGGCTAATTAAAGACAGACAATTGTACACTAAAATTAATTAAAATTTCTTGCTTTAAGTTGTGGGTTTTGCTTTTGCATTTCAATTTTATTACACACACTTTTGAACACACGCACACACATGCAAGCGCTCTCTTCCGCATATAACGAGACAAATTCGAATCAACATTTAGTTGTCTTTATGGCTAAAAAGTAATTTAAAAACTACAAATTAAAACATTGGTAAGAATCAAAAGTGGCCTTAACCCATCAATGCATGTTGAAAAATTAACAGGCAATCAGAACTGATAGATCATAACCAATGTTTTACGTTTAAACTTTGAGATTTATGAAAATAAGTCTTTGTAAGACGAGCTTTTTGTCATAAAAAGACATTAGTTGCAATTTTGCAAAAATTAAATTTCTGATTATATAAGTTAATGTAAGCAGACTTAAATTTCCAATAAATCGCTAAATGGCAACCCTGCTTTAGGTTAGGCGGATGACGCTTCAGATCTTCGTCGAAGTTCCATACTGAATGACACATTGAATGTTAACTGGTTGACAGACGGACAGATAGAGCTGGACGGACATGACTAGATGGATGCTTCGTAGGATTCTGATAGCAAGACTGAAACAAACCTATGAACATGGCTATGACTTTTCAGTAAATGTAAAGAAGTAACATTTTTATACTAAAAAGCTTTACATTTCAAAAATTTTCATGGACATTTTAAACTCACTTTTTCGATTTGTGTTCAATTGTCCAAATCGGAAACTCTCCTGTTTTTTCTGATTTTTTATTTTTGGTCTTCATAATTGTTAAGTTTCTGATTTAAGTTTCAAGTTTTCAAATAAATGTACATATATTTTTATAAATACATTTATAAATATTTTTGTAATTATATAATTTTTTTTGTTATAATTTTTAAATTCGGAAACTGTACACACTTTTCTTTTTTCCGGTTTTTCATTTTTGGTTTTCATATTTTTTTAAGTTTAAAGTTTTCAAATAAATTTCTATTTTTATTAAAAAATTTATAAATATATTTGTAATTATATAATTTTTTATTGTTATAATTTTTAAATTGTCCAAATTGGAAGCTGTACACTTTCCTTTTTCCGGTTTTTCATTTTTGGTTTTCATATTTTTTAAGTTTCAAGTTTTCAAATAAATTTTATAAATATTTTAGTACTTACAGAATTCTTTTAAATTATTTTTTTTATATTTTTATAGAATATTTTAAATAAATATTTTTGTAATTATATAATTTGCTTAATAATTTCTTTAAATTTTTATAATTTTAAAATTATGAAATTAAATTTTGTTTAATAATTTTTTAATTAACCGGTGTTGAACGGTTTATGAGTAATAAAATATAAAAAATAGAGAATCTAGAACTGAATTCCTGTAAGTGGAGCAACCGACAATCTGTTTTCATTTAGAAATAGTCTACAAACTGCCCATAAATTTTACATTTTTTTCAAATGAGTTTTGAAAATCTCCCATCTCGTAAAATCAATAAAACTTCTCGAATGCTGTGCACAAACGTTGTTGTAATCTCTCTTATCAATTCCGAGTTATGGCCTTCAGCGTAAAACTATTGTAAATTTATTTAAAAAGCCACGCCGCAGTGATGGGTTAAGCGTATTGACTGAAATTATTCTCTACCTAAGAACTCAATAGAAAGTACATAGAATTAATCAATTGAAGTAAATTTTTGTTCAAATTAAATTTGATTTTTGCTTAGCGCTCAAAATGCTTCGGTTAATACATACAAATGTTTCATTACTGACACATTGGGCTTTAATTGACTTTTAAAATGTCTAATTCTATATCTACTAAACAGACTATCTGCACTATCTAAAGGAACAACACTAACAAATACTCAACACAATCAGACACGCAGTCGACGCACTCGCGACTCGCCTCACTCGATCTCGCCGCAGATGAGCCGCTTGAGCGTGCAGTCGCCGGCGCCCAGCTTGCGCAGTATGTCCAGTATGTCGTCGCGGTAGCGGTCGCGGTGGCGCAGCTCCTCCTCGGTGTAGTCGTCCTTGAGGCGCGACATGCGCCAGATCACGTTCAGCTTGGCCTCGATGAGGACGTAGTTGGAGGGCGGACAGAAGCGCGGGCACAGCTCGTTGATGAAGTGGATCAGGTCGCGGACGGTGCTGCTGTTGATGCGGTTGTTGATCGTGTTGAGCGCAAAGTCCTGGTAGCGCGCCATCTTGGCGTGCGGGAAGACGCCGCCGCAGGTGAGGCAGCGCCAGTCCGGCTGCAGCGTCTTGGTCTGCACCGGGATGACGATGCCCTTGCAGCCCTGTTCGCGGCAGAACAGCGCCGACAAGTAGGTGTCGTTCTCCTGCAATCAGACAAATGACCGACAAGCGGAAAATTAGTTTGCGTGCGCCATTAGTGGATAATGCAATTTCCCCCAAGTAAATTGTAAAAGATATACAAACACAAACAGAGAGAGAGAGAGAGAAGGAGAGAGAGAGGGAGATGGCGCACACACAGAGGTGAGTGGAGAAGAGTAATGATGGGCGAAATGAAAAGTGATAAATTATGGTTTGTGCCACACACACAGCTATGTACATGCATACATATATATGTACGAGTACATATGTGTCGATACTTTCGAAAGAATGTAGCGGCGAGGGGCCACTTTTGCTTTCATAACGAAATTTCGGTTCAATGTACGCGCCGCGAAAGCTTCGTCAACGTCAATCGACGCGCTGTCGCTTCCGTCTGCCCGTTGGCCGGTGTAGCTGGTTGCGCTGTTTGTTGGCCAGTGTGTCGACGCACATGCACACACATACATATGCATGTATTCAACATAAAAATGTGTTGTTGTTGGTAGTTTGCCTGTTGCGCATTGGAATTGCCACACTTGTTGGAAATGGTTGGTCAGTGAAGCAAAAGCAGACAACTTTTAACTGAATTGACAGAGTAGCGTCGGCATTCGGTGTGTGAAAAAGTTTTTTATTTTGTTAATAATTAAGAAGCAAATTTCAAGGTTATTATTTATAGATAAGCAAACTGTATACGACCACATTTCGGCGAAGATGACTGAGAGTTGACCTCATAGCAACTTTTCTGTGCTCTGTGACTAGAAATCCCAGCGTTGCTACATGTTAAAAGTATGAATTATTAAGGGGCTGCAATACTCATTTATACAACTACACCGTGCGACAAAAATAAAAAAATTTTTCACACCGGAAAAAATCCATATGGGCGTGAAACTAGAGACATAGTAATACTGCGTACTCAGTTTTTTATTTCTACATCCTTTGTCCTTTTAAAAGGACTTCAAAATATAAAAAAATATAAAAAAAACTTAAGCTCCTTAAAATATGGCGATATGTATATCAAATAAAAGAGGAAAGGCTCAAGAATGTAAATAAAATAAATTTTTTATCTATTTGTAAAAAAGGATATGAAAAAGGTCCTTTGAAAATTTGAATCCGTTATATCCTTGAAAATTTACATCGAATTTTCTTGAAAAGTAAGTATATTAAAACCCCAAATCTCCTTGATCACGTGTCAAAATTTCTCGCTTCATTGATTTTGTATCTTTTTATTATTTAAATACTGATACTCAAATAAATTAGAATTTTTGTACTTCATTAGAATTGCAGCTTCGGCCTTTTTTTAATAACTTTCGAACTAATAAAGTTAAAGTAATGAAATTTTGACACGTGATCAGAGAGATTTGGGGTTTTAATATACTTACTTTTCAAGAAAATTCTATATAAATTTTCAAGGATATGGTATAACGGATTAAAATTTTCAAAGGACCTTTTTCATATCATTTTTTTACAATTAGATAAAAGATCAATTTTATTTAAAATCTTTAGACTTTCCTCTTTCTTTTGGCACCTTTCCTCTTTCTTAACCTCTAACGAGGTTAATTATTTTTTAAATTTTTTTTTATTTTTTATCCCCTTCAAAATTTTAAAGTCCTTTTAAAAGAACAAAGGATGTCGAAATGACAAACTGAGTACGCAGTATTACTATATTTGGTCTCTAGTTTCACGCACATGTGGATTTTTCCCGGTGTGAAAAATGCTGTCGCACGGTGTTATAGTGTCATGTATCCTGACTTTTAATTTCTTCGATGCTATAAAAAATCTTTGAAAAATCGCCCGAATCACACTCAAAGATTGACGTTGGGTTAAGTTGAGAGATATTAGTAGTTTAATCGAATTGAACTTTGATTTGTGAGATTGTACTTGAACAGATAATAAAATAGAATAAAACTTGTTTTCAAATCGTTTGATTTCTTCACGAAGAGTTAAGGGAAGTGAGGGCTTAAGTGCTTTGTTTTGATTTAGTAAGTAGGTCCAAAGGGGAGCTCTTTCACGCTCTGAAGGCCCATTGTGATAGCACAATCAATTGAGCTCACTGAACCAGTTTGAACTCTTTACGAAACCTAGTAGACTGTTACAAGTTTTATGGGCCAGATCCCCTGGATTGTCTTAGAAGAAGTTGCCCAGGTGAGTCTCCCTTCTTCTAGATAAGAAGAAGAAGAAGAACAACTGCATAGAAGGTGAGTCTTCCTTCTTCTAACATAGGTAAGAAGAATAAAAAGAACAAATGCATGGAAGGTGAAGTATCTACATTTCTTCTTCTTTCTCGTTCACACAGCTTCTACAGACAATCCCGAAACAATTACAGAACAATCCCAACATTCTGCCGTGTCAATTATGTATATAAGTATGTACCTATGTATGCATAGTACGATCTCTGATGGATCGAAAAGAATGCAAAGAAATAACATGAAAGTAATTACTATGAAAATTATTTCATTCAATATGTGAGACAACGTTGGTATTTCTACTTTCAATTTGAAGTGATTTTCGATTAGTTTTGCTCAAATTTATTGAAATTTCGAGATCATATGCAACAAGAACTACACTTGAACTATAATCTGAGGTCAACTATAAATCATTGCAAAGGGTAGAAAGGATAAAATGTAAATTCATAAAATCATTATAAATCAAATAAATGTGGATTCTATCCTCGGCCCAATATATAAAAATATATTTAAAAAGGAATTTGTCTCTTACAACGGATATCCTTTTAGTAGGCATAGACAGACTTTTATAGATCCAAGGTAAATAACAGCATCTGCGTTTAATTAACATATAAAGGTTTCTCTTTTCTTTTTTCTGTCAATGTAAAACGTTGGATGGCTACAAAAAGCTCACTATTTAAAAGGCTGTCACATGATTCTTTTAAATGGTATTGGCCAATGTATTCAAATTTGGTGAAAGTACTAAAAAAGATTCAAGTTTTTTTTTTAGTTTTTCAAAAATCAACCTCTGACGATGCCGAAAGGGCCTAAGCTCACTTTTTGTCTTCATTAATATAATTTAATTATTAATTAATTTTGAATTTATTTAATATAATTTAATTTTTTATAATATAATTTAATTTAATAAATAAAATATAATTTAATTGACTTTAAACTTGATGCAAGCGTTTGAAATAAAACATTTTTTCACATATTTTTCAGGTATAAAAAAAAATAAACCTATGTAGGGCTTCAAAATGTTCCAAAGAAAAACAATGGGAAGATTGACTTTAAACGTGTTGAAATAATTCCAGAGACACTTACTTCGAGAGAAGATTCCAAAATATTGCTTGTACTTAAGTGAATTCTCCCTCAAAGCCAATACCAAAAACATGGTTTTAAAATCCTAATCCGTCTTTAGATTATTTCAAAGAAATTATGAAATTTATCTCCAAGCAACATTCAATGGTACAATGAATTTTGCTATTTGTTCAGCTGAGCTCTAAATTGTAAACAATAGTCAGAGGTTGTGTCTGTTTTTCGTTTGGTTTTCTATAGAGTAGAGTATCGCATTTCGATTGTTAGCTCATTGCCGTGTGGCGGAAATGACGTCAATCAATTAGCGTAGAATTGCTAACATTTCCTCAAAGTGTGCGTATACATTTATAATATTAATTGGCAGCGTCCGCAGTCAGGAATGTGTGCAATATTTTAATATTATTCTAGTATAATTGTCTGTGAATTTATCTATAAGCTTGCATATACATAATTCTTGTCAAAAGACGCGAGACGCCGACATTCCTCAGCGCAACGCAATTTTTCACTAAAAGCAAAAATTGTGCAAGCAATTGTTTTGGTTCCAATATTCAAAATTTCGCTTCACACATCGTTTTCCTATATTCACAGAAATTGTTTCAATAATAAACAATGCATTAGTAATGTAATTTGGAGTGGTGGCAGTTTTCTTAAAAACGGTTTTCATTGCTTCAGTTGCACGCTTTTCATTTTCATACTTGAAAACCCACTCAAGGCGCAGCACACACTTTTTCCGAGTACTTTGTCGAGTTTTGTGTTGTCTTATTTAAAAATGAAATGCAGACAACGTAAGATTAGCTAAATATTTTTTGGAAGACAATTGAAGCACTCAAAGTGAGTATTTTTTTTTGGAAGCATAGCTGACGTTATTTTTGTTGACGACCTCATTTGCATATCGATTGTGGGTAATTTATGGGATCCGCTGCAGACACACAAGCACACACATACATAAGTATGCACTTGTGCAGGTACACGCGAGTACATTTATGTCCACAGTGGCGCACACAGGATTTCATTTGGGGGCATGGGGAGGGGGCTTTTGTACACAACTTTTGACGCCAATTGCCTTTGAAAACATGTTTGCTAACCAAAATTTCCATAAAAACAGATAGTTGAGACCCCTGACCCCCTTGTGTGCGCCACTGCATGTATAAATGAATGTATGTGAACAGCCGTCTGGCGAACTAAGTGGCCGAGAAAAGGTGTTTGAGAAATTTATGCAAATTGTAGTCGACGTGTGTGGCGACGACTGGCGAGAAAAGCGGCACTCACATGTGCGGTTGTAAGAGCCTAGCGGACATAACACAATGCCAGCGAGTTGATGTAATTTCAGTTGCGCTGCCCAAATTGTTTAGTGCGACGCAGTGACGGAGGAGACCACTATTGAAATTCGCTTTGAGCGCATTTAAGTTGAGTTCATAAGTACTCAGTAAGAACACAAAAACAGCTGTTGTATGAGTTGAAAGGATAATAGTTAGTGCAGTGCTTGACAGGGTCAGACCTGATGAATTAAATCTTTGGAAGCAAAAATTTGATAACTTGACGGAAAATTCGGGAATTTTATTATTTAAAAGTTAATTGAGAAACTTTAGCCAAGTTTGAGTGGCTTCAGAGTTTATACTTATTAATCTATCTAACTGTTCTAGAAGCTTCACTTATACCCATTAAACACACTGTGTAAAGGAGCAATGCTCCTGGATCTTCAAGGCATCTGTTCGTTGGTTAAATGCAGTCGAAACGAGAAACTGTTTCAGTCTCAGTGGAGAATGTCTTTTTATTTACTTTTTACTTTATATCTCACTTTGAGTTTTTTCAACTCGAAAACACAGTTTAACATGTTATTGATCTCAAATTTATTATGGAGAACTTCTCTTAGCAAGAAATGGCCTAAGTTGCCCATGAAAAACCTGACAACTCGCTATTTGAAATCACATAAAGATTTAAGTGCCTTCCAGTGTTGCCAGATCAGGAGATTACCTCCTAGATTTAGCAGATTCTTGGCCTTTTACGAGAATTTTTAGAACAAAGAATTGTTTAGGCGATGGTTTAGCAGATTTTCATTTTAAAAAGAAGTTTTCACAAAAGCAATTGTGATGGTGATACATTTGAAATTATGAGTAGCACTGAAGCCTTGAATGTTGAAAGCTAAAGTGTCTAATTTAATTTAACTAAATTTTATGCTTCAAAGTGTATAATTTATGCAATGAATGAAGGAAGTTTACAAAAGTGAATTTCATACTATCTAATATTTTATATATTTTGTTAGTGTTAAGTTGTTGTTAAGCTGAAGCTGAATAAATATAAAGGATGCCATAAAAAAATAATAAATATAATATTTTTATTTTTTATTAGAAGTTTCATTCCATTTGTTTATGATGACAAAAAATATTAAAGAAAATTTGGGTGATTTCTAAAACTTTTCTGCGGGAATTTAATTTTTTATCAGAAGTTTAATTTCATTAGTTTATGATCAAAAAATATAAAAAACATTTTGGAAAATTTTTTAAACTTTTCTGAAGGAATTTAATTTTTTATTATAAGCGTAATTCCATTAGTTTATGATGACAAACAATATTTTAAAAATTTTGGAGGTTTTTTAACTTTTGCTGACTAAATTTAATTTTTTTTCCTAAATTTAATTTAATTAGTTTATGACGAAAAAAATATTAAAAAAAATTTGGGAGATTTTTTAAAATTTTTCTGAGGTAATTTTATTTTTTGTTATTAGTTTAATTTCATTTGTTTATGATAAAAAATATTAAAAAAATGTTGGAGATTTTTTAACTTTTTCTGACTAAATTTTATTTTTTATTATAAGTTTAATTTCATTAGTTTATGACGAAAAAAAAAAAAAAAATTTTTGGGAGATTTTTTTAAATGTATCTGAGGGAATTTTATTTTTTATTATAAGTTTAATTTCATTAGTTTATGACGACAAAAAATATTATAAAAATTTTGGGAGATTTTTAAAATTTTTCTGAGGGAATTTCAGCTTTTTTTTTAATATTAAGGAGAAATTCATTTCAGGTATCTGGCAAAACTGGTGTCTTCCATCCGGAAGGCCAGGTTTGTATGTATGGCTCCTTATGGGCAACAAAACCTATTTATGTCCGTACAGATTTTGATTGAAACTTGTTTCACTTTAACGAGTTAAAGAATTAAAACATGGCTCTAGGCATCCGACTTCAAGTATTTGGGTAACGTTCCAATAAGTTGAATGCAGGCACTGGGTTGATTCGGAAGGTTCAAAACAAGATTTTTTAGAAAGTGATAACTGATCTAGAAAATTCACTTTGACTTAAGGCGAATATGAAGCATCAGCTGGCGAAAACCACAAACACAGACTTTTAAAGCCACCAGCAGATTATTGATTCATTGCCCAGCAATGCGTCTTCCCTCAAGTCGACTGTGTGTGAGGCGCTTCTGCCTCGAACGTTTGTCGTCGCTGATTGCAAATCCCATTAGGGCGCATTGATTTTCAATTACAATGCACTCATATTTGCACACGTCCTTTGAACACCGTTTTGTGGCCCGTGGCCCACCAGTTGCAATTGCACTCACTGTGTTGTCGTTGCAGCGCGCACAGTCGCAGACGAAATGTTTGGTCATCTTGAGGAAGATGCCGCGCGTCAGGTTGTTCCACAGTATCTTCGTGTAGGTGGTGGTGATCTCAGCGCCCTTGGGAATGGGGCGCGCCGCTCGCACCACCGCCATGTGCCGGTTGTCGAAGTAGTGGCTGGCGTTGGGCGTGCACTCGTGGTTCATGATCGCCGTCAGCGGGAAGAGGCCGCGCAGCAGCGTCTCGTGGTCGCCGACGCGGCAGGGCGCCTCGAAGGCGTTCGTGTTCAGCACGCCCACAACGCGAAACAGCTGCTCCATGAACGACTTGTCGGTGGTGGGGAACTTGCGGAAGCACTGAGCCGCCTTGATGATCTCCTGACGGTAGCCGCGATCCGGATTCGCTTGCATGGCCTCGACGAGCGCGCGCTGCTCGGCGCCGAGCGCGAAGACACGCACGGCGGTCAGAATGCGCAGCGATAGCGGATTTACTGCGCCGGCTGCGTCTGCGGCGCCGTTGGCGATGCGTCCCAGCTCCATGGGATGCCAGCGACAGAACAGCTCGCACTCGCTGCGATGCGCCTCCGAGTCGGCGCACACGTCGCAGACGGGCAGTGTGCACTGGCGCTTGCAGAGAAAGTCCTTGACGGGCAGCAGCTTGTGGCAGCAGACGCACGTGTTGAGGATGGAGCCTTTGCGCGCGGTCGGGCCGACGACGAGCGCGCGCTCGCGGAAGATCAGCTCGCCCTGGGCAATGTCGCGCGTCGCGAATACGCCACGTCCGGCCACCGCGGAGGGGGCCACCGTCCAATTCGGCTCGGCATCCTGCAGGTCCTTGAGGTGTAGGTTGACGAGGCGCGCCAGCTCGGCGGGCGTCACCATCGTGGAGGGAGTGGAAGGGTTGGTGGAATGGTACTTGGTCGATTTCTTCGGCTCAATTGTGAGGCCGGGAAACGCGCGTGCGGAACTTGACTTTTTTCGCGACCGTCTCGAACAAAGCGTCTGCACCGCGCGAACTGCAGCAGGCAACTGCCGCTAGCAAGCCGAACGAACGCGGACAATACGCGTTGGCGTTGGCGTTTGCTGGCGTTTGCTGTGCCGCGTGTTGCCCTCGCTGTTGTTGTTGTTGTTATTCTACTCAAGTCAACGCGACGAAATTACGCGTGAGAATTCGCAGAAATACTGAAATTGAAAACATGAAAACGCTTTTCCAACTCGCGCGCCAACTGCTGATGCCAATTCCACTGCGACGCTGACAGTGCGGCGCTCGCGTTGGCCACAACGCTGACGGCGAGCATGAAAATGAAGCAGAAGCAGAAGTTGGCGGCGATAGAACGGCTACAGCCAAAGCCAGAGCCAGGAGCAACGTTGTCGTTGCTGCGGTCTTTTGCGGCTACTCTGTGCTCGCCGGTCGCAGCTGGTTGTTGTCCCAACTCAACGCAGCTCGACTCGCGACGCAGTGTGGCGCTTCGTCGCGTCTAGTTGCCGCTGCTCATGAATCCGATTTGCCGTTGTCGTTCTCGATTGTCGGCAATCTCTCATTAGTGGCGCGCAGGTGGAAGTGGCGACGGCGGCGCGGGTGCGGTTACCGGTGGCTGCTGGCTGCTTGGCTGCGCTGCTACTCAATCCAATTTGTTTGTATTGGATTGGCAGCTGGCGGCTGCTGCTCGGTGGGCGCGTGACGGCAACAGCGACGGTGACGGTTGCCACGCATGACGTTTGCGGTTGTTATGAATTTGAATACTGACAGCTTATTTGCATGTGCACAGCCAGACCCCCCACACACACATCCACACACACGCAGAGTTTATTAGTTGTGCACTTGTTTACCTTAATGGATGGCTGGGTGAATGAACAGTGTTGGGCTATGGCGAGCAACGAATGGACAGAAAATTAAACTGAGGTGCGAGTTGCGTTTGAAAAATCGACACCAAGCATTGGTTGGTGAGAGGCGGTGATTAGTGCAATGGACCACAAGTTGTAGAGTCAAGGGTTCGGATCAAATGTGAAAATTTCTTTCTTCGAAAAATTTCTGAATCTTCTTCAAATTTAGTTTACTTGTAATATTCCGTAATTGAAGCCATTAGAATCCTTTTTCGAAGAACAGCTCACCCTCTATTTGTTCATAGTCCTTTAATTATTTCGTTATGTGCTGCACGTTTGTCAAAGGCTTTGAAAGGAAAGGCAAAGGAATTAAATCCCTGTTCGAAAAGTTCTATTAAGAAATTAATTTTTCATGTTTTAATTATACACAAAAGGAGACTAAATACTCATTTTCACATTTTCCCTGTAATTTTAGTTAAACAATGAGCTACTTGTGCCGTCCTGTAGTCCATAGGACACGCTTCACAGGTCGAAATGTTTGAGGGAGCAGAGTGATTCTCGTTTTAGGGTCGATGTTGCATTCATACGTCGCAAAGTGTTGCGGGTAGTGACAAAAATGCCAAAATGCAATGTTATAACCACACAAATCTGAGTATGAGGTTTTGTTGGAAATATTTCAATTCAAAAAAATTCCAAATTTTAAGAAAAATTATTGGATAATATAGAAGTTATGAGCTCTACTTTACGCTCTTTCAGCGTTGAAAAAAAATTGTGTACAAACAGGAAATTTTTGCTTTGACTTTGAGTTTGTATATTTCAAAATAAATTATGAGCAGGTCCCTAAAAGTTACTAAGTATTGTCGTAAGTTTCATATAATTTAGGTCTGTCAAGACCAAAATGTTGCTGATTACTCTCACCTCTGAGCAGTACCGTTATAATGAAAATGAAGTAAAGAAGACGAGTGAATAAAAAGTGATTTAAAACTTAAAAAAAACACTAAATACCACATTTGAAATTTTTTGATATTTTGTTTTGCCAAGTATGTACATTATGTTGTAAAATTTTCAGCTGCGCATATTTGCACGAATGCAAGTTATTGGCATTTTTCGGTGAAGACTTGAGTGCAAATTCGCGATATTTTCACCGTTTGGTTGAATGACAATAGCAATCGTTCAACTAGAGCTCTGTTGCTGATGGAAAATTTTGTTAAAGATAGCTTCGGAAAATCAATTACGATTACTATTATATTCGAAATATATTCGAAATAGAGGTTTAAAGGAGTTTCGACAATACACTTTGATTTTTTCTTCGTACAAACCCAAAAGTTGACAACCTCACAACTTCGTTTGTATGGGAGGCGCCCTCTGGTGGTGAATTTTTGAACTTGAATTAATTGTGTATTTTTTGTACTCAGGAATGTTAACGATTGTTTAATAAATCATTCAAATCGGTTTAGTAGTTTCCCAGATACGATGTTTCCTCGCATACTTTACTACATTTACAAGTGTGGAGCCAGTTCCATTGAAAATGACTAGTTTTGTATGGCAGCCACCTTAAGAGTTGGATATAGCGGTTAGGTGTGTATAGAAAAAACATTCGGAAGGGAAAATAAAAGCGGTCAGTCTTATATATGGTTCTTCTGGGACCAACTTGAGAGAAGCGGGAGCCCACTTTCTAAAAATGATGATTTTGTATGGGAGCCTCATTAAAGGTTGGAAATAGGGGGTAGGCATGTTCGAAAGAAATATTCAGGAGGAAAAATTAGTGGGGGTCAGTGCAAGATTTTAACCCTCTAAGAGCAACTTCTGAGCAGCTATGGAGCAATTTATCAAGATTTTATTTTCAATTACTTTTGAAAAAATCGCATTTTATCTAGATATACATTTATTAATAAATTTATATTAAAATACAAATATTATGAACGTAGCTTTTATGAACTAAGATAATTTTCACTGTAAATATGAATTTTTTTTAAATCCGTTTGTATGGGAGGTGGTCGAAGTTTTGGTCCGATTTCATTGAAATTTTGCACAGTAAATTTTTTACTCATACAATAACTGTATACCAAATTACATTTATCTACGACCACTCCTTCTATTTTTGTCACTCCGCTATATGAACTCGCCACACTGTGCATCGCCATTTGCGGCAGTGGTAGCCACTGTTAGTTGCGCAACACTGTTGCCACTGTTGTTATGGTTTTTGGTTTTTATTGTAGTTATTCTTGCCTTTGTTGTAATTATTGTTTTCAATGCTTCTGCCTTCTTGTTTTGCTTAGCATATTGTTGCCGCAGCTATTATTGTTGTTGTTATTATTGCGCTGCTGCACATGTATGGCTGCTGTCGGCCACTTGTGCGGTTTCACCTGCAATTCCCCACCACATGCAACCAACACACACATACACAGCGCTAGTTGCTCGCAGAATTGTCAAAACGATTTATGTATGTTTGCCGCCAAAGCGTGCTGTGCGCTCATCAGCGGCAGTGCGCCGCGCTTCTGATGATTAATGGAGCGATTCCCTTGACCTCCATTCGCCAGTGATGCCAACAACGCCTCGAATCCATATCATAAATTCCCCACTGACTGACTAACAGACAGAAGAAGGACAGACAGTCAGACAAACGGGCTGACGAGCTGATGGCTGACGGCCGACGAATGTACACGCATGCAGGCGCGAAAGCGGCGGCTGCTGCCAGTCGCACAAGTCCCCATTGCGTTCAACTAGGGGTGGGATATGCGTATGTTTGTTGTTGTTGTTGCGAAAAATAGTCGGTGCGCCGAATTGCCGCAGCCAATTCATTCGAAACGGCATGAAAGCGAAATGAAAATTGTATGACATGGTTGACATGTCTTGGCAGCGTTTACTGTGGCCTGCGGTTTGGGGCGGCCGTATTTATGTACGTGCGTACGTATGTAATTCAATGTGTGCCTATGTTTGTATGTAAATGAGGCTACATTGTGCGCGCCGCAATTCGCATACGTGGCGCCTTATCATAAATTGCCGCCTAATTGTGCGTGCGGCATACGCCGACAGGGAATACCCGAACGTTTCCGTTGTTATTGCCTGAGTGGTTCTTGTCGATGTTGTTTTTGTTAATGTTAATGTTTTTGATGTATCATATGTGGCGTATACGCAATCAGCTCTGTGCTGCTCGCTACGACATTTTTTGTCAGAATTTGACATACGGCGGCACGAAAGGTTTGTGGACTGCGTCACGCGACTGTCGCTGCCTGTGTTACCTTTTCGCTTTTAGGCTTTCCGTTTGTTTTCGACAGTCTCGCGTGCAAGAGTTTCGTTGGCGTTTTACTGTACGATTTCGGTTGTACGTGGCGTGCTTGCGTTGTTGTTGGTCGCATTAAGTGTGTTGTCACGTTTATTTTGCATTCTTATTTGGTTATACTTTGTCGATTTGGAATTAACATGAGATATGGCAAAAATGTGCAGAATTGTTAGACGATTAATGGTAGAAACGAACGTCAGGAAAATGTTGCAGGTTATCCCATTCAGATCTGGGATTTGCAGACTTAGTTTCTTTGTAGATTGTTTCGGTTTTCTTGCTCACTGACTCTTGTTATGATTGAAAATCATCAAACATAATTTAACACAAATACATATATATGTACATACTTTTTACAAATTAATTAATCTTTAATTTTTTATAATTACATTTAATTATGTATTTTTTTTAGAAAAAGTTAGTGCCAGTAATATTTGAACCTAGATTAGGTTAGGTTATGTTGGTACAGAAGTAGCTGTAAGAGACACACTCGGAAGCCTATAAACAGACGCAATGTGACAGCGATAGAAGTAAAAGATGAGCGTTTCACCAGCCCGAGCTAGGATTCGAACCCAGGTCCTCGGTATGAGAAGCCAGTGCGCTTCTCACTGGACTATCGATGCTGGCATATTTATTTATTACTTAAATTGTATAAAATATTCATAATTGTCCACACACGGCCTGAAAAGGTTAAGGCTTACGTGAGCCATTATTGCTATCGTGTTGTTTATCAGTTAGTGTCAATCATTGACAAGAACATGAAAATTCTTTTAGTTGCAATTCCATGTCAACGCAATGACACATTAAAAGAGCAACTAGATACACTGAAAAAAATGTGCCCTACAGATTTTAGGGACTTAAAATGACAAGAATGTTAAATTGATATTATTCGAGGTCAAAATATTTAGGAAAGATCCAACTGATTATCTGATAAGCCCAAAGAAATATATTTGTATTAGTGAAAATTCATTCATTCAGTCATTCAAAATTCATTCATTTATTCATTCATTCATTCATGTCCACTTAACACCAATGTGCCGCAGCGGTTAGTGTGTTGGGCACAAGGTCAGGGTTGGGTAGGCCAAATCTTCACTAAATCCAAACCAAATATATACAAACAAATTATATATTTAAACAATAAAAGCTTCTAAGAAAAAAATAGTCTTCTGATAGAAATATTCGTTCATATTTAGTTGTTTTAAGTATGCTTTTACGTTTTGGTGTCTGTTAAGGCTCTTCTGTCAGCTTCAGATATAGTTATAGTTAGCATATTTTGTAAGAATTAGGTATATACTCGTATATACATGACTACCCAAAAGAAATGTGTGGTTCTTGATTAACATAAAAAAGTTTACAATAAAGATGGCCGTGGTGCCAATATTATGACGAGTACAAATTGTTTCACTTATTTGAACCATAATTTTATTGCATGGGACATTCCACCATTTTGTTGCATGCAATATTTTCCTTATTTGCTTGCATGCTATATTTCAATGAATTCTCATTCAATGAATGCTTGTTTGTTCCACAGTATTCCAAGCGGCTTCATATTTCTTCATAAATAAAAAAAGATTACTATTTTGTCAAAACATCTTTCTATTGCATTAACACAACACCCCTAAAATGATTCAATGAAGTGTAGACCACACTCTCGATTACTTTTTTGCAATTAGTTTTAATTTTTCATTTAAAAATTTTCTTTAAAACCCCACTGAAACTATTGTGTATTATTTACGTTTAATTTTTTTTAGCATTATGGCATAAATTACAAATAATATTTCAGATTTCTCTCAAAAATGCCTGTAATCCTTCAATAAAATGGAAATTTCTCAATGATTCATAGATATTAATTTGATATCCTTCAAAGTAATCTCAATTGCAGCCAATACACAATTTATTTATTTATTTATTTATGTATTCAGCTCCTTCTTTATTAAAATCGGCCAGTTTCTCATTGAAACAAAAATCTGTCAACATGTGGCGCACATTATTGGACATCGACTGCACTGCACAGCAGACGCGTTCAAAAATATCGCATGCAAGTTTTCCTCAACTGTAGGAAACGATTCTCTCTCTTTCCCATTTACGCTCGCAAGTAAACGCTCTCTCATTCTATGTTTATATGAATACGTTGAACTTGCCAGTTGCAACCTGTGTACATGGCACGCGAGCACTTTCAACATCTTCAGCCAATTCCGTAAATGGTGCGTGAAATGTTGGCAGTGCACCTGACGTCTACGTCGGATAATCGCTCGCCATTACTTTGGGTCGTGTAATATTTGCTGATCTTACTTGAGTGCGGCCACGCGCAAAGTGTGAAATTTCGCCATGAATGAATGCGAAATGTCTTTTATAAGTATTTTAAAATATCCACGAGAGAAATTTAAAGTCAAGTAGTCGCACCTCAACGCATGAACTGTTTTGTTTTTTTATAAAGAAAATTGCGCATTGTTTTGCTGAAATGGATATGTGTGACGTGCGACACCCAGCCACGCGTCGGTTTATGGCTCTTTGAAATAATTTGTTGCTTGTTTTTTGATGACATTTTTCATTTCCAAGGAATTAAACATTTATTTTTAGCGTCGATTTTATTAAGCGAAAATACGCCACGCGAAAAAGTAGCTGACTGAAATTTTTGAAAAACGAATAATAGTAAATTTTGTGCAAAATTGTTGCTGTATAATGCCATAAATTAAGTCAATGTTTTGTCAAAGTGGGTTTTAAGTCAAATAAAGTTTTTCTTAACCCTTTGTTGATCTCGTCAGATTTTTGTGATGAAATACTTGTATAATTATTTCTCACTTGAAGTACTTTCACCATATTTTAAGTCAATTGACCTATTAAATCATGTTTTCCCATACAAACTCTTAACCCATCGTTAACCCCGTCAGAAATCAATTTTTGAAAAAGTTTAAAACATGTGTCTGATTATTTTTTATTTCAAGTGTTTTCATGTCATATGTTTTCACAGTTTCTTCATACAAACTCTTAACCCGTCATTGATCCCGTTAGGTTTTGATTTTCGAAAAATTTAAAAATACGTATCGCATTATATTACATATTAAGTGCTTTTACCAATTTTGAAGTCAAAAGGCCCATAAAATCCTGTTTCTCCACATACACTTTAACCTATAGTTGACGCCGTTAGGTTTTGATTTTCGCAAAATGAAAAACACGTATCGAATTATTTTTCACTAAGAGTACTTTACCCAGTTTGAAGTCAAAAGGCGTAAAAAAATCATGTTTCTTCATACAAACTTTTAACCCTTAGGTCACCTCTTTAAGTTTTGATTTTGAAAAAAATTAGAAACGCGTGTCAAATAATTTTTTAATTTAAGTATTTTCGCCAAATTTTAGGTCAATAGGCCCATCGGTTCAGTAGTCTGCTAGTATGCGCGCCTTAACCCATTGTTGACCCCGTTAGATTTTGATTTTCGAAAAACTTAAAAATACGTATCAAATTATTTCGAATTTTAAGTATTTCCACCAAGTTTGAAATCCATAGGCCCATTAAATCAAAATCTTCATGCCACACCCTAACCCATGTTTTACCCTTTTAGACCCCGAATTTCAAAAAATTCCATCTAAGCGCAGGTGCATTGTTCAAGATGCACCTACAGTTCAACTTTTATGTTTGCAGCTTCGGCGGTTTGGGCTGGGCGACGAGGAATCAGTCAGTCAGTCAGTTGTCAATTGTCTGTCAATTATCCGAATATAGATTGCACTCACAGTTGGGTCCTCGCAGCGCTTGCATTTGCACACAAAGTGCTTCGTTAAGCTGAGGAACATGCGGCGCGCCAACGTGCTCCAGAGCAGCTTCGTGTACGAGGTCGTGATCTCCTCGCCCTGCGCTATGGGCCGCGTTGCCGTCACCACGATGGTCTCGCCGTCCAGGAAGTGGTGGCTGGCGTTGGGCGTGCACTGGTGGTTCACGAGGCCGGCCAGCGGGAAGAGCGCCCTCACCAGCACCTCGTGGCCGTCCACCTTGCTGCGTGCCTCGAAGGCGTTCGTGTTGTAGGCGCAGATGGTGCGGTGCAGGTACTCGAGCGTTTTGGGCTCCTGGGGAAAGTGCTCGAAGCAGGCGGCGGCGCGCTCCACCTCGAGCTTGTAGTACCTGTCCGCATTGGCTTGCAGGGCGTAGAGCAGCTTGCGCTCCGCCTCGTTCAGGAGGAAGCAGCGCGCCACGGACAGAATGCGCAGCGCGTGCGGCCGGATTTGCGTGAGGTCCTTGGGCTGCCACTTGCGGAAGAGTTGGCACTCGATGGCGTGCCGCTCCGACTGCGAGCAGTTGCGGCAGACGGGCAGCGAGCAGCCCGCCGCGCACAGCACCTGTCCGATGGGGCCCTCCAGCAGCCGGTAGCAGAGAGTGCAGGTGTTCAGTTTGCTGCTGCCGCGCGCGGTTGGGCCGACGAGCAGCGTGTGCTCGCGGAAAAGCTCCGTGCCGGCGGCAATGTCACGCCGCGCAAATACACCGCGCCCCGAAATGGGCGAGTCGGCCACCTGCCAGCAGGGATCCTTGTCGCGCAACTCGCCCAAATGCTGGTCGACGAGGTCGGCGAGTGTCTGCGTGGCGGCAGTCAGTTCCAGTGGCATTTTTTCAATTTTGTATTTCGAGTTTTTGTTCTTGTATGAAACTGTTTTAATGAGTGCAAAAATGAGTCGTTTTCGTCAGAGTTATTTTAATTAATGCACACAACACACGTTGACTTAATTAAAAGCTGACACCGAACACTAAATTGGTGCTTTTGCGTAATCAATTAAATGAGCAGCAAAGAATAGAAATCGCGAAAATAATTGGCGCTTTTCCTCGACCAAACCCAAACGAAACTCAACCGCAACTAAGCGGCCGGCCGATTAGTTAGTTGTATATTTTTTTTGCGTGAACTTTTTAATTTTCGATTTTTAATTCGCTCTCGACTGTGTCTGGTTGCCAGGGAAGCGGCAGCAAACCGATGGTGCTCGCTTTTGTGTGTTCCTCGGTGGAAGTGGCCAAGCGGTGCGTCAGTAATGAGCCAACTTTAGACTGACCACATGCTGTGTTGGGTTTTGGAAAAATCCAAAGCAGACAGCATGTTTTCTGCGATTGAAACTCAGTGCACTTGCGATTAGTTTCAGTTAAGTTTAGTGCCGCTTGTTGCACTTTTAACACTAGAATGCCCAAAGGAATTAAAATTACTTTAATGAGTTTCTTTTATTATTTTATTGCCTTGCTTTCTGAAGGAAGATCTTTAGTGTGTAAAATCAAATAAAATAGTTAAAAATATTGTAAACAAGATTTCATAGAAAAAATTGAAGATTGTATTGGTAAAAGTAATAATATAATTTTTATAATTATATTTCATGCAAATAATTAAAATCAAAATATTTATTCAACGATCTAAGTAAATCATTTACCAATTTTAATTTCAATCAAAAATGAATAGAGACTGCTTTCATAGATCAAAATGATTTAAACGTTCAATTGAAAACATTACTTTACATTGCTTAAATCATTTATCAACAACATTTCCATCACTTTTCCCTTGTAGCAACCACTGCCGACACCAAATATCCGTTTTGCTTTAAACTTTTGCTCACAATGCTCGAACAGTTCCTATATGCCGCGTAGCGCACTTTCAAAGATCGCCCAATTGATTGAAATGTCTTTCTTTGCGCTCAGTGGAGCGAGATGAATGTTGGGAACAATTAAGATATCGTCTCTAGGATTTGTTGAATTGCCGCCAAAATCTAGTCTTCAGTGAAGAAGACTCTTGTAAGGTGTGAAGAATTTGAATGAATATCAACGATTCAGCCTAAAAGTGTGCTACAAAGTTTTGCAAAAATGTTTGAAATCATTCGAAAGCTTCAGCGATCGTGTGCTTTTGCATAGGGTGCGTTAAGAACAAGTTTTTTGAATATGATTTCAATATTTTGAATTGAAATTCAAGTCAAAAGCTTTCCTTAACGATTCGCTCTTTTTTTACAAATAAATATGCACTTTATGCAATGTCTGTGGAGAGCATTACTGAAGTCATAGTCGATAGTGAGTCGAATACTCGGTCCCGACTCATAGTGCTTTACAAATTGCACATATAATTTAATAGTCCTCGCTGGTGCAAAGGCAACGAGAAAGAGTGAGATTCTGGCCCATACCTTAATTTATGGAATGGTTTTTCTGCTATTCCTTGGTGAACTCAAGTCAAGTGTCCACAAGTGATTTCTTTACATCCCTATACACTAACCATTATATCCTCCACGAACCAACGCAATGGTTTGTATTAATATGTCGAAAAAAAACGCATCGAATTTTCATATTCGCTAAATCGTTATAAATATATAAAAGGTATAACTTGTTTATGGAATGTTTTTAATATAATAATGAGTAACAAAGTAAAGTAAATAAATCCTCAAGAGACTAAAATAAAAAAAAAAAATTGGGATGAGAATCTGTAGTATTGACAGTTTAGAGACGATAGAGACGTCTACTAAACAGGGAGCTTCAGATGCCAGCACTGGAATTTCAAAGAATGTTTAAGTTAAGCAGTGTTATGTGCCTCTGGTTTCTGATTAGCATTGCTAGGGTTGAATTAAGTCTTATTTGGTAGAGGTATTATAACAGCGATAATTCTGCATAATAGCAGTGTGAAGTCTTCAAGCTAGAGAGATACTTTTCGATTTTAAGAGATCTTCCTGCAAACAAAGACAACGACAGTCCAAATTCGCTTTGATTGAGGTCTTTTAAAAGACTTTGATCCAAGGCTTTGAACCTTTCGAACCATCCAAAAGCTGATATAGGCGTGAAACTAGAAATCCTATACAATTCTATTCCAATTAAATTTCCGATCCGATGTGTTTTTAAAAGTACTTTAAAATGTTGAGGACATACACATTTCAAAGATTTTTTAAATATATATGATTGTGCTATGACGAATATATGGGCATTAAATAAAAGAGGAAACTTGAAGCTTTTTTCATAAAATTTCTATTTTTAATTTTTTGGAATCAAAATAAGTCAGTAAGTAGATAACATGTAGTAGAATACTTAATATTTTATCTTTCCATCAAATTTTCAAGACAAAAAATTAACATGTATTCCAAACTAAATTCTTGCTTATGGATGAAAACTTCTTTTTTTTTATTCTAAACTAATAAAGAGAGAAGAATACAATTTTGAGGTATCAGACCAAGATTGAAAACATATTAGTTTTCCAAAAGGATTCGTTAAAAAAATTCAAGCATATCGAAGATACACATTTTAAAGGACCTTACTGACATATTTTGGTCCTGAAAGTTCAAAATAGGAAATGTACTTTTAATGCGATAATGTGCTTCTTTCATTTGATACCCATATCTTTATCATTGAACAACCATAAATATTTCAAAAAAAATTCTTTGAAATATCTATGTCCTTAAAATTTAAAAGTCCTCTTAAAAGGACATTGGATCAGAAAATAAAAAATTGAGTGTACCATGTTACTATGAATGACATTTAGTTACACGCCAATATAATCTTTTGGATGGGTCTCGATAAAAGTGAGTTTTTGTCGCACGGTGTTGTCTATAAAGATTCATTTGTATATTGGAGGTTTCTTTAGAAAATTATTATTTTCTCAACCATTCTTTATGTGTTGTTTCTTTTTTCTTTCAGTATTGATTTGTTGCCACATAGACTTGTTTTGTGTTTCTAGCTGCAAACAAAGACAACGAGAGGCTAACTTCGCAGTATTTAGTTGAGGTCCTCTGAAAGACTTTGATCTTAATCCAACTAAGTGACGAGATTCGTTTGCATCTTGAAAATTTATTTTAATTTATTTTATTTTTTATTCATTCTCTACGTATTAATTCTTCTTCTTTCCTTCTTTCAGTATTCGCTGTCGCTTGAAACGCACTTCAATGCTGTTTGCTGTATTTCTTCACTTTTCTCACAGCATTATTGCGTGTTTCGGTCATAGTAAGCTAATCGAAATGTATAAACTCTTAATGAAAAATTGAAACGAAAATTAGTTGGATACACTTTTCACTGTCCTCATCCATCTCCAACCAACAACACGCACTGGGTTGGCACTGCCAAATTTTTTGTTTACAAAAATTTACCTCAAAATTTAACGTCGTTTTCGGCTCATTTGCAAAATATAATTTTTAATTTACTTTGCAACGAAAATGGCCGATTAATAACAATGAATATGTGTGTCCGTGTATGTGTGTGTGTGTGAGTGTGTGTGATGGTGTTAAATTAGCAACATTTTCGCACATGCAATGCGCATTAAAATGCACATAAATTGATGAAAATATTTCGCGCAGACTAAGCAACGCAGGTGAGACGGCGGGAACGGACAAAACTTCGATTGGCGAAGAAGGCGGTGCAGTGTTGTTGACTTTCTGTTATGACAAATCGGCAACACGACAAGCTGCAACACAAAACTTGGCCAACACAGCCACCACACACGACTGAAACAAAACAAACGGACATGAAGCCAAGTGAGGAGATGGCGCACTGTGCACGGTGGTTGAATGTCGAAATGACACGATATGAAAAATTGCTGGTGTTGCTTGCCAAAACAACAACAATTGGACTTATTAATTGCAAGCAACATATTTCTTGTTTTTGTTTTTGGCTTCGCTTTGTTGTTGTTTAGAAAGTGAAGTATATAAACCGGGTAGACAGATGGACAGACAGGCGGACAAATGTGCGAACGCATGAGTGGCCGGCGCTGGCGGCGGAGCGGAGCGGACGATCGCCGGCGACATGGCATGGATGAATGGGCGGGTATCTATGTCTAGCGGTGACACATTTTCGAGCGCCGCTACGAGTACAACAACGCTGCGTGCGTGTGCTTGGACATCATTAGAGATGGCGACAAATGAGCGAGCGGCGCGCAGCGGTGCAAAGACAAAAGAAAATCGTCATCGGTGCCTACGAAATATACCAAATTCATGCATTGCTACGAAAATACAAACAAATCAAAATCAAAAATCAAACACAAACAAAGCAAAACAAGTCACGTAAACGCAAATGAGCGCAAGAAAAAATCATCGGTGTTCATAAACTTATTTGACATGGAACGCCCACTTTGGCAACAACGGCAGTGCCGAAAATACATTAAATTAGGAAAATATTTACGCAATCGTGGCAAATACACACGCAGGCATCAAAAGGATTAAAACTAATTGGAAGTTTTGGGTGAAATCGAAAATCGCGCAAGATTAAAAAACGATTTTTTAGGATTAGCGCGACTCGGCGATTTATGTGGGAATGCGGCCTCGTCCCACGACACTGACGACTATTCGACGCGGGGGCGTGTGCATTCTTTTGTGTCACACATACTACACATAAAAAAACACATACATATAGATATCCGATTAGGTATTGATCGTTTATTTACAAATAACTTGTGTTGTGTAGTGTTTAGTACAAAAGAATAGAGAGTTGGCCGCTTGTCTTTTCAGTTAATTTACTGTTAATGCACCGTTAACATGGAGCGGATTCACACTTAAATTTACAACAAAACATTTACAGAGAGCATCAAGAAAACACAAAAATTCAGTTGCATTTTTCAGCCGCTTGCGTACACATTTCCGTATATGTAATTATCTTTCATCGTTCATTTTCATATTGATTGGCACTCGCACCTCGTCCTAAATGTAGAACACTTCACTTGGCCTTCTGCGTCTCCAGATACGTTCGCATCACGCAATCGCCCACGCCCAGCTTGTCCAGCACATCCAAAATGTCCTGACAGAACTTTGCTTTGGCCGCCAACTCTTCGTCGCCGCAGTCCTCTTTGCCCTTCGACAGACGATCGATCACCTGCAGTTTCGCTTCGATCACTATGTGATTGCTGTCCGGCAAGAAGTTGGCGCTCTTCAGGCTGAGAAACGTCACCAGCGACTTGAGTGAATTCGACTCGATTTTCGTTCTGATGGCGCCGGCCGCAATGTCCTGCGATTTGGTCATTTGTCCGTGTTCCGACTTTTGCTTGCACACCAGGCAGTTCCAGTTCGGATGCGGCATGCGAGTGGTTTCGGGCACCACCAGACCGGGACATTTCAAGTCGCGACAGTAGAGCGCAGAGATGAATGCGCCTTTCTCCTGCAAGTGGCGACATGAAAAGAGAGAAACAACAGAATGTGAAAATTAGTGATGGGGAAACATGTAGAGAGGTTCAAATTTTATGCAACTGGCAGGACAGTTCTATGCAGAACTAAGCCCGAGCTTTGTGTGTGTGTGCGTGTGATTTCTGAATCGGAATTGAGACCCGCTGATTAAAAACACAGATTGGCCAGATTTCTCAGCTGTTTGCTATGGCGGCTGACTGTGCGAGCAGCTCAGAGCCGAACCCTCGAGTCTCTGATGGATGAAAATTCCACTTACAAGTTTCATCAGTTTTGCGATTTTGAATTAAAGAAAGTCAAGTCAAGCTTTGCAGATATGTAGAAGTGGCTGCTTCTGCTCACTTGGGCCATAGGGACCCATTGTGATATAACAAAATCTTCTTCCTCACAAAACCAGTTTGAGCTTCTAACGAAGCTTTGCGCTTTGCTGTCCCCTCGACTAGATGCACCAGGTTGTCAAAGGAGTTATAACCTAAGAGAAGAAGAAGCCAACTTTAAGGAGCCCAAGTCAGTGGCGGATTCAGGGGGGTTGGGGACTGAACCCTCCCCCCCCGAAATATTAGGATCGACTTTAAAACTACACACAAATTAAAAGGCATTTTTTGGCATTTTATTAGTATTAATGAATTACTTTTTGAAACCCCCGAAATATTTTTTTTAATACGCCCCTGGCCCAAGTACTTCGATATTCTTCTTGGTGGTAGCAGTTCGAACTATTAACACTAGATAGACCCTTGCGGTCACTTTGACGGTTTTTAATTTTTAAATATCTGTATTTTCTTTAGTATTTCTGTCAACTTTTGCTTTGGTGACTTTTATTTTTTTGTAGTAGAAAACTGTATATTTAAATAAATGTCGATTTTTCGAGATATCAGCGGATATGAGCGGCGGTCTAGTGTTAACGAGGCTAAGTTGACTGTGAGTAATCCTATCAGCTAGATCCTGGACCTAGATCTAACAAAGTTATCCCAGTGAGCGCCCCTTCTCCCAGAGAGTACTGAATAGGTAGATGGAGAACATTTTCTACATATTTTTCCTTTCTTCTTCATTGTCCTTGAATGAAATTGCGCCCAATTAGTGCTGCGTATTTATTTTTGGAATCGTCCTTATATTCTTCCACGCATTTTCTTTTTTAGAGAACTTTATACCCCGGTGTGCTTTGTCTAACAATAGTAAAGACGTTATATATCTTATATGAAAATTGAGAAAATTAATTTTCTAACAATAAATATTAATTTTATTGGTCAATGAAGTTAGCCAGAGGAACTTCAAAGATGCTTCTAAGATTAAAAAATAAAATCCAGTTCATTTATTGAAGGCATCTAAAATTGCTGATCATCTACGTTAAAAAAACTCAAATCTCTAAATCTCTCATACCTCTGTGTTGGACACAGGCAGTCTATACAACTTTTGATTTTTATGATTTTACATTCACGCCGCCACTTGCGGCAAATGAAAGCAAACAAGATCTGACCAAACAAACAAACAAAAACAAACAAACAAACAAACCACCCCAACAGCAAAGAAATAATCAAACAAAGGAAGCAAGCAGCAACCCTGAACTTCAAAATGCCTTCGTTATTTATTGACTCTTCCTGTTGATCTCGAATAATCAAATACGTAAAAAAATGCCATAAAACTGCACGCGCCCCCAACAACAACAACGCTCTGCTGCTTTGTCCGCTACGCCCCGCACACGTACACAGCTGCAGCTCGCGTCTCAGTCGGAACTCATTCGATTGCACTCGAACTGTCTTTCTTTGTTGTCTTTGCGCCATCGATGGCCGCTTCCGAACGGTCGTTCCGGCAGTTTCGAGCGTCGCCTTAATTGTTCACAATTTGTTTGCCTTCCTCAAAATTCGAGCGTTTGGCAGTTTGTTATATTTTTAACGAAAGCCAGTCATTAACCCATCTTTTACCGCCCCTAGATCCCGTGGACCGATTTTGAAAATTTTCAGAACACAGCCTATTTAGAGCCTCCGTATGCCATTTATGCTTTCAAAAAATTTTTATAATTTTTTTTGTGGGTTGGAGCAGGTGTGTCTTTAAAGACACGCTGGCAAAATACGTAAGCCAAATTCGGCAAAATTCCACATTTTCCAAGTTTAAGTTACTGTAACTTTTTAAATACGCATCGGAAGTAGTTGCACCCCAGGAGGAAGTTGAAGATAATGCGATTCTCTGTACATATAGATAAAAACATACCATATTTATTTTATCGGTAGATCGAAATCAGCATTATAGTGGGCCTACCTACCTGCATTGGCATATAAATATATGCAACATTGATAAAGAGAATAAGACTTGTATTGCAAATAATTTAACAAAATACGTAAGGAAATAGTTGTTAAGTGAACAGACTTTTATTTGGAATGACATATATGTAAATATATATAATATAAATGTAGTATACATATATTCATATATGTAATACAGATAAATATACATTTTTTCGCAGGTATTATATGTATGTACGTAGAAAACATTAAAAAGAATTGATGCTATACATAAGAATTATCCAAAAATTTGAGGCCGATTTATATTTAGAACATCATACATTGCTATATGCGTATATATGCGCAAGTCAACAATACTGAACATACCCATAATGACGCATCCCTGATTTTCTAGTACCCAGCTGATAGGAATTAGACCAGATATTTGCAATTCGGCGTATTTGCTCAAAATTTGTCAATTGATGAATAGATGGTGCCTTACTTTGGCCGACATTAGGCAAAGATGTTCATGAAAAACAAACCTGTGCGCTTTGGGTAAAAAATTGGTGTTTGTATTCCACAGAGGGCTCCTTATTCAAAGTAATACCGTACACGGGCGCAAGCGCTATTCATAATCGTCAAATAGGCCTTGGCGCTCAAACAGTTCTCAGACTTTTGTCAGTTGTGGACAACCCACGAAGCCATCATGTATATTTCGATAATTTTTTTACGTCTTACTATTTGAAGTGTCTTTTGAATGAACGAAATTTTTTTGCTACTGGAACCATAAGACATAACAGAATGGATGGTGCTGCCCTTAAAACAGGCAAAAATTAAAAAAAGGCGAATATGGTTATGTGTTAGACAAAACAAATGACATCTTAATTGTACGTTGGCAGAATAACTCCGAAGTTAGTGTAGCCACTAACATTGATTCAATTTCACCAGCTTATGATGCAAAACTGTTCGATAGAAAGCAAAGGAAAACTATCTATGTGCAATTACAATAACTTTATGGGCGGTGTGGATTTACACGACAACGCAGTCGCTAATTATAGAATCTTCAACCGTGGCAAGAAATGGTGGTGGCCATTGTGGTTAAATACTCTTAATAGCACAATTGTTAATGCTTGGAAACTGCACGTACTTTGTGCTAAAGTTAATAACGAACAACCTATATCTCAATTATCATTCTTGTCCTCTGTAGTAAAGGAGTTACTACTTTACACCGGGTTAGAACAAAATGATGATATGTATGTATGTTTGAAAATGAGGAACCACCAACCTTGCCACGTATAAATCAATTAAATCACGTTGTTCAAATACTTTCACTGAATAAAAGATTGAGATACAAGTAATGCCATATGAGCACCCGATTTCAATGCACGAAATGTAATGTAACTTTAAATCCTAAGAGCTGCTTTGAAATGTATCATAATAATAAGTAAATGCATGCAGAGTGCTCGTAAATATATATATATATATATATATATAAGTAATGATGATTACAAATCAGAGTAAAAAACAGTTATAAACTAGATTACATTACATTACATTACTTTTACAGTCCGCTTACATACACAAACATATGTACATTATAAAACCATATGCACGAAAATGTACATACATCGCAAATATATATCCATATATATTTCAATCAAAATAAAAGTCTGCTAACTTAAAAACTGTGTTTCTTGTCAAAAAGGGCACTGGTTACGTATTTTGTTAAATTATAATATATGCAGTACAAGTCTTATTTTCATATAGTTATATGCCCGTGCAGGTAGGTAGGCCCACTATAATGCTGATTTCGATCTACCGATAAAATAAATATGATATGTTTTTATCTATATGTACAGAGAATCGCATTATCTTCAACTTCCTCCTGGGGTGCAACTACTTCCGATGCGTATTTAAAAAGTTACAGTAACTTAAACTTGGAAAATGTGGAATTTTGCCGAATTTGGCTTACGTATTTTGCCAGCGTGTCTTTAAAGACACACCAAAATATTTCAAGTTAGAACACGCTTAAAACTTTAGAAAACTGAAAGTTTTATAATTTGTATGTCAACTTTGTTCTTTTGGTAAGCAGTATTAAGTGTTTTATTTAAAAACAAAGTTCATTTTGTATTTAAAAAAAAAATTTTTTAAAACCCTTAAAAAAGGTGGTCCTGTTTATACCAGTTTTACACTAAGTGAAACCCTAAAATTCGGAAATAGTTGTTCGCAGTTTGAAAGCCAACGAATGTAGGCTTCCGATAATGTAAAAATATTTAATATGCGTTAGAAACTGTAATTTTAAGAATTTTTCAAAGTTGCCGTGTCTTTAAAGACACGGCGGTAAAAAATGGGTTAAGTTTGCACCTCCACGTTTTTTTTCATTCCATAAATTAAGTTTCGAATTTTTTGTGTAGATAATTTCCCGCTTGATGGAAGTCGATTTGCTTTCTGACAGCAGCAGCAGCGACAACAACAACAGCGCAGCATTTCTGTTATTGTTGCTGCTGCTGTGCTTTGTGCGGATTTTTGCACTCGGCCACTCGATTGAAAGTCTAAAAAAAAAAATATGTGAGTGTGAAGTATGCTGCGCCACAATTTAGCCGCTGGCGATGGCTGAGGCCGTGTCATAAAATAGCCACGCAACAACATCACTTCGGCATTCTCAGCGTCCGTCACACAAATCATGCTGACCGGTAAGCGTGTAGCCTACGTCGAGTCCCCCGAATGGCCGCCCACCGCTGCTGGTGTCGAGCAGCAAAATCATTTTCTGATTCGAATCACATCAAAATCAAAATCAAAATCACATTCCAAATAAAAATAAAACATTTAACATTTTGTTTATAGACTTTAGTTGTTTTTTACTTTGTTTTTGTTTTTGCTTTCCGATTTTTGATTTTAATTTGCTAATATATTTTATTTTCGTTATTTTGGGTGTTGTTTTTTTGCTGTTAATTAGTGAAATATGTGAATATTTATGTGAACAATTTGTAGGCAAAGGCAGCCCAACAAACAAAAAACAAATGTGCGTGAGGAAGAGATTTTTTTGTAAGACATTTGTAGGGAATTTCGAAAAAAAATTAAGAAAAAATGTCGAGCATCATTTGGCTCGTGGAAGAATAATGCGAGCAGTTTAGTGTGAGGAAAATGTGACGAAATACAAAATCCGAAAATGTATTGGAAGAAATGTTATGGTGATTTAAAAGTCTTAAGTCATTAAGGTCAACAATGTTCGAAATAATTTAATTTAATTTGTGAAATTCAGTTATGGAATGGATCGATAAATCTTATTGTGGCATCAAATGGAGATATTTTAGGGTTAGTGAAATTTAAAAAGGTATAAATTTAAAATGGTATAAAGATCGAAATCTACTTTAGTATCGAATTGTTTAAAAAAGTTTTGTAGCCTTAATTATGATCCCTCAAAACTACGAAACAGTTTTAACCGCATTTCATATATGGGTTCACACTAATAGCTAAATGTTGATTACAACAACATGTTGATCGACAACAGATTCACTTCCATGTTCCCAGAAGAGTGGAATGAATAGAAAAAGTATCGATTGAAACATCATTTCACATTTAAGCAGACGGTTTCAGTGTACATAGTTAGAGAGATAACAGGGTTAATTGTGGAAACTCCTTATCTGCCTATTTGACTACTTCAAGCTATGATAATGGCCAGACTGTAGGCCCCGAATTTGTTCAGAAAGCCATGTCCCTTGCTAGTGTATCCAGCACAAAAGTCTGTCTCTGATTGCTGCTGCCTTCTCAACTGAAACATTGGGTACCTGCCCACAGAGGCAATTACGATGTCGCTGAACTACCAACATTATGGAGCACTGACCTTCCCCTTACCGCGACAAGGCATAGCTTTAAGCAGCTTTATATGAAAGGCGGCAGAAATCTCTAAATAGAAGACAAACTTTTTCAGCAATAAACAAGTGATGACGAACCAAAAAGTCACAATTTATTTAAGCTCGAATTCTGTCAGCACATAGGAGTCGTCGTTCCAAATCAGAAGATAAGACAGACCAACACTTCATGTACCAGTGTCCGTCCCTGAACAAGGAAATATAAGATACTCGATCAATTGAGCTTTCAATTGTAGACATAAGACAAATAGCGAGGATCATATTGGAATCCTTATTGTTCCCAACACCGTAAAAGGGGAGTTACGGCATCACAAACAACCATCCCTTTGTGACGAAGTGTGCTTTTTTTAAAAGCGGGCTGCTCTCCTCTAATCTAACAAAACGTAATCATGTCAGAGTTTTCGTGGATTTCGTCTCAAGATAAGTCCCAGACAAATTCGATACAAACGAGTATCGAATGTCGTAGTAACTATTTAAATATATTTTTTACATTACATAACAAACATTTTCGCAGGATTTCTTTCAAAATACAAATGTTAGGTTTCCTCGGGTTGGGTTAGCTTGCCGATCAATCAGCGAATAAACTTGGTATTCTAAAGAATTGCATAGAGATGCTTAACCCTAGAAGGGTAACATTCGTCGTTTCGACGAACACCCTATACATTTCTTCAAATTTTTCCTTATTCTCTGATCTGATTGCTTTCTCTTTTCGTGTGAAAAAAAATGTCTAAATATAATTAAAAGTTTCAGTTTATACGTTTATATCTTCCAAAAATTGGAGTTGAATACGACTTCGTCGATTCGACGAAGATTACCAACCCTTCCAGGGTTAAAAGTGTTGAAAGATAAATCGAATAAATCTGGTCAGTTCGTTGAGTTCGTTCGTTCAAAAACGCTCATCAAATTGTTAGTTTCGAATTGGAGGGCATTCGCATGGGAGATTTCCACAAATTCTATTCCCTTTTCTATATTCTTGCACAAATTTCATTCCATCTTTTTTACACTTCACTTCAAACTCCCCTCAGCAGACACGAATTGCCTATCAACTTACCGTCGGATCGGTGCATCGGGGGCACTTGCAGATGAAGGTTTTCTTCGTCTTCAGGAACAAGTGACGCGCAATGTTGTTGGTGAAGAGCTTCGTGTAGGTGGTGGTGATCTCCGTGCCCGCCGCTATGTCCACCGAGGCGCGCATAATCATGTTGTTGGTCTTCTCCTCGAACGTATAGTACGAGTTGGGAATGCAGTCGTGATTCATGACGGCGAACAGCGGGAACAGGGCGCGATAGGGGAACGCCTGATTGTCGTTGGTGTGGTCGGTCTCGTCGAAGCCGTTGGTGCGCAGCACGGCCACGGTGCGATTCATGATTTCGATCAGTTTCTTGTCGGTGGGGAAATTCTTGAAGCATTTGGCCGCGTTGCGCACCTCTGTGCGATGGTTGTTGTCGAGGTTGGCCTGCAGGCAATAGATGACTTCGCGCTGCTCCTCGGTCAGGACGATGGCGCGCGCCACACATTTGAGCCGTATCAGCACCGAGTTGGCTACGTCCGGCTCGTTGGGCTCCCACGACTTGAACAGGTCGCAGATGGCCTTGTGTTGGTTTTTCTTGCTGCACAGCGAGCAAACGGGCAGACCGCAGCCGTTGCGGCAGATGAAGCGCGTGTCGGGCAGCATTTTGTAGCACTCGGAGCAGGTGTTGAGCGTGTCCTGCTTGCGTGCGGCCGGGCCCATGATCAGAGCACTGTCGCGGAAAATCACATCGCCGCGCTTTAGGTTGCGCGTAGCGAACACGCCGCGTCCGGATATCTTCGAGACGCCAATCTCCCAAGCGGGATCGGCGTCCTTGAACGGCTCCAGATGGAGCTTGAGCAGCTCGGCTGTGCGTTTCGGACAGATCATTGTTGGCCTCTGATCGTCGGATATTCTTCCAATTCCAATTAAGCACTCAGAGTTTTGAGGTTGTCGATTCGATTAAACGCACCAAAATGTATTGTATACAGTTTTCAACTATTTTGGATTTCAAATTTGCAAATTCCACTCAACACACAATATATATCTTTTTTAATGCTACTTTTGTCTTTCACTTTCAAAATATAATAAGTGGAACTTATTGCGATTGTTTCGGTTGAGGCGAATTTTTGTATGTTCCGCGGCGCTGCCGTTTGCAAACTGTCGCCGTATTCCAGCTTACAACGCTTTTATTTCGAAAGTGCCGAGTTTTTCGAATATTTTTGTGAAATTTCTTGATCTCAAAATAAATGGCGTCGCTAAGCGATGCGCAGCGCGGCCCAGAGCGTTGCGGCGCTGCGATTCGATTCGATTGCGAGAGTGCGAATGTGTGAGCGAATTTTGCGAAATCATCTTTTGGATTGGCTTAATTTTATGAAAAATTTAATTTGATTCACCAGAGTGTATGCCACGAGTATGCACGAGCATGCGACGAGCCGGAGATGGCCACTTGTGAGAGTATCTCGGCGGACAAGCGAATCTGAAGGGATTGATGGTGTGCTGTCGCTGAAAGAGTAATCGGCTCAGTTTGGACAGCTGACTTTGGATTCAATACTCTTCTCTCGTTATGCTGATTTGTTGTTGTACTACTTGCAACGACTTCTGAGAGGATCCGTTTGTGGCGAGGAAAAGACTGTAAATTCTAGGCTTCCTGTTCTTTACTAACCTGAGCTTTCTAATTTGAACGTCTGTAAAACTCTCATAAGTCACTGCGCCGTAAATGGAGAAGTCTTAGAAGATCTTTCTTGGGATGGATTGTGATTTGAACTCAGTCACGGCGGCTATACTTACAATTGAATGAGACAATCTAAATAAATCAAATCTGGTGACTATGTAGACGCTTCTTCATAAAGTCCAATTACTAAAAGTCCTCCACAACTGACTGACAAAAATAGTTACTTGCAAACCTTTGAAGAATCTGAGCAATTAATCGATAAAGAAATCAATCAAAGTTGAAATTTGTAACTAAAAGTAACATCAGATCACCAAAACCTGTAACAAACCACAATCGTAGCCAAAGCATTTGTTTTTGTATTCGGTTTCCGTACTCGCCTACTTCTCGCACTAATTGCTTGTCATAATTTTTCACTCTCCTGCACTGACGTCTCCCACAATGCGGCTCGGCATGTTGGCAGCCAGCGGCCGCTGTGCGCACAGGTGGATCCGATCCCGAGTGCACGCGGTGGTTGTTGCTTTTTCTGTTCTTGCTCGCAGCGATCGCACTTCTAATAATCGCTATAGGCGTAAATTAAATTTACAAGTGTTCCATTGAGATTTGCGATTAAGAGCAAAATAAACAACGGCGGCCGCTGACTGAGTTGCTCGCAGCGGGGGGCTTGCGGGAAGTTGGGTCGGCCAGCGGATTTTTATGCGGTTTGCTGCTGCTGGCTGGCGCTGACTGTCGGCCAAGTACGAGTATCGGACCAGATTTTTGTTGCCGCACTGGGCAGGTTTTATGCTTCGACGCTGGCGATATGCTTAGCCAACAATAAAAACGCGTTGCACTTCCTGCCGTGTGCTGCTGCAGTGTGTGTGTGTGTGTGTCAGCGGTGTTCCTGTTGTCACGAATAAAATCGGAATCGCACTGATTTTACTGCGGCCCAGCACTTGCAAACATATTTTTTGGCACTACTCAGCGTGAGATGTGTATGTGTGTGTGTGTGTGTGTACGAGTTGCATCCAATTTTTAGTGTTTGTCACCGCGATTCGGATTGTGAGCCACCGCCGGTGCTGTGCTTGTGCAACGTTAGACGTGGCGCGCATCTGCCGCTGGTCATGTAAGTGCGGTGGGTGTGTGGGTGTGATTGGAATTTCGGCGGACAGTATTTATGGACGTGCTGCCGATACCGCCGCGCTGTCGAAATTAATTACAGGTGTCGTGTATGAGAAATGTGCTGACTGTGCGCTGATTGCCACACCATTGTTTCGCCTTGTTCTGAGGTGTTGCAGGCACCTGCACGAAGTTCGATGAACGCGTACGAAATGCGGCGCTCTTGCCAAATATTTGCTTGTGCGCCGGTTGCTTGGCCGTTTAAACAAACAGCAAATTTCGACTAATTGCCGTTGCAAACTATCTGGAAGACGGCAGGAATGTTGCTGCGCGGTGCGATTGGGGAGCTCACTTTTCAATACATACGTACGGAGTGGTTTGAATAATAAACAAAACAAGCGCTGTGGCCAACTCGACGAAAGACAGGACTTTCGGTCACATGTAAACAAATGTTGGCGGCAGTCGGTGGTGCCCTGCTGTGATACCAGCGGCTGCGACGGCGCGCTACGGCCGAAAAAAGACAAAATAAAACGGAAAGAATATGGTAATGGCTTCGGAGAATTGATTTTTGATGCTTTGACTACAGATCTATGAACAAAAAATATTTTTAACTTAACGCTTAGATGGTTTCTTTTGAAAAAGAAGGTGATTTAGTCTGAATTATATTTTTACTTTTCGTTTTTAGGTTCTCATTCTCAACAATCCAAGCAGCGTAAGAAGCTTTGGATCTTGAGTACACCGGCATGTTTTCAGATTTGTTCACGGATCGTATAGAATCACACATACACATACACGGAAGTCTGATAACAAGGCTGTGATGTGCGTATAAATTTATAAACTGATGGAAGGAATCTACAGTTTTATGCTGATTTCGAAAAACGAGTTGGTACCGTTTCCATAGGTAATTTTTCTCTCATAGGTTGGTAATTTTTTGTTGAGTAGATGCCGAAAGAGAAATTGTTTTTTTCTATATAAATAAATATGTTAGATCCAGGGTTCGAGCGTGACTTGAGAATCGCAGCTGAATGAGCCAACCAGCTGAGCCATGGCTACCGTCGGTTTTTGATTATTCAGGAAACATTAAAGTAGATCAATAGAACAATGGATGTCCTGTGGTCTGACTGCTGCATTGGCTACTTTTGGCTTCGACAAACGACACTCTAACTTAGTTGAATTATCAAACAATGAATGCAGGTAGGTGGGTTGTACTGGCCGTATGAGACACACTGAGGCTTCTATATGGGCTCGTTGTGATATTACAGATTCCACCCGTTTGAAATGGGTATGCAACACTGGTTTCAAACGGATGGTGGAAAGGAGGAGGGAACCTACAGTTTAACCCTTTGCGGTCAATTTCCACATTTCTTGAGATACAAATTTTTCCTTCAAAATATTGACTCTTATTGAACATTTTAGCAATAAAATACAAACAAAATTCAAAAAAAAGTATTTTAGTGAGAATTACAGCTTCATCAAATTTGGTCGATATATCGTACAATGGTCCACAAAGGAGTAAAAATTCATGAATTTTTGGTTTCGGTTTTTTAAGTTTTATGAACAATTCATTGATTTTTTTGATAGAAAACATAAATTATAACAACAAAAAATCAAAACGTGATTTTATTTTGATCGAAAGTTATATAAAATATATATATAAACAGTTGATTCACATTTATTCGGCCTTATATAACCATTGCTGTTGTTGCAAAGCCTTTTTCCTCTCAATAAAACACAGAATAAATTAAAATTCATACAGTTTTACAAACAGGCACTGAATATAGCCGATTCCTCTTATAGTAGTGGGAGTGGCAGGTACGCATGTCTAACCTTACACAACCCGTGTCTGCCCAGTAAAACACAAAATCGTCTAGTAATTCTTATTTTTAATCGAAAATTGCCGAATAGTCGAATTTTATTAGTCACGTGGTTTACAGATGGGCGTGGCAGGCATACAAAAGCAAAAAAATCTGTTACCAAACCTATAACTTAAAAAAAATGCAAACATAACTTGCAACCTTTGCTTTCCATTTGTACGATATATCGTACAAATTAAAATTTGTACGATATATCGTACATTTGATTTAAGTGCCATTGTACGATATCTCGTACAATTTTTTTAAAGACTCGGGAAAAATGTTTAAACTCAAAAAATGTTAAATTTATTAACTTTTATAAATCAATTGATGTTTAAACTTTTAAATGTTTATGTTTTTCCTGGAAAAATGTTATTTTAATTGTACGATATATCGACCAAATTTCCGGAAAGGGTTAACGCCGAAATGAGGTTTTGCCATCGCCTGCCAGAGCGCCCTTGTGCGATTCTTGTAATTTTCATCTGCTTCATGTGGACAGCGATCAAAGTAGACCAGTAGTTTCACCAGCCCAAGCAAGGAATCGAACATTGGGCCTGGGGTATGAAAAGCACTACCCGCTGGACTATCGAGGCCGACCAGAATGAATGTGGATGAACAAAATTTGTTTGTGCTGAAATTTGAAACATGATTATAATGACTCTTAGTGAATATTTTTGCGGCGGAATAATAATAATCGCGGTAATAATGGTTGAATTGGGCGACAGGAAGGGCCGCAACCGGGGAGCAGAAATAGAGAGAGCATTAGTACAGAAGGAAAAGGAAAGGATGGGACTAGAAGTGAGATTGACAGAGCACTAAACACAACACTTGTTTATTCATTTAATATATTTTTAAGCGAGATGACCGAGTAATTTTAGAATTAATAAAATTTTGAAGCAAATATGCTGCAATATTTGGTGCATTGTGCCTCGTCCTTAACATATCATTAATTAAAAAAATTCACTCCTTCAGATGCGGTTTACTAAAAGTAGAATAATCTAAGAAAACTTTGAACCAAGCTGAATTCGTAATTTTTTCAAGTGCCGCGCTCTGGGGGTGGTTTTGTAACCACAACCACACTTCCTCAATGTTTGGTCAATGGTCAAACAATTGCCAGATGGTTGTTTCCTTCAATACGTACGAGGATGTGCTCTGAGACTTTAATTTGCTTGCGGCATAAGCGACTTGTTTGAACTATGTGGTGATAGGGTTTTAGTAGTGTCTGACCGAATATTCGGTTTCGGTTTCGGCCCAAATAAGTGGTTTCGGTTTCGGTTTCAGTTTCGGCCAAAAAATGGCCGAATAGCCGAAACCGAAACTTTCTAGAATATTTTTTACATTGTATTGTGTAGCAGATAGCGTAAAAGGAGGAGTAATTTAGATGCCAACAATGTAAATAAACTTCTTTTTTTAGCATATAATAATAAATTATTTAATTTTGCATATTAGCAAGTAAGGTACGAAAAGGTGATTTCTTCTTGTTTACGTTTTTAAAAAATGAATAAATTGTTTTTATTAATAAGTATTTATTTATTTCTGCTATGTTTGTTTGTTTGTTCTTTATTTACTTAATGTAAAATTCGTTTGTTGAAAAAAGTGCTTGATATGGTGATTTTTATTTCAACTAGAAAGTTTCGGTTTCGGCCGAATATTAAAAAAAAACCGAATATTCGGTTTCGGTTTCGGCTCAAAAAAGTGGTTTCGGTCGGACACTAGTTTTTAGGTTATGGTAGCATTTATGACCACAGTGATCAGTGGTGTATGATCGCAGTCTGCAAACTCTTTATTAACCCACATATGCTTAGGTCCGCCTCGAGACGGTCATATCGGGTACAAGAGCCAACTCTCTCAGTTAGATTCCCTCGATACCTATTCATACATTTTTTACAGATGTCATTCTGACAGAGAATGTATGACAGTGCTCGTCTTATGAACTATTGGGAGATGACAATAGATTAAAGCGAATGCAGTGTTCAACCCCTTTTTATGAATCAAATCTGAAATGGTTCTCATCCTGATGGCCGTTCCCTGACAGAATACCTATTAGTTTCATTAGTTTAATGTTCCTAGAAATCTTTTTAAGCTTTCAGTCATAGACCGAGAACTATTTGTTCAGTAACAAATAATCTAGAAGAAAAAAATTTTAAAATCTAAAAAATTAACAAAACTGAGAACATTGCAGAAAGCACTTACGTAGTTGTTCTTGTGACTGTTGCTGGTGCGACGCAACATGTACGTTGGTTCAATGTCCTTTGGCATTTGGCCGCCACGCCTTTAATGCATTGCTACACTTTTGCGCTAAAATCTAATCGAATTGCCCAAATCCAATCGAATAACTTGCAATTCATGCAAGACTGCAATTAGTCCTCGGCGAAGTCTAATTTCTTTCACTTGCGCCAGAGCGCCTGCGTACCCCGCCACCGCCCCCGCCGTCACCATCGCTCGTGTGCCAGCGTCATTTTGTGATTTCCGCAAAAAGTGCATTAAAATGCCGCCGCGCCGCATGCAATTAAGCGAGCGTGAACATTTTTATTAATCGTACATGATTTACAACGTGATGGAATTATTCGAGGCAACAACAAAAAAGCAACCACAACGAATTCAATTTGAACCAACAGCACCGAATCTTTCATATGGCAAATCAAAAGCCATTCACGAAATTTTCGCGCAATTTACGCATAGCGCACAACAATTTTCAGTGCTACAACAACGCAACTTTGTTTGTTTGCTTAAGAAATGTATTCGTACATGCTGTGCGTGTCTGTGTGTGCGAGTGTTTTGTTTGTTTTTATGTTTTGCCAGCGAATGAAAGACGTTCTCAGACGGAAATCATAATAATCATAATAATTCAACGTCAAAAGTGGAGAGCAGCTTCTCGGTTCGGAGGGTATGAGAGCAACGTGCTGAATGCGGGGGAAGCCAGCGACAGCTGCGACCAACATGTTTTATTTCCGCTTCGCTTCGGTGTCCGTTGAAGCTGCAAAGTGGCGTAGGCCGCTGACTTTTGGCCACAGTTGCTCATACGCCACGTATGTCGCGCGCGTCTGTGTTTATGTGTGTGTTTGTGTCGCCGACCGACTTCCACCGCGCGCCAAATTAATGCGAATAGTATTACTCATTTTTTCACAATGAATCTTGCGCATTTTATGAGTTTAATGAATTTTACGAATTTTCGCGTTTAGTCGAATTTTACAATAAAATTTCTAGTTTATTTACTTGGCGCGCGCGCGGCCCACATTTGTTTACCGCAGCAGTCTGTAAAGGAAAGATGTGCTTTGCCGCTTGTGATCTTGACATGCAAACGAAAAGTTGGAGGTAAATGCGCCAAAGTGTTTTTTGTTTCGTTCGACTTGAGCACTGCACGGCTGGTTGGGGGCATGGAGTAAGCTGTGCACATCCGTTTGGACCGAGTTGCAGCTGTGCTCAAGAATCGTTGAACTTTGCTGCGCGATATTTGCTGAGCGCTGCAGCAGTCGAATTGGATCTATGCACTATGGATCTGCCAAGTTTGAGAAATAAATTATTTTACTTTGTGTTTATTATAGAAAATTGTTTTGGAAAGTGTTGTAGAATTCTTTTATTAACTTGCGCTCATTAAATCTTCAAAAGACTGCAATTTCTTGAAATGCAAAAATTTTGTGTCGCCTTATGGCTAATGAGTTTTTAATGTCTTCGGCATTCTACTCAATAGACCAGTTCAGTCAAATATCTGCCCGATCATTCGACAGCTTACAGAGCTATTCGGAATTTCATCACCACACCGCAGTCAGTTCCTGAAATGTCGCAATGTTGGCAATGTTCCGTTTCAGTTGCTGCTCGGTCTAAAGTTCGTTGTCATTGAGTTCCAACACAACACAAATTGTTTAAATATTTGCTTCTAATTTTAGTGTTTAAGGTTTCTAAACAAAATTTGCGTAGACAATTATACAGCAGATATTTTTTTTAAACTGTTTAATTTTTTTTCCCAAAATAATTTTCAAAGCTTTTAATAAGCATTTTAGTTGTTTCTAAAAATATACAAATTTATTTTATTTTTATAAATAATTCTTTTTTTAATTGGCCCAACCTGCACATTCGCCTGTCAATCACACAGTTGGCACTGTGTTGTCAACTTTTGCTTGGAGAACACGCCATCGACCCATAAATTTGTTAAGATTCATCAGCGTTGACATTAACAATGACTGCTACCGCTGTTGGCTGCTCATTCCAATTTCGCGCGCTTCGTAATTGTTGGACAAATATTTTTGACAAATTTTGTACACTAAAAAAATTTGTTTTAGAATAGCCAAACAACAACAACTGAAGGCAAACAAGTTTTGTGTACACAAATCGCTGCAAATGGATTAAAAATAGTCGCCGTTTTGCTGTTTTACTTTCGCGTTTAATTAATGAAATAGGCACACAGCTGCTTCTGTCAGCTATGTGTGCGAGCAATTCTTATACAAAATGAACTTAATTAACTTGCAGTCAAAACTTGAGCAAGCAACCGAACGACATGTACACACCCGCGCATACGACCATTTGTTGAAATTTGTGCACAAACATTAAAATAAAATAATTATATGATTTTTGTTGCTTATTTATGTACGGTTTTTAATTTCTTAGCTGTGTATTCACGTGCCAAGTGTGAGGTAAAATTGCTGCCGCGCACAGTCATCAACATTGTCTGACATTTAAAAATACTACATTTCAACAAAATGCAATTTTTGGCATTTATTCTGCAGCGACAATTTAGTTTTGCTTAGCATAAAGCAAACAATTATTTATTAATGAACTATTAAAAACATAGACAAGAGCCAACTTGTGTGTGTGACATTCCCATTTTGTTGAAATAATGTACTAAATTATACTAAGCCTAAGTATGATTCAGCAAATCAGAGCAAAAAATGTGCCAGTTTATTGACTTGTAGTTTCCAAAGGCTTCATCGAAGAAGCTTTTGCAACAAATATTTAGTGCGGAACATGAGTTTGGTTGCTTCGAAGTGTGAGCGCAATCAAAAACGATTTTATTTCAAGTGTATATAATGGTTTTTCTGGTCCATAAATTCCACGAATTTGAAGAAAAAAGCTAAAAGTTGTTGGTCTATACAGTTTTTTATGGTAAAATACGTGAAATCTAGCATACATATTCGTGTGAGATGAAGGAATGGATTTTCTGACTTTGAAGAGTGCATAACTTATAAAAAAAATTCGAGCTTAATTTGAAACTAAAAGCTGCAATCAATCAGTACAACACATGCAAATTCTTATAAGCCTTTATAAATCAATTATTCAAGGCACAAATTGATGATTAAATTGATTTCAATGCGGCATAAACAAACTTCAATATGGCTGTATTCTTAGCTCACATGTCAGCTTGCACTATTATTTTGCTTATGTTGTTGTTGCGTATTTAGCGGCACGGGCCGCTTTTACCACATCAAATGCCATCAACGAAAATCACATGCAACTTTTGCTTGCGTTTATAAGTAGTGTTATTTTTTAGGTTGAAAATATCTAATTGCCCATTAAAACATTTGGGCAAAATTATTATTGATCAAGAAATTAAATAACATTATAACAAATTCCTATTCAAGATGGAAATACTTATGGAACCATGAGCGCAGCAGCTTTCAGAGAGCAGGGGCTGCTTTGCAATGGCTCATAGTCCAAGCTGGGCAATCCAGCCATTCTCTTGAAGGTGTTGTAGAATTTCTTATTGCTGGATGTCTTTTCCAGCCGCGACTTGTTTCTTTGGGGGCATCCCAAAAATAGATTTTGACTGGCAACAACTCCAAAAGGGTCTTCAAAAATTGAAAATAAAGTAGGTGCAAGCAAAAGTCGAAGCGAAAAAGTTAAAGGCCGACTGCTTAATGGATCCCATTTTTATGACTGCATCATTAACTGAAATTATGGAAAATGTTAAACTTTTTTCTAAAGATAAGACAAACAATTGAACCTACCACAGCAGCCAACCATGACATCAATAGCCATTCGAAACTTTAATAATTAAATATTTTATTGCATAAAAACCCTTTTGAAAATTCCTTGCTCCTCTGCTGCCTACGCCACTGCTGCTGCTCTCATGCTTTCATATCTGTGAATCCGTGAATTCAAGCGAAAACAAACAATTTACGTTTATGATTTTTAGTATCGCAGCGTGATCTTTTACAACATAATTCACTTAATTAAACAACAACAAGCCGCGCCGAATTGTTCGTTGGTTCCCTCTTGTTTTGTTTGTTTTGGCCATTTTTGCGGGAAATTGTATAATTTAGTGCGTTACAATAAAACTGCGGCATATTCAGCATCTGCTTAGTGTTCGACAAGAATATTGAAGTGCACTGGAGCCGCCAGCCAGCGCGTAGTCGGCCGCTAGTCATTTGGCAAAGCATCTGTTTAGCGCTCAACTGAAAGACGAAAAGTGTGTAGTTGATTTTTTCGAAAACACCATCAATCGCTCGGCTTGTGGTTGTTGTTTGTGCTGCTTTTCTTTCGTTTTGGACAGTTCCAGCATGTAAAAAAAATTGCCCCGCCTGCAAATGCGTCAAAATAGAAGCAAGCAAAAAAAAACAAATTCAAATATTAGATATACAAAATATGACCAACTGCTGGAAGCAAAGAAAACCATTAAAAACCATGAAGGCCATGCAGTGTCCGCTCGACGGGCACAATGCTCTGCTGAAATGTTGGCATTATGCGCGTTGCCAGCGCGTGTTGGAACGCCGTGGTCGAACTTGCGCAAATGACAAATTATCTTTAGCCTTCTTCTTCATTAATTTTTCATGCCTTTGCAAAATGCCATCGAGCAGCAGCACTCTGTCAAATGCGCAGCAACACCGCGGCAGCAGCGGCAACAACAAGCAAGCGGCCGCAGTTGATCGTGTCAATAAAATTATGGCAAATCAATGCGATGGGCGGACGCGAAACGCCAATTTTTGCGCTTTGTGGCTGCAAGAATTAGAAGAAAAATGAAATGCAAAGTGACATCGCAGCCTAATTCATGCGTTACCGGGAATGTTGTGGCATGCTGCATACATCCATGGCGCAACGAGCGGAGGGCGGCGGGCGGCGACGCTTCGAAGATTCATGTAAATCTATAAATTTGTTTTTTTCCTCATCTGCTAAGTTATAAAGCTGGCGTGGAAAATGTTGGATAATATCGGTTCCACTTCGCTACACACGGCGGCAGCAACAACAACCAGGCGCGAACATACGCTGATAAATTGGAAAATCGTTGGCAGATTTGCGCATAACAAAATGAAAAATGTGCAATTTGTAAATTGTGTTGAGCGTTTTGGCTAAAATCGAAAGAATTTTAATTTGGCACAAATGTAGTTAAATAATGTTGGTGTTGATTTGTAATGGTTGCGTAAGACAGTTCGATTTTTGCAAAAATAAATATGAACAAACAAAAACCAATTTACAAAATTAAAAAAAATTCAATTCAATTTACTTTCATGCTTACTTTTTCGCTGCGCAACTACTCCGTTCTATCTTCTGGAGCTCCAGTCGCCTTCGCACCTCAAGTTCTCATGGCTAGCCGCAGTTGACGCTTTCCCCAGCCCAATGCCACGAATTGAAAATGCAAACTGACTCCACTTTATGGCTTTTATGTGTTATGTGTGTTTAATTTATTTCCTCGATTTTATGCTTTTTTGCTTTTTATACTCATTAATTAAGACTTAGATAATATGCACAACATGCGGTCCGATTATATGTGCAGGTCCATGTGTGCTGAAATCTGCACGTGCCACTTTGACGTGCCGGCTGCGTACATGCTTTCGCTTTAAAATATACATTTTTCATTGTTTGCTTTGCTCGAAATATTTTTTCCATAATATTCCACTCACTTTCCTTTTTAAGTTTAAACTTGTCTTATTATTACGAATACAATCAATGTTTCAATCAATCAATGAGTTAATCAATTTCATTTCCATTTAAAGGCCATAAATGAATTTCAGTTTTCAGTTACAGTTTTCATCTTTTCAACGGGTTTGCTTGGCGCAGTTTTATCAAATATTTGAGTTAGGTACAAATTAACAAAATTCTCAAACTTTTAACGAATCGCTTTACGAAACGAAACATGTACATGCACGCACATATGTACATAATACTCTAGGATTCAAAATTTGGGGGGGCCGGGGGGGGGGGGGGAGCGGGTGGTGAACTTTATGGGCCTTCGCTTCACGTTTCGATTGACGCGAAGTCCTGCTGCTGTTTTGGAAGTGCCTTCGCTGCGTTTTATTGATATTGTTTGATCGCTTTCACTTTTGTTTACATTTATACTTTTATTTATATATTGTTGTTGGCTTGATTATTTTTGAAAATGTTTACGGCCATGCTGTGGGTTCTTTAACAAATAAATCTCTTAGACTTGCGTTCGTGTGTGGGCAACTGTGGGTGTTTGTGTCATATTAGATCGCTATTTAATTACTTTAATAAACTACAATTAGTGGCTTTAAAAGTTAGTAGAATAAAACTTTGCAATATTATTAACTATTAGTTTTCTTTTATATCTTTCAATTTTATAGTTATATTAATTGTTTATGCAAGAACATTGAAACTGTTCGTATGTCATCGCTATGCTATTGCAAATATGTGAACAATAATATTGTTTATGTTGTTGTTCTGTTTGTATGCGTGAATGCTTTGCTTGACTTGGCTTTTGTTTGTTTAGTACATGTTAATAGGAATTAATGACAAATTGGAGTTCAGTGCGAGCGAGTTAAATAAAATAGAGTGATAGATTGACGATCTGGTGCAAATGAGCCGTAAATTATAATCCACCAAATGCGCTCAGTCGAATCGCAAATATTTCCACACAAAACATGTCAGTGAGAAGTGGCTTAGCAATTCAAATTATTGAAGCAGTGGTGAGATTCGATATCTTACACCCATTTGCACTAGCTCGTCAATGTCGTTATGAAGAAATTAATCTGAATCTGACAAAGAATTGTGTGTTATCTGTTTATGACTGCGTGTTGGTTGTGCTTGTGCTTCGGCGTGCATTGAAAATTTCGTTCAATGTAAATTCTTTAGCTTCTCTATTGACTCTAGAATATGTGGCGGCAAAATCAAAAACTTCTACTTTGCTACACTGCGTTACGTTAGTTAAATTCTTTGCTGCTCTGCTGCTCTAATGCACATGGCGGCGAGTGTCGAAGTGCCGTCAATTCAGTGAGGGTATCCGCATGTCATGCCAGTTGATTTCAATGTTTGGCCACTTCGTCTGCAAGCAAGTCATCATCGGGTTCGACACACAAACCGACTTTAGATCACTTTCCAGCAATATGGCAGTGCCCTTGCAGAAACGAACCTGCAACAGTACATACAACACATTTCATTTAGAAATTTAGAAATGAGAGCATATCTAAATTTCTGGCAGAGCGACCAACCTTGCTGCCATCGTTTGACCCTGGTATGCCGTTGTAATGCATCAAATCGAATGTGTCCGGCGTTGAGCGCTTCTCCTGTGGGAAGAACTCGTCCATAAATGCATTTAACAGAATTATGCGCAGGCCCTCGGGATCGAGGCGTTTTTGCATGATTTCCACGCTGCAAACAGAATATAAATATTCTTGTAATACCGGTTCATTCCGTAATCATTCCGTAGCGCTACTCACTATTCCGGTTCATTGACCAGATCCAGCGCCGCCAACACGTCCTGCAGCACATCGGTTGGTATGAAATTGTTGCCATCAGGATCGTATGATTTAAACACGCGTCTAGCTATTTCCGACGGCGTCTCGGGCGAAACGAGCCTCTTTTCATTGCTGAACAGCACTGCAACAAAAAAATAAAGTGTTAGCAAAAAAAGGCGATTCACTGAAGGCGCCATGTACCAGTCAAATGCGTCTCGGAACCCATCACCCACACGGGATTACGCGGATTCTTGTAAAATGAACCCACAGTGCAGTAGCGCATTTGCTCCATCAGGGTTATAAAGCCAATATCACTTTGTTCATTGATGCCGCGCAGTTTCAGACCGCCCACGTCCTGGTCGTTGTCCCAAACATGCGCAACAGCGCGCCCGGTCAGCATAAGATTGATCAGCGCCTGCGAACCATAGCCGTACGTGTTGTGTATAAGCGGCTCTGAAGTGTCGGACAGCTCTGAAATCACATTGTCAATGCCCTGCGGGGAAGTAGTAACGTTTTAATGGTTGCCAAAATTATTGATTGTTGACCTTCTCACCTTTGTGAGCAGTACCGTGTACATGAACAGCAGGACGCCGTATTGTCCGGAAAGTACATGAAAGTTCTCCGTGTAGTACTTCTCCACCTCCTCGATTGTGTCGAAGCACAGCACCTGCAGGCCCTCATGGTACTCGTCCGACGATATGTCACGCGCCTCGGCCACACGCAGTGCCGTCCCCGGTGAACCTGGATTCGCACTGGCGGTCGCTGCCACAGTGGCGGAAGTATTCAGGTTTGCGTGTTCGCTGGCGTTAGCGTTTTGGATCTCTTTGGCTTCGGTGCATGGCTCCAATGGTAGCATAACAATGCGATAGCGCAACGCCTTGCTTTTGCTCAGAATGTTGCAGAGCGCCTGTATCAGCAAATGTCGGCACTTGTCCTCTGTCAGCTGCAGCGAAATATGAAAATGGAGGTTACTTTTTTTTTTTAATTTGGTAAGCATTTGTATATTTACGTCTTTGAGAAAGTGGCCCGGCGTGTCCATGATGAGAATCTTCAGCAAATACGCCTGCACAGGTGCTATCACAGCACAGGGTCCTCCTTGTTTTTGCACCAGTGCAGATGGTTCCACATCACTGAATTCAAAACCTGATTGGAAACGCAGACATTAGTTACCAGGTGCAAAATATATACGAGAATGCAAGTGTTTTGGACATGAGTCACAGCCAATATTTCACAACACGCGACACTGGAGTTTGTTCTTCACAATCAGCGATCACATTTACTGCCTGCGACTTATTGCCCCGCAACGAAATCAGCATTACACGCACCTTGTGACCAGCGCCGAAAGACATCCACCCGTATGCTTGGACCCCACAGCAGTTGGCGTATTTCCTGCAGTTCGCGTGCACTCCCACTACTACTCGCCGCCATCGCATCCTGGCGCTGTGTCTGGATCCGTGATCCCAGCGTTTCAGTTTGCCCCACTTCCGGCCGCTCCTTGTTCACCTGATTTCGTAGCATGTCTACAATGGCACCGAAACAAACAAAATCATTAGTTGCGTGGATACCAGCACGTGGAGCGGAAAACTGCTGCTGCTCTGCACCTGCGCTGCGTCAATTGCTGGCAATCACAAAAGTGTATCCAGCGATTGGCCGGCCGCAGCCAATAAACAAAAATTTTTCCCCAATTTAACGTCGTTTGTTCATGGGAGCGACACAATTTTGAGGTTACGTTGAAAACAAATTAAAATAAACTTTGATTGAAAAGCATTCAACGAGCTGTGTTTGCACGCTCCCAGTTGGAATTGGGGGGAAGACGCCCTCAATGCCAGCGGCAACAACAACGACACTACGATGCGCTAACAAAAACAACAGCGCAAAAGTTCAGCTCCCCTCGCTCGGAATAAACACTCAACACCCACCGCTATCCATTGTCGCTGCAAGTGGATCGCTGGAAGGCATCAGATCTGATGCTTTATTCGGTTCAATTGCTGCTCCAAGCGCTCGAATTACACCATTTCACCATGAATTTGCGTTGTTGATGGCGAAAACTGTCGCGTATAATTCTTCAGTGCAGTCAGTCCAAAAATTCGAGGTTGTTTCCTTGGCCGAGTGTTGCCAGCAAATCGGAAACTGTGTGCGCGCAATGTGTGTCAGCACCTCTTTGGGAATTCTAGAACACAGTTCACGAATTTTTGAACTTTTAGTAAAGTTACTGTTTGTATGAATGTTGTTTATCCGTTAATAATGTATTCTTTTAACTGTTTATAACTTACAAAAATTATTTGTTGTGCAGCATAAAGCGAAGGACATGTTATTCATCAAGGAAATTGAACGTAGACGGGCATGTTTCATAAATTTGTATATGGCAACCTTGTGAGCGAATTGTCAAATTGGAGCTGCAACGCACAGTTGACTCACCCCACTAAACATATAAAATTGTCAAATTGGACTCTCCACTACATTCTAGTTGGATAATTGGAGATGCCACTCGTCGGAATTTTCAATAGTGCGAATAACTAAAAACCTTAACACAGACTTGAGACCAAATAGGTATCGGTGTAGGTTTAGTTTAAAAATTGTGTGCACCTTTTGCGTGTTTCCAATCAAATAAGTGGACCTGCTGACATTGCGTTGAATTGTAAATGATTACTCATTTGAATGAAAAACAAATGTTGTAAGCACTGCTGGTCAGCTACAGAAAATTCAAATCTAGTTGGAATGACGTAATTCTTGTTGCTCGAAGCAGTCACCACAAGATGGCGCTCTCGCCACTGAAATGCAACATTGTCTTTTGGAGAGTTTGTGTTGCCACATCATTGAAAGTCAAAGAAACATTTTACTAACTTAATTTTCTACTGAAAAGGAAAGTTGTTAGGTTTTTAATATGTTAAGAGAAAACATAACGGAAATATTGAAATATTAGTTTTATTTGCTTAAATTAATGGTGTTGTTGTAATTCTAAATTATTAAACATAGGATGTCTGGTTCAATTATAGTGAACAATCGAAACCAAACCGATATTAGTTTTATTTGCTTAATTTAATGGTGTTGTTATAATTCTAAATTATTAAACATAGGATGTCTGGTTCAATTATAGTGAACAATCGAAACCAAACCGATATTAGTTTTATTTGCTTAAATTAATGGTGTTGTTATAATTCTAAATTATTAAACATAGGATGTCTGGTTCAATTATAGTGAACAATCGAAACCAAACCGATATTAGTTTTATTTGCTTAATTTAATGGTGTTGTTATAATTCTAAATTATTAAACATAGGATGTCTGGTTCAATTATAGTGAACAATCGAAACCAAACCGATATCAATGTTTCAATTTCATTCAAGGGAAAAATATTTATTTAATTTTGATTATTGTGGACAATTCTCTTTTAGTTAGGCGGTTACAAAGTGTCTTTGGTTTGTACTTTTGATTTGAATAGCTTGTTTTACTCAATTTTCAAAATATATTGCGTGCACCGCTGTGTCCATAGTGCGGAAATATAAAACTAAGAGAGAGGGACAGCTCTAGATACACAATAAATACTATTTAAGTATATTTAATAGACATTCAAGTATCTTTAATTATTCAAATATTCAAGTAACTAAAGGAATACATTTGCGATACGTTTTAGGATCAACAGCACTGTGAATATTTTTCACTGTCAAATATGAATGGATATTAATTGGGTCAATTGGCTGGAACTGAAGGTCCTATGTTTCTCTGAGGTCTTAGTAATGTCCTTTATTGTCAGTTTCACGAAGTGCCCTAAGCCCGCCGTTCTAATGTTGTTGTTGACGTTTGCTTAAATGGAAGATTAAGTTTGTTTGTTAGAGGTCTTTGCTTAACGAATCTTTGGTGCATTGGAGAACAAGTCATGGTTGGAGGAACGTCGCGGCCAATTCACAAATATTGAACAAAACAATTCATATTTCGGCGATTGCTCAACTTTCGTGCATACGGCATCACAGGTCGTTGAAATTGATTGCTTGAATTCAAGTTGACTGTCACAAAACTATGATAAATGCCGAAATTGCAAGACACAAAAACCAAACAACAGGAAATGCACCAGACTCGTCAACCAAACCCCCACAACAACAATGTATTGCTTTGGTGGGCCCACTCGATCCGACTCGAGCGTTGATGCAACGTAAGTAAAAAAGTCTGGTGCCTCCGCCGCCACAATTTGTTGTTTGTCCTGATTGCGCCTTTTTTCTTGGCTGATTTTTTACTTACCGGCATTCTGTCAGCTGCCCAGGACGTTGGGCCATTTGAATGCGCTGCAATTAATCATACGCGCTGCCTAAGTAGGCGTTCGAAATCAGATTTCAGCATTAGAGGAGCCTGGACAAGGAGGCGCCGGGAAACGTCGGAACCGAGTCTGATGTGATGCCAAGTCGCGGGTATGGAACGCAGCAATGCATACGTCTTCATTAGGACTAATGACGGGCTTTGTTCGACGAATTTGTGGAATGCTTTGTGTGTTCGCCTGCGTCGTTATTTACTTATTTATTTATTTGTTTATTTTTTCCGATTGCATAGTGTGGCGTGTGGCTGGTGTTTGATATTTGGTGTTTGGAGCCGGCGACTTACCTTATTTTGTGCGGCACCAAATGTCCTACTTTTGCACGTTCTGCTCCGTGAGTTTTCATTTTTCTGCGGCCGCTTTTGCTTTTGTCCGCGGCGATGGGGTTTGGTGATTCGTTGGGTGCGCGTTGGGCTGTTGTGGGCGTCGTTCGGTGCGATTGATACCACCGTGCAAGCGATACGCAACGTGACAGTGATGGATGGCGTTTGAGGTTTCTTCGGTAGTGCCATTTGTTTGAATTTTTAATTTATTCGGCCGTCTTTTGCAGCACATTTTTCTTCAAATTGTTTTATCCTTTCTGGAACGTCGGGTAGCGCAGCAAAACCAACTGGCAGCGATGCTAATGCGCCGTAATGCCTCTGTTTACATGTGTGTGTGTGTGTGGGTTCAATGTTAAAGCCACCGAAAGTGGTGCTGCTTGTGGTGACGTCTGCCCATTTAAGCTATTTATGACCAAAAAGTATATCAACTTAATGGTTTTTTTTTTCGATGACACAAATTAAAATTCATCTTGTCAAGAAGGCACTAAGGTTTGGCCATGTCCTGTGGGCGTTCCCGCTGCCAAGTCACATACAAAATGAAAGTGGCGCTGACTTTCACATTCGATGTTCGAAATCAATCATCAAGGCCACTGCTGGCTGCCTTTTGTGCGCGTTGCACATTCGTTTATCCTTAACTGGGGGCAGGTTGCCAGCTGTCTGTCGTTAGCCCCGCGCCGGACTTAATTAATAGTCAATCGTTGGAATTTCCTGTCACCTTTAGAATCTCCCTCTTATTGACTGAACTACTGAATGTGATTAATTTAATTTGGTAACTTTGCAGTGCACAAACGCGAGCTAGCGATTTACTGCTTCAGGTCTCGAATGCTTCATACTACGTTTTTTCATACTATTTCAATGGAAATAGTAGAGTCAACTTTGGGTGAAAAAAACGACGGTCATTGTTGTTGCATAGACGGCGACTGAGCGCAGCAGCGGATAATCAATTTGGTCGCTGCTGCATTTCCTTCCAATTTTTAAGCTTCTTCTATTTTTTCTGCTGCTTCCACTTGCCTGCTTGCTGGGTTTGAATGCCTGAATGCCAGCCGAAAGTTTTCGCATTATTGTCGCGGCAAGTTAATGTTAAAAAAGATCAAGAAGAAGTAAGTAGTTGAGTCTTTGTGCTGATTTCCAGCGCGCCGGAAGTTCACTTAACGTTTGCACTGAAGCGGAAGTTGGGCACTTGTGTGTGCATGTGTGTGTGTGTGTGTGTAGTGCCATGCAAACAAGTAATCAAGTACTCGGCCCACTTATGCATCGATTTCTTATCGACAAATATTGAAAAATAGTGATGTTAAAACTTTGGTAGTTATGAGATTTGATATTTTTAATGAGTTTTGATTTTTGACTAATTCAGCATAAACAAGTTAAAGTATACTGATTTCGGTCTTATTTTAGATTTAAATTTTAGATTTCGATTTTTTAGATGTTTTTTCATGTTCTGCTCACGTAAATTTTTCTGGTTTGATCTTCTTCCATTAATTGCGTAAATATCAAACCACCGTTCGACGACGTCCTACAACGCAACAACTTTCAGTAAGAATTAAAGCAATACAACAACGAACATGCACCCCGTTTCAGCTTCGTTCGTTGCACGCACCCGGAAGCTGTGGGGAACCAAAAAGTTTGCCGCTTCCGCACGCAGGAAATTGGCTCCAGCAAATTCCTTCTTGTCCGTTCTCGCCGAACGGCAGCGCAGTTGCGGTTTGAAGGGGTGTTCGGTGCACAGGCACGATTTGGAATTTCCTGCTGTTTTGAGACTCATTAGATATTTGCCGTGTCGTTGCTGGGAGAATTTGAGCAAAAACTCATTTTCCCACAGATGAAACGAAATGTTGACGCGCCACACGCCCATTCCGTATTCGGTGTGCACTTTCAGTGGTAGCGCAAACAAGTGGCAGACATTTCAAGCGTTGCTGACTTTAGCAGAATACGAGTGTGTTTGTGTGAGTGAGTGTAAGCTGCGTTTATAAATTTCAGAGCGAATTGGCCTTTTATGAAATTTACTGTACAAACGTCATTCATTTCATTATATTTAGTCAATGTCTTCATGCTAGCGCCACCCCCGAGCCCACTTCCCCCTGGCATGTGGCTTTGAAACTCTGCCTTGCTATGTGTGCGTGTGTGTGTGTTTGTAATAAATGACTGGCACCGGCTTATCTGGTTGTGACGTAAGTGTAAGAACGCTTCAGCCTCGGATCTTGTCTCATTTGGATATTTTAAGCTGCTGTAATGAGGCCAGCAGAACGTTTGCGCAGTTGCCGCAAAAGGCTGTGAGGACGAGGGGTTTTGTTGTCAGAATAAGTGCAAGTTAAATGGATACTCTTTGTGTTTGGATGCTGGACATGGATATGGATTTGAGTGATGCAAACAGAAGTGCTAACCGCTTTATGGCTTCATGTGCAGTTGAAGGCAGACTTTGAGAATGCAACTCGCAATTGCAATGAGTATCAACTAGCGAGAAGCGTGCATAGCTTTGGTTGGGTTCGGGAATGAAGTTGCGCAAAGAAAATGGTTCTTCGAGTATCAAGAAGTAAAGATTTTGAGAAGTGTTCAAAAGAGGTCTGTGGATTTCGTTTCTAATGCCAACTTCTTCAGTTTCTGCTGTACTTATGTAGCCCGTTTGCATCGTTCAGTGCTTCCTTGCAGCTTTGTAACAATTTGCAAGCAACCAAAAACCAACTCTGGTTTATGTTTTTTGTAGTGTCCGACCGAAACCACTTTTTTGGGCCGAAACCAAAACCGAATATTGGGTTTTTTTTTAATATTCGGCCGAAACCGAAACCGAAACTTTCTAGTTGAAATAAAAATCACCATATCAAGCACTTTTTTCAACAAACGAATTTTACATTAAGTAAATAAAGAACAAACAAACAAACATAGCATAAATAAATAAATACTTATTAATAAAAACAATTTATTCATTTTTTAAAAACGTAAACGTACCTTACTCGATAATATTCAAAATTAAATAATTTAATATTATATGCTAAAAAAAGAAGTTTCTTTACATTGCTGGCATCTAAATTTCTCCTCCTTTTACTATATATCTGCTACACAATAAAATGTAAAAAATATTCTAGAAAGTTTCGGTTTCGGCTATTCGGCCATTTTTTGGCCGAAACTGAAACCGAAACCGAAACCACTTATTTGGGCCGAAACCGAAACCGAATATTCGGTCGGACACTAGTTTTTTGCTTCGTCAACAGCCGATTTTAGTCGCTTGCACTTTCATCTCCTTTTTGTTACTCAAACAGCCATTTTCGTTTTGAATATTTCTTCCTGAACTTTGCAAAAAATATCATAATTTCTTCATAGCACAAATCTTGCGTGTTATTTGTTGTTAAAGGTAAAAATACTGATAACTAATGAGATTTTTAAGATTTCGCATTGTAAAAAATACAAAAATTACCTCACATGTAAAAAAGCTTTGTATTCATTGTTCACTTGATCCATGCAAACAAAAAGTAAATACAAAATGCTTCTTCTTTGTTGTTTGCATGTAAACATGCAAAAAGAAAATATTCCAATAAGTCGCCCACCACACATTTTTTGTTGCCGGCAATAAGAAAACGAGTCGCCCCCGGCAACAAATTTATCGCCGGTAATATCGCCACGTATCGATTTCGTACCACCAGTCGTTCTAGAACGTCCGCCGAAAGCAACTCGCCGTGACGAGTCGTTTTCTTATCGCCGTGACGAGTCCTTTTCTTATCGCCTTGACGAGTCGTTTTCATATCGCCGTGACGAGTCGTTTTCTTATCGCCTTGACGAGTCGTTTTCATATCGCCTGGACGAGTTGTTTTCATATCTAAATACATCATATTGTTTGGAAAATTATCAATATATAAAATGTCAGTCAGTTTTGGTTGGGATGGAATTTCATTTGCATACAAAGATTCAATGTTGCTCTCATTGTTTTGAGCTTGAATCAATGCTGTTGATCAATGAACCGTCGGCGAATGAATACAAATTTTTTAAATGCGATCAATTTCACTGAAATACAAAGCATATCAATTCGATATTTCAAAGTCCTGGAAAACAACGTGTTTTTGTCGCTGCGGCAATAAATCGGCGAGTTGCCAATTTGTTGCCACTGACGATTGTTGCCTATTTCTCACATTTTGCTTGGTGGGCGCATACATTTGTATGAGTGGCGCATGCATGTAGGCGTGAGGCGCACACGATTTAACTGCGGCCATGTTGAGTGTCTGTTGGCTTTTTTGTATTTTCGAATTTCTTACATACACGTTTTTCATAATATTTTTGGGCTTTCAGCTGCAAAAGTGCGTATCTACTTTCATAAACCGCTTAATTTATGCGCACCAACACCAACAACAACGCAAACACCACTAGCAGCTTCAGCAGCAGCTGCAACTGCACCGCCAGCTACGAATTTTACAATATTTCGCGCGGTGTACACAGACGTGTTGCTGATAAGCGAGCGCACACATTCGTCATTTTTGAATTTTCGCTTAAATGTCGCACCTTAAAGTCCAAAAAATCGCATGCAACAAATTGCTCGTATACGCTGCCGCTTAATTTATCGATTTGCGGCTTTGGTGTTAAGAACTCGTTCGACAAGCCTGTGGCCGTACTGGACTTTAATTTGCGCTCTAGCAAAAACCGAAAAAGAAAAATAAAATAAAATAATAAAATGCAAAAAAAAACGAAAGCAAACAACAGTGCAGAAATACATAAAAATTTTGGCATCCATGTGGGTGTGCGAGTGTTCAAAATGGCTTATTTATGCGCAACGCTGTGGGAATAATATTTTATTATTATTGATATAAATTACGTAGGGGGCGGGGCAGCGCGTGCGGCGTTGGCTAAAGCATTGAAACACACGGAATTTATTTCGTTTGATGTGGCTCGACCTTTGCCACGAGATTGCGAATAATACGAACCAGCCAGCAGCTGCACGTGTGATTGTGTGTATATGTGTCTGTGTATGTATTGGTGTGTTTTATATGCGCCTGGTTGTGTGGACAAATTTGCGCCAGCCTCCAAGCCAGACCCAGGCAAATATCCGGCCACAATTGGCAACATTTTTTTTTGCACAGACGCCACCGACATTGTTGCGGCGTGTTTTCGCCTTTTTTCTCGCTTTCGTGCGGCAATAACTTCAACTGTGCGTGAAAAATATATATGTACATAAGTCAAATATTTATTTGCCAACATGAATCATTTCTTGTGCCAATAAATAAACAGCGCAAATGGAAAGTGGTAAATAAAGCGGAAGTGTGCGTGCGCATGTGTGTGTGTGTGTGTGTGTGAGGTGGCGCCTGGCGCCATCAACTGGCAAAGAGACACGGCGCACTGATTTTGCTTTTATGTGGCTATGCGGCCAAGTGTGGTTGCAGCAGTGGGACAAAAAGAATTCAGGCGGCAGCCAGTGAAGGAAATTTGCAAAAGTGTCAAATGCAATAGAAGAGGAAAACCCAAAGGAACAGGAAAAGCAGAACTGCACGCATTGTACGAAAAGCGATACTCTTTCTGTGATTTCCTTTGGCGGCTTTGTCATGTTCGGATTGAAGTTCCGTCTGTTCTAATGCGCACTGAACCATGAATTCCAACTCAATCGAGCGAGTGCCAGCAGCCCAGAAAACTTGTCAATGCAAAATTGCAAAACCTCCTTTGGAAAAGTTAAGATGTGGCTTAATGTGTTGACAATTTTGTCGTATTTTTGCCAAGATTTATATTCCTTCGCTGCTGAAACAACAACACTCTCGCTTGCCACATAATGTCCAATTTTTTATGAACTGGCCGCAGCAATGCTTAGGCGGCATCAACATTTCCGCACGCACTTTGTTTCGTATGGGCCGAATGGCCTTAATGGCCACTCGTTGCTACGCACTACAAGGCAGCATAATTTGTTTTTTACACACTCACACACACACACGCACGCACGCACACACACATAATGACAGAGCTAATAAAGGTCTTATTTGCGAGCAATGCCAACATTACGGCAGCGAATGACCCTGTCAAATAAACGTCAATACGCTGCTCCTTGCAACTGAGTGAACGTGTGCATGTGTGTGTGTGTGTGTGTTCGCGAGTGCTTGCGTGCTCGATTGTGTGTAGTGTAGGGAAGCGTGACGAAAATAAAAATACACGTACTGAGCAACAATGAAGCGACATTATTGGCGAACGCGTTGAAAAGCGAAAATAAATGGAATTACGCTCGTTTGTGTGACAGGAAGTAATACCAGTTACTTACACATAGAGGCGCCCAGCGGGAAAGTCACTGACTTGCGTTGGCGGGGAGCGCCAGCAGCCGTTGCGACTGAACTTGAAAATTACGCTCGATTTTCTTGCCGCATGCGGAAAGACAAAAATTTGAACGGAGAAACAGAAATTGGAGACAGCCTCGAGCCAACGACCTGAGACTTGTGCTGCTTTAGTGCTTGTTGGAAAGTGCAAAAGTACAAGAACACATTTTGCGTATTTTCCTAAAGGGACAAGTGTCAGCGAAGGGCTTTGTGTGGATTGTATTGCCAGAGGTCATGGCAGTGCCTCAGACTGGCTGAGGACAATTTTTTTTCCATATGTCATCAGCTACGTGTGAACGTCTGAGCGAAAGGATTTGTGTATAATTCAGGAAGAGATTTTCGATAATTTGCGCCACGTGCTCGAGCTTTTTATAGAATTGCAAATCAGTTCACAAATTCGAGATGCAGGCAATAAAAGTGGGTGGAAATATTTGCGACTTGGAGCTGGCAGCAATTGGAGTTGAATGTGATTTTCATTTGAGAAAACGGCACAACAAAGGCTTTGTTAAATTTTCTAAAAATTTAAGGAAACTCAACATTTGATGACAGAAAGTGACCAATTCGCATGCGAGAACTGTCTATCTGTTTATTTCATTGATTCATGTGATAAAATGCATGGCGCACTTATGGAATTTAAATTGTTTCCTTTGAATTGCCAATGTTTTTATACTCATTTATTTGTTAAAAAAATAACACAACACATAAAAATAACCAACCAAACAAATTGTTTGCAGTGAGTAAAAAATCAATCACACTCCTTTCATGCCATCAATTTTCTGGTGACATGAAAAACAAATTCAAGAAAATTCAATAAATTGTGGCATGAAAACAATATTAAGCGCACACAAAGCAGCAAAAGCTTCAGCGAATCCAGACGTGATGCGAATTTAATGGCAAAAATTAAAATTTCATGAGCATGTTTGGCTATATTTGGTTTGGCAGATTTAAAATAAAATCAATGATAAATAAAAGCGTTGCTTGTGTCGCTGGTTGGCCTACGTAAAAGATGAACATAAGGTCACGCATGCACACACACACGCACACACAGACACACATTGACATGCGTTAGATAAGAGAAAGCCAACAGACCCACACCTGTTGGTGCATTGTGGAATGCAAAATACAAAATTTTCATGTTTTAATCTTTGTAAAAGAAATCAAAATTTGTAGCTGATGGCAACAAAAATGTGCTTTTTCTATAAGTTTAAGAAAATGTTTAAAGAAAACCAGAAATTTTTTATTAACTCTTCGGTACTTGAAGACCCAAAGATGTTCAATAATCTTAAAAAAAGTATTTTTAAAAAGAGAAATCGAAAAAATAAATAAAATTATTTATTTGATGCATTGCATGATTTCTTCTTGCAAATTGAAACATTCAACTTAACCACAAAAATGCAAATTCTCCTTGAAGTTGAAGCTTCCACTAAATTTAAATTAGTTGCTTATTACAATTTAACTTAGTAGAAAATTTATTTATCTTAACAAAAAAATGCAAAATTATTTCTCTTTGAATGCAGACATTTCCACTAATTTAAATTTGCCGTTTATTTAAATTTTATTTAGTTGAAAATTTCGTAATCTTAACGAAAAAATGTAAAATTATTTCTCTTTGAATGCAGGAATTCCCACTAATTTAAATTTTCCGTTTATTAAAATTTTGCTTAGTCGAAAATGTAGTAATCTTAGCAAAAAAATGCAAACATTTTAATTTTTGAATACAGAAATTTCCACTCATTTGAATTTGCCACTTAAGCGATTTGCTTTACTGTTTTTATTTGCACCAACATTGTGTTGCCTTAAGTTGCCTTTTGCATATTTGCAACTTGTGCAAACAATGCAATGTTTATGATTTTATTTACACAACAACTTCTACTCTTCTATTTCAGTTCTTCTTTGCTAAATCCACGTTGTTGCACTTTTTCTCTCATGCGATATTCCATGCAACACAGCAGCTTCTCTCCAATAATTGCTGCATCTGCAAGTTGCTGACTCATTCACAATTGCTGTATTTAAGCTAAAGATACAAAAAAAAAAACAAAAAGAAAAAAAACAAAGAATTGCACAAATTGGCAGACACAAAAGTTACGAGTGCCGTCGCATGCCAACAGAGGCGCGCTGGATTACTCACCGTTGCGTCCGGTTGGCGCCACAACCGCAAGTAAAGTGTTGCCAGCGATGGCAAAATGAATATAGATGAATTTTAATTTCACAGCGCCGCATGCGGAGAAGCAAATGGAAATCGCACGAAAGTGAGTGTGAATGAATTATGTGGCGGAAAGTGCAACAAGAGGCGGCGGCACTGGGCAGACGCAGCAACTGCGGCACGCAGCATTTTCTGCCACTTGCTGCAAGACGCCAAAAATACAAATAGTAGTAAAAAGTAGTAGAAATGCTCCTCTTTGTGGCTGTTGCTTTGTGTGCACGCAGTCGAGCCATTTGTGTGGACGTCGAGTCGGCGGTGGCGGCGCGCTGAAAAGGGTTTTCTATGGCGCAATAATTTGGTGGTGAGTTTTTAGTGCTTGACAGTAAAGTGAAAGAAATTTAAATAAATAGCCGATTGGTGGTCTAGACGCGAAAGTTTACCATAAAAGAAACGCTAAAGATGTTATGAAAAGGAACTGTTGGGGCAAATGAATAATAATAATAATTGACTGGCACGACAGCCCGCTTACGCGAGACTAAGGCCTAGCTTCCCGCAACCACCCGTGTTGTGCGTGTGAATTTGTACGCGGGTGGAAGGGACCTACAGTTTTTATGCCGGTTCCGAACGGCAGGTTGGGAGCTTTTTCATAAGCAATTTTTTACTCTCAGAGGTTTGCCATTTCCAGCTGAGAGGACAGCCGCCGAAAGAGAAAACGAGTTTTCCCGTTATTTTTTTTTAGGTGTTACAGGCAGTATTTGAACCTGAGGTTACTGCCTTCGACTCGCGGTCCAACGCACTAACCAACTGAGCCACGGCGGCTGCTGGGGCAAATGGAGTTTGGGAAATAATAAGAAATTGGCTTTGCTCAAGAATGACGTGAGGTGGTGACGATTAACTATATGAAAAACTTTGAATGGATGCTGAGAGAATTTTGTTTAAAATTCAAATGGTGCATGGGACTCATGAAATTTTGGAGCTGGTTGGGCACTTTAATTTGTAGTGGAGATGGCTTTAAAGTTTTTTAAATGTACTGCATTCTATTTGGCACTAAGCTGAGTACGTAGTCTGCCATTTGAATGCAGTGCTTTGGAAAATATACAACTTTTCGAAAATTTTTTACCACATTTTATTCATCACACATATCACACACACGTATCTTTTTTTAACTCAGCATTTACAAGTCGCAACTTTGCACCTGTGCTGCTTTATTCAGAAGAAAAATGACCTTTTTGGGCAACTTCTCCTTTAATGGTCTAATGGATCTAGATGATTGAACCATTCGCTGTCTACTAAGCTTCGTAAGAAGCTCCAATTGGTACAATGAGTGAGCCGTTTTGGCCTGACCGCAGCCACACCTACAAATTATGCACCCATCGACACTCGACCTGCACTTGGCTCGCTCTCTCATTAACATTCCCACTCTTCAGTCAACTGATTAGGATTTGTTGCATTTTTACCTGACCGCAAAATCGCACAACAAATGTTCGCATTGCCCTATGTGGGGCATGCTAACAATTTTTAAAACTTTAGCCGCCACAAAAACAACAAAATGCGTTTAATGCATTAGCCTACTTGCTGCGCCTGATTATATCAAACAAATCAGCAGCAGCGCCGAGACGCAGCGAGCCGAAGCGAGAAAGGAAGAGTGAGCCAGCATTTAGCAATGAAATTAATAATAAATGATTTCGGAAGTGGGTGTACGATTTGCCATCATTAATCGCATTGCTGTTGGCGCCGCAGCAACGGCAGTCAACAACTGTTATCCTTCTGATTAGACCTAGCAGGAAATAAATAAATGTTTCCGTCTTGTGCTGTGCTGCGGGTCGTATACGCAACATTCCGCCCTTCTTATTGATGTGAACATATTTCTCAGCGCCGCACTTCATTCATATCACTTAGTGCGGAGATTGAGCGGGTGTTAATCAATCATATGTCGTGATCGTTGTGGGCATTAACGTTGCCCGGAAGTCTTGTTGGGATTAAGTTGATTGACATGTACGGGTGTGTGTGTGGCAGGGGCGGGACAACCAAATAATATGCATGTGTCTGCATGAAGCGTGTAATGTGAAATTTGGTGGGCGTGTTGTGCGACTTGCTTGAGTTAGAAAATATTTTTTGTGAAAATTAATGAAAATATAACTTGCTGTTGTTGAGGCAAAGGTGCGTAAATCAGTGTGATGGCGTTTTCTTGTGTTTTCTCTTTAAGTCATTTGGCACTCTGACATTTTGAACTGAAAAAATGTCACTTCAATTTGGTGACATTTGTATGAAAATATGCAAAACCACGCACTTGAAATCAATTTGCAGTAAAATGTGCTACATTCCCCTCACCGCCTCGTGCCGCTTCATTTAATTTCGACGCACTCATTCCGCACAAAAGTGCTGACCCACTACACTGCACGACTAAGTATGACATTTGTGCGTTCGGCACGCAAAATCGAATCGCATTGGGCAAAACAACAACAACACCCAAACAACAATAGCCAACAGCGAGCACAGAGGTAAAAAAGACATGCAAGCACTCGAGCCAATATTAGCATAAAACATTTTCAGCATTTGCTTTCGCAGCTAAACAATGGAAATCGAATCACGGCGCGCGGGCACAGCGCCAACCGCAGCCGCCCCAAAGTATTCAACAGATCTATGGCGACTACAGCGACTCAATTCGGAGAACTGTTTGCATTGTTGGCCGAGCGAGTAGGCGGCGGCGTGTCGCTTACGCATTTCCGCCAATGCCGACTGGCTCATTTGAATAAAGGTCCCGACCGCCGTCTGCAAATGTGCCCGCATTATGCAAATTCCCATTGAAAACATGCGGCACAGGCGGTCGACTTTGGGCGCGGCGTGTCGAAGTTGAAATGCGTTGCGGCTGGTTGTAGGCTCCGAAAATTTGCGAAAGAATATGCTTGAGCTATTTGCGTTTTGTCTCTGTTAGCACTGAACTTTGGCAGCGGTCGCATAGCAAATCCTTTCAAACGGCGACCTTCACTAAGTCCTTGAGCTTTGCTATAAATAGTAAACACTTGTATGATTATTCTTTGTGTGCAAAGGAAGGGGAAGGGGTCAAGAAAATTTATCTTTTAAACGATGTTATTATACAAACTTTTACCTATTTAGTTGTATATTTTTTCAGTCCCTTTAAACTTTTCCATTTCTTGTTGCTTAAGTGACCTTGAAAAGCCTAAATTGAACATTGATTTGTTGAAAAATAAATACAGAAATACAGATACAGAAATACGATTTTGAGCGATATTGCACACACACACACACAAACATATCAAAACATAAACTCATAGTTGTGACATGGCGGCTACCGACAATGTCTGAATTGATTGAGTGCCATTCGTTCAAGTCCAAAGTTTTATTGTAATCCACCAAAAAGTCCAGCAAATCAACAACGACAAAACACACACAACGTGACAACAACAATAACACACTGAAAAGTGTCTACAAGTTGAAAGTTTAGCAATTTTCCATGCGGCCACACATAGAGTCGGCACTGGTTCCGCCGCAGAGCCGCACCGACCCGCAAGCGCACCATTTCTCAAACGAGAATTGATGTCGCCCTATTACGAAGTCATTCCGGAACTCCGACAATCAATTTCGTTCCTACCGAATTTGCCTCCGAATCAGTGATGTTATTTGTTTGTGCAATTGCGCGGAAGGAAAAGTCGTTGTGTGCTGCGTTGCCGAGAATGTCGGCCATGTGTTTGCACTATTTTTGGCTGTCGGCGAATGCGAAAGCGAGTGCGAATGTGGCTGTGTGGGTGTGTGAGAGTTGGTGTTTGTGTTTGGAAACTAATGACTGCAAAGTTCAATATGCAAATAACATGTTGGGCAAATATTAATTGAGTGCTCGGCCCAGAGGGGAATTTTAATCGATATCAAATTAAATCGTAGGCGAGTTAATACAATGCGGCAAAAATGCGTTGACATTGGTGTTTGTAATGTCAAATCAAAATCGAATGTCGTCACTTGGAAATATTTCATTGTGGAAATCTGTTGCTGGACTGCAGGGAAGCGTTGTGTGGATCGCATTGCTCGAATATGGCAGATCTAAAGTAATTGATAAATGTGCCGGAGAATTGAAGTCCGCAATCTAAACTTTGGCTGGCACTCGACTGCGCTGTCTGCCATGCAAAGTGTTAATTAAAATGCACATTGCAGAAGTAATAACTAGTTGCAGTTGCAGTTGTAGTTGTTGTTGATGTTGTTGTGGTAAAACAAACCATAAATAAATAAAAATCAAGCCAAATCTCCAGCAATGATTGCAACTATTTAATGGCACAAAAGTTTGTCTAACTGTAAGGGGACCAATGCAATTTTTGCGGTATCTACGCTACCATCGGCAGATATGAAAATCTGCCGCTTTGGAAAGTTTTATAAAATTGTATAAGAATATATTATTCATATTCCAATCGATAACTTGGGTTGATAAGTAAAAAATATCTTTAAAAATTCTTAAAATTTTTTTTATAAAGAATCAGTTACCCGCAAAGTTGAGATTTACTAGAATTTGTAATTTATTTTATTTTATTTAATTTTTTTTTTGTTTTATTTTATTTTATTTAATTTTATTTTTTTTTAATTTAATTTAATTTTATTTTTTTTTTATTTTATTTAATTTAATTTAATTTTATTTTATTTTTTTTACATTTTATTTCATTTTATTTTTTTAAATTTAATTTAATTTAAATTAATTGTATTTTATTTTTTTATTTTATTTTATTTTATTTTATTTTATTTTATTTTATTTTATTTTATTTATCTATTCATCAATTAGTTTTTACACATTTAGATTACTAGAATTAAGTTATTTTAAATAGAAGTAATTATAAGCAATATTGACTATGCAGCAATGCAATTAATTTAGCCCTAAAACTATCCCTGCTTTCTGAGAATAGATCCAACTGACGACCTAACTCATTCACGTGCTTTAAACAGCGGTTTTATATTGTTAGCCCCAATCAGAGATTGTATGTCCATATCTCAAGAACCATAAGGTTTTATCCTTTGTTTCATTTACAAATATTTCCCCTTTTCTTGATTGATTTCAAATCCTTCAACAACAAACAAGGCCTTATTGAGCCCATATGCTGCCTAGAGGATTGAAGAAGGAAATCAAAGTCTGAACAAACCCCAAACTATATTAATAAAAAAAATCACTTTCACAAAATATCCATCATTTGAAAACCAGGTGACCCAGGTAGGGTATTTCATGTTCGTCTAGTGCTGAACAAAATTTGTTTCCACATAGTCCAGTTGCTGCTATGGTCAAACTTTCAGCACGAAAGCAGTGATGAGTGATTTACTTATGACCACAGCAAAAACAAATAAAACTAGAGATTAAAATGTGAATTAAATTTGAACAAAAATTTAATAATGAAGATATTTCCAAAACAAAAAAAAAAATGTAATGAAAATAATAATATTAAAATATCCAAAATGTACAAATGAGATGACTGGTTTAGTTGACCAGAGGACCAGAGGTTAATGGCTGAAAGCTTGTAGAGCAATCGGTAAAACTATGTTTAATGAATTTTCTGATGTGACAGTAATCCGACCGAATGTCGGACAATTCGCTGCTTCACACGTACAGTTCATTTGCTGCACACTGGCGTCGGCTTTGGCTTCGCATTGCATTTAACGCGAAAGGCTACAATTAAAGCGGCTTCACGTTGAACTTTCGCTGAGCTTTAAAAGCACAAAATGCAACCGCACATACACACACACACACACACACACACATACCGAGTGAGAGTGAGCATGGCTTCTGTGCGCCATTGTCCGATATCTGCTTGGCTGCGCTTAATGGCGGACAGCACGTTGGTCGCCGGTTCTTGTTCTGGCTCCGGCTCGTGCTGCGGCTGTCGCTGTGGCGTTGGCGGCCATGTTTTTTGCATTGTGCAAACGCCACAGACGCATAAAGTGGTCTCCATTGTTTTTGGTCAATTGCTGTTGGCATTGGCATTGCAGCATTGACTGCAATTGTGCGGCTGCAGCCGTTGCATATGCATGAATGTCTGCGTGTGTGTGTGTGTGTGTGTTGGGTATGTTTGTGTTTGGAAGGCGACAGCAGGCTTCGCTTTACAAGCCGCCTGTAATTTTACGACCAATTCCATTCAATTAGATTTGCTAATCTGGGCTTTTCGGGCTCCACGGGACGAGAAGTCAAGCGGCATGAAGGCTGACTGGGAACGGGAAGTGCGCCGACTGAGGCGAGCTGTGCGGGTGGCATTGGTATGAAGACTGCGCTAGCGTGGAGATAAAATCGTTCGTGCTAAAATGCTGCAATGCTGGTGTGAGATTTTACACCATCAGCTGCAGCTAATGATCCTTTGTGGATGGAAAGAGGCGTTTGGGCTAACAAAAAGCTGTGAAAGCTTGTCTTTTCATTTCGATGATGTCGAAGTATGAATTTTGTAGTTTATGCCAATGACCATTTGGTCATATTTGTGCAATGCTGGTGGGGAAAATCGCTTTCAACTAAACTCATGAAAGACGAAAACTTGATGCTGTAATTCTGAACACTTTCAGAATTCATAACTTTGGGAGAAAGTATTTTTTATGGGTCGTTATTTAAGATTTAAGAAGTGAACAGTGTATGTAGGAATAATTTAGCTTACTTCTCTGATGTTCTTAACTTTTTACTGGGAGTTCTTCTTCCTTTTAAAAAGATATGAGCGTCCCTCTAATTAATGCGAATGGGCCTTGTGTCACACTCGATACATTCTGCATCAAAATGCAACCCTATTTAGGTCCATTCTAGTCATCACCGAACATTGCACTATTGGGTCTATGCTCGTCAAATGGCGCCTCTCGTCCAGTGATGACTGCAGCAGCTGTGGAGATGAAAAATATGTGAAAATGATGCAACACTTCCTGCGCCACTGCCCGATTTTTCAGGAATATTGACCCCTTGACGATTTCTGATGGACCTGGCTCCTCTTTCTTTAAGAGCTGGAACTGATTTGCCCCGAAATGAGACTTTTTATTAGCTGCAGAAGAAAACAACAATATGTCAATTTGGCCTCCTTTCTCCCATATCTAACCTAATCCAGTTCCATTCTGGAGGTCCTAATTGATTTTCTTCATATTTCGAAATAAGTCAGTCAAATCTATAAAACATTGCGAATGCTTTTGACGTTTTCGTAGTTTCATATACCCACAGTAAAAATATTCCTCCATCAAGTCTCATTGTGGTCCTCTTTTACTTTCGATAAACAGCTTCCGGCCGAAAGCGGAAATACTTAATCGGCCGCACCAAATTCGCACTGAGTTTGAGTAATCATGGCTGACGTGTGCGACCCGCAGCTCAGCGTTTGAGCTGATTGCGGAGCAACGTTCCAACTGTTGAACGAGTGAGTTGTTAAATTTGCGTAATTTGCGTGAAAAACGAAGTGCCCCAAAAAAAAATACAAGAAAACTCACTGTCAGCAACGGCGCACAAGTGGTGGCAGTTTTCGTTGTTATAACTTGTACGAGTACTTTGCGCTATTGTTGTCGATGTTGTTGGTGCGTTGCGAATTTGCTTGCGAAGCGAAACAGTATGCTCGGGCAACGCGTTGTCCTTGCGATGACATTTGCGTACCCTTTGGTGTGATTTATGTGCTGGCGCGCTGGCTGGCGGCCTAAGCTGCGGCTGCTGCGAACACACACATGCAAACCGATGGGCGAGCATGTGTGCGCGTGTGTTGGTGTTGGTAGCATTTGTAACATTTATGTTGGGAAATTTTTGTTACTTTTGGCGACTGGCATTTAAGCTGCCACTGCGATGGGCGAATCAATAATTTGGCGCCACGTTTGCTGCTGAAAAAAACAATGCCAAAACACGTACAAAATTTGTTGCTTTAAAGGGGAATTTGTGCAACCATTGAAATTGCATTCATGTAGTTACAAAACCAAACATATCAGTGTTTTGTGTTTTGTTTGCGTGTGTGTGGCGATTGGGCCAAATTTTTTTGTGTGCCAATAAATTTGTGGTTCGTTTTCATTTGCAAGCGTTAAGCGTTTTTATTTATTTCATTTTTTTGCTGCCTTGGTGCATGTTTTTTGAATATGTGGAAATGTTTGTGAGTGTGTTGTTTGAATTGCGCTTTAAACGATTTCATTTTCACCAAACATTTGTGTACGCAATACGAGCTGACAGCTTACTTAACTCTGTATTCGCTGCGCGCTCGCCGGTGAAAAAACATAAATTAATGACAATGTCCACATGGCCACATTGTGGCGACGGTTGAGCGTAACGCCACTTGACATGCTGTTTGTGCACTCGGCTGCAGAGCGAATTCAATTATAATTTTAAAATATGGCCGCGCATTAACGCCGCAAGTGGGCCAAATTACACGCATTCGTGCTGGCGCTGCATTAATGCCGCGAAACATTTTCCATTAACATATCAAATACACATAAAAGCACCAAATTCATAAGCATACGCACACACCAGCAAACGCCCCTGCGCGTATGCCTCAATTTGTGCATGTATGGAGTCATAAACGCGGCCTCGCGCGCGCTCAGCCGAAACAATATCGAGGCAGACCGCTGTGGCGCTGGCTGCGGCACCTCTGGGCCCTCACCTCAGCGCAGCTGTGTGCGCTTGTGGCTTTCTGTAGGCAGGTGTGTAAGTACGCGCACACACACATGCGAAAGCATAATTCTTATGCATACATACTGAACGTGGGACCGTATGTGCTGCAAGTTATGCCACATTATGTCGTTTTCATAAATCGGCAATTTTTGCCTTAACGAAATGTGACATTTTCAATGGCGCAGATAATAAACTTCACATAACTTTAGGTGCACTACATACATACAATACATACACATTTGCACATACTCACATATACATGGTATGGCAGCATTTTGACTGTAGCTCCAGCCACGCAGCCAAGCAATCAGGCAGCCAAAAGGCTCGAATTTTAAAGCGCTGCGCAATTGCTATATGAAAACTTGACTGCCTGCAATTTTCGTAATTGTCTGCGTGTTGTCAGTTTCATTTGGCTTTTGTGGCACACCGCCTATGAATTTGTGGAGTTTAAAAAAAAATATTAAATGTTAAAATGCCAAAAGTGCTGCCAAACGAGTTTTTTTTAATGGAAATTTGCTTTCAAAATAATTAAGTATGAAGGCAACAAGGTGACAGAGTTTACAAGGCGATGAAGAAGATTGTGCAAAGTGAAGTTAAAAATTAAAGAAAGTACGGGTATAAAGTTAAAGGCTTTTAAAGTGAAATTTGAAATTGCGCAAACCTTAGCTGATGTACTTTTATTCGTTGAAATTCTTTTACTGGAGTAAACAAGTGAATATAGAAGGATTCAAAGATACACAAACATTTGTGCGCCTTTGTGCAAGTTTTCGTATGATTTATACAATTTCTAAAACTCGGATTTCGGTCTTAGTCTGAGGTATTTTCATAGCTTTGTTGTTAGTGCATTGCTCGACTGTGCATCAATGGTCTGGGCGGCCATTGATGCACAACAGATTGAAAGAACGGAAAGAAAGGAAATAATTAGTCTTGGGAAAACCTCTGAATGAGCGTTTCATGATTGAAATAGCTGAAGAAGAGGCTTCAGATCCTTTAGTTGCATACTTAACCCTCTAGTTCCCAAGAAGGCCTGTAGACATCCTAAGCTTAAAAAAATTCTGTAAATTACACCTTATGATTTTTTTAGCTGATTTTACACGTATGGAAAGGGGAATCTCCATTTTATACAATAAATGTTGTCAGATAACGCTGGCACATGCACGACGGCAGTAATTGTAAGGCAAACTTGAAGTTTTGTGAGAAAGTAAGCAAATAATAATTTTTGAAATCGTGTGAGAAACAAAAATTGTTTTAAATAAATTGTGAGCCTCAATAAAATTAAAAAAATTATTTATGAGTAGCTGATAATGTGTTCTTTGAGAAAATAAAAAAAAATTTTGCAAAAAAGTTGTTACACTCCCCCTACCTAACCCAAGCCCGAGAGTGTCTGTAGGCCTGCTTGGGACGATGAGCGTAAATAATTTACGGTCATTGATGATATTTTTTCGCTATTTAAGCATTATTTTTCTATTTGAACCGAAATTTTGATACACCGCAATGTAGGAGAGATCATATCACTGCAAAAAGTTGTACTAAGGCGTAGTCCGCGGGGGTAGATGAGAGAACTAGTCTCCCCTAGCCCTTTTTTTCATGGAGTAGATTTGTCGACATCGGTGTGAAAAGATAACAAGGAATTAAAAAATAATAAGAACCGCCATATATATATACCTATACCGATTTTTTTAGTTTTCCTAGTCTATACACCCCCCAAAAGCAGTGTATAAACTACCCCACGACACATTATCGCTCGCCTTAGCCCTACCCCTTTTTATTTATTGTCTATTGCACGCAGAACTGAAACTGTTACCCGTTATTTATGTTTACATATATTTAAAAAAAAATTAAAAATTTAAATTAATTACAAAAAAAAATTTTCATATGAAATATTTTTTGGCTTTGTTTCCCAAGCAGGCCTGTAGGCCTTCTACTTTCTACACCCTCTATCACGCCTCCTATTGACATGAAATTTTTTTCCCCGAACAAACATTGCTTCTCCACCACAAAACTATCACTGGTAATTTTTTCAACAAGATTAAAAACTTGGGTACTAGAGGGTTAAATTGGGTTCCAGGACATAGGGAACTGTAGGGCAAACCAGCAGATTGGCAACGATATGGTAACACAGGGATTTCTTCTCATATTTTTAATTTAATTTATTATTAATCCTTTCCGGAAATTTGTACGATATATCGTAAAATTTTTTCGACGATTTTTTATTTGACAGAGAAATGAAAGGGGTTTTTAATTTTCATTAAGTAGGCTGTGTTGTATTATTCTGTTTAAAATATATAAATCATAATAGCCGTGGCTACACAGTATGAGTGAGTTTTGTAAGTAGCTCTTTGCAAGAATTTGAAAAACCCGCAAGTGACGGAACTTCCGCGAAAAAATGTTTGAATATAGAATACCTTTGGGTAGCAAAAATCCGAATAATTTCAAAGTTGAAATGTTAGTTTAGTTATAAAACTTAATCAATTTAACATTTTTTGCATCAAACTATTTTTCCCGAGTCTTTAAAAAAATTGTACGATATATCGTACAAATGGAAGACAAAGTTTGCAAGTTATGTTTCCGTCTTATTTAAGTTATGGGGTTGGTAACAGATTTTTTTCATTTGCTTGAGTGCCACGCCCATCTGTGAACCACGTGGCTAATAAAATTCGACTATTCGGCAATTTTCGATTGAAAATAAGAATTACTAGACGAGTTTGAGTTTTACTGGGCAGACTTAGGCTATGTAAAGTTAGACATGCGTACTTGCCACTCCCACTACGATAATAAGAATCGGCTATATTCAGTATCTTTCTGTAAAGATATATGAATTTTAGTTGATTCTGTGTTTTATTGAGGGGAAAAGGGCTTTGCAACAACAACAACGGTTATAAAAGGCCGAATAAATGTGACTCAATTGTTTATATATATAATTTATATAAGTTTCGATCATAATGAAATCACGTTTTGATTTTTCCATCAAAAAATATTCACACTCATTCAAAATATTATTCATACAATTTAAAAAAAACCAAACAAAAATTTCATGAATTTTTACTCCTTTGCGGACTATTGTACGATGTATCGTACAAAATTGATTGAGCTGTAATTCTCAACCTAAATGATTTTTTTGAAATTTTGTTGTAGTTTATTGCTAAAATGCTCAATGAGAGCCAATATTTTGAAGGAAAAATTGTTATCTCAAGAAATGCGGAAATTGACCGGAAAAGGAAAAGTCATAGAACAATTGAATTTACCAACTAGTAATGAACAAGCTGAAAGATAAATAACTTAACACTTTTACGAAACATTCATTAACTTAACCATTGACGAAAATAAAAAAATTCAAAAATATTGCTTTTTGTCTACTAAAGTCTACTAAAAGGACCTTCGAGATCTTATTCAATTTAATAAGAGCTTTTATAGCGTAATTCGTTTTTAACAAAATCAAAATATAACAAATCAAAGTATCATAGAGATCTAAAAGGGATGTTGAAGTGAATCCGTTCTAAAAGAGAAGAACAATCAACCAAGCCGCCAATGACATTGAAAAAATATGTTAGAGCTTTGATGATGGATTTTTGATCTTTGTGCAAAGTTTTCAAATTTATGTACGATGGAGCCGGATCCTGAAAGGGAGGGGGTTTGCGTACCAATTTTAAGCCCAATGCCATTTGGAACCATATTTTGTACCAGCAATTTTTGTATTTGAAGGGTTTGAAGTCCCACGTCCCGCCACTGGTATAGAACACTCAGACATGCACTTTTGTTGGGTACATGACAGGTGCTACTCGTATCACTTGCACCCAAACTTAAAGCAACTTAAAGCTCCGACTACTCCAACACCAACTTCAACGACTTTTCAACATTGGCTACAATGTTATCAATCATTTAAATAGAATATTTCCAATTATGGAACTTTCTATATTTGCCGATGGGGTTTGTTGCGAGTTTAATTGCGTAAACCGTCCTGTCAACATTTGTCCAAATCACAACTGTGTACACTTAATTGATTGCTTTATTTAATGCGGCAAATTCAAATTGCTGAATTCATTTCGAATTCGGAAATTAACGGTAATTTAGAGCAAACTTGAAATTGGCAGCGAAATTGAATGCACTCTATGAAGTTTTGTGGTTTTAATGAAAAAGCAATGTTTATGTGCAATTTTCTGTTGTTTATTATGACGCAGCACAGTAGGGCGTCCGTGGCCAAAAATTAAAAAAACCAAATCTTTATTTTGAAAAAAATAAGTAAGCACGATCGAAGCTAAATCTCCAACTAAGCTATATAAAAAGGAATTTAAAAAAAATTTTAAGTTTTGTAGTCTCACGAAGGTTTTAAACTTAATATATTGCGTAAACACAAATTTAGGGAAAAATAGACATTTTACCTTGCGAAACTGAAGATGTTGTTTCTTATGGTTAAAGGTATTATTTTAATATATCTGAATTTTTATTTTATATGTTAGGTTTTTACAGTCTGTCAATGCCTTTTTTTTGTTTTGGTTATTACTGTTCGCTAACTACCGTTATTTGAACGTAGAGTCATTTTGAGCCCTAGTAAAAGTTTAAGTGCAAACTTCAAAATTAAATATCTCGAAAAGCCCTAGGGAGCCTTTCCAATTTCGATTGTTTCACTAAATTACAAGTATGTAGAACACGTGTGCAAAGTTTCAGCTGCAGAGGCCTGCAGACCCGCATGTAATTAATTTTTTTATAGTGGCACCTCTTGTACAAATTCGTGAGCTGTTCTATGTGTGGCTGCCGGCTCGAAATTTATCTCGACAAAACCAAATAGAATTAATGACAAACTTTTTGAAAGAAAAATATGGAAGAGGTGTGGAAATAGAGAAAAAATTAATTAATTTACTGGCGTTAAGATTCGACACACGATAGACACAATGCCATCGACTGAAATCAGAATTTGAACGCAACAACTGTGCTTGGCTTGATACAGCGCATACTAAGCGCTGCGAGAGAAGAAACTGCGGTATGCAAGAGAAAAGTGTTCACATTATTGTTGTAGGAAGAGAGATTACATTGTACCAGAAGAAGGCGATATAAGTGATTGCGGTGATTCGAGCGATGAAGATTAACTAATGTAGTACTTAAATGTATATAAATACTGTTTGATTGTAATTTATAGATTAAATGCTAAAGTTTTCGAAGTCCGATTAAGTTAAATTTTGAAAAAAAATCTATTTTGTGGTAATAATGGTGAGTACAAAATATGATTAAAAAATCTCTTTTAGTTTTGGAGTTATTTTAAATTTAAACATTTTCCTATGGGAGGTGGGCGTGGCTGTGTTCCGATCTTGACCATTTTCGGTTATCATTAACATTTTGTCTTTAAAATCATTTGTAGAAAAATTCGTCTCTTATTTTTGGCTACATTTAGTACTGGATCGCCATAAATGCATGAAAATATTTGTGGAAAATAAACTTAGGAGTGAATTGAAGAAGGGCCAACATGAAAAACATCGAAAACTTAAAAAAATGGGAAAATATACATAAGGTTTGCGCACGATGAAATTAGTGCACAAATAAATTCAAATTCCTTCTGAACTAGTGAACATATTTAAATGAAAACAACGTTATATTAACAGAAATTTTATTCATGTTTTGATTCATCAACAAACTATTTTTTTTAAATTAAGTTTTGACAAAAATTTCGATTTTTTCCGAAATGCCTCGCATTAAGCTTTTTATAGGATTTTCAGAAATTTTTTTACTTGATGACAGCCACTTTTTGGAAAAATAGTAATTGGGTCAGCAACCTGTTTTGTGCCTTTCATGGTCCTTTTTACCAGAGCTCAATATCTTTCTATTGGTCTGAGCTCTGGGCAGTTAAGTGGATTCGCATATCTGAGTACAAGTGTTACATTATTCTTTTGGTATCACTTAACTGCTGCTTTACTGTATGGCGCGCAGCCAAATCAGGCCAAAAGAAAGTAGAAACTGCGTGCTGCTTTGTGAATGGCAAACGTTTTTTTGCAGATACTCCTGGATATATATATCGGTGTTGATTGTCCCAGTTGTTACAAATGAACTGCTCCTATACCACAGCTACAGATTTCCTGCCACACCAAGAACTTCTTAGGGAATTTAGACTTCTTATGAGTCTTATACTCCTCCCGTACATTTCCTCTATGATTTACCACATAAAAATCCACACCTGGAAGCTGTGAAAAGTCACCCAGTACTTAGGTTTCATCGTCCATAATGCAGCAATCAAAATTCCGTATGAAATCACGGTACAATATTTTGACTCGCTCTTTTGCCTCGCTGTTCTTCTTCGATTTTCTGTTTGAAACTTTTTGGACCTTGTATAACTTCACCCCTTCCTTCTTCTGAACTTTTCTAACAAAATTTTCAGAGCATCCTAGTTTTTCAGCCACTTTTGTGACTGAAGCATTTGGATTTTTTCTCAAAATTGCTATCACCTTCTTGCCCATAGCAGGGTTACTTAGCCCCTTTTGTTGCCACTTCTTTGTTTTCTACTAATAGTCAGACGTTCATTGTATACTTTAATAACAAATAAAACGGTATTTCGTGAAATCCGTGCTTTTTGAGCAATTGCTTTGAAAGTCTAATTTGGATTTTCATTGCGCAGTCTAATAATTTTTTCACGCACTTCTATTTCGCTGCTCATTTTGAAGGCAAAAACTATCGAATGATCTCAAAACTCGACTTAAGGGGTTGGACATGTTTAACAAAACTATTTCTATAAGAAAAAAATTTTAAATTTGAACTAATAGAACAGTATGATTAAAAACGTATGCACTAATTTCATCGTGCGCAAGCCTTATGTACCGATTAATTCATTTGAGGCTTATACGAACTTTTAAAATAGGCGTGGCAAACTGCCCATTTTTGGCAGAATTGTAGACTATATCCTAATGATATTTTGTATAAAATTTCATGTTTCTAGTGCTAACAGTGGCCAAGTTATCGAATAAAAAATATTTTCTCAATATGGGGGGTGGGCGTGGCAGTGGTCAAATTTTCACAATTTTTCATATTTTTCTTAATTGGGCTAAAAAATTGGCGGTTGCCAAAATTCGTGAAAATTGAACCACGTTTACTATTTTTGGCCACGCAATATATGGGGACGCCCCACTGTGCGCAGTGTCCATGTCTCCGGTGTGTGTGTGTGTGTGTGTGTGTGATGTATTTCATGTGCATTAAATTGCAAAATTGATCGAATGCGAAAATTGTCATTTTATTGGTTGGTTGGCTGGCTGACTGGGTGGCCCACTGATTGGCGCATTGAGCGGTTGAATGCTTGGCCGGGTTGCCTGTGTGTTAGCTTGTTGGTTGGCTGGTTTGTTGTGTTTTAATTTGCATTTTGCTGCGGTTGCGATTTAGTATAGTTTTAGGCGCGCGGCGCACATCATAATTGCAGCCATTTTAGCCATTTTGAATTATATTGCGCTTTGTTTTTGGCATATTGTGCACATCCGCCACATCTTCCGCGAATTATTGCCAGCACGCAAACATACCTAACTGCAATAATTTTGCTTAAATTTTGCAGTACTTTTCATATAAGTTTTAGGCCTTCAAGCGAAAGCTTTTGACTTTCATAAAGCGTGCTTCGTTATTTAATGCTTTAAAGTTTTGTGAAGAAAAAAATGTGCAACTTTCACCAAGTGCTCTGCGTGTCTTCAACGTGCCGGTGCATCGATGATGGCGCACACAAACACAAACACACACACACACCGACATGCATGTACACACAATTACTCATTACGTGAATGTTTGTAATTAATTTTGTAACGAATAGCCCTGTAATTGGCCTCAATTAACATGCCGACATCAACCAGTTTTCGCACATATTCCCGACATTGTTTACGCGTCGAATGCAGCACGTAGCGGCGATAAGGTCGATAGACAGGGACACACGAAGTACAAGCAAACTGCTAACGATGCGCATACGCCCAGGCGGTCGGTCGCCCGCCAGCACACCCACACCCACACCAACACACGCGCACTTGTCTCTCCAGACACAGGAAAGTAATGTTGCTTAGATGCGCGCGCCGTGCGGTGCGTAGGTGGGTTGCACCAAATTGACCGGTACATGAAATTATTACTTTCCCATTAAGCTGTGCTGCGAGGCGCTTCGAGTTAAACTAAACTCAATTATTTATACAAAGTCCATACATTATGCTGCACGCATACACAAGCACATTAATTTGTGGGCGTGAGTGTGTGTGTGTAGGTGTGAGCAGGCTTGGACAATGCGGCAGTCTGGTCGCTGAGTGGCACTTTCGAGCCCAATGAACAATGTTCTATAAAGGAATTCAATTATTTTTCGATTAACACTTGAGTGTAATTTCTAATTCAATAGCGAGCAGCGCTGTGAGTTGGGGCAGTGGCTGCAAGAGTGTGTAGGTTGTGTGTAGGTCTATGAGCTAAGGGTGTGGCTGTTTGGAGTTGTCGAATTTGGAGTTCTATTGAAATACGTTGAGATTGTTGATTAAGAAATTGTTTTACAGGACTTTTCTGTAATTTTAGAAAGTTCATGATTTTAAAGAATAGATGGGCTGATTTTGTAAGAATTTTTATAAATGTGTTGTGATGAGAAGTGCGAAGAAGACTGCATAGGTTAGCATAGGTTTGTCCGCAGGGGCGGATTCAGAAAAATATTTCGGGGGAGGGGTTTCAAAAAGTAATTCTTTAATATTTCAAATGGTATGTACTTTTAAAGTCGATCCCAATATTTCGGGGGGTTTCAACCCCCAAAATCCCCTGAAGCCACCACTGTTTGTCCTACGTGTACGCGAAGAGGCTGGTCCGTTGTGATCCCATTTTGCAGCTTTCTCCTAGAAAAAAGGAAGACTAAATAGAAGAAAATGAAGTAGAAAAGGAATAAATAAATGTTAAAAGAAAACAGAACAACACAAAACAGGAGAGAACAGATCGAATAAGGACGGAACTGAATTGAACAGAACGGAGCAAAACAGAGCAAAAATATGCAGCTTTATCGTAGAAGAAGAAGAAGACTAAAAGGAAGAAAATGAAGTACAAGAAAGTAAATTAATAAATGTTAAAAGATTACAGGACAGGACAAAATAGAATAGAACAGAACAAAAAATGTCAGGACAGAACAGAACGGAACAGAAAAGATCAGAAGAGAATAGAAAGAAGAAGCAGAATAGAATAGAGCAGAACATAACAGAGCAACGAAATAGAACTTTATCCATTAAACAAATTGGTCAGATCACTTTTTCCTTGCAATATCACAATGGGCCCCTTTTGCGGCCTTAGTGTGTGTTTTGGCAAGTCCCGTGTCCAGGCAACCACTTTAACCTAACCTAACCTATCAAGAACAGAATAGAACAAAACAAAAAAGAACATAACAACAGAACAGAACAAAACAAAGTAGAATAGAATATTCAGAACAGAATAGAATAGAATAGAATAGAATAGAATAGAATAGAATAGAATAGAATAGAATAGAATAGAATAGAATAGAATAGAATAGAATAGAATAGAATAGAATAGAATAGAATAGAATAGAATAGAATAGAATAGAATAGAATAGAATAGAATAGAATAGAATAGAATAGAATAGAATAGAATAGAATAGAATAGAATAGAATAGAATAGAATAGAATAGAATAGAATAGAATAGAATAGAATAGAATAGAATAGAATAGAATAGAATAGAATAGAATAGAATAGAATAGAATAGAATAGAATAGAATAGAATAGAATAGAATAGAATAGAATAGAATAGAATAGAATAGAATAGAATAGAATAGAATAGAATAGAATAGAATAGAATAGAATAGAATAGAATAGAATAGAATAGAATAGAATAGAATAGAATAGAATAGAATAGAATAGAATAGAATAGAATAGAATAGAATAGAATAGAATAGAATAGAATAGAATAGAATAGAATAGAATAGAATAGAATAGAATAGAATAGAATAGAATAGAATAGAACAACAGAACAGAACAAAACAGAATAGAAAAGATCAGAACAGAACGGAATAGAACAGAGCAGAACAAAAGAACAAAACAGAATAGAAAAGAACAGAAGACAATAGGGATGTGAGCAGAAAAACAATAAGTAAGAAAGACATTTTGGTGGATAGCTACCTAATAATTTGTAATAAAAAAAATTCATCTATTATAACTAACTAGTTCGGCTCTTTTGTAAATATTTTACGAATGCTTCATACCAATAACTTTTCACCGAATCTTGATGTAGTTTCAGAACCAATTGATAGATATTTCTTTTCAAGAGTAATATTTGTTTTTATTAAAACAAATCAAATACTTTTTAATATTAGTGCTGAAACTGAAATCGATGACGGTGTTTGAATTTAGTTTTAAACAGATTAGTTGAAAGTTTCGCCTGATGGCCGAACTAAGCATCGGATAGAATTCGACATAATTCAAGTTTCATCTTGCGCAACTTGTCTTTCCTGATTTAATTTTAAAGTAATAGACAGCACTAAGTGATCTATTAATATTCTTTAAAGAGTTTACGACAGAATGAAATGCACAGAAGAAATTCCCAGTCATTACTATTTTTGCTCTAAGCTTTTTCTTTCTTGCCATAAATCAATTACAACGAACCATTCAGTGTGAGTGCTCAAGGAACTGCCTCAGTTGCAGCAGTTCCCATTCTACTCATAAAAATGTTTGTTGCCCAACACTGTCCTTCAATTTATAAGACAATGTCAAAGCTGATTGTCAGGAACGACTCCACCCATGTAATTTAATTATATGAGTCAAAGACATTTGTCAACTTTGATTTTAGGTAACGTAAAAATTGTTACTAAAAAAAAACTGTTACTAATTCAATATTTTCCTAATATAAAAATATCGACATTTTGTAAACTCATTACATACGAGTATAACTAGAATATTTTCTAAACTTTGTCATTGATCAAATTGAGAGCACAATTCATAAATAGAGCATACAATTTCAAATAGCACAACTTTCTTCATTGGTTCTATTTAAGTTCTGTAGAGCAAATACAAAATTGCTGTAACATTAGTTTCAAAACTATTCAAGATTATTGTCCTCTATTGAACACGCAGCCAGAGAGTGTAAGAGTGAGAGATATGCGCTGTGGGGTAGCTTGTTGCATGCCACATATGGTTTGTCAATGGCGCGTTTATAAATGTAGACTTTCAACGCCTATAACAACGACCCAAAATGCATGGCATGCGTAGTCCCGGTGGGCGCAAGCAGCAACTTGTCGAATGGAAACAGAAATTTGCACGCCCCTAAGGTTTTCAGCGACACATATACTTTTATTAGATAATGGAAATTCAATGTATCGAATTTATCCGGTCACCATCGCAACGCATTATGATGAGCGCTGAAGTGGCGCCATGGAGCCAAATAAATGAGCAAATAAATTACACACCAACATGTGTAAAGGCAAATGCAAATGTGTGTGTGTGTGTGTGTATGGGGACCAAAAAAACACAATGTAACATAATATTTTGTTTTATGTTTACCACATTCACAACACTAAAAAAAAATGCCGCCTGCAAAGTGCACACACACACACACACAAACTCGTACAACAAATTGTATGGGTTTCGAGTGCAAAGTCCCAGCCGGTTGAATTGAAAAGTCTTTTGTGCCGCTCAGTACACATTAATGAGCGGTTGGCGACGGGGCGGGGGCGCTGCGGTTGGCAGCAGTGGGAAATTAAACGAAATAATAATTTATTACGATTACTTGGCGCAAGCGCGCGCTCACATTAAGTATTCATTAAATTATCGGACGGGGCGGCGGATTTGTGTCATTTGTTCTGTTATTATTTCAAAATTTTTCCGAGTTGTTGGCATTGCGTGTCAGTTGCCTGGCATTGTGTTGTTGTTGGCACACGTGTCCAGAAAATTTGTTGAAGGCAGCCAGAAAAAGGGGTGTGCGCCCTAGGAAAACATACGCAAGTGTACTTTTTCGCATTCATTTCGTTGCTTTCAATGGCCATCGGCTGTGGGCCACATGAATGGGACACGTGTCGCGGCGCAATAGCTTTGCATACCAGACGAGATGCACTTGCGGTGTTGTGAGCATTTGTTGTTGTTGCCTTTTCTGTGCGGAATTTACAAAGGAATGTTCGGCAGCGGCGCACAGAAATGCAGGAACGGCTGGCATTTTTATAATTGCAATGCGTAGGACAAGTGCCAGCAATAGCGTTGTGTGTGTGTGTGGGTGTCGATTGTTTGTTGCGGGCAGACACTTTTTGCCTTAATAACTTTGACGATAGAGCAATTAATATATTGGACTCAAACTTGATTAATAAGTTTCAGCCAGAAAAGGGGAGTACTTTCATTAAATTTTCATTAAAAAAGTTAATAAATCAAGGCACTAAATTTATCATGCAAGTGTCAAATAATCAAGGATAGTAAAAATAGTAAGGAAATAGTTTGGAATATTAGGAAAAATAATTAAAAATATATTTCGCAATTGACTTTTGGAGAAACATTCGGGACTTAGAGGAAATTGTTTGCTGTTTTTTGACGAGAGGGCAAAGGCTGACGGCCTTTTGTCGGTAATTGAGGTAAACATGATTATTTATTATAGTCTTCTTAGTTGTCCAATAGTTCAAACTGCTTTAGTTAGAACACCATCGAACTTTACTCTAGGAACCAAAATGGGTCTTAACCACTTCAGTTTGTTTCTTCAATAACAAACTCTAAGACGATACGAAAAGCTTACACTGCTCTAAAGTTGTTGTTGTTTCATAGTCACTGTTGCCTGATATGAATTTCAAGTCAATAAAGTAACGATTGATATTCAAATGAAGCTCATTTTTGCATTCCCTCTTGACATTTTGCAGTCAGTGTTTTAAAATAAAAATCAACCCGAATGTTGCGGAATACTTTTTCTTTCGAATTTTCGAATTTTTTCTAAATTTGCTCTAAAGTTGTTGCATACTCATTTTTGATGTAAACTTCAATTCAATAAAGTAAAGATTGATATTCATTCATTCCTTGGGAAATTTCTGCAGTCAATGTTTTTAAGTACAAATTAACCCGAATGTTGCGGAATACTTTTTCTTTCGAATTTTCGAATTTTTTAAACTTCAATTCAATAAAGTAAAGATTGATATTCATTCATTCATTCCTCTTGAAATTTTTGCAGTCAATGTTTTTATGTAAAAACTAACCCTCTTTTTCTTTAGAATTTTTGAATTTTTCGAATTTTGCGAAAAAGTAATTTTTTTTAATTGCATGTTTTGTGTAACCATATGGTCACGCTAGGCGCTACCGGGTTAATTTGTGTTTCTTGGCTCACACATGCATTGTACGCATTTTATTTATCGTACATGATTCGTCTCATCGTTCGTTGCACCATTAACTCGCTTGAATTGCAGAAGCGCAAAAGTTAAGCATACTCTTAGGCGTATAACAATCTAAGAGCAAATTTTCCTTTCGTTTGGCATTTTCGAATGCTGGCAATGCTGTCATCATTCACCCTGAACTGTTGTGCTCTCAGCGGCAACAAATTGCCTTCGCTCTGCTGAATTCGTTGCTGTCGCGACGTTGACTTCTCTGCTTATTGCCGCCTTTTCTGTTGCCGCTTTCCATTGTTTATGCTCGCACATATCGCGTCATTTCGCCTCGTTTATCGGAAGAAATATTTTGCGATTTATTGCGCTATTTTGACGCAAACAAGCATCACTTCCGGTAGCGTGGGTCGCGAACGTTTCGATTTCGATTTCATTTGCACAGCCAAGTGGTGGCAGTATTTACTATTAAATCGCAACTGTACACATGTGTGTGTGGGCTTGTTTAAGGGCGTTTGCACGCATTGTAAATAAACAAATCAGAATAACGGTATTTTAGTAATGTTTGAGGTGCAAAATTTGTTGTTTTATTGATGCGAAATTCTCCAGGAATTTAAGCCAAAATTGCTTTAAAAATTGAGAAATCTCATAAATTCGTTTACTTTCAATTTGTCCTTTTAGACTTTAGCTGTCACCGGGTTTTTCTGTTGTTGCTTGCAACTTTTACTATTTTACTCCCATCCATAGAAAAGTTGCCAGCCAATCACATTAGAGCTTCGTCCGTTACATCTTCAACTTGAAATGTTTGTTCTCCAAAATTCCAAAATCAATATTGACAAATCTGTTTATGCTCAAATCATCAATCAGTAATTTGTTTACATAGCTTTGACTCGCTTGTCACATTGGCGATCTGTGCTCAATTACGCAGTCACAGCATTGCTGTCTCCACGTTTCGTGTCCACAGTCCCATACCGACGCGTCACATGTGATTTTGCATTTTTCATTCTATTTAATTTAATTTTCATTCGTGATTTCATATGCAAAAAAGAAATCGTCCTGCCACACGCTCACAGACACACATCCACGGATGCATCGGATTACGACCAACAACAATGTCCACATAGTGGAATAGAATCCATCCGTGTCCGTGCGCTCGCCGCCCGGCCGCCGTCTTCTCAATGTAGCTAACGTGGCATATAATTGAAATTTGGTCTGTCTTGCTTGCTGGCGCATTCATACAGATTGATACACATATTTACCTCGCATACGTGTCCAAGTGTGTGTGTGCGTGTGTGTGGAAGTGTATTTATTTATTCTGCTCTTGTTACATGCCCGACAATCTGCACACGCCGCGGCACAGCGTGAGCTCCAAACCGGTGGGCGAAATTTAATATGCTCGGCAAAAGCTTTAACCCATATTTCGCTGTCATTGTTTGCGCGACGAAGGGAAACCTGCAACTGTTCCTTGGATTTCACTATATTCGTTCATACATACATACATACGAAAAAATGACTTTGCAGCTTAGTTTTTTGAACGGACAAAATTTTGAGTTTTGTTGCAATTTAATGAGATACCAAATAAACGTTTTTGTTTTAATTAAATGTGTCTGAAATTAAAAATTAAACGAAAAGAGTTGTATGTTAGTTATGACGGACAGCTTTATTGCGATTTTAAGTACATTGCAGACTTTGAAATTGATATCATTGGAGCTTGAGATTCAATTTTCTTTATTCTTTATTAAATTCAGTCAATGAACAAAAAGTGCCCAATAGACATGATTTAGTGCACATTTTTTGATCTCGGTGATGAAGAAACCCTCATTTTATGCGGTTTGCTGAAAAAGTGCATGTGCCAAAAAATTGTGCTACCAAATTACAAAAAACCTGCAAAATTCAACAAATTGCTCCACAGCTGCTCTGATGTTGCTCTTAGAGGGTTAAAACCTATGACTGACCCCACTAGTTTTCCCTACTGATCATTTCGTTCAAACATATATAAACCCTATCTCCAACCCTTAATGGGGCTCCCATACAAAATGATCGTTTTTATAAAATAGGCTCCAACTGCTTCCAAGTTGCCCCTACATGTGTCAAATGTAAGACCGACACTCATTTATTTTCCTTTCCGAATGTTTCTTCCAAACATATCTACCCACTATCTTCAAGTCTTAAGAGCGCTGCCATACAAGATTGACCATTTCTATGGAATTGGCTCCCCACTTGTAGCAGTTAAATAAGCTAGAGAACATCGTATATCGATAACTACTGAACCGATTAGAATGATTTATTCAGAGATTAGCAATATTTTTTAGTACAAAAAATACAAAATTAATTAAGGTTCAAAATTCCATCACCAGAGGGCGTCTCCCATACAATCAGAGCTGTGAAGTTGTCAACTTTCGGGTTTCTACGAAGCAAAAATTAAATTGTATTGTCAAAACCCCATTGACCTTCCTATTTCGAATATAATTGTAATATTAGATTAGTGTTAGGTTAGATTAGGTTCAGAGGGCGTGTACGTAAAACCCGTAATTTTATTCTGAGGCAGCATTGCCTATTGTGAGTGCCCTCTATGACTGCCAGACGGAGGCACATTGCTCTAACTGGGGTTCCTGTAAAAAGTCAAGGTATTGTCTTTATTAAACCATTTGCTTTTTCAAAAAATTAGAGGTTCTTTAGAATCAAAAACCCATTATTAAGAATCTCTATACAACACTAAATTATGTCTAGTGCCCAAAGCAGTTAAAATGACTTCCTTGAGGTCTTTTATAATTGTTTTGCCTCACTTTTTAAAAGAAATTGTTCCGCGACATTTGCTTTATTTTAATAAACAAAATTTAAAAATATTGTTAAAAAAGTCCGACCATATTTTGTAACATGATTTCGTATGGACTTTAAAGAAAGGACTTTCTAGTGTTAAATCCTTCCTCATTGTATCGAAATGAGTTCTATTGTAACATCTTAGTGGCTACTTCACATCACATTCTATGGAAATTACGTCTTATGAGAGCTTTTCTGATAAGTTGAGTCGTGCTTTTGCAACCAGATTCAGTTCCATGTCATTCAATTGATGCCAACAAATTCAGTTATTTTAAGTTATTGTGACATGATTCGCCACTGTCAGGCACCCTCCAGCTATTCTTGTCCCAGAAAATATAAAGTCCTATGGCATCGCCCGTCTAAAATTCATACAAAATATTAAGTTTCTCCATAAACAAAGCAAATGACACTTGCAAGGGGGGTTCAAGTACGACTTGTGTCTTGCAATCAATTCGGGTAGCAGATATGGTGTCGACTGGCATTGGCTCAAAAGTTATGTACAGGACTCGACCAAAATGAAATCATATGTACGCCACTGCACTCGCCTTAAATGTGGCAATGTTGCCTGTCCACGAAATCGTTCAGCCAAAAATATTGGACAATCATTTCGGCTGCAAATTGTTTGTAGCCGGCGACTACAACTTACAACTTTCACTCATTAGTGCTTAATAAAAAAAAAAAATTGTGATAATGACAGAATAGAAATGTTTAAGAAACACAGCGCTGCCAGCTGAAATTTAGGAGCAATAATGTCAATGTCAACAATGTCAAAGTTGGGACATTGAAAAACATATCTTGACTTTACTCTTTGACTATTGAGTACAAAAAAAGTTTCACTGGGTATTTATTTTCAATAAGTATTTTTTATTATTATTATTATTTTTCATCTCATTTATTTTAAGTTGAAATAAAAAAAGTTTAAAAGTAAAACGTTCTGAATAAATCTCAGTAGGAATATTTACATTAAATTTAGTTATTTATTGTCACTTAATACCTGCCAGATTGCAACTGAAACACTAAAAATCAATACGGATTTTCTTTATAAAAGTTCTTATTGCATTAAAGCTCATGAGCAACAAAGATTGAAATCAAATCTTACTGAAACCCGAAAGCAATTAAATTAGAAGCCTCTTTAGTGCGGCGGAGGGTGGCGAGAGCAGCAAGTGCGCATATCTTCTATCCGCAAAGCTCATCTTAACCTGTCTGACTGACATTTGTTCTTTTTGTTGGCCGCATGCTGTCTGACTTTTGCGCTGGTTGTCTGGCGCTGTCACTTCTGATCACACACACACACACACGCACACATACCAGCGCTCATACGCAGTTTGTGTTTGTCATCTTTGTCGTGTCTTCATCGTTTCGTTTGTCATCTGACTCCGACAAACAAACAAAAGCATTGACAGTGCGGTTCACCAGTGTGTTTGTGTGTGTTGGCGTGCTTTCGCATCCGCATCCGCAGCGCAGCACAAACGTCGCTCTTGTCAACTCTGACTATGCACCGTAGGGACTCCCACACCGCCGGAATAATAGACTCGAAATTCCCCGTATCCGTCGCCATTGCTCCCGAGGTATTATGACACTCGTGCGACAGTCATTTGGATTATTGCTACTTTGGCTCCATTCTTTTCGATTTTTCGATTCTTTTCAATGCCTCGCAATCTTTTATGATTCATCGTATTGATTGATATTTTCGACGGTGCGCCCGTGTCTGTCGCTGCTACAGATTTCCTCGCCATTCCTATGGCTGCCATTGCGGTGCCTCCGGCCGGCAATCTGTGAATTGCCACTGTTGTGCAACGGTGACAAGGAAACTTGCAAGTGTTGTCATTGTTTGCCATCTGTTGTGCTGCTTTTCGGTTTCACTTAGTTTCAGTTGTGTCTGTTTGTTTTATTGAGGCCATTGTTTCGTTGGCGAAAAGTTGGCGCGCGCGTATCGCAGACGCTGCTCGCTTCCTCTCAATTCATTTGTTTCACTCTGTGCGGCTGAGGACTGAATGGGAAATCCTTCCTGCTGATTATTTGCAGCCGTTAAAAATTACGTGCTACTGTAAGTGTTTTGCCAATAAATAATTCTTCTTTGCTGTGCAAAAGTGTGCCGTGAATAGTGTTGTGAGTCTTTTCATTGTTGTTTTGCTTTGTTTTGTTTTTGCTCTCAAAATTGCTATTATTTCGAGGTAATAACAGATCTATTCATGGCGCTGTGTGTAGGCGGAGGACGCTATGAGCCAGACGGGCTTTTGTTTTTGAGATGGAAATATTGCAGAGGTTTTGTTTAAAATACATTTTGTTCTAAGAGACAGAGGAATGCGGAAAGGATATTGATATCCTCAGTGGAAGCAAAGCTTTTGCAAAGCTTTCATATACATATATTACCACAACTCTGGGGGTGACTAATCGTTTAAATTAATAAAGGTATAAGTAGCAGTACAGGGCATCCTAATAAAAGTGCACGATTTCGTTTCGGTGCAAATGGCAGCTTTGAAATTTTACAGCTGTCGTTCACGATTGTTTTGATTGTTACGAAAATGAGGTGAAGTAAGAATGCGTTATTATTGTGAAACAATTCATTAATTGGAGTAACAATCTTCAGACCGAATTATCGCTTGAAATTGCAAAACCATCTGGCCACAAGGATCATGAAATTTACGCCGTGTGATTTCTTTCTTTGGGGTTTTGTGAAATCTCTGGTCTATGCAAATAAATAACAAAAAATTCCTAATCGCGAGGCCGAGATTCAATGCGTCATTGGTGAGAGAAGAGCCACAAGTTTGTCAAGATTTCAGAAAATCTAAAAAGAGAAACGGTCCTGTGATCAGATTCTTCTCTATTTGGTCAAGAAATCATAAGGCGTTCTCAACTTGGTCCTTTTTTGGGACACGCTACATAAATATATGAGATCTTTATATAAAATAAAGTGCTCCTTAATTGTTGATGTATGAATCGGATATCGAATCAACGATACATCTACTTGTAGTACAGCTTCAGAGCACAAGTCAGACCATGAACTACACAAATTGTCTGTGTCCCGTTGAAGTTCTTAATTTGTTGTTTCCTATTTGAATTAATATTTTAGATTATACGTTCTTAGTTGAAATGTTAGACTCTTAGCGCCCAACTCAGCCTTAAAGCGAAGGTACAAACCGCGCTTCCTGTCCTCAAACCATTTTCAACGTCCAACGCTTTGTTGCGTCCTGCGCGACTACTAACACTCCAATCGTTAGACGATGCCACTTAGTGATGCTAACAATTAACACTATAAAAAATCGATAACCGTAAGAACCAACCAAAAAAAAATTAAAATGCTTACCATCAAGGAATTGTATTTTATTTTACCTTTTCAATATTTGAGGAATATAATTAATGATTGAATTAATTTTTCAGATAAATTTGAACATATTTCATGATTTAAGACTAATTGTTTTTTTTTTTATTTGAAACTCGATTTCGTTTGTAGCCAAGATCTAACCATCACCAAGAAATATCATCAGCTGATTAGCTGTCATTCCGAACAAAACGCTTCAAAAAGTTGAAAATTGGTGAACTGTTTCCGTTTGACGCATTCTGTGTGACGTTGTGTTACTCACTCTATTGAAATACACTGTTTCAACTTTTTAGACAGTCGCGCTGCCGTTCAAGACGCACCGTGCCCATCTTTTTAGAGGAAATTCCTCCGCTTCTCTCGCATCGGATCTGCTGGAGCCATTGCAGCGGCAATGCTTGTCCGACTTTTATTAATTAAGCGCCATAATAAATTTGCGCGTCTCTCTTTGTTCTGCATTTAATTGCTATTTATTCCCGTTTGTCTATTTTCCTTATGCCAAAACTTGCATAGCTGAGCTGCTAAGCAGTTGTCATGAACCTGAAGCAAAACTTATTTCAGCTACGCAATAAGTAACTGCTTTCACAATGAACACACACACACACACACACATATAGATTGCTGTTCATTTAACTGCCGCCGGTGAGCCGTAAGTAAATTATAAGTTTGGAAATTCTGCGTCAATGATCTCAACATCAGTGCTTCAATTTGATGCCAACTTTTAAGTAAACATTTGCGCCGGTTTCACGCATTTCGCGTCGTCCATCGCCTATCGCCCATCGACCCGTTCGTCAGCGACTCTTATTGCCACTTAACAACTTTATGTCGATACAAAAAGTTTCGACTTGTAGAACTTTTATTTGATTGATTGATGTTTATTATTGTTGATTTCTCGTTAGTCCAGAATTCAGCACAATTCCATGTGCCGACCTGGCCAGCGCACACATTGGCTGCGCGCAGCATGGAAATTGGCAAATTGTTTGCGCAGAGCTGCTTAATGTGTTTATTTTGCAATGCTAATGGCGCGTTAGTGGATTAAGTCGGCACAAGCGCACGAATTGACAGGCACTTGGTGAGAATGTTGTAAAAATTAATTCAATAATATTAGCAAACGATTTAAATTAGGAAATGACAAAGTTGTAGCATACTTATGGGCGTCGTTGACAGTTGCAAATCATTTGCATTCGATTTGATTTGTGTTCGCATAAATGCTCAACAAAGATTTCAAAGCACTTTCGACCAGCTTTAACGCAGTTAAATGTGTAAAATTCTTGCGCGCCCTTCACTGTCGTCGACTGCGCTTTTGCTGCCCTCGACGGCACTGCAACCGCCGTTATTAATTAAGAGCGCCACAGCAATTTGTGCAACCTGTAAGCTACAGTGCGGCTTTTGTCTCGCTTAGTTTGCCAGCCGGGTGGTTGAGGGGCGCTTTGCTTTGGCAAAGTGCGCGGCTGTTTTGTTTTACAAATTCATATTGCATATTTAAAGTTTTCCGTTTTAATTACGCTGGCTTTCGGGGTGTTTTATTTAATTACTGCTAGTTGGCGCAAAGAAGGTGACGGCAGCGCTTGAAAGTTTAATTCAATTTAAGTTTGTCGCAGCCAGTGGCAATTGACATGGTGCCGCACTGATGGGATCACATTCAAAGGAGCGCAAAGGATGCCAAAGTGAAATACAAAGCCTACATTTTTTATAGCTGCGGCCTGCGCGAGCTGCAGTGGTCACGAATACTTGAATTCAAAGGTCAAAGTGGTAAATTGAATTGAAAACTTGGAAAAATCTCTGTACGAAAGTGTTATGAGATGTTTTTTGAAGTTGCTTTGCAGTCATTCAGAGGAGGGAGAAGCGCGAAGAATATGAAAGTGGAAGCTTTCTTATAAATAAACTATGAATTGTTCATATTTGCGAGCCACACGAGCTGCAGTGGTCATGCATATTTGACTCAATCTGTGTACTAAAGTATTTTGAGATGATTTATGAAATTTATATTCAGTCATGCAGAGGAAAGAGGAGCGTAAACGATGCGAAAGTGAAATACAAAGCTTACATTTTTTATAGCTGCGATCTGCGCGAGCTGCAGTGGTCACGAATACTTGAATTCATGGGTCTAAGTGTTAAATTGAATTAAAAATTTAAAAATTCTGTATGCTAAAGTATTATGAGATGTTGTTTGAAGTTCCTATTCAGAGAGAAGAAGAAGCTTTCTTTTAAATAAACTATGACTTGTTCATGTTTGTGAGCCACATTTTGTATTTGGAAATAATTTAAATAGTTAAATGAGGTCAGATTTAAAAAGAAAGATGATTTAAAAAGTTCTTATTCAGTCATGCAGAGAAAGGACGAGCGCAAAGGATGTGAAAGTGAAAGATTTCTTATAAATAAAGTCTTAATTCTTCATGACAGTGGTCATGAATTAATTTGATTTGACGCTACTTTAATATCAAATCTAATACAAAAACTAAACAATTATGAGTACTAAAGCCTTTAGCTGTTTTGTAATCTGTTTTCTTCAATTTAGCTAAACTAAAACTTTGCAGCACTTAAGCCAAAGCAAGTTCCTAATTAAATTAATATAAACAATCGCACATTTCACATTTAATTTTTATTATTTTCAACCACATTGCAATCAAGTTTTAGTCGAGATTGAAACACATTAACCGCTGTCATTGCTAGATACAAACACACAGATTGCATCACTGTTCGAGCAAAAGTGGCAAACTTTTTGACATTCCTCACTTGCGCCAAGAACAAACTTACTTTGACAGTTGCTGCTTCGTCAAAGAATGCGGCATTGCTCACGTCGTGGCAGATATCTGGCAACACGCACCAATACGTTCGTCCTGCCAGCGCCAGCGGTCATAGCGAACTTCGGCCAACTTCTGACTGTCGGTCGGCGGTGAGTTGGCACGCAGGCAGCACAGATTATAAAAATGTGTTAAATTGTTTAAATTATCTGCAAACGCCTGTCAGTGCTCATTACGTGGCCCAGACAGGATGAGTTCTGCTTGTGCGCCAATTAAATGGACCCCCGACTGTCAATCAATCAAGTGACAATGACCAACAAATAAACAACATTAGGCACAAATGAGTGCAAAGTTTTCCCCACAAAAATTGCACAGAACAAATTAAACTTGCGCTGTTGACGGTTTAAGTGGCTTTTGTTGAGTAGAAACGCCAAAAACCGATAAAGTAAACAACAAAAAAATAAAAAACCTACATAAAACCAGCACGTGGCGAAACCAGCACGCGGTGAGTTGATAGGAAAACTAGCGGTACTTATGTAAATTAAGCATTGTTTGCCAAAGCTAAAAAGTCAACAAACGACCCTTATTAAAAACGCATTAGACCCGCTCCCCCTCAACGCTATACCGACCTCCACTCTAAAGACTAAGGAGGCCCTTTTCTGGCCGAGCATTGCCAACTGGCTCGTCAAACGCTGTGCAAAAACGCATTTCCTGTCTCGTTCCTTTGCGCTGGTCGCCGGTGTGGCCGTCGAGCGAATCAGGAAGTGGCTCTCATTGAGTTGTGTTGACCTTGGCGTCGCGTCGCTCACAATTTGAATTATTAAGTTTGATGCCAGCCGCACACTCGCCCAAGAAACTAGGCCACAAGCTGGCTTCTGCCGAATTAAATTAGCTGCACAATAAAACTACACGTTCCACACTCCACGCCACAGCTCACCTTAAACCGCAACGCGCCGTCTAAGAGCAACTTTGATGGCTTTGGCTGTTGAGTTCGGGCGTGCTCACTCCTTTTCCGGTCCAAAACTGTCGCAGCCGGTGGTGCGTCGGCTCGGCTCGGCACGGCGACACTTGGGCCCATAAACACAAGCAGCGCCGCTCTCGAGCGCACTTAATGTGCCATTTGCAGACGACGTGGGCAGGCGGAAATTTTCGTGCATCGTAAAAAGCGAACGCAATCCCCCCACCAACGCTTAATGCCCGCTGCCTAATTTAGTGTGTGCGAGTTTTTGCAGAATTTTTTTTTTGTTATTTTATTGTTGTATTTTTTGGGTTTAATACGAGTACTTGAGATGTGTTGAACTGAATTGTTGTTGGCTGTTGCGGTTGTGGTTTGTGCACTAAATGGACATTTTGTCACATACTTAAATGCGCTACAACACACACAGACATGGATATATGGTCCATGTAGCGCCATTTGCACGATGTGCTGGCATTATTGCTTGTAATGTGCTGGCTTACCAGGACTTGATTGAGCTTAATTTAGCACTTTGCCAGCGTACAGGAGACGCGGCGCTCGAGTTGCTCCAACGTCGCATGTTCGACTGTAGCGCAGCTTCTCAATGCTGTTGTTGTTGTTTTTTTGTACAAACAAGAAAAAATCAGTGCACGTTATATTTCTTGTTTTTGCTGCCGCTGTTAGATGCGCACGTGCTCAGACAGGGTGCGCTCCTCAAGTGGCTGAAAGTGTGCTGGAAGTGGCACTAAAACGCTTAAGCATTCATGGCTGAAGCATACTTTGCCAGCAAGTTTTTATGTATATTAAATACCTACATAGTTTATGTTGTAATTAGTGCATTTGTGGCAAACTTTCGTAATGTAAAAATTTGTTTTAATTTTATTTTAATCACTTTAGATTTAAATTTCGATGTGCGCATCGGTGCAACAGTTGAGCTGCTTTGCAGTTTGCAACTATTCATCTCGCATTAATCTGCGCAACTTTTCATGATCTATGCAGCGCTTTCAAATTTACACAATGTTTTGCTTAAGTCTGAAGCGGCATCTGCGAATGAATGCCAGCAATGCTGTGCCAGAACTTTGTTTGATTTTACTTGTGCTAGTTTATTCAAACCAATGAATCGGTGAGCTTTAATTTGGTCTAAGTGGGAAACGTTTGCGCTTTATTTCTGACAGCTTAAGGTGTAAAATATTTCTGCTGATTTTCACCTTAAATTGTGTTTTTAGTACAAAAATTTTACATATGGTTCTGCTGATTTCTAGTTGAAATCTTTAAATAAAATAAATTACAAAAACTAAATAAAGTAAATAAATTAAATTAACTAAATTACAAAAAATCAATTATAAAAAAAATTACAAAAAATTCAATATTTTTTTGAGTCTTAAAGCACATAGTTGTGCATTAAGAATGAAATACAGTTAATACTAGATTAATTTTATATTTCAGAGAGCCAGCTAAATTGCGCAATTAAGACATTTTCTCAATTCAACCTCAATTTAGCTCTAAAATGAACTCAATTTGTCATATAAAAATCTTAATTTAATTAATTGCAACTGGCGCTAAATTGAACATAAATTGAGCTCGATTCACCATGCAACCTTGTGTCGCTGTTATCGATAAACAAATTTACTGACGGCACCAAAACAAAAGTGAGAAACTGACAGCAGCGAAAGACTTAACAAACGTCTTTGTTTGCTTTGAAACTTCGTTAGAAAATTATGTGCATCCGTAGGGATGTTGAATAAATATGTATGTATTACACTGCACAACAAAATCAAAGTTTTTTTAAAATAACAAGGTTGTGACAACGATTTCTGGTAGAGGGGACCAAACAAAAATATTCGTGTATCGGCGTTTTGAAAGTTTACATCTGAATTTTTTTTAGGGGGGGTCAAAGTTTTCCCCCTTTTGCACATTCTTATGGTGAATCGGCATACGAAAACCATGTAACCTTAGATTTTAGGTATATGATGGGTTCAGCAATTTGATCTAAAATACTACGAAGAATATTTTTGTGGAGCATTTTAACCCTGTAGCTACTATTTTTATGGGTCAATTTGACCCTTTTTTTCTAAAATGCCAAAAATGTCCTGTAAAACAGGACTTTTTAAGAAAAAAATGTACCACGAAAATATTCGCATTAACTATTCAATGATGTCGTCTTGCAATAGTTTAAAGCATTAAAATTTCTTCAATTTTGCTCAATTTCCAATCACTTTTTTATTTGACTTCTTTAAAGTGCTATCAGTCCATCATTGAAGAAAGCATTTCCTAAGTTTGGCAGCGTATTCAAAAAATGTGCCAAGCTTTACAAATCACCATCACAAGTCCTTTAACTCGTAGGAGCGCCTCGCATTGAGTTCTTATCTGCAACACAAGAAGCCCTGAAACCCACACCGACTACTTGTTTTGCATAAAACATTTGCAAAATGTGCCGCCGCAGCGTGTCTCTGACGTTGTGCGTTCTATCTTTGCCAATCACGCATATTGGAAGCTGTGGCCCGGAAGTAACGGCCAGCTGCCACAGCAAAAGCGGTACGTCTATTAGCGCGTCTTTGCGTTTGACGGCAACGGCGCCACTTACTGGAAATTTGCGGCTGCGGTTGTGCGTTACGCATACGCCCCGTTGCCTCGATACGAGCCTTCACAGTGGTTAGGCCTAAACTTTATTGTTAACCCTATTATCGCGCGACCGGCATCGATTCCAAAAATAACAAAAAAAGCATAAACAATATCTGTGTGAATGGCGGTCCATACATAAATATGTAAATATATTTCGTATGAATGCGCGCAACAAAGGCGAGTACTTAAATGTGTAAAGCAAAGTATTAGCGTATTTGCATGGAATAAAACCACATTACCGGCTTACAATGAATCTGTTTGCTTGCCAAAACAAAATCTATGTGCGACACACACACGCACACACATACATATCACGCATGTACACATTATTATGCAGCATTTGTCATGCCATAGAGCGCACAGTCCAATGCAAGCGAACATATTCACATAAATACTGGTGGCTGCTGCCGCGAGGATTTGCCGACAAAGTGGCAATTATTTATGTCGCTTATGTTGTGCGCAAACATACAGACACGCACACTGACAGACAAAAACCGACTCAATTTAGATTTGCTACGCGAAATTGTTACAAATTGGACACGCTGTGCTAGTGTGAATGCGTGATTTTGTGTGTGTGTGTGTGATTGTGTGTGGAGCTGAGCGCATATGAATATACAAATTCAACACAATCAACGTTTGCCTACAAATCTTTGGAGATTTTGCGGAAATTTGTTTGCTTATTTGGCAACAAGATTTCTGTTGTACAAATATTCAATGGTTTGGCAATAAATTATTTACACATTGGAAAACTGCAGCGCGTCAAATTCAATTTCAATAACCATGAAATATGCTATGGTCGATCAGGTTGAGTTGTTATTTAATTACGGATTGCCATGTTCGAATGTGGTAAACATGAAAATTTGATTACGGACCAGGTAGAGAAATACTCCCTCGATTATGCAGAACTATTTGCCATCTCTGATTGAGAAGTTTCGTTGTACAATTTATTTTAGTGATTGACTTTCTATTGATTCTATTGACAGACTTTTAGTACTAAGTTGTTTACAGGATTTCGTATATTATTATAAAGTTTTCACTCGTCCTGTTGGAGAATGATTTATTAATTTATAATTGAATTAATTTTATTCCTTTTCCCAGTGATGTACACTGCAGTTTCAAATAAGCTTAACAACTTTTTAAAAGAGAAAGAAAAAATGTTCGACGAATTTGTAAAATCATTTTTTCAAGACTTTTAAAACGATCTCTGACCAGGCAGTATTTTTATTTCTATTCGTTTTAAAAATTGAATCTCCTCAAATTTCAATCAGCTCGCATGCAACTTTGTAGCTTGTGACAGCCATTAAATTTGCTGCAACAGCATTTCGCTTCGTTGAAACTAAAAAATCTAAATGTAGCAGAAAATGGAATGCGCCTCGCAAACATTCAAGAATGCAGCAACATATCGCCCGACAGCCAAGTCAACATTGAAAGTATGCCAATCAAAATAAATTGAAAGCAAGAGCCAAGTAGATGGAACACAGCTTACATGAGCGGTTTGCGTCAAAATGGCTGCCAGTGTAGCTGCTTGCAGGTTGCCACCAGCCAACTGGTTCTAGTGAATGAAGCATAAAATGCCAAATGACAGACTGGCGCAAAATTGCCACTAAGTAGTGGCACTCGGCGGCGGCGGCGACAAGTGCCCAGCAACAGGTACGAGTGTGCGCGCTGATGAGTCATGTACTGTAGAATGGCAACAGCAAGAACAAGAGGAGCAACAGCAACAGTTTGCTGTCAGTGTGCGCTGTGGCTGCGACGCGTTGATTCAGCATAAAAATCAGCAATAAAACGAGTGGTGCAAAATGTTTCCATGTTGCCCGCAAGTCGGTCGTCTGCAGTATGCAATAAGTTGTGCTGTCGCTGGTGCCGTTGGCGCGTTTTGTTGCCGGCAAGCGGAAAGCATGCGAAAATGTGATAAGTCCTGTGACAGCATAAAGTGCCAATAATAAGCAAATGACCCTCTGGTCATCGATGCGAAATGCGATTATCACTTGACAGCTTAACTCTGACAATGTGTGCAACACAATGACTGACTTCAAGTGGTCGATGAGTATTGAAATTTCATAATTGAAAGGGATACAAGTGGTTAATAATGCTTACAATTGTCACTGTTTTTGTATTCAAAATGACTGTTAAACAGTGAGTGAATAAAAAGATAATCAAGTTTGTTGCAGTAAATGAGAAATCAAGTCTCGCAAAGTTTGAAGTCAATTCGTATGTGCATAATTCTTTTTAGTTATAATTTTTATAATTATATTAAATAATATAATTTCACTTACTTAACTTAATTAATCTTGGAATACACTTTAAAAGTAAATAGAAAAAAAATTAGATCTGGTATATACGAAGAATATACAAAAAATAATTATTTTTATATACGAAAAATATAAAAAAGTAAAAATATTGATACGAAAAATTTAAAAATATTTTGAAAACTATACAATAAGTTGTAAATAATATATTCATAGTACTCAAAAAATATATAAAACATAATTTTTATATATAATAAAAATTTATAACTGCCGTATAAAAAATACAAAATTCGTACATAAAAGTAATATCAAAAGTTTTTATATTTTTATACGAAAAAATATGCAAGATTTATAATTTTGTAAACGGAAAATATAAAAAAATTCTTTAATTTTTTACACAGTAAATAGAAAAATATTTATAAAAATATACAAATAGTTGTAAAAAATATACATATACAGTGGTGTCTGGACATAGTGAACTAATTATTGCAAGGCCTGTTCACTGTATTGAGGTTGTTCACTATATCAAGGTCAACATTTTTGTCCAAAAACTCGTTTTATTTGCTCAAAATACACTTTTTGCTTTTTGCTTGAAAATTTTTTTATATTTAGAGGCTCGATGTCAAAATTTGGGTGTTCATTATATCGAGGTGTTCAGTATATAGGGGGTTCACTATACCCAGACACGACTGTAATAATTAAAAAATTTTTAATTTTAAAAAATATACATAGAACATTTTTTAATTTTTACATATAAAAAAGTTTATAATTGTCATATAAAAAATACAAAACTCGTACATACAAATAATATTAAAAGTTTTTAAATTTTCGTGCGAAAAAATATGCCAGATTTATAAAAATAAAAATATATAAAATATATAAATAAATATAAAATATATATAAAAATATTTATAAAAATATACAAAAAGTTGTAAAAAATATATTCATAGTAGTCAAAAAATATATAAAACATAATTGTTATGTATAAAACAATTTATAAATTTTATTTACGAAAAATATACAAAATTCATAACTTTTATGTACACAACTTTTAATAACAAATTTTAAAATGTATAAATGTTTATTTTTTTAAATATCACTTAGAACATTATCGTGAAAGTAAGTCAATTTTAATTTTTATGTTAGTTGTAATAACAAAATTAAAAACCAATTGTTATGTTGTCACCTCTTGGCTCCTCCGCTGCCATTTTGAGTTACTTACATGCACTCATGACTACTCACCAGTCAGCGCGCAATGCTAATGGAAGTGGCAATTTCTGTAATGATTCCATTGAAATAATAACAAAAAGAGACGCAAAACTTTACTCATTTCAGTAAATGATCGAATGAATAATAAAATGAATCCATGTGTCTGTTGTTGTTGCTGCTGCTGCACTGGTAACAACTGAAGTGTTTTCACATGTGTACCAGTGACTATGCACACATACAAACATACACTCATACATATTTACAAATATGTGTTTCATTGCGTGTGTAAACGTGTTTGTAATTATCTGACTGCTGCCTGCCTGCTGTACTGAGTGCCCGCGGCATAATTACTATTGTCGTTGTTATTGTTTTTGTTGCTGCTATTAATATTTATTATTTGTGTTTGTTGGCACTTGTTTTGGTGCCAAAGTTATGACGCGTCATAGCACAACTGAAATGTTTATTTTGTATGTGTTTTGTTTGTGCTTTGCCTGTTCTAACTAAATGTTACGAGCATTGTTATGATTGTGAAGCGCAGAGTTGAAAGATTGCGCCTCATAAAACTCACAACTAAATGAATTAGATAGTTAAATGACACATGGAATGCAATGCAACACACACACTTTCAGCTATCAAGAGGATGGTAAAAGCTTAACCCTTTCATACCGCTTAGCCATCTAAAGGGATTTTGCGAAAAACATATACACATACATAACATTGACGTTGAGTTGATTGCGTTGCCGCTATGCGCCTAAAATCACATTAAACTTTTAATGAATCATAAGTTTAGAAAATAAAAATAATAGGTTAGGTTGTAGTGGCTGCCTCTGTATGAGACACACTTAGGCCTCTTTATGGGCCCATTGTGATACCACAAATTGTACCCGTTTGAAATGTGTATGCAACACTGTTCTTTTTTTCAACATGTATTACAACACACATTTCAAATGGATAGGAGAAGGGAGGGAGGGGAACTACAGTTTAACGCCGAATCCGAACGGCGGTTTTTTGGTAATTTTTCTTTTCACACTTGGAAGTTTTGCCATTGCCTGCCAAGAGCGCACTTGTGCGATTCTTGTAATTCTCATCAGCTTCATGTGGATAGCGATAGAAGTGGAAAGCAAAGTAGACGAGTTTTTCACCAGCCTAAGCCAGGAATCGGAGGTGGGGCCTTGGTATGAGAAGCCAGTGCGCTATCCGCTGGACTATCGAGGCCGACTAAAAAATAAAAAAATAAAAAAAATAAAATATAATAATAATAAAATGTAATTATTATTTAATTTAGTTTAATTTTAATTTAATTTATTATTTAATAGTATTTGTACAAGTAAGACTGAGTCTTTTATAGTACATCAGTTTGAGTGAATTAAACATGAATAATAACAATGTTAGCATAAATAGCAGTAATTTTAGCAGTTAGCAGTTTTAGCATTTTAGCAATTTTAGCAGTAATAAAATAAATAAATTTTTAATTATTATTAATTATGAAACCATATCGAGAGATAGAAATTTATTCTAAACAACACTCAAATACATAAAGTTGTCCTCATTCTTGAATCATTGAGCTTGTTTGAAGTACACTTTTGTCAGAGTAAGGGTTGTCGAAAATTAACAAACACTTATTGATTGCAGGGATGTATTACTGCGTTACTACATCATTAATACTTTTAGCTTTAAACTTAAGTTTATTGATATATTTTTTCCAATTTTGGGCTGAGTTATGACTGTATCGGATTGTACGGGTTTATTTATTTATTTTATTTATTTTCATTTATTTCATTACAAAAACATCGGCATTTAAGAGTCAGTTCTTTTGCATGCCACAAGTTGATAACAATTCAAATTAATCTTAATATTAAAAAGAGAAGAAAGAAAAAGGAAGAAAAAAAGAGAGCGAAAAGGAGAGAAGGGCAGAGTTAAGAAAAGTGTTTGAAAATAGAATGCTTAAAGTGGCATCTATTGGCAATTGACACAATTAACAATTGGGTTGTTATGGCCAGTTAAGTAAGTAAGTAAATAAGAATGACTGTATCATTGAATTTCTCAAAACACATCAACAACGTTTTATAATACACATATTTGTACCTGGAAACTGAACATTGTGTACACAGAAATCCTTAAAAACCCTTCAAAAATAGAACTCAAAATATATAAATTTGTTGGAAGAGTTCAGTTGTCGCAGTTATATATAAACTGTAAATAAATAAATAAATCGTATATAAATAAATTGTGAATACTGCAATTATATTGAGACACGTGTAGCTTGAAAAGATTTTATGTTATGGAAAGTGAGGTTTTTGTGTTCTTATTTACTTAACTGGTCATAACAACCCGTTACCGGGTTACGGTCTGCCGCAAAAGTTCTCTCCAGGCGCTTCTGCTTTGCGCGCGCCTTCTCCAGTTGGTCACACCAAGAGATGATAGGGTGACTTCAACTTGGTCCTTCCACCGCAGAGACGGTCTACCTTTTTCTGAGTACACAGTCACATTATATTTAACCTCTACTAAGGTGAGGCTGCAAAAGTATGAACCGCACTTCCACTTGTAGGTCTGCAAAAGTTCTACTATATTATGAATCCTTTCCTAGGTTCGGTGGCGTACTTAATGAGGTTGCTTTGGTTGCTCAAACCTTCCTCAAATATCTGTCTGTCACAAACATTGTAGGTGACAAATATGGTTTCAAATGGTGTTGAGCTCAAAAATTGTATCTTTTGTGCGCCATTGCTAAAGAGAGAGAGGGATATAAGTATTATCTCTTACTCGAATTTCATTCCATAAACCAGTTCGTCTTTCAATGAAAATTACCAGATCCGATAGTTCAGTTGCTGCGACATTGCTCAAACTTGACAGAGACTTGTATGCCAAAAGGCGGACAAGGAGCAGGCCAGTGTCATGGGTCGTGTTCCATGGTCTTTACTTCTTATTGCACGACACAGCAGACATAACTTGACAAGAGGTTCTGTTGTACGACCTCAGATTCATTTTACTAGTATGGCACAGTATCCTGTAATACCTTCAATCAGCAATAACTCATCATCTGAATTGTTCAAGCAGGATCAAATTGCCCCAAATGTAAACACCTCTACTTACTTTCATATATGTAAATGTTGTCCTTGATCACTTAGTGTAATTAAACTGCACACACACACTAATTGAGAAACAATTGAAATGGAAAAAATTTGCGAATTATTGCAGCAACCAATATCAACAAACTGATTAGTCTAGAAAGTTTTTGTGTTAATTAAAATTTAGCATGCAAACTCGTCGCACCTTGACACTGCAGCAAGTGGCGACTGACTCCGTTGATGGTTCTAATTTTTTTGTTTTTCAAGCGACAAAGTTTGCTGCACCTAAAGTCAGCGGAAAACGAACAAAAATGCATTGTATGCAAAACTGGCAGTCACATTGCTTTCGACGCTTTCACGCGTGTGTGTGTGTGTGTGAGTGGGTGACAGGACACAGCTGCGGCGCGTGTCTACGTAGCTTCGACGCGCAGCTGCAAAATGGCAAAGGAAACGAGTTTTGCAAAGATTTTCATATTATGTGAAGAACGTGTATGCAATGCAGAAAAGTTTCAATAAAATTATGCGCTCATGCAATACGTGCGAACGTGTACTAGAATCTAAGTACATAAGCAGATGCAAGGACTCGCTTTAAATGCAAACCACTTGCGAATTGCTTCAATTCAATAGATTTAAGAACAAATTTAAGAGTGGCTCATTATACCTTTGAAATACGCAAAGAACCATTTAAATTTTTATGAAAATATACACATAAACATTTATGAAAAGCTTCTCTATGCTTTCAAGGTTTACTTGTTGACTGAAATCACAAAAGTATCCTTAGAAAATCAATAAGGTCCTTCTGTCTAAACTTCTCGTACCGTTCAGCCAGAAGTGACAGCATGCGGCATGTTGCATGCTGCTTGACCTGACGGCCACTGTTCAACGTCCATTCAGTCTATTTGGATTCCTACCTGCGCTCCGTCGTATGGCTTCCTAGCACCAATCGCCTTTCGCTCGGCAGCAGCATATTTGTGCTTATTTGACAACATTTGATTGTTGTATTTGGCATTTGTTGTCTTAGCAAAATATTTTGAATTGCTTTGTTTGTCTCTTCATATTTAGATGCTGCCATATTTTGTTGTTCTTATTGTTGTTGATTTTATTAGAATTTTATTTGTTTGGCGGTATTTGGTCGTAACATTGTTGTTTTGCTCGCTTGGCGCATTGCTTTTATTATAATTTTATGAAGCGAAGCGCAAAGCAATGATTTCCACCTCATTGATTTTGCGTTTCTTGCGAATTGGCCGTTGCGAACTTCATTCAGTAGTCAAATGACAACACAAACAATGAAGGCACAATGAAAGCGAGCAGGAGGGCGGCTAAAGCTGAGGACAAACATTTGGTGCTTGTTTACAATGCGAACGGGACGAGCGTATTGAGTAGGCAGACAAAAGGTCAACAACGACGTTGACAAGTCCGTGCAGGCGGCAAACTGTCGACTGTGCGGTCAATTGACGCTTCTGTGTGACATCTTGACTAGCTGACGCTGTGCGCTATTGTCTATGCAGCGCAACGCGTTCGAGCGCTTCATTGATTGAAGCCAACACACAGTGGCAGGTGAAGGTGTCCTGAATTGATGCTGAGCGCAAAGTTCAAGGGCAGAAATTTCGGTATTCCGACGTCACCAGTAGTGAGGAAGGTTGCTGTGGGCATTGAAATATGTTTCGCTGTCTAAGCGAAATGTTGTTTTGAAGCGAGGGATATGAGGTGATAGCCATGTAGGATTTCAGTTACTTGCTTTCTGAGCTGCAAATAAGGTCCTTTTAAGGGATTTCGGCCCGTTTTAATAGTTGGCTAGATTTGAATCTGCTTTGCATGCATTTTTCGCACTTGGCTTTAACAAACAAAGTCATGGCTTTGCATTAATCTTCAAACTGTGCAACTTAGTATTTTGCTTTCACTAAATTTTCAAGCAAATGCACTGAAATGGACTTGGAGTTTGAAAACAAACAGAAGAGCTAAAAGAAATTAAATATAGCTCATTGTATACTACAACTCTCCATTCACTTAAAAATTAATTGAATTTCCGACATTGCACAGTGATTCCTTCCATAGATAAAATTCAAAAAATTTTTAGTCTCAGAATTCAACGATTTTGATGTCATTTGAAAGGTAAAACTCCAACTAAGAAAACCTCAAAAAATCTGTGTAAAAAATTAATAAGTTTCTGTGCAAAAGCGGCGCAAAGTCTATTGAGTAAAAAAAATTGTAAAAATACATGGTTAGCAAGAAGTTGCTAAAACTTTCAATATAGATTAATAAATGATGTGGCCATTTTCGCTTTTAATGTTTTCTTAAAATTTGCAAAGCTGAAGCTTTTACTTCACTTTTAATTGAAAATATTTTTCTAAATTAAAAATCTGAAAATTGGTAAAACTTAGAGGAAAATACATATCTAAAAAGTATGTGAAAGTATGCTCCTGGATTTGTTTTTTATTTTAAGAAGCATTCTTTCGTTATCGAATAATGTAATTACATTCTCCGATATCTTCCGATCTCAGAAAATAATTCAATTTGAAAAGTGTAAGTCTAAACACATATTTTTCGTCAAAATTTATTTTATTTATCCCTAAAAGTATGCAATCAGCATGAAAAATTGATAAAACTCCGCAAATGCAAGACATACGTCTATTATTATCATTTTTGTTACGAAATTAAAGGGTCCTAAGACAATTTCTTCTGAATTATCAATGTTGGCGTTACCGATTAAATGTAAAATCTGAAAAATCTAGACAACACACTTGGAGCTACATATAGCTCACCAAAAATGACGAAAATTGCAATTTAAAGTCTCAGGCATTGCCAACTGCAAAAGGTTAAGAAAAACAAAATGGAGATTTCAATTCAGCAGACCATGATTAACTAGTATACCTAATTTTATAAAGAACAGACCACTCCTTCTAATTTTGTCCCGCGGTTGTATGGAGTCGAATCACTGTGAAATGCACTGAAATGGACTTGGATTTTTAAACAAACAGAAGGGCTAAAAGAAATTAAATGTAGCTCATTGTATACTTCAACCTTCCATTCACTTCAAAATGAATTGAATTCCCGAAATTGGGAGAAAATCGAGGAAAAATATTCTCAAGAAAGTATTTTGTTCTTGTTAAAACTGGCAAGGACTCACAAGGCCGACATTCAGACAGCATCATAAAAACGCTAAGAAATACATTGCCTTTCCCGCACTGCTGCCATGTACAATAACAATAAAAACCACAACAAAAATAACAACCGCAACAACATCAAAAAGCCAACATTATCCGTGCAATTAATAACTTTTTATTTGATTGCCAAACATCAGTTGGTGGCGTGTGCATTGCTCGACTTGGCAGCTAAAACTGAACGAATTAGCATTGCATACACACACACACACTCACACACACACAAACGTAGGTGGGAGATTATGCTGTGCGGGCAAAGTCGTTTGTCGCGCGAAATCAAATACAGCACTCGCGCTTCCAGCGCTTCTAGTGGCCGCCAGCACTTGGCCACATTTTGGCATTGAGCGCTGATTCCGGCTGCACTTCATGTCGCCCGCAGGTGGCTGACACGTTGCGCGAGCTGCGGGCGACACGTAATGGAAGTCAGTCGCGCACACGTCGCAGACCGCAGAGTGCTAAATTATTCCTGAGTTGCGCGTACCAAAGCGTACGAACGCACCGCGTGTGTGTGTGTGTGTGTGTGTGTGTGAAGGTGTCCGCTTGTGTTGGTGTGTGTGTGTGAGTGCGGCCTATGTCAAAAGGATTAAATGCAAACACAACGCAAACATTAATTGAATGGTTTGCTTTTGTGGTCGTTTGGTTTTTTTTCTCTCATTGTTGTTGTAGTTTTTTTTATGTTACTGCTCTCTGTTATGACGGCGATTATGGTGGAGGCGTTTGATTGTGCAGCGCTTTTATTTGCATTGGCGCGCCACATGTCACTTTGCAGTTGAAGTGGCAGCTTAAAAAGCGCTCAACTTGTTTAGATCCTTTTTAATGCCTAAGTGATATTTATTTGTCTGGCATTTTTATTTGTTTGTTTTTGGCTTTGTGTGAGGCGACAAAATACGGCTATAATTAATTCAAATGCGTCACATAATGCGACAATGCGGCGCGGCATTAACAGCAAATAAATGACAGCACCTGCTGCTGCGGGCTCGGGGCGTAGCATAACTTGGGGCGCTTTCACATGCGAATGCGACAGCGTTAATCTATAAATCATGAACAACGGAGAGCGACAGCAGCAGCGCAACAGTTGCGTCACGTGTTGTTGCTTCACGCGCGAAAAATATGGAAAATGCTGGAACGTCGAAGCGGCTTCGGGATTAAAGTGAGAAAAGAAAACAAGTAAAAGACTCCAGTGGGACAGCAACTCAAACATCAGCTGCAACTTTTTCTGGACTGTTTTTTTTTTCACTTTCACTGCGTTACACCTGTGGACTTTTATGTGTTTGGGGCAGCGTGTAAATTCAGCGCGAAAAAAAGTAGCAAATAAATTTTTAAAAACGTTTCTGCTTCTGTTTATAATAAATTCTACTATCAGTTTTACTTACGCGCATAAACTTTTTACATGCCACTTGGCCTGAAAGTTGGCGAAAGAATGTTTTACTTTGGCTCGTTGGCCAATGGGTAACTGTCGTTGTTGTTGCTGCTGTTGTACCCACGCAGTTTCAGTTATTGTGGCTGTAAAGAAATTTTAATGCATAATTCTGTCGCGTTCGATAAAAGGCGAGAACGTTGCGCTGGTTGTAGACTAGTTAAGGTGAATTTCTATTTGAGTGACATGTCCTACGCTAATATATTAATAAAAGCGGGTAATTGTGGTTTGCTTTCTATGCGGCTCATGTAAAGCTGTAGCTTTTACTATTAAAAAATGGGACAAATTTATGCAAAATTATTTATTTATTGATTTAAAACGTGGAAAAATTATAAAATCACTTGCTGTCAGGACCTTCCGCTCGTTGATGATGTTATACAAAATTAATTTTTTTAAATTGACGCCTTTACTTTTTATCATTGCAAAATTATATTTCAAAATGGCTTCATTGAGGTCTCTGATGATTTTTGAGGGCATTAATGGATAAATGGATAGGATTCAGCTGCTAAGGCAGTTAGTAAATTGTTATTATTGTTGTATTTGTAAATTGTTAAATAATAAAATATTGTTGCAGCTAGAATCAGTTGCAGCTAGATTTTTACACATTTCTGCTTACTAAGCCGCTGCTTCCATATTTGTTATTTATTAATTTAATTTTTTTATTTTTGGCTTTTATTTTCTGTATTTTTGTACGCAATTTCTTCATGTTAATTGGTAATAGCATAAAAAACAATGAACTTATTATGATTATTAAAAATTATTGGGCACTTTACTTTTTGCACTCATTTTCAAATAACTTGTGTTGCAATTATATTTGTAAATTTGTTCATTTAAAGGTTTACTAACCGATTTTTTTTGCAAGTTTTTACTCAATAATTACTAACGATAACATTGTTTATTAATTTATGCAAATATTCATTCAGCATTCTAAGGCTTAATGTCAATCATTGGTTTCATTCGTTCCATTTTGTATTATTGTGGTTTTTTTCTTCTATATTATTGCTCCTGTTTCATTCTGCATTATCGGTGTTGTTTTTTCTTATTATTGCTATATTTTTAATATAAAAAAGTACTTTAATGAATTAATTTTTTAAAACTGCCTTACTTACATCTCCTACGTTTGGAAATGAAAGTCATATTAAAAAAAACATTTAATTAAATTAAATAAACTAAAATATTTATCATATTGGTAGCAGCGCTTCAGCTGATTTGTGAGCTGAACTGAATGGTCGAGTGTGACATATATTTTTGCTTTCACAGTCAAGCGGCTGTTGAAGCTTGTCCAGCTTCAAAAAAAATTGTGCGAAATCTGTCTGCAGACTGAACGATCCAAGCGCTAAGAATGATGTCCCACTTCTGTGGTCATCTGTGCATTCTAATGGGCGAAGAAAAGCAGACCAGCTTGACAGAACTGCGACTCGTTCCATAAGACCTACGCAAATATTTTAACAGTCTCAGGATTTGTAAACAGTCGAAGAAGTTCATTGACGCGTTTTGGCCCAGAAGATCGACGCAGCTGCTGGGATTGGGGTAAAAGTGATTTTAGAACTGTGAACTCATCACAGGTTTCATTGTTTTCAACGAGTATCTCACTAGGATTATGATTAATGACTCGACTTTAAGCCACATGTTGCACATTAAGTAAAAAAAACACAACTAAAAAAAATTCAAATTTCCAGTGAAGGCAAAATTGTCTGCAAAATTGACTGATTCTGCAAAATTAACATAAAAAAGACTCTTTTCCAGTTAAAGAAGTTTCAGTAAAGAATGAAATCATTGAAGTAGTTAGATATGTGTGTTGCCAATTGAATAATGCAAAAAGTAGATTTTAGAAAATTTTTAGTTGTGACTTTTAGTTTGTCGACGAAACTTGGGCGCACTTTACATTGGCTTCGGGCGGGAATGATCCTTCGGGAGGAAGAGCTCCTACACCTTAAGTAAGCAAACGTGCTAAGCTTTGCAAGAGCTATCGATATCCAAAATCGATGGATAATTTCTGATTTTGCCACTCTAGATTGACTCTAGACTTGTCAGGGGCCCTTTAACCCTTTCGCTATTTTGTTGCCATATGGCAACATGCTACTTTGTGGACGTCTGCATCCTCTATGGTTGCAAGAATAAATTTTTTTGTTGATCTTTGGAATAGTTTGAAGTTTTAGGAAAAATACGAAATTAACAAACTGAATATTTAAGTTTAAAGAATAGAAGTATACACGTTTTTTTAATGGTATACCTTGACATAGTAAAGGAAGAAGAAGCAGAAAAAATTTGAGAACTTTTTAATTTGACGTTTTCTTTCAATTTAGATACCTTTTTTTTAATTTGACTGAAGTAAATGAAGAAATATTCAAATTTTCGTTATGCGTAAAAAGTTGTATGTTTAAGTAATTATTACAGCCACAACGATGTGGTTGCTCTGATAGAAAAACACTCTAAAATACACGGTTCGAGTAAAAAATGTCTTATGGAATGTTGCTAATATAACCACATAGAAGCATAAGACGTAAAATTTAAAATTTGAACTTTCCCCAGTAAAGTGTTAAGCTGTAAAGGCGCAGTTGAGTGTTTCATAGAAACGGCTCTCTTCTGGTACGGCAACCCATTACTTGCTATGGAACGGAAAAGACGCAAGTCAATTTAGCCAAAACGTGGTCATTATTCCTCTACTTTTAAACAGATTTGCCACACTAGATTCATTCACAAAATAAAACAATTTTCATATGAAAAAACATTCATATATTTCGAAATTAGAATAGTTTCATATACACTAAAATAATCTCCAAGTTTTTCTATACCATCGACTGCTGATGAATGCGATTCTTTATTAGTCACTTTAATCCTTTCAGCTGCTGACTGAACACTGCACATAAAACACTGACATAACACTTCAGCAGTTCAATACGAGTCGGCGAGCAGTTGGGAAAACTTTAGCGCTTCAGAGCAGAAAAAGCTGCGCACCGAAAGAACCCAAGTTGTGCTCGAGAGTTGACGCTTTAATGCTGCAACTCGCTGCTGCCGCACAGCGCCGGCAAGCACTTTGTAAATTAGGTTGCTCGGCAAAAGTGCACTCAAGTGTCTGCATGCAGCAAAACAACAGCGGCAACAGTAGCGACGGCAGCGAAAATGAAGTTGCGCGCAAAAAGCTGCCTGACGTTTTCGTTCTTTCTTGCTGGCATTTCAGTTGTTGCTCTCGTTACTGACTCTCGCTATTGCTCCGCTGCTGCGCCTGTTGGCCGCATTCAAAATGGGCCAAGTGGTGCTGCTTCAAAGGTGTCGGCACACAAAGCGGCTGGCTGCCAGTTGAATTTCGTGCGTGAAATTCGCACAAACCCTTTTGACCCTTTTTATGGTTGTTGTTGTTGTTGTTGACTGCGCTAATGCTTTATGGTTTGTTATGTTGCACATGTCTTTTTTAATTGGCGTCTGTTTTGTTAAATGGCCGACAAAAGTTGATGGTAATTTTAGTTTGGTTTTTACTTGAAATTCGCCGAGTTGTTCGTTTGTTTCGGTTGACTATTAAGCGGCGAAATCACGCACATTGCACGCTTTTAACGCTCCATAAGGTCGAGCAAATAAAATGATATGTTCGTGCTCGCACACGGCCGTCATTGTGACATTGTACACATTGTGGTGGGCGTGTCGGTTATTAGCGATGGCAACATTGCCATAACACTTGCAGCAATCATCTGTGTTGTAGCAAATGTGCTGCCACAGCACTGTTTATGGCCAATAAAACGTCGAATGTGGCCGCACATTGGGTTTTATTGCTGCGGACAAATTGCTATGCAAACAGTTGCTTACATTTGTTTGTGGACGCATTTGCAGCACGCAACATACCAAAGGCGCTCATTAGCGCTAATAACTAAATTTTGCCGCACTATTTTTATTGGTCACACGACCAGCAGCTCATTCCGTTTTATGCCAAACTGTAGCTGTTGTTTTCCACATACCTACGACTGCAACATAAATTTTTAGTGCGTTTTTGTTGATGTTGTTTTTTTCTAGACGAAAGTTTGCTGGGCCACCACCACTTTGGCGCTCTTTGGCAGACATTATTGCATTGTTGTTGTCGTTTTGTTGGCGCGCATTGACAGTTCGTCTGGCGAACTGTATTCTGCAACAATATAAGTGCCGCCTGGCAACGGAAGTCGCTTCCGAAACAGGCGGCTAACAAGCAGCCAGCTAACAATAAACAAATTTCCCGCAGCTAGCAAACTGTGCCAAAGCACAGCGAGAACGCAAAAGTTCTGCTCGAGCATTCGAAAGCGCCGAGCATGAATTTCAAATCTCGAGTGCAAAGAAAGAAATTGCGGCTATGAATGGAAACTGCCAGCCAACGAACCGTGGGCCGCCCAACGGCCCAACTAGCGTCAAACAAACTCTCAACGCGCACCGGCCGAAACGGGTTGAGGGGAGGGGGGGGGGACTGGCACGCAAAGTCAAAAGTAAAACAAACATTATGCGATTTCCGCTCCATTTTCTGCAATTTTATTTGCGGCTGACTGGACGACGAACAGACAAACGGACAGACGTGGCGTGTGTGCGAGCGGCGCCATTAAAAGATTCTTCACTCATAATGAAGCACTTTTTCGTGTGAGTGCGGCGCACTGGCAGAGGACGTTATTGAGCGAATCAGCCGCAGCGTCGGGTCGAGCTCGAAAGGGAAATTGCTTTTAGGCCCGAATTGCCGCAGAGATTTGCCTGTGTCGCATTTGTCATAGTTGCATTTGAAAACTCAATTCAATGCGCAAATCACTTGAGGGCTAAATATTTTCCCTTCTTCAAAATTGTACATAAAAACAAACAAATAAATGCGCACATTTTATCTGCCACACCCAACAGACAGACAGTGGTCTGACATGGACAACGTAACGTACAGTGATTTCCCCGAGGCAGCCGGTGGCGTTTGTGCACCGCTGCAACCCAGTCAGGTCCAAACTTCATTTATGGCCACAAAGTATTAATTAAAACTAATGGCAGAAATTTGTATTGCACAGCAACACACACACAAACACAAAAACAAGCGCACACACACTGCGCCAAATCCAATTGCGATGCTAAGCTACAAACAACAACAGCAACACCAACATGTGTAACAAATAAATCTACGCCCTCTAGTCAGTGCACAAAAACAACAACAAAACTGAAACTTGGAAAATCGTCGAAATTGGTATGAAGTGAAAAATTGCACATGCACCAAGTTTCGTTTAGTTGAGTTTAGGCCGGAAGGCCGCAACATTGTAGCGATTTGTTGAATTGTTGTTGTTCGTTGTTGAGTTGACTAACGCGCTGCTGTCGGCGCTAGCCATCCATTTTGGAAAATGCTTGCGGCGACCTCATCGGTGGCATTGGTACGCTTTGCATGCATTTTGGGCGGCAGCGTCGGCGAGTGCGTTGCAGTGAAGTGTTGTGAGTTTTCTAAAAAAAAAACAAGTAAAAATTGCAAGATTGATGATGGTGCCTTGAGTGCCCTTCGCTTGTGAACAGCGTGCGGACTAGTGGTGGGATTAGATTAATTTTTAGTGGAAGGCAGCGGAAGTTATGTTCGGGCCGAGGTCTAATTGGAAGATGACTACTCCATTTCTCTTCGAGGGAGAGTAGAAGCAGCGTTATGAACAGTAGGGGAAGTAGAGAGAGAAGGGTAAGAGGAAATGTAACACAAGTTATGTATGGTTCACAGTACTAAAAGGAGTCCTGCAACTGACATGGGTCACTGTAAGCTCATTGAGCAGAATATTCAAGTTCCTTGTACATTCTTTGTATCTCTGGTTTTGAGCATTTTTTTTTAAAACCTAGTAGAGAGGTTTGGATAGATGACCAGTGCTGTGTTCTTTGGACTCTATTAGACAGTCTGCCTCAATAGAGAAGAAGTTGATAAATCTCAAGACTGCTAGATTCTTACTCGCTGTAAATCGGCTCCATTTTTTCCAGATTGAGATTTTAGCCGATAGTGCAAAACTTGAAAGCAGTGTCAGCTGGCATTCTAAGCGATTTATCAGCCCCTCTTCACAAACATTTTAAAGTCTTTCAGGCAGAAAACATTGTCATGCGGTTGTCTGTTGCATTGTTAAGCGAGGTCAATATTGTTTTTCTTCCAGAATTTGCTTTCTCTTAGACATCCAAGCGGCCATCAAGTCACCCAGTTAGGTCCTTCACATTCATCGCAGCTCTAAATATTCTATTGGCAGAAAACCAGGATCAATGGGTTCCTAGTCGCAATAGCATCAATGGCGAGGCTGATAAGACTGCCAGCAATGGTAATACCGAACTTCATTGAAATGCCACGCTTGCATCTTTTAAACTGACTTTAAACCAGGCAAAATTTCAGTGGCGCACAGTGGGATTTCATTTGAGGGGATTCCCCACACAACTTTTGAGCCCAATGCCACTTGAAGCCATATTCCCATCCATCCTGCAAGTTCATTAGGGAAGCCTGACCCTCGATAAACCTAAGCAGAATTAGGAGATTTCTATTTCTGGGGCCTTGATATACTTCTCTCCACAGTCTCAACTGATCATTGGACCATTGGTAAACATGCTCAGTAGAGTCCGACCGACACCAAATTTTTTGGCCGATGCCGATGCCGATTAATCGGCCGAAAGGGCGAAAATCGGCCGATGCCAATGCCGATGCCGATTACATAGAAAAAATAATACCAATGAATTAAATCAAAAAGTCTATTTTATAAAATAACAATAAATAAAAATACAAGATAATTCAGAATTCTAATACATTAACATGTATTAAAAAAAAATAATATATCTCATTTATTCAACTGAGAGACAAACAAAAATATTAAAAAAAAATTTATACATATATATATAAAATATATATACAAGTATATAATATTTATCGTAAATATTGCCTACAAATTCAGTTTTTCTTCAAATTAAAATTACGATTTTTATATTAAAATTTTTACTCTCAAATTGCGACCCGTTGTACAAGTGCAGTGGAAAGAAGTTAGAAAACAAATTTGGAAAAAATAAAAGGCCTGTTTAAAAAAATGCTTCCAATTAAAGACGAAGGATAAGATTGTAAAATTAAAGGCCCTTTCTTCTGATTTGCACATTAATAGACAAAAAAACATTTCTAGGAAACATTTATATTAAACAGTATCTAAAAATACATTACTGAAAGCGGTATACATAAGAACCCGTTGGTACAAAAAATTAGAACAAAAAAATGAAAGCAGGAAAATAGGCCGATATGCCATCGACCAAAAACGGGCGATGTGGCATCGGCCAAAAAATGTCGATACCGAAGCCGATTCTTTTTTTTTGGCCGATGCCGATACTAGCCGATGCCAATACCAATTTTATTGGCCGATACTAGCCGATGCTGATGCCGATTAATCGGTCGGACTCTAATGCTCAGTAATTTGATCTGTGCGGATAAAGAAGAGGATATCTTACGCTTCATAGCTCCATTTCACCTAATAACTTTGTGAGACTAAATGATTAAAACTATTTACGAAAGTAGGAGTCCAAAGAAAATTGAAGACAACTGCCTGCTTGGTAATCAGATCTAAGATTATCTGCTTTCAATTTGAAACTTGATTAACAACTAACAACTTTTTCTGCAATTTCTCTCAATTCCAACACTTTTCTAATAAATTTCAAGTTTTTGCAAAACGATTTTAAACTCACTCGAGTGCTTTTTCTAGTGTCGCCATTAAAGGATAAACATCTTCCCGAAAGCGCCCTTCAGAGACTTTGTGTTCGCATTGATTTATATGTCGTCGTGTGCACGTTTCGTGCTTGTGTAATGAATACGAAACCGCAAATTTTATGAAACAATCATCCGAGTCCTCTATCAGATATGCGAATAGTTGCCGGAGTTAATGCGTTTAGCGAATTTTGCCAGGCCATTTAAAATTACTTTGCTAATTAGTAGCGGCAGGAGGCGGCACCAGCAACAACATTAGGAGAGCTTAACTAACAGCACAACAGTTAAATCGTGTGGCACAACAACAGGCAACGCCATGGACGACTCTCTGGTGAGCGATTAACGCACAGCAGCCGGCATCGAGCAGTCGCAGCGCGATGCTGTGCGCCTTAATGACCGACAGCGGTGGCAGTCCTGGCCGCGCAGGCAGAAATCACTTTGGCGCCTATGGTGTTTTAATGAAGACAATAATTAAAAGAAGCCTTTGGCGTTCACTGTTTCAAATGTCCTTTGCCCGCTGCGTGAGCTCGCTCTCAGTCGGTCCCTTCGTCTGTCTGTTTGTCTGTCCGTTCGAACGTCGGTTCGGTTGGGTGCAAAAGTGCTAACGCAGCAGCGTGGCACTGGCAACATACTCTAATTACGACTAGCGGGTGCAAGTGGCGGCGTGAAGGCGACCAAGACGACGATTTAGCAAATTGTGCGAGTGGCGGCGGAGGCGCTTCACTCCTCGCGCCCAGTAAACGTTTAATGGCGTTAATAATTTTTGACAACGAAGCACACAGCAACATTGTTGCAGGTATAATAAGATTAGCGTGTTAAGGCGGCCAACCAGCAGCCGGCTAAGTTCTGTTAAGCTTTCGAATGATGAACGTGCCGCTTCGGCACCGCTTGTGGCGGTTAGACGCTTGTGGTGAGCCTTTTGCTTGCTCGGGCGGTCAAAATGTTGGCTGCTGCTTGCGGTTGGCGCTGCGCGTTTTATGGCGAAATGTTTTGTTTTTGTTATTTTTGAGACAATCCTTGGCAGTCGCTTAAAACACAAAGCGAGATATTTGAGCGAGTTATTAGTTTTAATGAAAAGCAAAAATGCTGAGTCAGCGGTTTGAGAAGAAAAGGCGACAAAGTAGATTTAATGTTAATGTTGATGAATTTGTTGGGATATTTAGGAAAATGTCTTTTAATCATTCTTGAGTCTTTCTTGTGACCAAAATGGCTCAATTTAATGTTATCACTCAACTCAAGGGGCAGCGCTCTGTGTACTATTTTAAATTGTAATGGCAAAAGGGCGAACGTTTTGAGTTCGATGCTGGAAACTATTTAGATTAGGTTAGGTTGGAGTAGCAGCTTTCGTTTGAATGCTCAGTTAAGGAGGTATTCCAGTCTAGAGACTCGATTTTGAGGTGATTTTTCGGGCGTAATAAAAAAAAATTAATTATTATAATTAATTATTATTATATTAATAAATTATTAAAAAAAATTATTAATAAAAAAAAACAGTAATAATTTTTAGTATCCATGTTTTTATCAGTTTTTATTAACACTTGAAAAGTTTAAAAATATATGTTGAAATGTAAAATGTAAAAATGTATGTAGTTGAAAAAAATTCAAAATTAAAGTCCGTAGAGGCCGGCAAAGTGGGGACTAAAAAAAAAGGTGTCGCTTGTTTGACGTGAATTCAGTCCTACTGGCGATTTTATAAAAATAAGGTTAATTCTTATGAAACAAGGATGTAGAATTATCTGGACGTAGCCGATCTCAAACAAAAAAATGTTGTACAAAATGGCGTCTTTCTAAAAATAAAGGTAATTTTTTTCCTCCTTCTTTCAACTTTGGTAATTTTTTAAAAATAGTAATGAAAAACAATTACAAAAACCCCTACGTCGAGACAATTTTAATAGTAACTATTAAGAAAGTCTGTTACAAATTGCAAGAAAATCGGTGTATTAAAACTTAAGATATCATAAAACCGTATCGAAAAAAGTAGTTTCGAGAAAAATGTGTTTAAAGCAGCACGTTTTGGAAAAATACTAATCAGATATTAAACTCTTTACACTAAAGGCGAAATGTAAAACTTTAGGATCATACAGCGCGAAGAAAATTAGGCACCAACTAAGTTTCTTGCTCTGTAACCAACCAGGCTTAGAAAATTCCAAAGCGGTCTTTTATTATGATATTTAAACATTTTTTTATGTAAAAATAATGCATTTCACAGAATAATTGTTAGCCAGAAATGCTTAGAATCAGTCTAGGAACATCTATGAATTTTTCAGAAATTTTTGAAAAATTTTTGCAATTTGTTAAGAATTGACAATTTGCAAAATTCCAAAAGTTGATCAAAACTTTTTCAAAAAATTCAGGCGTATTCTCTGTCAAATTCTAAACACTTTTTGTTCTTGAACATTTTTCGTTATAGTGCGTCGTTTTAAAAAAAAAAATCATGAATGATTGTGAAAAAATTTTCCGCCATTTTCCGTAATTTTGAGGTTGTTAAATGTATTCCCATGGGGCAACTTGGGTATTTTCTGAAAGTTTAACATGTTTGTGCACTTTTGTGCATATTTATACCCCAGCCAAAAATCTATTTCGGTACGAAATATTGATTTGAAAAAAAAACTGGTCGAAATTTTTGAATTTTTTTCCGAAAACACCGCCATATTGGATTTAATTGTGACCAAAATGAAAATCTAATGGCATAATCATGTAGAGCGGACCCGAGAACATATAGAATGACTATTTTCACTATCCGTAACGCCGATTTCATCGCTTGGTACAATCGCAAAGTTGTACAAAAATTTTAGACGTTTTGAGCGCTAATGGGTTAAGGGGGCACAATAGATCCTCTAGGTCTCAGTGCACTATCCTCGTCAATAATAATAATCATTAACACTAGAATGCCCGACAATCTGACATACCTAAAATGCCCATATGTAGTCATTTTGACTACAATATTATTTACTGACTTTTTTAATTTTATTGATTTTTAAGTAGCAAATATGAATAAATGCATATGAGATTAAATTAAAATAAGTACTTCATTTTAATTTTTTTATGGTTCACCTACAATGAACACATGAATGGGATAAAATGGAATGAAATTTGGAATTTGGAATTTTGAATGAATTTTGTGAGTGAATTTTGGATGACATTTATGACATTTTTTTTTTAATATTTGAAATTATTTGAAATTTTCATATTTCGCAATTGAAAATGCATATTTGTCTATTTATCACTAAAATTTGCTGAAATTTTTATATAGGTAGTCGAATAGTAGTAGTAGTGGGTATTTAAGGTAAATGTTGCGAAATTGGGGTAAAAATTTTTTTACAATATTTTTATTTTATTTATTCCATTTAACTTTAAAAATTAGTAAAAGTCACGGAAGATATTTTTTTAGAAAGCGATGCATTAAAAGTTATATACAATAAAAGATAATACCTTGGGCATTCTAGTGTTAAGCAAGGTTCATATTGGAATCTTTGAGGTTCCCAGCGCCGTAAATGGAGGAATTTTACCGGCTCAATGTGGTATCACATACATCTCTTGGTGCTTGAGAGGGTATTCTAGGCTAGAAATTCGAAAAAATAAATTTTTGTATATATCATTTTTCAAAGTTTAGACCTTTAAGAATGAGCCTCAAAGAGGATTTACAGAAATTCGAATTATTTTCGGAGTTATAGTTAATTTTGTGACGCGCCACTCAGCCTGCCCGAAATGAGACTCTAAACTTTAAGCCCACAAATAAGTATGCACAATTTTTCTCCCTCAGTATTTTCTTACTTCCTTTAAGGCAATGTTTTTTTTTGCTGACATTTCAGTAATGTGCACGAAACGTTTAATTTTGTTGTGTGCATTTGTTGTCGAAGGTCGCGCTGTGGCATTGTAGCAAAATATTGCTATACCCCACCTGCACTTTGCAATTTCACTCTGCGACAATTCCTTCTGTCAGCTTGTAATTCGCTCTAAATGTCACCGCTCCCACTTGGGCTCTCTGCCAGCCATCGGACTTTCTCTGCTGAATTCCTGCACAGCTGATTTGCACCAAAAGACTCTCGCGTATCCTTTGGGCAGTGTTGCCAGCCTAGAATGCAGCTTCTCCGTGTGGCTGGCACACTTTGACCAATGCTGGCCTCAATTTGGGGTTTTAGTGAAATTCATGACCTGACCGTCAACAGTTGTGTAAAATTAAGTAGGGTAAACTTAAGTGTGCCAGACTTTGTGGTTTGTGGGTCTGACGTGACGGTCACTTTACGTGTTCTTGGTGAGCGTGTTTGGATGTGAAATTTGTGGCAAGACAACAACATTAGCGCGTTTTGTAAGGTGAAGTGGAATATGTTGATGAAAATGTTTTGCAAGATTTTAAAGCACTAAGAGTTAATATTTGTACAAATATTTATTTGACTTTTAAAACAACTAGGCACTCTTTTTTATCTAATTGCTGTGACCGAACACAGAACTGTAGATGCGAATGAACATATTAAAGAAACCCAAGTAGACGAAGTGAAGAGAGCGGCATTTTTAATGATTTTAAGTTGGGAAATTAATGCAAATTTTTGTTACTTCTAAAATAAACATTGTTAGGTATGTAAATGTAATAAATGTGTTTTCTCTAGTCAGAACAATTGAAAAGTTTATTGACTACATAAATAAATTAAAAGAAACGAAAGAATCAATGCTCAATTCATGATTCACTTTAGTCGACTCAGTCAATTCATTATCTTTTTAGTTATCTAGTCAATAAGAATGAATAGTTCAATAAGCAAATAAATAAATAAATATAAAAAAATTGTTTTGATTGAAATCAATACTTCATTGTTTCATTGCAATTGATGGTTATAGTTGTTGTTAGATTTAATTAGCAATTCATTCTAAGGTTCCAAGATGTTTTTTATTCTATCGGCCGATAAATATGTATGAGAAAAAGCTATAGAGACATCTTTACAAAATCAGATCGTCAAGCATTCTCGTACAAAAGATCGTCACTCATTCCACTTGTGTCTCAGAAAAAATTCTGAACTTATAAGAATAGATCAGATGGTAAAATAAGTAAGCTAAAGTGCCTTCCTGATTATATTTTCTGCAAATTTCCATACAAAACATTCCAAATCTACGGTTAGATCTTGGTTAAAGATCCAGGGCTCATCTCTATAGATCAGAGACATAAGATTTAAGATTTGAATGAAATGAAAAAGATAATTGAGGTTTCTCACTCCTGAATGGATACTCATGGACGAAATTCAAAATGTGTATCCTTAGATGGAACATAGAGAGCCTCTCTCTACGGTTAGATCTTGGTTAAAGATCCAGAGATCATCTCCATTTAGTGAGAGAAGCTAGTAGGTCGAACTTATTACAATAGATCAGAGACATACGATTTAAGATGTGAATGAAATGAAAAAAATAATTGAGGCTTCTCACTCCTGAATTGATATCTTGCCGATACTCATGGAAGAAATGCAAAATGTTTATCCTGAGTTGGAACATAAAGAGCCCCTACGTACGGTTAGGTTTTGGGTAAAGATACCGAGATCGTCTCTATTTAGTGAAAGAAGCCAGTAGGTCGAACTTAAATCAGAGACATAGGATCCTTTTTTGATTTAAGTGGGATAAAAAAAATTATATAAGGTTTCTTATTCCTGAATGGATATCTTGAAGATACTCATGTAAGAAATTCAAAATGTGTATCCTTAGATGGAACTTAGAGAGCCCCTACGTACGGTTAGGTTTTGGGTGAAAGAAGTCAGGAGGTCGAGCAATCATTTTTTGCCGAAAATTGTTAAGAGTGCAACTTAGTCCATTGCCAAATAAATGTTAATTCGATTGGTTTCTTTATTGCCGAATTTGACTTTTGGTTAGTCCATAGAAAGATTCCAGGCTTTTGAGTGCACTTACAACGCTTTTTTTGCAAGGCAATCAACTGGTTTATTGCCTTCGTAGTAGTAAATGAACAGAATTGTTTAAAAAAACTTTGCCAAGTCTGAATGTAGCCCCACCAAATTTTAGTTGACTTATGTAAATTATTTTGTGCGAGCTAAGAAACGCAAAATAGAGTTCGCCGCTGAATTGAGACTTTCACTCTCACGTATATTTGTGTATATCTATGCAAATTTTATTGTTGTTTACTACAAAAGCGTCAATATTAAGTCCTCCGGCCGCAGCGGTTCATGTATGCAAATCGCTTGGACGTGTAAAAATTCCCCCCAGAAATATTAAATAGATTTCAGCGATTTCTTAAACACTTCCGCATTGCTGCCTTTTCAAATGCGCAAAGCTACCGTCAATATTGTTTTTAAACGTTTAATTCTTATCGCTTCGCACCTGCCAACAGTGCGCAAATCGACTCAACGCTTTAGGGCCGCACTGCAGGCACCGCAGTGACAAGCAGAAACAGCACCAACAATAACAACAACACAAGCCCCCAGATGTGGCGCACATTGTGTGCGGGCCGTATGGAAAGGCTGAGAATGTTACGACGCAATTATCGTGTCAGAACAGCGCGCCACAGCGACAACATCCTCATTACAAGCAAAAACAGTACCAGCGCAACAACAACAACAACCACACGCACACCCGCACCCACACGGCAGAACGCACATGTTGTTGCATAAATTATTCAGCGTTCGGGCTGTCACACAGCGACATGAGTAGCAACAACACGAATGAAAACGAAAAACACAACACAACAAATCGGAAAGTGGTTGGGCGCCGAAACCTTAAATTACCAGAAACTGTACTCGGTTGAAGGAACTTGCGTTTGGTGGGGTCTGTAAGAGGGCGACGGGTGCATAGACCGAACTTTTGATAGTAGGAAAGCTGAGGGCAGCGCTCGGTGATTTCATGTTATAAGTTTTCATTGTTGCTGCTAGCATCTTTGCGCTAGTCGATAATTTTGCGGCATTATTGCGAAAATGTTTGTACATCATTTATGCAAATTGCTTTTGTATTGTGTTCTGTTGCGTTTCATTCACACCGACATTGCATAATCTATTCATCCGAGATTATAACGAACCGGCAACCACAACGATTATGATGACATCGGCCAAGGCACACACACACACTCCTACACACACACACACACACACACACACACATTCAATATGGTTATATTTATTTATGTAAATTAATCTTTGACGCCAGCAACAGACACAGCAACGGCAGCCGCAGCCGCATCGAAGTCCAGCAGCGACCCAAAATTGGCAACACTGTCACCCGCAATGCTCATGAAAGCAACATTAATCTTCGACGTTGAAGTTTAATTTGCGTTACTTGACATGCAGCGCCGACGAGTTGCGGCAAGTACGAATGATTCGCACCGCACTCGGCAAAGGGTCAATGCGGCTGTAAATTATTAATTCAGCTGGCAACATGTGTGCCCGGGGCGCCGCACATTAACCGAGCCAGGGGCGCATTCGAGCACCTGAACATTGGCCTCGTGCGTCGCACCGAAAACAGATTTTGCGCCGGTGCGACGACGCATCAAGTGCACTGTCAAGTGCTGGCCACCCTGGTTGATGGGCGAGAATTACGAGAAGAACAGCGGACCGCCGGCGGCGCTGGGCTGCGTGTCAGAAGCAGACAGGAAGCAACAGCGCTCGAAACTATGCCAACGTTTTTTCAATAGAATTACGCAAACGCTGGCATCGCTTTAATGCGGCCAACAGCAGTTCGGCGGCTTTAATAAAAGTCCACCCCACGGCGCCTCAAAGTATGCAACAATTTTCCAGTATTTTTATTTTTTTAAGTAATTTTCGCTTTGTTGTTAACGCAGTCCCGTTGCCCTGTTTACATACAAATTTGTCGCTAATTTGAAAATGTCACGAAAGGCTTCGGCACATGTTGGCGCTGCTGTTGTTGCTGCGCCTTGTAGCCGCAAACGATGCAAATTATTTTTATTATCATGCAAAATTGTCCTTCACGCTTATGTGCTTGCTTAAGTAATTTCATAAAATATGCGATCCCTCATGACCCGAACGCCAAACAACAAACACCAGCAAGCGGCGATCATAAAACATGCATGGCGCGTGTGCGGTGGCGGGGGGAAATTGCTGAAATTGCTTGTAGTAAATTATAAAGTAGAAAGCACAGCCGATAGTGTGAGCCCAGTTTGGCCATAGGGCCAAATTAACAGCCGGGACACGCCTCCGGCAAATGGGGCCAGACTGCATCCTGCACAGACAAGCACCGAATTTCGCAGTGCACGCTGCGAAATCACACATTAAATGCCATAAATTGAGGACTACACGCAGCGCTCTTGGCACATTTTATAGCTCCTGCGGGCCAAATGTCCTCTCCTCGTTCGCTGAATTTAATAGATTTTCCCCCGAGTTCGATACAATGACAATGTCAATGACAACCTCCAACTTTCGCTGCAATGCTGCTCGAAAGGCTTCGCCAAGGAGCCGACGCTGCCTTGCAGTGTCTGTGCAAAATCATAAACAAAATGTTTAATACCCGCATTTTCGTTGTCGGCTTTGCGTTTCAATTACATATTTGCCGCCAAAAATGCGCTCAACTTTCGGGCAAAACTTTTCGCTCCGCACCCACTGTCGTCTGTCCGGACGCGGCCAAGGACGACCCGAAAAACAACAGACCGAAACTTAAGCCACTCGTATTTATGCAGTGCGAAAAGTGTTTGTCGTGGCGTATTTGCATTTCTGACCTTCTGCCGCTCGACTGCTACCGTTGAAAAAGGAGTATTAAAAAATTTGGCTGCTGCAGCTTCCAGCAATTACGACGCTCTCGTTGCGGCCACAACAGTGACTTTGGTGGATATTGCTGCTTGTTGTTGTTGTTGTTGTTGTGCGGACAGTGTTGTGCTTATGTTTGCGAGTGTGCGATACAAGTAACTTTTGCGCTTTGCGTTGAGTGCCGGCAAGTGGAGGTGAGGAGGTCAGCAACGCTCGACAAAACATTAAGAAGAATTTATGGGTTTTTGGTTTAAGGGGTTTTCAATATTTCGGCATTACATGGCAGCTTAGTTGGCAGACTTTTTTGAATGCCATTTTCATCTTGCTGGATTTGCATATTATGCGACTAGAATGCGTAGGGATATTCGAAATTGCTGGGCAGTGTGCTGGGAGCAACAATTTTTCTTGGTGCTCTGCAATGAAATTTAAAGTTTAATGTGTGCAAATATTAAAATCAGACTTCAAGATTGAATTATTTTCAGTTGATGCTGATGACTCCAAACAGAAATGGGCCCACTGCTTTTTGTTTTATTCATTAATGATATCTGCACATGCTTCTCGACAGCAAAGTTTCTGCTTTATGCGGATGACCTAAAGATTTATTCTCTGATCAGAGACTCCCACGATTCTCAACTACTGCAGATCGATATTGATAATGTCACCAATTGGTGTATCAAAAATCGGTTATCACTGAATATAAACAAGTGTTTTCATGTTACCTTTTCTAAATGTTGCAAAGTCATTGACACTTCTTATCACATTTCCATGACACGCCTGTTGCATGTTGATGAAATTAAAGATTTGGGCGTAATCTTTGACTTGAAGTTCTCGTTCGCTAATCATATTAATTTTGTCATCTCTAAGTCTTATGCCATGCTTGCTTTTGTGAGGCGTCATAGCTCGGATTTCACCGACCCGTATACGCTGAAGCTTTTGTATACGGCACTTGTTCGTTCCTGGCTTGAATATGCGTCCTTCATCTGGTCTCCATATTTTGCGTGCCATGGCGCTAGGATTGAGAGGATCCAAAAAGTTTTCCCACGCTTTGCATTACGTAACTTACGCTTTACAGATCCTATGCCTAGCTACGAATCGCGATGCCTATTGATTAACTTAAAATCTTTGCAAAGTAGGAGAACAATCCTGTCTTTGTCCTTCATCTTTGATGTACTTCGGGGTATGGTGGATTGTCCCACACTCCTAGAGAGGATTTTTCTGAATATTCCAGCTAGATCTCTTCGTTGCTCAGAGCTCTTCCATGTTGGTATTTTGAGGGCTCTGTATGCGCGAAATGCACCTATCACCAGAGCCTTAATTGAGTTCAATAGAATCTCCAAAATTGTTGACATTGATTTTTCAATTTCAAAAAATCGTTTCATTTATTCGTTAAATCTTTGTTATAAGTAGCTTAATGTGTTCAACTTAGCCTATAAGAATTTTTATTGTATTCATTGGCTAATCAATACTAAATACAAATACAAATACAAATGGTTTAATAATGAGTCAGATGTGGTGAGACACTTTTAGAAGTTGTGTGATTTTAGTAACGAAAACTAGTGAGTAGTCATAGAAATCAGTGGAATTCTTGGCTGCAAAGTAAATATTCAAGGCGAGTTCAACTACTGTTTCATTCAACGGACAAATGGTGACATAGTACCTTATAGTGTTTTTCCATTGTCCATCACTACAGGAACGACGGATCCGAACCCTTTGAGCAAGGTTCCTCGATGGGCTTACGGAATAGCTGATGCACGGATTACCGATCTATACAATTTTCTTGCCAAGACCAAATGGTACCCAAAAGATCTCGTCTGGATCTATAGGGATGCCAACAGCTAAGGAAGGACATCGGTATTTTTAAGAATGAAGGGATGAACAATGGACCCAATGGGTTCTCCAGGTAAAGGTGCATGCCGCACACTGTCCTTCTTTAACCTTACATAACCTAACCTAATTCATAATGTGAGTTGTTGAGTTGTTGTTGGACATTTTTAGAAGGTGTATCATCCTTAAAAATACAACTAAAGAATAGCTAAGTTAGCAGAGCCCATAAGTAACTCAAGCCAGGCTAAAGTCATTCCGAACAAGGAGTTCCTAGTACTTCTGACTGCAAATTAAGATGAGTGCAACTAATATTTTTCTCATCTAGCTGTGAGTGCTTGGCGACGCGATGCTAGCGAGATCACTGACACTGAGGAAGTGAAGGGATCGAAAGCAGCAGACAAAGTGAGCATGGAATTGAAGAAGTCAGAAGGACCCTAGAGCCACTAGAACAGAGCCTTTTATGAGTCATGATTCTTCTCATCAGTCAGAAATCTTTTCGTTAGGTAGAGTAGGTAAAGTAGGAACTTAAAATGGTTGTTCGAAAATGAACTAATTTGGTATCGAAAGCAGAAGACAAAAGGAGCATCACATTGAAGAAGTCAGAAGGACCCTGGAGTCATTGGAACAGAGCCTTACATGAGTCAGGATTCTTCTCATCAGTCAGAAATCCTTTCGTCAGCGCCATTAAAAGTAGGAACTTGAAATGATTGTTCAAAAATGAGCTAATTTGGTATCGAAAGCGGAAGACAAAGTGAGCATCGCATTGCAGAAGTCAGAAGGACCCTGGAGTCATTGAAACAGAGCCTTTCATGAGCCAGGATCTTTCCATCAGCGCTATTAAAAGTAGGGACTTAAAATGGGCGTTCGAAAATGAGCTAATTTGTGCTCGAGGCTCATTGAAACATACCCTTTGATCAGTTAGGAATCCACTCATAAGTCCCATTTAAAGTTTGGAGAAATTTTAAACGATAAAATTTGTGATACTTTCATCAATCAGGAACCCTGGCAGCAATATCAATAAAGACCAGTTGAAAATTTTAAAGGAATTTGAAATACACTGCAAAAATGCAATTTGTACAACAAATTTGCACAAAACAGTACTAAAATTTATAAAAATATTTCATAAAAATGACAAAAGAAACGTCATTCATTGACTGCCTTGAAAGTTGTCTCACATTGCTTACATTGCTCGAAACTAGTAAAAGCTTCCAGTGTCCAACTGTTCAATATGAAATGATTGTTTTCTAACCACTTTTCATTGCTCAATAAGCCACTTTAATACGAGTATTTGTAAAAATGATCAATGAAAATATAATTTTTCATAAATATTTTCATGCTACAGACAACTTGTTTTTATTTAGTGTCGACCCAATGCCACTTGTAAAAGTTTAAAGTCATTGCTTGTGGGTTGTGGCCGCATTTGTTTTTACAATTTCGCACACCAAAATCGAACTCTTTTAGTTGCCATAAAAATGCATGGCAGACATTTTCTTGTTTTTGCATTCAAGCTGGAGATTTGAAACTCAAAATATTTTTGTTTTTGTCAACAACTTTCAACCGCAAATGCTTTCATTTGCTGCTTTGAGCAGCCAAAAAGTGTTTCCATCTAAAAAATGTTGATGTCCAAAATTGTGCAAATTTAGTTATGTCAACTTTTTAATTATATGCCGAAAAATTCAGTGTCAAAGAAATTCAATGACGGCCAAGCATTTTGGCTTTTATTAAATTACAAGTTGTCAGTCTGCGAACGCACAAAGAATTCAGCGCCCAAACGTGGCGGCGCTACAGTTTCAACACAGCACCGAAACTTGAAAAGACTGAAGTGAAGCGAAAAAATTATGAATTCCATTAGCGCAACAACAGTTGCAACATCAACGGCGATCGAGCGCAACAACACCCGTCAGCGCCTATTTACAGAGTCTCGCTTCCAATTAACTCATAACGCCGGCCGACAACGAAGAAGCCGCACAAAGCCAGCCGGTCACGGCGACGGAAGCGCAAGGGCGGAGATTATGCGGCGTTAGCAGTGCGATAAATGCCGTTGTCACCGTCACGCCAATTTCGGCCACAACACGTGGCACGCGCGTCGGCGTTGGCTGGGTGACATTTTGCGGCGGCCGGAAATGTGGCGCGTGCTCGTATTTCGGTGATTGACATTTGGCGCAGCGCAGCTTGTGTTCTTATGTTTCGGTCCCAAGTGCGCATCAGCGAATTGGCAACAGCGGCGAGCATTTATGAAGCTTAATGGTCGAGTTGCCACTTAAAGTTGCGCGTCTAAAGCCTGCGGCAGCGTTGTGTCCGTGTGTGTGTGTGTGTGTTGTTGGATGTTTTATGCGTGCGGCGCTTAAACCCTTTGCGCCTTTGTTGTACTTTTTGGCACGCTCGGGTTCAAGGTGCAACAAGCTGTAAAAAACCAGAACCAAAGCGCGGCGCTCGGCGAAAAACAAACTTTGCTGTATTCATTACGGCCAGCGGCGGTTAACGTAATAAAGGCGAGCGCCATAAATGCCACGAAAAAGAAACAAATAAAAGTGAAAATAGAAAAAATAAAAAAAACAAAATTACAACAACAACGCTCATTCACCGAGCCGATTTGCTGCCTGGAGAAAAATTGGAGCATGTGTTCGTTTGTTCGTCTGGTCGGCGCAGCGTTTAGTGTTTGGCTTTACTATCGCTTTCGTTCTGTACTTGTTGTTGTTTTTTACTTTTTCTTTTACATACTGGCGTTTACTGTTTTGTTTTTGTGCGCCACTGTATGTGTGCTGCCACTTTTATTTCGTTTACTTTTCGTTGTTTGTTCTTTTGCCAGCACGAAATGGGTTAAGCATTTTTCACTTTCGGCTTCAACTTTTCGACTTTAATTAATTGCGTTTTTTGCACCTTTTTGCTGGGCTTTTCACACACACCAGCAATGCTGGTTAAGCATACAAAACAGGGCAACACTTTATTGCCTGCTTTTAGGCGCTGGGTGTACGCTTTTCGCGTTTGCTAGACAGGATTTTATTTCTTTTAAAATATTTTGGATTGCTTGCCTTTTAAATTCTGCTCTCGCTGCTTCAGCAGCTCACAGTTCATTCACAGTCGATATCGATAACAGTTGACCTCATCTCGGCGCTGTGCTACACGTTGCATACGAAACATGACGCCGTGCAAGACAATACGAAAAGCAACAACAACAACCAAATAATAATCATTACCATCTACTTTAATGCCACACAAAGCGATGACGTGGGTGCGGGCTGGAGCGCAACAATGAACAACTTGCAGGCAGTCGAGGAAGTTGCCGGCGTTGCTGACTCCACTGCCAGCAGCCATGTGCCACGTTCGGAATGTGGAGCGCCCGGAGGCAGGGCGAGTTATTGGAGTGCAACGTGTTCACTTGGCAATCTGTGTGGCAATCACACTCACACACACACACAACTGACACGTATACGTGACTGTCGACACTGGCAGCTGGCTCGGGGCTGGGTGCTGCTGCAACGATACGGCGACGCTTAGCCGAAAGTGGAGCGGAAACAAAGGCAAACGCTTGAACACGGAAAACCACGCTTATCACCTTAAGTGCAACAAAATGCGCTGAGAAACAGGCGGCGCGCTCACTTGTTTCTGCTTTTGTTGCAAATAAAGTGCAGCGAATGCAATTGCACCCAAACTACATACGGGGCGCTCCCACCCAGGGGGGAGAGACGCAAGCGGCAAGAATCTATAAAAGCGCAAAGGGATAGCACAGGTTTTAGCGCGCTTAGTGGTTCGAGCGAGTAATATTCGAAATGCTTAGCAAAGCTCGTAAAAAGCGCACATGATGCGAACAGAGCGAGAGAAGTTGAAAGTAGCAGCAGAGTTTTGTTGGTTGAGTGGGGATGAAAATGGACTTTTAATATGCATTAAATAAGCCAAAATATTGGAAGTTAAGCGAAGCAAATTTATTAAATTTTAAAGTGCAATAGTTGACGTAAAATAAATGAATAAATACAATAAAAATTGTTAACTCTACTTGCATACATTTTTATTATTATTGTAATGAATCTTAATTTTATTACATTTTTAAATTCACATTAATAGCATTTCATGTTACTTCCGGAATTAAATTTTAAATCTCGCATAATATTTGTTTTTGCAGAAATTGATGTAGCTCCCAGACGGAACTCGCACAGTGATTCGCTGCCTGTGCGGCGGCTTCACGGTTACAATTGACAGCTCCACATGACATTCGCTGCAAGACATTTGGCCATTTGCGCTAATAAAAGCACACACACACACACCGATAAATCAAACCACACAAAGACAAAGTAGAAGCGAACCAACATGGCGCAAATCAAGAGCAGCAGTTGTTGTCGTTGGCACAGCTGCAGGAAAAATGAAAACAAAACATGGCCATAGCAACGGCAACGACAACGGCAACGGTAGCAGTGGCAGCCGCCGCTAGTATGAACGACGTGATTAAAATGCCAAAGTTTCGGTTAACTGCAGAATTCACACGGCGCGCTACGTGCGCAGCCACATGCAGCCGCGCGGAATGAGTTTTGCAGCCAATTTCGTTCACCTTCATATGGAAATGACGTGGAGCCAAGCAGCGCAGCGCAACGGCGGCCGAGTCGAGTGCAGTCGGCGCCTTGTAGGTCAACATTAAAGGCGCCAAAGTGTTAAACATCTAAAAATTGCATTCAAACTTGAAGCGAATCGTGTGTATGTAGATTTCATTGCTGCTGCTGAATGCATCATTAATAAAATCTATTTGCCGCAATGTTCTGTTTGTGCATTAAATGCCAGCACAGGTTCATGAACAGAACAACAAAAACGTGTAACTTTTGCATAAATTTAATTTCATTCAAACTTCATTAAATATTTTAATTAACCGTAATAAATTCGCATTTATTTGTGCGCTCCACGGTGAGTACAAAAAGTTGTGCGTTATACGAAATAATTGAAACTCTGACAGCGACAACACGACACAATAATGAATGATGTGACAGGTCACGCGAGGCACGAGGCGAAATTTTCATGCAAATAAATACTTCAAACAAAGTTGCGCTTCAACTGAAATTTGTTAACATAAAAATAAAAATCATGTTTGTATTTGTGAGTAAAAAAAAAAAATTATTAAATTTGATGGACAACATTTTTCTTACAATAGATTAGGTTGGGGTTGTGTTGGGGGGATGTGTGAGCTGAAGGCCGTTCGTTTCCCCTCTGTGAGTGTTGGACGCAGACACATCCAGCTAACCTATCTGACAATATATCTAAATATATTTTAAAGAAAGAATTTTTTGAAATTCGGTGTCTAAAAGAATAAAAAAAAGGTTAAGGTGTAATGATTTGTTTACGCCTTTTAACTTCAAACTTCGTGATGTACTGCAAATGTGAAATAATTCGATACATGTTTTTAATTTTTTCGAAAATCAGAATCTGATGGGGTCAACGATGGGTTAAGAGTTTGTATGGGGAAGCATGATTTAATGCGTCAATTGACTTAAAATATTTATTTATTTATTTAGTTTAGATTAGCCAATGAATACAATAACAAATCTAATAGGCTAAGCTGAACAAATTTTAAATAAACATTGTACATACGTAAGCATTAAGGAAAATAAACGTGAAGGTACTTATAAAAAGATTTAACGAATACATGAATCGATTTTTTGAAACTGAAAAATCACTCTCAACATTTTTGGAGATTCTATTGAACTGAATTAAGGCTCTGGAGATATTTGCATTTCGCGCATACAGAGCCCTAAGAACACCTGGAAATGGAAGAGCTCAGAGCAACGAACAGATCTAGCTTGGGCACAAAAATCGAGACATAGATATCGAATGATAATAATTGACTGGCACGACAGCCAGCTTACACGAGACTAAGGCCTAGCTTCCCGTGTTGTGCGTGTGAATTTGAATTTCCCACGCGGGTGGGAGGGACCTACAGTTTTATGCCGGTTCCGAACGGCAGGTTGGGAGCTTTTTCATACGAAATTTTTACTCTCAGAGGTTTGCCATTTCCAGCTGAGAGGACAGCCACCGAAAGAGAAAACGAGTTTTCCCGTTATTTTTTTTTAGTTGTTATTACAGGCAGTATTTGAACCTGAGGTTGCTGCCTTCGACTCGCGGTCCAACGCACTAACCAACTGAGCCACGGCGGCTGCCGTGCAAGAAAATATACATAGATATAGAAGCAAAAATAATATTTCATTCACACCCGAAAAAGTGATGCGACCAGTGGCGCACACAGGGGCGGGTTTTTGGGGTTTAAACCCCACCCGAAATATCTTTAAAAAATGCACCTAAAAATAAAAGTGTTTTCTAGACTAACTTTGGGCCGCTGAACACGAAACTGAAGATCAAAAAATTTTTGTAAGAAGCGTTTTCGAAATCTTCGAAAAACCAGTTTTTTCCCTGTTGTTTCAGTTATGAGCGCCTATCTCGTAAACGAATCATTCGATTACCACAAGCTGTCCATCGGTCAGAAGATAATACCTTAGTCTTTTCAGAGATATACAGACTGTCCAAATCAGATGAGATTTGGAGAAATTACTGACGGTGAAAGATGTAAAAAAGTGAATTTGTCGACCATTTTCAAAAATCATAAATTTTCGAATGTTTTTTTATAGATAAAATAAATTATCTCCTTTGGTTTTAAAATCGAAGATGAAAGATATATTACTTGCGCAAATATTAAGCCTAACATCAATAGAATCGAAAGAAAAATGACAAAATGACACTGAGTGAAAACACCCACTTTACATTTATTACACCGTGCGAAAAAAAATTTGTTTGCCGAGACCCATCCTAATGTTGATATAGAAACTAGAGGTCATTTATAGTAATCTGGCATAGTCAGTTTTTCATTTTCTGGCCCAAAGTCCTCTTTAAAGGACTTTAAAATTTTAAGGACATACACATTTCAAATATTTTTTTTAATATTTGCGGTTGTGCAATGATGAAGATATGGGTATCAAAGGAAAGAGAAAAATTATCTCCTTTTAATTAAATTTTCTCTTTTGAACTTTCAGGATCAAAATCTGTAAAGGGGGGAAACATAGGTACATGTTTTGGATCTCAGTCTGTAGATTCATACATCTTAATTTTACCTGTTTCAAAGTTCTCAAAAAAAATTACACAAAACCCTCCCCGAAACAAAATCCTGCAAGCGCCACTGGATGCGACAGTAGGAGGTCGTTAATTGCATCTTTTTTGGAAGAATCAAGTAGTGAATCAAACAAGAAGCAAGTCTCTTGTTACCGCCACTGAAGAAGGCACTTTTGGAACAATAGCGATAGGTAGGTAAGTCGGTTAGGTGGCCGCCTGTAGGGCATTAATTAGGTCATGTGATCCATTTTATTACCACGTGAGGCGACTTGGCCAATACACTTTCCATAGACGAGAGCCACTTGGTAGCTCTGATACATTTTTCCATAAAACTTGAGGCATCTTCTCAAGACACCTGAAGATATGGAAACGCATTCTTGCAAGCGCCGAACATTTGCCAAGGAAATGTTTCACGGATTCCTTGCAGCTTTCATTGCTGCAGCTTTTGTGACGCCCGAAAAGAGATTTTGCGCCTATAACTCGGCAACGGATCGTTCAGTAAGTACAACAACTTTAGAATCCGACATCAAGAATATGCAAAATTAAACAATTTTTTTTATTTCTATCAGCAATAAATACTAAAAAAATTTCAACAATATTTCCGCTTGCTTTCAGTGACTACTTTAAAAAAAGTATGCATTTATATTCGAAGGATATAAAAGGAAAAACAAAGCGTGTGAATAGTAGTGAAAAATACTTTGTCGACCATTCAGCTGTGCATGAAAAAAAGCAATTTATCTCAAGGAGCGTGACAGAATTTAGGCCGCCCACAAGGACTTGCAAGAGCCAGTAGCCGCATGCATGCCTCACACACACACACACATACACAAACTTAAAGGGACTACACACATATGTGAGTACTTAAATACTCGTAGTATGTTTATAAGCCTACCAGCAGCTGCATGTGGGCGGCTGTCTGTGTGTGTGTGTGATTTAGAAAAATGATGGTTTCAATGTCAGCTGACATTTCTGCGCGTATTTTGTTTGTATCATTTTGTATAATAAATTTGTTTGTGCAGGATTTTCGTGCTGAAATTCACACATATGAAGTAACATTGTTTTTACAACTATGTGGTATTTGATTTCGTTATTCTTTCTCTAGTTTTTAAAGTGAAAAATGAATGTTTCAGTACATTAAAGTAGGCAAGTAAAAGAGGGGGTTTTCAGTCTTAATGAGAAAATTAACTAATTTAGACTATAATAATAATTATATGGGTTTCGTTTCAACTACAGCTTAACCCTTTAGCTTCCGAGAATATCTATAAAAAAAATCCATAAATACAACTTTAAGTTTTCTAAGCTGACTAAATGAAAAGTCTAAATTAACTTTCAACTGTGAGCATTAGAGAGAAAGCCAAGTTCGAGTTGGAATTTGTGCCCAACTTGGTATCACAGTAGGCCATCTTTCAGCGCTCAAATCAGTCTTTAGAAGACCAGAAGACTACTCCAATCTTGTTGCTTTCTTGAATGAGTTAACGCTCAGACTCTGTAGAAAGCGAGCATTGTATTGGTGTCAAAAAAGCACTGAGTTCAACAACTTTTATGAAACCCAAGTTGCAGTTCTTGTGCTTCAAGTTTTCTAAAGAATTTCCTTAACAGCGCATATGAGCTTAGTTGAGAAAGCAATACAAAACCAATGCCCAGTTCATAATCCTGCATACGCGACATGGCAACCACAGTTACACACAAATAAATCTAAAAAATGAAATAAATGTTCCATGAAAAATTTAAAATCCCCCTTCAATGTCTCCTCTATGGTTGGATCTTTGATTTCTCGTTTTTACAGCGCACAAGTATTACATACAAGTATGTATTATGTTTTTATGTATGTGTTCACCTAGTCGCCGTAATGCAAAAAGTCGCACACAAACATAAACGTTGTGTAATCGCCTTTGCGCTTGTCAATATTTCATTGAGCCGCCTCATTTTTTGTTGCATAATTTACGGCGCATCGAAAATGCATTTCTTTCGCTTCATGAAATTTTTAGTTTTCCAGCCGCGTAAAATGCAATTTTTGTGCACATTTTATTGAATATTTTTTCGGCATTTTTTATTACATTTATATTTTCATTTTTTTGTTCTCATATTTGAGGGAATTTTTTCAATTTTGGCTGCAGGATATTGATGATTTAGTATTTAATTTGGCGCAGATTTTTTTTGAGTTTTTTTGCGAATTTTTGTCTATGCTTACTCAGCGTTTTGGGGTGTGTGGCATTTGGCTAAAAATAATAAAACGAACGGCACAAATCTAAAATGGCTGACATGCTTTGGCGAAATGCCGCAAGGCCGATGTGTGAATGTTGCGCGTATGGTGTGGCCATTTTTTTCGCCACATATTTTCAAATATTACACAATTTTTAGGTTTAGTTTTTTAGAAATACTCTTGAATATTGTTTTTTTTTTATTCACTTTGATTTATGTTCTGGTGCTTGCGGCTTACTGTCGATTAGAATTGGTATTGAACAAATTTTTTATTGTATTTTATGCCGAATTTTGTACGAATTCAGGAAGAAAAATATTATTTTTCCAGCACAAATATTTCAATTATCCGATTTGGGTGAGATTAAGTTATAAATTTCTTGTATGATTGACAGATTGTATCAATTGGGGCAGTCAGTCAATTGGTTGTGGGTGTTAATTCGCAGATGTTGCTGTCTGAATGTGAAATAGAATGGAACCACAATAAATGAATGGAACATTCAATCAACTTGTCTATGAGATCTTTAAGACTAAACTATTTAGAAAGGGTCGTTTTGTTGGAACAACAAAATAATTAATTAATTAATTAATTAAGTTAGTAATTTCATAATTAATTAATTAAATATTTAATTAAAATTAAATAATAATTAAATAATAAAATAAATAAATAAATTAATTAACAAATAAATAAGTAAATAAATAAACAAATAAATAACTAAATAAACAAAGAAATAAAGAAATAAATTAATAATAATAAATAAAATGCATTGAACTCATATAATAAAAATACTGACCTTAAGCTGACCGGAGTTTAATTATTGAAATTAAAATAAGAATGCATATTAAAATTTTTTGTATGATTTCTTAACCAAATTTTCTGCACCTCAAAGAATTTTGCAGTTGTATCGTAATTATTTCAGAGTCTCTTAACTATATTTCTTTGTATTTTATTTTTTCATTTACTCAAAAAGTAGCAAAACAAGAGCAATGCAGACATTTTCAATTCGCATAACCCACATCCTTTGCCTGCAAAATCACACAAAGACTTCCGCGTTCGGTTCAAGTTTGCATTCATTCGCTGAGCTCAATAGAAACTATCCTGTAGCCGATTTGATAAACGGTAACCATTTCCTTTCTGACCGAATTGAAACTGTTTGAAATATCAAACGAAATTCCAATACAATGCAACTTCAGTGCTCATTAAAATTGTTTGCATAGCGAAATTTGAACTCATTCTGAACTCGCGCCGGATATCATAAAACTATTGCACAATATTTCACTGTGATTATTCATAGCCTCCGGCCAAGCCAAAGTGTGCAGTTCTTTGTGCTTCTCAAAGTAGTTCTACACCAATGTGCTGCTTTTCATGGCCTAAGAGTATTTATGGGTTTTTTGTTTATGCTGGCGCCAACAAAGTAACTAATCAGAGAAGAGTTGATTGGAAAAATTTCAAGCTTAACCTAAAAAAAATGTTGATGAAAGAGAATGAAGAAACTGATGGAAAATGCCGAAAGCAAGCAGTAGCAAGGTTCGATTAGTCATAAATATGAACTGGGCATTGTTGCTCAATCGGATACGTTGAGTCGAAATGAAATTGAAAAGCAAAAATATTTGATTTAATTATAGATTTTGTAGAGCAAAACATTACTTAAGGATGTTCTTTTCTTGCGTAATGCAAAGAAAGAACATTTCGAGAGATATTTTTGGATTCCTGTTTAATGGTTTAATGAAATTTTGCTTACTGAAATCAATCGAACAAGAAGGCGTGGTTGATTTCTCGTCATAGCAAACAACAAAATTATGGACAGCAAAACTATGCTCAGCAAGAAATAGTAAAACTTTGAGAGTTTAATTGCCTATAAAAAGCATGGAATTTGCAACTTTGCATTTGTGTTTAAATTCTCATCTACGTCAGAATTGTCTGTCGGAAGCTGCTCTTTAATCTTCAGCTCGTTTTTATTTATGTTCATACATATGCAGAAATTCATTCCCATTGTTTTCTATAAAACTGATAAACTATTTTGTTATTTAGTGTATTGAAGTTTCTCCTAAAAATTTAAAATTGCATTGAAAGTTTTTCGCATGAGCCACTTTGTCAGCAAATAACTCCTTTTAGACCAGCGAAATGTGATACATACATACATTCACACATGAACATCTCACTTTTCATGCGAGACTGATGTCAAGAACTCTTTAAAAGTGACCCTTTCCCCACTCATTTATGTTTTAGAACCTATCGTATAGCTTCGTTTTAGAGTGGATTCGAGAGATTCGAGTGGATTCGAGTGGCTCCAACTCACCTTTACTGCTCGTTTATTTTCAAGCACAGCAAGAAAATTGTACACTTGTGCGCTGACATATTGTAATTGGCCAAATGCGGTCGTGGTGTGCGTCACATAGTCTGCTGCAAACAAAGCGCAGCACCCGCAGCGCTTTGGCCTTGAGACTGCATGTTGCCATGGCGCAGCGTTGCCATATCAGCGACATCGATTCAACAATTTTATATAATCACCAGTTCGATTGCAGTTTCAGTTTTGCCAATTACGCTTCAGCTATCGGACGCAGCTGCTCCGCGCTCAACAAATATGAAGTTCTTCTTGAAGAAATGTCTGCGCAAAAAGCCGCCCGAAATGAAGCCGGGCGCCATTTTGGATGCGGTCATCTCGCAGTCGTCGCCCATAGCCAACAAGTGTCTGCTCTACAAGTTGGCCGACTACAAGCGCGGTAACCACCCCCTCTCCCTAAAAGTGCCTGATTGTTGTTGTTGTGTTTGTTTAATTGTTGCGATTTGCAGGCGGTGACCTCATCAATGCAATCAACAGCGGTGGCCTGGTGGCCGTGGAGCAGCTCATACGCGACCAGTTCGGCATCTTCATGTACAACGAAGGCAAGGGACAGGTGATCAATCGCGCCGAGTTCCTGCGCTGGAAGTATCGCGATCACACCGAGGTCACCATACCCATCGAGGCGTCGCTGTCCATACACGATCCGCTCGGCAAGTGGCAGGACCACAAGGCCTGCTGGCAGATGCAGTACCGCGGCGCGCTGGGCGAGAGTCTGCTCCATGTGCTCATCATCTGCGACTCGAAGATTCACACGAAGCTGGCGCGCGTGCTGCTGCGCGTCTTTCCCAACCTGGCGCTGGACGTGATGGAGGGCGAGGAGTATCTGGGCGCCAGCGCGCTGCACCTGGCCATCGCCTACAGCAACAACGAGCTGGTGGCCGATCTGATCGAGGCCGGCGCGGACATCAACCAGCGCGCCGTGGGCAGCTTCTTTCTGCCGCGCGACCAGCAGCGCGCCAACCCGGCCAAGTCAACGGACTACGAGGGCCTCGCCTACCTGGGCGAGTATCCGCTGGCGTGGGCCGCGTGCTGCGCCAACGAGAGCGTCTACAATCTGCTGCTGGACTGCGGCGCCGATCCCGATGCGCAGGACTCGTTCGGCAATATGATACTCCACATGGTGGTCGTCTGCGACAAGTTGGTGAGTCAATTGGTGGCCCATGATTTTTCAAACACCTCGGTGAGTTTGTTGTTGGTGTGCAGGACATGTTCGGCTATGCGCTGCGTCATCCCAAGACGCCTGCCAAGAACGGCATTGCCAACCACTCAGGTCTGACGCCGCTCACACTGGCCTGCAAGCTGGGCCGCGCCGAGGTCTTTCGCGAGATGTTGGAGCTGTCGGCGCGCGAGTTCTGGCGCTACAGCAACATTACCTGCTCCGGCTATCCGCTGAATGCGCTGGACACGCTGCTGCCCGACGGCCGCACCAGTAAGCGATCGACAGCGATCCAATCGTCAGTTCTAACTTTAGGTGTTGTTGTTGCTTCGCAGACTGGAACTCGGCGCTGTTCATCATACTGAACGGCACGAAGGAGGAGCATCTGGACATGCTGGACGGCGGCATCATACAGCGGCTGCTCGAGGAGAAGTGGAAGACGTTCGCGCAGAACCAGTTCCTCAAGCGGCTGCTCATACTCAGCGCGCATCTGCTGTGCCTCTCCGTCTCGGTTTACCTGCGACCCATGCACGACAGCGACGACGACGAGCCGAACGAAGGCGATCACAGTGCGGTGTTGCACAGTGCGGACGAGCGAACGAATGGCGACGAGGACGACTACGACTTGCAGACTGTGGCGCGCTACTGCGCTGAGCTGGCCACAATTATAGGCGTGCTGAGCTATGTGATCTTCCAGCAGGGCGACGAGATCAAAAATCAGGGACTTTCGGCATTTCTCAAGCAGCTGGTAAATGCTTCGAAGTGTTTGCAGCTTCTTTGTAAGTAATTTGTTCTAATTGATCTACAGTCCCACGCGCCCGCGAAGGCAATCTTTCTGTTTTCGAATCTTTTGATTTTGGCCTGCATACCGTTTCGCATTATGGGCGATGCCGACACCGAGGAGGCGATTCTCATATTTGCAGTGCCGGGCAGCTGGTTTCTGCTGATGTTCTTCGCCGGGTGAGTTCGAGTGTCTTTCATCTAATTAACATTCATGGGTGCTGACCTCATTGCAGCGCCATACGCCTCACCGGCCCATTCGTCACTATGATCTACTCCATGATAACTGGCGACATGTTCACCTTCGGCATCATCTACTCGATTGTGCTCTGCGGCTTCTCGCAAGCCTTCTATTTCCTCTACAAGGGACATCCGCAGTTGCAGTCGACCATGTTTAATACTTTTCCCAGCACGTGGATGGCGCTGTTTCAGACCACTTTGGGCGATTACAATGTAAGTTGTCTTCCTCGAGGAGCACTTATATCTATCTTAGTTGTATAACCACTGTTTCGTTCTGTGTTTGTAGTATCCCGACTTGAACCAAACCACCTATCCGAATCTCTCGAAGACGGTCTTTGTCATATTTATGATTTTTGTGCCCATACTTTTGCTGAACATGTTGATTGCCATGATGGGCAACACCTATGCACACGTCATCGAGCAGTCCGAGAAGGAGTGGGTCAAGCAGGTCAGTAGCTCGAGCCCTCTCTATTCTTGTCTTTATCCCTGTCTTTGTTGCTTGCAAGTGGGCCAAAATTGTAGTGACGCTGGAGCGCGCCGTGCCTCAGTCGGATGCCAAGAATTACCTGGAAGCCTACTCAATACCATTGGGGCCATCGGATGACTCCGGCTTCGAGGTCAGAGGAGTAATGGTTATTAAAAGCAAAAGCAAGACACGCGCCAAGCAGCGCAAGGGCGCCGTGTCCAACTGGAAGGTGAGTCGCCTACAAACTCCACAAAAGGTATACACTTTTATTTAATCGCTACTTTCCAGCGCGTGGGTCGCGTCACGCTGAGCGCACTCAAGAAGCGCGGCATGACCGGCGAGGAGATGCGTCGCCTAATGTGGGGACGCGCTTCGATTTCGAGTCCCGTGAAAATTGCCAAGAAGAAACTCAAGGACCCGTACAATCTGAATCCGGAGAGCGATTTCACCAACGCAATGGACATGCTGACCTTTGCTAATGACCCGGCCACCAGTGCCGGCATAACGCTGCGCACCGCAACTGTGGACATCAAAGCAAAAGCTTCGCCAACCGCACCGGATCCACTGCGCGAGTTGATTTTGCTGGCTGACCAGCGACTCGACGTTCACGATCCGCAACATTTTGCCGGGTTGCAGCTGTTGGCCAATCAGGCTTTCGATCTCGTAGAACAAACACTAATGCCGCATGCGGCCACAATGGCCAATGCACCAAAAACAACAATAACCATGATAACAGCAACAACAACAACTGCTGCTGCTATGACAACAGCTGCAAATGGCATCAACGGCATGGCAATGCAAGCCAGTAGCGCAACAACAACAACAACAACATTGGCCACTGCAACAGCTGGTGTAACCGCAGCCACGCCCATTGCCAGCAATCTGACAACGCTGTTCCAAGACCCCAAGGACATTGTTGACCCCAAGAAATTGCAGGAGTTTCTGAAAATGTTAGCCGACGTGGACACGGAAGAGAGCGACGGCGGCGGCAGACCGATTCTGGGCAAACTTTCGCTGTCGCGTCGCACACGCAGCGCACTGTTGCGCGCGCCCATAGCAAAGGAGGGCAGCGGCGCCAAACTGATACCGTCGGTGTGGGAGCGGAACCTGCCGGAACCGGATATGGAGCCGGTAAGCGGCGCCAAGTTGCCAAAAGATCCAATTAATGAGTGTGAGAACTCTGTGCAGGAATTCAACTTTGAGGCCGCGTTGGCAGAGGAACACATACTGACCGTGGAACAGGAGGCCGAGGCGGAGACCGAGGACGGCAACACGGCCGAGGGCAGCGACGATGCGCCAACGGTGGAGGAGGTGCACGCGGCCATGAAGCAGTTTCATCTGCGAAAGCGCCAGTACCAGCAGGACGACGCGGCGCGACGCGCCAAAAGTGCGCGCATTCGACGCCGCAACAAGTGCGACGCACAGTGCACTGAGTTGGTGGCAGAGATGTTTAAAGTGAAATTTCTGTTGTTGTTTTTTTATAGAGTGTCGCCGGAACAGTCGCATGAGGAGGCGGGCGCGCATGCGCGGGGTGCCACAGCACACGGCAAGAGGAAGCAGCGCGACGACATAATCTCGCCGCCGGATCCGCTGGAGCCTTGGAGCACGCGCGAGCTGCAGAATATCAACAAAATATTGGCGAGAAAGTGAAGCGAATTATTTGAGTTAAATGCAAAGCGCTTCGGTGCACTGAAGTTGAATGGTTTTTAGTAAAAATAGCAACAAATAATTGCGAAATGACACCACAACACAAACTCAACTCAACAATTGTTGTTGTTGTCTCTTTTGGGATTTTTTGTTTGGAAAGTTGTGTTTTCGAAAAATTTGCCATATTTGCTGCTGAAATGTTATGTTGCTGCTGCCTCAAACTTTTTAATTGAATTTTTGGTGAAAAGTGGAAAATGCAAATAGCGGCAAAACTTTCTAATTACACCTGACACGAAACGCTCTCAAGCCGTATTTACGTTCCATAATCTGCTGCCAACTTCACTGCAGCCTGTTGTTGTTGCTGCTGTAGTAGTGTTTTCGTTTAAGCTGATTGCAAAATTATAACTAGTCGAAATAATTTGGGTGTTCATTGCCGGCAATGACTTAATGCTGCCGACACGTTTGCGGGCTTAGCTGACAAGGTGGCGCGGGGTGAGCGTTGGCTGGCATTGTGTCGCTCAGCACGATGCCGCAGTGCCGCAATGTGTAAATACGCCAAAGCTGTATTAACACTCGGATGCCCAACAACTTTTTAAACGGCCAAAGCCCAACTAGGTCCCCAGGGACCTCTATTGTAATATTGCATATAAGGCTTGTAATTGTATAATGTAGTGTTACATAATGTGTGTAGATGTGTTTGTATTATGTATTTTTTACTACAGACAGATGGCAAAAACGTATAAAATACAAAATAATTGCTTTTAAAAACGCCATAGGTCCCTACGGACCTTGTTGGGCATCGGAGTGTTAAACTGCATGGGTCTGTTGGTGAAAGCGAGCCTAAAAGTATGCCCGGAAGTAGACGTGTGCTCATTTGGCAGGCACTGGTGGCATTATTTTTTAATCTACTTTTAGGCTGTTTTCTTCAGCTTGAAAAGTACGCTATGTAAAGCTCCAAATTTTCTCGTTTGTTTCAATTTTGACTTTTAAAAATATTCAAAATAAAATGTTTTGCATATGTATCTACCTAGAAAAATAAAAAAAAAGACCAACCAATTACTCTTTCACCAGTTCAATGCAACATTTTCATTTCTTTCGCATTGTGTCGACAAGTACAAATCAATAGTGCAGCAAGGACAATGCTTGGAACAAACTCTTCATATGCAATCAATAAATTCGAACAAAAAACTTGAAACGCATTCATTGCAATCGTCTGAAAAGAAGAAGAACACGAAAAAAACTTGCTACATGCAACGAGCATTTTAGTGAATGCTGCACAACACAGCGACATATGTACAGCACAACAGCATGTGGCAAGGACACTGAAGCGTGACAGGCGCACACAACAACAAAGGCAACAATAAAAGCAACAGCAAAAAAGCATTGCAACAAAACAACCAACAAGCAATCAAGTAACAAGAAATAGCAAACAAAAGGAGGCGAAATTTTTGTTGTGTCATAAATCAAATGTTGTTGGCGCATTCATGTATGCGCGGTGCGTCAGTGTGGCTGCGTGTGGGTGTGCGTGTGGCTGTGTCTGTGTGTGTGTGTGAAAATATGTGCATGTGAATATGCTGGTGATTAATTGATTGAACTAGTGGATTATGAAGTGTGACAAATTGAAGGAGGAGTTAAAGGACACAGCAACCCAAAGCAGTGCGAGTAGCAGCAGAAATTTTCATTTTTCGCACTTAGCTTGCCAAGCATGGATTTTCTTCGAGACTATAATGATTATTGAAACATTGTGCCTTGCATGTGAATGCTTTAAGTTTAATAAATATTTAGTGCGTGAATAAACTTTTGGATTAGACAAAATGTGGAACAAGTCTTTAAGTCTTGCTTTTCAAGTTTTTTTTTCTTAAGAAACAATGTTTGAAGTTAATCTCATCGATCCCACTCCTAATCACTGTGTCACGCGCTATCTCTAGTAATGACTTCATAGTGGATCCTTTTCGTCCCCATGAAATTTGTGCATAGTCATGCGGAAGTCTATCTAAGGGACAGAAGACATCTGAGACTGGAAGACATTGTCAAATTCATTCGACGCTCCGATAGGATTCAGTCAACACTGAACACAGGATGAGAGGGACTTGCCCATACGTTCTTCGGGCATCACAATGGGCCTTTTGAGGCCCCCGAGTGTACTTGCTGAGAAACCAGCAAGCTGCCTGCCTTTCTTAACCTACCCTAATCTATCCGGTGACCAGCCTTAAACTTCGAGCTCTTCCTAATCACTATGACACACCTGATCTATGTGGTGACTACATCCCCTTTTGACTGATCCCTTTCGTCGCCATGAAGTTCGTAATAGGTCGTACCCATCGATCTCAGAGACACTGACAAACCAGTGTAGCACTGCTCCTACACTTTAAAATTATTTCCAGTAATTTCTTAAACAATAATAAAAAAAAAAAATTCAAAAATTCAAAAAAAATTAAAAAATTTTTAAAAAACAAATTTAAAAAATTAATTTGATCCACATTACTTATGCACTCAAATAAGTTCACACTCAGTTTACTGTTGCCAGCAATTGTCTTAGCTACACACAATACACACACACACACATCTATGCGCATCTTAGTATTAAACAATCGCAAGTAACTTGAAATTAAGTTGCGCCACTACTGAAGCAACAACAACAACGGCAGCAAATGCACATTTCAATTTAATTAAAACATTTTGCCACGCCGACATTCGCACAGCACACACGTGAAAACATTTGCACCACAACAAAAACAAAAACAACAACAAGAACAATCGGTGTGCGTACGCAAATAAATTTAATTGTATGCAATGGCAACACTGGCTGCTGCTATTGAGACATTTTAAAGAAAATTCCTGCCATGCTATGCTGGCATTTCGATTAAATCTAATGAATGCCGCTGGATGAATTCACCTGCTGGTGGTTTGCTATGCTGGGTGCTGTTACTGCTGTTGTTGTTGTTGTTTTCAATGTTGCTGTTGTTAGCATTGCCATTGCATGGCATTTATGTAGCTGTGCTGTATTCGAAAGCATTTCCTCCGTTCGCTCGGTTAGCTGCGCATTGTAACTTAAGATGCTAACAGCAGATTAAATGTTTTGTTATGGAGGCAAAATGCGTTTAAAATGTCTCTGATGCGAGAAATTTAAATGAACTTTGTAAATTGTTGTGACTTTTGCTGCTACGATTCGTATTTGCCGTTTCGTGTGTTTCATTAATTGTTGATTTAGTAGAAATTGAAATTTGAATTTTCCACAATGATTGCAAAAAGTGTTATTTTTGTGATTTTAAATAACTCAATGGCAATTGGATCTGATTCTGGCATGGAACTTATGAAAATTGTATTGCATATCACTCATACGCCTCGTTGGGCGCATGTAATTTGCATCAATTGCTAGTAATAAGTATACCGTTGTAAATTTAATATGCTTCGCCTCGGTTTATCAGTGAGCAGTGCTTGAACTGACGCTTGTAATGGACCACCTGACTGTCAGGTGTCTGATAAATATATTCGTTTAGAACTGATTAAGTGTACCTATACACAGAAGACGCTGGCCTCTAAATTGGCTCTGGAATGCAGCCATTAACTTAAATAATGTTCCTTGGAAAACAAAATTACTCTGATTTGGGTTAAATGACATGTTGGGACCAAAAAAATTGAGTAGGCAGATTAAATATTTTTGAGAGAGGCAAGTAGACTCTAATGGAGGATGAGCTGTTGGAACTTCGATTCGCATGAGCGACGAATTGGCTTAAAGAGATTCAAATTTCGGGAAACCTTGATGCCAAGGCTGCCTATTGAAGGCCGCAGAATCAGCCAACGGTGAGACTGACCAGATCTACTCCAATTTCTTGCGAGCCCGGCCACGTGCTAGACAAGGGGACGAGCAATAATTGAGGTACAGTGAACAGAAATGTCTAAGTTCCTGCGTCGAAGTACCCTCACAACAATAAATAATAAAGAGAGATTACAAAAAGGCTCTTAGTTTAAATCGTAGAACTATGAGGACATGCAAACTTTTGTATGTAGATACTGGAGTAGGCATTCATAAAAGATGAAAGCCTATGGACCATTAGTTACCAGAATCTACTCAATTCAATGCATGAATAAGCTAATAGAAAGAGGGTCCAAACCCATTAGGTAGCCTGCTTCAGTCCGTTTCCTACAGGAAAACAGCAGCTTGGCCATATGCTGCCAGTAAGAATCCAAGTCTTTCATAGGAATCTATGCATATTTCTGCATAGTTTTTAAATTTTAAATAATTTTATTGAATTTCATTGCATTCCAATGCTTCACTTTCATCATTGCTTTTCATTTAGAAATTCTTTGAAATTTCATAACATTGCAATTAACTGAAATTTGGTAATTCATTGAATTTAATTCAACTAATATTCGTTTATTTGTGTTTTCTGCATGTTTTCGTTCCATTTGTTTGCATTAACAAATTTGCTTTTCGTTTTATTTGCTTTGATTTCATATCAAGCGATTTTTATTCATTCGTCATACGCCCCGTGTGGCCTTTGGATTGGAATATTTTACCTGCGCGTGCCCAAATAAATTGGAGAATTTCAAATTTGATTTTAATTTCCTATTCAATAAATATTGCACCATGTGACCATAATTTCCATACGTTATTTGCCTGTTTCAGCGGCTTAAAAGCTTAAAGATTTCCGCTTGCATTGAGTTTATACTTTATACTGAATGGGTTGCCCACTCTCGCTTCAGTGACTTCAGCTTAAGACAAATAAATGTTTATAAATTTTACTCGAATAAAGATATTTAAAGCAATGATTGCACATACCTAAATGGCAAATAAAACGTAGACTGCATGCAGTTTAAATATTTTCATTTTCAGTTTCCTTGTAAGGCTGCTCGCTTCACGCTTTCAATAACCCTTGCACACTTTTGTGGATATTGCTGGCATTTTCCTACACCGAATCAAAGCTGTCGCTGCAATTTTACAACTCAATCTTCCGTTGCCACCCACACAATTTCCCGTATCAAGTCAATCTCCGAGACCGATTTATGTGGCGACAGCAGCGCCAAAACAATCTCCGGTCACAGTGGCACGTTGCACGGGTTCACGGCTGACTGGCATTAGACGAGAGCATTTTATGGCTTGTATTTGACTACTCAAACAACAACAAACCACCAACATGCTCGATGATGCTTCATGCTTGGCTTAAAATTTTATTGCCCAGTTTTGTTTGCAACAACCTGAAACGCAAAATCGTTGACGGGTTGCGCTAATTTCGAAAAAGTCTCGGCTGCGTTTGCACTAAGTGGGCTACAGCTGTATCTTGCTCTAGTAAAGAAAATTGTGCAAGTTCAAGGCCATTGTGACCAACGCAGCCAAACAAACGTTGCTACAACTTGCCAACAAGATACGAAAAGTTTAAATATTTTCATGACGCAGAACGTCAAAGTGGTCAGGCCAAACATGACCGACAAATGCGTCGAAGGAGTCAGAGAGCAGCTGGCGACTATTAAATAGTTATTTGAAAAGTTGCTGCCATTTAAATATAAATTAAAAATGAATGCAAAAACTTGCCCAAAGGTGAAAATCATATTTTTATTACAACGAGCTGCAGACATGTCAATTCTAATTAGGAAAACATAAATACACAACTTTTTCGATTTCGGCTGCTTTTGGCAATAATAAATTTGCAACTCTCGCCGGAGCAGAAAGTTGCGCTCAGCCGCAAAAATAGCCAACTTTGGCCAATAAACTTAACCACACTGACCACTCAGCACGCCCACTGATTGACTCTGATGGCCCCTAAGCCACACACCACACACAACAATACAAACAACAACAACGGCGAGTCAAGAGCCAAGAAGAGCGAAAACATCAGCGAATTTGATTTATGACACACGCTGCGTTTTTGTACTGTCCGTAATAAAGTTTGAAAAATTATTCTTTCACGAAGACGCAAATAAAATCTGGCCATGGAAATTGCACATAAAACGAATTTTAAATAAAGCCACTAGAGGCGCGGCGATGACGTGACGCTGCTGGTAATTTATGACCGAAAACTGATTGTGCTCCTGGTTTGGCTGTGGGAATTTCGCTTTGTTGTTGTTGCTGTTGTTGTTGTGACTGGTGTGAGAAAAAAATGAAAACATGAGATGAGAGAAAAGGTGACATATGTGGAATTGCCTGTCGCTTTTGTGGGCGTTGATGTGCAATTTTGATGCTGGCAGATAATGCGACAAATTTTTTTCTAATGTAGAAACAGCAAAGACTGAAAGAATTAAGAAAACATTTTGTCATATTGAACATTCGGAAATTAGATATTTATTCACAATAATCAGTCAGTTTGAATAAATATAAAAATATTTAAATTTCTGAAGGACAAGTTACAAAGACTTACTTGAAAGACATCAAGGCCACTAATATGTGAGCATTGAGGCCATTAATTGCTCTCGAAAAACAAAACTGAAGAATGAAGATCAACAAGAAATGCAACAAGAACCAAGTAAAGCAGCCTTTGAAATGGAGTCAAGTGTCACTTGTCGCAAAGGAAATTCGAAAAGTCCAGCAGTTACGCCAAGTGGTCATAAAATTTGCATCAATAACAGTGTTGCCACTTGAAACATTTTTTTCCGACTAAACTTCCGACCAAATCCGACCCCAACTGACCAAATTAAAAATTTTCGATATCTTTAAATTCAATTCAAATTACAATTTTATTTTTTTAAGAAAATTTTTTGTACTAATGAAAAGATATTCACATCACAAAACGGACCGAAATTTGTTTACTACTAGCGGACTAGCGGACCAAAGTAAAAAAATCTGACCAATTTTTGTCCGAAAAGACCAAAAGCGGCAACTCTGATCAATAACTTAATTGAGTTGAAAGGCTCAGTCGAAGTGAGTCAAATCAAGCAGTCAGTGAACTATTTGGCCAACTTGCTGTATGTATGTAAGTTTAAAAAAAGTAGAATCTGCCATGTTGACAGAGCCTTCGAATGAACCACTCAAATGTGCATTTGCAATTCAAATCAGAAATAGAAATCAGAATAAATATTCACTTTAGTCAGTCAGGGTGAAAAGTGTACAAGTTTTCAGAGCGCGAGAGAGTCGGCAGCAAATTAAAGTTCTATACACTTTCTATATACCTTAACTGATTAGTTACTGAAGAAGAAATAACCGAGAAGTCAATGGGAATCGTACTATGGGATGTTGAAAGAAAGAAACAACACTGTTTTCTTGGCCAAAGCGTCAAGTTCTTGTTGTAGTTGTTGGGCAGGTAGCATAGAAATACCAAAGCACATCTTCATGGCTTCCCGTATCCATTGGCCACCTGAATCTTATTGCTGAAAGTCATCTTCTGTTATGCTGCTGAGCCATTGGCCTTTTCGTTTCAGTTTAGAAAAGTCTTAAGTCAGAGACTTAAACAAAAATGGTCCTTTTCCTGTTTGGTAGGCATACACAAATTATCTCACATCTAATGCTTTGTTCTGCACAAAAACTTATCTCAACAGGACTTCATATCGATATCTGCGCGAATGTAAAAATAACAAACTTGCATGTAGCGACAACAGAAAATGTTTAATTCAATTTTCTCCGAATTGGTCTTTTCTGGCTTGAGTCGGTCGTCAAGCAATAAGTGAGCGCCAAACTTTTCACACTGACAATGCCTGCGGCCAACCATTTTGTCTGCGTCTCTGATTGCTCGTCTGGTAGTCAATGAGTAAACTTTGCGGCAAAAATTACAGAAAATCTGAATTTCTTACAACAGCGAAATACTATATCGCAGGTCAATGGAAGTGTGTGTGTGAGTGTGAGGCGAAAAGTATTTGTGTTTGGTCGCGTAGTCTGGCTGAGGCGTCAAGTTGTTGTTATTGTAGTTGTTAGGCGCCCACTTGGCAAGTAGCAATCGAAATGCTAATGTCAGTAATTCGATTCAAGAGTTTTCATTTTGTTTTTTGTGTGCTTCAAAAAATTAGTTTCTATGAAGTGCACAAAAAATGCTTAAAGCAACTTTAACAGGTTTATTTGTTTAGTTTCTGATTATTTTTAAATTTTTAGATACTAAATGCTTGCAATATTCAAATATTCTCACTGGTTGTTTTTACTCAATTAAAGTGTCACAACTGCAATGCCCAAAAGTATGCAAATGCTATCGATTCCCATTGATTTGGTTTGGTTTGTTTTGCTGCATCAAATTCTCATTAGCAGCAACAACAACTACACACGTTAATCTGACTAATGGCAACAAAAACAACAACAACATTGGCACTACCCTCTAAAGCATTTTGCGAACATCAGAGCTGCAAAAGTCACTTTGCATTGATGTCAGTCAGTCGATTGCGGGCGCTGATGCATTGCCACATTGTTGTTGCTACTATTGAGTATTTGCAGCAATATTTGTGCGATTGGTTGTGGCGTTTGTGGTGGCTGGTTGAAAGTTCGTTTGCATAATTGACAGTTTATGCAATTGAAACGAGCAAATGGCGAGATTGATTTTCAGATCAGAGATCAATTGAACATTGCAGCGAATGCGCAACAATTGCAATATTGGCTAACAAATTTCAATTGGGGAACTGAAAATCTATCAAGTGGATTGTAAAACACATTTGTGGTGCTGATTTTTGGTTCTAAAATGACAGATTGCTGGCTTAGTTCACACTAGAAAGTGTGAGTGTTGTTAAACAGTTCGCATTTGAGTCAATGCTGGCCAATTCAATTCAATTGCTAATTCACTTGTTCGAGTAGGAACTCCAATAGTGTAATTTAATTGGCCCAAAGAAGACAATTTCGCAACGTCCAATACTCGTTTCACTACATGTTTTGAAGCACTTTGCACTTTGTTCTTCATTATTTTTGCTCACAATCCGCTTAGATTGTTGAATATAAAACTGATACAATACAATAAGCGGCTTAAACAATTTCCTCACTACTATAACAGCGCCCATACTCACGCGTTCACAAAAGATTTTTCCCCAAATACACACACACAAACTGGGCAACTGGCAACGAGACAGGCACACAACGTCTGATGCTGACAAGAACAGCGACGCACACAAAGCCACTTGCCGCATCAAAGGCCAGCAACTTGCAAGTAAATTCTTACATTCAAATCTTACAATCTCATATAGAAGGAAATTATATAGCACAATTTATTTGCCGCATATTAGTTTCGTTTTATGCAAAGCAACATACAAAGCATACTTTAAGGCTCATTTAGTTAGTTGCCACTGGCAAAGATTTCATTGCGCGCTGCGGTAAATGGCACCGAAGGAAACTGCCATATTACACACACACACACACTATCACAGAAACATGAACACAAACTGCCCTGTCGGAAATCGGACTGGTCCAAGTCTAGTTTTTCAACTAGTCGCTTGACAGTCATATATGACCTCAGAATCGACTCGTTTTCTTGGAGCAAACTCACCCTTTTAACATGTCGGTGTCCTAGGCGACGGTCAATTGTCCCCGTCTGCATCCATTTCAACTAGTCCAAGGTTAGTCCGAAGCAACCAGTTTTCAAACCAGTTGCAAAGCGACTAGTTTGGAAAACTAGTTTATTCTGGATTAGTTTTCTAACCACTCGATTTTTATGGAGGAAATAAAACAGTGCATTTTTTAAATAATTATTTTATTTTAAAAATATTTTAAAATTTTTAAAATTTTTTAAGTAATTATTTTATTTTAAAAATATTTAAAAATAACAACAAAAAATCATCGCGAATAAAAAAAATGTTTGGTGCATTTAAAGATGAACCAAGATGAACTTCGACTTGTTGACACACTTCTGCCGGAACTATTTGGGGCCTGATGCAATACAACATCCTGACTTCGCCTGCAATAAATAAATAAATAAATGAATTAATAAATAATTACATAAATAAATAAATAAATATATTAATACACACCTTTCAGCTGCCGCTGCAGTTCGTTGCTTTACGCAACCACGCAAAATTCTAACTGAAATCATTCAAGATAAAACATGCAAATCGAGCAAACTTCGTGTCATGGAAACAGAAAGTTCGAAAAATGCAAACATTTCTACGTTGTTGTTGTAGCAGAACAATCGCAAGATCAGCCTTAACAGTATTTTTTTGCTTCTCTCACCTCTGTTTCGTTTTTCTCATTTTTATGTGCTCTTCTCGCTTATGAACGCGCACACAGAACGTGAACGATTAGACGCGAACTCACCGACTTCTGCATCCGCTGACAGTCACTTGGACAACTAGTTGCCCAATTGACTACAAAAAACCAGTTGAAAGACCAATGAATTTTGGGAACTGGTTGTCTCAGTTCCGACAGGGTGCTCACAGCATTCCCCTACAAGAACTGCCTGACCAAAACTCCAACACATTGATAAACATTTTTAAATTTACCAATACATTTGCATGACATTTTGCCCATATGAGACAAAATATCGCTGCAATTTGTCTATCATTTAAACTGAAACAAACCATTTGACAACCATAGAAACATTAATTGCTTATACACGCATGTGTAAGAATGAGACAACAATAGAAGCAACTGCTGACAAGAACTCGCATCGGAGTTAATATAAATGATTAACAGCCGGCTGCTGCCGTAGCTACGTAACTCAGCTGGATAACGCGTGCGGTCGCGAGGCAAATACGACGCGCGAGCCCAAGTTCAATACTTCGTTGCTTCAAACGTCGAAAAAAAAGAAAAACAGAAAGAAGGTAAAAAGGGGTAATTAAAATTTAATTTAAATAATATTATTTGAATATTTAAATAATTCTGCACTTTCAGTAACTTCAATATTGGGCCATAGCAAGTACCAACGAAGCCGATGTCAATGATGCCGGCAATATGGAGTTGAGCTATAAGCAACGCCTTCGATTGCGACAATATGGGATCATCCAAGCAGGACCGCAAATGCATTTTTTTAAATTCAATTTTTTTTATATTATTTCATTTAAATTAATTTTAATTAAATTCAAAATAAATAAATTTAAATAAATTCATTTCAAAAGAAAAATCGAAAAAAAAGTTGTTTTTCTTTTTTTTCGGTGTTAACGCAACGGAGTATTGAACTCGCGGAGTCGTGATTCGCGGTCAGCGAGCTACGGCATTAGCCAGCTGAGCTACGGCGGCGGCGGCGGCGGCGGCTGCAAGATAGCAATAGATAGTAAGATATACAAAACTAAATATTTGGAGGTTGGAATACGTGTGCGTTAGAGCAGAGCAAAACAACTTTTCTTAATATGCAAGATGTGTGTGTTAGAGTGAAACAAAAAATCACACGTATACAAAAGTTTCTATCATTTTTGTTAACTCGCCTGTAGAAAAATGATAGAAACTTTGTTGCGAGTGCTGACCGATATTTCTATCAGGCCTGACTATCAAATGACCGGTCATATGACCGAAAGTGTTCTTGTAGGGTCGCTTTATTCTAATACAACAAGAGAAACAAAGTAGAGAGAGAGAGGCAACTGCAGTACACGGCAACCGAAACAGCACAAAGGTCATTCAAAAACAATTCCGGCCACGAATAATGGCGCACTCTGAGAATGAAATGAAAACGAATTGCCAGTAAAATGCGAAAAGCTCTTAGCGGCCGCTGCCAACGTTGGGTTGTTGTTGCTGTTGTGACGCGTAGGCACTGCCCACTGGGCGCAGCAATTGCGAGCCGAGCAAGTGAAAGTGGCAGCGCTGTGAAGTGCGAGTGCACACCAAATGCATGTTTTCGAAAAATCTGCAGTTGCTTACATTTCACTGAAGCTGAGTGCTTTATTTGCAGCTGCAAGTGGAGAATGCGACAGCAAAGCTGACAATTTTTTTGGCATAATTAATGAGTTGCATTCGCTGTGGGTGAAAGCGCTTTTTTTATTTATTATTTTTTTTATATAATTTTTATAATATATTCGAGAAGAATTGAAAAATTCTTTCATATATGAATTACAGGTTGGTTTCAGCCAACACAGAACAGATTGAGAGGGACTTGCCTATACTCTTCTTTACTCTTTACAGCGTCCGATTGCACTTTTTAAGAACTCAGAAAGCTTACTGTTTCAACTAACCTAAACTAAACGAACCCAAACTAACCTAATTCAACCTATATGTGTCAGTACAGCATGGAACTTTACTGACTTTTTGAAGAGTTGTCATTTCATCGACTTCGAGCAACTCCGGAACTTCAGGTTTTTTACAGACAATAATTTTGCCCTCTGAGGTTCTACTTTCTCTGCTACAAGGAGACAAGAAAAAAGAGAGAGAGAATTTTGAATTTAATATTTTTCGACTCAGATTACAAATTCACACAAGGAGACAAGAAGAAAGAATAGAGAGAGAATTTTGTATTCAATATTTTACGACTCAGATTACAAACTCACAAATCGAATGAAATGAAGTAATGGCTTAGCTGAGGCCGCTATTAAATTTCAATTTCAATTTTGCTCTGCTCAGGGGTTGGTCTGGCCATGCACCGCACAGAGATGCGATCAACCTGGTAGCTCTGACAAATTTATCGAAACAGCTTGGGGGCGTCTTTCAAGGTCCGCTAGGTAGCTGAAGATGTGTTATCCCAGGAAACGCAGGCGCGTTCTCTGTTTGTTTCTTAGCCGACAGGACAGTGTCCAGTTATGGCTCCCACGGCCATCCTTACAGAAGATTTGTTAAGAAGGATCAAACATGTCAGAATCCCTAAAACCTAAAATGTATTTAAACTTATAAAAGCAGACGAAAAAATGTTATTATTCAAGTGCAATTTTTTTTCTTTAGTCTTAAAATTGTATCCTGCTCGAGCAATGCTCATTCGAATTTTGTTTTTCAAATTTAAAAAGAAAATCATATATTGATCAATGTACATTCTAATCTTCATTTTTTATGCTCAAAAGCTTAAAAGATCTATTTAAAGAATAGTTCTGATACTTGAAAAATTGAGAAAATATTTTTTTTTCAGCGTCCAAGTACTTACCCAGCAATTTTTCTAAATATTACTAAAAGTGCTAGTTCAAAAAAATTATCACTGTTTAAGAGTTCAGTTATTTCCTTAACCATAAATACATTAAATATTTTACTTAACCCGAAACCGCTTAAATGCACTAAATGTAATTCCAACAAAGGAACAGTGACAGAATGCTCCGAACAACTGTAATTAAATTTATCATGGAACATAAAGCAATAATTTTATATATTCATGAAATTGTAACGTGTCATTGGCTCATTTCATTACATTTCGTTTCGTTTCGTTTTATGTCGTATACGAGGCAATAAAATATTCATAAATTACAGCAGGAACCGCAGTAACGCTGACGCGCCAAAACGCGCCAAATCGAATTTCAAATCAACATTCACACATGCACAAGCTCACGCATACACACACACACGCACTTTCGTTTCGCATATGAAGTTCATGTGTGTGTGTGTGTTGGTGATATTTATGTGCGCTTCATTAAAAGTGCGATGAAAACTCTTTGCGAATATAACAACAATAACGATCGCACGCAAAAGCACAACAAAAAAAACATTAAAAGCTATACACACCGAGTGCAGCGAGTGCTTAGGTCGAGGCACGTGGTACATAAAAATATGTGAAATAATCGGCGGCGACATGAGCCGCACGCGGAAAGTGCAGCTGGAGAAAGAGTGAAACGGTTAACCACAACGCAACGCAACGGTCGACGCATGGCGAACACATCCGGTTAGGCAATAAAATTGGCAGCTGCCGCAATTTGTATGCTTTCGCATCGGGCGTGTTTGAATACATTTCACTTTTTTTCGCAACATATTGCGCGCTGCATTTGCGATTTGCGTGCGTGAATGACAGTGCGTACATTCACCTTGAATACATTTCCATAAATTGTCAATTTTTATTGCTACTCACAAACACACAGAGTCAAATTGCGACATTGAAATGAGCTAATTTTAGCCAAATTCTTCGCTAACAATCAGCAAGCAGCATTTTACGAGTGTGTCGATTGCACACACTTGGCTGATTTATTTGCTTTGGCCGCAATCGAGCGCAACCAATTTGCGGCTTCTTTGGTATATTAAAATATTATTTTGCTATTTTTTCAATTTACTGTGCACTCAAACGTGCGAATTTGCGACAAAACTTCTATTGGAAATGCGTTCACGGTGGCGTATGAGTAACATTTTGCACTCATCGTTGCTGGCGTACAAGTGTGAGGCGGTGTGAATGTGATATGGAGCGTGGAACTGTTGGGATGTTTATCATACTTATATTTATATGACAAATAAATGTTGAGAATTTTGGACTGGCGTCAAACAGAAAAGATTAGACTTGAGAGTGGTGAGGTTTGTGCTTAAGGGGTCATTCTCATGTGAAATTTTGTAAAAATCAATTTTTTTTTTAACATATTTGGAATGTATCATCCTTGAAGAAGGTGCTGTCAAAATTGTATTGGAAAATTTCAAGTATTTCGGCTTCTACAGACATTTATATAACGAGCGGTCAAGGTTTCTAGCAAGGATTCAATTAGTTAGTCAAAACTTTAAACGTGTTTTTCTCGGAACGCCTTTTTTTGAAATGGCGGGGATGATTTAAAAAAAAACATTCATCCGATCTCTCTGCGATTTTGTCACGTCATTCTACATACTGTTAGCTATCGTCCCTAGTAAATTCACTCTGATATGTTAAAAATTTCATATTTTTTTTCAGTGATAAAATCTTCAAAAACAACAATTTGTTACTGCTCTAACTTCCAATTTTGTGAGATTCTTATGAAAAAATGCAAATTTACTACGGGCGAGAGGTACGTTCATACTGATTAAGAATTTCTTTGAAATTCATGTTTCAGATAATCCTGTGACTCAAAACAATCCCCGCCAGCTGACCATGTCGCGGCAGAAGCCGTGTCTTTAATCGAAAAAAAAGTGTTTGAAAAAATTAAAGAAATTTTTTTTTGTTTTTATTTTTGTACCATAACAATGAATAAATTAAAGTGGAATATCTTTTTTTGATAATTCCTCGTATTCACAAAGGAAATAATTTTTGAAAAATGTCCATTTTTCCTGTCCGCGCATGAGAATGACCCCTTAAGCGAATCTTTAATGTCGCACAGAACATTTTTGTTTATTGCAGTCGAGGACAGAAGTTCAGATTTCAAATTTTTGTACAAATTTCAGTGGATTTTTTCTTTTGTTTTTATTTATTTCAATAGAAACTGGAAGCAATTGCAATTACTGTTTCCTGTAACTTCTGCAATTAAAAAAGTCTATGCTTTTTCCATTTTTGGTTTACTCATTTGAGTTGAGGAGCATACGATTTCTATAAAAAATTTAATGATGTTTTATTACTTGATTGGTTTTTACAGTCCTTTCAATTCAATCTAGAAGCAGTTTTAATTCAAAGTCCAAGATGATTGATTGGTTGAAGGGTTGCTACCACAGCTAGGTAGCTCAATTTATGTCATTTTGGTACCACATCTTTACTTGCGTTAATATCGGGTGGTATTATAAATCCACTTTATGAGGTCCAGAAAGTGTAGAAGCCTCCTGATCTCCATGGCTGAAATTGTTCTACGATCTCTCGGAAAGGGAATCTTGAGCGAGCGTAGCCTGCTCCTTGTAGAAAGTGGGTCAATGTTTCTCTCTGATAATTATTATTGAAAGTTTTTTGCAACCGTGCCGCATATTCCCCACCTGGCCCATGATCCGTAAGAATCGGGTTCTGTTGTATTCCTGGGGTGTTTTCAAGCAGTTGCTTCGGCCTGTTCATGTCGAAGTTTGGCCATGTTTTCCTTGATGTATTGGAGGTCTGCTCCATCTTTCGTTAGCACGAAACAAAAAGTGAGCGAAAGTCAGTAATATTGATTTTTTTATTTCTCCTTTTTTGTTTACTCCAATTCAATCTAGGATCAGTACTTCATAGACATTAAAAGACAGAATTTGAATTTTCTGTACTTAAAAAGTTGAGTCATATTGAAACAGATTTTATGTATTATCCTTTTTGAACAGTCTGGACATGACAAGTGAAATAGTGAATACAATTTCTTTAACCAGATTCTAAAATTCAACATTTCATTCATCTTCCGTTGACCCAATTACCCAAACAATTCCAAAGCAAACATTGTAAAACACAACTCGGCAATCAGGCCAAATCCATTATTCACCTATTGACTCAACTATCTAGTTTCAGCTACGTTTTTGCCGTCATTTATGTGCTCAATTCGTTGTTCTGTCCCGCACGCGCAATGTCAACCGATGCTCGCCTGTCACTGCAGTCTCGTCTGTCACCTCTTTACTACAATGTGCCCCGTTTTTTCAGCCTTGCAACGAACTGACAGCTTCGCGGAAATGTCAGCTCCTTTTCAAAAGTTTTTACTTCTGTCACAGTTTCACTGCACATCTTTTCACCTCAATCATTTGCCACATAAAAGCACAACTTAAATATTCGCCGAACGTTCCCTTCACTCAAACTAAATCTTCATTAAATTACAGTGTCGAATGCTTTGGCTTCATTTGCAGCGACGCACTTAAATTCAGTCTAATTCTAACAAACTTTATAAAAATGCAGCTCATTTGATGGCTTAACTCTGCAATGACAACAACAACAACAATTGAGCACAATCAGCCTATGCGACACTAAAATGTGCGCTGCTCTCGCGGCAATCGCTCGAATTGCGTGTTTATCAACATTTAGGCTTATTTATTGCATCACATTTCGCGAGCTGACTGTGTTGTTGTTGTTTTTTGCTGTTGCTGTTGCTGCTGCTGCCTCATTTTGACTCGTCGTCGTGCAAATTGTCATTTTGTGCGCGCGCTGCTCGCCGCACGGCCGCCAATAAGTAAATTTCAATTTGATTGCATCAATTTCAATTTAATGGTGACAGTAAATTCACTTTCGTGCCACACTGTGATTATTGTCTTTAACTTTATTAGCTTTTATTTATGTCAGACGCGCTTCATTTCAGTTATAAATGCGAGCTTATCGAGGTAAATAAGTTTTGGCATCAGTTTGTTTTTTAAACTTTTCTGAAAATATTAAAGTTTCATACACGTTTGTATGAAAAATTGAAACTAGGAGAAATTGTAATAAATAAAAATGAAAAGTAAGTGAGATGAAAAAGGATACAAAGTTAAATAAATAGAAATGGAGAGTAATTGAAATTGAAAAAAATGGAAAAGGAATGAATTTAAATTTAAAGCAAATTAAAGTGAAATAAATTCAAATGGAAAGCAATTGAAATTGAAAAAATTGGAAATAGAATGAGTTGAAATTTAAATTAACTAAATTAAAGTGAAATGAATTGCAATGGAAAAGAACTGATATTGAAATCAAATGCAAATAGAATGAGTTAAAATTAGAAGGATACAAAAGTGAAAGTCTGAGCTTCAGAAGTGAGGGCTAAGTGAAATTGGAAAAAATTGAAAACGGTATGAGTTGAAATTGAAAGAGAATTAAAATGATGGAAAAGAATTAATATTAAAAAAAATAAATAATGATGAGTTACAAATTGAAAGGGAATTAAAATGAAATAAATTGAAGTGGAAAAGAATTGCAATTTAAATCAATTAGAAATAGAATGAGTTAAAATTTAAAGGATATGGAAGTGAAATAAATAGAAATGCAAACTAATTTAAATTGAAAAAATTGAAAAAGGAATGAGTTAAAAGTTAAAGAAAATTAAAGTGAAATATATAAAAATGTAAAAAAATTTAAATTGAAAAAAATTGGAAAAGCATTGAGTAGAAATTGATAGAAATTCAAAGTGAAAAAAATATTGAAAATTGAAAAAAAGTTCGAAAAGGAAAGAGAAATGGATAAAAATTGAAATTGAAAAAATGAAAAAAAGAAAAATGGAAAGTAATTGAAATTGAAAAAATGGAAAAGGAATGAGTTGAAATTGAAAAGAAATTACAGTGAAATAAATTGAAATGGAAAGCAATTGAAATTGAAAAAAAAATTGGAAAAGCATTGAGTAGAAATTGATAGAAATTAAAAGTGAAAAAAATATGGAAAATTGAAAAAAGTTCGAAAAGGAAAGAGTTGAAGTTGAAATAAAATTAAAGTGAAATACACAGAAATGGATAGTAATTGAAATTGAAAAAAATTAAATAAAGAAAAATGGAAAGTAGTTGAAATAGAAAAAATGGAAAAGGAATGAGTTGAAATTGAAAAGAAATTACAGTTAAATGAATCGAATTGAAATGAAAAGCAATTGAAAAGGAAAACAATTTGGAAATAGAATGAGTTGAAATTGAAAGGAAATTTAAATTAAATCAATTGCAGTAAAAAAACTTCAAACATTTAAAGGATATGAAAGTGAATGAAAAGTCTGAGCTTCAGAACTCAGTGCTCAGTGAAATTAAAAGAAATTGGAAAAGGAATAAATTAAAATTGTAAGGAAACCAAAATGAAATAAATTGAAATGGAAAAGCATTGAAATTGAAATCAATTAAAAATAGAATGAGTTGAAATTGAAAAGATATGAAAGTGAAAGTTTGAGCTTCAGAACTCAGTGCTCAGTGAAATTAAAAGAAGTTGGAAAAGGAATAATTTGCAATTGAAAGGAAATTACAATTAAATAAATTGAAATGGAAATGAATTTAAATTGATCAATGATGATTGAAATCAAATAAAAATTGAATGAGTTGAAATTGAAAAGATATGAAAGTGAAAGTTTGAGCTTAAGTGCTCAGTGAAATTGAAAAAAATTTGAAAAGGAATGAGTGTGTATTGGAAGGGAATTTAAATGAAATAAATTGAAATGCTAGTGAAATTGCATTGTCTTCAATTCAAATTCAAATTGAAATCAGTTGGAAATAATATGAGTTAAAATTACTTACAAGCAACTCTGAGCATTTTTCGGTGTAGTTTGTATGCCGCCGGCGCTGAGAACAGAAACAGAAATTAAAGCATTAAAGCAAAGTTTCAATTAGCTAAGGAATGCTAATCTTATTTGAATACATTACTATTTCAGTGTAAAAGGAAGTAGACTGTAATAATGTGTGTGTGATAATATTAAACTCTTAATAGCTGACGAGCAATTGGCCAAAGGAAAACATTTGCAGAAGAGGAACTTGGTTCATGTTAACAAGCTGCAGTCTGAAAAGAGTACAATTGAATACTGTGAAATATTCATGAAATTTTAAGACCCCACAAAGCACTTTTTTTCATTTTACTTACTTACTTAACTGCCCAAAACAACTCATTACCAAATTATGCCTTGCAGCAAAAGTTCTCTCCAGGCGCGGCTGCTTTGCTCGCGTCTACTTGGCTCAACTTGGTCCTTCCACCGGAGACACAGTCTCCCTCTTAGCAGTCGACCTCCAACTACTGCGTGAAACAACTATTTCGTCGAAGCTTCATTGTCCAAAAAAGAGACCTGGCCAGGCGAGCATAGCTGCTGGATGTTATATCCTCGGTTATTCCCTCCGGAGGTAAGTTTCCTATTGTCCATCACCAAGCACTCCATCGATAACTACTTTTTTTGCGTATGTTTGCATTCTTAGGGACCTTCACAGCAATTCCTATTATGCTGAACAATGCCTTGTTGACAAGATTCGTTTTTTATGCAATCAATTTTGTATTTTTTTATTACAAAGTTTTAACAAAAAAAACACAGTATCAACTCTACATACGCACAAAACATCCGCTTCCGGCCATTGACAGTTGAACAAGTTCCACCTAATTTTTTAAGTAAGCTCGGCTTAGGGCTGCTCACAATCACCTATTCAAGTGGTTCAACATTAAACGTTCAATACAATAGAGATTTCCACAAATGAATCTGGCATTGACAGCATCAATGTTGGCCCAGCATCGACTACAATTTCCGACAACAAATCATAAATAAATATTTAACCACTTAAGCCAGAGCAAACTGTTGCCAGCAAATAACAATGCCAGCGAAGCCCAGCTACAGCCAACCATGCAAAACAGCACAGAATGAAGCAAAATATTTGTATATTTGTGCAAATGGCCACACACACACACACACAGACGAATATGTATGTATGTATTTGTTTATTTAGATGCATTGATTTTTGTTTATTTCTCTCGGCAATCGTAGCAAATTTATGCACACTTTAATTGTTTATGTTGTCGTCGCAATGTCTGGCGAATTGTTCGAATGTCGAGCTTATGTTTGTGTTGTTGTTGTTCCATTGCTCTTGTTCGCAACGTTTTTGTTGTCATTAAGTTATTTTGTGCCATTGTGGTTTTTGTTTGTGTCGTTGTTGTTGTTGCTGGTGCAGATGCTGGCCCGTAATTTGTTTACGTTACCGATTTGTGCTCATAAATTTTATGAGCTGCACGCGACGATGGCGCTGACTCGTTTTGTTGACAAGTATTTTCATATTTTCGCAAGTACACAAAAGTCACTTCTAAGTGGTTCGCCGACAGTGGGTCAGTGTAGCTGATATTTTTTTTGTTTATTCTTTTTGACCTGCTTTTTCAATATTTGCCATCCTGCGTGCAATTGCGGCACAGTGCCCCATCCACTAAAAGTGTCATTTGGTTTGATGGTTGTGTTATTTTCGATTCTGCCATTCTATGAAAATCTCACTTCCGTTGTGGTGTTAGTTGTTTATATTATTTGCTTGTTATACCCTGCACCAGGTTGATCGAGGTACAGTCACTTTTTTATGGAGTTTTCTAAGAAATTAAAAAAAAGACACAGTTTGTCCTTCTGTCAGTTCGTTTGTTATCCAATCCAACAGTTCGTGCGCCTAACCATTCTTTCCTTTTCGTTCGTTGTTCCTCTATTCGTACATCTATCCATCTGTCTCTCCGTTTGTTCCTTGTGCTTGTCCATTTATTCATTGACCCATTCACTTTCCTATTAGCTTCTCCACCAACCATTCCTGTGTCCATTCGTTCAACTGATATTTTCGTTTATTCTTCTGTCTTCGAATGCATCATTAACGCAACTGGATGGACGCAGTTTACTTTTCTAACTATTTATCTGGCAGTCCGTTCTTTTTACTTTGTTATTTTTTATGACCGTGTATCGATTTGCCGTAGGTCCGCTTGTTCGTCTATTCGTTTGTCTTTTCATCTGCTCATTAGTTTGTACATCGTCCATTCGTCCATCCATTAGTTAATCGGACATTTTCTTTCATGCTTTTCTAACTGTTTATCCGGCAGTTCATTCCTCCAATTATACATATATCAGTCTGTCTCGACATGTCTGTTTGTTTCTTTCTTCGTCCGTTGATTGACCCTCCGCCCGTCCGTCTGTACGTCCTTTCGTTAGTTCCATCCATTAGTTTGTTCATTTTTCCGTTCATCTCGCCGTTCGTCTGTTCGTTTATTCATCTCTACTCTAATTTTCGAAACAATTCAGATATTGGAACAAAATGTGATACAAGGTTATTTATTTATTTATTTATTCATTTATTTATTTACTTATTTATTTATTTATTTATTTATTTTTTATTTATTTATTTATTTATTTGTTTATAAATTTATTAGCTAATTAATTAATTAATTCATTTATTTATTTATTTACTTATTTATTTATTTATTAATTAATTAATTATTTATTTATTTATTTAAATTTAGACTTTGAAAACAATTCTTTTTTATTAATTCTAATTCATATATTTTGCCATTTTAATGTTTCGAAGCATACATTTAATAGTAAATTAATAAAGAAACATAGCCATAGTGCAGGGTACAAATGAGTCCGCCAAGACTTTAACCTTTTCGTTTCAGCATTTAATGCAAATATGTTCAGTTCCATGAATGCAGCGAATCCACTAACTGGGAACTTTGGAAATTGGAAGGGATTTCATTGGCCTTGTGTTGTTGTTGTCTTTTATTGTTATCTGTACATTTATTGTGGTGCGTTGAAACATTTTACTTCATGCTCGGCGCTGCGAAATGCTAATTTCTGCATACAAAAAAACCGACTTCAAGAAGCAACCAACTAAATTTGTTTTCGTAAAACGACTTCAAGTGTTTTGGCTGTTTGTGTTTTACATCGACTTTCTCACGCTGTTCGTTCTTGTTGTTGCTGTCTAGCGCAAGTTTTCATTGCATTTGAACACACTCCAAAATGAAGGTTTAAGGAAGCGTACAACTTACACCGCACACCGCACCGCATCCTCCGACGAAGCCGAACAGCTTCTTAAGTGCGTGCGAAATGATTTTCGCTTTCCGTCCTCTGCGTTTTTCTTTTCGCTTTACTGCTGCTTTCACTGCAGTAACAAATTTCGATTGCGCCGTTCGCTGCTTAGCCGCGCATATTTGACTTTTGCGACAAATGTTTTTTTCTTGCGTCCAGGCTGGAATGTTTTTTATCTGACGCGTGCAAGTGACATGAGAAGACACTTTATGCTGCAGCAGTCGAACGTTCACTTTGACTTGTGTTGCACAACTTGTGAAAAGTTGTAAAAGTGTTGTTGGTTTTTTATAAATTGTTTGAAGAAATGTTTTTCAAATATTTTAATAATTTTCTTTTTTAATGTGTTTCTTTTTTAATGTGTCTCTTTTTAAACAAAATTAATATCAAATATAATTTCAATATAAATTTCAAATATTTGTGTGTTGAAAAGAACAAAAAGGAAATTAAAAGAAATTAAAATTAAAAAGGAAATAAAGAATGTCTTTCTTGCATATAAGTATCTGCCACACAGTGTGGGAAAACGTTAAAAACACACTTTAACTTCCTCTCAAAAGTTTAAATGTTGCTGAATAAATCAGTCAACAAACAAAAGAATGCAACAACTTACATCAACAACAACAGCTGTTTAAAATATGCACCCAACAAAGTAACACTGTACATACCACAAGGTTATTGCAGGCGCATAAATTTACTGTAGCGGTCTTTTGGGCGCCCCAACCCAAGCATTCGTGTGGTGCAGTACAAATGAAAGCCTGTGCTGACAGGTATTGCAACGGTTATGATTGAAACGAATGTGCCATCAAACACTTGGCGCAAATTTGCGTTTTAATCGCATATGCAGCAAGCCAACAACAACACACACACACCTACACATACACACAGCCATAAATAGAGCACTTGACTCATATTTGCGCCTTAGAGTATGTCAGCATAAGCAATGCATTGTTGTTGTTGCGCACATTTACCACATACCGAAAGCCAGGGGCGTAGCTTGAACTGCGCCAAGGGCGGCAATCATCGAAGATTTTGTCAGCAACCGACTAATCATAGGTGACTACAAGTTGTGAAATGGGCTTAGCAACTGTTAGAATTGAGAGCAACTCTAAAGATGGCATTGGAGAGCGAAGTCAATAGTGTTCTTAGTTGAAGTTCGAGAACTTTCACTTGGATGTGTACATTGATAATGGGGCAAGCAACTTTTGCAGACAATTAGCATGGCTCGCATTTGCTGAGCACGAAGATGAAGAAACAGAGATACATCGAGTATGTCACTCTTTGGCTTTGGCAACAACTTGACGTAAAAGCAAATGAGTTATGGGCCATCAGTCGTGAAGATCTGCTTGATATAATAGGTGGCATAGTTATGAGAAGAAGACTGTTCCAAGTTGGATAGAAGAGTAGTCGGAGGTGTAATATATGAATACCCACCCAAGACAGACTGTTTACGTCTTTCAGATTTCTACATCGTCTTCTAACTAAGCCGCAGTATTCGGAATCTTCAAAGCCCTATCTTTATAAAAAACAACTCTAGGAAAGAGGTACGGTTCGTATTTTCACGGCCAGTCAGGCGGCAATTAAATATCTCAAGAAGGTCTCTCTTTGTCGCTCTCTGCTCAACAAGCTCAGGTGTGTGTTCATCATTACTCTTACTTGGGTATTGGGCCCTAAAGATATCAGAACTCATCAACTGCGCAGCCAGACCTGGTACCACTTTACTGCAATTAAACCAGGCATATGTACCTCTCGCTACCTGTAAACTAACAACTAATTCCTTACTCGATGTAGCCAACAAATGGTGGAGGAAGTGCACTAAAATACTTGTATCGATTAGCGACTTTGATGGGACATTGTCTATTCCGAGGCCTTGGGAACAGAATGGGTCCTGACAGTTGCCAAAATGAAGAAGATAAGTTGCCTTCTTTGCCACTGTCTGACGGTCACCAGACGAAGATAAAAATCTCTAGGGTCCCTCTTCTTGGACAACCTGTATAACCTCAATTCAGTCAACATTGCAGACTTGCTTGAATTTATCCACAAAACAAATTGGCTTGTGTAGGCACTATGACTTAAAGAAAGACAGATCACTCTCACTTTGTGATATTACAATGGGCCCATTTTGAGGACTAAGTGTGTGTTTCGAGGCTTGCTGACCTGCTGGGCCTAGGCCACTTAAACGTTACTTACTTACTTTGAAAAGAATATTGATTGATTGAACACAAAATCTGTCAGAAATCGGTCGTCTAGTAATCAGATATTCTGATTCGACAAATCCTTTGACAAATGTTGCTTTTGGTGATGGTACTTCGGAAAGAAAAACTGTATGTGAAATTTTTTCAAAATAAAATAAAACACCCCTTGAGAGATAAACTTATGAAGATTTTCAACTCTATTGCAGAGAAGGTAACTTATTTTTTTATTTAAAAAAACAACCACGTATTGAAGTAGTTGAAAAGAAGTTGTATTGTCATAGAGCGTTTCTGACTCACAACACCCCCTGCTAGGCTTCCAAGATGCCACACTATACGCTTCAGTATTACATATTTACACATTTACATATTTGACTAACACATTTCGCAAAGTGCTTCAGTCGGCCTACAATTAGCTTAATTGTATTCCATCAAACGCAAATAGCTGGTTTGAATTGGGCTGTAAATGAATAATGACTGATGGCGACCCGCGAAATCCGAGAGTACAGGTGTAACTAGGGTAAGTGATAGTAAGTTAATGAGGAGTAAACACATTGTCCATGTCATGTTATATGTTTTGGGGTTTTTAAGAGAGTTTAAATAAAAATGACACTAAGACAGTAAACAAAACATTTCATACATAGTTCAGTAGAAGATTCTCAAATTGCTACACAATGACCCACCCGCCAAATGTCGGCGGGGGAATGTCGGCCGGTTTATGTGGCGTGAGTAAATTATTCGATCCGATTTGTTTATTTCGTGTTCATTGACTTATCTACAAATTTATTTAAATTGGTATTAAATGAACCCCGGCGGCAGCCATACATACACCCACGCACATTGCAATCTATGTAGTTACATATGAATTCATAAGGTTCTTTGTGTCTATGTGTGTGTGTGTAACACAAAACACCGCGTTCGAAGACAAACAATAAACAACAACCAACAAGCCTCGTAGCCAAAGCGTTGCATGCATGGTGGCATAAATAATTATCAGATAAGCCGCATAAATATTTATCGCGCTCATGTGACTGCACAGCGCCGGGCATTAGCATTCGAACACGAGTGCACGAGTGCACGCGTCGGCGCGACATAATGACGGCAATAAAATATCAAATATTCGGGCCCACAAATACGCAGCCGTAATCTGATAATGTGATTTCGTTTTCGTATAAATAAGGCGATTGCTGCTCGGTCGCCTGTAACGTGAGCGAGTTAAGCAAAATTAACGCATCAAAGCCGAACAAAACGACGCCAAGAGAATTGGATGGAAAAACAAGAACAAAAGGTACAAGAACAAGAGAAGGAGAGCGCATCGAATAAACGCGCATTTTCAGGCTTCAGAAAGCACAAACGCACAGAGGATGAAACACAAGAAACAAATTTAAAATAAAGAAACAGAAAGAGGAGTTGGAGTGTTTTGGTCGATCCTGGCCGAACTAATTTAATGCTGAGTGCATGAGTCCAAAGGTTCGAATCTCAACTTGGACCATTTTGAAAAGAGAAAGTTTTTTATTGAAATAAATATTGTAAATGATAAAAAAACTGTGATAAATCTTTGCTTGTAGTTAGTTGTAAACCTCACACATTTTAAGCAAAATTTCATGCCAATATCTCAATCTATTTAAGAGTTAATGTTCCCATTGGTCGGTTGAGAGAAGGAGAGATGCAGCTCCATTGTATTTCCTGGTAATCACATCGATGCAGCGCCCACTTCGCAACGAATATACCCCAACACCTGCTTGTAGGGCACAAAAAAACCCTAAACAATTCTTATCAACGCACAACTTGTGTCTTGAACCGTTGCCGCAGCGGAAGCGGTGATGTGGCGGAAAGCCGAGCGACAGCTGGAGGCTGAGCGGCAACTTGTGCAGGACGTCGGCACTTGCCGGCGCATTAGCATAAGGCAAGCATCAGCGACGGGCGTGGCAGTGCAGCTGTCAGACAGCGGAAGAAATTGGTTGCCGCTGGCGGATAACGCGACGAATCGGCGACACACGGCGGCTGTTGCTGTTCGCATGCGAGAATGTGTTGCGTTGCTGTTCTTGGAAGCGGAAAGCGGCCGAACAAGAGTAAATTAAACAACGCATTGCGTACGGAGGCGGAAGGATTGCGATTGTGGGCGTTACACAAACTAAACAAAAACAATGCTGCGCAGCGCACATCCTCATGCTTGTGACATTTTTATTGTTTTCGTACTTTTCAATCTGTTCAATTAGATCAACAAAGCCTGACTGAGGTTAGGATTTTCTTGAAAAAGTTCGAAGACAGTTGAAAATTTGTTTTTAAAAGGGTTAAGGAGTTGTTGAATCAGCAACACAATTGCAAAAACACACAAACTCACAAAATTTACTTTAAAAATATCTTTGCAAATGAGGAAATGGAATTTTCAATATTTTCTTTGTCAGCTGCAGACTTTTCGTTAAAGCCAAAATTAGACTTTAAAAGCAAATCTAAATTTGTTTGTCCGCAAATAACCTAAACGAAAGCGCAACCCAGTTGTTCCACGTAAACATTCAACTGGCGTTCGACACTCGGCGCAAAACCTTTAAGACTGCAACCAAATCGTTTAAGCCGTTTTCAATATTGTTTTAGGCTTGAATACAGTCGGGCGTGCTGCCTTCACTTCATTGATTTCTTGCGCATGCAAATTATTATTTTGTAATTTTTTTTAGTTCCTTTTTTTGGATTGAGCCGAAGAAAACAAAAGCCTCAGTGCGCCAGAAAGTTGCTGCTACAAATTTACATACAGACACACACACAAACGAACAGTGCAACAACCAAACAAGAACAAGCCGCGAACAAAAAAAAAACAGTAGCCGCAAGACGGCTGAAGGAAACGTGGAAGGGCGGAAAGGTCAGGTCAGGCCAGTTGCCAGTTGCGAAAGCACGAGGACCTTTTTCGCTCACTGATTTCTTGGTTGTAAATTTTTTACTTTATGGTTGCTGTTCTGGCCAATGAAGCGTTTCATCGATTTTCAAACATAAACACGAAAAGCGAGTTGAAGCAGGATTTGGGTGCGAGGCGGTTCGCTTTCTTAGCAAACATGCAGCCCAATGCGAGCATTGTGAGTGTCGTTGTGTCGAATAAAAGTTCAAGTCGACATGAAATTCCTCAGGTCAATACAAAAGGTTTTTTGAACCAATTGTGTTTTTATTAGTGACTGGTTGTTGACTTTTTTCAGCTGCCGCTGTGCAAAAGAATTCAAAAATTGAGTGATTCATTCGATTTGTGGCGCTCATAATTTGCATTCAAAATCTTTCAACTCAAACTCAGGAATAATTTTTAATTTTTTTTAGGTAAATATATTGAATGGCGATTTTGCAAGAAATTTAATTAAGAATTTAAAGAATTTTAATTTTTTTATTAACTAATTTATTTTGTTTGCTAATATTTCTTAAGTTAGAATTTTAATTTTGGAGAATTTTAATTTTTTTTTAAATAGTTCTTAAGTTGTATAAAATCTTGGGTGAAAATTTTATATTGAGTTTCAGATCAAATTCAAGTTTTCAGATTTAAAATTAGTTTAATGCAGAGAAAATTTGCAAATACAAATTAACGTCAAAGAGACTCAAACTTATTTTTTATTTTTCTGAAAAACAGAGAAGAAAAACTACGGAAAACTAGTCTTGAGCTAGTAAACGAGTCTTGAGCTATGGGAAGAAAATTACCATTGCAAGTAAATTTTCTAATTTTGGGTTCTTAATTTTTTAAGAAAACTCTTACTGAAGTGTCACGAATCGAAGACAATTTCAATCATAATGCTTCAAAATAAACTGACTATTATTTTTTTTTTTTTTTTTTAGGTTTACGTATATGTAAGTGCAAGCTATATCTTCAAGTAAATTCTTTCAAATTTTAAGTAATGTTTACCTTTGAGGGTTTTCCTTTGAGAGTAGTAAATGTGACTGCAGTACAGGTCACACTCTCACTCACTCATTGTGAATCCTCTGTGAAAGAGAAATCCAGCAATCTTTTTTCGGTGAAAATTAATTCGAAAGCAACAGTTTATGTCTTAAACTGACGTTTAACTTAAAACTTAGTCTACGTAACTTGGGTTAGTAAAGATGACGGCAATACTGACCACACTTCCGCACATTGTCCTAGAAGACTCATTGTGAATCCTTTCGTCTGTGTGAAGAGGAAATCAATCAGTCAATCATTTTCCTTTCAAACCGCCCAAATATCTGCTAAAACCACTTTGAATGGAAAATATGGTTTCAAATTGTATTGGGTTAAAAAGTTTTTCCCCAAAATGAAATTCTGCGTAGAGTTCTGACTAATAGTCGCTTAAATCTAGTGCCCGACCGAATATTCGGTTTCGGTTTCGGCACAAATAAGTGCTTTCGGTTTCGGTTTCAGTTTCGGCCAAAAAATGGCCGAACGGCCGAAACCGAAACTTTCTACAAATTTTTTTAAATTTTATTGTGTAGCAGAAATATAGCGAAAGGAGGAGTAATTTAGATGCCACCAATGTAAATAAACTTTTTTTAGCATATAATATGAAATTATTTAATTTTGAATATTAGCGAGTAAGATATGAAAGGGTGCTTTTTTCATGTTTATGTTTTTAAAAAATGAATAAATTGTTTTTATTAATAAGTATTTATTTATTTCTGTTATGTTTGTTTGTTTGTTCTTTATTTACTTTATGTAAAATTCGTTTGTTGAAATAAATTCTTGATATGGTGATTTTTATTTTAACTAGAATGTTTCGGTTTCAGCCGAATATTAGAAAAAAACCTAAATTCAGTTTCGGTTTCGGCCCAAAAAAGATGTTTCGGTCGGACACTACTTAAATCCCAATTTCGCCAAATCCATCCCCCTCCTCGAAGTGTCACGACTCACCAGTTGGTGTGGTGGATCGCAAATGGATTATTGGGTTCAAAACACGTCCAAAACAACCAACACTCAAACAACTATTACGTCGATTACGTATGTAGTCGCAGGCTTTATGACAACTTTATAGCATGCAAAAGTGGCATATTAACACTCACACTTGCAAATATTTTACATACTCCCCCGACAGTTTCCATAGTAACATTTAAAGTTCGCATAAAAAGTGGGAAATGTACAGACAAAATGGCACACCGGAATATATTCCACACATTTATTTCAACTGCCAGTTGCATTTTTTGCATAATGCCCGCAAATGCCATTAAAAAACAACGGGCGCTTGTAAATATTTATGTAACTTGCCAAATATTTACGCAAATCAACAAACACGCCCACTGCCATACACACACACCAACACACACTTACAACACAACTCAGTTGCATTTCTAGTGAACGTTGTGCAATGCAACAACATTTTTTGAATGTTTTCCTGCCTGCTGTCGCTGTGGTTGTTGTAATTTATTTTGTATATTGCAAGTGCGGCGAATCATAAATAAATTGCAAAAACAAATATGCATGTTAGGGCGCTCAGTGTTGATACCGACTGACAGAGAGCGCGACCCTGTGACGAACAAACGTTGCGCGTCCAATGGCCAGCGGTCGTTGTTGCAAGTTGTCGGCGTGCCTCTTTCATGTTTTTTGCGTTCACTTACGTGGTGACGGCGCAGAGCAATTTGTTGCAATGTCAGCGGCAACGCGTTGCAACGATGATGAGCCGACGGTGAACTGAGGCCGGCTGCAGCTGACAGTGCAGCTGGGCCCCGTCTGTCAGAACGTTGGAAGTCTTTTTGTGAGAGTGTATGTGTGTGTGTGTGTGTCTAGCAATAAAATGTCATGCAGTCAACTGTCCGACGGTGTTGTTGTGCCTTGTGGCAACACACACGCATGCACACATTTTTGGGGCAGATTGCGTCTGTTGCTGATGCGGCGAGTAGATTTGATGTGTTTTTCTAAGCAAGCCAAAAGTTGCCAGAAGATTTCTCATTGTCTGCAATTTTTTATTTTTCTATTTAAGTTTCGTTTTTGTTGTTGCTAACAAGAGAAAACGAAAATTTTTCAACCGCATTTTTCTGACTCTTTTTTCCCCTCACTCGGCAGCCACAGTGACTGCAATCAATCTGGCTACTTTGTGCATATTCTATGCGTTGTTGTGCACCAAATTGTTGCATGCAATTTATGCGTTTGTAAAGTTGCGAACTTTCAACTTTTTATTTATTACATTTATGTATTTTTACAACAATTTTTCAGCACAAAACTTGCGCAACGCGTAAACAGCAAACTTTGTATTGGCAACCGAGCAGATTTTGCTGCCCCGCTGCGTCGCCGGTTCGGGCATTTTGGTTGTGCGTTTTTAAATTGAACGTTGTTGTATGTCTTCATGCCCGCTGCCCCTTTGGCTGCTTGTCAAACACTCAAAACTTGACGTTTCTTCTTACCCAACCAGCTTCGAAAGCTTCCCGGCCACTCGCTGCCATCGCTCACAGCACTTCAAGTCGCAGCCACCACTGTCGCAGCCACCACTGCTCTGTGAATTTTGAAGTTTTCTCTGAATTTCTTATCAATTTTTATTTCACCATCCAACGCCAATTTCCGCAAATACTTGTTTGATCTGTTTTATTGTAGTCTTTGCAGTCTGCAACAATACGCGACCAATTTTCAATTTTCAATATTTCGTTATACGTAAATATTTTGCATTACATTCTCGCTGTTGACTTGCACAAAAACTGCAATACAAACTCACACACACTCACACGTGAGAAAAACATACACTCTCACACAAAAACACACATACACACACACACACACAGTCGCCGCGATTGTTACAGTGTTGCTACAATTTAGGCGGAAATTGCAAGATTTTCGTCAAACAACATTCGCTCTGTCTGGGTCTGCTTCCTGCTTTCCATGTTGTCTTGCATATTTTTGCCATTTTGTGCATAATTCAATGCAATTTCAATAAATTCGCTCTAAAAATAGCAAAGCGGCAAACGCAATTTTCAAATTGAACCAATTGTTTTATTCGAGCACATTGGCTCAAAGTTTAAAATTTAATAAATGCCAATGAAAAGATTTCAGTAAATGGCCATAACGTAGTTAAAAACTTTAATATGCTCAGAACAATATTAACAATAAAAAATGTTAATATGGCACAGAACGGACAGTATGCAGTCCGCAAATTGGCAATGCTGAAAAAAAATTCTTAAATAATTACATTATTACATTTTTATGAGAATCAAAAATATTGGCAAACTTTTTCAATCAGTTTTTAAGCTTCTACTGGCTCATAAGGCTTGAAAAATTATAATTAAATATATCATAGAAAACGCACAAAATGTGATGTGTGAAAAGTTTTATTTAACGATTAAGCGTTAAAAAAAAGAAAAGTTGTAATTTTTATGTTGGGTATGTTGGGTTTCGAACCCATGATTCGCTGAATGGCTAAACGGACATAAAGAGTTGGAGGTGGATAGGTCGAGGAGGAGGTGGAAGTAAAGTGGAGATGGAAATTGAGTTGAAGGAGAAAGTCTTGGGGAAGGTAGTGGTGCAGATTTGGAGAAAAAGATAGAGATGGAGATGGAGATAGAGATAGAGATAGAGATAGAGATGGAGATAGAGATAGAGATAGAGATAGAGATAGAGATAGAGATAGAGATAGAGATAGAGATAGAGATAGAGATAGAGATAGAGATAGAGATAGAGATAGAGATAGAGATAGAGATAGAGATAGATATAGAGATAGAGATAGAGATAGAGATAGAGATAGAGATAGAGATAGAGATAGAGGTAGAGGTAGAGATGGATATAGAGATAGAGAGTGGAGAAGAAGAAGGAGGTGGAGGTGGAGGAGGAGGAGGAAGAGGTAGAGGATACAGTGGGAGTAGATGTGGAGATAGTTGAGGTCTAGGAGAAGGTAAGGTAGAGGGTGAGTGGGAATGGAGGTGAAGGTTAAGGTAGATGTAAAGGTGGAGTTGGAAATGCAGAAGGTGGTGGATGAGGAGGTGAAGGTGGAGGTGAAGGTGAAGGTGGACAAGAAGAAGGTAGAGAAGGAGATGGAGGTGGAGGTGGAGGAGGAAGTGAATGTAGTGTTCGGTGTAGGTGTGTAGTCTGCCTTCAGCCGGAATGGACCAAAAGACTTCCGGCCAATTTGACCCATTTCGATGCACTTAACACATCTTTAATTCAAAACTTTGCAAAAATCATTAAATTTTAAACATCAATAAATCTTTCTTACCTCAGGCTGTTGACGCTCTGCGTGACTGCGCAGCGTTGGTGCCTGTTCAACTTTTCTAAATCACCAGCCAACACCTAACTAAGACAGCATTAATTTCACACATCGCTGCCAATGAGAATTTTTTTATTTATTGCCACACAATGCTGTGTTCTTATTTTCTTAACAAAACCTACTGTTTGCCAAAGTTTACTTATTTGCAGTGACAAACAATAAATAAAAATTAAGAACAAGAACCGTAAATCTCGCTGCAGCTGATAGGAAGCAAAAAGCGCGCGCAAAGCGAAAAGCGACAATAATGCCCAAGAAATTGTCGTGTCTAGACAAAGGATTAACAATTGGCAATAAGAAGTTGGCGTTGCTGTTTGCCAATTTCCAACTTGGGATTAAAGTTTGGCAGCATTGTTGTCGAACGACTTGCAGTGCCTAACTGCAGCAATGCGCAAAAAACTGGATTTTATTTTAACAATACTAAGTGTTGCTTAACCCATTGATGGCTATTAATTGTACGGAGTCTCATTTGGAAGTGGGCATACGGAAATGGTTATGGTTAGGTTAAAAATCTGAGAGAATTCGTGTATTATTGAAAATTAAGGTTGGTACCTTATGATGGATTTTTTTTTGCAGGAGTTTGATATCTATGTTTATCTATCTATGTGATTCTGCGATTAATGATCCATAGGTCAACCTTTGAACGAAAGACTGACTCAGTATGGACCGCACACTCACACATTATGTATGTGTCTCGTGGTCCTTTGAGTATCTTAGGTGTCTACTGAATTTTTTATGCATCACAAAGAATGCAGTAAGACAACTCATGGTATTTCGATTTAGATTAAAAAACTTCTTGGCATCACTGCCTAATGGATTCAGTGTTGTCAAATAAGAAAATTTCCACTTTGATTTGGAAGAGTCTCAGCCTGTTGGAAGAAAATTTAAGAGGAAGAATTGTGTAGCAGAAAACATAAATAGAGTTGAATTTTGGCGTGTTACGTTTTTTTGAGTCTTTAATAGATTTCTGTGAAATTTTTTGAATAAGATAGTAACAACAATTGAACCGAAATTGCAAAACATAAAACTGTTTGTGAATGCTGAAACTCATAAATGCGATTTTGATAGCAAAATATTTAATCATTTTATATTCTACTTAGCCTGTAAATTTTTTTCGTTTAGCTTAAATAAATAGTTAAGTGAACAGTTTTGTGGTACCACAATGGGCCTAGCTTGGCCTAAGTGAGCTCTCATTTGAGAGCTGCCACCACCACCTACCTACCTACCTAAGTGAACAAATAACATCTCATTGATGACACGAAGCTTAACAAAATTTTAGGAGTTTTTCATTTCTGAAAGAAGATGTAAGTAATTTTTTAAAATTTAAATTGTATATCATTTCATTCCCCTGTGGTATCACAACGGGCCCATTTGGCAGCCTAAGTGGGTCTTTCGGCAAGTCCCATGCCCAGACAGCCACCTTAACCTAACCTTAACCTAACCTTAACCTAACCTTAACCTAACCTTAACCTAACCTTAACCTAACCTTAACCTAACCTTAACCTAACCTTAACCTAACCTTAACCTAACCTTAACCTAACCTTAACCTAACCTTAACCTAACCTTAACCTAACCTTAACCTAACCTTAACCTAACCTTAACGTAACCTTAACCTAACCTTAACCTAACCTTAACCTAACCTTAACCTAACCTTAACCTAACCTTAACCTAACCTTAACCTAACCTTAACCTAACCTTAACCTAACCTTAACCTAACCTTAACCTAACCTTAACCTAACCTTAACCTAACCTTAACCTAACCTTAACCTAACCTTAACCTAACCTTAACCTAACCTTAACCTAACCTTAACCTAACCTTAACCTAACCTTAACCTAACCTTAACCTAACCTTAACCTAACCTTAACCTAACCTTAACCTAACCTTAACCTAACCTTAACCTAACCTTAACCTAACCTTAACCTAATCTTACCCTAACCTTAACCTAACCTTAACCTAACCTTAACCTAACCTTAACCTAACCTTAACCTAACCTTAATCTAACCTTAACCTAACCTTAACCTAACTTTAACCTAACCTTAACCTAACCTAAACCTAACTTAAGTCATTTTAGATACCTGGCAAGACTCAATGGTTTCCTTAAAGCCATTATTTAGCTTTCACAGTGTTTCGAGGTTGTTTAGTTGCCATTCGGTCATTCGACCTTCGAATAACCTAATCCAATTCTACTTAATAGAAGCTGTTATTGTCGATCGTTGCAATTGTAGTTGGAGTCATATAATTAGAAAAATATTGCCGCGCCTTCTTTCCTTTCATTCTTTTGCCGGCGAACATTATTGTTATTAATTTTTTGTTGCATGCAAAATGTTTAATGATCATTGCAACACATGCAAGCTTGATTAAGAGCAGCTTACTAGAGCCACTCAATGTTCCCCCGCCCCCCCCAGACTAACCCCATTATTCGTTGCCAGCCGGCGTAGAAGGTTGCGTGCGCATGCACTCAGCGTTTGAGTGGCGAGCAGCGAGCTCGGAATTGTCTACACATTAAAAAGGGTCCTGCACCGCAAAACACATTTTTTCCATTTATCCATTGTACACTCTTCGCCCTTCGTGCAGTGCTCCGGCACTCATTGTGTAGGGCAGTGTCATTGCAATTAGCTGCGCCCATTGCACGACTGCCAGGCCGTCAAGCGCATCGGAAATTGTTTGTACGCTCACAATCGCGCGAATTCATGCTTCGCACACACACGCACACACACACACAGTAATAAAATACACATTGGAGATTTTTTATCAAGCGGCGCAAATGTATTTAATATGTTTTCTCTTCTTTGCGAATGCCAACGTTTGAATTTAATCTGAAGCGTGTTAAAGCAATGTCCGCACTTAACGTTGCACAGCAGACTTGCGTATCACTTGAAAAAACTTATGTAAAGCATTTGGATTTATCTGAGAAATTTCTAGAGAAAAATTTCCCTGAGTTTGGCCGGCTTAATATTCTTAAAATAGGAAAGTAATTGCATAAAATTGTCTGGTAAGTATTTACAAGTGAGAGTATTTTAGTCGGTATTGAAGGTTTTATAGCAGCAAAATATATTTTCTGACGAGTACTCTATGAACGTACGAGCACAGTAGTATTCAATTTCTCTCCATTATCTTCACTCTTTTGAAAGCTATGGCAACCGATGGAAACCTTTCCTTGTAAACGATAGAAATTCCTTCACAAAGTGACTGAGTGTGTGGATTCTGAACCTTAAACTTGACTGTATCAAGCTGACTCTGAGGCCCACAATGGATGTAAGGTAAGTTGACTGACCTTCCTAGGTTCCTAGCGATAGCAGTTGACTTGACTTGATTGATTGAAGTGAGTAAGAATGTGTGTGTTCCTAGTAAAGTTCAGCAATGACTTAATGTCATGCTTGGTGACCTCTTCTAATCCAGAGAAGTACGGGGCCCTTAAGTGATAACGAGCACTCTTAAGATAGTCGAAACGAATCAAAAAATGTACTTCAAGTTTTCACTGGCACCATTTTCTTTGGGTTTTCTGCCAAAATGACCGAAGTGACCGAAAGATTCTGAAAAGTCCGTAGAGCATTTCATCGGAATTTTAACAAATGGATCACTGATGCATGTCAAAATGTAACCTGGCATCTTTTCAAATGAACTTGAAACTTAAACTTGCAATTTCCATCTTAGAGATAATGTTTCAGTATATCAGAAAGCAATGCTTGGATTACCTTGTTGACTGACAGGTGTTAAGGATATGTTGACACAGAACAAAATAAGTTAGCAGCTGGTTAAGAATAAGTCGGAAATTAACTTTTGTTGGCCGCACCTTGAATGAAGTTAAGCAATTCAATTCACAGTCAAAGTTATCTTGTCAATAAAATCGCTTCACTATTACTCAAAGACAAATACTTGAAAATCACATTTTCAAATCTAAATTAAAAAAATAAAACTGTAATTAAAAATGCAGCACCACTTGCACTATTTTTAGCTGAAACATGTGCAAAAAGTGCTTAAGTGGAACACATGTCATCATTAAAACGTAACTTAATTTCACTCTACTTTTTAATCAACGATGGCATCACTCGCTTTATGACCAATGAAATTACACGCTGAACAAAACACGAAACCCAACCACTCACACACACAGACACACACATATACCTATACAGACACTCACACTGCACACATACAGTCGACATAGAATTACCACCGCTACGAAATTTCATGCCAAACATTCGTGTCAAGGCGCCATAGCAATGCAGCCATAAAAATGCGACTACTGTCATAAAAAGTTGAAACCTGAAAATGTCCTTGAAACAGTAAGCAGAGTAGCAAAGAAAGTGTAGCTGAAAGAAACGGAAGTGGTGGAAAATGAAATTAAAGCCAACAATTGCAAACATGTCAGCAAAACAACAACAGCGACATTTGAGGTGAAAGCATCAAAACAACTGACGATTTCGTCAACAAACGTTTTTTCGTTTGGTTGTGCAATGACAAATTGTAACATTTCTGCTAGTTGTCAATAAATACAGAATAAAAACAAAAACACAATAACAATGCAGCAAGCAGCATTGAAAAATTGAAAAGTGTCCTTGTTTGGCGTTTCGCTGTTTTGGTTGTCAATAGTTTTGTGAAAATGAAAAGCAAACAATGCAGCTAAGTGAAGGGTACGTGTTACAACAACAACAACTGCAATATGAATTTTTATTTTTTATATAAAAAATGGTCAGAAAGACAGCGAGATTGAAAGCCAATGTGTGTACAAAGTGGCAAAAGTTCGCATAGAACTTCAATCACCGAACTTTAAAAAACATTACCCACTTCTATTATTTTTAATATTTTTTTATTGAAAATCTTGAAAAATGTTCCTTAACTACATATTTTCTACGCGCATTTTACCATTAAATAAATTTTCTAAATTGTGTTTGCATGTTTGCATTTGACCCACATAAGCCCCACACGGCCCGAATTGCCCACAAGCCATTTGTAAATATTCAAATTCATCACATATCTGTGTAGGTATGCATGGTTGTTACATGTAAGTATGTGTGTGCCGGCCGCAGACAACGCTGTCGTTTCGTCCCGCGCGCAAATTATTTTCCATGGCATTATCCCATATAAAATTGTTATCATCGCGGATATAAATTCACGTTGTGCGAATATCAGGTTTTTTTTTTGTTAAATAGGCCGCAGACCCACATAGCACAGCAAACACACCAACACACACACACACACACACGCAAGCGAACGCAGTGTTTGTGGGACGCTGTGTGCATAGCTCGAAAGTATTCCGCCGCCATTCCATTGAGGCCAACACAGCGAATTGGAAGCGTTCGGCGTGAATTCCATTTGAAAATCCTGTTGACAGATTGACATGTAAATTGAGGCCGAAAAGCTGGCGACATGTGATGTGATGTGATGTCGTCGTCGTTGGTTGTTGCTGTTGTCGGTGTAACTGCCGCTGCTGCAATGCCAGTCGAGAGCGACGTGCTGGTGAGTTGATCCGATTGTGGGTGCAATTGGTTGCTGGCTGCTGAAAGCGACAGTATTGCTGTTCTATGGTTGTTGTGTTGTTGTTGTTGATGGTGCTTTCAATGTGGTGTTTATTGAGTTTCAGCTAATAACTAAACGACAGCACAACTCAGGTGACTATGCACGGAATGTGTCGGCGCGTGAATGCGGTTAATGGAAGTGGGTCTCGAATTGTGTGAGTGTGTGTGTGTGTTGAAAGTGGCATAATTGCCAGTGTATACATTTACAATTTGCTTTAAATTTAATTGTGTTCAAAACAAACATACACACACACACACATATACAACGCACAAAAGAGAGTTGAACATTTTTCAAACTGTTTGAATTGTTTTTGGTTTGCTGGAACAATCAAAGGCACTCGAACACTTTGAGGTCCACTGAACTGCAGTTGCGTTCGCATTTGCCTGCAGCCTTGTAGATAAATTAACATTTCAATGGGATTAATGAAATTTGTATGCATTTTTTTAAGTCAATATTAACAAGTAAGACGGACAATGTCCATTTTTCGTACTTGTCCTATTTAATTTGATTATTTTTGATTCTGATATGTCAGCAATAAGTCATATTGTAATAATATAATTTCCTAAAGGATAAAACAGTGAAAATCCTTCAATTTTAATAGTTTCAAATATTTTACTTTAAAAGTCGTGGATAGAGCTGTACAACTATCGATGGTATCGATGGTTTTAATTTGACGCCACTATGGATAGTTTTTTAGCACTATCGATACTATCGGTTTTAGAAACGAGAATATTCTATGCTGGCAGTGCTGCCTGCGATATACCGCTGCGGTGTTCAAATATGTGGGTACGAGTAGATGGATTTGGCAGGATTCAAATTTAAAATTTAAAAAATGCCATGTTCAATAAAAACAGCTGTTCAAGGTTGCTTGACACCGCAAATTCGAGAAAGTGACGCATAATTTACTCTGTGTAAAATAATTAAAAATTTCAATTTTTTTTAGTGTGTATAAATTTGACGACTATTGACTGTTGACTGTTGAAATGAATATTTCGCTAATAAATACATAAATATATGAAACAATTTTAATTTATCCGATAGTATCGATATTTTCACTCAAACTATCGTAAATATCGAATGGGCAAACTATCGATAGTTTGCCAGCTCTAGTCGTGGGTAATACTGACCTTTTAAGTTGCATAATTTTGTTTGCTTAATTCTCTTCATGGTAGAATAGATAATAAGAATAAATTACTTTAAATTTTTCTCTTTTGAAGTGCAATTAAGAGAGCTGAAGTTATCCTTTTGTTCTTAAAAAAATTATAAATTGTTCCAAATTTTTCTTATATTACAACAACTGAGGGATAACAATTCTAGAGGGATAACAAAAATATATACAAAAGTATTATACAGACAAGTTTCCAACTTAACATTTTAATATTAATTTAAGTGTCTTTCTACTTCGAATTTGTTTCTTTTTAACAAAAAAAAACTGTGCAATAAATCAAATAAACAAAGCTTCATAAATGAAAAAAGCCATAATGAGCTCATAAAACGTTGATGCCCTGTTCAGACAGCCAAATAAATTCAGGTAATTTAGTTCTTGATTTAGTTTATCGGTTTTGCTCTTTACACACATCGATTTAGCAGCTATTGAAAATATTATCGGACATTGTTTTGCTTTGAGGGAAGAATGGTTTCTTCTGTTTATGTATAAAAAAAAACATTCTTAAAAACATTTTTGAACATTAAGTAATATTTATTCAACATCTCTACTGATGTAAACAATTTTTTTAAACAAATTTCTTTAAACAAAAGTTTAAAGCAAAAAAAATTTAAAAAAAACCTTTTACGCTTCTGTTAGTTTCTCAATTTCGTTTTGGTTCCGTCAATTGTGAATGAATTTGTTTATCGATAACAGCACAGCACAGTGTTCCATGGTGAATCGAGCTCAGTTTATGGTCAATTTAGAGCGAATTGTAATTAGCTAAATTGAGATTTTTTATCACAAATTTAGTTCAATTTAGAGATGAATTTTTGTATGACAAATTGGATCAATTCAGAGCTAAATTGAGAATGAATTAAAAAATGACTTAGATGCTCAATTTAGCTGTCTGAATAGGGCATAAAGAGGCATGGCACATTCATTTAAAGCCATAAATATCCATTAACTGCCAGAATAAAATGGCTCATATCAAAATGTTCAAAATTTAAGATTATACATAAATCACTCTTACATGGCAACTCTGAATAGCAGCACTAATTTGAACTGACAACAGTATCTGCATTAGATTTGGCTCCGATATTCTTACTCGCTTCAGAGTTTTTGTGCGCAAAGTTATCAGTAGACAGACGAATTATCCCTCCGGATTCCTTCAGTGATTCAGAGAATTTTTTGTTACATTTTTGTTTCTTAAATGTGAAAACTATGCAAATGCTCATTGACTGCATGCTTCCTCAGTGCTATGCACTCACACCCACACCCACACACGCTCACTCACATTAATGCAAAAGCCAATCAAATGAAATTTGCACACAAATTGGTTTGTTCACAATGTTAGTAAAGTCAACAACAACAATAACATTACAAGAAAAACTCTATATTGCATTTGTGTAGCACTGAGAGCAACGTCGCCACGCAATTCGGTGCGCATTTGTGTCAATTTAAAGTAACTAAAGTTTTCGCACAAGTATTCACATTCACTTCAAGCGCTGCAGCTCAACAAACGCCGGAAGAGCAACTTTTATTGCATTTAAAAATTGCACGATGGCAACAACAGTGCACTCGCGCACTTGACGCCTTGCGCGCTGCCACTTCCGTTTCCTTTTCCGTGCGTCGGGCGCAGCGCAAGCAGCGACGGCAATAAAAGCGAAAAACTTTTCGCGGTCTACAATTACGCCACAACAACAGGACTGCTGCCGCTTTAATCTGCCGCACAGACGTTTTAACCAGAGACAGACCACAGCTACAAATACGGGGAGTACATAAATTGAAAAGCAATTTCGTTGTGATTTCTCTGTTTTGCTTTTGCGCTGCCAATGAAAGCCACTTACTGAAAATTTCAGTCTTTATACTTTTGAGTGCTTTCGCTTTTATTTATTTTTTTATTGTTATTGTTGCACCGCAACGACCGCAAACGAGAAGCTGCAGTGAGGTGGGACAGGTCGATAAGGTCGGAGGCTTAAGTCAGCATATGTCGGATGAGTGACTATTAATTGAAAGAGAAAAGAAAGCCGCAAGAAGACTAATGATTTTAGGAAAGAAAAGCTAATGATTGGTCAATTATTTGATCGCTTTCAGTCAATGGTAATCGCAGTAAAAGTTAATCGAATATTAAACTCGAGTGGAGTAATAAATTGAATTAAAACAGCATCAGATTTAGTCGAATAGTCGTTTGATCGACAGAGAAAGTTGGCTGACATAACTCAATGACTTTATTGGCCTTGGGTGATTTGAGACCGCATGAATTTCAACAACTGCAGCAAATCAAAATATTCATATTTAGATGCCTCAAGTATTCATTCGGATGCGTGTAGTCGCACAAAAAAAAATACATAAATCATTTTGATTGCCGTGCGAGATCTCGCATCGACAATTTCATTCATGAAGTCACAATCAAGCACACACATACAATCACTCAAATACATTCATACCTACAGTAATGTTATAGCCAGACAATTTGCACTGTCAGTGCGTGGAATATGGCGAAAAGCCAACGAGCGACAAAAGAGATTTTGACGGAATTATGAAAAGACGCACAGCGCTCGTTTAACGGCCATTAGGCAAAAACAAAGCAAATCAGATGCGAAAACACCCACACTGGCTGTGACACGCATTCAATATGGCGACATATGTGCGTACTGGGGGGCGCACATAAAAAGCGGCAATGTCATTGCACCGACAAGTCAAGTCGAATCGAGTGACAGGCTGTCAGACAGGCAGCCAGTCAGCCAGTCAGCGGGACAGACATGCAGTACACGTAGCGGGAATGCTGCCCGTGGCGCTGTAGACAAAATTAAATCAACAACAACAACAACGCATATACTGAGACTTGCCAAAATAATTCAGTGTCATAAATCAACATTTTACAAGCGCGCAAAAGTGTGTGTTTGTGTTTGTGTTTGTGTGTGTGTGTGTGTGTGTGTGATGTGATGTGTGTCTGTGGAATGAATTCGCTTGTACAAATATTAAATGAAAGTATTAAGCTAAGGTCCCACGATTGCCGCAAATGCGCCGATCATAGCCCGATCTGGTCGGGCATTGACTACGCAGAACTTGTCAATTGGGCAAAACGTTTTTTATTTGGATCACACGATTGCCCCAATTGCGACAAATTTTGTCGACTCAACCTAACGAACAGAAATATCGCACCGAACGATTTCATAGGTAGGTCACACGATTGCCCGAATCAAAAAAAAAAATTGAAAAAAAATTGGAAAAATTGAAATAAATTCTCAAAAAATTTCAAAGCACCGACAAAATTGTCGGCCCCTATGGTTGGTGCTCGAGTTGCCGACAAAATTCGGCTCAATTTTAAATTTTTTTGTCTGCCTTCAACTGTTCACACGATTGACGCTACAGTACCGATTTCGTTCGGCGCAACAGGAGACAGATCGAATATTTTTGACATTTGCGTCGAAACCGAATCGAGTTCACACGATTGGCATTTGAGTTTTTTAAAAATGCGTAAAATTTCTACGCATTGCGGCAATCGTGGGACCTTACCTTTAGACTTTCGCATATTCAAATGAGGACAACACTGTCGCTCAAGTAATGAAAATTAATTTCAAAAATTATTGCCTGCTTCACGGCGTTGCCTTGTGTGGGTGTTCGAGTGTGTGTGAGTGAGTGACTGAGTGCTTTTAATTTTGTGCATATTAGAAATTTAAATTGGACAACAATTTATAACACGGAATGAAAGCAAAATTAAATTCCTTGAGTCGTGAGGATGTTTGGGGGATGACGGGCAAGTGTGTAGAAGCGAATTGGCAGCAATAACAACAAACTGGCTGCCGTCTTGTGGTGAACATAACGACAGCAACCACAGGTTTGGGTTTGCGTGTGTCGATGCGGATGCACGGAAGCCGAATGTGAACGTTAGTGGGAATTGATAAGATTACTTAATACTTGTGCTGCTTCGGTGGCACGTTGACAAAACACAAATGTGGCCACTTGAGCCAGGACATTCATACATATTGTTCATATATATTTATGCACATGTCATACATAAATTTCGCAGCGCTTTTTCGGTTTCGCATTTTGAGCGCACACATCAATCCTGCCTCCCATCCTTGACTCGTTGTTGTTGGCGATCTTTCTAACCCGCATCGAATGGTGGCAACGCAAATGTGTTGGCCCCTTTGCCTGTTTAGTTGTTTATACTTGTGTGTGTGTGTGTGTTACTATTACATGACGAATTATTTTACAGAAATTCAGTGTATGCGGTTTTTGGCAAACCACAAACCACCAAACATTTAAATCATTTTTAAATTGATTGGATATGCAAAATTCGAATTTGTTTGACAAACGCAAATGCAATAAATCTCTTAAAATGCAGTTCAAAATTTTAATAAAAACTCCTTCAGTCTAAAATCGTTGAAATTTAGACCTAAAACATATTCTGCGGATTTTAAAATTAAATTTCCTAAATTTGTTTTCTTTGGAAATTCATTTAGAAGCATTTTGTAAATGTAAACAGCTAAAAAGATTTTCTCAATGTAAAGCGAAATCTTTGAAAAGTATCACTTTTTAAATGTAAAAATCTGCTCTCAATGTAAAGCGAAATCTTTGAGAAGTATCACTTTTTATTTGAAGCAAAAAGCCATCAATAAAAATCGCTTCGCTGCTGCCAACACACATCACGTGCTCATATTTCATTCTGCAACATAATGGCGCAATGTTTGAACGATGGCTAAAATAGATTGTGGCAAGTGTCAAGCAATGCTTCAATAGCCAATCCACTTGAGTTGAATGCGAAAACTATTGTATGCCAGTGTGTTTTTTTTTATAGAGATTTCCGTATTTCCCCTGTGCCAGTATGTATGTCTGTGTGTGTTTGTGTGGTTAGTCGTTGATATTATTACTCGTACAAAGAAAGCAAAGCATACACTGTAAGAAAATCATGGAAAACTGCAAAAAAGCGCTGCACTCATAGCATTCTCATTCTCCTTCTTCTTGTTCTTCTTGTTATTCTTCTTCTTCTTCGTATATCCATTATTCTCATTCTTTCAATTCTTCTATCATGAAATTTTCATACATTAGGTTAGGTTAGATTGGCTTAGGTTCGATGGGATATGTGCGAACAAGTTCGTAGCTCCATTTGGAGGCATTATTGACTATTGTGAGTGCTCTTTGTGCTACCAGGAGGAGGCACATTCTTCTTACTGGTGTTTTTATTGGAAGTCAAAATATTGTCCCTGTTGAGGCATTTGCTATCAGACAAAACTATGCTGTGAAAAATTTTTGAAAGTCTGATAATTTTACTTTCATTTTGGCCTGTAAAGAAGGTAAGGTTAGGTTATGGCGGTGGCGGTGGCGAATACGCCTCACATAGACATTGTGGTCCATAGAACTATGGCATATTTTCGTATCATCCTATTTCCTCATTTCTGAACTAAGTCCATTGTCTTTAAATTCAATTCAATTCATTCAAAGCGATTTTTGCCAAACCTTGTAGAGAAATCAAAAAGTCCTGTAAGAAGCCTAACGTACTTGTAGCTCTGGACATTGACATAGAAATTTATACATTGATTCCAGCCTTTCTCCACCGTGACAACTTTTTCACTGAGATCTGGCAGATTGGTGCATTGGTGCAATAAGTGAGTGCTCAGCAACAACTACTCTATGCACACTTAATGCAGATCTATGGAATCCTAAAAGAACCTTTATCCTTAAGAAATCTTGTAGTCACTTTGGTTAGTCCAGAAGTTGTTAGCTGTACTTATCACTGTATCAGCCATACTTATCACTTATCTTCTCACAGTCAGTGTGATTGGTTCATAAGTCGTCAGTTACTGATGTACTCATCACCAGATCTTTTAACAGCCACTTTTGTTAGACCAGAAGGCGTCAGTTTCCGCAGTACTCATTACTGGATCTTCAAGGGAAGTCAATTTTGTAAATACAAAGTTCCAAGCTCCATCTTGTCATCTCATTCACTGTTTCTTTATTTTTGGTTCGAAAGTTATTAAAAAAACGGCGGAAGCTGCAATTCTAATGAAGCACACAAATTATAATTTATTTGATTATCAGTATTTTAAATAATAAAAAGATACAAAATCAATGAAGCGAGAATAATGAAATTTTGACACGTGATCAAGGAGATTTTGGGTTTTAACATACTTACTTTTTAAGAAAATTTTATAAAAATTTTCAAGGATATAAAGGATTAAAATTTTCAAAGGACCTTTTTTATATCCTTTTTTTACAAATAGATAAAAAAATCAATTTTATTTAAATTCTTGAACCTTTCCTCTTTCATTTGATATACATATCGCCATATTTTAACGAGGTTCAGTATTTTTTATATTTTTATTATTTGTTATCCCCTTCAAAATTTTGAAGTTCTTTTAAGAGGACAAATGATGTAGAAATAAAAAACTGAGTACGCAATATTACTATATTTGGTCTCTATTTTCACGCACATATGAATTTTTCCCGGTGTAAAAAATCCTGTCGCACGGTGTTACCAGACGAGTTGTTTAGTTTTCTTCATTAACTTAGCAATTAATCATAATTTCATCCCTATTATTCATTTTTTTAACAATTACCTCAATTTGTATTGATAAAACATCAGTAATCTGGTTCTACAAAAATATGGCAAAGGAAGTGGTTGCTCATTGTTTAACTAGATTTAAAATTTTTTTAAATCCCCGAAGAGATCAGCGAAATGCTGGCGAAACTTTGAGACATAGTGGAGTTTTTTACTTAGTTGCCATTCAACCCCATAAATGCATCAACATAAACAAAGGCACATGTCATCTCATCAAATGAACTGAACTATCCTCCAGCCTCCAGCTGCATTTTTAAGAGCAAAGATCTTTGCTTGGAAGACGTCATTGGCGTGTGGCAATTGGTAGACTGCAATTCTTCCGAATAGAGACCAGCACAAGTTGCGATCTCCGTCTTTGAGCCGTGATTGTTGATAGTAAAGCCACCGTTGCCAAACAAATGTCTCAACTTTTCCTTTTCGAATCTGAAGTGGGCATCTTGGATCTTTGTTGGCCTAGAAAAGAGTTCCTTCAGAGTAGAAATATTCCTTTCTAAGTAAACATTTTTCTATTTTTTTATTGAACTTTAAGCTCAAAGTCCATTCGATCTTCTGACCTTTAAACATTCACCAAATTCATTTCTCGATTGAATTGAACTTATTCCAAAAACCATTTATTTCGCGATTTATAATTTGTCATAACTACACAAAAAATTTAAATTTATTTCATACTATTTCCCTCAGTGCAGTGCTGAATCAATAGAAAATATTACAAGTGTGCACATGCACGAGAACATTGGCTGAAAGTAACGAAAGCGCTCCACTCGCGTTCTCGTTCGAGCTGTTGGCAGTTATTATAGTCGAATGCAAAGAATATCGTCCACGTGTCACGGCGCAGTATGTCAAAGTGTCAGAGCTGAAATGTATACCTGGATTTATTTCACAACATGTGGCCGCTTGCATATTAAACGCGAGATGACAGACGCGGACTGCTAAAAATATGTCAGCGTTATTGGAAAAGGATACTTTATCAAAATTTTCTAACAAATTCAAGAGCATAATTCAAGATGACACATGGCGGATTGAAAACATGTCAACTGGTCTCCGGTTATGCTTGGCAAAAGCCAATACAATTTTTCAACATTCACACACATTTTCGGACTTTTGTTGCGCCCTTGGCCCGACTTGATCGCACTTTGGCTCATCGACGTCGAAGCGCTGCGTGTGGGCTGGTTTAGCGGCCTTTGTGGTTGAGCCCAGCGGATGCCTGGTGCGTTTTGTTGCCGCGTCAAGATTGTAGCTGCTTCCGGAAAAATTCAATTTTGTATTTTCGGCGCTAGCTGAAAGCAATTCCCTCTCGCACTCCCTCTCTACTCGCTCGCTTCTACACTCGACCATTATTTCCGCAGATTTTCACTGCAAGCACTTAAGTTGGGATGAATTTCGGCCAAAAATATGTAAGTGATACGAATTTGATGAGATGTGGGTTTTAAATGAATTATGCGGCGTTGATTTTAAAAATTTAATAATTTCTTTTCACACTTTGATTTTCTTTGCTCAAAAGCAACACTCAACATCTACAAAGAGGCGTTGGCATACAACAATGGAAGTATTTGCTATAAGGGGTACCAGGGGAGTGAAGTTGGCTACAGCCGATAGAGGAAGTTAGACTCTAAGAAGTGGCAATATAGAAATAAGGCAGATTTTTGTATGGAGCTACGCCTAAGAACTGATTAGGAAATGGCAGTCTGGCTATTAAACCTCACAAGAGAAAGAACACACACTTCAAAGTAGGGTTGCCAAAGAAATGTGTTTTGGAAAACTTAAAAGTATTGCTATATTAGTATTGCTATATTAGTATTAGTATTGCTGTCGAGATTATCTTACAAATTTGGCGCAGTTCTTACTGGAGGTTATCAAAGAACTGATGAACTCACCTTTCAGCAAGGATTCATGATAGTGAAATTAAATTTAGTAAGTACCTTTGGCGTTGGTTTCGTGATTTGTGGATTTGTGACAATTTGTATAGAATCACCGAGTGAAAAAGAAAAGTGAATATTTTCTTTCCTCTTTCGTTTTCTAATATTAATTTCTTCATAACAATTCAAAGAATTTTCATTAGTCCAAAAGACACCTCCATTGTTATTTATGTTGCTGCAGCTGGTCATTGTCGGCTGTCAATGACCTGTTCGGCCAACAAATGGCCCATTGTTTTCGTTGAGCTGGAACAAGCGCAAAAAACGACAACTCGCACAAAATCCACTTCACGTTATGGCCATTTAATTGCGTGGGTATTTATACGTGCGTCCATTTAGAGGTTTTCGGCCTCCCCTCCCCCTCTATATACATGCTGACCATTTCATGTGTTTGTGTGTGTTTCAGTGTGTACATATGCGTGTATAATGCCTGGAAAAGTTTGCGTAATTTGAATTTGTAGGCTGGCCATTGCCGTTGATTGCCCGTCCGTCCCGCTGCCAGTCACGTTCAGCTCGACACTTGTCTGTCCTGCCTCGATGTCCGCCTCGTGTTTCGCTGTGTCTCGCTCGTCTGCGTCTGATAATGTTCACTTTAGCAACGCAACTGCAAACTCGAGCACCTATTCTCCCAGCGCTGCCCGTCAATTTACTTAACGTCACTTCATTTAATGTAATTTCGTACATTTGGCTGCCATGTGGATTTAATAACAATTTTCACAAGCTGCGAAATGGGTGCTTAATCCGTGGCTTTGGTTTCGTTCGCTCGCTCGCACACACTGCCAACCACCCTCACTCACGCACACACACACACTGCACACAATTGAACGCGTGCACTGCCGTTTTTACGCTCTGCACTCCAAATGGTAATCGTTATGGACAAAATTGTATGCTCGTTATTTCGGTTATTGCGTTTGGCGGTTCAATGGGCCAGTTTGGCATGGGCCCCTCGTTCTATGTGGTGGAGTTCCATAGTGAATGAATGTCTGGCGCGTTTTTGAGTGTGCTTCAAGAAATGTGCAATGTGTTGGCTTGATTGAGAAATCAAATGTTATGTTTTTCATGCTACAATGGATTTGTGAAAATATAGAAAGAAATTTTATAGAAACGAATGTAGTTATTATCATAAATATTTTTGCATCTGAAAATGTTGAACATGCAGCGATTTGCAAATTGCTGCTGCTCTTAGTCTAACAAAAAAATTATAAGTAAATATTTTGTATTTCAGAAGTTGGCATCAAAAGATGGAAACGTTCGTCAAACGTCTAATAAGAAGCCAAGAAAGGAAGGAAGAATGGCCAAGCGTCAATCAAGACATTAACCCTTTCGACCGCGAATTTTACCCTGTGTCTCGTGCCACGCCTCTTTGTTAAAGTTCTAGAGCTAGTTTACTTTTGAACAATTTTAGCTTGAAACAGGTTAAATACATTTTGTATCAATATTTTTTAACAAATACAAAATTATCACTTTTCGATTTTACATATTTAACCATTATTAAAGAAACAGGGTTTTGATCAAACGCGCCCAATTCATAGACTTCAATTAGAACACAAACTTTCCCTGATATCGCTGCAAATTATTGAAAATTATTTTGGGAATAACAGTAAAATTTTGGTACTTTGCTTTGAATTCCCTTCTAAAAATATTAATTTGTTGGTGCCTACTTAGTTTAAACCCATAAATCAATCGTAGTTTTTGTTTTAAGATGACAAATAGGTGAAGTTGCGCTCAGGCAACTTTGGGGTCAAAAGGGTTAAGATCAAATTAGGTATTCTCTAAACTGGTATTGGAATGCCTTGAAAAGCTGGCCGAACTTGGACTCTAAAATGAGGTATAAGTCCTCTGGTTTCCGGGTCACGCTGAAATTGAAGGAAAAGAACAAGCTTGCAAGGAGGGACGCTTCTATCCCCTTCTTCGATGAATGTATGAGTCTTTAATGAATAATCTTAGGATTATTACAGGTACTTATGTATAGGAGAATGCCCACTTATGTGTATGTAAACATAATCGAAAGATACACCTGGGAGATTTTCTTATACCAAGTGCAGTTGAGGTTTCTAGAGGTTTAGGAAATATACTAAAATTCGTTTTGAATGCTGGATTCACCAACTAACTGTGAGTCCATAAAGGGTGCACAATAGATATTCTAGGTCACAGTGCACTTTTCCCGCCAATAATAATAATAATCTTATAGGAATAGCAGCGCCCAATGAGGTCAGAAACATTACAATGGAAACTATTAGGACTTCAACAGGAATTATAAGACTTACAGATCAAAAACTTGTATGAATGAAAAATTTTGAAAATCGAGTTCTAAGCACTTCAGGGGTAATCAAAAGGTTTCGTTAATCAAGGCAAATCGTAAGGATTCAACCATGGTTTGTAACACTTCTGCAGGAATTCGCAGTTTTGTGAGTACTGGAATCCAACGTTGAGGCATTGCGAAAAATTGCCGTGGTTGGATCATTCCATAATCGCCTCATAGAGGAGAGAACATATTTGGTTCGTAGACTGAACCCATTGCAGGATAATCGAAAATTTGCATAAATTTGTTTTTCAAGTAAAAGTTCATGAATTCATATCCAAATTAAATAAATTCAAAATGCATAGAATTCAAGTTGCAATACCAACGGCAATTTCCATAAACACTTCCCCCACCGTTGTCATAGCACGACAAAAGTGACAGTCTGTTGTTGTTTTGCGGCTTTGCTTCGCCGACAATTGGCCAACAGCTCTCGCAGTGCTAATGCGAGTCTTATGTGCTTCTAATAGTTTGACCAAATTGCCTGTCAAATAGATGTCAATATGGCTTCGTGCGAAAGTGAAAGGAGACGTGACAGAAATCGTAATATCGCCGCCAAAGCATTCGAACTATTATGGCACGAAAGCAAAAGCAACTCACCGCATACCCCAAATTCGCTATGATGAAACACAAATATAGACTTTGGGATGGATTGGGAGGAGTGCGGGCAAAAGTGCAGAGAAAGTGTTGGCACCGTTTACGACACCGAATTTGAAGTCTCACCAGTAGAGGTCGCACAAATTGGACTTTGCCGTAAAGTCCATACTTAAAATATTGAATTGAAAACATGTGTGTTTTTCATAATTTTCTATACAAGATAAAGACGTGAGCTAGTCTAACGAATAAAGATAAGCGTCACGTGCGCCATTTGCAGCATCAATTTGAGTTATGGCGACGAGCCACGACGCAATTTGCAGCTCACACAAAGAAGCCAAAGACGTTTAGTGTTGTGAGCTATTTTTGGCCTTGCGAGCTCAGCGATTTGCTGAACTAAATTGTAGCAACAATGCTTGCAATTATGGCAAAGTGGCGGAGAAGCGTTAAAATGCCGCTACCCGCTTCACATTCGGCACCTGCCACAACGCTCGGCAACATAGTCGAAGCAATTAAAATATCCACGTCGAAGCGTTTAATAGTTTTCAAGAAACCGCCTTTATTGCCTTTGTTGTTGTCAGCGTTATTGTTGTTTCCGTCGTTGCCATTAACGCCTGGCAGCCGCAAGTAATCGGTAAGCAATTTAATAATTACCACACGGCAGATTACGAATTAATGAAGCAGGCGGGGGGCGGGCCGACGGGCGGGTGCGCAACGAGTGGGGCGTTGCTGGTTGCGAATTCACTACAGTTCGCAGAAACTTTATGGCTTTTCTGTGACTAACGCCAACGACACTTGAATGCTGCAATTCGCGTTCGCGGCATAGTCGGCGGGCTGCTCGATTTTGTGTGGTCTTTGCGTGTCGTCACCACGTGCGACATCATTTTTCAGACCGGAAAAACCCCATATGGGCGTGAAAGTAGAGACCAAATATAGTAATACTGCGTACTCAGTTTTTCATTTCTACATCCTTTCTCCCTTTTAAAAGGACTTCAAAATTTTGAAGAGGATACAAAATAAAAATAAAAATAAAAAATACTTAGCCTCGTTTAAATATGGCGATATGTATATCAACTGAAAGAAGAAAGGCTCAAGAATTTAAACAGAATTGATTTTTTATCTATTTGTAAAAAAAAGGATATGAAAAAGGTCTTGTGAAAATTTTAATCCTTTATATCCTCGAAAATTTATATCGAATTTTCTTGACAAGTAACTATGTTAAAACTCAAAATCTCCTTGATCACGTGTCAAAATTTCATGACTCTAACTTTATTAGTTTGAAAGTTATTAAAAAAAGGCGGAAGCTGCAATTCTATTGAAGTACAAAAATTCGAATTTATTTAAGTATCAGTATTTTAAATAGTAAAAAGATACAAAATCTATGAAGCGAGAATAAATTGAACTGAATAAAATGAAATTTTGACACGTGATCAAGGAGATTTTGGGTTTTAACATAGTTACTTGTCAAGAAAATTCTATATAAATTTTCAAGGATATAAAGGATTAAAATTTTCAAAGTACCTTTTTCATATCCTTTTCTTACAAATAGATTAAAAATCCATTTTATTTAAATTCTTGAGCCTTTCTTCTTTCAAATGAAATTCTGTGTACGCCGCTGGATCTAGCCATGTCTTAGATAGGTCCGACTGTTTTATCTATGTTCGTACATCAGCTTGTTCATCCCTTTGTCTGACCGAACTTCTGTTTGTCCTTTCGGTAGTATATCTGTCTATCCGAAAATCTCATCCGTTATGTCTGTCCATTTGTTTGCCTATCTAACATTTGCGATTCATCTGTTCGCCCGTATTTTAGTGTGCCTACCTGTTTATCGGTCTATATGTCCGTCTATTTGCCTCTCCGTCTGTCCAGTTATCCGTTACTTCGTCCATATGTATGTTCATTTGTCTGTGCATGATCCTGTCTACCCATTTATCTGCCAGAGCTTAGGTCCGGTCGAATGTCTGTTTGTCCATTCGTCCATCCTCCTGTTGTGATGGTTCATCAGTTTCTCTATGCCGCGGTCCATCTATTTTTCGGTGAATCCATCCGTCTGCTTGTTTGTGTTCCTTATTTTTCGTCCATTTTCCTCTCCGTCTGTCTATTTGTCAGTTACTCCATCCTTATGTATGTTATGTACGTCCGTGTGTCTGTCTATGAGCTTGTCTATCCATTTGCCTGGCCGTTTTTATGTCCATTCGACCGTATATTTGTTTTTTAGTCAGTCTAGGCATTCGTCAGATATCTGAGCGTATTTCTGTTGTGTCCTTTGGTTGCTTTGTCCCTCATTCTATCTATTTGTCTATTCTTCTTTAGTTATATTCATCTATTTGGTTTATTAATTAGTCTGTTAGTTTATCCATCTGCTTGTTTGATGGACTGTATTTGTCACTACATCTATGTGGCTGTCCTTATGACCATCCGTTTGTCTATCCAACATTCTGGCTGCCTTTTTGTCCATTACTTCATCCTTAGATGTCATAAAGAAGAAAACAATTACATCTTTCCTGTCTGCTTATCTGACTATCGGCCTGTTCGTGCTTATGTTCTTCTATACATCTGTTTATCTACTTCACAGTCTGTATATTTATCTGTTCGTATTTTCCCCATGCATCCTTCTGACGTACTCATCAGTTTTTATAGCCGTCAGTCCATTCATTTATCTGTTCGTCCTTACTTATATGTGTTTCATCTATTTAGGTATCCGCCCATCAAACGATCTATCCATCCGTTTGTCTGTGTATTTACCGTTATTTCCGATTATTTGATTGTTTTTTAGCTTGTCTATCAGTCCATCCATCCATAAATCCATCAATTTATCTAACCATCAGTATTTTCATATTTCTGTTCATTCGTTCGTCCCTGGGTTCGTCCATTCTTCGGCTAATCAGCTGCTCAGCACTATTTCGAAAAAAAACTGACTACAGAATAAACGTTGACCGCATATTTTTACATATAGTTGCCATACATTATCAGGAGCTGCAGGGTTAGGAGGGTACACTATTTTAACCCACTATGAGCCATATTGGCTACATTTTCATTCACGAAAAGTGCTATTCAAAAATATATCATTGTAGACAATGGGCTCAATGAAATACTGTCGCATGTGCAACTCCCCCCAAAAATCCCTACCGGAACAAACTGTATTCGAGTCGTTACTTTTGTGCTGAGTATGGAAGCTGCGCATTAATTGCGAATGCTGTGTCGGCACGTAACAGTTGCATAAATTCAAAAGTACAAAACCAAAATAAATATTTTAACACCGCGCAAATTATGTGAATGGCAATAAAATGTAATTTTAAGTGCGACTACAAAATTTAGAGCTTAGCGCCCAATGCTTTAATGCGCCCAAATTTGCATATGGGACGCCATTAAAGCTGCCAGCGGTGGCAAAGTGCGACACGAGTCGTTCGGCAAGGCGGCGCGTGCCATAAAAATAACAAACAAGCAGACAATTTAAACAAAAACTCCATTTATTGCGACAAACGAGATAATTCACTTTACTGCATGTGGCCGCCTCTTTGACTGACACTGCTGACAGACAAACTGAATGCAAATTTTTCGCCAATGCAGCAAGTTTAACAGTTAAGTTTAGTTTAATTAAATTTCACGCGTCTAATTTGGAGACTTCTAAGTGTTAGTTGTCTTCATAGTATCAACTTTTTTGATTTTGAAGAGTTTATATATTTTCATTGAAAATACAAGAATACATAAAAAATAAAAAATAATAAAAGAATACATAAAAAATTTAAATTATGTACAAAATTTTAGAAAAAAATTTTTGTATGTATAAGAAATACAAAAATATATTTTAAAAATCACATACAATAGCAAGTTTCTTTCAAAAATGATTTTCGCGCCACGCCACAAAGTTATGCAACAAATTTCTACTCGCTGCACGCACAAAAGCAGCCGGAAGCTACAAAAGTCGTGTAGCCATGGAGAATGTTTCGAAATGCAGAAAAGCTGTTGGCGCTTTCTCAAGTTTGTTGTTGATATTTGGCACTTACACCATCAAAACCAATAAACAAGCGGCGCGCAGTGTTGAAGTGGCTGCCTTACAAACTTCTTCACTCTCACTGCCCACTGCTCACTGTCGCTTTCATGCGTTCGTCCCATGCAGACAGAGACAGCTGTGCAACATTTTCATGCTGCGCAAAACACAAAACACAACACTGACACACACACACAAACACAATTTAAAAGTAACACATTGGGAAAGCGCAGAGAGCGCAGCAAATCAACACACGCGTAAATTTTGGGCCAAAAGTTGAAGCACGCCACAGCGAACATGAAAATAGGAACAAGACAAGACGGAAGAAGAAGAAGATAAGACGCTGGAACATGGAGCGCAGCATATTTAAGCAGCGCAAGAAAACGGCAGCCGTCAAGTGGCGCCGCCAGCCATGTCGACCTCGTGTGCGCAGTGTTGCAGCAATTCGTGCAACATGCAAAACTTTCGCCCTCGAGCAGACACGACGAGTTGAAATTCATAAACTCGACAACGCGACAGTGAGACGCTGAGCTGCTGCTGCAAAATGCTGGCTACGAAAATATTTAAATATTTTTTTTTGTTTTTTGTCAAATACCACAGCGAGCGAGAGCTAATAAAAACCACAGCAACAAACAAATTACGAATTTTTTTGCAACTTTTGCTTTTGCCACAGAAAGTGAAAACGTTTGGTGGAATGAGAAAAACCGCCACTTGTTTGTTGGTTTTGAATGAACATTTAAGCAGCTTTTCCGCAAAGACGACTTCTTTAAATAATATTTTAACACTCTTTAAATTCCTTTGCATATTTCATAGAAATGCAATTTCACAATTTTTGGTTTTTTGTTTGGTGAAAAAAAAATAATGAAAGCGCTCGCTGAAATGTTGTGATATAAGGTTGAAAAACGCAAAAGAGAGAAGAGAGAGAAGAAAATTCCACTTTGAAAATTGAACTTAGATTAAAAAAAATGCGCTCAAATAAACCTAAAAGTATGCCGTGAAAAATGCACAAGGAAGCTGAGCTGTTAGAGAGGAGTTTTAAAGTCTTGGTTTAAAATAATCTTGGAAAATAATCTATTTCCAAAAATGGCAAAATGAGTCCAAATACGCCTCAAAGTATGCAGTGAAAGAACATAAAGCAGCTGAGAGCATGCAGCCAAGCAGGAGATTTTAACCATTTAAACCAAGTTTCCATAAAATGGACCACTGCCATTTCTCAAAGAATGTCGAATTTATCAAGAAGCCAGTGACACACATAGTATTTAATTTTGAGGGGTTTTGCGACCAACTTTTGAGCCAAACATTATTTTAAACTATATTTAGTGTAATATTTATTTATTTGATATTTATTTATATTTATATATTTTTCAATTGAAATTTTTGTGTTTTGGGGGTTTGAAGCCCTAAAACCCCCTGTGCGACTTGAAGAAGCCGTCAAGTAGGAGTCTTTGAAAAATAAACAAATCTGGTTTCCAAATATCTCTCACGGAAGAACATAAAGAAGCTAAAATCGAGTTGGCCAGAAAAAGTCCTTGAAAGGTAAACTCGGTACTCATAAAATGCGCCCAAATATACCTCAACAGATGCTATGGAACAACATAAAAAGACTGTGATCGTGCAGTCAAATAGCAGTCTTTGTACATTAAACAATTTCAGTTTACATAATAAGTGCCAAAGTATCTTTGAAAATTTTCTCTGGAAGTACACAAGAAACCTAAAGAGTCTTTGAAAATTAAATATAAAATATTCCTCAAAGTATGCTATGAAAGAAAATTAGCCACGTTTCCTTGAAAATCAAACTAGGTATCCATAAAATGCTTCTACACATCTCTCAAAGTGTACTAATGAAAATACATAATAACGAAAGTACAAACATCGCAAACTTTTGGGCGCACATGCAAGCTGATTGAGAACTGTTTGAGCTGCTACCGATCAGCAGTTGCGTCAGTTCGAATATGAATGAAGATGCTTCAGCGAAAACTGCTTTCAAAATCTGCTGATCTCCTTCGCAGGAGATAATTACGCCTCCAACTGAAGGAACAGGTCAGAAGAAAATCGGGCAGAGATCGAATCGAAATCTGTTAATGAAAATCTGAAACAAACCAGCTAAGTGTGTAGTTTAGTCCAAAGCTTAGTAGTTGGTCAATCTACTTCGATCATCTTACGCTCCCAGTTTTTGCTCAATTTATCAAATTCTTCCCGCACCTCTAATCGCCAAGGTGTGCCATTACCAGTGCGAAAATGCCCCCTTCCCCCTTAACAGACATTAAAATTCCCGCCAGCGCTTCAAACATGCAGCAGACCTTCAGACGCTACGCCTCACTGCTGTGCCCACCGTCGCACTCACACTGTGAAAACCTCCATAAATATTACATTTGCCGTAATTTATGCTCACGATTCGACGACGCCACAGCCAGAAAGTATGTAAGTGCAGAAATCTGTTGTTCATTAATCATTCGCCTCGTGTCGCGCTACTTTTTCGCGTGGGCGTTCAAAATCCAATTGCGTGACTTCACAATCTATTTCCGGTCTAACTGCATACACACGCACACACACACACGCGTACAGGATGTCGGGTTAGTATTTTTATTGAGCACCGACATTTTTTTCCTTACTTGCCTTGCTGTCGCCTGCCTTGTCGTTGATGTTTATGAATTTGATTTATGAAAACGGTGCGGCGCTGTATTTGGCGCTCATAGTCGCAACGCTTTTTGTTTTATGTTATTTCTGTCGGTATTTGTCGCTACGTGGCTGTGTGACAAGCGCTGCCGACGACAACGAAATTCAAAAGGATATCAGCAAATTGACATTGACGAATTGGCGGCTTGATGTGGCCATTGGTGTGGGTTGGTGATGTGGCCATTGTTGGCGTGAATTGAAAAGGCCAACAGCAGGGAAATGTCGTTTAAGGCCGCTGAAAGAGCGATGAATAGGAGATTAACTTAAAAAGCGAGTATCGTATATTATAAAACTTATGGGAATGTAATTTATTTAATTTATTTTATATTTTATATTTCATGTTTTATGTTTTATGTTTTATATTTTTTTATTTTTTATTTTTTATTTTTAATTTTTAATTTTTAATTTTTAATTTTTAATTTTTTATTTTTTATATTTTTTTTATTTTATATTTTATATTTTATATCTTATATTTTATATTTTATATTTTATATTTTATATTTTATATTTTATATTTTATATTTTATATTTTATATTTTATATTTTATATTTTATATTTTATATTTTATATTTTATATTTTATATTTTATATTTTATATTTTATATTTTATATTTTATATTTTATATTTTATATTTTATATTTTATATTTTATATTTTATATTTTATATTTTATATTTTATATTTTAGATTTTATATTTTATATTTTATTTTATTTTATTTTATTTTATTTTAATTTAAATTATTTTATTTAATTTTATTTTATTTTATTTTATTTTATTTTATTTTATTTTATTTTATTTTATTTTATTTTATTTTATTTTATTTTATTTTATTTTATTTTATTTTATGTCCCACGGCCTCTCTCCCCCCACATACCGCGCGAGTTGGGGTCCATTACTACTGATTTTTTTAAATTTTATTTTATATTTTTTATTTTATTTTATTTATTTTATTTTATTTTATTTTATTTATTTTATTTTATTTTATTTTATTTTATTTTATTTTATTTTATTTTATTTTATTTTATTTTGTATTTATATTTTTATTTTTATTGCATTTTTATTTATTTTATCGCATATTGCAAGACTTTGAGTATCTTCTACTCATGCTACAAATTTATTTTAAGAATTTTCCAGTTCTATCTAAAATGCCTTTTACTTTCTTTACAATATTTTCTTCGAACAATAAAATGCATATTTTTCCGTTTTATTTCAGCCGTTCATACTTTAATACGTCTTTTTATTCAGAAACAAAGCTCCATATTTTCCCGCAACAAAAACTCCAAGTCTATAATCTTCCATCTCATCTCTATTTAAATGAGTTTAAAAAGGTTCAATCCATAAATGTGGCCATCAGTTTTTCTCCCCTGAACAAAATCGATGACATGAAAGTGTGTGCGTTGCATGGTGGTTTTTCCGAACGGAGTTCATTCAAGGCCCCCTTCCAGCTGCCACACACACGAGTATCTGTTCGCCTATGGCACATGCAGTTGTTCGTTTGGACAAATGGAAATGCGCCACACCAGCACTCACCGCCGCCAGCCAAAAGGGGCGCCGAATGGGCCGCTCCGAGTGGGAGCGTGCTGCATGCCAATGCACATCGAAAGCCGCATATTATTTCACTTCTAATCCCATTCAATTAGAATTGCTAATCTTTCTGAATGGGCGCTCGTTTGCATTAAATAATCTTCATGGTTTTCCACCGCCACTGACAGCGCCGCACTGCGTTCGTTTGCGTTTGCGGCCGGGTTAGAATACAATCATAAAGCGGCAACGCTGCAACCAATTCTGCCGCTTTTAGCCAAACAAACAACTCCGACGCGGCGAATGTCTTTCGAGCCGCTTGCACCATTTCTATGCTAATGGCCAATGCTATTTATTAATGCGCGGCAGTTGGCATAATTGTCCGCTCTCGCTTCTCTGCGAGTACGAGCGGCAAATTCAATACACAACACGCAACGCGGCTCTGCGTGCCTGGCCAAATAGTTTGATTTCAATTTTCTGGCCAATGATTAACGGCCGCCGAAGGCACGGAACGTGCGAAAAAGGTCGCTGACACCAAGTGTCGCACTCGCGGCGACAACGCATTGTTGCGAACGGCAACGTACTTCTCGCATTTCGCTTGGGCCATTTGTTGGCTGCTGGCTATTCGAAGAAGATTAGTTGTAATAAAATCAGCTTTAACCCTCAGTAACAAAAGTTGGATTTTAAGTTCTTTTGAAAGGGAATGAAGACAGGAAGGAGAGGAAAAAGTTATACATCGCACACTTAGGGAGTTAAGTTAGCCATGGTCGACTTAAGGATCACGTTAACAATTACTAGAGTTGTTGTTGTTGGCAACTAGAGTGTTAATTAAAAACCAAACTTCCCAGACAAAGTCAATCAATATTTTGCGATTTCTTGCAACTAAGTTATAATTTTATTCCAAGGAAAGTCATAGATGAAATTTTGTTCAAGCAACACATTTTGAAGTCCTTTGAAAGGAAGTTAAGACAGAGCAGAGAGGAAGGTGTTCTCTTAGCACAGGAAATGGCAAATCTTCATATAAACTGATAGACCCGTGTCCAGGCTGGTGGCCAGATTCTTAGCAACCAGAAACCGCCCTCTGCTAGAAGATTTGTTGGAAGAAGTTTAGCCATTGTGCACTTAAAGTGTCACATTTGTCAGCAGACCTTTTTGGCAGTTCGACCGTTACTGAATAAATTTGATGACCCAAAAACTTCTCAGACAATGTCAATCATTATTTAGCGATTTCTTGCAACTAACATAAGTAAAGGAAAATTTCAAGTCAAATTATTTTTTGTTTCCAAAAATAATAAACTGATGACAGAAAGTTGACTTTATTCGAGACGAAAAGTATCACAATTTCCAGAAATCGTCAAAACTGCATCGGAAATTTAGGGTTCAGCAAACTTTTCGCGCGCCTCATTAGCTGCTGTCAACAGTCGGCAAAATTTTCAAGTTCTTGAAATTTACGACACATTTGATGAAGTTTGCGCCAGCTGAACTTTGGCAATTTTCGACGGTTAACACCTCACTCAGCGTTCTTTAGTGTAATTTGTAGCCCCCCTCCTCAAGCTCCTCCCGCCCTCGCTGTGATTGTCGATTTCGTTGCCCCACAACATACGATGACCCCAGTTTCCGCTCATTATTTTATTGCCATTGTTGCTTCTGTTGTTCTGTCACCATTGTTGTTGTTGTTTTTGTTGTTGTTGTTGTTTTTGTAACATGCTCTTTGACTTTGTCAACCCGTCGCCATCGAACTGCGAATGTCTGCACAAGTTCGCTAACAAGCTGTCAACTTGTATCGCATAAAATTTCGTGTACAACACAATTAGAGGAAAATGTTTTGCCGCTGGTTGCGTCGCATCACGTTTCGTCGAATCTTGCGGTGAACTGTGAAGACCGGTTGGCAACATCTGCCGTTGATATCACTTACATATAATGGCAGAGAGCGACATTTTTATAATTGGCTGTTGCTAAAAAAGAACATTTTTATATGCTTTGTACTCCTTTGGGAAGCATGGAAGGTAGTCAAGGCTTTTTGCTTTCACTCGATTGGCTGCTTTTATTTTGATCTGAGCTGAGCTTATGTCGTTGATTACAAGTTCTTTCTTCGCGTAGCGAGTTCAGGAATTTATATGACCTTAGCGATTTCATTCTAATGGCATTTGATTTTGTTTTGTCACCACATATATTTGTTAATTAAGTACTTTTTCAATTGAAAACTTGTATTAAACTAAAATTCAACTAGAAATCGCATGTTGCATTTGATTAATATTTTAACTTAAAAAAATTCCTATAAACTTCACTATCAAATGTGCATTAAAAAACTTTGTCATCTGGTATCTGGACGAATTCTAATTCCTCTTTTCCCCCATCATCCTAAAATTATGCAAACCTTCAACAAAGCAGCTTTAAACCGAGCCGGCACACATCACCACACCAATCTTAAAATAGAACAAAAAATCAATTTTCAGATTGCTTGAGGCTTCAATTGTTTTCAATTCTTGCTTGCAACAGTTTTGAGCATCTCCCATTCCCTTATTTCGACCGTTTGCTGTGCCCAGCATTCGCCAGCAAATCCGATTAAATGTGCACGCATTTCTTGCAGCGAGTTCGATCTTAAATTTCAATTATTCACGCATCACTTCAAGCCGACGACAAAGCTGCCAAGGCAAACAGTTGTGCACGGAAAGCCATAATAGAAATCAAACCATAAGCAATTCCAGCAACAGGGCCGCCAACAACAGCAACCTTGTCTGCTGGCCCCGAGGCGCTTGTTCCTGTGCATTGTATTTACCGATTCGGAGCAGTTTTATTTGAGCCAATGCGAATTTTAATGTCACTTCCCGTCAGTCTGCATAACCCGACAAGCCGCGGGCGGCTTAAGCGTTTATTTGTCTGCGCCAACAACACCAACCCGCCGTCTGGGCTGCGCTTTGTGTGCGACGGTTCCTTGGTGGCGCTTCTCGGGCAGCTCAAAGTGTGCCGAGAAATTTCCCAAGCTGCAAGTGTTCGCTTTTCTAACCCTTAAGAACGCATTGTAACATTTTCCGGTTTTTTATTGCGGAGATTTAAGAGGCTTGAAAGCAATTTGCAGAAATTTCATTTGAATTTAATTTGATTGAATGGCTCCAAGGACAGAGAAATTATATAATAAAGACGAATCTTGTAGAGTAATTTTAAAATTTCCTGAGTGTTTAGGAAAATGGTTTGGTTTTGCTGAGATGTAAGCAAAGCTGAATAGTTCAAAGAGTTAGAAGTCACTCACAGTTCGAACCATTAAAACGTTGGATTTCAAGCGCTACGATAAGTTATGGCCCACAAACATTAGTGCCGAAGTTGTGAGAATGCGAATGAAATGCAATAAACGTGCAACATGTATTCTGTGTTTGTTCTACATTTCAAATTAAATATTAGAGGACTTTGCTGGACATTTCTGAAGAGCCAAGTTATGTAATGTAATGTGATGTGATGTGATGTGATGTGATGTGATGTGATGTGATGTGATGTGATGTGATGTGATGTGATGTGATGTGATGTGATGTGATGTGATGTGATGTGATGTGATGTGATGTGATGTGATGTGATATGATATGATGTGATGTGATGTGATGGGATGTGATGTGATGTGATGTGATGTGATGTGATGTGATGTGATGTGATGTGATGTGATGTGATGTGATGTGATGTGATGTAATGTAATGTAATGTAATGTAATGTATTGTGATGTGATGTGATGTGATGTGATGTGATGTGATGTGATGTGATGTGATGTGATGTGATGTGATGTGATGTGATGTGATGTGATGTGATGTGATGTGATGTGATGTGATGTGATGTGATGTGATGTGATGTGATGTGATGTGATGTGATGTGATGTGCTGTGATGTGATGTGATGTGATGTGATGTTATGTGATATGATGTGATGTGATGTGATGTGATTAGATTTGATATGTTGTGATGTGATGTATTGTGATATGATGATGCTATTTGATGTGGTGCGATATGACGTAATTTAATGATGACAACACATCATGTCATGTGATGTAAGATTGGGCCTGAAAGCCAAACGCCTTCCATATTACTCAATCATTGGGACCATTGTATAGAGTGATTTACTCTTTTTTCCAGTAGGGGTTTTCTGACAGATAACGCTTGAGTCAAGTCAGTGTGTCATGGTATTTTTGTTCAGTATTGTATGTATGACTTTTTATCATAGAAAATGTTAGTCCGGTAAGGGGTCTACAATTGATTCAGCTGTATTACAAAAATTAACTTTACTTTTTTTAATTCTAAGCAAATGTAGTAGAAAGGCGAAGAAGTAAGAAGCCGAAGATTGTGAAAGGGGTTAGGGATCTTTACTCCTCAGGTACTTGGTTTCCTTTAGAGAACAAAGAAGACTGTTTAGATAAATTGTGACTTTAGCCAAGACAACACACTTTTTCGGCATCGCATCTGCCAACCCGTGTCCTTTGTTGTAACTCACATAACTCCAAAATATTTCCTTTATTTTCCACCTATTCAATAAAACCTTTCACAAAACTGTTCTCCATTCCTGGACATCCGCTTTAAAGCCCCAATTCCATGAAATGCAAATTAATTATTTACATCCAAAATTTGCCAAACCGACTTGAGCTCATCAGAGTTCCACTCGAGCACGCATAGTTTAATGATTTTAAGTATTCAAATGCTGCCGAGCATTTGAATTTATTCTGCCAATTACCGACCGCCAAACTAATCTCGAAGACGCGCAAAAATGCCAAAACTCTCCATTCAGCAGCCAACGGAATTTGGCCGCCGAGCGCTGTCGCCGCTTAATGACTGTCGGCTGGCAAGTGGCAGAAATCACTTTTGTGTGCCGATGTCGTTTTAATGAAGATCATAATTAAAGGAATCCTTTCTAAGGACAACTCACGCGCGTGCTGCAAATGCGCAATGCTGGCTTTTTCTGCTCGTCGTCAGTAGCCGATGTGTAAATATGCCAACGCAGCAGCAACAACAACGGCAGCAGTAACAAGGGCAACAAATTTAGACAGCGGCAACCAAGGTAGCTGTAAATATGCGGCATGCAGCTAATTACTTGAGGGCGGACTGGCACTGGGGCTGGTGACGGTGTGGTACCGCAAGGAGTCGCCTTGGCACATTGTGCGCCCGCACGACTTGGTGGCATCGCTTAACGATGTTATTAATGTGACAGCGCAGATGGAATCCGATGCAATGTTGCTGCTGTTGGATTTTTTATTTTTGTTGCGCCCAAAAACGCTTCAGGCGCAAAATGTTAAATGCAAAATGGGCAATGCGAACGCGAATAACTGAATAAAGTCGGCGGCCGCGGCCGTTTGTAATTAGATAATGGAACAGCGGCCGAACAGCATCCGCGACGGATGAGCGCCCGGTGGCCGGTCCGCGGTGTGTTGTGGTCGGTGCGTGTTTTCCGCTGCGCCGCCGTGTCTGTGTTTAATCTGACAACCAGCACATTGCGGCGATAGGGTTGCGCGGCCCAAATTAACAATGGACGCCGCAAGTACTTGTACGCGCGTTCGGCAGCGGCTTTTCTTGTGGCGAAGGCGTCCAGTTGCGGCCAATGAAATGGCTAAAAGCACAATGGGTTGTTGTTGTTGTGCGGATGGGTCGCGGTGAGCAGCCGAAGCGAAGGTGGGTAAGCGGGCGAGCGGAGATAACAATCAGCTCAACAGTGACGTGGGTTTGGCATTTAACGTGCAATGCTGTGACTTTTTAATTGCATGCAATAGAAATGTGAATGTGCCACATGTCAATGAGGAAATTAGGCGGCTCCCGGGTTTTGCGTTTTGCGCAGAACGAAAGAAGGAATATATATGTGGCAGTTTTAATTAAAATGATCTAAAGTGAAACATTTAATTGATGTCTAAATTAAAAATGTCACAAACATTTTGTGACAAGTTGTCTGTATTATGGCAGTTTTTGTTTTTAATTGTTTTTGTGGGCAACACTTTTCGTATTGTTTTTTTTAATTGTTAATTTTTTTGACATTTATTTTCTTTATGGTAAAAATTTGTATTTGATCGAATCAGGTTCCCAATTGTTTTGTAATTGTTTACATATATTTGTGGCATTTTCGAAGTGGCAGTTTTAATTAAAATGATTCAAATGCAGCCGCCGTGGCTCAGTTGGTTAGTGCGTTGGACCGCGAGTCGAAGGCAGCAGGTTCAAATACTGCCTGTAATAACACCTAAAAAAAATAACGGGAAAACTCGTTTTCTCTTTCGGTGGCTGTCCTCTCAGCTGGGCATGGCAAACCTCTGAGAGTAAAAATTGCTTATGAAAAAGCTCCCAACTTGCCGTTCGGAACCGGCATAAAACTGTAGGTCCCTTCAACCCGCGTACAAATTCACACGCACAACACGGGTGGTTGCGGGAAGCTAGGCCTTAGTCTCGCGTAAGCGGGCTGTCGTGCCAGTCAATTATTATTATTATTAATTGATTCAATGTAAAAAATTTAATTGATGTCTAAATAAAAAAATGTGACAAACATTTTGTGACAAATTTTCCCTATTACGTGTTATTACTATTGACAGGTTTTATTTGTTAATATTTTTAATGTAAAATTTATTTATATTGTTTTTATTTTTCTTGTTTTATGTTTTTGGTATTTGTTTCTTTATGGTAAACATTTTTATTTGATCGAATCAGGCTCCTAATTGTTTTATAGTTAAGTTTTGTTTGCTTGTGAAGTTTTATCAATTTTCAACTGTTGTTAGGTAGCTCGTTTGGCACATTTTCTGACATTTTTTCATATTCATTTTTATGTTAATGTTTGTTTTCTTTATTGTAAAAATTTTAGTTTAGGAATCAGTTTGCTAAGATAATTTTTTAGTAATTGTTTATTTTGCGCAAAAATTTTTTATTTATTTTGTCAAAACTAGTTTCTATTTTGTTTTTTTAATTGTTTATATTTATTAAATTTGTTTTCTTTATTATAACAATTTTTATTTTACGGAATCAGGTTTCAAATTTGTTTTCAATCGTTGCTGTTTGTAAAGGTTTTTTATTTGGTGTAAGAACTCTTATTTTTCGAATAAAGTTTTTATTAAAACAGTTTTATCGAAACAAGTTCCTAAGTACTGTGTTTTTTTCAATTATTTATATTTGATATTTTTTTTTACTGTGACATTTTGTATTTCATCAGGTTTATAATATTTCACAATTGTTTTTTACATTTTTATTAATTGAATTCGATTCTTCATTCTGTGAACGCGGACGCATATTGTGCACGTCGTAAACAAATAAAGTTTTTCGGAGTATAAAAAAAATCGCAATATTGTTTAAATAAGAGACAGAGACTCATAACAAATTGCACTGATTGCAAGGCCACTCACTTGCCGTGTAATCAATCTGTGTTTTAAAATATTAACAAAAAACCAAACAAGAAAATCAAAACAAAACAAAACAAGCAGTGTCCACCATGAGTGTGCAGCACTCTCCCCCTTGGGAGAGAACAAGATCTATGAGTGAGTCAAAAACTCAGTCACTCAAAAATTTGCCGTTTGAGGATATTCCGCGCGCGAATGATGCACAAAGGGGACTAAAGGAAAAAGGGGAAAAGCAAGCAGTTCTCAACGATAATGTTCGCTCTCCTCTATTAACTTGGAGCTCACAATGTAAAACTCCTGTTATGAGCACATCATCTTGCGTGAGTACTACCGGTATGCCAACAACGACCACAACCAACACAACAACAACAACAACACCTGCTGTCTCCTCAACTACATCAACAACAACTTCAACGAACATGCTGCTATCTACTCGCTCTGCTGCCCTCATATCGTCACCCATGCAAAAGGAACAGGCACTTACCACATCACAAATTCCCAAAAGAGCACGCAACTCACCAACTAAACAAACTATGCCCGCCGCTAATAAAAAACAAAAAACAGCAGTATTGAGTCAAAGCAAGTTGTCAAACTACTGGCTGAGTGAAATCTCCTCATCAAATAAATTTGCGGTCTTAGCTACTGATGATAAAGATGCCAATGATGGCAACGAAAACCAACTAACCACTACACAAACAACAATAACAGACAGCAATAAAGGAACAAAAACAATGAACAAGCCGCCTCCTATTTATGTTCAGGGCGTCGAATGCATAAAAACATTGAAAAATGCGTTAAATGCAGCAGCAGAAAATGCGTTTCTCCTGAAAGTTCTACCAAATAATCATGTTCGTGTCCAGGCTAACGATTTAAAAACGTATAAACATATACATGAAATGCTTAAGGGGGGTTTCTACCTTGTGCGTTTAAAAAAATCCAATTTTTTTTTCATGCATTTTTGGATTAATACATGATTGTAGAATACGCTCCCAAAATTTGAAGTTGAAATCTTTCGAATTACGGAAGCAATTTATCGAAATAGGTAGCGGTGTCGAGCGCGCCGACCTGCTGAAGCAAAACTTTGAACGCGTTTTTCTCAAAACTACATTTTTTGACCTGGCGGAAGTGATTTAGGCCACACGAGTTGAGCAATAGCTACGAAATTTTAAACAGTCATTTATCAAGGTCTTAGCTATGGCACGAACTAGGATCTTCAAGAAATAATAATTTTTTTCTCATTGAAAATAGAAATTTGTATTGAAAAAAGTAGGTAAAAATTTAATTTTTTAGTCAAAATCGCATATTTCCTTCATTTTTCATTTTTTTTTTTAAATCCTAGTTCCTGCCATAGACAAAAGGATACAGAATAAGAAACAATTTCATTTTTGTGTTTCACGTCATCTCAAACAGCGGCAGGACTTCCGTGAGTCAAAAAGTCCTTCCGCCATTGCTCGATGGCCCCCTCCCCCCCTTTGCATATTTTATCTTGAAACTTTTTTTACTTGTACAATAAACATATACCTACATCTGAAAAAATTTTCCAGTGTTTATCTTTAAAACCTTCCCATCAACAATTTTTCAAAAAAACATGTTTTCTCGGCCGCACAAGGTAGAAACCTGCCTTAAAGAAAAAGGGACGAAACTCTATACATTCAGACCAAAAAATGAAAAAGGTTTTAAAGTCGTTCTACGGAACATGCATCCTTCTGCTGATCAAGACGAAATTAAAAGAGAATTGAATAAAAAAGGCCACAAAGTTCTGAACATATTCAATATAACACAAAGGACAACAAAAAAACCACTACCCCTATTCTTCATCGAGCTGGAAATCAACACAAACAATAAGGACATCTACAGGATAGACAAACTAATGCACTGCATAGTGACATTCGAGACACCTCATCATAAACGGACGATTGCACAGTGCACTCAGTGTCAAAAATACGGACACACAAAAAACTATTGCACGATGGACCCAGTATGCGTCAAGTGTGCTGGTAAGCATTTATCAAGCGATTGCAAGAAACATGACGGTACAGTTAAGTGTGCTCTGTGTGGAGGTAATCATACTGCCAACTACAAAGGCTGCGAAATATATAAAGCCTTAAAAATTCAAAGATTCCCACCCCTACGCACAAAAGAACCTGAAACAAAAAAAGTAACTGACACAACAAAAATGACAAATGTAAACTCTGCTCAGTCAATAATAACACCTGGCATAAGCTATGCGCAGGCAGTAGCATCCTCAATAAGTAAAAACCCGGAGCAAGAACGCACTAATAATTCTACTGACACTAAAGACATCGATGAATTAAAAGACATGGTAAAATCCCTAATTAATCAAATGAACAATATGATGAATATAATAGCAATGTTACTTAAAAATTTAAATGGACAAAAATAGAAATCTGACAATCTTAATATGGAACGCAAATGGACTAACACAACACTACAACCTAACTGAAACAGAAATCGACATTGCACTAATTGCAGAAACCCACTTCACAGATAACAGTTACCTCAACTTTCCTGGATATCAGTTATATGCCACTAACCACCCTGACGGAAGAGCTCATGGGGGAGCTGCGATAATTGTAAAAGCCAATATTAAACACACTCAACAGCTACCGTATAAAATGCCACATATACAATCATCGACTATAGAAATTAATGACAAAAATGGACCAATATTAATTTCTTCCATCTATTGCCCACCCAGGCACATAATCACGACAGAACAATATGCTGATTTCTTCAAGACGCTAAACAATAGATTCATCATTGCTGGAGACTGGAATGCAAAGCACATTGACTGGGGCTCAAGGCTGACAAATAAAAAAGGACGTAACCTGATTAATGCGATTGATAAAACCAACTGTAAGTTTCTAAGTACGGGAGAACCTACTTATTGGCCAACCGACATAATGAAAACTCCTGACCTAATTGATTTTTGCATAACAAAAAATATAAAGTCACACCATCTTCAGATTAAATCGTGCTTTGATTTGTCATCTGACCACTCGCCGCTGATACTTGACTACACAGCTGAAATTGTACCCAAGGACGTAAAACCTCAAATATTCATTGACAAGACCAACTGGGATATGTTTCGACAACATACTGAACAGCACCTGTTACAAAGACTTTCATTGAAATCGCAACTTGATATCGAGCGTGCCATCATCTTTTTTAATGACATCATTTTAGACGCAGGAATGAAAGCCACACCGCTGCAGCAACCAAATTCATATAGATCTCATTCGGACAAAGCAATCAAGAGGCTAATTTTAGAAAAAAGGAGGCTGAGAAAACAATGGCAAGTAACCAGATCACCTGACGACAAACGAAAATTAAATGCAGCAACAAAAAACCTAAAGGCTAGTCTTAACGAAATGAGAAACCAGGAAATAGCGAACTATTTAATGTACTTGACACCCACTCAGACCACAAATTATTCGCTTTGGAAATGTACTAAAAAGCTGAAAAAGCAAATCAGACACCAGCCACCGCTAAGGAAAAGTGACAACTCGTGGGCTATCACCAATGACGAAAAAGCAAAAACACTAGCAAAATACTTTGAAAAGGTCCTTTCAAATGATGACGACAGGGAAATTAAGCCATGCAATGACAACATAAATACTGACTTATCCACTAAAATACGGAAAACAACGACGCATGAAATAGAATATTGCATTAAAAAGAGGATTAAGCATAAACAGGCTCCAGGTTACGACATGCTAACAGGCAAAGCATTAGCCGAACTACCACTCAAAGGATATATGTTCATAAGAAACATAATTAATGCTATGTTTCGAATGCAATATTTCCCAAAAGTATGGAAAGTGGCGGAAATCATCGCGCTTCCGAAACCAGGAAAGGATCCCACTGACGTAGCATCTTATAGACCAATAAGCCTACTACCGACAATATCCAAGATTGCAGAAAAGCTACTACATGATAGACTCAGCGAAATACTTGACAAAAAACATGTAATACCTGACCACCAATTTGGATTCAGAAAAGAGCATTCTACAATACAGCAGATTCATCGCATAACAAATAAGATCATGACTGATTTCGAAAATAAACGTTACTGTGTCGCTGTGTTCCTAGACGTAGCAAAAGCATTTGACAAAGTATGGCATAAAGGACTATTATACAAACTGAGCATGATCTTACCACTTGACTATTACCTCATCATCAAAAGCTATATCAGTGACCGTACCTTCTACATCAAATACAATGACAAGTACTCGCATATTCACTCGATAACAGCAGGAGTCCCACAAGGTAGCGTTCTAGGACCACTGTTATATGTTTTGTTCACTTCAGACATACCAAAACCAGACAACGTAAATTCGGCTATTGCTACTTTTGCTGACGACACAATTTTATTGGCTTCCGACAAGAACCTAGCAGTTGCTACGGAAAAACTACAAAAGTACACCGACGCAGTTAAGAACTGGTTTGACAAATGGAGTTTGAAAATAAATGAGGACAAGACTGTTCAAGTGATATTTACAACAAAAACAAAATACACAGGCGCTCCAATAAAAATCAATGACAAAAATATAACCATAGAACAAACAGCAAAATATCTTGGTATACATTTGGACTCAAAACTGCACTGGCACTACCATATTAAACAAAAAATCAAACAGATAAAAGAGAAATGCAGACAACTTCACTGGCTTTTGGCTAAGAGATCTAAACTCAGTATTGACAATAAACTGCTGCTATATAAAACAGTTATTAAACCAATTTGGCTATATGGACTGCAAATATGGGGAACTGCTAAGAAGACGCACTTAACAAAAATACAACGACAACAATCAAAAATCCTACGTATAATAACACTATCAGACCGTTACACTACAAACGCCGACATTCATGAAATGCTAAAAATATCAACAGTTGATGACGAGGTGAAAAAAGTAACAACAAGGCATTTTGACGTACTTAAAAAACACAAGAACACAGAAATCAACTCACTCTTGCAACGCGAAAACCAGACAAGACGACGGCTAAAAAGGAATCGACCATGTGACCTATTGTCCCTAAACTAAAAATCTGTTACCTAAATATGTATTAAGAAACAATTGTAAATTCCAATCCTGACTGTATCGCTCTTGGCACTGGCCTTATTGTGATGTTTTTATTGATCTTCCTACCTAAATGTTTAACCAAATACTTGATGTCAACGACAGTTGTATAAATAAATGGGGAATGAAAAAAAAAAAAAAAAAAAATTAATTGTAAACCTTTTTAGCGAAAACATTTCTTTCAGTTTATTTCAAGTTTCAATTTAATTTTTTAATTGTTAATGTTGGTTAAATTTTTTCCTCAATGTAACAATTTTCATTTTGTGCAATAAAGTCGCAAATTGAACTTGTTATTGTAGTGATAGAATAATAACGCACACATTATACTGACTTAAAATCGCACAAAAGCCCCACAGCCGCTTTTGATGCGTAAATGGCTTTAAAAAAACAACTAACCGGAAATGGCATAACAACGCGAATGAAACAGTCGCCGAACGGATATCTTCATTTGTTCGATTGGGCTTAATTCAAATTACAAAAAGCGCAACAAAAGCAGCAACAAACTCAGCAATTAGTTAAAAACCGCCAAACAAATAAACAAACGACAATGTAACAATAACAACAACAAACCATTATCTACGCACAACAATTAAAAAACAATGAACCATCGCTGACTGCGTGCGCCACTGACTGACTGACTGAACCGAACCGAACTGAACTGAACTGACGCCGCAATTTGACGAATGCGCCAAACAGCAATGCAACAATGCTAATTGCAACTAATTGAAATATCGGGGGCAATGGAACAAGCAATATTTATTCTGCAACATTAACAACAATGCACATTGTAGCATTTACATTTACACAATGCAAAAGCATATGCAACAAAAATAACAACAACAATAACATCAAATAAAATTTAAAATATGCAACGAACGCCGGTTTCGATGTCCATTGGGGGCGCGGTCGATTTAAATCGAAATATTGCCGCACAATATTGCTGCAACTAAAATACTGCAACAACAACAATTGCAATATTGCCATGCACAATTGATGACATTGAAATTGCATGAATGTGGTTTGTTGTTGTGCGACAAATATTGACTGGCTGGCGGCCCACAGCAACATCCATCGCTGCGTGCCGCCGCCCGCATCAATTGAGTTATTAATTTTGTCCCGGACGCCAATCGGTTGCGGCTAAGCTGACAGCCAGTGCGGCGCCGATGCTCAATGCATCGACTGATTGACTGGCGCGTCGCTCGACTGCACTGCGTGCTGTGTTAATTGTCGTCTACTTGATGTGTGTATGTATGTGTGTGTGCCGAGCGGATTATTGCTTTTGTTGTTTTTAGTGAAAACATATTTGCAGTGTTTCCGTTTCGTATTAAAATTGATGGCTGCCATTAATGACTGTTTGTTGTTGCAGTTGTTTTGTTGTTGTTGTTGCGTTTATTCATAACTGCATTATGTGTGTGTGCGTGTGTGCTCGTTACAGAATATCTATAATGAGAGTAATGGATCGTCCCACTGTGTTCCTTTTCTAATTGTGTGAAATTAAATTCTGACCGATTAATCGGCTTTAGCAACGGTCAGATATGGCTACTCTATTCCTATCAGTATTTGGAATTTATTATTATCAGCTCTCACGCTGACGAAGGACAGAGTTAGGGAGCTTTCTGGGACCCAGTTGTAGGTTCGGACCACTCCTTCTAATTTTGTGGCGCGGTTGTATGGAGCCGAGTCACTGTGCGTAGGGGAAAAATCTATCTGAAATAAAACGACACTCATTTTCGAATGGGGTCCGCTCCTCATGTCCTGGTATCCTGGTATGCTTCTTTCGAATGGGCTCCAACTCTAGTGAGTTCAGTTCATTCAAGAGATTGTAAAATCCATTTCTAAATAGAATCGTCAAGTAGACTTACAATACCTTCAGAACATTCTGACTCTTGTACAGTGCATGGAAAAGTGTGCCACAGGATTTTACCAGAACTAAGGAAGATTTAATTAAGAATTAATTAAGCTTTTAACACTTTTGATACCTACTGAATGTCGTATAGCACTTACTTATATAAATAAAGATACAAATTACAAAATTTTAGTGTTATCTCCAAAATAATTTCCAATAATTTGCAGCGATATCAGGGAAAGTTTGTGTTCTAATTGAAGTCTACGAATTGGGGGCGCTTGATCAAAACCCTGTTTCTTTAACAATGGTTAAATAAAATCAAAAAGTGATAATTTTGTATTTTTTCATAAATATTAAGTAATTTTTCTGCAATTAAAAAATATTGATACAAAATTTATTTAACCCATTTTAAGCTAAAATTGTTCAAAAGTAAACTAGCTCTAGAACTCTAACAAAGAGGCAAATGTTTCATGATTAAAATACCAAAAAGTAATATCGAGACACATGGTAAAATTCGGTGTGGAAAGGGTTAAAGCACACATGTAAGAATATTAAACACCAGAATAGCTTAAACAAACAAATAAAATAAATATTTAGACTTAAAGGAATTATAAAAAATACTTTCCAACATTCTTTAAAGAGCTTTTTACACTCAATTTTCGCTCGCAAACAACATTAAATGGTTCTTGCACTGAATACGATTGGTTGTTGTATCGAATACCATACGCTGGGTTTTAATAAACGCTTAGAGCAAACAATTTTTATTTTCTTTGCTTTATGCAAAGTCTTAGCGCCGATTAAACGGCAACACTTTGCTGCAAAATGTTAAATTTCCAAAAATTTAACTTTTTGATTCGGCCCAGCATTGCCCCAGTTGCTGCGTGGTGCGCGCGCAAGTTAATTGGGTAATCACATTAATGGTCAGTGTTTTCGAAGTGCCGATACGCCGATACGCCGAGCGACATCTGTATTGCCTACTCGCGGCGCATGCGGCCATTTGCAGCGAACGTGCCGCGCAGACGAGCCGCGCGGCGTTGCTAATAGCCGACGCTGATAAGGCGTTAGACTGAAATTGCCAGGCAACGCAAACGCGCGCACACACACACACACACTTGTACGCATACTTGTACATTTGCAGGAAGACACACATGCAGCGCGCATATATAAGGCCCGATTGCTTTTATTAGATAATGGAATTTCAATGTAACAAATGTTCTACATGAAGCTGTGGGCTGCACGTACGCGCAGCAACGAACCAAAAACGCCACAGCACAATCCACATTAAAATCGGCGCGCTGGGGCTGCTGCCAGCTGCTACAGCAGTGGTTGTGCTGGCGAATTTAAGCGCAGCAACTCGAGCAAAGGGGGTCGAAAAACATGGGGATTTCGTTGGCTCTAACTCATCGATACAGCCGCAGCGTACACATTAAAGCGCCCGACGCGTAGCGCCAAAAGTGAAAAATCGAACGTGTGGCGCGCAAACACACTTTTCGGTGCGATGCGGTGCATGCCCGAGTTGCTGCCACTTCATCAAACTCTCGACCGCTTGCAGTGGCGCACGCCCTCAGCAGCGCCCTCGATGCATGGGCGGAACGTGCAGGCGGGCAGCACGTGCCGCCGCTGCAACTCGCCCTTGCAATGGGTTGCAGCCAGCAGCCGGCGACCACCGCGTTGCACGTTAATTGCGCGTTGTTCGTGTGCTCCCATGTCTCACAAATCTTGCCCGCCACGCCACACACGCGCGCCGTGCTGAAATATACGAACCTGATTATCGAACACACACCAATTGTTGGTTGTTTGGTTGGTTCGAAACACCGAGGGGGCAATAAATTGCAATTGAGCCCGCGTTCGTTCCACGCCACTTTGCGCCGTCGTCGGTTTTCCTCTAATTAGAACTCGGCAAGTTGCTCATTTCTCAAACTTTATTGCCGTTTAATGGGCAGCTCGACTGCCATTAATTGCTTAAAGGCGTTTTATGATTTCTGCTTTACTTAAGCATTTCTAAGCGGCTGCCAATTGAAGTTGTTTATAGAATTTCAAAATTTTTGGTTTAATATATTTGGACGCAGCGGCAATTGTTGCTGTCACACCAACCGATTTCACAGCATTAAGCAATTAGACATTCCGCAAATTGATGGCAGACTTGATTGCTTCCGAAAAGTTGGCGCTGAGTTGGTGATATCTTTGTTATACATAGAAACTATTTTCGGTCTGAGGGGATTTGAAACAGTCGATAGACTTTAAATTGGAGAGCCTTTAGGAAATTTGAAAATACAAATTTAAAATAGTCGAACCCAATTCCACCCAATTCCACACATTGCCTCTATCCGTCAATTTCAATGATGCAAAATTTTTGCGCTTTGAATTCTATCATCTAATCCATTCAGCATCGGTTTTTAGTAAACATTCCAGCAATTCTTCTGCTTCTTCCTCTCTTTTAAATGTCCTTTCAAACAACTAATCAGATCTTCTGACCCACGCATAATATTTATTAGAATTCTATGTCCCCGGATAAAAGAATTATTTCAGAATTTGTGAGCATCCAACATAATTTTCTAGCCCAAACTTTCATAGCATGGGAAAATTTCTACTCAGAGTATTTTGGATTTCAAAATTAAACTTCATCCCAAAAGGGTTAAAGAATTTTTCTTATATACTATATTTCTTACTGATAATGTGCCCGATTTGTTCATATTCTTTCAACGTTTCCTCATCGTTCCAAATTAAATGCAACCAATTTCCCGCCTTGTTCCTAATTTTCGATGGCAACACTGCTCTCACTCTAATCGCTCGCTAGTGCAGCGCTACGAATTCGCCGCACTTTGGCATACTTTCAGGCTGGCTTCCGCCTCATCGGCAATCAGCTGTTCATTAGCGTCTCACTAGCGCCACGCTCTTCGTTTCGGCATTCGGCGCGCCGAAGAGTAGTGGGCGCCCGCAATTCAGCCGTTTGCTGGCTGCATTGCCACACATTGCACTCTTGCTTCGACGAAGCATTGCCAGCTCGAAAATGCTGCCAGCATGTAAACGGCTTCGCTGCTGTCGTGCTTCACTTCGAATCGCGAGGCGAATGCTTCGTTTTGGCCGCTGAACGGCGCTCTGCCGAATCACACAGATACGACGTTGGCGCAGCGAAGCAACGCGGCCGCCACATTGCGTTCGATGGCGAGTGCGAACGTTGTTGCCGTCAGTTGTTTTGTAAACACCGGTCGATGTTGATGGTTGAGTTCGGCTTTGTGCGTTTCCACGGTGCTTGACGTGCGTTTTTGTGCCCCCCTCTGCTTTTCATGTGTTTCGCTGCCCGAGTGTCGTCGAGTGTTTGCCATGAAGAAAATTCGAGCGCAAGAATGACCGAAAACGCGGCTTGCAGGCAACAACAACCAGCATGAAATCGAGCAGACGCAACTGTTGCGATTCGTGATTTGAAATTTGAACGTTGCTGGTGCTATTGTTTATTAAAAAGCAACAACAAAAAAACAAGAGAAATAAAATTAGTGCAACGCAGAAAGCGAAAAGTGTAAAACGAAACTCGGGAAATTTGTGAAAAATGCATTTGAAGCACAGTCGACAACAACAAATGTGCTGCGGCTGTTACGGCCAATGCGAATGTGAATGAAAGTAAAGTGTGCACAGGAAGAAAGCAAGAGAAAAGCAGAAAATAATCGAGAAGCGAAATTGCCAACGAAAAAAAGGTAGTGGAGTTGAAAGAAAACGAAAAATGAATTGATTAAAAAGCAATTAAGGGGAATAAAATCAATTAGCCACTAATGTGCGCAAATCAATTTCGCCACAAATCGACGCAGCAGATGCAGCCGGGCGAGCGTCGAAACGGCCTTTTGTGGCGCGTTCAACGTTCTCGGCGTCCTGAGCGCAGCGTCCACGACAGCGCCAGCCGCCACAGCTCTAACTGGCTCAACCGGTTTGCACAGCTGCCCGGAGCTGATGCTTGAAATGCTGCTGCGATCGGTGCTGGATACACGCCAAGTCACTTGCTGTACTCCCCCTTCTCCTTGTACCCCCCACTCGACTCCATTGCAGCCCGCGAAAACGCTGCTCCGTGCGCCCAGCTTTAATTGCCAGCAACGATTGTGTTCAATTGTGATTCCGTTTTCAAGCAGTTGTTTGTTGTTGTTACTGTCAGAGATGTGACGCTACGGCATTTTTATTTGCTGATTTATGGAAATATTTGATATCTATGCAAATATTTTTATGATAAAAAACAACATTCACATGCAAATTAAAGCTGTTAAAACAACAACAACTACAACCGAAGCAAGAGGAAACAGCTGAAAAAATTCAACTCGGCCATAACCGAAATTCTTGAGAACATGAATCATTGGAAAACTTGCCACTAAATGTATTCATAACACAAACACACACACACACGCACATGAGATCAGGTCAGATTTGAACCCACGCTTCGGCAGTGCTGCACTGCCTCAGGCTCCCAGCACAGCCCCGCGCGCCAAACCAGTTTTCGGGCGTCAGCGCAGGCTCACTGCCTCAGCCAAACGTCAACCCCAAACCAGCAGCCAAAAGCACCAACAACAACAACAACCACCACGGCAGCAGCTCCAAAAACTTAAACTCTACAAAACGAGTAAATAAAAGCAGCAGTAAAAATAAGTAAAGCAACAACGCGCACTCACAACGAAAACTTGTTTTGGCCAGTGTGTTTGTTGTTGGTGTTTTATTATTATTATTTTTTTCTTGTACTTTGGTGTATTTTGTTGATTTATTTCTTCGCCTTTGTTTGCTGCTATTCGGTTTCGTTCAGCACACAGCACAGACAACGCCAACTTCATCATTCTTATCGGCCCTGCGCCTCGCCGCCGCTTCTCGCTGCCTGCATCACACACTCTCATTATTTATGGCTACATTTACCACTTTACATCTTTAGTTGCTGCTCGCTGTCTGCCTTCCACTTCTTTAAATTGTTCCTTTCGCCCTCGTCCGTCCTCACGTCTGCCCAAGGCGACTCGAACTCCCCTGGCTGCGGCTGTGGCTGTACCGCATTCTGCACAGCTTCTTCTTAGTTGTGTGCTTCTTCTTGTTCCGTTTCTTATGTTTACTTTGTCTCCTTTGCGTGCCTTTTGTGTGTCTGTGCGGTGGCCGTCACGTGCGTAACATTTAAATTCAAATGGGTTTTGTTAATATTTTTAGTTAAAAAAATGTTCGCATGTCAAGAATCTGCGGCTTTCATACAAGTAAAAAGTGTGTAGTCATTTAAAAAAAAGTTCTCAAGAATCCATCAACACAAATGATAGAACCACAGTGAATGCCGCCCGCCTGGTCACTCTGCTTGTGTGTGCGTCTCACCCCTCTTCGGTTGGCACATTACGTTGGCCTCACTTGATTTGCTTTCCTACTTTGGCAATGTTCAATTTCGGCCCCAAAAAAAGCCAAGTAAATATCAACAAAAGCGGAATAACAAATCTCCGAAGCCGACACAAATTAATGGCTGTAAAATTGCTGGCTGGACGCGCAGTCGAAGCGAAGCGAGCGCTTCACATTTGTGGCATCCACATGTTGAGTGTTGCAAAGTTGTTCCCGTCGCGCCAAACCAAGAAACGTTGCTAATTAACGTGTTGATTGTTTCCCTTTGCTTGCAGAAATTATCACCAAAAAATATTCAAACGAAAATTTTAGTTAGTGTTGAAGTTGAAGCGAATAAATTTTTATGAAATAACAATGTTTTAAAAATTCTAACAATACGAAAAGTGCTAAATGTGAAATATTGAAATCGATTAGTGCTATTCACCTGGATACCTACGTCATATATACACACACACATACACACACGAGTGGATTAAAATGTTTGTTGTGCTGCGCTTCGACACAATCAGACAAGTGGATTACTAATGAACGAAAACTGGACTTTTTCAGCAGGTGAGTGCTAAAGGCAGCCAAAGGTGCCAATGAATTGGGAAAACAGTCTGAAGTGTCTGCAAAATGTGCTAATATTCAAATAAAACATGCACTAATGGATTCGTTTGTTATGAACACAAATTCTGGCATCGTTTTGACGCCAGTTCAGTGGTTTATCGTTTAAAGTATTTTTTAATAATTGTAGAAGTTTTGAAGGTTCAAAACCCTGTAAAATATTTGTTTCTTGCAATAATTTTAGGTGACCACCATGATTTCCAATGGCTTTCTCTCCCCTTGTTCAGTCCTCTCGGGGACATAGGGCATCCACAAGACATTGCCTTGTGTTGGTTACGTTAGTTGTATTTAAAATTGTATTGAGCTCAAAAGTTATGTATAGAACCTGCCTCCCCTCCCATCAAATGAAAATCTGTGGCATCACTGCTTGGGACGCACAATATTCTCTCCACTGCTCTGCTGAAGAATGAACTAAACTAAAGCTTTTGTCACATTCAATTTTCTCTGGCGAAATGTTTGATTTGATTTTTATTGATTTTTATTGCTAAATTTCTTAGCAGTAAATTTCTTCGGCTGTCTTCTAATGGAAGATGACAACACAGCAGACCTAAGTTTGCTGCGTTTAAAGCTACTTAATCTCCACTTGGCAAACAAAATAAACCTCCATTGTTATAAGCAGAATTACAAAATTGCAATTAATGACCCGAACACATTGATGACGGCAGCGGCACGACCGCATCTGTGAAAATATACATATTTCTATTTCGTAGGCAACAAATCAGAAACAATGCGCATTACTTCTTAAAAACTAATTTAATGGCGTTCTTCTTACTTTTTTAAAGAGGGTAAGGGTTTCAGCGTAAAAAAAACACTTGTTTTATGAATTTTTTTTGAAAGTATGGATTCATCAAATTTATTTAAACCTTTTGTACATTATTAAGCATACTTTTAAGAATATTCTGTAATTTTTTCAAGCAAAAATATTACAAAACAAGCCGGTGACAGAGCTTGCCCCAGAACGTCTTTGAAAAAATATAATTTGCGGTGTTCACTGTATCTTGGTCGGAAATTATCTGAAATCAAAAACCATTACAATTTAGTCAAAGTATTATCAAATCCTCCCCCCAACGTTCTCCGATTATTTTTTTGTCATTAACAAATTTTTGGTGGCCATCTAAAGTGTAAATTTCTATTTTCCACGAAAAATTCCGCCATTTTGTGGGTGGGAAACCTCCTTAATGTAAAAAAAAATTTTTTTTACTAAACGTTGGGGGAGGTATTTTATATGTAGAAAATGTGTACCAAGTTTCAAATGAATCGGTTTAGAAGTTTTAAAATGACAGTGAACATGGACTTCGAAAAAGTAGTTTTGAGACCAGAACAATAGAAGAGAATAAGCTGTATACCTGCACTAAAGGACAGGGGACTAACTATAAACCATAGCATCAATTTTGAGAATATATTCTTGAAATGTTTACAATAAGATAAGACAACAAAAAATTCGATTTTTCGAAAGTACTTACCCCCCTTAATGTACTTTGAACTACAATGAAAAATTTGTTAGTATTTCAGTTAAAATTTATTGCAATGTGTTCGGGCCATAAAACCTTATTTTTCAATTTACATTTAATGCTCAACAAAAAGTGATGATTTTTCGAATTTTGAATATTTTTTATTTTTATCTTTAAATCAAAAAATAATATAGATACTTACTGCCTATGAGATTTAAGTTTTAGTTGAAAACTTCTATCGATAAAGTGAAACCCCATGTAGAGCAGATAAAATGTTAACCTTAGCTTAGGACTGTTGTTTGAAAGACGCAGTCAAACATGAGTTACGATCTAAAAAGTCCCACTAACGCACAGTATTTTTTATAAGAGATCAAACAATACAAAAGTGTTGTCGTATTAGAGTTTTAATCAGGAATACATGAAAATTCTTGAAATACAAAACATAAGGATCTCCAAATTCAAAATTCTTAAACAAAGTGTTTTTGTTACTGTACAAACAAATTTAAACTTCAGCAAAAAGATCACCACTGGTGGCGGTGTTTAATAGCACCAAACAATAATAATAAGGTGCAGTATATTCATGATTGAAATCTATACATGTATTTATAATAAATTCCTGGTCATCAAATTACAAGCTATCAAAATCTGTTATTAATTCATCATATCACATTTCAACATTGATAGTGGGTAAGTTATAAGAGTTGAACTTATCACGTTCAACATTGATTAAGACATTAGTCAATATATTCCATTTAAATCATAAATTGTATGAATTTTATAAGCACTTGAATCACAAGGTTCGCTAACTTCTAGTCGCAACTTGTTGTTTTTATCGATAATAAATAATAATAATGTTCGATAATAAATAAATTATCAACATTCCACTGTTTACTGCTTGCAGCCGTGGATGAGTGGTGAACTTGAGGGTCGAGGTTTGAATCCTGTTTCTGTGGGAAAGGACATACCTCTGAGAGTAAGCTAATTGCCTATGAAAACATTCTAAAGTCACCATGCAAAATGTATTAGAAAAGCACCGCTGAGGAAACTATGAATTTAATTGAATGGCATCGATTTAATAAAATCAAATTCGGATGTTTGCGGAAGTTCCAACATGAAAAGCACAATCGCAGTGAAATATTGTCACATAACCCTGATTTGTACGCAAATTGTTGTATCGTAGGAGCAATACTTAGTATCCCAATGAACCAAAACAATCTGAATAATGCAAACAACCTGGACGCATATGCCACACAACTGCCCAACTCCTAGTTTGAGGTGCTTTCCCGTTGCAGTTGTCCTCTCTCATTTAATAAAGTAATAAATAAAATTGCGTCAGCGCCATCGTAAACGCGACAAAAAGTAATGAACGCATTCAAAAGTTCTCAGAGATCTATTTTTACGAGCAACAGTCACATATAGCAGAACTTGGCTGGCCGCTTCCACTGTCTGCAGGCGCTGCAACCGCACTGCCGTCGCCATCGTTGAGTTATTAATTTGAACGTGCACCGAGCAACGTCGAGGAGTAAATAAATAATTTGAGTTGCGCAAACGTTGATAAATTTTCAATAAAATGAAATTGATTTCTCAATAAAATACTGACGAGTGCATGAGTCGCACACGCGAAAGGGGGACGAAGCCTTCAAGTGAGCATTGCTCGAAACGTTGCGAGTAAGCGTTCCGAGAAGCGACCGAACGAACATCATAATTTAATATTTGCTTGGCTTCGCGTTTCGTTTCGTTACCCGCTTTTGCTGTTTGCAGCTTTTATCGGCTATCAACCGCTAAACGTTGAGTAAATATGCTCGCGCACACACCTTCGCCTTATCGCGACTACTTGGCCCAAGTATCTGCCCGATAGAGGAAATCGCGTCTGCTGCTTTTTCTGTTCGAAGAAGTAATAAGCACTGCGACTTTGAATTTTTTTCCCCCGCACCGACTGTTATCGGCTTCCGCTGTCACTGTCGCTGTCGGCCCCACTGTGCCTGACGCCTTTGCTTATTGATTTTTGTGTTATCAGCCGGCTGGCAGGGAACGTGGCAACGGGACGCGGCGGCAAATACTGCAGTGGCAAAGCGGCAGCAGCAGCGGCGAAACAACGGCTAACGATTTTGTGAGTTCGAATTCGTTTCGAATTGATATTTAATGGGAATGTGTATGCGGGCAGGGCGTGACAGCCGCCGGCAAGACCGACTGACAGCGCCCCGACCGGCAGATGGACGATAAAAGCGTAGCGGAGCGCAAGCAATTTACCGCAGTTATGTGTGAAAATGTCGCTTTGTTGGTGCTGTCTCGCAACAACAACAGCCCCAAAGATAAGAGCGACAACAACGCGACTGCAATGTGTAGCAGCGGCGAACACATCAACGACTCGCCGGAATGTCCCGCTGGGTGCAGTATGGCGCGGCGTATCTGCCCGATACGCCACCGCAGCGCAGCGCAGCGCTGAACGCTGCTACTCACGTTTATCGTCATTGACGAGTCGAAAGAGAGACAAAATCAATTTAACGCTGTGTCGTCGAAAACGCTTCGATTGTAGACTATTTGATTGCTGTAATTGCTGCTGCCGCTGCCGTTCGCATTCTGGGCACATTGGCCCAGCACCGTTCGGTTTCGATATTTCTTCATCACTTTAATTTATTTGTCTCACTGTCTGTTGTTCGGTCTGTTTTCCGCTTTCCGTTGGGATCTGTTCTTCGGCTCGACATGTACCGTTGTCGCTTTTATTGCCTTAAATACGACTTTGTTATCTGCTCGACGAACCGTTTGTCTGCTTGTCGCCAAGCAAATATGCAACGCGCACCAGCAACTTTTTCGGGCGTGTGTGGCATCGCGTAGCGGCCCAATTGTCGGCCGACGCAATCGATTCACCGCTGGTGTCGAAATACGATAACGGCGACCACTGCACGAATTATGCAGCAATAACGGCCCATAAATGCGCCTAATTGAAATTTGGTAATTGATCGTTTAGTTAGCAGCGTTGTTGACGTCACGTTGCGCCACAAATATTGAGTTGCAAGCAATAAATTTGCCAATCGAACGGTGACTGCACTTTCAGAACGGCGCAGCGCGACTCGTATTGCAATGCGAAGAAAACTCACGAAAACGTGCGTGGTTTTTTGTTGATATGAAACACTATATGCGAGTGTTTAAAAGCCCTAAATTTACTGCTTACGCTGCCATATGTAAACAGATACTTGGAATTTTCGCAAATAATGCGCATTGTTTACACAGGTTTTCAAGTGAAATAATTAGAATAGCCTTCGAAATATCGTCTTTCCGTATAAAAATTTAAAAAATCGTATGCTAAACACATATTTCTGTAGCCTACACTCGGGATCTTGAGCTGATACACTTTGATAAGGGGTTTTATTCTATAACTGAGAAAATATTAAAATAATATTTGATGGCCAAACACATCAAAGACGGCAGCGACACAACCACATCTGTCAAAAGATAGAATCAGAACGTTATCTTATGAAGACGAGTATTTTGACGACTAAACGGCTATGAGAGCACTGACCACAGCTATGGCTGTGGCCAACCTTTGTTTCTTCTTTCAACTATTTCAATCTCGTAGGCAACAAAATCAAAGTAATTGGCAACACTGCAAGTATTTTAATGGCGTTCTTTTTCTGGGTACTTTAAACAACAATTACAATTTTTTTAATATTTTAAATGAAATTAAAATTTTTTTTTAATTGAAATTTTTTTTTATACACTGCTGTTTATTTTAAATTTATTTTAGAACCATAAAATAAATATAGACGAACTCTTTTTAGAGGAAGTGCGCAGGCATTTTCCAATTTATGATTATTTGTACAAAGATATGATTGTGGTGCTTTTGCCGCCATTTTCATTATAATCAAGTAGTTGACTACACGGCGACGGTTAAAGTCGTATCGCTTCTTATAGTCATGTGGCTCTGTCGCTGCCGTCTTTAATGTGTTCGGACTCTAAATAATAACTTCACATTTGGTATGAACAGTGCAGAGCTCAAGAATACGAAATACTAGCGTACACCCGAGTGTCATTGATATCTATACTGTAGTTCTAAGTTATACAGAAAATTTGGATCGCTAAAAATGCCATGTCCTTCGTTCAAATTGTGTAAGTGGTGGCACACCTCAACAATAAAGATATTCAGAAACTTTACCATATCACATATTGTGTCAGAATCTCAGATCTATCGGTCGAGTAGCTTCGGAGTCTATAAAGAACCAACGTAAAGACAGCCAAACTTTCATATTTATAGACAGGGACTAAGTATTACCCGCAGCTTCGTTCACACCAATTTCGTAATTACAATCCTTAGAGGTTATCTGACGATTGGAAATGTTAAACTCACCGTCTTTATTCCGGTTCGAAACGAATTCTTTTGGAACAAATAACTTCGCAGTACAGTGCTATGCAACATGGTAGCGAAAATCATTCCACTTTCTCCGGATCAATCTTTCCGATCATGGCTTGATCCTGATCAGCATCGCACAGCTTTAATTAAACACAGAATCGTTTCTTACCCAAATCGCTTCGTACTTAAGTTTATTTATGATGAGAGGCGTTAAATTTTAACTTTTCCTAATTGTGCTCAAACATTCCTGCTCGCTTTTAAGCAAATTAGACCTTATTTTGTTTCAACATTCATCAACGCATGAGTTCACATTGGAACACCCCCGAAATTTTTCCCATTCCCAGCTATTTGCAATATTTCAAATTTTCCAAAACCTCCCTTTACCCTCATTCGGCTGCGTATTTTTTGAGGCTTCATGCTCTTTGGCTGCGGTACGCTTGAGCAATTTATCTGACAATTAATTACGAAAAACTGTAACAGTTTCAATTTCAGCAAACGCAACCGAAACTATGCCCTAACTGCAGCCTCGCTGCTGTCCGTGGGACCCAATGTGCGTGTTGCTACCTACGCCGAAAGTATGTACCCAACAGCAAACATCGTCCTAGAAATAGTCCCATTAAAAATTGTGCTATTGGCACACACAGCTACCTTTGCGCTTCCTTCCTTCCCTCTTTCCTTCCTTCCTTCCATCGTTTCAACTACCTACCCCGCACACCCTACACAACGAGCATGTCCTGCGCTGCGTTACCTTTGTTGCCTGCACATTTCGCTTTGCTTATCTCGGCTTTCCTGTCCACTACACTTCATGCCGAACGCATTCTGAATAACAATGCCAAAGTACTAAATTTTCAAACAGCTGTGCCTGTTCGTCTGAATGCTGTTGGCACATTTGTCCTTGTTTACGTATACCATGTCGATTTGTCTGTCCTCGCCATTGCCATCACTATTGTTGTTATTGTTTTTGAGTCCTTGCTGTTGGTGTTGGTTTTTTCATGAGCTATGCTCATGCTTCAGTTAGACTTTTCATAATTGTTGGTTCTGCAAAGGAATACACGAATTTTTAATACAACAAAAATAAATACAAATAGAGTTCTTACTGAGAGTTTTTGTTCTAAATGTGTGCAGAGAAAACTCATAAATTTGAGTCCTGGCACTATTGAAAAGGATCTATGCGTCAAGTGTCAGTTTGAGCTTCTCACAGCAACTGGCCCATGTCGCTTTTGTTTTGCTATTGACACCTTGAAAGAAATCGGTAGACGCCTTCCGACAATCACCCAAATAACTTTCATGCCTCGCACATCCACATTTGTTGTGATGGCTCGAAGGTGGCGACCGAATTGTTGCACGCTCGGCATTGTTGCTATCCACGCTGGCAGGTTATCATTTAATCGTCAAAACAAACAACCAGAAAGCATCGACCGCAACCGTAATAGCAAAAGTAAATATTTGGTAACCTAACCAAGACAAACTGGCGGCTATTGCCGCGCAAATAAGCCGACATCAAAGTTGCGCAGCATTTCCGTTTTGTATCTTTGGCACTGGCTGCCACATACACGCGTTCGTGTTTGTATTTGTACTTTCAGCGCGTTGTGTGCGCGCACTGTACGAGCTTACGGTGGGAAGCAGGCAGACGGACAGACATGCAGTCGTTTGCCCAGCGAATCTGCGAATGCGACAATATTTTATTGCTGTCAGCGTCGTGTTGACAGTTGGGTTCCCGGAAATGCGAGAAGCTGCGCTCGATACATCGAACTGCGCAATATTTATAGTTATTTATATTTACTGTTGCATACATAGATATAGATTGATATATGTAGATATATTAGTAGTGTGCACGTGGGAAGCAATAAATACGCTTTTTGCTATGAAATATTTATAATGTGCCGTCAATTTTGCGTTCACCTCTAAATGCTTCAAACCGCAAGCGCACAATTGTCCGGAAGGCTATCAATAACACAATGGAATATTTTATGACATTCACAAAATAAAACAGAAAATCTTTGAAAAAACTAAATATAGTAACATGGAAATATTAAAAAAAAAAAAGGTAAAGGTTACATTAGGTTAAATAGGCAAAATATTGCCGATTGCTTGATATTCGAATAGTGAATCGGTTGTGATATCCGAAGATAATGTGTAACCCGTAATCGTTGGTGATTGAAATAAAATAATTTATCGAGAGACTCATATGTTGAGATCTAATGAATGTCCAGTACTTAAAATAGTTCCAGCTTGAGTAGTTTTGATTCCCTTCAAATATGTTGGTTCGTAATGATCCGAACACATTGAATACGGCAGTGACAAGGTTACACAAATACAAGATGACGTCGTCTGCAATCGTCTCCGTGTAGTCAACTACTTGATTACAATGAAAACAACACAAATTGGAAAGTCCTCTGTTGAGCATTCGTCTATGTTCATTTATCATTCTACAATGAATTTAAAACAAAAGGCAATGTGTAATAATTTCTTAAACTTCACATTTAACTTAAATACGAGTTCTAACAAATTTGTTCTGATTCTATATTTTGACAGATGTGGTCATGTGCAAGTTTCATTGGGTTCAAGTAGTTCTCTAGTTCTCAAGTCTACAAAAAGTCTTTCTAAAAATCAGTAAATTTGTAACCAACGAAAATCTAGTATAATTTCTGTAAAAGATCAATAGCACGGATGAATTAGAAGTCGGTTGCAGTTGGATTTTAGGTTGTTGCGGTTTATTCGAGGGTTGAATGACAAATAAAACACAATCAGTATAATAAACATTGAACGATACAATAGGGAACAGGGAGCAGAAATAAGAGGAACATACAGGGTGGCGCAAAATTGATCACCTTATCGGCAGATGCTATAACTTTTGCAAATGGCGGCAAAAGTAAATTTGCTTTGACATTCATTTATTCATTCATTCATTCATTCTTTCATGAATTCATTTATTCATAGACAAATTAGAGCCAAAGAACACTGGGTGACAACTTTTGCGCCACCCTGTACAAAAGTACAAAAGGAGAAGGAAAGGATGGGATTAGAGGTGGGATCGACAGATCACTGAACATACACAGCAATAATTTGGTCAATTTCAGAATACAAGATTCGAAAATTCAAATCCAATTACATTGAAATTCTGTAACCACATTGCAGCAAAGGAAGATAAAATTTTAACATTCTATATTTCATTTCATTTTATTTCATTTATTTCATTATATGTATAAGCGAATATAAACTTTCTGGATTGCTTCGAGAACATTCTGCAAGTTCAAAAGTGTGATTTCATCTTAATATCCCCGAAATCACGCTTTGTCCTCCCTCGATACATCCTTCAGCTTCTTTAGACTTTCATCTTAACATTGCAACTCCCCATTCGTGCCAAGAGCTGAAGTTTTAAAGTGCAAAAGGAAACTATAAATTGCATTAAGTATTCCAATATTTTACTTTCGCTCACCAAAGATTTACAGCGCTCATAAAATAGCAACGTTAGCTGCTGTCTCGAAAGAATTGAGTGAGCACAGTTCGGCTTACGAATTGCGCTGAAATATTGTGCGGTAGCATTTGTTGTTCCCACCCCAACTGCCTCCAACACCCCGCAGCCAAGTAAAAAAAAATCAAATGTATATCGTCTGACTTTATTGTTGTTATTTGTGCAACGAAAAACGAAATAACGCTCAAGTGCGAGGGCGGCGAGTTACCATCCCCCATTTGTATCCCCCGTACAGTGGCTCTCAAATTGTGTGCATTCGTCGCGCTCCTCCCCAACACTTGTCGTACGTATGTATGTATGCATATATGTGATTGGGAACACGAGTTGAAGTCGCTGCATTTGTATTCCACCCCCAAAAATCGACAATGTTGCTGCGTTGTCGATTTCTTGACACAAGTCGTAATTTCAGGTTTCAATATCCCTTTCAGAGAGGGTGGCATTTTCATACAAAGATTGCCGTCTGGTGTGTGTGTGTGTGGGTAGAAGCGGCAAAAATGCGCCGCACGTAAACAACACCCACCCCATTTGGACGCTTCGGTCGCTATCAATGCGCGGCGCGCGTAATTTGCTTAGTGGCAGCCACTGGCAGCCGGCTCGGGATAAAAGCGGCGGCTTTTATGCGGCACATATGCCGCATTACTTCATCAATTATGCTCGGGGTTGCGGCGGTGTGTTCCCCGCTCTCCCTCGTCGACAATGTTGCTGCTGCTTAATTTTATACTCGTTAACATTGGTTTTTCCATGCGGAAACATCTCGAGTTGTGCTGCCTATATCTGCAGCGCCAAATTGAAATAGCACCGAACGCGTAGACAAAAATGCGACAGGCACGTTTGCATGCAACCAAAATGCAGACAGCAGCTCGACAGCACACAGCTGGCAAATCCATGCGGATTTGTTTGTAAAGTGACGCGTCACACATTGTCGCCCGATTGCTGTGCGCTGTGTGATTTTTGGCTTTGGTCGCATTCAGCAGTCGGCCGCAGGATTCATTCGCTTTCGTTGCGGGTTTCTATAACCGGCACTGAGGTGCTAAATGCACTTTGACCTGAAGTTTCCAACAACCAGAAGGAGGTTGGACTGGTATGGAGAGTCTGCCAGCCGTTCGATCGCTACAAGTTTTTGCAGATATTGCTGCTGTTCCTATTAGGAATCAATTCCATATGGGATTCCAGAGTTTTTGAACAATATGAGAGTATTTCACGAATTGAAATGTTCATAATTTCAGAATGTTTGAGACCACAAATGGGTGCAACAACAACCCCTTAACCCATTATGCACCGCCCTAACACATTTGTCTCGGTGTAGAGTACAAACCAGTCGTTCGTTACCCACTAAAACATTGTTGCTTGTCATTTTTTTTATTTAAATAGATATTTGCATTTTTATTTTAAAAGACTCTTATGTGTGTCTAGACGTGTCACTTTTTTATGCATTTGTACTTGCAATTTGCGTTCGCTGCTTTGTGCTTTAGCTATATTTGCTCTGTGTCGTTTTGATTGTTGTCAAAACGTCAACTGAGACGCACTCCACAGTCCCCAGCAGACTTTTTGTGCGACACTTGACCGCCCCACAGCTGACATGTCACATGGCGCAGCGGACGTCACTTTAAAATTGTCACTAAAGCTGTCGTTCGTGTGTTGCATGATAAAAGTTAATTAATTTCACCGCATTAATAAACTGCATCTATGCTTAATTATTATTCTGACAAAAATGCAAAAATTCTTTTATATTCCATAAATCAGCGGCCGATTGTATCAAAAAATAATTATGCGCTATTAAAATCAATAACAATTATGAGAAAATTATACGCGCAATTTAGCAAAAATGTTGGTGTAATGGCATCAAAATCGCAGCCAACATTGCAAGTTTATTTATTTTGCTTAATCAACACAAATTGTCGCTGCTTTTTGTCAAGTTTTCCGTATTAAAAGTATCTGTGGGTTTTTGTTACGCATACAATCGTTGGTGTTGTATGTTTTTTTTTTTGTTTTCTTGTTGATTTGCGTAATTCTGTTGATTTGCGTGATTTGTTGGTTGTTTGTTTGCTGTTTTGTCAAATTCTTTTTCCTTTCCATTCTTTATCCATTATCCATTGAGTAGCTGTCAGACACAAACACAAACTTGACAAAGTGTCAGAAGCGCCCAACAAGTGACAAAAGTTGGCCAAAATCAAAATCAAACTTACAATGAATTTCGCCGCACAATGAACCATCGATGCGTTCCGCTTGTCAGCTGCAAGTAGTTACTTAAGTTTTCCCCACTTGAATGAGCTGTGCTGTTTCAATGGCTACTTGAATCGATTTTACTGCTTTGTTAGTTTCCAGCGACCCAATGCTGCCAGATTGTGTCAAATGTGTTTCGGCAAACAATTTCGAGTAACCAGTTTTGTGGGGATTTATGCACATTTTCAAATTTAGCTCATTAAACTGAGATTAAAGTTTCAGAACCTAGTAAGATTGTTTTGCTATCTCACAACTAAATATTGTCCATCCAGATAGAGTATTCAATTCAAGTTGAGTCATGGCATCAAATTTGTTCGGACCTGTTGATCTGATACCAATTTTCGAATGATATCAGGAATAAAGAGATGTTTTACAACGCCAACATAAATCAATGGTATTCAATTCCAACAACTGAACTAACATTTGTCGTATTAGCTCACAGGTATGAAAATCTGATGCCACTGCACCCTTTTCTTGTTGCTCTGCTTTCTCGTGTTCTGTTGTATCACCTACATGATCGTCTGGTTCATCTGTTCATCGTTGTACCACATCTCTTATTTCTTATTCTTTCCATAAGAAACTGTTTGAGTTTTTTGCACACTTTTTTCACCGAAAAACCAACCAGCAATTTTTTCCCCTGACAATCTGGCACCATCTGCCATGGTTGTTGGGTTACTCTTATGACATTCATGCGACAGTTATTTAGATTAATGTTGACTTTCAGGTTTCTCTTTGGCTTTTGTCGCTGCAGCGGTTCGAACAGTCATTGACAAGTGAACTTGTACTTTTGTTCTTTTTTCTGTAAAGTTTCTTGTGGCAAAGAAATGAGAGAATGTGGGCACAGATGTGTGTTTGTGTTGTGTGCGTGTTATATGTATATGAGAGTGCGAGTATTTGTGAGGAAAGATGTTAAGTAACTTGAATTATTTCAGCACATTTTGAATCTATTTAATTGCCATTTATCCGTAATATTTTTCAATCTTAGACACTTTTTTAATTTTTTTTAATTCATTATTTTTGTTAACTTTTTTCTATCTTTTTATTTTTTTTATTTATGTAGGTTTGAGTAAACTTTTTTATTACTTTTACTATTATTTGTTTTTTGTACATACCTATGTTTTATATATTGTATATTTTGTTGTTGTTTTGTTTTTCATTCTGTCTGCTTTTGTTTCATATTTTTTACTATAATAATTAATATTTTACGGTAATTAATTAATTAGTTAATTAATTTTTACTGCAATAACTGTTTTTTCATATTTTTAATTTATTTTTATTTGTATAATACTTCTTCCATTTTTATACTTATTTTTTTCCTTGATAAAACTTTTAATGGATCTGTTCTTTTGTATATTTTTTCACGGTATACATAATAAATTTTATCTTGAGTACTTAATGTTAAAATTCATTTTTTTTGTCATTAGTTATTATTATTCTTTTTTCAATTCATATTTTATTTTTTATTTTTTATGTACCTACATGTTTAATTTTATATATTTTTTCAATCTGTGCATTATTATTTTAAAATGTTGTTATTTATTGTTCTAATTTCAAAATTTTATTATTTTTTAATTATTCTTGTTTTTTAATTTCTCGTTTTTATTTATTTATTTTTTATTTGTTTTTAATTTGATTAAGTTTTAAATTTATTAAGTTTCAATTGTATTTTTATTTTTTGTTTTTTATTTCTATTTCTGTTTTTATTTTTTTAATAATTTATTTTTTTTATTCGTATTTTTTTTATTAAAGAGAAAATGTTTCATACTTTTTGATAAAATGTATTTGTTATACTTTGAATTTATTTATTCGTTTATTTCATACTGTATACAGTTTAATTTTTTAAAGTGAATCTATTATTTTAAATTTTAAATTTTCATTATTTTTATTTTTTTCTTGTTTCTGTACATAAATTTTCTGATACATACATTTTACTTTGTGAACTTTTTGTTTACTTTTTTTAATAATATTTATTGTGTTGATATTTGCCAGAATTTAATGTATTTGTATATTTCATACTGTATATACTTAGTTCAATTTATTAAATTGCATATTTTATGAAATTTATTTCATGAAATTTTTTTTTTAATTTATTTTATTTTATTTTATTTATTTTATTTATTTTATTAAAAAAAAAATCCTAAAATAAAATATACAATTTAATAAATTGAACTATGTATATACAGTATGAAAAATAAAATAAATGAAATTTAAAAAAAATTTATAAAAAATATTTAAACATTTTTAAAATTTATTTTATTTTTGTTTCAATTTTTGTAAAACATTAATTTTTGGTTTTCGTCTTTTTTTTTTTTTGATATTTTTTGATATTTTGTCCTATTTGTATTTATTTGTAATTTTATACTGTACACATTTTAATGTTTAAAATTTTAATTTTCAATATTTTTGAAAGATTTTAATTAGTTTAATTTATATTCAATTTTTATGTCTTATTATTGTTTATTTTAAATGCAAAAATGCTTCAGGTCGAATTATGTTGAATACTTAAATTGTTACTTTTTGTATTCAGAAATTTTTCTATTTTTAATTTTGTTATTTCTTTGTTCTAACTTTGTAAACTTTATAAACTTTTTTGTTTTTATATTTGTTATATTTGCTCTATTCCAATTAATTTTTAGTTTTTATTATTTTTGTTATGAATTTTAATCCCTATTAAATTTTTACGTTTGTGTATATTTTTTAATTTTATATTTTCATAATTGTGGAATACTTTCTTTACATGTATACATTACATACATGCATACATTACATTTATATTAAAGTCGTTTATTTATTTATTTATTTGTTTATTTACATTTTTTTATATATTTATTCTTAAAATGAAAAATAACAATAAAAATATTATTTTACATGAGAGTTAGAAGCGCTGACCTCCAGGGCTTTTGGCTCGATATTAAATTTAAATATGTTTTATTATTTAAAAAAAATTATTGGCTCTGATCCTAAGTAAAAGCAATTTAATTTATTTTTACTAGTTTAGTAAAACAATTGACTTGTTTTCTCTCAGCACAACACCGATACCGGTTCATTTGTAATAAGTATAAATATTTTTTCATTGATATCTTGCAATAGATATCGCTAAGCAATTTGTATACCTGACAACTAATAATTTTTGAAAGTAATATGTTAATTTCTTTTAATTCATAACCCTCATAATTTTCTTAATAAAGTTATTAATGCCCTATTGACAAAAAGTATCATTTTCATGTTTGGCAAAGCCGATTTTATCTGAAAAATACCCATACATTATTTTTTATCACGCCATCAGACGCCACTGCGCCGCTATGCCGTGAGCCGAAACCGACCGAAAACAACACTTTTCCAATAGACCAAATCACACTCGTGAGCCCAAACAAAACTCACCAAAGTGTATTAAAATACCAACAAAAACAACAACAACAAGTCATCATTATTTGGTGCCGCAGCGCGTCACTTTGCTCAAACGCAGCGAACAGCAAACAGCAGTTGTGCCGCCTACCTCCAGCGCCCGCCGCTCTCCTTCCACATGACGTTCGTTGGGGTCTAAAGGTCGGCGTAACTGTTTAACGATTATTAAATTTGTACGCAGCTGCCGCACTCGAAATTGAAGTGGAAAAGTTGCTGCCACAAAACAAAAACAAAACCAACAAAATTATTGTACTCGTGCAAAGAGAAACAAAAACAGCAACAGAAACAAAACCAACACACACACACACACATATGCGAGTGTAAATGAAAAATGCCACAGTGTCCTGTTGAAATATGCTAAAGTAACGCGCTCATTTGTTTTTCGTTTAGTGTTGTTTTTGCTGTACTTGCTGGATGGTTGTTTGTTTGTTTGTTTGTTGGCTGGTTGGTTGGTTGGCCGGCCGGTTCGTTGCGTTGCTCAAGAGTATGGAAAATTTAGATTGTTGTTGTAACGCAATTATCGTGACACAGCGGCAGCAACAACAACCAGCAACATAGCGACGTCATATGTGGCAGCATCGAACGCGGCCGCTGCTTGCAACACACTCAACGCACACACAAAGCGGCACACATGGAGTTACATTTAAATGCATAAATTATTCAGCGAGCGCTGCACACACACACATACGCGCACACACAAACGCACTCATAAGCATTCAAATTATTACACGAAAACCAAAATTCGAAAAGACACCAACACACACACACACACACTCGCATGTAAATAGCGATGAGCTGGCAAAGCCGCGCTAGCACCGGCAGCTTGCAGAATGCGATGAATGCAGCATTCGCTGCGTTGAGTCGAGCTGAGCTGGGCTGAACTGAGCTGAGCTGAGTTGAGCGTGGAGCAGCTGCGGTGCGCGTTAAGTGCCGCAAAGTTGCACAGCATTGTGCGGATCTCCAGCGGTGCACACGCACACTAATAACACACCGAACACACACACATACACACACAACCAGAAGCAATCTACATGATCTCGCACAAAGCCGGCCAAACAATGCAGTCCATGCTCCACTGCTGGGCGATTGTCATAGCGAAAATTTCTGGCCAGTCTATGCACACAGAGTTTGGTTGGATTTTTCTATGAATTCCGTGTTGTGCGAGTTTGCATTGCAGCGCGGAGCGTTCACTCTAAGCGGAAAATTGTTTATTAATACCAGTAAGCAAACTTTTGAAACATGCGATACGAGTGTTTGTGCAGGTTTTATGGGTGGAAATGGATACGTTTTCGTCAGCTTGAATTTTGTTGGGGTTTCTTTAGAATGCAGAGCAAGTAACCATTATTAATTATTCATTTTTATTGAAACGCACGTTGGGCTAATCCAGCATTCAGGACATGCAAACGTAGTTTGCAGATGGAAGCACTGGCTGTTGGACTCAATGGACTTGCAAAACCTACCAACTCATAGCTCATAGCATAGCTTGTACAAGTTCTGAGTGATGATTAGGCACTGTGAACTGGAAACAAAACTCACCGCTTGGTTGTTTTCAATGCAGCTGAGAGTTATTATATGTCAAATTATTTTATTTTAACTTTGATTCTATGCTTTCAATATTGCAGAACTTTTTCGGGAATATCTGGCAATGTTTGTCATTTCTTATAGTACACCAATGACTTAGCGGAGTCGCCCAAAAAATAATCGAAAGAATGAAAAAAATCCAACAATCTTGCATCGAGATAAACAACGTTTTCCTTGAACTTTGTTTGTAATAAATTCCATTTAAAAATGTACCAGTGGGCCACAGCGCCATATTGTTGGAACCACAATTTGTCTGGATCCAGGGGCGGATTCAGAAAAATATTTCGGGGGGTTTCAAAAAGTAATTCTTTAATATTCATAAAATGCCAAAAAATGCCTTTTAATTTGTATGTAGTTTTAAAGTCGATCCTAATATTTCGGGGGGAGGGGTTCGACCCCCAAAACCTCCCCTGAATCCGCCACTGTCTGGATCCATGTCTTTCAGGTCGTAAAACAAAAACTCGTTGAACTTGGTTTGGTTTCGTAGTCCACTGACTGTGTTTTCCTCATTGTCTGGACAGCTTGAAGCGACTTGAAGCTGTAATGTTTGGTCCAGCGTCATTTTGAATTGAATAGGCTTCGATGTCACCCTGTGATGCCGTTGATACCATCATGCAAATTGCATCAAATGGTACATTTTTCTGAATGCAATCGTGCTTCCAGTTAGAAATGTTTGTTCTCATTGAAACCTCACAATTTGCTTGTTGATAAATCCATTAAGCCAAAATTTAACTTTAACATTGAATACAATTTCTACTAATTTCTATGCGTTTCACGAATTTAAGATCGATTTTAAAAATATATATTTTAAAAATTTGCTGGACTTGTTGAGGTGTTAGACTTTTCAACAATAAATAGTGAAGTAAAATATTTATAGGAAATCCGCATTGTAAGCTACCACTTTAAAAAAGACCTTCCAATGCACAAATACAATCACATTTTGCATGCCTCAGCCCGTCATGAAAGCACGAAATTCTTTAGATTAAAAGTGCTCGCCACAAATTGTCAAGTGCGCCAGTTAGTTGCGTTGCTGTCGGCGCCGACGCATGAAAGCAAATTTGCATTCGGTGCTTCCAGTTGTGCTGCAACATTCATTGTGCGCCACACATGCGCTCTGCGCTTCGCTTAGGTTCTCGTTTTGCTTTCGTTCGCATTGCATGTTTTTTAGCATTAAAATGTCCTAGTTGGCCGCCATTTATGTTATTACCATATTGCGACACTAAAAGCAACGTCAGCTGGGCAGCAGCCGCGACTATGCGTCAGCGCCAACGCAGCAGCGACGAACAAACGCACACACTCACGCAAGAATTGCCAGCAGTGCCAATGTGTGCAGTAACTTTACAAGTGACTTTTGTTATTTGCCTGCGTTTTCTCATTAATTTTTGCAATAAAACAAAAACACGCATTACAAACGCCGCATGGTGCACTGCGCTCCGCTCCGCTCCCTCACACTTTGTTGCAACAAAGAAAAAAACGTCGAAATAAAAAAATTTAAAAGCTAATGAAAAGAATAAAACATTCGGCGCTGACGTTGCCACTGTGCATGATTTCTGCACATTTGCGTGCCCCTCTGTACCGTCACTCCCCTTCCGCACCAACCATATCTACCGCCGCCGCGTGCATAAAAGCCACTTTGAGCGCACGCATTCACGCTGCGCCGCACCCCGCACCGCTGCGGCTGTCGCTGCCGTGTTGCCTGATGGAGATTAATGTGCGCGCTCTCGCACACGATGTACTCTTCATTCTGGCGACGAAACCTACAAAGTCCTGCTTCATAATGCAGCGCACACAATGTTTGCGCTCGTTGTTCGGCAGCGCTGCGTTGCATGCAAATGCTGAACACATTTCGGACGTTTCGGCGGTGCGTATCCTGGCGACACACCAAAACACGCCGACGTGCACAGTTTCGGTGGCCGCTTGTTCAGTGTGATTGCGTGTTGTTGCGTTTTTGCGAACAAAAACGTGAGCATAAAAAACTAATTACCGCTAAGTGTGCGTGTGTGTGTGTGTGTGCGAAACGCCAACTGCAACGTCAGATTCTGCAAACAATCAAATAAACATCAGCAGAAATTTAAAATTGAAAAATGTGTGCTTTTGCATTAAAATTGTTACGCGACAAATCATTAGATGACTTAGTTGGGTTCGGTTGGAGTGCTTGTTTTTAGTATGCAAAGTTTACTTAAGTATAGATTATTCGTTTAGATATCATATTTGGACGTTGGGGCTTTAGCTCAATTTTATTTTAAATACCAACTTAAAGGAGTAAGACAAGTTGTGGTCAAGATTTTGAATGTCAAGTCATATTTTTCCTCTTAGGTTAATCAGATTATGGCACAAAGTATGGAAGTTATCCATGGAGAAGACAAGAAATATATTATTACTGGGCTGTACTTCGGTCCCTTTCTTCAGATTGTAGCACAAAGCATCCATGTAAAAGACAAGAATTTTATTATCGCTGGGTTGCACTTCGGTCTCTTCCGTCTTAGTTTATGGAAGTTATCCAGGTGGAGGACGAGAAATATGTTATAGCTGGGTTGTACTTCGGTCTTTTTCGTCTTAAGTTATGCAGATTATGGCACAAACCATGGAAGTTAGCGAGGAAGATTCCAAGAAAAGTGTTATCGCTGGGTTGTAAGTACTTCGATCGCTTTCCTCTTACGTTATTCAGATTATGGCACAAAAAAAGAAGTTATCTATGAAAATGACAAGAAATATCTCATCGTTTGGTTGTACTTTTTTCGGGCTTCTTATTTAAGTCATCATTATTGAGTCATCAGCGACACTGTTGCTGCTTTTTGGGGTATAAATTTCCTGTCATTGGAGCTGAACTTTCGAATCTCCTAAGCTCAATCAAGCAGTCGGGTTGGTTTATTGATTGAAACTATGATCTTCCTCCTGAAGATGCAGTAGACAGTAACATCCAAGTGCCGTGTCTTTCGGACACTTTCTATACTATAGAATAGAATAAATCTACACATCTGCCTAAGGAAGAATCTCACAGTGGTTTTCTTCACTGGTCCGAATGGAAGTGCGGCTTGAGCTACACACACACACACATACACACTACTCAAATTAACCTAACCTTGTTGGCTATTACTTGCAACGCAACGCTTTCAGTTACTTACAGACACACAAATTCATACATACAAATTCATAACTTCACCTTCTTTTTGGGGGCTTTGTCTTTTGCTTTTTCCCAAACAAAGTTCTGTCATTTGTGAAACTAGCAATCACATTCCGACTTATCACCGCCGTCCCATCGCCAAATCGCCCTCATTATTATAATTTTGGGCCCTCTATTTTGATTTTTGTTGTTGTTAATTCAAATATGATTGCACTGAAAGCCGAAAATCTACTCAAACAAAGCAAATTTTCTCGGCGCAAAACAATAAAATGCCACAACAACAATAACAACCGCCACTATAGAAACAACCAAATTTGTTCGTTTGGTAAATCCGTAATTAACCCCATTTAAGTTTTGGGAATAGTAAAACGGCAACAACACCGAACAACAATAACAACAACGATAACGAAAAGTTACAATAACAGCTGTGAAAAAAGCGCGCCACCAGAACGAAGCAGCACACAATCGAGCAATGAACAGCAGCAACCGTAACAAAAACACTCACACACACACACACACAACAGCAACAATAATAAACAAAGCTAAAAAAAAAACTATAAAAAAGCACTTTTTAAAATAAACACCGCACTTGACTCTTGCACGCCCCGCACTTCGTGCTGCAAGCCGCTTTGGTCCGTCCAGCTGTGCGGCGCGTCCAGCTTGACTTGTGGCCCGCAGCTGTGCCTTCTCACTGGCGCGAACCGGCCAAAATAGACAGCAACAATCACAACAACAAAATGCAATTTCCGTTTGAAAATCAAAAACACAACAGCAAAACTTTCTTTCGACAATTTTCTGCTTCAACGGTATGCAGAGCAGTTTTTATGTTATTTTTGCTTTGTGTATCTTTTCAAATTTGTTGTTGTTGTTGTTATCGTTTTTGTTTGGTTTCTTGTTATTGTTGTTGTTTAGCGCATTGTAGCAAAAGTCTGCGCCGAAAAAGCAGAGCGTAAATGGTTTAGCTTTTTGCTGTAGTTTTGTTGCCATCAGCCATGCAACGGAAGCGCAGTCCGCCAGAAGCAGCAACAGCAACAACAACAACAACACACCCAGTTACCACATGCAGCGCTGGACAACAACTAAAAACACAGCAACAATAACAGTTCTCACTCATGGAATAACAACAAGAAGCAGAAGAAGAAGAGCAAGAAGAAGAGCGCGTCAGCAGCCACAAAATTGCCGCTGATGTTGATGACATTTGAAGCAGGTAGCGGCGGCCGCATATTAGTCATTCATCAACTCATCCGGCCGAGCATGGCCAGCCGCAAACTTTCTTCTTTTGCTTCTCCCATCGGCGGCGCAGCAAATTGTTGCCGGACTGTAGTCGCTGTTTCAGCTCCACATAAGTGCACTTTTATTACACTGGATTTTTTTTGTTTGTGCCTCTTTTGTTGTTGTTGTTGCCAACCGTTCTTGCGCGCAGCTGTCATCTTTTGTGCAGCGGCAACGCAGCGGCCACAACAAATACGGCAACTATGAAATCATTTTATGGCGCTTTGGCATGTGTGAAGTAGCGAATTGTTTGTTGTTGTTGCTGTTGTTGTTGAAATGAAATATAAATGCGCCAACAACGCGCTGCAGTGCACTGCGGCGACTGGTCGCAATTTTAGCTCGAGTTGTGCTCTTTCCAACTTTAATTAAAAGCGTTTTAATGTTCGGCTCGTGTATTACTTCCGCCATCGTCGGGCAGCAATTTTAATTATAATTGGAATTTCAACTACTTTTGCATAATCTGGTTTTAATGGAGTTTTGTGTGCAGCTCGCAGGCCGAAGTTGTAATTCCATGATAATCGTGATTACTCGATTATGTGTGTACATGTGGTTCATCAGATGCGGAATACGAGTTGGTAATCCAGATTTTTTGACTCACGTTGAGTTTAAATCACGTTTAATGGGTTATGTGCCAGTTTTGAGTAACCTGTGCTTTATGATTTGTTTGTGTATTCATATGATTTGTTATTCAACAAAGATTCATTAGAACTTGTTGTGCTTTCATTATGGAAAGTGAATAAATTTGTATGTAGTAGACTTCCTGCGGAGATTTTTGCTATCTATGACTTTCTAGTTCTGCTTAGTTGGTTGAATCTAAGCCTAGTTGCTTGGATTTTGTTTCTTATACACAGACACTTGTTTACAGATTACTTAAGCAAAGAACTGGCAAGATCCTCGTTTAACCCTTTCGGTACAGCTTTTTACTGGGGAAAGTTAAATTTTTAAATTTTACGTTTTAGGCTTCTATGTGGTTATGTTAGCAACATTGCATAAGAAATTTTGAAATTTTTATACTCGGACCCTGTATTTTAGAGTGTTTTTCTATGAGAGCAACCATATCGTTGTGGCTGTAATAATTACTTAAAAAAACTTAAACTAAAACTTTTTACGCATAACGAAAATTTGAATATTTCTTAATTTACTTCAGCCAAATTTTTTTAAAAAAAGTATCTAAATTGAAAGAAAACGTCAAATTAAAAAAGTTATCTAATTTTTTCTGCTTCTTCTTCCTTTACTATTTCAAGATATACCATTAAAACAACGTGTATACTTCTCTCAACTTAATTATTCAGTTTATTAATTTCGTATTTTTCCTAAAACTTCAAACTATTCTAAGGAATAACAAAAATATAGTATCCACAAGTTTTTTGACCTAAAACAGGTACTGAAAAGAGACTATGCCATATGGCATAGAATAACCGAAAGGGTTAACTTGCTATCTTTCCTCGCTTGGTTCGTTACTGACTCACTCTATTCTTTTATAGAGTCAGAATTAACACCAAAGATCAGCTTTAAAACCATTTCAACTGGACACTAGACCACTGCTAAGCCCAACTCGCGCAATTGGAATTAACTACCCAGTATTCCTTCAAGTTAACAAAGAATCAAGTTTCTAGAAACCTCTTTCCTGGTCTTGCCTACGCTGGGCATTCATCAACTAAATATTTTCTTCTTCATTTACCTTAAGGGGGAAAGCCACTGTGACGGGTAAAAAAATTAGTGATTTTAAACATTTTTTTTGACCGAGTAAATATAGGAATTTTTGGATCGGGTTTTTTTTATTTTATTAAGCAGACATCTAATAATATTTTCACAAATTTTTATTAAAAAATATTAAATAGTTTAAACAATAGAGATGATCCAGTAGCGCTTGAAAAAAAATGCCGCCTCCATGGCGGCATCGATTTCTCAAAAACCCGTACTCAGAAAAAAAAAATAAAATTTTGTTGTAATCTGTATGAATGTAGCTATCTTTGTACGTAGCCGTTTTTTTTATTTTGATTTTTCACAAAATGGCGACCGATTGAAAATATTTCCATGTTTTCGACCTTGTTTTTTTGGTTTTGAGACAGTTTAAAAAATAGTAAAAAACAAAATTTTCCAAATCGGCTACGCTTAACCTTAACCACTACTAAGACGAACAAAACAAAAAAAAAATTAGAAATCGTTTCATAATTGTTCGAGTTATTGATGCCGCCAGTTCAAAAAAAGTCGTTTCGAGAAAAACGCGTTTGAAGTTTTGAGTCCATTTCTCTCGTAATGAAATCATGTATCTTTTAAAATTTTCATACGTGTGTTAAACTATAGAGTCTTTGAAATTTTGACTTGAAATTTTGTACACATATTTTTGAATATATGAGCTTTGATTGAGCTTTTTTTTTTACCCGTCACAGTGGCTTTCCCCCTTAAGGCAATTTGGCACATAAAGTATTTATTACAAGATATAAAAGAATTTCATCTTTGGATCGATTAGTTGGAGACAGTGCAGCAAACAGTTACAAATACGTAGAGCAAATCTTCAAAGCGCTTTCATTCATTCGCTTTCTTGTTCCGTCAATGTACTAATAGATGATCCTATTACTAAATCAATCCGTCTTCTGTTAATTTAATTAATTAATTTTATAAATTTTAAATAATTACAACTGGGCAATTCAGTAGAATTCAAATAACTTCATGATCCATTCATGATTAACATTCTTTAGAGTGATACATCAGATCTGCAGTCCCGAAAAACAAAATTTCATAAACTATTTATAACATGAATAATTTTGCAGCTAACTTAAGTGCTTAAGTTACTAAATTTCTTTAATAATGATTTCTTAATGACCGGTGTTTTGATCCAATTCCTGATTTACATTCAAACTGGCTGTCTCAATGAATTGTTGCAATTTCCCCATGTTGAATTGAATTTTATTCGCACTTGACGTCATACTCTATGAATGAATAACCCTTAGTTGTTACATATTTTTTATTCATGGTTCATGATTCTTATACCAAAAATACTCTGATTCGTAATCTATGCTACTCTATGCTCTCATACTTTCACAATATTGCATCACAAGCTGTCACTTATGACCGATTTTCGCACGACCTATGCTCCTAATTGCAATATTCATTGACCCATTTCTTCTAACAAAACCATTCTGTGATTCATATTATGATTCATATTCCAATTATATATATATCTGCATACTACATACATACAGAGTAGTAGAAACGACCAGCAATGCTCAAGTAAAGCTGATCTTGAGTGCGAAAATTCGTTATGCAGCCCAAGCTGACTCGCTGCCAATAAATTTTTAAGCCCATGAATCACTTCAATTCATTGCCATTTCGCTTGAGAGCTGACCAACAAATCGTACAGCAGCTTGCAGCTCTTATCGGTGCGACCCACTTAGACTGCACTTTCTTGGACTCGCTGTCCCGTCGATATTAAAGCCTACGTGACCCATTAAGGCATTAAAAACAAAATTGCAACCGCTCAACCGAATCGCCTCGTTAAAGCTGAGCTATTAATAAACGTCAACGTTTTCGCCAGGCGCGTTTTAGTTGCAAATGTGCCTGTTTGAGCCCACAGTGAGACTTCTCTACACACACACAAACACAACTGCACGAATATTTTTCACTCGAGCAGAAACCAATTTGAATGTGCAATCAATTTTTTTCTCTATGAATAACCGTGTGTGAGTTGATTACTATTATTTGTATTTGTATGTACATTACAAATACAAATAATTTTGTTGCGTAGGCCTTTTGTGCTGCGACACACACAAAGAAGAAAGCTTGACTGGCAGCAACATTTTCTGATTGATTAATGTTTTTTATTATTGTTGGCGTTGTGCTGGTTTTTGCAGTCTACCCGCACACGCCCACAACGCCCGCAACAGCGGCGACACTATGCCACATTTTGTAATTTTCAACCTACATTTATGTAACATTGAGTTGTTGTCGTCTTTCACATCAACAAAGCGCACAGCAAAACATTTCTTTTCACTTAAGCGCAGAAAAATAATACGAAAAATTATGTGAATGTGAAAAGTGTGCTCAATCAAAATTTTAGCCATGGCAGAATGTTTTATGCGATGGGAATGTACAACTTAAATCATAATCGAAATTTATTGTCGTTTTAGGGGAGAAATGTGGTGAAGTTAAAATTAGTTTTTTTGGTTTTAATTTATGATTTTACTGCACAGCAAATTGGTTTCTGCTTTTGGCTTTTGGAAAGTGCTGTCAGTTGAATTGAGACTTAAGTTAACTCTTTCACAATGATGGGACATAGATATGTGTTGCAATGTGTACTTTTTATGTTTTAAGTGAAAATTTTGCTATGAAAGTGCAATTTGAAAGTAAGTAATTAAAGAAACTTAAGTAGATTGTAAATTAGTACGAAGTCACAGATGCCATAAGCAACAAAAATGCTGATTTGTGGAGTGATTAGGTAAGGTCAAAGAAGGGGCCATGCACTTCCATCCGAAGACCCCATTGGGTCCATTGAAAATCGCTTCATTTGTGGACTGCTTAACTTGAATCAAGAAAATCGCGGACCACTTTAAGTGAATCGAGTCAAGTCACCTTCGCGATCTTTGACAAGTTAGAATGGAAGCAAAGAGCCGAGGAAACAGAAACAGTTTTTTTTGGAACACATAACATGCCAAACGAATCCTTCTCACCAATCAACTGACAGCTTCCTTAGTAGACATTCAAAAGAAGGACATTCTATACAATAAAAAAAAGTTAACCATAAAAGCATACAAATTATTTGGTTCGACTGCAGCTAAGCAATGCCTTTGATTTCATGAATATATATTCTGTAGTATAGCTTCTATACTTACATTATCTTTGCTGGGTGATATTTTCTTGATTGATCAAGCATCCGCAAACCTTTTTGCTCATACAGAAGAAATCAGAATCCGTGTCTGCTCAAATCACTCAATTATTTTGCTGATCTCAGATATGTGGAACGTTCGAAATCTGAAATTTTTTAGTGTAGATTTAGGTTCAAATCGGTATCACAACGAGACATATTGGCCCAAGTATGTCTCATACAGCGGCAATCGCCCTAACCTTACCTAATTTAACCTAAGTTTAGATAGTAGTGAGAGTTTTTACATTAATTGGCATCCCTGCTGTCTCAAAAATTTGCTTTCAATGAAAGAATTGCCTTGCTTAGAATTAAATTTGAAGCAAGGCAATCTTTAAGCTCGGAGTGTGTGCTTCACATCATAACACAAGCCTGCAAGAGCGCATAAGTGCTCACATACACACACACACACAGAAAGGCATTTGAGTTATTGGTTGGTTACGGGCATCATTATGTGTTTCGACATCAAAGCCGGCATTTGGCTGCGACTGCTGCCCCAAAAATTGCGTCCTTTGTTTATATGGCCGCCGTAAACATTGCCTACCCGCTCGCACCGCCAGTGGGTGCTTCATCATGACGTACGTGTAGTCGATGCTCGGGTGCAACAATAATAAAACATTTTGCTGTGGTGCGACAGCCGTGCAGCCGCCACAACGCGTCGGCAACGCTCACAGGGCCAAACTTTTAATGCACCGCCACTGAATGCCGCCAAAGTTCGTCGGTGTGTTGTGCCTCGACGTCTAAGAACACACTACATAATTAAGTAAGTGGCGCAACTACTGGCAGGTGTAACTATCGTTGTTTTTGTTGTTGTTTGTGTTGATGTTGTTGTTATTGTTGGGGGAGGCAACTTGGCCTGTGTCGTTAACCAGAAATGTCAGCAATGGCTTTTGTCGAAAGTGCGTGCAGCCGAGTTTCTTTTGTAAATGTTGACTACATTGACTACACACATACTTAGGTGTTGTGTCTGTGTGTATTTGTGTGTGTAAGCGCTTACATTAACGAGACAGGCGCTCGCATTTCATCTTCAAACTTTCTTACTCTGAATTATTCAAATGCGACTTGATGTGTCGTTTACGCTGGCAGTTTGTTAATTTAGCGCTGTTGTTGTATAGTTTGGTGTTGTTGTTCTTGTTGTTGTGTATTTTATTACTTTTGTTGTTGGTGTACATGATTTAGTTCGTACGTTGAAGTGCCGGTGCCGTTTAATTTATGGCTTTCTTAATTATTTAACCATTTCCATCTTGTTTGCAACAATCTCCGTTAAGTTTTCGTTAACGATTAACAACAAACAAGAAATTTCATGTAAATCGGTTGGTAGCAAAAACTATTTTGAATTCAAGTACGTAATGCAATCAAATTAGCAAAAAATACGACAAAGCGTGAGTCGCGGTTTTAGCCAAAGTGTTATGAAACCATTGGTTAAGTGGTTAATGGGTCACTGGGGGCATCTGGTGGTGTTTGATATGTGTAAGACATCTGCCAAGTAGAAAGTTGAAGAAATTTCTGAACAACTGCTTTGTTGCAGCTAAAAATGGTAGAAAACAGGGAGTGCCTTATGGACTTCTAAGCCATTTTCTAAAACATTTTTGCTGCACTGATTGGTTCATTGCTTTGATTTCATGATTAGTGCCTTCAAGCACAAAAAAGAAGTTGGTTGATTGTAATCCGGACTCAGCTAATACAAACTTAAAAAAAGTTTGGCGTCACGGAGAATTAATGCGCCAAGAAATATTAAAATGTTCGCTATTCCAACTGGTCCACTGTTTTTATCACAAAATGTTGGGAACAAAGAGATTTTTGCTGACCCTGATCGAAGTTTTTTTAATTAACTTAAGGACTTAATGTTTCCCGGCATTTCGAAAACAATGATCGTTATTGGGACCGACCAAACGTTTTGGTTTAAAATAGTGTAAAACAAGAAAGTCTCTGCTGACCTTGACACCTTATTCCATCCAGCCTTGTTCTGACTGAACGACTAATCTGGCTCAAAAAAGTAGAAAACAATGATTTCTATGCTGACCCTAAAAGAGGTTTTTTCGCTGTGATTTGAAACTGAATGCCGTTTCAAAAAAAACAAAAGTTATTGCCATTCTAACTGTTCGACCATTGGGGCTCAAGAGCTTCCATTTTGTTAATCCTCTAAGCAATTTTCGAAACCATGTTTGCTTCTCTGATTGGTCCATTGCTTTGATTTCATAATTAGTGCCTTCAAGCATAAATCAAAAGTTTTTGAATTGTAATCCGGACTCAGCTAATACAAACTAAACAAAAGTTTAACCCCTTTTTCTATTTTCATAACGAACGCCAAACACAAAAATACTTTTAAGTGATTTCCAGCATTTTTTAATTTGAAAAAAATCTGTGACAAGTTCAGTTTTCAAATTCTCACATTTTCAGCTAATAAACTTAATAAAAATTATTTACTAATATAATTCTTTAATCTTTTTCAGGTATTTTGCGTTCGCTGATTTGATCTTAAGTAAGTTAAATTTTTGTCCATTTTTTGTTAAAATGTTTCGAATTCAAACTCAATTTGCATTACTTTCCATCACGTCCGCTAATGCTCCCATCAATTGTTGTCGTATTTGGCAACAAAATTTGGTAGTTGACTGGTAGTCTCTCTCTCTCTTTCCTTCTCACTCTCTTTGCACTCGTCTATTGCGGCTGACGGCCTTTTTTAAAACGCGTTCAAAACAAATGAAAAACTTTCTTCGTTAACTGTTGTTAACTTTTCGCAATTGACAAAGTTGCTACCATTTATGCCAATAGCAACAACAAACAAACAACCATAACAACAGTGCCAACCATATTAACCGCCGATGCTGGAATTTCTTGTTAATTTGTGCATAAGTAATGCGCGCAACATTAGCATTCACCGCAGGCAATTAGACAAGTTCACCTCGAGCAATTCAACATCGATCGATCGATTCACCGAGAACGTCAGCGACCATCGAATGCAAACAGCAATTTTGCAAAAGCAAACAGAAAGTAACTCAAACTCAAAATAATGTTGCTTTTGTTTTTTTCTTTTCTTTTATTTACTTTATCTCTCCCCTCCATTCTTGGGCTCGTCCCTTTGCTGGCCGCTTTAACGCGCTGCCGCTTTTTACTCCAAGTGCCGCAGCAAATAAATCCCGCCCAATGAACGCGTGGGGCGTGCGCGGGCTGAAGAGGAGTCGACGTCGACTTCAGAGGCGCCAGCGTTGGTTACGTGAGTTGCTGCCATAATTCCAGGCCATGCCGAGCTGTACGAGCAGTTTGGCAAAATGCTGCACGTGTGGTTCTTCATTTGCGATGCGAGTTGACTGGCTGACTGACTGACTTGGCTTTGGCATTGAAGCACCTTCAAGTGAGTGTGCGTGTCTGTGTGTGTGTGTAGATGTGTGGGTGCAGATTTGCTAGAACTGACACTGGGACAGCAACTCAAATCGAAAATGGCACAACAACTGACAATTAAGCGAGAAAGCTGAAAATAAAAGCCCTACTTGTTTCGATATTTATTTTTGGCTTGTCCAAAGGGGTGGAAAGCGCCATTTGACGGCGCAACGGGCGTGAGAGTTGTCGCAGTTGGCAGCGGCGTTGCGGGCGGCGACGGGGGCACAGGAGAGCTGTGTTTGCTGTCAATTATTTAATTGGTGTGCAGACTTGTTTCGTGTTGGCTCGGCAACTGGTTGGCGGTAGAGGGAGGAGGGCTTCGGGGAATTTATTAAGCAAATACCATGCGGCGAGGCTGGCGAATTGTGTACAGCACAAATTTGCTGTCAATTATGCAACTTGAAATTAGTTGGCATACTTGAAAAAATACTTTGTCCAAAAAAAAAAAATGTATGTGTGTGTGTGTCCGTCCATTGTATGTTAACATAAAGCAACAATTTTTGCTGTGGTTTTCAGTGTTTGGCTGTAATTTGTGTTAGCTGTTTTTTATAAATGTTTTAATGTTATTTTTTTATGACAACCAAAGCAAACAAACGAGAGTTGTTTGAGGTTTTCATTTAATACCAAAGCATAACATTTAACAACATAACAACACATTATAACAACAAACAAGTATTTTTTCTGCAACTTTATTTAAATTGAAATTTTCAATTTCATATGAAATAAAACAGTAATAATGCATTACTTAACATGATACATTTGAATCAAACGCAAAGAAAAAAAATATTTTTGTTGCTAAAAATTTGTTTACAAAATATTTAATACACAATTTTTTTTTTTATTTATCTTTTACAAATTCGTGAATTTCTAAAATTCAAGATTAAAAAAACAGCACCAGCATTTGCGGCATTATTTTATCATAACAGAGAGGGCGGACCCTGATCAGCATATGCTTCTTCTTCTTCTTAAACAGCTTCCAAACCGTTAAGGTTCAACGCAGGAATTCTTAAAGCCTTCCATGGAGCTGAGAAGTGACTTTCGTTCAGTTCGTGGAAAATCTGGTGTTAGTAATTATTTTATTCTCAAAGCAAAGATTCAGTCTGCCTTGCATTTTCGAACTGAAGGCTCTAAATAGTTCGAAGATCAGTTTGGCTGGGATACTATTTTTTTGTTCTCGAGAGATCTGAGCCAACACAACAGGAGAGTTTTCACCTCTTGGATTATATCTGTGTTTTTTTTTATTAATTATGTATTCATAGTTAAATCTATGTCTACATTGACTGTCCTCATAGAGGCCATCGAAAATTCGATGTAGGTTTTGCTATCAAAAAATCCAATAGTCTGATTACACAGGGCAACAAATTTCGACTTTTGGTCGGCTTTTCTGGGTTTGACATCAGTTCTAGGGTAATTAGGGACCGCTGATTTCGAATCCGCAAACCGCTTTGAAAACTTAGTTTCCGTTTTCGCAAAAAATGGGCGTGTCACTTTTTCGGATTTTCCCTGACTTTTTTCACGTTTGGGATTGTAATTTCTATACCAATAAACCGGTTGACATCATTTTCACCTCGTTGCATTAACAACACCGCACGGTTTCATTTCCGATGCAATTTATTTTTATAGATTTTAAAATTCCGCGGCAATTGGACCTCAAAGTCGGAAAATATGGAATTTCAAGGCGTTTTCTTTGATGTTAAAAAACAAACACATTTTTCGTAAATCAATTATCGAGTTATGTATAACACGAAAGCGGAAACATCAAGTAATGCAACACAGCCAAATTCTTTGGCGTGAGTCCCATTCTCATCGAAATAATAGCAAAAATGTACCAAAGTCATTTTCAACAGATTTCCGTTTTTTTCCTTTAAAAAGTAAGAGCCTCAAAATATGCAAAGTTTTTAATTTTGTTTTGTTTGAAGCAATTCAAAATTTTGTTGTTTTTCGCTTGTATTCCAGACAGTGAATGGAATATATAAAAGAGCATATTTTGAGGCCCTTAATTTTTTAAGAAAGTAGTATCAAAAATTATGAAAATGACTATGGTACATTTTTGCTATTATTTCGATGAGAATGGGACTCACGCCAAAAAATTTGGCTGTGTTGTATAATTTCATGTTTCCGCTTTCTTGTTATACATAACTCGATAGTTGATTTACGAAAAATGTGTTTGTTTTTAACATCAAAGAAAACGCCTTGAAATTCCATATTTTCCGACTTTGAGGTCCAATTGCCGCGGATTTTTAAAACTTATACAAATAAAATACATTGGAAAAGAAGCCGTGAGGTGTTGTAAATGACACAAAGTGAAAATCATATCAACCGGTCTATTGGTTTAGAAATTACAATTCAAAACGTGAAAAAAGTCAGGGAAAATCCGAAAAAGTGTCACGCCCATTTTTTGCGAAAACGGAAACTAAGTTTTAAAAACGGTTTGCGGATTCGAAATCAGCGCTCCTTAATTACCCTAGAACTGATGTCAGAACCAGAAAAGCCATTTTGCTGTTGATCAGTGTTATTGTCCTCGCTTATCCTCACACAAAAATAGGCAGCAATAGTTATAGGAGGAAATTATATATAAAAAAGTTTAAGCACTTCAGAAACATGTTTGGAGCTCAGTGGTTCTTACAAACCTCATCCAATTTAATTCCATCTCCAATTTAATTTCCTATGTGGAGTTAATCGCAAAACTGTTTCACTCATATATTTAGTTAATTAAAAACTTTTATACTAAAAACAATAATACTTCGTCCAGATTATTTTCATCACATCTAACCTCGCTTTGATTCTGTCATTTATTAACAACTAATTATCTGTTCATTCCACTCGACTGCTACAATTTATGCACCAAACTCTTTCAAATAATTTGAAACTACCTAAAATAAATTCATTCTAACCACACTTTGCCGTAATTTTAGCGCGCTTCCCTGTACTCCAATTGGATTTAGTTTTGTGAAACTTTAATGCCGCCGCATTAAATACATTCACACAGCAACACAAACACGCGCACGGCGGATAAACAATTTAATTATATTTGCATAACGACAAATTATTTACTTGAAAATCTCTAATATTTACAGCAATTAGTGCAAAGCTAGCTAACATTTTCACAAAAAGTCAACATAATTCAGTGATTTTATGTGCAAATCACACTTTATCACCGAACTAAATTACAATGTGAGAAATAATTTACCCGATCGCAATACACACAAAACACAAAAACACCTCATTAAAATTATAATAAACTCCATTTGAATGTATTACCACACACACACACATTGTTTCATTTATTTATGCAAATCGTTCGCTGCACTGGCCGGTGCAAATTACCATAACGACCCTCCATTAAAAGGGCATTAATTCTCAGTGGTGCCGCCAGATATTGGGAATTTGTCAATTTCCAACACGTGGCAGACGGCTGGACACGGCGACCCCAGCCACGCCAACTATGCGGCGACAAACCTCTGACAAATGCGTTGACCCTCACAAGTTGCGTAATGAAGGCAACAGCGAATTTAATGCGCTTAGATTTAACACGAGCGGCAGAAATGGCGCGCCGAAAACTCCTTTCAGCAGCCGGGTTGCTGTCTCGTCCAGTCACATGTGAAAAATTAGGCAAGCAGAAGCTGGACCGGAAAAGGGTTTCGCTCTGCTGTCGAAATTCAAATGACGCTGCGGAGCGAATTGACGGCGCCGGGCAATTCACGTTGAGTGGTTGAGTCGTTGTCGTTATTCTGCTCGTCCTTTCGGCAGTGTGCAGCGTGAACGCACTTAACAGCTCGTTTACGAGCGAGTGAATTCGAGTTTCTTCTATGTGTATTTTTTTCTGATCAAATGTCTGCTGGCATGCTGTCCTTTGTTGTTGCTGTGCATCGCCTCAGAGTGGTGTGCGTTCAGTGCGAAAAATTTTGATCAGCCACTTAGACGTGCACTCGAAATGCTTCGGTTGGTGTTATGACGTGTAATGTTCGGGCTTATTGCCATTAGTTGATTGAGTTGCACGCTCCAACACACACACATACACATAGTTATGTGCTTAAGTGCGTATATGAATTGAAATAAGGATTTGGTGGCAACCACTTGTTCGGTTAGTCGTTATGGAAGAAAAAGGATCTAAGGAAATCGACATTGTATGGGAAATTGCTGCTTATTTTAGGTCATACATGCAATTGTCCTTGTGAAGGTTCTAAGTTAAATAAATTTAATTAATTAATTAATTAAAAAATAATTTTAACATAATTTTAATTTAATTTGATATTAATTTAAATGTAGTTTTCATTTTATTTAAATTGAATTTGATTTACTTTTGACTTAATTTGATATTATTTAAATTTTTTAAAATAAATTTTTTAATTTTTTAAATTTAATTTTAATTTCAAATTAAATTAAAATTTAATTCAATAAAAAAATTTAATTCATCTTAATGTCATTTTAATTAAATTTTAAATTAATTTTAATTTAATTTTAATTTAATATAAATTTAATTTTAACTTAATTTTATATTAATTTTAATTTAAATTTATTTTAAGTGAAATTTTGTTTTAATTTAGTTTTAATTTAATTTTAGTTTAATTTCAATTTCATTTTAATTTGATTGTAATTTAAATTTAATTTTTTAGTTTTCATTTTAATTTATTTTAGTTTTAATTTTAATTTAATTTAGTTGAAATGCAATTCTATTTTAATTTAATTTAGTTCTATTTTTATTTATATCTAATTTTAATTTAATTTTCATTTGCATTTAAGTTAATTTTTCTGTAATTTTATGTTCTTTTAGTTTCGATTTAATTTAAACTTGAATGTAATTGCAGTTTTAATTTAGTTTTGGTTTAGTGTTAATTTTATTTAAATTTGATCTTCATTTAATTTCAATTTAATATTAATTTTAATGTAACTTAATTTTAATTTAATATTCATTTTTGTTTTAATTAAATTTTAGTGTAATTTCAATTGAATTTTAGTTTAATTTTAATTAATTTCATTTTATTTTTTTTTGTATTTTCATTTAGTTTTAACTTAATTCAAATTTTGTTTTATGTAATTGTAATTTGTTGTTCATATAAATGAAATTTAATTTAAATTTTCATTTTAATTTCATTTTCGTTCAGGTTAAATTAAATTTCAATGTAGGTTAAATTTAATTTATTTTTAATTGAATAAGTTTAAGTAAGTGTAACTTTAATTTTTATTTATTTTTAATTACTTTTTAATTTCTTTAATTTAAGTTTAAATTTATTTTAGTTTAATTATTAAATTTTTTTTGTGTGAATCAAGTTTAAGTTATATTAATTTTAATTAAGATTTAATTTTTCATTTTTATATACTTTTGACGTTTTAATTTCCAATTTTTCTTAATTTTTTTTAGTTTTTACTTTACTTAAAATTGTTAATGTCACATTTTCATTATTTAAAAGTTATTTAGTTTGAATTTAAAATTATTAAATGCTTGGTTTTTAATTTGAAGTTTTGTCGGCTTTGACGTTTTTTTAGTTTAGAAGTTAGTTTGGATTAAAATTGGTAATATTAGTTTTTTAATTTTTATTTCTACAGCTTATTGTTATTTTTACATTTATTTCTTAATTTTCTCTATGTAATTTTAAAAGTTATGCTACTTTACTTTTGGTTGTGGTTAATCTGCAATCCTCTATTTTTTTTTTAATAAAACGTTAACATTTTTTTTACTTTATATTTCTTTTATTTATTTATTTATTTCTTTATTTACTTATATATTTATTTATTTATGTTATTTATTTTATTTTATTTTATTTTATTTTGTTTTATTTATTTTATTTTATTTATTTATTTATTTATTTTATTTATTTTATTTATTTTATTTATTTTATTTATTTTATTTATTTTATTTATTTTATTTATTTTATTTATTTTATTTATTTTATTTATTTTATTTATTTTATTTATTTTATTTATTTTATTTATTTTATTTATTTTATTTATTTTATTTATTTTATTTATTTTATTTATTTTATTTATTTTATTTATTTTATTTATTTTATTTATTTTATTTATTTTATTTATTTTATTTATTTTATTTATTTTATTTATTTTATTTATTTTATTTATTTTATTTATTTTATTTATTTTATTTATTTATTTATTTTATTTATTTTATTTATTTTATTTATTTTATTTATTTTATTTATTTTATTTATTTTATTTATTTTATTTATTTTATTTATTTTATTTATTTTATTTATTTTATTTATTTTATTTATTTTATTTATTTTATTTATTTTATTTATTTTATTTATTTTATTTATTTTATTTATTTTATTTATTTTATTTATTTTATTTATTTTATTTATTTTATTTATTTTATTTATTTTATTTATTTTACTTATTTTATTTATTTTATTTTATTTTATTTTATTTTATTTTATTTTATTTTATTTTATTTTATTTATTTCATTTATTTCATTTATTTTATTTATTTATTTATTTTATTTATTAATTTTATTTATTTAGTAACAAAAGCATCGGCATTTAAGAAGCGTTTCTTTTGCATGCCGCAAGTTGATAAGAAAGTACTACAGTTTACTTAAATTTATGTTCTTCATTTCCACAACATTCTCAGAATTCAAGCTTTAAACTCTGAAAATAATCTAAAACTGCTCCGATATCCTGAGAAATATTTTCAATTTTCCACTTGACGGCACTTTGCCGCTACTCACCGTTCAAATATGCCAACAAATTATGACATTTTCATAGCCAAGTGCCATAACGGTGCCAGATGCCGTGGCCGCCCCGTGCCAAAACTCAAAAAATAACCATATCATCAACGCCGCTAAGAGACATCTATGAAAATTTTACAACATTTTAACAATGTGCATATTTTTTTGAGGTTATGTGCGCGTCGGTGCCAAGCCGCAACTGCCAAGACGACTTGTGCTTTGCTGCTCTTAACATGGCTTACATTGGCTAATTTGAATACATCACGAAAGGCTTAACATTGCCAGCAGCAGCGCCACGGCGGCCAGCTGGTCGGCGTTGCCACTCGCAGTCCATGGTGGCCTTTCACGAGGCGAGGCGAGCGCCTGTGTTATGAGTCAAAATGATGCAAATGATTTTTATTTCCATGCAAAATACACTTTACACTCGTATTAATTTTGCCCGCTTTCAAGTTATAACAAATTTTGCAGGAGCGTAGCAGCCAAAGGCAGAGGTCCTTGGCGTTTTTATGAGCCAATAAAAATAAAGACTGCATAAAAATGTGGCAAAATTGTATGCGAAAACAAAGACAGAAGGAAATCCAATGAAGACAAAGCAAAACGGTGAAGTTGGATGAATGCGAAAGTCGTTAAAGTTGCAGTAACAATTTATAATAAATCGTCCTTTATGAGGTTTTCGCAGTTATTATTTAACTTTTAACTCTGGTAGCCTTTTGGTTATTGGGGTTCGCCTGCTTTGATATTTTTCGACCCAACGTATTCTCAAATCGTAAACAATTTCAGGCAACTTTGGGGAACTTGTGGTGAGAGTCGTTGTTGCTGCGCTGTTTAGGCGGTTTTAATTAATTGCTCAAATGTTTTTTATCTCGGTTGCTGCCCTGAAATCAGTCAGTATGAAATGACAGCTGGGAGACGGCTGATTTATTTCATATAATGCATGCAATTTTTGAGCATACAATTAAATTTATTAAACTGAAATTTCAGCCAAATTGTTCTCAAATTCTTTGCTACCCACCTTTCACTCTCTGTAATAAAACCAAATTCATTTTCCCTTCAACATTTCCCTTCAACTCCAACATGATTCGCAATTTTTATGAGCCACACTTTTAAACGTCGACGTCGCTCGCAGAATGTCATAATTTCGTGCCTTGTAATTTCAATAAAGTACGAACGAAAAAGCTCGTTGCCGCCGCCTTCTGTCCCGACTTTCTTCAAGGCTTTCCACGTTTCGTATTACCAGCCCCGCCGTTCGTTCGCTGTGTGCCCACAAATTTTGTGTCCTTCTGCGGCCATTTCAAAACAAAAAAAATTTTCGAAATAATCCAATATTTACCTTCACTGTCGTGCTTGACGCTGCGTCGCACATTTGCTCACAAATTTATGCAGCAATAAAAATCTCATAATTGGTTAATTTTCTTTGGCGCTGTAAAATGTTTACTTTATTAGTTGTGCCCGTCGACGCGCTGTCTGCAGTCTCGCTTTCTTCTTTCGTACCTTTCTACCCGCCGGGCAATGCGTCCGCCTCGTAGTCTGTCCTTCGATTACACGCGTCGCCAAAACGTCTCGATTTCGTGTGATTAAAACCTTTTAAAATCAACTTAAAAACCAAGTACCAGTTGTTTGTGTGGCGACGAAAAGCCGTGAGCGGCCCACCACATGTCAGCAACAGCCGGCAATAATTTCCCTTTGATTTTCAAGTTTTGCTACAAAAGTAATTTTTTTTTATTGGTTTGGCTCTTGTTTTTGGCTTGTCATGGCACCCCGTCAGTCGCAAAAAAAAACAAAGCAAAGTAAGAGCAAACTTTATTTTGCTGGCTTTGTCAGCTTGTCTTTCTTTTGGCGCTTCTTTTGTTTGTAATTATCACGAATATTTATTTACCTTTTCGATTTTGCAGCGAGTGTACTTCAAATCCGCGTCACTCCCGCCACCTCGCTCGCAGCAACACTAATTTTCTTGAGGGTTAGAGTTGCCATCGTTCCAACTCGTGTCTGAAGTTCGTGCTCTGTGTCAGACCGGTGTGTGTCGCTTTTCGAGTGCTTTGCTTTGGCCTGCGGCGGCGCGTTTTGTTGGCGAATTTATTGACTTTGTATGTTGAGGACCTTTAATACTGCGTTATTAGGCAGAATTAACTGCTGGACTCATATTTTTGTGCTTTTTATGGGCTCTTAAGATGTACCGAGGCGTGCTTTATTTTTGAAATCAAATTCAAAGATGTTCACATTCACATTCAGGGACTGAAAGTTTGTGGCATGGAAATTTTATATTGAGCCTCACTAAACCGTATCGAATATTTGCAGTGTTGCCAGATACCTTAAATGACTTTCTCCTAAATCTTAAAAAAATACTGAAATTTCCTCCCAAAAGTTAAAAAGTCTCCTAAAGTTTTTGTTATCACTTGCGTCATTTTAAAAGAATTACACTTCTCATTAAAATTAAAAATATATACATATACAATTTTTTAATACAGCCTTTTTTATTCATCTTCAGCTTAACAACAAAAACTTAAGAAAAACAAAACATATAACAAATGAATTAAACAAAAAGTGCCATTTTTGGCGGGATTTCATTGTGACAGCAATAAGTGAAAAAGAGATAGAACGAGCATACATTTTGAAATTTTACAAATTTTTAACACAACAGGGTGCTTTGACTATAATAATAGTTGCCAAAATATATTTTGATGCCAGTGTTCCCAATACATAAAAATCCACTAAGGATCCGAAAAATCCCCTAATATAAAATATAAATCTCCTAAACAATTCTTCCTCCTCAAAATTCTCCTTAAAGGCCAAGAATCTCCTAATTCTAGGAGGACATCTCCTGATCTGGCAACACTGAATATTTGTAACACGAACAAGTTGTCTGAGAGTTGAAAACCTTTTTTGGCAGCTAATGTGGAATGTGTTCACTATTCTCTGGACAAGACTGTCCCACAACTCCATATTCATCAGTGGTGAGTTTCGGGACAGAGACTTAGCAGTTTTGTCAAGACATTGCAACGCTTGGTATCCCTCTAACTCTGAGCTTCCCTATAAGCTTCGTACTCAAACAGCTCCTTACAGGAAACCAACTTAAGATGAGCTGAAGGTGGCACAGGATTTACTGCCCCATTTGGCGGACCTTTAAGTTTCGTCATTTTAGAGAACTTCTCTCACTAAAAAAGGACTAGATGAGAACCATGACTAGTGTTCTGAAGGTTTTCTTTGTTCATAACACGCAAGGAGGTTGCGTTTCTAACTTCTGTCGCTGCTAAGATGAAGTCCTATAAAGTACAAATTTTGTCGGTCGAGAGAGGTTTCTGCTACTCAACTGCCTACCGAGACCATCGTAGCACCTATTGAGTAATCCTTCGTTGTATCTCCAGTCATCTGAAGTGAAGTATAGCTTTGGGTCGGACATAAGCAGCAATTCAGTCAGGCACGATCACTCTTGACAATCCATTCTGGTACTGACTCACTGGTACTGTATCAGTAAAGTCTTCTGTGGATCTACAAACTGACTCATATTCCATTCATACTTTCGAATGATGCAGAAGAATGGACACTGTTCTTCATGCTTTAATGATCATTTACACAGTCGTTGTCAGCATTAACCATGAGAGCTTGAAATCCAAGCAAAGAATCACTTATAATACTGTGGGCAAAGTAATAGAAGATTTTTCGCTTAATTATCAAAGCTTTTGCATGCCCGAGACACGCCTCTAACTCGTTTAGATGCTGCCACTCCATCACAAATCCATCTAACTGCTCGGGCAGTGCTTGAGAAGAGAATACTTTCCTAGTTATACGATCTACAACTACTTACATTCATTCTACATTCTATCCGATGGATACAAGCAGTAGAGCGGTAAATATTTACAGAAAACTCTTAAGAAAGTCAATTACTTTAGTTTTTACAAGCAACGGACAATTCAAATCAAGGACCGATTTGCCCACAAGTGTTCCGTCTCCAAGCAAACAATGTTTTCTGCACCTTCTGTGCATTTTTAACGTTCCTCTCTAACTTCCTGAAACTTTCTCCCTTCAGCTTATTGAGTACGCACCCAACTCATATTTATTCTCCTCCTCCACATAAACACACACACACCCTTAGAAACTTACACTTGAGCTTAAAATAAACATCAACAGAAGAACAGAACGTGAGAAGAAAGAAGTGCTAAGCAAAGAGAGCGCTTGACAAAGTCGACTTTATCGAACTTGTCATTGTTTAGTCAACGTGGAGCCACTTTATCGCAAACGCCCCAGGGAGCCAACAGTGACGAGGGCATCTAATCGCATGGCCTACTGGCGTGTGTGGGCCCAGTGATGGCGTTGGAAGGCGCAACTTGCGCCGAGATTTGCAACACCGACGCAACCGATAAAAGCGCCGCCATGGAAAATCTATCAGGAACATATTGTCTGGAAGCCGTTTGGACGCACAACCAAATGTGCACAAACACCCACACACACACACACTCGCGCTCGCTCGCATACACACAAATATTGGCTCGTTTCCGCAAGGCGACTTCCTCAGCGCTTGTTGCGATGTTGTGGCCGATTGTATTGTGACCCCTGTCGCTGTTGCTGTTGCTGACGTAACGCAGCGCATCTTTCGTGGCCATTGTGGTCGTCTTACACAACAACTTCTGCTTTGTCGGTCCTATCGCTTTCGCTGCCATTACGACATTCGCTCGTTGTTGGTGCGCTTTGTCGTCAGCTCCGATTTGTCTGTCATTGCGGAATGCCTAAGCTTAGAATTTCTAATAAACGAGAATATGTGGAACGTTGGGCGTTGGTTTGAAATGTTCACACTTGACCCGAACGCCACAAAGCCTGTCTGGCATAAGGCGGCAAACACATTGAGGCAGTTGACAGATACATTGCATGCTTAAACCACTTACACTGACACACACACACACAGAATAAGGTTGCTTATACTAAATTCTTAAAAAAAATGTGTATTGTGGCATTTTGTTGCGCTTGTTATGTCAGCAACAGTAGAACAGTAGTAATAACAATATGCAAACACATGCAGACGCTGAACGTTGTTGTGGTTTGATGCAATCAAAACATGGTTTCCACCAAAAAAGTTGTCCAAAGCAGCAGCTGGTTTTCACCAGAAAAGTTGTCTATTTTTGTGTGTGGACTTCAGAAAACTGGGTTTCCACCAATGAAGTTGTCTCAAGAAATCTACTCAAAGAAGAACTCAATTGAAATCCATCATAAAAATAGACAACTTTTTGATAGAAACCAGTCATTGCTTTGAAGGAAAATACTTTAATGAAGTCATGTTCATTCATAACTTTAACCAGGATAGATGTTTTACTTTGAGACCAAATTTATGTTTTCTCTGTTTTTCTGTAATTTTTCTGTCTTTCTTCTATTTGGAAGCAGAAGAGTTTCAGTTCTTCGATATCTCAATCCGATCTATCGGAGACAAGACTGAAATGCATCAAGTCCTATTTTCATCATGCAGTTTGGCTCTAAAGCTTCTCTCCCTCCAATGTAGGAAAAATCTATTAGAGAAAGCTGATTGAGTTGAGCAAACTCGCAGTTGTTTCTACCTACTGGGATTAAGTTTCAAATACCCAGTTTCCACTAGAAAATTAATCTATCTTCTTCTTTATGTTATCCTCATCTTGCATCCAATATATAAAACGTGGCTTTCACCAACAGAATTTGCTGCCTTCTATGTCGAGTTCAAAATATCGGATTTTATTTAAAAATCAATATGTGAATCTTTCTTCGAAGTATTCTGTGATCGGATATTTTCTTTTGTTGTCACAAATAGACTTCCAATAGGAAACGAATTTTCATCTTTTGTTGACAAATACAGAGAATTCATTACTGAAGCTAAATTTCCGTATGAAAACGCTTAAAAGGTATTGCGGAAAAATCAACGTAAAATCAAGAAAAATTGTCAAGTTTCCATACAAGTTTCCTAGTGGTAGCCAGGTTTGGGTACTCGTTCAATAAAAGCAATAATCCAATCCAAACATTCCGCTTATTTGTGCGATTTTGAGACTGCTGTTCTGTTTTGTTTTTTTCTGGGTGTTGCAAATGTTTTTTTGTTCGGTTTCTGTCTTATTTCGTTTTGTGTTACTGCACGCAGCGGATTTACAGGTATTTCTCGCATTCATTTTAGCGGAAATGATTCACACACTCAACGACACGACGTCTGGGCTGTGTTTCATCGTAGTTGGCTGCAGCAATGAACAACTTGGTTGGTTTTTAAGTTTGTAGTGAGGATTGTGGTAGTTTAAGTAAACAATTTATCAAGCAGAAGTTATCTTCAAACAGGGAAAAGGTCAGATTGGGCCCTAATGATTATTTTCAATTTAACCTAAAAGTCGTTTTGTGGAATTAGAACTTCAGTGTAGAAAACGTTGCGATTGACTGCAAGTGTCAGTGATTTGGTAAAAGAACAGCGGTCGTCAGTTTATTAATTCAAATTAAAATAAAAACAAAAGGGATTTTAAAATATAAACAACATAAACATTAAGAAGAAAAAAACCAGCTGACTATTAAATATACGCGGCTATTATTCAACGCTCACACCTACGTTTAAAACTGAAATGATTTATCTGCAGGCATTTATTATTTTTCATTTGCTGTTTGGAGTCACAGAAGTTTATTTATAATGTGTCTAAGCCGGTTAGTTACACTATACAACACTTTCTTTCATACTTCATACAACTCAATATTATCTTTTAATGGAGTATAAGCGTTGGCTCTGTTGCCTGGTGTCAGAATACAAATTCATCATAAATAATAAAAAGCGGCTAAACAACTCAGCTGCCAAGAAAAGAATCTTAGCCTCGGCGACAATAAAATAATCAATCAATTAAGAAAATAGTTGTCTTAAGAACATTATTACGAACTCATCGATCAAGTAGCCAAAATCTTATAAACAGGGGGTTCCATCTCGATTCCATGACGATCAACTCACTCAAATATAATTTTAGTAGATCATGTTTAGAAGTGAAATAGTAGTAACATAGTATCAGTACAGATCAAATCTAGTTATATTCCTATATATAACATAAGTCTATGTGACGCTTTTCTGTTGCCACCCCTAACTTATCAATCATTCGTTCATTTCGTTGGTTCTTTCTGTCGTTAATTCCCATCATCAGTTAATGTTTTTTTTTCACTACCAACTGATTATACCGACCAAAGAGATGCTTAAGACCCTGTGACGCCCTGCTTTTCTTTGAAGTTTTACTCTAACCGACACTTTTTATTGCAGTGCTTTGATCTCCTTCGTGCCAAGAAGCACCCAAAGGAAAGATTTTGAGAAACAAACTCTTTCATAAATGTATGGAAAATATTTCGCTTTCATATGTATAGGTAAACTGGCGCACGAAAGGGGATTTTTGGGATTCAAACACCCCAAATATTTATTTGAAAAATTTGAAAAAATTGTGGGTGGAAATTATGATTTTAAATCGTATTGACCTCAAAAGTATTAAACTCCCCACTGACTGCGCGCCACTGTATAGGAATGTCTGTTTTAATTTCGTCGACTCCATTTGATTCGTTGAAAACAAATTATAAATCTGAAATGTTCTCTCCGTTTCGAAAACCCAATTCGATTGTGCTGGAAAAATGTACAAAGCTTTCATTGTATGCGATCAACTTTGACCTTCAATCAAAATAGAATACTAATTTGTTTCAACATATTAAAAACATTACAGCAGCAAATTCCAGAAACTAACTCAGACACTCGATCCACTGGATGACATAGCACGCAATATTGAAGCACAACACTCGACTATAATTAAATACTTGATTCATTGTCATTGGGATTTTTCATGCAAAGCATTCAATCAAATGATTGAGATCTCGTTTTTCCACACACACACACACATACACAGACATAGAAGTTTGTATGCATAATGTTTGTTTTTGTAACAATGCAATTTTTCAGCTTTCCTGCTGCAGCTAAAACAACTGCGGAGCGCAAGGGGACTGGAAACGGGGGGAAATGGAAGCCAGTGACGCATCTACGGAACACGTTGGCCACCAATTAAAGATGCTGATCTAAAATTGAGAATTCTAATTGCTTTTTATTATGCTGACTATGTGTGCGTGTGCATGCATGCGACTGTGTGAGTGTGTGTGTGTGTGTTTGGTTATCTCACTTGAGAACGCTTAAGCGCGGCAAATACGTTTCGTGTCTGCATTGCGCTGCTTTGTTTGTGTTTTCTATTGCCTGGCGGATGCTTTTGTAATTTTCGTTCATTAAGCGTGTGTTGGCTAATAAATTACTGCCAGCATGTGCGCGCAGGAGGTGGGGGCGAAGTGGAGAAAAATCAACAAACAAACAAGAAGCGGGCATGTGGAAATGGAGCCAGCAGTACACACACACACACAAAACTTGCATGCGAGTTTTTGTGCTTTTTTGTATTATTGCGCGCATTTTTCTTCATTGTTCCGAGCGTTTTCGATTTAGATTTTAATGAAATTTTTATTATTATTTTTTTAAGCCACACAACGTGTGTGTGTGTGTATGTAGAATGTAAACAGTCGACCTCTAATGCATATTTTTCCTCACACTTCCACTGTCCACTGCTGGTGGCATTTGCGTTCATTTGGCTGCCAATTCGTTTGTCATTCCGTTTTCATTTCATTGGACGCACAATTAATGATGCGCATATGTCACTTTGATGAAACGTCACATGACGCTAATGTCTGTTTGTTCTATGCCTTTTTGTGTCGAGTGCTTTTGTTGTTGTCACTTTACTGATGACTTTGGTGCGTTAGGCGACAATTTAAATTACACCAGCTGCGACGCACAGTGGGGCGTCCGTGGCAAAAAATAAAAAAATAAAAATATTTTTTTTTTTTTTAATAAGTAAGCACGATCGAAGCGAAATCTCCAACTAAGCTATGTCAAAAAGAATTTTTTAAAAAATTATAAGGTTTGTAGTCTCACGAAAGTTTTAAACTTCATATATTGCGTGAACACAATTTTAAGGAAAAATATAAATTTAACATTGCGAAACTAAAGATGTTTTTTCTTATGGTTACAGTTATTATTTTAATATAGCTGATTTTTTATTTTATGTTTTAAGTTTTTATAGTCAGGCAATGCCTTTTTTTTGTTTTGGTTATTAAGCCCTAGGGAGCCTTTCCAATTTCGATTGTTTCACTAAATTACAAGTATGTAGAACACGTTTGCAAAGTTTCAGCTGCAGAGGCCTGCAGACCCGCATGTAATTCATTTTTTTATAGTGGCATCTTTTGTACAATTTCGTAAGCTATTTTATGTGTATCTGCCGTCGCGTAGTTTAACTCGACCGGCTGGCACTACAAAGCATGCAAATATTTGTGGAAAATAAACTTAAGAGCGAATTGAAGAGGGGCCAACATGAAAAACATCGAAAACTTAAAAAAATGGCAAAGTACCGATTAATTCATTTGAGGCTTATACGAACTTTTAAAGTAGGCGTGGTAGACTGCCCATTTGGCACAATTATAGATTATACTTTAGTGATATTGTGTATAAAATTTTATCTTTCTAGTGTTAGTAGTGGCCAAGTTATCGAATAACAAAGATTTTTTCAGTATGGGGGTGGGCGTGGCAGTAGTCCAATTTTCACAAGTTTTCGTATTTTTCTTAATTACGCTAAAAACTGGGCGGATACCAAATTTCGTCAAAATTAAACCACGTTTACTATTTTTGGCCATGCGATATATGGGGACACCCCACTGTGCGTCGCCGTCACAAACATTGCCCGCGCCCTCGCAAGAGTCAGCGTCAAAATGATGGATTTCATTTTAACTTTTCCGATTTGTGCTTCTGCCATCGGAATGCATTCAATATTCAGAGAGGAGAAAGAAGGGAAGTGTGTGTCTGTGTGCGGCGCGGTTCGTTATTTCCATAGTTTCACATTTGCGTTGTTGTTCACAAATCGCAGTTGTCAGCTGGCACTCCAACAAAAAATGTAGAAAATGAAAAAAACGCAAAAAATTGAAAAAACTAAAACAACTGCAGTGTCAGTTTCGTTGTCAATGTCAGTTTAATGGCTGAGCATTTCCCGTTGTTCGCGCCGCACCGCTGCTGCAGGAAGTACAATTTTTGACAGTGTCTGGTTGAAAATTGCCCAAAACCGAATGACTTCTACAGCTGGCTGCATTCATTAATATTGTTTCTCATTTGCTCGCGGTTTGCTCGCATCATCGTCATTACCAGCAGCAACGTGTACAACAACAACAGCAACAACGGCAGTGCCATTAGCATTGCCAGCGTCACTCACCTGTTGAGTCGCCTCTACCCTTGTTGCCGTCGATATGCTGTCATATTTTTGACATTTACGCGCTGCGCATTGGTGTTCTTAGTTCCTTCTTAGTTCTTCTTCTTGGCTTTGTTTCTCTGTTTTATTTTTTCCGGTTCTATTTTTATTGCTTCATTTGTGACACTTCAACCCCATTAAAACAATTCGTCGCTTTGTTTCTTCCGAATTGTTTGTTTGAGTTGTTGCTTTTTTCGCGGAAGTGCACTACACGCCATGTTGTTGACATTTTCGGCGCGTTGGCTGCATTTGTGGGTTTGTATGAGTGTGAGTGTGTGTATGTGTGCTGCTGGACTGGTGCACAAGTGCATTTATTATTTTATGTGTGTTTTTAGTTGCCTTGCAGTCATAAATCTGTCCGATCGAACCGTCATTAAACGTTAACTTAGGAAAATCAAACGCGCCAAAGCAATGCGCTCAGGTTTTATGAGCGCACTGACAACTGTTGGTGTGCAATAAACAAATTGTAAATCGCTGCGTCTGGTTGCTGGATTAGTCAGTTATGGGATACTGGGTGGTATTTAAAAGCTGCCGCTCGAACAAAAAGACACGTTGTCGTTCGAAAAGTGTGAACAGATTTTTATGATCATTTTTTATGCATTTTCAAATGACTTAATTAACGCTGAGCGCGCTTCAGAAAACTGCAGTCAACTCTGCAGCCTGTAATTCACCCCATATGCTGCATACTTTCAGGCCCATTGTCAGTGCTGCCCCAAGTTGCTACATTTTCGTATTAATTGGATTTTCTATTTTCAAATTACAAGTAAATGGATTATTAAAGCAAATAATGCTAATAAAGCTCATTAAACTCATAACTAGGCAACAAATTGTCGCAAATTAAACAAACCATTGTAGAGGCAATTGCATGGCCCGCATAGAATTGCACACATTTTTCAGCAGCCCAGGCCAACGCATTCCCATGAAATGTCGCGGCCCATACTTTGCTCTCATATTTATGGCATTTTTCATAACAAACAAAAATCATTAACCATTTGCTCTGTTTGACTGTTCTCACTCACACACACTCAGCCACTAAAATGCCAACAATGCGCATTAGCATCGAATTTGCGCTCAAATTGACCATTTAAAATGATTTGAGCTATTATCATATTTTCGCGTATGACAAACGCTAATTTAATTAGTCCTCTACTAGTGGCCTGCCTTGTCATTGTTGTTGTTGTTGCAACATAATTAGTTGGAAATTGCGGTAGACGACCGCAAACTGGCAATCAAAATACACTAATTCACCGCCAATCCACTAACCGCACTGACGTTGGTACATTGCTGTACCTGAACAGAAAAAAATCGCATGCGAGAAAAAACCTCAAAATTCAAATGGCAAACTTTAAAGATAGCCTTAAATTGGCGCCATTCAATTCGTTCAGCTCAACTTCATAAAATTCTATATGAAAAAAGCGATGCGATTATTTCATGCTTCGTTTTTAATTAAAGTTAAAATTAGATGCCGGATTTTGCTTTTTCACTTTTGCTTAATGCTCGAGAAAAGTTTTTAATTCAAAGCGTCAGCCGGCAGCCAGCCGCCCAACAAAAAAACGCTGCAAAGGAAGCGGCAAAATTCGGAAAGTGCAGGCGCAACAGACAAGCGAAAACTAACAGGAAAAAAATCGTAATACCATTAAAGAATGCTGGGCTTCAATTTTCTCTTTTTTCCAATTTTTTTTCGTTTTTTGTTTCCAAATAATTCGCGCCCGGCACCCCGCTAGCGTCCGAAACGGCACAAAGCGAAAATGGTGCTTATTGTTGCCATTTGCTGTGGTTGTTGTTATTGTTGTTGATACGGGCTTGCTGTTGTTATAAGCGTGGCGCCCACTGCGTCACAGCAATTTTACAGCTTTGGACAATTGTTGCTCGAAAGATGAGCGAAAAGGCGGACGACTGCGTGAAAAGGAGAAAACTTGAAGATGCTTTTGCAGTCGAAACACGCTGCGGTTATTAGCCACCGACAAACAGTACAACAACAGCAATAAAAGTGTAGTCAAGCGTGACAGCAGAGGTGAGCGGATGTGCAGCAGATTAAATTGTCGCATGAATGCAGACCAAATGAGAGGAAAGTAATGGCATTTGAATTCGTGTGAATTTAATTCATTGTCAATAACATAAGCAGGATTGATTACAATTGACCAAGACTAAGACTAAGACTAAGACTAAGACTAAGACTAAGACTAAGACTAAGACTAAGACTAAGACTAAGACTAAGACTAAGACTAAGACTAAGACTAAGACTAAGACTAAGACTAAGACTAAGACTAAGACTAAGACTAAGACTAAGACTAAGACTAAGACTAAGACTAAGACTAAGACTAAGACAAAAACAAAGACTAAGACTAAGACTAAGACTAAGACTAAGACTAAGACTAAGACTAAGACTAAGACTAAGACTAAGACTAAGACTAAGACTAAGACTAAGACTAAGACTAAGACAAAGACAAAGACAAAGACAAAGACTAAGACTAAGACTAAGACTAAGACTAAGACTAAGACTAAGACTAAGACTAAGACTAAGACTAAGACTAAGACTAAGACTAAGACTAAGACTAAGACTAAGACTAAGACTAAGACTAAGACTAAGACTAAGACTAAGACTAAGACTAAGACTAAGACTAAGACTAAGACTAAGACTAAGACAAAGACAAAGACAAAGACAAAGACAAAGACAAAGACAAAGACAAAGACAAAGACAAAGACAAAGACAAAGACAAAGACAAAGACAAAGACAAAGACAAAGACAAAGACAAAGACAAAGACAAAGACAAAGACAAAGACAAAGACAAAGACTAAGACTAAGACTAAGACTAAGACTAAGACTAAGACTAAGACTAAGACTAAGACTAAGACTAAGACTAAGACTAAGACTAAGACTAAGACTAAGACTAAGACTAAGACTAAGACTAAGACTAAGACTAAGACTAAGACTAAGACTAAGACTAAGACTAAGACTAAGACTAAGACTAAGACTAAGACTAAGACTAAGACTAAGACTAAGACTAAGACTAAGACTAAGACTAAGACTAAGACTAAGACTAAGACTAAGACTAAGACTGGGACTTAGACTGAGACTGAGACTCAGACTGAGACTGAGACTAAGACTAAGACTAAGACTGAGACTGAGACTAAGACTAAGACTAAGACTAAGACTAACACTTAGACTAAGACTAAGACTAACACTTAGACTAAGACTGAGACTGAGACTGAGACTGAGACTGAGACTGAGACTGAGACTAAGACTAAGACTAAGACTAAGACTAAGACTAAGACTAAGACTAAGACTAAGACTAAGACTAAGACTAAGACTAAGACTAAGACTAAGACTAAGACTAAGACTAAGACTAAGACTAAGACTAAGACTAAGACTAAGACTAAGACTAAGACTAAGACTAAGACTAAGACTGGGACTTAGACTGAGACTGAGACTCAGACTGAGACTGAGACTAAGACTAAGACTAAGACTGAGACTGAGACTAAGACTAAGACTAAGACTAAGACTAACACTTAGACTAAGACTAAGACTAACACTTAGACTAAGACTGAGACTGAGACTAAGACTAACACTTAGACTAAGCCTGAGACTAACAATTAGACAATTAGCCACCGACAAACAGTACAACAACAGCAATAAAAGTGTAGTCAAGCGTGACAGCAGAGGTGAGCGGATGTGCAGCAGACGGCGCTGATTAAATTGTCGCATGAATGCAGACCAAATGAGAGGAAAGTAATGGCATTTGAATTCGTGTGAATTTAATTCATTGTCAATAACATAATCAGGATTGATTACAATTGACCAAGACTAAGACTAGAGCTAAGACTAAGACTAAGGCTAAGACTAAGACTAACACTAAGACTAAGACTAACACTTAGACTGAGACTGAGCCTAAGCCTAAGCCTGAGGCCCAAATAAAACTAATAATTGGACTTTGAGGCTGTTAAAATCCAAACTTCGACTTTACTAAACAACCATAAAAACTTTTCGCTATTGAAATCAATATCTTATCGGTGTGGATTTATCAGCTACTCCCAATTTGGTTCCAATTCACATGTTTTATCATATTCCATGATTTGCCATTTTCAATCTGTTGCGTTAAATGAATATTTTTTGCACAGAGTTCTCACTCACTGTGATTAGAGTCATTGCCAAAAGTCGTTCATTATCTTATCTGCCTTCGCTAAAATGCAAAATCTGTGTTCTCACTGCCAGCCCCGCTGCCTTCCTTTCCACATCATCTGCTATTTGCATTCATAATCTTGTCAAAGATAAATCACCCACTTCTGTCCCAGTTGCCCGCAATCGCGAATGCAATAATCGCGTTTCGGCTGCCGGCAGCAAGTGGGTGCACCTTAACGCTCGACCGGCGGTGCCGTTTTCGGACACTTGCCGCACATTAGATAACCACGAAATAAAGGTCAATGCGTCCTTTTTTATGATTAATTGGACAGGATCGCATGCAAAGGGGCGATAAATAATGCAGCAGCAGCAGAGCAATTCGATTTCATTATCGCACAGTTCGGTTGCCAGAGGCCAAACAGGCAACGCGCAGCGGAAGAACAGCCATAACCATAAACTTATTTTGCAGCTGTCATGCGGTTATGGCGCGCATTGTTGTTGTTGCCCGCATTATTGCGAGTATTGCTGTTATTTTACCATAGGCAATTGCTTGTTGTTGTTGTTGTGCCACTTTTAGCGCAATTTTAGATTTGTGCTGGCGTACTCACGTTCGCATAGTTGCTTGCTCCGCAACAGTAACAGCAACAACAACTACACAACGGCAAACACCCATTGCAGCGCGCCACGTTGGCACACACTTCAAGTCGCAAATCAAAGTTGAACTTTGGCTTTGCCGTGTCGCATCGCTGTCCAAGCATGTCCGCGTCCACGTCCACGTCTGAGCCGCGTTCGCAGCGCTGTTCAAGTGTCTTAATATTTTGACACAAACATGTAGCGAACTTTTTCACTGCTTCTGTTGTTGTTATTATTGTTGTTGTTGTTGCACAAATCTGTGCCGCCAGCTGCTGAAAATGCGGCGTCGTTCTAAGTGGCCGGTCAAACGTTTGATTTGCGGCACGTTTCGCGAGCGGGGCGCAAGAGTTCGCCAAACTTGCCGCCGGCGCCCAAACAGCGACAGGAAGCGTTGGAGCGGAGAAATGGCAAAATAAAAAACCTAAAGTTTTGCTGCTTATTTCCTCCTTCTTCTAGTTTTCTGCATTTGTTTTGTGCTTATTCAATGAACGTTCAATGCGCCGCTAAATGTTGCTGCAGAATTTCAACACAAACACACACACGAAATCCCACCGAATGTTGGCTACAAATTCGAAAACGTGCTGGCATTTAAGTTGCTGCGGGCGCCCAACTACGCGTGCGCCCATTCCGCTCACTACTCGGCTCCTCTGCCGCCTTTGCCATTCCCCGATTCGGCTCTGCCGCACGTTCCTCTGCTTCGGCTACCACGCTTACAACTCTTTAGGCCATTTCTCTGTCGCCGCTTCCCCTCACTGTTCACTCCCTCACTGTGCCACAAAACAACACGCAGCCTTTGTGGCACATTCTACAGTTCGACAATTTATGTTTGCGTAAACTTTTCGAGGTGCAACAAACCACACAAACACATGCACACACACACAAACCTATGCATACATACATATGTGTGTGTCAGTGTGTGCGGGGCAAAGGAGGCGCAACATTTCGTGACTGCCAACGGGCCACAAAAATAATGAAAATAACAAAGGCCATTAGTTAAGTCCCACTCACCCGTGCGGGTGCACGCCACTTGGTCAGCCACCAGCCAATGTCCGTACAGTCGAAACAAAAACAACAAACACGAAAACAATTGAAAACGTTACCGAAAAATCAGCAACAGAAAATCTAGCAAGAAAATTTGTATGGAAGTTTGCCGTCTGCTGCCGGCCGAATCTTTTGTGGTTTTCAAAATCACTGAAATGTTGTTGTGCATTGTGGTCTGGCTGGCATTTTGTGTGCGAAAGAGTTAACACAGAAATAAAGAAAAAATAACAACAACTATTTTATCATCTTTGGCTCAAGCTGACTTTTGACCATTGTGTAGGAGTGTTTTTTCTTTGGGATTTTCGGAAATAATTTTGCCTTTGGATATCATTCAAAGTAATTTAAAATTTCACTTTGTGGTCCAATTTGAGTTTAATAAAGGAAATGTTATTACTTCACAAAGCAAACGCAGCACATGCTAAGCAAATAAATAATCTTACAATTTACCACAACATTACAACTCACGACTGTCTAAAGTCTACAATGAAAGTTTTCAAAGTGTTCAGATATGACTGACACCGACATTATTTATAACGTAGATAGTCAAAGTTTCATTGCCTTGGGGCCTAGAAAACTTGTGAACGACTTTGCCAAAACTTATCTTCATTTGCGAGATGGATAGAAAGAAACCACATAGTGAATCAGGTAGCCAGAAGAATATTTCGTTCGATAGACGAGTTTCTAAAGTCGGGCGAGGGTTTTGAAAAAGACTTGCAGGTCAGTTTAAATAAAGAGACGGAGCTCAGTTGGAATCGTAAACGACCAGCAAGATTGGTCTAATAAGAATGTGGAAGCCTGATTTTGTCTTTCAAGACCTCTTTATCTCGAAGATGATTGAAGTGCTTTAATCTCATTGCAGTACGAGCGAGTTGGAACGTTCTGTAGCGCTGAAATCTCGAAAGTTCAGCCCGAAGTGCAGTTATCAGAGTTGTGATCCCGGAGCACAAAGTTACCAATGAGTACTTAAGTTGCCGAATATTGACACAGGGTATTGTTTCCATTTCCATACTCATTTCCTCTTTACACTGCTGCAGTGTTTCAAGCGTTTCCGACAGTCACTGAAAGTAAGAGCAAAGTGCTCTGTGAAGACTTCCAAAAGAATGTGTGTTGTATATGTATAGATCCATAAAAGGCAGTAGGCCATTTACAGATCCGGTCTAACAAAGAACCGATTTGTAGAATCCATCGTTGGGTCCTCTACATCGGCTTTTCTAATTAACTTGGAAGTCTCCTATTTCTGTGGGCTGAAGGAATTTTCAATTATTTCCATCTGTAGTTCGTGTTTTAAGTGGAAAATTTACAATGCTACAATGACTTCTCATCCCAGAGGCCCCAGGTTCGATTCCCAGTTCGGGCTGATGAAACACCACTTCTACTTCTATCTAAGAAAAATTGCCGAAAACCGCCGTAGGTCCGCTCCCTCCTTCCCCCATCCGTTTGAAATAGTGTGTTATAACACATACTGAAAAAAACAGTGTTGCATACGCATTTCAAGCGGGTGGAATTTGTGGTATCCCAACGAGTCCATATAGAGGCCTAAGTGTGTCTCACATAGAGGCAGCCACTACAACCTACCTGAGGAGAAAACTGTTCTAAAGAACAAGTATGATCTGTTTTTTAGTTCAGAGTCCAGTCACAGTAATTTAGAGTTCAGACAACCGCAAACTACCACAGAATCGTTAGTTCTCTGCATGGGTCATCTACGTCGGCTTGTACAACTTACTTGGGAGCCTCTCATTTCAAGCATACAAAGTCTTCGATGATTCTGAAGTTCTGTAGTTTTAAAACTATAAATTAAGTTGGCCAGCATTGCCTGAAAACTGCATAAAACAAAATGCTTCAGTTGTTTGTGAGTTCGAAATATTTGTACACCCCTTGTAGTGTCTTCAATGTTTTCCCTCTCCATGTTGGGCGCATCGTAATGTGCTCGTTTTTGTGCCGCAAGTACTCGAGAAATCGCTTGACTATGCACAAAACTCTTTAAAAAGAGTTCCTAACAAAGCCATTTGACGCACTTAAGCACTCCGCACTTCACTCAACTTCCCCACGACGGCGTACGGTACAGTCCCAACTTCACGTCATGCCACATAATTTTCGCTATCGCCAGCAAAGATCAACAGTTGCTTGGCGGCTTGTGTGCCACTTTTTGTGAAACTCGAAAGCTTCGTGGCGCTGTCGACCCAATAATAAAACATTGTCACAGCTTCACTCGACGGCCGGCAGCGTGTTCGAACAGCCGTTTACGGGCGCAAGTCAACGGTCGACAAGTTTTCCTTTTGTGAAAACTTGCTTCAAGCCGCCATTTTGTTGCCGATTTTGCTTTTCCAGTTGCCATAGTGCCGTCACATCTCGGCTGCGACTGCTTGGCCCGTCGAGTGCTCGAGCAGTTGACCTCATCTTGATACCGATTCGCCTTGCTGGTATTGACGTTTTTCCTGTTGGCGCTGACTTTTGTTGCTCCGTTGTTGCCAAGTGGTGGCTCCAATGACGTTGTTGTTGCTGTTGTGGCAGTTGTGGCCGTCGCCTGTCTGACTTTTGCGTTCGACGTGCGCGAATAAGTCATCGCGTTTGTTGGCGGCGACAGCGTTCGAGCGCTGGACAAATATTGCCAACACTAAATCATTACCATTTTATTTAACCGTTATTGCAAAAACACAAAACCGACAGACGTTGCCATGTTTAATGCCACAGCGGGCGCGGGAAATGTTACAAAACAATCGATCGATACTGTGTTCGCCGCCCTTCCAGGCCAATCAAACAAGCAACCAAGAGCGGCTTAAACATCTGCGAGCAGGGGAGGGCAGTGGAGACGGCGAACGCCATTGTGCGAGGGGTGCAAGTCATTGGAGTGCAACGTGTTTACTTGACAATCGGAAACACACATTTCACGTACGTGACCGATGAAAGGCAACCCAAGACTCCACGTTCTGCTGGCAGCGGGCAGGAACAACTCGACGCAGGGAATAAGAAAGCGCAGCGGGAAGAAGAAATTCGAATATTGTATTTAGCAAGGAATTGCAATTTCAGTGGAGACGGCCGACACATAAGAGAACAAGTGAAAAGCACAGCTATGGCGTGAGAAGTGCAACAACAACACACACATTCTGCAAATGTCAGCAAAAGTCGCACTTGGCCATTCGTTGATATTTTGCAGTTTGGCAGCGCAAAACGTGCACGAGTCACTCGCACCACCGACTTGGTGTCGCTGTCAGCTGTCTAATGCATGCATTATTGTTGTTATTGTTATTGGTGCACACACACGACGCGCAACCTAATGGAACAATTAGAAACAGCTGCAGTTGTTCGCTGTGTTGTTGCTGTTGCTGAGGCCGGCGATAAGGACACCAAACATGAGACAGACACATGTCGCACGGTGCGCACTGTGCTCGCTACACGGCCACACCCCGCTGCCGACGCTGTGCCGTGCGCAGAGCGTGTGAAAGGTAACCATTTGGTGCGACACCTGCAGCGACATTTGACGATTCGTGCGTGTCCCGAGTGGGTGTGGGCCTGTGGCATTAAACATGAGGTTGTCTGAAAAGTCTTTTCGTAACCAGAGTTTGGCTTCGAAACAATGAAATTTCATGCTTTTAAATTAAATATAAACAAGACATGTGGCAATATTTGCGATCAAGTTGGACTCTTGTCAAAGTGACAAACTGTGTTGCAGCATTTGTTGCAAAAAAAAATGTTGTTAATCGCTCCTGGAGCACTGCAACGTCGGTCGCTGCATCTGAGTTGCCAGATACCTGAAATGAATTTCTCCTAAATCTTAAAAAATACTGAAATTTACTCCTAAAAGTTAAAAAATCTCCTAAATTTTTTTCATAATTAGCGTCATTTTAAAGAAATAAAACTTCTCATCAAAAATAAAAATATATATATAGGTACATATAATTTTTTTTAATGCAGCCTTTTTTTATTCATCTTCGGCTTGACAACAAAACGTTAACAAAAACAAAACATAACATAACATATAATGAATTAAATAAAAAGTGCCATTGTTGGCGGGATTTCATTGTGACAGCAATAAGTGAGAACGAGATAGAACGAGCTTACATTTTGTAAGCTTACAAATTTTTAACACAATTGAGCGCTTTGACTATTAAAATAGTTTCCAATGTTTTGTTGCCAGTGTTCCCAACACATCATACTTCGTTATCCAAAAATCTCCCAAAAATCCACTAAGGATACGAAAAACCCCCTAACATAAAATATAAATCTCCTAAACTTTCTCCTAAACAATTCCTCCTCCTAAAAATTCTCCTAAAAGGCCAATAATCTCCTAAATCTAGGAGGAAATCTCCAGATCTGGCAACACTGCGCTGCATGTAGAAGACAGTAAAAACCAGTAGCAGGAATTGCCAGCAGACGCACCCTGTACGTGCAACCAATGCCAAACGAGCCCAAGTCTTTGCTAATTTTTTTGTAGCTCATTTTTAAAGCGCCGCTAATGCGCAATAGGCGTCAGAAGGCGCACCGAGGCACCGGTCAGCGTGAGCTGGGCGTTAGCGGGCGGCACCAGTGGCACGAGACAAGCGACGCGACAGCTTTGCAACAGCGTCATTAGTTATTGTAATCGAAGAGTTTTCCACGACTTGTGGTCGGCTCAGCAAAGGCCGCTGACCAACTATTCCAATGACACTGCATGGTTCGCGGCGGCCAGCCAAAGCCGCCAATTGTCACGTATGCAGCAAATGGTGCGCGGCACGCAAAGTGCAGTGCAATGAGCGTGTTGCACGTATTTCACTTAATGCCCCGTTGCCGCTGACACACACAACCCAACGCATATGGCCGTCTTGTGTGCATGTCTGCCCACCGCATTAGCTGTCGCGACATTTGTGAATGCTCGAGTAGACGCGCGTGTCGGTACGTGCGTACCGAAAGTCTGCCACTAATGGCGAGAATTTCTTGAGAATTCTGCTTCAAAAGAATGAAAAAAAAAAAACGGTAGCCAAAAGTTATGATGGCTAGTTGGCAGGTAGGCAACTGTATGTGGATATGTTTGTAATTGTATTTTTCGCTACATTTCTCTCCGCCGTTTCTTGATTTGTTGTGCGCTTCGGCAATAATTACTCTAATTAATTGATTACTGATTAGCAGTCAAACAAGTTTTCCCCAGAAACCAACGCAGAACGAGAAACGCCATCAAGCGAACTGAATCTCTGCGGCATTTATTATGGCCGAAACAAGACAGTTGTATGCGAAGTTGGGTGCACTTGGACTGTGGCTGACGTTGTGACATTTGAATGCTGGGAATTGTGAAATAAGTCGAGTGAGACATTTCACTTTCAGTAAAAATACTGCAGGATAGGTTTCTATATGCAGTTTGTCAAGTAAATGTTTGCAAATTTAAAGAAGGTAGAACATTATTTTGAAAAGCTTATAATATAACAGAAATTGCAATATTTTGAAATTATTTGAAAAATATAGATTAATTGAATATTTCACTCTCATAAAATATCAAAGTAATGTCTATTTGATTCGCATATTGAAGGGCAAATTTATTTGAAAGTATCTCCTGGACGCCGTGGCTCAGTTGGTTAGTGCGTTGGACCGCGAGTCGCAGGCAGCAAACCGCAGGTTCAAATACTGCCCGTAATAACACCTAAAAAAAATAACGGGAAAATTCGTTTTCTCTTTCGGTGGCTGTCCTCTCAGCTGGAAATGGCAAACCTCTGAGAGCAAAAATTGCCTATGATAAAGCTCCCAACCAGCCGTTCGGAACCGGCATAAAAACTGTAGGTCCCTTCTACCCGCGTACAAATTCACACGCACAACACGAGTAGTTGCGGGAAGCTAGGCCTTAGTCTCGCGTAAGCGGGCTGTCGTGCCAGTCAATTAATTAATCTCCTGGACGACCCAGAAACCTGTCTGACAGAGAAGAAAGAAAAATCATCCGAAAAGTTCGTGAAAATCCCCGTATCTCAATAAGGGAAATGGCTTTGGATATAAAAATAGAATGCGGAACTGATGTATCTCATGAAACTGTTCGGAACTGTACGGCGCCAAATTTTCAATGCAATCTTGGCTTTGAAGGAAGATGAATTTTTTGACAGTTTGAAGTATAGCATCATTGCCTTTTTTGATTTTTTACACTGTTTTCACGTATCAAAAAGACATTACTGTTAATCTATATCTTAAAAAAATGTCAAAATATTGCAATTTCTGTTATATTTATAAGCGTTTCAAAATAATTTTTCAACCTTTTTTAAGTTTGCAAACATTTACTTGACAAACTGTATTAGTGTGGTTGTATTTATACTTGAACAGTCACAGCGACCACTTTTCCCGCTTCCATCCGTCTGATTCTGATAAAAGTCTCCAAGACATCAAACAATAAATCATTTATTGGTCTTAAACTTATCGGTTATTGGCGTCTCAGATAAGCGCACATCGACGTCTTAACCCAAAACAGCTAAATCGAATCAAGAAAATTAAAACTTTTCGTTGCTGATAGTTGAAATGCGAACAGCAACACGAAAGCGTTTTCTTTCAATTAGGCTGCATTCGACTGTGACCAGACGCCAATCGACAGATCTAAACAAACAAATATAATACTAACAACAACAAACAACATTGCAACATTAAGCGATAACCCACATGACAGCGGCAATTGGGAAAATATTGAAATCGTTTATCAACAACTAAATTGATTGAAATATGTTTAGTCAACAACTAAAGTGAAATCAAGTGCAAATAAAAACAAAAGAAAAATCACTAAGGCAACATGTCAGCAATTGAAGTGCAACAGAATTGTAGCAGAGTTGCCACCACGCGCACTTTGCTGCCCGGATCTTGATGGCTGTCATTTCCGTTCTGTTGGCATGCTTAACGTTGTTGTAGTTGTTATTACTGTTGTTGTTTATGCACTTTTGTACTGTTATTATTTGCACAGTTTTTGCTGTTGTTGTGCTATGGACGTACACACAGAGAACATCTAAAGCGTGCTTAAGCAACACCAGCAGCATCATTCGCAACAAAAACAATAACACTAAAGTAAAGTAATAACCCGAAGCAGTTGAGCAGCCGCCGCACGAGATGCAACGCGCGATAAATAATAAAGTGAGCGCAGCGATAAAGGCGACAAAAGCGCACGACAGGCTCCAGATTGGCGGCCGCACCAACACTGCAGACGACAGCGAAAGTGCGCCGTGCAACTGGCGCCGCGTCCTGCATGCCGCTGCAGCCAGCGCCTGCTTGCAACGGGCTATTTTTACGCCGACGAACAATATCTCATTTCGCAGCCCCAATCCGGCCTTTCCTCCGGTCTTTCAGCCGCACTCACGCACACACACACACACACACGCGTCAGCCACAGCGCATTTATTATTAGAACTCAAAGTTGAACTTCTTCGTGCAGCCGCCAGTCTACGTCGAAGCTGCTGAAATCCGAGCAGCGACGGCAATTCATAAAATTTCTGTTATTGTAGCCGCTTGTAGTAAACACGCGTGCATTGTTACAGCACAAGGCATCTTTGTAAATGCAGAAAAGAAACAACAAGTCGGCTGGGATCGACTTCATAATTCCCCTACAAGTGGAACAATCAAATCTGAGAGAAAATTGGAAAGTTTGATTGAGAATTAATCAATCATAAACTAAAAGATTATATAAGTTATTTAATACTGAAATTTTATTTATTCGAAAATTAGTGTTCTATGGCAACCCTACTACCACTACTACTACTACTACTACTACTACTACACTACTACTACCCAACGGTAGGATATCAGTTCTAAGACATACGAATGGACAGATGGAAAGATGAAAGGACAGACAAACGAATAGGAGCGCAAAAAGACGAAGGGACGAACGAACAGATGGTCGTATAGAGGTATGAATAGACAGACGAACGGAGAAACAAAGAAACCAAGGGTCGGTTTGACCAACAGATTGATGGACTTACGGACCGATGAAGACATTGACAAATTTATAAATGGATTGACAAACAGAGGGAAGAACGTTCAGTTAAAGGTTGGACAAGCAGGCGTTCAGAGGATGAATAGGACGTATAGACAGAGGAATAGATAGTCAGTCGAACGGACAGACAAACTAACTCATGGACGGATCAAACGATTAAACAGCGAGGAACGTTCGGGCAGACGGTCGGACTGATGAATATACCGTCGTTTAGAGGAACAGACGGACATACAGATGGACAAATGGACGAATGAATGGACAGATGTATGGTTGAACAGACGGATGAATGGACAGACGAACATTCGGATGGACATACAACATAGATGTATTAACGGATGGACAAACAATGGACGAACGGTCGGATAAAAGGCTGCACAAGCCCAGAAAGAGGAACAAAGGAACAAAAAGTCAGTTGGGCGGACAGACAAACCAACTTCAGATGCATAAAGAGATTCATAGAAAAACAGATGAACGTAGAGGAATCGTGGCACGTTCGGGTAGATGGTCAAACGGATGAAGAGACAAGCGTTTAGAGAAATAGACGGACAGATATAGTATACGGACATATGAGAGAGCGTACAGACGAACGAACCTATAGACAGACGAACATGTAGATAGACGGATGAAGCGACAGACGTGTGGTCGAACGGACGGGCGGACATACCGAAAAACGTACGTACGGATGGACGTACAACATAATGTACAAACTGGTTGACAAACAGAGGGACGAACGTTTGGATAAAACAAGGTTGGACATGTGGGCGTTCAGAAGACGAACGGACGGATAGACAAAGGAATAGATAGTGAGTCGGAAGGACAGACAAACGAACTCACGGACGAATGAAAAGATTGGCAGAGAAACAGATGAACGGACGAACAGCGAGGGACGTTCGGGCAGACGGTCAGACGTGTTCATCGGGGCAGGCATTTAGAGGAACAGACGAACAAACATACGGACAAATGAGTGAGCGTGCAGACAAGCGAACCTGTAGACAGACAGATGGACGGACAGACGTATGGTCGAACAGACGAACCGACGGAAGGCCGGACAGACGGATGGACGGTCAGACGGACTGGCAAATGATGACTGATTCTTCTACTCGCTATATATATAATATATGTACATATATGTACATAGATATACTTACTTTCTCAAATCGGATTTACAAACTAACATACAAACTAATCAAAGTGTATATAGCCACAAGTCTCAGTGCAGGGTGCAATGAGTTGGCAGTTGTGGTAAAAGTTAAAAGGGAAAATGGAAAAGAGGAAAGGCGAGAAACGAGTAGGTGACAATAAACAAATCACTTTATTAACTTCAATGCGCTTTTAATTTGAATTAATAACGCAAGCAAATCGCAGCTTATGTATTCGTTCTCTGTTTTGTGTGCCCCAGTTGTTTTTGTTGTTGTTGCTGCGCTATTACTTATTGACTTTACATATATCAACATCAGCGTGCAGTGTGAATAACAATGCGACGACGTTGCAGTTCCCTTCCCCACGCGTTCGCCCCCATCGTTCTTTATGCCCGAGAAACAAATCAACCCGAATTCGTGAACACCGCACGTAATCCGCTTAAATCAAAATCTTTCTTGGCGTTTTCATTGTTTCATAAATAATCAATTGTACGACGAGGGGTTTGAGGGGTCAACAATAAATATTGGACTTTAACAAATGTGACCGATTGGCTGCCATGGATCGCGTCTGTGTGTGTGTCTGTGTGTGTGACATTTTGGTGTGTCCGCAGCGATTGTTGGCTCCAGTTGCATGCGGCCAATGCCGATAAGCAGCTTATCAGCTGACCGAACCGTCCATACAGTCGATACACAGTTTCCGTAGCATCGATTTTAAGTTGTATTATTTCTTATTCCGAGAAGAGTTCAGCGTTCAGTCGAAATCCATATGAATGCAGCATCGTTATATCGTCCGAACGCATAAATAATACACCAATCGAGATCGCGCCTTTGTCGAAAGCAATTCCCCGTTTATCGCTCGATAAGAATTCCCGACCTCGCGCACATTCAGCTCGATTTTTACGATGCAATCGCTTCCACTTTTATTTGTGGACCATACAAATTTGTTACTTTGACTGTTTTCCTTGGCGCTTTGTCTTCATTGTTGCATGCATTGTAGTTGTTTTTGTGCGCTTGTTAGCAGTTATTGGCCGTCTCGCGTATCGCTGTTTGCTCGACACACAGCGACAGGCAAACAAACGCCGCTGAGTGCAGTTTTTAATTAACTTCGCGATAAAGAACGAGAGTGTTTGCCCTGAAGGTGTTAACTGCGTGGAAAAAATATCTAAAACACACAAAGTGCGCTGCGGTCGGCCTTGTTGCCACTGCTTTGATCTCCGACAACGCCTCAGGACGCAAGGGAAGTGTTTGGGCGGCGAATGGCCGGCGTTGGCGTTCAATAAAATATACTTTCAGTTCTGTAAACAGATGCGCAACCTCGAACGTTGATAGTGTGGGGAAAGGGAAATAACTACTGGAAAATTCTTAAACATACATAAAATTCACTGTCCGAAGAGATATGAAACAGACTTCCAGGTTCACTGCGATGGCAGGTGTAAAGCAGAGAATGTAAATGTAATAAATAAAAATGTTTCAAGGAAATTTTGGGCTTCATTTACATTAGAAATTCATAAAATACGCAATAAAAACATTTGTGTAGGATTGTGGAGAAAATTGGCAACAAATTGAATCACAGGGTGTGAAATTGAAATTTATTCAAAGAAGTCTTTGGTTTGTTGTTGGGGGCCACATGTAAACAAAATCTCTGAACCCTGACAGAATGAAACAATTAAGACAGCTCTGTGTATATTTGAAAGTCGAAGGGCGCGGACGTTAGATTCGGACGTGGGATTCTCTGAATTCGGAGGGGGATTTCCTTAGTGAAGGAACAGAACTACAGAGTTGCGCTGATTATTCATGGGGATATCCCCTGAGTGCTGTTTAAAACAAATTCCCATACAATTACTACGAAAAGTTCGAGAGAGCACGTTGTGATCTGAGAGTGTTCCAAGTTCTTTTTGCCTTCAGTCTGCAAGGTAACTTTTTAAAGTTTTGAATATGGGAACAAATTACAATACAGCAGCAAACATAGAAATCTCTACACTTTGCGAGAAAGTCTTTTTTATTTAGCACAGAGTCTTGATGGGCAGTTTACCAAATGCGAGAGAAATATTAGGTCTGGTTGATCTTCTTCGTGGTGTCCCCTTTCTGACCAGCAGTTTGAAAGCTTGAAAGCATCCTCAGTACTGGTTACCAAAAGTAGCTGGGTACATACTAGTATCTCATTGAGGTTGGATTAGGATGGCTGCCTCATTCTAAGATACACTCGGGCCTTTGTGGCCCGTTGTGATACCACAAATCTGTTTGAGGGATCTGTTGCAGTTGTAGTGGCGAACACCCCGAAATATGTTTTTGTTGCCAACATTTTGTGTGGCAAATATGGTTTAAAATAGTACTGGGTTTGAAAGTTGTACATGAAAAACGCCCAAAATGAAATCTTGTGTGCGCTACTGTGCAGTTGATTAGTGACTGAGTTGTAATGACAATTGAGTTCAGGGCTTTAAGTGCGGCTTGACTGTCCAGCAGAGTTTGAGCCAATTTGCAGCTTCAAGCCGTCATCTCTATTTGAAAGTTGTTACAGTTGCCTGTTGCTTGGCAGTATAGAAGTCACGATCAACCTCACATAGAACTCGATCTGTGGAAAGTAATGCGCCTGATTTACATAAAATGATTACTGATGATTACTGATTACTGATATAAATTGTTTTCTGACCAAACATTGTAAGGCAGCAGAAAAGAAGAGAAAATTCGTGTTCTAAGAACTGGGATTCTTTTACAAAAAATTAACGGCAAAGACAAAGTCCGATCTTTCGAAATCTCTTTCGTCAAAACTGGGATAATGACAAAAGTAATAAAAATTGTCAGATCAACTTTGTGTCTAATTGCTCAACTTTGAAAAACTTGTTCATATCAATTTTGAGCTCGAACTGCTGAAATAAAACTTCGAGCTCTCCTACTTAAATTGTATTAAAAAAATAATAAATTCATATTTTTGTGCCGCTCCAATTAGCTCTTCTTACGCCTGTTTTACATTTTCAAAAATTGACATCAACGTGGACTCGCGCTCGCTTCGGTCTCTAATTTAAGTCGGGGGAACAAAAATTAAATTAAGTTGTCTGTTGTTGCTGCGTATTTTACCCCCTAAAGGCTGGAATTTCAAATTGCTTTTATTGTTGTTTTCAACAAATTTCTACCTGCTTACCCTCAAACAGCTCGCATGCACTTTTCCTCCTTCGCCACAGTCAGCTCGAGTTTCTGTCGGTTGCCAATAGCAATTAACTAAAACAAAAATGTATAATTAAAATAACCGAATAACCGGGCCTTGAATAATATATAGGCGCACACACACACACACATATACATACACACAAACGCGTACACCGAAAGACACTTAGCAGCCGACATGTTGCAGCATTAAGTGGGTGTGTTCACGCTACGGCCACCGCCGTAAATTATAGCGCAGACAATCAATATATAGAATATATTCTACAAAAAGTGACAGCAACAACAACAATAACAACGATCATAACAACCACAAAAAGCGTCAATTTGCAACATGACCAGTTCCAATGACAACAGCACCACAGCGTCAAAGTTGTACGTATTGTGGCATAATTAAATTTATTAAGAAATTTCAACGAGAGCGAGAATGAAATCGGAGTAGAAAAAAAAACAAGAAGAAGAAGCAGAAGTAGCACAAAATTGTTAAATAATGCGCACAACTTACCGAGCTACATTTAAGGCAAAAAATTGTGCGCAGCTTATTTAATTTTCGTGCCAGACCGTAGAGCCCCTTGGGAAAAGAAAAAGTTGGCCAGAGTGGCCAACCTTTTTTCGCTGTCAGTAGTCGGAGATAAAAACTCAATTGAGTACCTAGTTAGAGCTGCCAGCGAGGCGAGTTGGAGTGGCGTGAAATGAGCCAAAGTCGAAGTCGGAGGCGCGCAAGTAGACTCAATTTAAACTTAATCAAAGGCATTCAAAGCTAAGAAGGCAATTGTGCGCAACAGATGGTGCCACAACAACAACAACAACGACAGTAGTAAAAATAGCAACAGCACTGGTCGAAGTATAACTTCAGTTCAGCGCACTTAAGTAGCAGAAATTAACTTCAATTCAAGGCAATTGAAATTCAGCATTTACCACTTGCAGTCTCTCTATGTGTGTGTGTGTGTGTGTGTGTGCGTTTGCTTGAGTGTTTCAGTGAGTGAGCGCATTGCCGTTCAGTTGTGCGGCAATTCTGAGCTGACACTTGAAAATACAAAATATTACAACAACAAAGCGCACATTTAAAACATTCATACAACGCCAAATCAAGACGCACTCGGCGGAGCTGGCTCACACTGTACGAGAACTTTGACAGCGCTGCAAATGTACAAATAAGTATGTAAGATGTATGTGTGTATGTGTTCATATATATTGCACTGACTGGCAGCAAATTGACATTGTGTAATTAGCTTCAATTGACCCTCGGAAAATTGCGTTCGTTTGACCTTTTTGAGTTGTAACAAAAATTTTGCCATCGTTACAGCGCCGCTTTATGCTGCATAGCTCCGTTTTTTTTTATTTTTTTCAATTTAGGTGTATATTTTTTATGTGTGTCTTTTAATGCTTCGCACACTTGGCGTGTTTTTTCCAGCTTTGCTTGTCACGCTCGAGTGAATAGAATTCTTAACATACAAAAAAAATCAACCACAGAAACGAGCACAAAAACTTCACCTGCGTTGTCGTAATGCCCAAAGGGGCGGGGCAAAATAGACAAATGTCATTTGTTATTATTATTTCAATAGCTTTGACCCTTTTTCACCGGTTCTGCTTGTGCCCGACAAACACACACAAATAAACAATCATACAGCAGCGGATGCAGAGTTCACAAAAAGTGGAAAGAGCGCACAATTGTGTGCAGGTTTGTAATGCTTAGTAAGAGACGTGAGTAGTATTGAAAGTATAGTTATAGACAAATGCATAGGTAATAATACTAAAGTGTGGAGGTATAATTTGGTGTTTGCACAGTTGTCATTAGGAAGACCTTGAATCGCTTCGATTTGCTTTCAATACCAATTAATTTATATGAAACAATTTTTCAGAAATAATATACAGAAATTGTATTTCTTTGCTGGCCCCTGGCCCTCACTCCCCGCACCGAATGCGCTTGTGTGGGTATCTATGTCGTGCGTACTTAAATTGATGTAAAATAAATAAAGAAATGTGTAAACAAGCTATGTGCGCTCGCTTTTATGGCATTTCAATAATTTCCAACATTTTATGATTTTGTGATTCGGCGCGCAGCGTCGAAATAAAAATCAATGCCGCGAATACTGTGGTTTGTGCGCACTAATTGGGAATATTTGTACAAGGACTCGCAACCAAAACATTGTAGCGGCGTAGTAAGTCAGTAGATCAAAAGAAACAATAGTTAAATTATTACTTATTATGTGGAGTGAGTTTCAGAAAAGTAGATATTTTCAAATAGTTACAAATAATTGAAAACACTGTGCGACAAAAATTTAAAAAATTTTTCACACCGCAAAAATTCATATGGGCGTGAAACTAGAGACCAAATATAGTAATACTGCGTACTCAGTTTTTTATTTCTATATCCTTTGTGCTTTTAAAAAGACTTCAAAACTTTGAAGGGGATACAAAATTAAGAAAATATAAAAAAAATACTTAACCTCGTTAACATATGACGATATGTATATCAAATGAAAGAGGAAAAACTCAGGAATTTAAATAAAATTAATTTTTTATCTATTTGTAAAAAAAGGATATGAAAAATTTCTTTTGAAATTTAATTCTTTTGAAATTTAATCCTTTTAATCCTTTATATCCTTAAAAATGTATATAGTATTTTCTTGAAAAGTAAGTATGCTAAAACCTAAAATCTCTTTGATCACGTGTCAAAATTTCATTATTCTCACTTCATTGATTTTGTATCTTTTTATTATTTAAAATACTGATACTCAAATAAATTAGAATTTTTGTATTTCATTAGAATTGCAGCTTCCGTATTTTTTTTAATAACTTTCGAACCAATAAAGTTAGAGTAATAAAATTTTGATACGTGATCAAGGAGATTTCGGGTTTTAATAAACTTACTTTTCAAGAAAATTCTATATAAATTTTCAAGGATATAAAGGATTAAAATTTTCAAAAGACCTTTTTCACATCCTTTTTTTTGCAAAGAGATAAAAAATCAATTTTATTTAAATTCTTGAGCCTTTCCTCTTTCATTTGATATACATATCGCCATATTTATACGAGGCTAAGTAATTTTTATATTTTTTAAATTTTGTGTCCCCTTCAAAATTTTGAAGTCCTTTTAAAAGGACAAAGGATGTAGAAATGAAAAACTGAGTACGCAGTATTACTATATTTATTCTCTAGTTTCATGCACATATGGATTTTTCCCGGTGTGAAATATGCTGTTGCACGGTGAAATAATAAATTAATTAATAGTTTCAAATAGTTTCAGAAAATTACATTTTATCAAATAGTTTGACCAGAGGTGCTGGGAAATTTAATGTCAAAGTTTTTCTATTGAAGACCGCAGACTCACCCAACGGTGTTGCTGGCCAGATCAAGTAGTTGCAAGCCTGGACAGTTGCTGGTCAAGGGGGGCGCCGAGGTTGTGGCCAGCGGCGCTAATCGCATTTCATTGAAAGGGAGAAGCAGATCCATACACAACTTTCGAACCCAATACTATTTGAAACCATATTTGCCACCCAAACGTTTTGTACAAACGGATATTTCAGAAGATTTGCACCCCAAACCCCCACTATGTGTGCGCCACTGTCTACGGTGCAATTGAAAGCAATGCTGCTGCAAAATATGATTTCAAATTAAATCAAGAAAAAGTTGTACGCAAAATCCCCTCCCCCCACAATATGGACTCCTGTGTGCGTCACTGGTCTGATACTGCATCAGTCATAATAACTTCAAGTCACGTACCAATGCAGCATTCGTCCGCTCGTCTGTCAATTGGGGCACAAAACGCTCAAATGATTCCTGACAACACAATGAAATTTGCTTAAAATTTCACAAATATTTGAACTTAAGTAGAACTGATTTCACTCCCTCACTACAAAGTAGGTTCTCATTATGTTCAACTATTGACAATCTTTTGGTATTTTAAAGCAAAAAGAACTAAATCAATATTACGGCCTTACCCAACCAACACTCATTTCAACTTCAGTATTAAACATTTAAATGGTTTTAAATTTTCCACTACAAAAAATTACACAATTTCAACTTAAATCGCTTAGTAAACGTCCAGAGTTGATTTGCCTCTCTCTTAGATTCTAATGTCAGTTTATTTTGATATCGTTGTTTGCCTCTTACTAAAATGTCATCATTTTCTACTTACAGCATTTCCATAGAACACCGCCAAATGTTAGCAACAAAACAACAAACAGCGCTGCACATCAACACACACACAGTCACTCATCCAAATCCACACCAACACCAGCCAACACCCACACACACTGCTACATCAAATTCACATTACAGCACCTTGAAACAACATCAACAACAACAACAGCAGCAGCTCAAATAAAATGCACACCAAAGTGCAACATTATTCGAGAAGCGTAAAATCCAATGCCAACATTGCCGGCGCACCGCGCACCGCAACGCAACAAATCACACTCTGAGGTAAGTACGCAATTTCGTCGCCGACATATGCCGCCCTCGCCGCGGTTATTGCTGCTTTAACGCTTTGTGCACTCTGCGATGTGCTCCGCTGCCATGGCGAGAGAAAAACGCGACTTGAAGTGTCAGCAAGATATTTTTTATTTCTGCGCGTCGAGTGGCTCCTGTAGCGGTTGCGGGCTGCCGGCTTTTTCCGGCCTTTGGGTGCGCGTTAAAAATGCGTAATATAAATATTTAATATTTGGGAATGGCGGCAGAAGCGAGCTGCGAGCAATTCGCCGTGAGGCAACGGGCTGCCTGCATTGGCTGTTTGCTCGGTGCCAGTGCATTAAATCAAACTCGGCGAATATAAAAAATGCATAAACTGCTGTTGTGCCATCTCAACACCTGCCACTCACCACACCCCACCCCAACCCACCTAACCCCAACCCACCCAATCCCACTCCACCTCGTTTGCTTGTATTGAGTGCCGCGTTATCGGCCAAATTGCATTTCCGCTGCTCACTGCGCTTTACAACTACAACTATTGCAATTTCTGTTTTTGTTGTTGTTGCTGCTGCAGCAATATTTTACAATTTTTTGTCGCTCAAGTGCGGTTGCATATCATAAATAAATGTAAAAGCGCTCGTATATTGCAATTTCTGTTGACATTTGTCAGCAGCAGCGGGCCGACTGCTTCTTTGCCTTCTGCCAACACACGAAGCGCTGCCACCAACTGTCGCGCATTGTGTGCGCTTTCGAAAGCCAATCTGGCAATCGGTTTTAATGTCAGTCAACCAGCGACAACAACAAACACAACTAGGACTTTAACCAAAGGTTGAGAAAAGAGAAAATATGACAGCTGTGTTCTGACACGACGACGTGGCCGCAAGTGTTGTGCGCTCTGAAAGTTGTATATTTTGGGAATATTTGACTTGGCCGTGGAGTGAAGTGCCATGAATGTTTTTACATTTATTTTTGCTTTTGTATGAATAAATAATGAAAAATTTTTTATTTGTGCGCGAATGCAAAGGATTTTTTATTAAGCTTCTCTGAACTTTAATATAAAATAAAAAAATGTATAATACAAGTATTGTGCAAGATATGTTACAAGTCTTAAAGTCTGCTTAAAGCAGCTTAAAAAATTAAGAATTATTGTTCAATTCACTCGATCTGAGAGTTTAATTTTTTGCATTATTCTCTTCCACAAGTCTGACTGGGTCCAAGCAGCAATTTTAAATACTTTAGTTTTCTTCAATTTGTTAGATTTTGTGCTGCGAATCCTGCGACTTGACGACTTACTTAATCGCAGAGGGAACAGTTTCAGAGCGTTAAATATTGTGACGATAATTCGGATAATGGGGGAATTGCATACTTTTAGGAGTATAGTAATGATAAAACAATCGCGGAGATGACTCAAGGCGATACTGGGATGTTCAAGAACAAACTGCGCTCCGAACATGGCATACTTTTAGGGAAGTAATAATTTCAAACAATTGCAGAGACGACTCAAGGCGATACTGGGGTGTTCAAGAAGGAACTGCGCTCCGGGCAAACAGCCTGGATACAGCGCAGTGGGAAGAGTTGGGTTTTGACAAGCAAAGATACAACACGGAGTATAAAGTGAGTGTAAAATTGTAAATGAAGTGAACTGTATCCCTCAATCGCCCACCCTGAGTCCAGGGAACTCACTACGAACTTTAATAAGTTCGTACAGGTTGTGTTTTTATGTTTCGGCGTCCAGCTTTCGTATACCTTCATACAGTGTCACGCTGAACGCGAAGACGATCGGAAGTTAGCGCACTACAATTACAGGGGTGAATTTTGGCATCGAGTGAGTCCCAGGGACTCAGGGTGGTGTTTTGTGTTACAAAAATTGTACTTGTAAATTTTTTTTAAATCGTGTTAATTTAAATTTAGGATGCCAAAATGGCTGCGAAAAGTTCAAGAATTGAGATTGTTAACCCTTTGAGAAGTTTTACTACTAACAATTTGCCTTAGTTGTGCTAAAAAGGTATGTGAGGTATGTGCACAACATATGAAATTCAACCTGCTGCACGTTTTCTTATTTTATATAATGAAGTATTACTTTAAGTTTTTTTTCTGAATAGTTATTTGGTTTTTAAGTAATTTATGTAAAAAGAATTGTTTTTGTTAATTTATTTATATCTTTTATTTTTGTAAAATATTTAGTGTATGTTTTTTTAGAGTATTTTTTTCTATCAATTAAAAGGTGAATTTTTATTTGAGGTATGTGAAGATATGGAATGATATCTATTACAAGAGGTCTTAATGTGGCCTACAAAAAAATAAAAAAACATAAAAATTTAATAGGTGTTGCGTTATTTCCAAAACAAAAATTGTGAGTCCCGGGGACTCAGGGTGGGTAGATACGTGATTTTAATAGGGGTGGGTGATTGAGGGGTATGTATGTGTGTTTTATTTTTGAGCACAATCCAGAGAAACGAAATAAGTCTGCTATAGGCAGTAGAATTAATTTTCGTAAAAATATAGGTATACATTTTGGTGTGTCGTTTACTTTTCATAATGTAGCATTATGTTCTGTGGGTTGTACCATTAACTTGTTGAAACCACAACATGAAAAATTATCCATAGTAAAGGCAAAGTGTTTAATATTGTACAATCTTATTAGAACCATTCCCTTAGTCCCTTACATGCTAATTATTTCCGTAACGAATGATTTGTAATCATTCTCTTCTTATTTGTTCTTTGAATTAAGAAAATAACTTCGCTTTGCAAGAGTCCTTCCTCTTTGTTTCATTGAACAATGACCTATAATTTAGTATTGCTAAAGTAATGCCATCTAGTTCAACCATTCATCGTCCAGAATTCTTCATCTTCTCTTTTCTTTTTTGAAAAATGATTCATAATCTTTTTCCCAATCGTAGTTGATAAAACTTAAGCTTGTTAGTGGTTATCCAACTTAAATGATAAATCTAACTTTGCAAGAGTCCTTTTTCTGGTTCTAGAAACCATGATCCATAATCTAGTATCTGCTGCTGAATACCGTCTGGTTGAAATCGTCCAGAATCTTTCAACTACTAAATGTTTCTTGGGGAAAATAACAAATTTGAACAAACGACTTAAGAAAGAAACCTCGCTTTGCAAGAATGTTAGCCTTTTGATTCCTTTCAATGTTTCTTAGATCGGGAGCTCGAAAGCAATTTTAAAAATCTGAATAAAGGTACTATTCAGTTTCTTTTTACAGTATTACACAAGTTTGAATGTCACTTGATTGTTGTCAGGCTTCCATTCAGTTCCTTACTTCAGTTACTCAGAAACTTGAAAGATTACAACGGTTTAAAGCCTTCAAGTACTAAGAGACTTGCAGGCCTTCTAGTGTTGCTTAATACTGGAAGGTTGGTGGTTATGAGGCGCACATGAAAATATGTACAAGCATGTATCTTTGACCATAGATCATACACTCTACCTTTTCCCGAACTCTTCAAGTTGCACAAAGATACTAAAAAATTCGGGACGGACTGAGGGCTCCTAACCTCCTTTAGGATGCTCCTTTCCTAAAACTTGTCTCTTTCTTCCTTTACCATCTCCAAAAAATACACTAATGATCCGGAAAATCCCCTAATATAAAATATAAATCTCCTAAACTTTCTCCTAAACAATTCTTCGCTCTAAAAATTCTCCTAAAAGGCCAAGGATCTCCTAAAGCTTGGAGGAAATCTCCTGATCTGGCAACACTGGGCGCAACACTCAGACATTACATACGTCCTTTGTACTACAACTGTTTAATGTGATTTTCCTGTTAATGTGATGTTCCTGTTAATGTGATTTAAATGTACCCGACCTCCGGAGAAATCTGGATACATCCTGGGTTGCTAAGGAGCCAAGCTGATTTTCGACTTCGGCGAAATTTGTCGTCATTAAGAGGATTTCTAGCGCATGTCGAGTTAAAACAACTCACTGGCTTGAGTCTCCTTTTGCCTTCGGTGATCCCACACCGCAGAAATTTGCATTCGTTGCCACGCACACTTAACCTTAAATAAACTATTTATTAGCAATGACCGTGAAGCGCCACACTTTGCGCCATCAAATATTCAAAACGCAAACCGAGCCAAATTAAACAATCATAAAGCAAATGTGAGCAAATCGCTTAAGCCGACTAAATTGCAGCTCAATCTGCTTCAAGCGTGCCATAATCGCGTTCGAAGCGCACCGAAAGCTCAGGCGGTGGCGGCGTACGTACCGAGCGCCGATGGAGAATTTGGGCGCATCTGTGTGCCGATGTGTGTGTGTGTGTGTGTGCGTGTGTGTTGTGGGAAAATGTAAAATTATGTTTATCCCCGCACGTACTTTTAAGGGCGCATTCGGTCTGCTTAATATTTCGCATAATCTGATTATTATTTAAGCGCGTTTGCTTCATTTTAATGCAAATACACAAATACAACGGCAACGGCAGCGGCGGCACATACGTCGCACATGTGCGCCGGAAAGTGAAAAACGTGCGCCTGCCCACACATGTGGGCGGGGCTGAGGGTACAATTTACGACGCAGCTACTTTGGCCGCTTTTTTGTTCTGTTTCGTTTTGTTTCCGTTTTTTGTTGTTTCTATTGTTTATTGGCCGCTGTGGCAAGGAGCCTGTTTTTCGTACGGCCCCAAAAATAAAGTATAATTTTTTGTATTTAGCCTGCCACTTTATTGCCATTGTTGTTATTGTTGTTGTTTCTTGTGCTGATAATAAATTCGTTGCACGGCTTTCGGCGCACTGTTAAAAAGCCGCTTGGCAGTTTATGCTTTACGCATTTCGTGCGTAAGTTTTATTGCTCGCACCGCCGTCGAAACTCAAACAAAAGATGGCCAACATAAATTTTGCAAACTCTCCGGCGATGCACGGCGGCTGCGGTTAGGTCCTTCGGCGCTGGATTGCCATTACGCGCGCAATGCATTCGGCGAAAATCTGGCCGTGAGTTATGGGCGCACAGATTGAATAGAAACTTTTCGCCATTAGGCAGCTAACGGACGCCACGATTGGGGGATTGAATTGTTTATGGCCGAAAATGTGAGCACAGTTAGCAGAAATTTAGAAAGCAAAACATTTGCGATTGCACTCTGCTGCATGAGATACAATGCCAACGAAAAAAATAACAGCAACAACAACAACGAATGAAAATCATTAGTTTTCAGCGAAATGCGACATGCAAAGTGCGCCTTGAACTCTTCGCTCAAGTGTGCTGCGATTTGCATATGCAACACTGCCACTGTCAGCCACAACGGCGTAGAAAATATGCACAACAATAACAACAACAATGAGGAAAAAATTCATATTAAAAAGTCAATAAAAATGCGCATGAATCTGCATAAGAAATGCGCGCTTAACCTTTAACCGCCCCATGGCGCCCACCGCCAGCTTCGGCTCCGCACACCTCCTCCCCCGTCACGGATTTGCGATTTCGCCTTCTGACGCTGCCAGCAGTGCGCTAAAAGTTTTGCGCTCACGTCTGTTATCCTTTCACCGCCAGCACAGCGCTTCCTGCGCCGCAAATTTCGCTCGCGCCGCACTTAATGCGGCACAGCATGACGCGAACATTTTCTATATTCGCTGCATTTTTTTTGCCACTGCGCCATGTTTTCTGCACTTTCGCGAAGGCGCTGAGTGCGCAAAATGCAAAACGCCAAATGCGAAAAAGGCAGCCGTGCAACACGTTTCGGCTGAAAAGCTGCCAGCCGCAATATGTCTGCCTCGCCTTGTGTCGCTGCACGCTTTGCTTAAAGTAAAAAACTATGTTAAAGTGTGGCATATTTCGAGCACAAAAATTACAATAAAAAATTCAAATTTCTACTCGCACTCGTAACGCTGACAATTTGCCGCATTCTAAATGCAAAAATAATGAATACAAAATTATTCGCTGACACACATAACAATTGTCATACATAACATAACCTTACTTTATATATAGGCCATGAACACAACCAAACACACACACACATACAAAGCGCGGAGAAGGCGCATGTCATAATTTTGCTCAAAAATTATGAAATGCAGGAAAGATTACTTACGTTGTTATTGCTAGCGGTGTGGAAAGACAATTATTTTGAAGTGTTTGCGTATAGCTACTAGAGGTATTCACAATCTGAATGTGGTTGATATGTCGGGTGTTTTTCTTAGCAGTGTAAAACTTTCAATTGAAAAAAAAAAACATGAGACGACATCAAACTTAAAATTGATTTTATTTGAATTATGTCATTAATGTTTGATTATAATTATTTTATTATTATTTTATTTATTATTTATTTATTTATTTGTTTATTTATTTACTTATTTATTTATTTCTTTATTTATTTACTTATTTATTTATTTATTCATTTACTTATTTATTTATTTATTTATTTAATTATTTATTTATTTACTTATTTATTTACTTATTTACTTATTTATTTATTTATTTACTCAAATCAAAATTAATATACTTTTTAAAGGTCTTTTAAACAAATTGTACAAAATATTTTTAGAAGATGAAAAATGTAAAAATTTTGAGTATAAGTTAGCCTCCGTCAAACACTCTTTCAAGTAATGAGCCTCGTATCTCGGTCATGGTTCATAGAATGTTGTCTTCCAAGGTATCCAAAGTTTCTAGTTTATTCGCAGAAACCAATGACTTCATGTAACTCCAGAGAGAGCAATTTAGAGGCGTTAAGTTGCATGATCTCAATGGCCAATCCACTAGCCCACGCGTTCATCAAATGTTTCCTTCACCAAGCCGATTGATTGACGCGCTACATGGCATGTTCCGTCGTCCTGTTGGAAAAAGATGTCTCGACACTCTTAACTTTTCATAAAATCCAAATTTCAGATTTTGGCTATTTTCTATATAATCGCAGATCATTGACCTCTGATGATCTGTAAATAATTAATTTGTTACATAGAACTCAACTTTTGTTCTATTATTTATTCCCATTACAAAAGACAGAACCAACACCATACCTTACAGCTCATGTTTTAAAATTCTGTACGTACTCAAAAGTATGCAACAAACTCGCATCGTTTGGCTACTTTCCTCTATGCCAGACCTCGAATAATGTACAAAAAATGTAGCACACTGTTAGGCTGCATCCTAATTAGGCTGCGTGCTTGTTTGCTCTGCCTCATACCTGGAATTCGTTGACTTTGTATTCGGTGCGGCCTGGTCGCGCCAACACACGACCGTCTGTCGCCGCTCGAATTGTTCGGATGACGTTGAACAGCCGCGCACTTGTAGCGCTGACTTTTAATTTTCCTAAATGAATCACCTTTCAGGAATTTTAATTGTTTAATGCTGCCGCTTGCTGCAGTTTGTCAGCGAATTTTTAATTAGTGCTAAGCATGTTGTTGCATGGTGTTTTGCTTGCTGGCTGCTTTCCGCTTAATAAAAGAGGTTAAAGCATTTACTTGATTAGAATAATCTGTTGCTTGGGTGCGCCGGCTCAAGTTTTTGTGCGATTCAATTAACAGTTGGCAACAAGGCACTTAAGTTAGGGCACAGGTGTTTCAAACACACTAAGATGACTTTGTTTGATGGGAAATATGTGTGATTGTTTATTGAATAAAGCAGGACAAATGCTAAGCAAACAGACGAGGTAGAGAAAGTGATTTGTCTGAAAGTCCATTCCAGGATGAATGTCTGTTGTTGACTAACGGCAGCTATTAATCAGTTTTCTAGCAAATTGCACAAAAAGTCAAACGAAAAGTTTGATGTATTGAGCAACTTAAGGAGCAGCCCTAACTCAAGTTTTCCTCAAGCGTCAACTCACCATTTTGCAGCTCAAATTTGGACTCATAAAAAATGTGTCACATGGCTTACTTTCGCTCTTTGACTCTAAAAACAATAACAATTTGTATAAAAGTATTGATTTCTCTTCTACTTAAAAAGCTGCCGCCTCATTAATTGCCACCAATTTCGCTTCAAATTTGTCACCAATCTCATTTCCAAATCAACATTAACTTACGCAAGTTACGCAAGTTGCGGCATGCGTGTGTTACGCTCGCAATTAGCCGCCCACATGGAATTATTTATTATTAACCGCACTGCCACGTGTTCTAATTACGACACAGAACCAGCCAATTGCCGCCCGTATGTTCTGCTTTTTTTACGCGCCCACCATTTCCGACAGTTAAAATATCCACCCGCCACGGGGCCAATAAATTTTACTGATTATTTGCCTTTCAAATGAGTTTTGAAGTGGCATTTTCTGCCAACTAATTCGTTTTGGCTTCGGCAAAGGGAGAAAAGGGAGAACAAAAAAGAAAGGAAAAAAAATAAAAAAAAACTGAGCGCATTAAAAGTTGCGTTGAGTTGAGTAAAAGTTGAGTTCGGTTTTGTTGAGTTGAGCTGAGTTCGGTTCAGTTCAATTCAGTTGAGCTGAGTTGAGTTCAGTTGAGCTGTAGTTGGAGTTGAGTTGACTTGAGTTAAATTAAGTTGGAGTTGAAGTTGAAGATGAAGTTGAGTTGGAGTTCAGATGAGTTGAGTTGAGTTGAGTTGAGCTTGAGTTGAGTTGGAGTTGAGTTGAGGTGACCTGGACTTGAGTATGAGTTGAGTTGAGTTTAGTTGAGAATACTTGACTTTACTTGACTTGACGTGACTTGACTTGACTTGGCTTGACTTTGAGTTGTCTTTGAGTTGAGTTGAGTTGAGTTGAGTTGAGTTGAGTTGAGTTGAGTTGAGTTGACTTGACTTGACTTGACTTTGAGTTGTCTTTGAGTTGAGTTGAGTTGAGGTGAGTTGAGTGGGGTTTTGTTCAGTTCAGTTTAGATCAGTTAAGCTTAGTTCAGTTTAGTTGAGTTGAGTTGAGTTGAGTTGAGTTGAGTTGAGTTGAGTTGAGTTGAGTTGAGTTGAGTTGAGGTGAGTTGAGTGGGGTTTTGTTCAGTTCAGTTTAGTTCAGATAAGTTTAGTTCAGTTTAGTTGAGTTGAGTTCAGTTTAGTTGAGTTGAGTTGAGTTGAGTTGAATAGAGTTGAATTGGAGTTGTGTTAGAAGTGAGTTGGAATTGAGTTGGAGTTGAATTGGAGTTATGTTGAAGTTCTGTTTAAGTTGTGTTGGAGTTGTGTTGAAGTTGTGTCGGAGTTGAGTTGACTTGACTGGAGTTGGAGTTGAGTTGTTGTTATGTTCGAGTTGAGCTGGAGTTGAGTTGGAGTTGAGTTTAAGTTGAGTTGGAGTTGACTTGACTTGACTATAATTGAGTTGACTTGACTAGAGTTGAGTTCAGTTGAGTTGGTTGGGGCTAGTTTCCACTCACTCATCTTCCTCTTTCTTTTCTCTGTCTTCTTCTTTCCATCTCTCCTATTTTCTTTCGCTCCTCCTCGCTCTCTGTTTTACTTATTTTCGTTCACTACTTCTGCCTATCTCGAAGTCAGTCTCTGAGTTAATTCTCGCACAACCGGAGCAGACTTCTAATTCCTAAAATGTCCTTCTTTCTCTCTACGTTGTCCCCATGTTGCGTGTGTTTGAAATATTAAGGACCTGACCAGCAACAACAATTGCAGCTATACAAATTTGTATACCTACTTAATTTGGTGAAAATGCTAATTTGTGTGCATGCATATGTGTGTGTGTGTGTGTGTGTGTTAGGGATTAACATTCACGTTGTACGCACACACGCCAAATCATAAATAGTCAACAAATTAAACATGAAGAAAAGCCCAAAGAGAATGGAAGAAATGGGAAAGACGTCGCCAAAACTGTCGTCAGCGAGCGGTGGCGTGAGGGAAAGTGAGCGTGACGCGACGTTTACGCCTGCCAGCAGCACATTCGCACTGGCCGACCCACACCCGCACACTCTCATGCACACACCAGCTGCTCTCAACGGCGGCAACAGCACGTGTAAATGCAGCAACAACAACAGACAAGCAGTGTGTCGTTGGTAGCCACCAATTGTGTTGCCTAGCGTCAGGCGCGCTGCCTTTTTTTGTAATAAGCGAAAGATTTGATTTGCTTAACTTTTGATATTTTTGTATTTTTATTTCTTACGTATAATTTTTGTTACCTATTTTTTCTTTCATATTTTTTTTGTTTTGATTTCTTATAATTTTTGTTATTTATTTACTTTTTTTATTGCTCTTAATTTGTTTTTATATTAACATAAAAATGGCATTATTTATGAACTGAACATTTTTTAAATTTTTTCTGTTGCTGATGCTGTCGTTGTTTATTTATTTATTTTGCAATTTTTGAATGTTTGCACTTTGTTGTCACTCAATTTTAATTTGAAACTTTTAATTTTAAGACACAAAGCGAATTTTGCTGCTAATTTTGTTTCGGATTTCTCACACTTGATGCAAAATTTTGCATACTTTAGAGAAAACTCAAACATGAAGAGTGTCTGCGATTTTTATAACCTTGCAAGTGAGCTTGAAATTGCAATATGAAAAATGTTGTCAGGGTTTTTCCACCTTTACTCATTATTTGCCAATTCATTGAGTCGAGATTAGCTCCAACAACTTTTCTATTTGTGGTTCAATGCATTTTTCACCGAGTTTGAGCTGCGGTTTGCTTATTCTTCTTCTTCACAGATACCAATCAGGATAACCAGAAGAATCGTTTTAGCAATGTTCATCCGTCCGTGAGTCTGTACATCTGTCAACTGGTTGCTTCGCATGGTGGTACTTGGACGATTAACTATTTCGGGTTGAAGTCTCAGAGTCAAATTATGGACTACAGTAGTTTGTTCTGTTTCTTCGTGATACTTGGTTGACGATTTTTGTGTTGAAAGGCAAAAGGTTAGTCGAAGAATTTAAAATGGTTCATGACCCTCAATGCATCAATTTAATAAGTCAGTCAAAATTTACTTGAACACTCTTATCTCTTTGTATATATGTATTTCTTATTTTAAGCTTTGATAGCCGGTTTATACAAAACATTTAATTTTAAGATCAGAAATCAGTAAAATTTCAGTAAAAATAGTTTGTAAGTAATTAAAAAAAAATGTCTGTTATGTTCAGAGCGTAATGATAGGTAAACCCAATGCATTACACACATTTTCTGCATAAAATATTTAAAACTCCTCATTAGTCGCTCATCTGTTACAGCAACAACAACACTTGAAACCCCTACGCTCGAGTAAATTAAACTTTCACAAGAATCGCTTACTTCGGTGAGGCGGTGAGTGCACCTCGGCTTTGATAATTCCGATTACTAAATTAAGCTGCATGCACATACTCTCGCACCTCCCCCGCACTCATCGTCCGTACTTAATTATTTACATGCGAAAACGCTAACAGCAACATGCAACATGCCGCATTGGAGCACTGCGCCCTCTACAAAATTTTCGACAACCTCAAAATCTCACTTCCAATGGAATACTAAACACTCACACACGCACAAGAAAATCACCCATTCACACATGCACAGCAATGCTCAGCATTAATTTCTGTTATGCTGTAATCTTTTGGCACTGTGCGTCGTGTTTGTGCAATAATTGTTGTTGTTGTTACTGTTGTTGCTTCTATGGAAGCTGCAAATATTTTCGTATTATCGCAAACGCTCTGGTTGCAGGCTGCAGGAACTTTGGCCCAGTGTGTCTATGTGTTTGAGTTTTTGTGCGTATGTTTGTGTGTGGGAAAATGTTGCCATGTTGCTGCTGTTGTGCTGTTTACAAAGTTTCATTTGCACTGCTCACATTTACTTTTAATTCGCATTTTTTACGCTACGTTAATATCAAATTTTCGCCCAAGTTGTGTGAGCCAAGTTGCGCCAAAAACAAACAAAAAACAACAACAAATTATAACATTTCTTCTTGCCTTTGGTTGTTGCGTGCAAATTTGTTGCAGATTAAACGCGTAAACTTAAATCAAAAAAGCTTAATTCTCGTTAAGAAATCAGCTTTTGCTGTTGCACTGACTGTCGCTGTTTTTCGTTGTTGTTGTTGCTTGCTTGTAAGCAAAGGGAAATGTTCTTAATGTGCGTCTTCGGTCCGCTACTGAAAGAGAGCGAAACATATTTATTACGTTATTTCGTTTCATTAACAATTCGACTGCAAACGTGCGCGGCTTGGCGGAAAAGTGCGTTGCCGCGAGCTGCTTCTGGCTGCGCATTAAAACAAAAACAAAGCGGATCGAAAAGAACAGAGCGCAAAGTCCTAAAGGAAAGGAAATAAATCATGCATCTCATTAAAATTGAAGACAATATTTCAGCACGACTGCGAAAATGCTGCGTGTTGCAGTCGCGCACATGTGTTGGCGTGCAATGATGCCAGATTATTGATGAAAATATTTCTGCTGAACTGAAGATGGAAACGTAAAAAAAAAGAAAATTAAAGAATTTAAAATATAATTATAAATTTAAAAAAAAATTTTTAAGAATTAAATAAATAAAATAAAAAGTTATAAATAAATAACTTTATTTCAAGATATTAATTATAATAATAATTATAATAATAGTAATTTTTTTTAATATTTGAAATTTCAAATATGAACATTAAAACTAATAAGAAATAGAAATATACATATATTTAGTATTAAAAAGTTTAAAGAATATTCCTTTAAAGCAATTAAGAAGTATTTCAACATATTATTTCAATATAAAATATTTGACAATTTTACACAAATAACGTTAATACATAAATAAAACAATTCAAATATTAAAAATACAAAACACTGAAACTTGGTAAAACTTGCTAACATCATTTAAATTTAAAATATTATTCATTCTAGATATAAATTCAAATGACAAATAATAAACAATTTTTATAATTAGAAATATTAAAAAATAACAAAAAAACAACAAATTTATTGGAAAAAAGAATTAAAAAAAATTTTAATTTTTTGTATAAAATATTTCGCCATTTTATAAAAATAACAATAATAAATATCAGTCAACAATTGAAATAAAAAAAATTACGCAATAACACAAAAAACTAAAAATTTAACGAAAGTTAATACAAAAAACAGTAAAAATGTATTTACAAAGAAACATTTTTTAATACACAATATATCAAAATAATAAGAAATAAATAATAGAAGAAAACAACAAAATTAGAAATTTCTAGAAAATAATGAAGAAGAACGAATGAGGATAAGAAAGAATAAAGAAAAGAAAGAATGAAAATAATAATTAACAAAATAATAAATATAATATTAGAAATATTTTCAAATCGGTACAATTACAACACAAACAAAAATAAAAAACAAACAAAAAATTATTTTTAGTTTGATTTCTAATGAATAATAACGATAATTAAATTAAAATTCAAAAACTCAATTCAATAAATTCAAACTAATTAATAACAGAAAAATATAATTAAAAACTAATAAATGCAATAAATTTAAAACTAATCAGTAACATTAAATATAACATAAAAAATTATAAAACAAAAAAAAAATGAATACAAAAACAAAAAATTAATACACAAATATTATGCAAATAATACAAAAATTATTATTGATTTATTTCTTATTTTTAATTACAATTAAAATTATAATTAAAAAAAGGACTAGCTGCCAGAGCTATCGGCTTTACAAAAATTATATAAAAGTAATAAAATAAATTATATAAAAATAAAAATATTTTTATTAGCACTAATGAAAATGCTATTAAAGCAATATAAAGTAATGAAAACAAATTTCTAAGTTAAAAAAAAATTTAGAATTATGTAGAAAAAAATAATAATAAAAACTAATACCAATAAAAAATACTACAAATTACAAATATGTAATAAATGACCCTAAAAAACTCAAAAATATTGATTAAACAATTTTTATGAAAATTAAAAATATTTTAATAAAATTTGAAAACAATCGTGCTCGGCTAAATTTTCTTACCTGTTGCCTTGTTTTGCAGCTGTTTTCTTTACAAGAAGTAAACAATCTCGAAATTTCCGTTGAAATTTACTTGTCAGAAAAATGTTAGCCAAATCAATTTTTTTTTTTTAAATTCACATTCTCGAATGTGAATAAACTTGTGTCGAGTGACAAGTCAAACTATATCTGTACCTGCCATACGTTGCCAAAACTGGCAGTAACGGCTTCGAGCGCAGAATGCAACGTACCGCTTCTTGTCCGCACCGTCCAACCCCACCACACGTCAACCAGCTTCCCGCTCATGCCGAAGCGCCTAAAACAGCGCCGCGAAGCTCCATTTTCGGATCAACTGGCCAAACCATACTCGACGTGCAACGCTTACAAGGGGGCCGTGGGGGTGTGCGGGCACAGCGAGCCGCCACTATCAGTTGGCCTCGGTGCGCTCAACGCCAAGTAGGACGGATTGGCCGCAAAAAGCTGGTCGGCGGGAAAAGTTCTCACGCGACAAATGTCAAGTCAAATACCCAAACAGAGCACGGCACCAACAAAAAGCGGCAACGACGCGGCGAAAACATTCTAGTCGCGCGCATTATTAGCTCGCGGCACTCGTTGGCCGGCTGGGCTGCCGGTGCCGGTGCCGGTGCCGTGTGCTGCGCGCTGGATGCCAAAAGCGATAACGCACGCAGCCAAAGCGACTAAAAATAAGAACTCAACACGCAGCAGCCAGCCGCCGCAGTCACTGTCAGTGCCACGGCCGGCAGGCAAAAACGCGACAACATCTCTGCGGTCGTCGCCGACTGTTTTGCCATGTTGCAGCCGCGTGTACTTTGCACAAGTTGTCGTCGTTGCCAATACGGCTGTTGCTGTTGTTGCTGTTGTTGTCGTTGCATTCCATTTTGCGAGCATTTCCATTTTGGGATCAAAGTTGCATTTCGTGCGCACACAACGGCCGACTTGCTGACTTTGTCCCCGCACATCATCGTGCAAGGCAACAACAACAACAATGACAACGACAACTAAAACTTTAGTTTGGCCACAGCCAGACTGCACGCGCGACAGACAAAATGGCAAGACAGACTGTAGTTGGCACAGCACCAACAACAACAAGAAGAACGGCAAGTAGAACCGCAAGCGCACACACATAAATTCATAGCTGCCACAAATTGTGGCATCGTGGAATGTGCTCTGTCAAATCTGTTGCTGCCGCCGCCGCTGCTGCTGCTGTCTTAAAGTGCTGCACATTGCACGTACGCAGACATGCGACAACGTCGCTGCTGCACGAGCAGTCAACAACAGCGGCCACAGTCTGACAACGAGCGGCCGGGGGAGCCGTGCGAGGCGGCCGCGCCAGTTAATGACCTTTGTGGCGTTCAACTCGTCGCAGAAATTTAAAACAACAACAATAAAAAAACCAAAGAATTCTGCTGCAAGTATGCGACGCAAGGCGCACACAAGCAGAGCAGGAAGCCATTATGGAGCGGAGAATGTGCGTGGGTTGGTGTTGTTGTTGCTGTGGGTGGCGTCGTTTTCGGCGACAATTTTCCTGCCACGGCGCCCTTAAAGACACTTTGCTGCCGCAAGTATTTCAATTTATCTGCACAACTTGCATTTTGTGTGAACGCTTCTCGCCGCGCTCGGAGCCATGTCACTCCACGATAAACGACAATTTTCGCCAACAACATAAAAAAAATTGTCAGCGTTGCTGGCGTTTTATTTATTTACACACCTATTAAAAATGTCTGCGTTACGGCCTCTGGCCGGCAGCTGCGGCAGACGGGGCGTGGTGTCGAGTGGAGAGCTGGCAATTAGAGAAGGCAGCGCCAGCTCAAAGCATCGTTGTTAATTTTTGCCATTTCTACGCGAAAGCAGCGAACGACAAGCGGGTCACGCCCCCTGCAGCCGTGCCAGATAATGTCGCGGCCGTTGAGCGAAAGCAGCAGAGATGACACAGCGGCGATAGCAGATTCAAAAGTTGGCATCGGGCTTCTGGTGCTTGCGATGCGGGAGGCATAAAGAATATCTTTAATATTTAAACGCCATCTTGTTGCTTTTTCTGGGGAGAAAGTTGCACAAAATGACATGGAAATTTTCTGAAGGTCCTGAACGACTTATTGAAACCCTACAATGTAGCTATATGCTTTTGTCATTTGAGTTATTGAGTTGTTTCCTCTTTGGCACATAAAAAAATTGATACTAGGACATATTTAAAAAAAAAAATGGGTTAGTTTTGACTGACAAAAAGATAGAGAGAAAGAGATAGAGATAGATAGATAGCAAATATACAAACAAGTGATAGAACTATGACATGTGAGTGTATGTTTGGATTTTTTTTGGACATTTAACCAGGCAAACGGATGAAGGAGCGAACATTTAGACAGGCGGATGAATAAACGAATGAACAGATAATAGATGGAGGACTAGATGGATGAATAGCCCGCAAATGAACGGGCAGAGCATGCGAACAGAAGAATGTATAGATAGAGAAATGTAGTGATAGAAAGATTAACAGATGTATGGATGAATAGCCAAGGATATGGATGAACGGATTAGTGGATGTATAGCCAAGCAAATCGATAAATGGACAGAGAAACATATAGATGGACGTAGTAATAGAAGGATGACATGTGAATGTGTGTATGGATATATGAATTCATAGCAGGGCAAACGGACAGGCAGATGAACGAACAAATGAACAGATAAATGGATGGACGAACAAATGGATGAATAGCCCGCAAATGGACAAACAGAACATGCGAACAGAGGAATGTATAGATAGACATAGATAAAATGTAGTGATAGAAAGATGAACGGATGAATGGCAAATAGATGAACTAATGAATGAATTGATGCAGTCCTTAAATCAAATGCTTTGACATGAGATTTTGATCTCGATGTTAACACAAATACATATATGGACGCATAGCTAACCAATCGCGTTACAGACAAACTGATGAATGAACGAATAGATGGCCTGATGAACTCATATGTGGACGTATGATCAGTCGGTCGGAACACACCCATGGACATGACTTAATCAATTCTAGTACCGCTTATCGGAAAATAATACTTTTCCATATCAGCCACGCCTCCTTCTGAACTTTTTTGCCACAGTCAATAAGCCGCGGTAGCCCAGTGTAGGGTATAAACAGAATAAAATCTTCGCTGGCACCTGCGGGACATAAGTAATTTATTTGAATTCAGTTCCCTCATATTTTTGCAGGTTTGCCTTTTGGTGTTTTTCGTTAAAGATCTAAAAATTATTTGATGGTCTTGTGGCAGCAGCGAGTCAGCCATCGACCGACCCTCACAAAGTCGAGCGCTGCAACATTGAGCGGTAAAATTAATTCAATTTACTCGCATATGAAATTTTCCGCGCATCTTGCCTACGAAAATAGAAGAAGAAAATATGCTGGGAGGGGTGTCGCGCGCGGGTGGGCAGTGCAAAGACAGGACACGCCTGTGGCAAGATGCCGCGACGATGTGGAGTCACGCGAATATTCAGTTGCATATTTTTAGACGACAGAAAATGGGTGGCTTGAACATTTCGCCTTGGAAAAATAGTCAGCTGGAAATATTTTTGATTAAATTTTAAATACTTAGAGAAAGAAAATCGCGGCTTTGAATTCAACTCTCAAGGGCCAAATTATACATTTTAAAGCACACTTGAAAAAAATTCCGATAATGCAAAAGAGGATCAAATACGGATAATCTAGAATTGTGTGGTGCTGGCCCGACAAACAATTAATTGCAATTTGTGTTTAATTCTAATGGAAACCGAAAGCCAGAAGAAAACCAAACAAGAGCCGCTCCAGTTTTAATTGTAAAATGAACTGAAGTGCTTGCAGTGAAGGAGAAAGCCAAGAAACGCAAACTGAACTAAACCGAAGCAATGTGAGGAATGTAGACACCACTGATTTGGCCCCAACATTTGCACTGCGTACGTGCCGCAGCGCTGCAAACGTGAGCAACCAAATTGGGTCAGTAACGTAAGGCCGCCGCGCGCCGAGAAGCAACGCGAACTAGTTGCGAAATTTGTGCAAACTGCGCCGCGCTAATGCGGCATTAGCACGGCCGCGTTAATCCTGCGCCAGCTGCACCCTGTACGCATAGGTACGGCAGCATGTGGACGCGCGTGTGCGGCGCGCCCAGACAATTTCGCACTTTAATTAGCAAATGGCATGGCCGCGCGCCCCGCGACCCCGAGTCCGACGCGGCAGCCGGGTGCGCTGCACTTGTGCGGCGATTGTTGCAATTGCGAAATGTCGCAGCTGTTGCAAATGAACGCGATACCAATGCGCCACTGTACGCGCATGTGTGCTGCTTGACGACGCATGCCGCCGCCATCCGAAATTCACTGCTTGGCTGCCTATTAACATGCAAATGAAGTACAATTCGCCGCATGAATAATTGCCACATATGCAAAAATATTCGCTTGCCGCTTCGTTTGCCGTTGCCGCCCAACAACGTTGCATGCCTCATTTTGCCAGTTTCGCTGCTTCAGCAGTTGCGTCACAGCGACAGAAGACGTTGCTGCCAGGCAGCGGAAATAAAGCAAATGGATGGAACCGTTTTCGGTGAGGAAGTTGCCAGCATACGTGCGCAAGCGGAAACCATGCGGGAGGGGTGCCGGCTGAGAATTGCAAAATTTCATTTAGAATTTGAAATACAAAAGAAGAGTCGTTGAAAGTGAAAATGAATTAAAAAAATTTTTCCATAAATTTTGTGCAACAGTTTAGCTCATTCGTCAGTCGTTCTAATATTGGCCCTTTCAGCATACTTACGCTTCAAGGCGAATTTGGGGAACTTGGTAATATAAATCTTAGAACTTATTCAATAAAAAATTCTCCATCATTATCTCTGAAAGAAGCAATTAGAAGGAAAGGTCAGCTGCCCTGAAAATCTACTCTTGTCTTAGAAGCACTCAGATCTTCACCAAAGACTCCAAACTGAATGGAGGAATGGTAAATGAAGACGTATTCTCAGATTCACTTGAGATAAATTACACCTTAAATCTGCCAAACCACTCTCGTAGTCTTCAGAAGTTCGAAGTTCGAACCATCAATGCTCGCTGAGGAAGGAAGACAATTTCTCAGGAGGAGCTATCAACATATTCTTTGGCAACAAACTGGTTATCAGAACCCGAAGATCTCATCTCTTAACATCAAAAATCGTTACCTTGGATGTGGATGTCTGGTCATAGAGACCAGAGCGAGAGAGAGACCATAGTCAAACTGGCCAAACAAGGCACCACCAAGAAACTCCTTTCAAAATTTGCTGGCTTAGTCCACTCAGTATTTGTAACATGTAATTTGCTTTGTTTTCTAATGAAGAATGTTTAAAAAGTTTCATTTGCTAAAACTTTTTACATAACATAGTATTGAAATATTTCAGAAAATATTAATCGAAATATTTCAGTAAAGCTGAATGATCTAAAAAGTTGCTAAGTATTGTGCAACTTTCTTTCAAACAATAACAAATTGAAACACATACAAATTATGATCAACCAACATGGCCCAGTCCGCTCATCCGCCGAATGTTTTACCGCTTTGCTGCATCCGTTTGCACTCCTCCGCTGCTTGTACAACATTTGCTTGATTACAGCGCAAATGTTTTCGTAATTTCACTGCAAATTAAGCTATAAAAATTTAAGCGCTGACCTCCATCTCCATCATTTTTCGTCGTTTTTATGCCAATTTTTCATTCCACTGCAATTTAATAAATCGAAATAATGTGCTACAAAAACAAAAAACTCAAGTCTGAGAAAATTTCGTTGCATATTAAAAAACGCTTCCGAAAAGTTCATTTCCTAAGCTTGTAGCGTGACCCACATTCGGACCAACCGAAATACTGCGAAGCAACAGCAAAGCATTTAGCAGCTGTTATTGTTGTTGTTTGGTTATGCGCTCACATTAAAAATTCGATTGTTTTGTTGTAATGTCGTGCAAAAAAAAGGCGCCTGCAAATGTTGTAAATAAATAACCGCAAATGAACGCTGATGGTACAGAATTTTAACGCTTCGTTATGCACAATTATGAATATTGTTGCAACAACAACATCATTGCATACACACGCACACACACATAGACGCACATATGACAGTTGAACGCTGGGGGCGTAAATAATAATGCAATTTTCATTATGTGTGTTGCTATGTGAGGATGTTTTTTTGTTGTGGAATTTTTTCAAAATTTGCACCAACATACCTGGAATTTAGTTTGTGGCTGAGCAATTCAACTGGGAACAGTTTTTGTTTATCATTCTTTAATTTATAACAAGCATGAGTCCACTGAATAGAAATGTTTGTTGCAGAAGAGAAGTGAGTGTAAAAATTGGGAATACAAAGTTAGGTTAGGTTAGAGGGTTACTGGGGTTAAATTAAGGTTAAATTGAGATAATGTTGAAGGCAAAATTAGGATGGGTTGATGTTAGTTTAAGGATAGGTCGAGGTAGAGCTGAAACAAGGTTATGGTCGGTTTATAGAATGATTAATATTAGGTTAATGTTTCTTTAAGTTGAAAGAAAGGCTAAGGTTGGGTTAAGGTTAAGTTAGATTATGTTTAGGGTCAGATTTATTTAAGGTTAGGACCACGTTAGGTGAAAGTTAGGTTAACATTAGGTAGCATCTAGATAATGGTTAGCTGAAAGTTAAGTTATGTTACGTTAAAATTATTTATGGTTATATAAAGATTAGGTTAAAGATAAGGATAAGGTTAAGGTTAAGGCTGCGGTTAAGGTTAAAGTCAAGGTTAAGGTAAAATTTAAGGTTAGGGTAAAAGTTAAGGTTAAGATTGAGGTTGAAGTTGAGGTTAGCTTTAGGTCGAAGTTGGGGTCATGATTAAGTTTAAGGTTGAGGTTAGGTTGAGGTTGAAGTTCAGGTAAAGGTTAAGGTTAAGTTTGATTTTGAGGTTAAGATTAAGGTTAAGATCGAGTTTAAGGTTGGGGTCGATGTTCAGGTTAAAGTTGAGGTTAAGGTTAAGGTCAAGCGTAAGGTTAAGATTGAGGTTAACTTGAGGTTGAAGTTGAGATCAAGGTTAAGTTTAAGTTTGAGGTTCAGGTTAAGATTAGGGTTGAGGTCGAATTTAAGGTTCAAGTTGATGTGGTTGAGGTTGACGTTGAGGTTGACGTTGAAATTGAGATCAAGGTTAAGGTTAAGTTTGAGGTTGAGGTTAAGATTAAGGTTGAGGTCGAGGTTAAGGTTAAAGTTGATGTCGATGTTGAGGTAAAAGTTAATGTTAAGGTGATGGTTGTGGTAAAAACAGCTGGAAGCAGATCCATCAATTCAATGGGGAGTCTACTCAAGCTAGTGTGATTTGTTAATGAAGCCTAGTAAGTTTTAAATGTTGACTCATTTGAGCTCATTCAAGTCAATAAAGTAAAAGAAGCCTAAATCTTTTCATCTGCGCCTAGAGAACCGAACAGTGAGAAAGAAGATGACTTGCTGCTCCTCCTCCTCTTCATTCAGATAACTGTTATGCTAATTGTTTTTAAAATTCAAACCAAACTGCTGCCAGTTTTTGTCCATTTGTAACGAAATTTAATGACAGCCTCTTCTTAAGGGACACTTTTGTTTTAATTAAAGTTTTGTTTACCTTAACAAAATATTTACTTTTCCATATTCATATTTTCCCCTTTTCCAAGGCGCGCATACAAACGTGCAACCTTGAACTATTCAGCGAAAATGTGCTCAGTATTTTGCGCACTTTCGTATGCACCCTTGACCCCAGCACTGTTGCCGCGCCCTCCCGTACAAACAACGCCCGGACCAGCGCCTTTTTGGCCCGCCAAACCGAGCGCTGCGGTTTGAATTTGAGAATAAACAGTAAACTGAGGCGCCGCGAAAAAGTCAACAGTTCCGCACGAAGGCGAAGAAAACAAAAATAGAAATAAAAAATGTAAAACAAGAGAATGCAGTCAGTCGGAGGTGCACCACTGGGCGTAGGGTGCAGCCGCGGGGCGCTAATTTACGTAAACGTTTGTTTGGCTGCCATTGAAAGTGTCTGAAATGTGACGAGCAGACAAGCAAGCAGGCACAAGACGAGCGCCCAGACAGACAAATAGCCAGACATACATGACAGCTCAGTGGGCGCAGCGGTAGGCAGTCGGCCAGCCAGCGAGACAACCGCATAAACACACACACACACACAATTCTGGTTGAGCAAACACAAAAGTCGTGTCAGGCGCAGCGGCACAGCGGCGCAGCGGCAGCATGGGCTGACTGAATAGCAGTCTGCCAGTTCGCTGCACGCACGCACACGAAAAGTTGAGAACGTCGGGTGAACCAAAGCACACAACGGGTCACTGCAGCTGTGCAGGCCAACAACAACAACAACAACAAAAACGTTCAGAAAGCAACTGATTTGGGCGCTGATGAGCGAACGGCCGGCGAAAGTGGGCTGTGAGCGACGTGTGGAATGTGCAGCCGTCATGTCGCACAGAGCTCAAAGAGACAAATGAAGGATTCCGCTAATTTTTGTGCACTCCTTCAGCTGCCGCAGGCAAATGGGGAATTGAGCCGCACCAGCGTCACTGCAACTGCTTCAAGTAAACGTGCCACAAAAATGCACATACAAAAGAGAGGCGCTGCCACATTAACACACCGGCAGCCGGCGCACGTGCACTGCGTCCTGCAAGAATGCAACTCGGCAGGGGCCACTGTCTTCAACTGCGGCGTCTGGCGTCGATTTGGTGGCACAATTGTGCTAATTGAAATTCCGTGCGGCAGCGTGTCTGTCGGGCAGTTTAAGCACTTGAAGCGTGACATTTTTAAACTCAATTTCACAACAACACGTAGATACTTACTTGGATGTAGCACAACTGACAAAAAGTACCGCGACGCAGTGCATGGATTGACGGGATTGATGACTAAACAAACTGCCGCATGCCGCACTCGTGCAACGTGCTGCGTACGTTTGATACTGCCGCGGCATTCAATGCGAGAAAACATTTAAAAAGTTTATAGAGTTTACGCAACCAATAACAACCGTAACAACAACAACGCCAAAGCTCAACAAATCCTTCAATGCTCGCATTGGCTCAACGCTCAACCATCGGTAGCCACTTTGTGTGTTTACACTTTTTGCCACCGACACGCTGGCCACATTTTGTATCCCCGAAGCAAGAAACATAAATGCAATGAGATGATAAAACTTTCGAAAGTGGGCCGCCACCCTGCAGGGACGTAGGACATGAAGTTGTTGGAAGATGCGCGAGAACTTTGGTTGTGTTGGTAGTGTTTGTTGGGTATGAAATTTAACTTTCAGGTTCGTCATTACGATGCTTTTAATGTCTTGCGGATTACAATGAACAACACCAGTAAAAAAAATTTTGACTAGCTGCTTATAAGACAAGCAGGGACCACTGGGAACACAGTGCGGACGGGGGCTTCGAATGATTCCCCGCCCAGCTGCTTTTTGCAACAGATATGAATTCGATCAAAAACAGTCGTACAGATATGCTCCAATAGTCAGTTGTTTGAAAAGAGGCTTCAAGATCTCTTCAGCATATTTCAGACAGAGATCTATGCTATGTGGATCAGCTATGGAGAGCAGTGAGAAAATTAACTCGATACCATAGCCGTTCTTAGCCAGAAATGAAAGGGGAAGTAGACAGGATAATGAACAACTTGAAGAGCAGAGCAACTTGAAGAACAAAGCAGTGAAGATGATAGTAGAATGTCGGTCACATTGCAGACAGCTGAGCGATAGTATTCTATTTCGTCTATTTCGATGCTTGATTCTCGCTTGATTCCTCGTCAAAAGAGATATTAACGAGTTTGAAATGACCTTCCGGTCGTTGCTTTGACGCTTTAGTTGTGTTTAGCTTAACTTCTGTCAGTACTTTTCAGTTGTTGTCAGTTGTCAGTTGTTTGAAAAGAGGCTTCAAGATCTCTTCAGCATATTTCAGACAGAGATCTATGCTATGTGGATCAGCTATGGAGAGCAGTGAGAAAATTAACTCGATACCATAGCCGATCTTAGCCAGAAATGAAAGGGGAAGTAGACAGGATAATGAACAACTTGAAGAGCAGAGCAACTTGAAGAACAAAGCAGTGAAGATGATAGTAGAATGTCGGTCACATTGCAGACAGCTGAGCGATAGTATTCTATTTCGTCTATTTCGATGTTTGATTCTCGCTTGATTCCTCGTCAAAAGGGATATTAACGAGTTTGAAATGACCTTCCGGTCGTTGCTTTGACGCTTTAGTTGTGTTTAGCTTAACTTCTGTCAGTACTTTTCAATTCGTAGGAAATTTTCTTGTTATGCTCAGATTTTTTCATACTCAAACCCCAACAGATGTTACATGGGGTTAGAATAAATTCCAAAAATTCATTTTATTTCCAAGACCTGTGCACTGAAATTGTACATATATGTGCATATGTTGTCATAAGATCTGATATGAAATAAAAAATGTACATAGTAAAAAGTTAAGCTAAATATTTTCAGAAATTCATTTCAAGCCTTGCAACTACCCTTTGCGGCTCGAACAACGCCCACGACAACGAGCCATCCACTGCTCCCGCTTTCAAATCCCAAAGTCAGCAAAAAAAATCCAAAAACCCAAAACACCCAAAGTGCACCATGCGCTGCCGCAGTTCAAGCGAAATATTTGCTTTTACTGACCTACAAAACTTAATGGGGGAAGTAACTTTCCCCCCTTTGCTTAAAAAAAAATTTTATATTAAATAAAATAAAGCCAGCATAGCATCACGAGGAAAAAAGTGCCGCAAAAATACGCCGACGGAAGATGAAAAATTTTAAAAATCTCTTTTGCAGCGCTTTGTGGATTATGGCAAAAGGGAGCAAAAAAAAGATGAACGACCAGCACCAAACGACGCTTCAGATTCAAAGCGTTGTGATACGCGTTTTGGGCGACTTTAATGTGGGCCACAGCGGAAATGAAAAACTTGTATCTATGCCTCCAAAACAACAACAAAAACAGCCAGAAAAAAATCAAATGCACAAACATAAAAACAGAGCGCAGCGCGGAGATGCAGGAAGCAGCAACGGAAAGCGACAGGACACTCGAGCGGCACGAGCAGCCCATTGAGGTTAAGCCTCCCCGCCAACTCTGCCCATAAAACAGCTGCTGCAGCGTTTGGCGACCAGCAGAATGTCACAGTCGCCGAGTGTCAATGGGACCGTTGCTCCGGCAGTGACCGACACGTTCAGCCCACGAAAGTGTTGGCTTCAAATTGAAAAGGGAAAAATTGCGCAATGCGCAGACGTGCGCATATATATTTAATTATTTCCGCCACCTCCTCCCCTCTCCCCACACAACAACCCACAACGCAGCGTTATTACGATTCGCTCATTTCTTTTGGACGCTGGGCGGCCAGTGGGCGCTCATGTTGTCAGCAAGATTTATTATCAAACGGCAGCTTTGCTCGCCCGCTGACTGGTCAATGGCCCCGTTTCGTTTAATTAAATTTAAATTCGCTAACAAATACGATTCGCCGTTTGAAATGAGAATTTCCCCGCTCTGCATTCAACATCAATTCAACTTATCTCTTTTCTTCTCTTGCAGGCAATTGGCGCTTCCAAGGCGAAACTTCTTCGTGCTGCAAATGCCGCCAGATATTTGTGTAAGTATCCAAAGACGCACTGCGGAGTGTTCGATTGTAGTCGCAATAGCATCAAATTCAGTTCAGCGCAGCTCAGTTTGACCAACGGGTCGGTGCTAAAGCGTTAAGTGCTGGTGACCTTATTTTCTTGATTAATTGCCACACAGCAATTTCCAATATGTGAAACGTAAGACTTGCGAAAGCGTAGGAGGAAGTACAATTTGGCACACACACACACGCATGAAATGATTTATTGCCTTGCAATAAATGCGTACGAACGGGCGAACGGTCGAGCGGGCGTGCGGGCGATGCTGGGGAAAACAGCTGTCATGCCAATGCGATTAACGCGATTGCTAATTGAAGTGTTTTGCTTTATGGTGCGAGAAATTTTACACCATCGCAAATGTCGAGCGAACTAATGGAATTCGTATTAAAACGAAACTTTTGATTGAACATTCCGTCAAGTCAAGGATGACCAAGCAAAAACTGTCGTTTTAAAAGCTTTCCAATGGCTTCGCAATCAACAATGTTGCATCGAGAGCCAAAGTAGGGGTTGGGCATAAGAGAAGGTGTGAAGAGATGGAAAAAGGTTGCAAAATAAAGACGAAATATTAGAGAAAAGGGAACTTGGAGCAGGTGTGAACATCAGGTGGACAAAAGAATGATGTCAAGAAAGTGACAGCAATGGCGAGTATAGCGAGAAGATGGAAAGATGCTCGAAGGGCAGAACGAAGGAGAACATGGGATAGGAGGGTAAGGTGGGCTGGAATAGGATTGCATAGGACAGGATAGGTTGCTGTGGGATTGAATAGAAAAGAATCTATGTTTTCCTATCAAAGGAATAGGATGGGATGATAAATGGATAGAATAGCATGCCGTAGCAAATAATAGCAGAGGATAGATTGTTTAGAAAATGGATAAATATAGATTTGTAATGGATAGAGGACAGATGAAAGTATAGATTTTTGATAAGTTTAAGGAGGTTGAAGATGAGAAAGCGGAAATAGGATAGAAAAGATATTGAATTGAAAACAGCAGAATAATACAGAACAGAGTGGGAAGAGATAGAGGAAAAATAGGACATAAATTACATAAGAGGCAGAAGATAAGAAACAAGTTGGTGTAGAAATCTTTGGCCGAGCGGATTAAGAGGAAACACGGTTGGTTTCGCACTGTGAAAGAAATACAAAAAGGTAAACATTTGACCAAACAAACAGCTGATGCCGGGAAGCTGAAATATGGGGAACATAAGTACAAAGGCATCGACGAATGACTCAACACAGCACTCATTTAAAGAGTTGGTTGGAGAATATATTAGCTTGAAAAAGGTTATGATAGGAAAAAATGTATTAAGACAGAAGAGATGGAGATAATAAAGGTTGAAGGACAAGATTGTATTTATAATGTGAGGTACGCGAAATATTGGGATCGAGGTTGGATTGAAGATAGCCTACGATAGCAAAAATAGTATAAAGTAGGAAAGTATAATGTTACATATTCATTTGCTGCATGTTGTGTATTCAGGCCCTTATAAAAACCATTGAGTTCCATCATGTTTGTAGAAAAGCATCCAACAGTATAAATATGGCCAAATAGCTAATTTGACTACTTGATGAAACTGACAAAGCAGTTGTGATGCTTTTACTTCCGCTTTGTTTCACAATCTTTACTACTGGTTGAAGTGTCGGTAGTTCTTTTCCGTCATATTCCCTGAACGAGGGCAGCCTTCTTCAGAGTACTGACCTAAGTAATAGTTCAGGGTCAAGTCATGACTCCAATCATCCTTCTGCTTGTCGCATTATATGAAAGACGATGTAAGGACATTTATGTTGGTATTTACTGCATCGCATTAAAGGAACCAACCTATTACAAATTATCAAAAACTAACCGGCATTCTTGAATAAAATAAAATGATTCAATTGCTGCTCGATATTCATTTTATTCTGTTCAAATTAACCGTTTATATTTTATTGAAGAATTTCGATTATTTTTATCAAGGTATTTATGCCTACAACGACATAAGAAGATAAGAAAAAAGTATTAATGTTATTTTTTGTAAGAAGTACTCAGAACAAATTCTTTCTCAATTTGCTTGTAGGAAATATTTGAGCCAGAAAACATCAGCGATGCAGATGAGACAAATAAGATAAGCCCCCAAAGTCGATTATGTGTGAAAATCGCAAAGAGTGAAAGTCAAAATTCAGTGCACATGACTGACTTTCGTTCCATATTTGATATTCTAAACATGTTTATTACTGCAAAGCATTGAATATTTCCAGATAGGGCGCCTGTTGGCAGTTCGACAGTTGCCAATCGTGTCGCAGCAATTCATAAATCACCAGTTGCACGTTTCAGCTGCGTCTGGTGCGCCAGACAGACAGCGCCCAGCCCCGCTGCTCAGCGGCGCCTGTTGGCTCACTTACGATACGCGCCACAGCAGCTGAAAGTGCTTCACAGCGGGACGCATTGTGCGCAATTTAATTTCTTTGCTAAATGCTCGAAAGTAGTTCTTAGCTGTGCCAATAGTTTTTCATCTCAGACGCAAAGTTTTCAGCAAGTCGTAAAGAAATTCAGCAGCAACGGATGAACTGCAAGCAGATCAGACACAAAACAAAAGCAAAGTCGGAAACTTGAAAATTTATTGGCCGATTTGTGTTGCACTGACAGCGCAGCAACTCAACAACTGGCCGAGGCTCAGCAACTTTGCAGCAGTGGCGGCGTTGTCCTGCAACAATGATGAGCAGTTCTTCTCAAAAGTTTCTAATCTATGACGCAGCCGCCTGTTGTCACCCACCAGGCGCGCTGCTCCGTTGTAGATAGTTGGCGCACTCAAGACTGCACTTTTAGTGTTTCGTGCAACACTCGCCGCCAGCCACTCGCACTGCCAACTACTTTGCAGTACATTCGCAACAACAACGTAAATAAGACATCACTTGAAGCAATCTCAACGGCGAAATTGAAGACAGAGGCGAGTAGAATGGTTTGCCCGCCTGGCAGTCTGTCTGTGCGTTCGCTGAGTCACGCAGCGGAAGTTGTTGCTCGCTGCCGCCAACACTTTCAGCTTCATGTTTGTTTTTCCCGCCACCGACAACACGCTCACACCTCCGCTGTCAGTCGTTCACTGCCTGCATTCTCACAATTTCTAAGGCGTTTTTAATGCGCCATGAACGAAGCGAACGCGAACGCTCGAACGCTTGTTCGACGCTTCTCTGCTTCTAGTTTATTAACGCTTTCCTACACTGCTAACTTCACTTTTGCGCGCTCCACTTTGCACGCGCACAATTAAAATTCATTACCACGCCGCGCCCCGCGCCCACAAGCAGCTCCGCCCCGTTGAGCAATGTGCCACGTTCTGCCGTCAAGTGGCAGCCAAGTTGCTGCCGAGTGAAACGACAAAACAAATAAAGTGCAGTTCAAGTCAGTTTTTACGGCCGCAGACGCACCTAAAAAAGTCATGAAGACAAACTAAACTTTTATTTTGCTGCTGCGCTCATTATGAGTTATTATGCTCTGACACTTCCTTGTAAATATTACTTTTCCCAACCAGACACCACACCGCTCCTCGGTTGAACACACTGTGTGCCGCTTTGCTCGAAATGGAAAGTCGCACGTTGCATATTGCATGTTGCACGACTGCGCTTTATGTTGCACCATGGCGATGCACTTAAAATTGCATCATGGCGATGCACTTAAAATTGCATCTGCTGCGAGGAGAATCGCAGAGCTTCTTAGGGCGCAGTTCAAAGGAAAATTGTGAGGGCTGTTCAACGTCGACAAGAGCGAGAAGATCAAAGCGTGAAGTTTAATGGATGTGGCAGGGAAGCGTGAAAGTTGTGGGTGCACATAAACCAATGTTGAGCGATGACTTCTTTGTGCAAAGTATGCAATAGTTTGCTGTTGGAGCTACTTACAAGTGTTCAAATTAAGACGAAATTTGTAGTTTCATTCGTTTCATTTGAATTTTTTTCTTACACTTTCGTATGGAAGAGAACCCAATTTGGCATCTCTTTAATTTCTGGTAATTATCCATGAAAACTGAAAACGTCAAAGCTTTGAAACAGACTTCCAGATCGTAGAAGCAATAAATTTCAATTCAAATAAAACGTGAGCTCATGAGTTCTGTTCTTCCGAGTTCTGTCCGATGAGTTCTGTTCTGTCTCCACATTGTCCTCCTTCGCTGTTTAGCATTTTCCCATATATCCCAATACTTCGGGAATGCTGCTATGAATGCACTAAGTAGACGGTTAGCCCTGGAAGTGCATCGTTAGTCGAATCGACTAAGAAATACTTTTTCATACAGGGTCAAAATAACGATGCACCTTCAGGGTTAAAGAAATCAAAGAGTCAAGTAAGCGTTTCTCTAAAAACTATTTTCAATTTACTCCCATAGAGAAACCCATTAATAATAATTAATTAAATAATAATTGACTGGCACGACAGCCCGCTTACGCGAGACTAAGGCCTAGCTTCCCGCAACTACCCGTGTTGTGCGTGTGAATTTGTACGCGGGTAGAAGGGACCTACAGTTTTTATGCCGGTTCCGAACGGCAGGTTGGGAGCTTTATCATAGGCAATTTTTACTCTCAGAGGTTTGCCATTTCCAGCTGAGAGGACAGCCACCGAAAGAGAAAACGAATTTTCCCGTTATTTTTTTTAGGTGTTATTACGGGCAGTATTTGAACCTGAGGTTGCTGCCTTCGACTCGCGGTCCAACGCACTAACCAACTGAGCCACGGCGGCTGCAAAAAAACCCATTAAACTGGCTGTAAAAATACTCAACCAATCCAAATATTTTTAATCTCAAAAATCTCGTCCAAATACTTCAAGAATTACAAAAACCTCTGAGAGTTCTTCGAGATCTTAAACGATTGTTTCTAAATAAATCATTGACAGATTTTTTAGTTATTGAAAAATGCAAAGTTTTTTAAGATACACAAAGGCACAAGAATCAAGCAACTAAATAGGTGGCGATAATGTTGATGTAGGGCAGAAAGGCCAAAGACCTTCTCTCAGTCACTGTGACCATTGAAACCTACCCAGAGAGGAAGTTAAAGCAAAGAGCAAACGTAGAAGAGGAAAAATGTTAATGGAGTTAGGGATTTTTGAAACGTTTGACTTGGAACTTATGAATACTTTCAAGTCATAACACCGTGCGATATCAAAAAAATAAAAATCAAAAAGCGAAAATCAAAAAATTTAAAAACACACGAAAAAATCTATACACTCGCGAAACTAGGGAACAAATGTAGTAAAACTGCGTTTTTGGTTTTTCTCTCTGACGTCAGGATTTGTTTTTAAAAGGACTTTGAAATTTCAAGGACATGTTTATTTCAAAAAATTATTTTAAAAATTTAGCACATTATAGAATAACAATATGCATATTAAATGAAAGAGCAAAATCCTTAGAATCTTAGAAAATTTAATGTTTTGGTGCAAAAGGACGAAGAGGTATTGAAAATGTCCTTTTAAAACTTTATCCTTGAATATCCTTGGAAATTTCCAAAAGCTTTTTTTGAAAAAAATATATCTTAAGGACTAATATGTACACTACCACATCCTCGAATTTCGTCCTTCTAACTTTATTAGTTTAGGTTAAGTTAGGCTGCGGTGGCTGCCTCTGTAAGAAACACACTCGGAGGGCTATTAAGAGGCCCATTGTGATACCACATATTTTACCTGTTTTTTTAATGTCTAACACACATTTCAAGCAGATGGAAGAAGGAGGAGGAGGGGACCTACAGTTTAACACCGAATCCGAACGGCAGTTGACAGTTTCGCTATCACACTTGGAGGTTTGGCCATTGCGATTCTTCTAGACAGCAATAGAAGTAGATGAGCGTTTCACGAGACCCAGCTAGGATTCGAACCTAGGGCCTCTGACACGAGAAGCCAGCGCGCTACCCGCTGGACTATCAAGGCTGACCAAGTACCTTAAAAATGCAATATTTGGAAGCTGCTCAAGTGGGTGGAGTACTTAAGCGAATAAGAATAACGCATAGTGCCCACACATATTGGTCACCGCACCTTTGTAGAACATCAGCCTTGAAAATTGCAGTAAATCGACGCCATACAAAGTGTTCCAAAGAGTCTATAACGCTGGTAACTCTATCGACAATCCTTAGCTTTATCGCGTTATTTGGAATATGGTCTTACCGGAGCTCTTGAGGCTAAATGTTACTCTATAACACAAAGATTTAACAACAGCGCAGATACGCTATGCCAAAAGATCTCCAATCTAATCTCCAAGCCGAGTCATTGAGTAAGTCGATAAAAGTCTAAAGGATTCCATAACGCTTCTATCACATTAAATTTACAAATACCTCAGCCTTCATTATTAGTCACGTAACTATTTTCTTTCAATACTCCAAACCATTTCACATAGAAATTTCGCTCTTGAAAGAAATCAGTACTAAACGTTTCTTGAGGCCACACACACTCAACACTCAACACCTCAGCACCTTTAATGGGCCACCACCTAAAAAAGCTTCCCTCACTTCTCGATTCATTGAAGTTGAAATTCACTTGGATTCTACGTTGTTGCCTCATTAAAAGTCTTCTTGCACATGAAGTGTGCCTCAACGTTCGAACAAACGTACGCTTTCAATTTAAATCGCATTGAAAGTTTATTTGCCGGTTGTTGTTGTCGCCGCCTAAATGATTGACAATTTTCAAATTATTCCAAATAATTTCGCACGAAAAACGAAAACCCATTAGGCTTAATCGAAATGTTGCCGCCGTTGCCTTTGAAGCCATCCGACCGATCGACCGCCCGCTGGCTGCACCGGCGCACGTCCAGCCGTCGGAGCGTGCGCGTACGTGACACAAATCTCTATTACCATACGAGCATAGGACGACTGTCTGTTTTTGTGTTTGTGATTGCTTTGTGCCCATTTGTCGTTGCTTTCTGTGCCAAAATAAATGCTTGTAATATTTACGATAAAAGCAAACGTTTCCATGACAGTTAAATTATCTCCGCCGCCACTTTCCACATCAGCTCCGCTATCGATACCAACAACATTTCGAACAACAAACATTTCGGAAACGCATTTGCTACACTTTGTCAAAGGGCGGACTGCGCGCAGCGTTGCCTCTTACGGCAACCCAGATCGACCGCCGATAATTGCTGAGCATTGCCGCACATATTCGATTCGGGCTCTTCTCCTGGCAAACGCTCCAGCGAAGTCGGCTTGTTTTGTGCCGCTGCCAACTGGGGAGATCTGTGGCGACACGATTCCGTTGCGTTCAATTGCACTTTATGCGATTTACGTGCCGGCTGCAGCGGCAGTTGCTGCTTGTTGCCATTTCCTGGCTGCTTATCGGCCAAGCGGCCAGCGCCGCCCCCTCAAACAATATGAAAACGGCAAATGTTATCAGCGCCGCCGGCATCGCATGGACACAATTGAAATTCGAGCTGCATGGACGAGTGCAGCAAATAAATTGCAACTTTCCAAAGTGGCCGTGTTGCAACTGTTGCTTATTCAACACAGCTTGCAGTTGGCATTGTTGTTGTTGTTGTTGTTGTCAGTGCTGTGAGTGTATTGAATTTTGAGCTCGGAGTTTTCTGGCGCATTGTTGAGCCCACAATGGAGAAATAAATCTGTCTTTATTTATGCCAATGCAATGCAATGGCGGCAGACTGAGGGACAGCCGCGCGGTGCCCAGCGAGACGAGGCAACATTTTGGTTTAGTGAAATTTTGTATGCGTGTGCGGTACGTGCAACTTTTTGCGTCCGCACCGAGCTTTGCTATTTCTGATTTGTGTCGTCCATTGTGCAGAATTGGCTGTTGGAAGCGGCAACAGTTCATCAGTGCAATTGTTGGCGGTGTTGTTGATGCTCTGCGCACAACAAGTCGAACGTCAGCCATGTGCTGAGTGAAAATGAAAATGTGCTTTTGGGCAGCGCTTAAGCAACCCAACAGACATGTGCAGGAAATTGGCCACTATGAAAATGTTAGTTTTGAATAATGCTTCGGAAGGATTAGAATTCATTGAAGCCTTCGCATGCAGCAGCAGGAATTTTGAAAATAAATCATAAATTTACACATTTCGTATGAGCCTAAATGTGCGGAAATGTGCAGCTAAAAATAACTGTGCAACTGCTGTAAATGAAATGAAATAAATTATTTATGAGTTAGGGGGTTTTGAAGAACAGAAAAATGTTTATTCGAAATGGGCATAGAATGATAAATGTGAAGAAATTTCTAGTGCTACAAAAATGCTCGAAAACTAGGTAAGTTTTGAGATTAATTTCATAGACCAATCACTTAGTGGTGTATTTACTGTTAGGTTTTGATTTGATGTAGTATTTGGTCTTGCGCAAGATTCCAACTAAACGGAGCAACTCAACTAAAAAATCGTTTATTGAAGATGTTTGAACAGTGAAAAATGCAGTTTAGTCTTTAAATACCAGTCTTGTGGAATTATTATATATTGTTGAGTGTGTTCATGGACACAAGGAGCCATTGATGTCCATTGTACCGTAGCTATTAGCTTCCATTGACTAGCAATAACCCGGGCTCGAAACTACTAAAAGTAGATTGGTCCTAATTGGCTCTGCGGCCTTTAATGCACAGCCTTTGACAACAGGTCTCCCAGAGACACTGGATTTCTTTAAGCCGCTTTGTTGCTCTTCTGAGGCAAAGGATGTACGGCAACTCGAGTTCGAGTAGCTTGTCCTGCCAAAGCACACACACAAAGAAACACACAAAACAAAGTCATGCGGTAATACAACCCGACTTTGACTGAAGTGATCTTTCGTCAAGGTAAAAATGCATCCTTATCGTCTTATAACAGAATTGAAAACTTTGTATCTATGTATGTATGTATGTACATAATATTGTTTGACCTAACTGATTCATTTCAAACCGTTGAAGCTACAAATATGAAATTTGTACTGCAAGATCATCTTAGATAACAAACCTCTACCAAGATTTCCTGTTCGTGAATGGGGCAAAAAAGTGGCTTAACTGTTAAATAAAGAAACGTGGTTTAATGAACCAATTTATTTCAAACTTGGTGAAAATATTTCAAATGAAAAATAACTCGACACATGTTTTTCATTTCTTTCAAAATCAAATTTTGAAATTTGTATTTCTTCGAAAATCGAATCATTATATGACTGGACCAACAATGGGTTAAGAGTTTGTGTAGAGGAACATGAATAAATGGACTTTTTGTCCTAGAAATTTGTGAAAGTATTTCAAATTAAAATTAGTTCGACTCATGTTTTTCATTTCTTTAAAAAGCAAAATATATGGTAAACAATGGGTTAAGAGTTTGTATGGAGAAACATAATTTAAAAGACTTTTTGTCCTAAATTGGGTGAAAGTACTCTAAATCAAAAAGAATTCCAAACTTTTTTAAACTTTTTTTTAAAATCAAAATATGACTAGATGGGTTAAAAGTTTGTACGATGAAATATGATTAAATAATTTAAAAATGGGTGAAATTGCTTCCAATAAAAAAAGTATTTCGACAAGTGATTTTAATTTCTTTGAAAATCAAAATCTGATGGGCTCAAAAGGAGGTTAAGAATTTATATGGAAAAAAATTCAGACTTAACGAAAGTACTCGAAATTAGAAACAATTTAATGCTTGTTTTTCAGTTATCGAAATCAATCAAAGAGTGCATTTCAATTTACCAGCATCAACATTTGACAGAGTTTACAAATTTATGAAAATCAACCTCAAACTCAAACTCAATATTTGGAGTACGTTTATTCCCAGCATTAAGGATGTCCATAGAAAACGCTAAGGACTCGATTGGACCCTACGTGAGGCCTTGCGGCCAGCCAGTTTATTCTAACCTAACCTAACCTTTGGCTTAAAAAAAACCGTTGACTTAGATCTGAGACTCTTTAATAATCTCAGATTTATTTTATCTAAAAAGAAAACTCTTAAACAGAATGTTTTGCGCTCTTGCAAATATATGTAAATCGAAATGTTTTCTTTCTTACAAGTTTACATAACTTAATTTCTCAATTTAAAAATCGAATTTTTCCCTACGAATTTTCCTTTCCGCATTTTTAATGCCATTTAAAACTGGTTGTATGTTGTTTGCCCGCCCACAAACACAGACATAAATATTTATGTAGCCACACAAAGCTGATAGTGGCCTACTTTGCTTTTACGAGTTCATACTTACGGCCCACCAACAACGTCTCACTTTCGTTTTTCGTAATACGGGGAAATTACATTTCTCTTGCTTGCAGCCGCAAAGCAGGGCTTCCCACTTTTCGTCCTCTCGCTCAGTCGCTACTTATGTCAGCCTCACTGGCTGCACGTCAACCGCATTTTTCAATCTTTTTGACCGCTTCAATTTTGTGTGCGCACAGGACACGGGCACAGGACATAAGCCTCGGCGAAGCGGGTCACTAAGACGCCGCAAATAATCCAGCTGAAAAATGTGGCGGCAGCCATTTGTCTCTGGCCAGCATTGGCTCCTGGGCTGTTCGCGTACTTGTGGGTCTTTCCGCACGTTTCGTGACCGGCTACTTTCGGGGATTACGGCTTGTGGTTGTGTTTACTTTGCTGTCGCTCCATTTAATAACAACGATGAAAGTCTGCGCAGCTCAAGTGAGTTGCCTCCATCCTCCGATTTGTGTCGGACGCTTGTGCGGCATTCACGATATACGAGACAAGCTAAAGCAGTGGCAAGAACTGCGAAGAATTTAATGCCAGCATGGCGTATTTTGTTTACCTTTAAATTTACTTAAAGCCGAAAATCCGAAATTATTGTGTTAACTTTGCGTCGCACTAAAGAAGCGCAACTGCGGGGCTTGAAGTGTATTTTTAATTTACTGTTGCAACAATGCGGCCCCAGACAGGGCGAACACATGTTGCTGCCGCCAGGCCGGAACGTTCGTGCGCCTGTAACGCTGCTAAATACAGCGTCGAGGGCGTCATAACAAAAGACCTCATTGAAATGTGCAATCGATCAAATGAAATTTCGCACTTCCATTGCCAACTGATGTTTTATTCATTGTTGGATTCCTTCACATGGCCATCACGCCTGACTCGAAACATGTGTGTCTGCCTCTTCGGTCGGTTCGCTTGCTTTTAGTTATTTTTATGAGCATTTATTATTTCGGCGCACTTGCCAGATAAACTCAATCAACCAATGTTACACAAGCGACGACAGATGGTCATGTAACTACAACAACAGCAACAATGCTGATGACGCATTTTGGGCACGCGTCCATAATTTCTTGCCATTCCAAGTATCTGAGTCACAACTATCTTCGCGCCAACGACTAACCAAAACATCATCAAAATTCCAGATATGAAAGTGACTCAGCGAAGAAGCAGCACATATGTTTCCTTCAGAGTTGCTGAGTTTTTTTTGGCAATGCCAAATTTTGTTGCCACTTTGACCCGCTTTTTGTGTTACCCAAACAAAATTCTGCTGTGTAATTTTTGTGTGAAGGTTGTTGTGTCCCAAAGGGCGCCAAACATTTGTGAGCAGCTTTGAATTATTGCTGTTTTTGACTATTCGGACACTGGCCAGATTTTAATCCCATTTCAAGCTGTCGGACAGTTTGCAGATTTGTGGCCACTCACACTTTCATTGTGCCGCACGACTGACGGCGCCGCTCTTCGGTGAAATTGCAAAGACCTTCCGAACTCTTCAATGCAAATTCGAAAGCCACAAAAGCTTTGGTATTAAATATGGCACTTTTGAAAGATCCAAAGCCTCTGTCCAAATGTTGAAATATTTTCTTTTGGTGTTGTTGAATGTATGAAATATTCTGCTTTATTGAGGAACATTAACTAAAAACTACTTTTTTGTGTCCAAAACTACAGTTCATCAGAAATATTTACTTGTAGAATTAACTTTCAGCCAGGTTATAAGTTTTCGTTAAATGTGTCAACAATCAAAAAGTATAAAAAGACAAAAAATGTGTTTGAAACATGTTCACTTGTTTGTTATAAACATAAAAGTAGCGAGTTCAAAACACTCTATGGCGCACTAAATCATTTTTTTATGTTGTTTTTGACATGATTTTCTGACATAACTTAAGCGTTTTATGGATATTCAGTTATTTTAAGAAATTTAAAATAGAAAAATCCACTCAACTGCCAATAATTACTGTAAATTTTTTTATGAAATAACATTCGACCTTCAAGATTTACTGCCAAACGTTTTAATAAATACGCGTGAGTATTAAATTCTTTTAAAAAATTTCCATAAATATTAAAAATGTCATCTCACTCAACCTTCACGATTTACTGCCAATTTGTTTTAGTAACTAAATGCGACTTTTCATAATTAGAACTTAATGCTCACTTGTCAAAAACGTGCGCACCTCCACAAATTATTAATTTTTATTTTTAGTTTTTACAAAAACATTTAATCTCCAATTTTACATTGACTTTTCCTGTCGCCTCTTGAACAACCCATAACAATTAACATTAGACATCGCCATAATTTTTCATCCAACAATCACCACTCAACAGCCGACTTAACATGCCGCCAACAACAGACAATTTATTGTTTTTTAAAAATACCAAATGACAATAAAATCAATGTTGCTGCTCGCAGCAACAACGTCCGACAACTTTTAGCGGTGATAACTAATGTTAACCAAAGCCCAAAAAATTAATTCTCCAAATTATACTAATTTATTTTGCGGTTGAATGCTATCTGACAGACACACAAAACAACAACAACGACAGCGACAACGACAAATTGTTGGCCTAGTAACGAAGCAAAAAAAATCAAAACTAAACTAAACCAAATAAAACAAAATTAAGGCAGAAAAGTTTTGGATATCAAAACGCCGCCAGGCAGACTCGACCGCAGACTTTGCATGCCTAACGACACATTTTTGCTTGCCCACTTAAGCGCCACACATGTACGAGGATGTATATTAACATGCGAGCAGACAGTGCGGCAGCCCCAAAATTGTGCCCCGGGGAATTTGTAGCACAGCACACACACACAAACAAACACGCAAATATGCTTGCGAGCAGCGACTACAAAAACAGCAGATAAATCATGTGAGGGAATTTGACAAAAGTGTCGTGTCTACGCACTTACGGCGCGCCCACACACTGGACGACAGTGCAAAGCGTTGCTAGAATGGCCACAACAATAATAACCGCAGTAACAAGAACAACACTGGCCGCGTTGGCAAACCAATTATCCCTAAGTGCAGCATTATAAATCAAGCATTTAGCGCGTCCCAGGATTTTCTACGAAAGGTTCCACTGACGTTCGCTAGCGCCAAAGCTTAAGCTAATGCATGTGTGACAGCTATGGTCAGGCGATTTCTTTCACTTGCAGTTTCGTCTTAATATATTTACATTTTTCCACTCCTTGAATGTTTTTAAAGCACTTTAAAAAGTTGTGTCTTTGTTGCCAGCGCGAGACGTTGTTGTTGATGCGAGACGGCACTTCATTAGCATTTGTGCAGGTAATTGACTGAGTGCCATTGTCAGTGTCATTGCCACTGCCAAACACAACAACAACAAAAACACCAGCTACCACTATGCATAACAATGCGACGTCAACGGCCAAACGAAAGACGCGTCACACTAAGCGAAGTAAATCTAATAAGGCAACACTGGCGGCAGCTCGAGCCCACAACGCCAACCACTTTGGAACAAAAGTGCGTCCGTGTGGCAGCAGACAAATGCGCGCAGCAACACCAACATCTAAAATTACACCTACAGCGTTGTGTTTATTTGTGTGTGTGGCCAGAACTGCTCACACTGTTTGCTATTCTAACTTTTATTTTGCAATTTTTGTTTTGTGTTTTCAAGTCAGTCTTTAACCCGCGCTGCGGCAGATTTTTGTGTAAAAACATACAAAAATAAAATTAAAAAAAAAACGAATTTCCACTTGGCTGCCATCACCAGCTGCCATCGCCTGCGCACTGCTCTCGTTGCAAGTGCTCTCGTGACGTCCCCTCTGCGTGTTTCTAGTGCCAGCCAAATGCTGCACTACCTGACTGCGAATGGTGTCCGTTGAGCATTTCTGCTGTGGTTGGGCGTTTCTTGTTGCCCGCTGAGCGTATGACCACAGCTGTGGAGTTGCCGCAGTTTCGTGGTGACACCGCGCACATAAAACAAAAGTATTCGGTTACAGAATACTTAAAAGTATCACTCACTCGACTGTTGCCACAGGCAACGCTACTCGTAGCAAAGCATAGCAAAATTGTAATTTGTTTGCTGAACCAATTTGTATGGCAAAGCTAAAAAGTTGGCCGTTGAAACTCAGTGCTTAGCGTTGGTTCAGAAATCAATGTGTGGTGCCATCTAATACCGATTCATTCAAAATTAAACATAAACAACTTTAATGTTGGACAGAGTTAACCTCTGAGAGTAAAATAATTGTCTGGAGTCGGTTGCCTCAGAATCTCCAAGACCGCCGTTCTGTGGGTCCCTTCCAATGTTTTAAACATTTTTCTGAAAGCTGAGATTAACATTTATCTTTGTCCATAATTTAAAAAACAAAAAAAATTCACGACATAAATGACTTAATTCAACTTAAATTACTTCACCTTAATCAACTGCGTTCACATTGGCGGTCAGTGATTTATTTTGACAGTTCAATGGCAGCAAAAATACAAAATTTTAATGAAAAAAATCTGGAATAAAATCTCGAATGGCCAAACTATGTTACATCCTAAATGATTATCATGGATTGACTTTACGTGGACATGACTCCCTAAGTCTGCTACAAAGGCAGCTTTCTGTGGTCGTACAAACATTTTAATTCTTGCAAGAAAAATAAGATCTCGGAAATATTTTCCACCTCAACTATCCTTAAAATTATCCCAAATTTCGAATGAAATCTCCTGATCTGGTCAAACTTCTTTGCATCCTAAATGAATATCATGTATTGACTTTACGGAACTTTACTGCGGAAGCAGTGGTCCATCCAGGAATGTCATGCTAAGAAGAAGAAGAAGTATTGACTTTACGACGACATGACTTCTTGAGGCTGCTTTCAGCAATCGTACAAAATTTTTAATTCTTTCAAAAACAAGATCTCTGAACAATTTTTGTTTTGAATGAAAATACAGTGAAACAATTTCAAAACAAATTTCGAGTGACAAAATCTAACATATCGCATTCGATAGATTTCATTGAAAGATCTTTCCGAGGCGAAATTAACAAATTGTTTGATTTGAATCAAGAATTATCCGTTGATGACGAGAGAGTAACAAGTAACTGATTATAGTGTTTCAAACCGTACTTACATACTTAAATGGTCATAACAACCCATTGCCGGGTTCTCTCCAGGCGACTCACCTTCTCTAATTGGTCACACCAAGCGATGATAGGTTGTGCCCTCAACTTAGTCCTTAAACCGGAATCAAGGTCTTCCTCTTCGCCGTTAACCTCCAAGTACCACATCGAATACCTCCAGTTGGTCACATCAAGCGACGTCCAACACTTGGTCCTTCCACCCAAAACATGGTCTCCCTATTTGCCATCGACTTCTAACTACCCAATCGAACAACTATTTCCCCGGGAGCTCTACGGGAGACATGGCCAAGCCAGCTCCATATCGCTTTTGGTTAGTTTCTATAATTTGATATACTTTTCATCACAACTTATCAATTACCTGATTGATTGATTGAATCTTCAACAATACAATGCCCCTTTAAGGGTTAAATTAGGACATGTACAGCAATGCTAAAATGTTGCAACCAATTTAAAACCACGCAATGACATAAAATGGCGCTCAATTTGTTGTTGTTGATCGCTTGTTCTCTCTTCCGCTATTTAATTGTTAGAATGAACTCGTCAATGATTCAATTGAAATTCGTTTCTGTGTTCTGCGTTGAAAACAAAAACAACAACCAAACACGTCAATGCAGTATTGAACACTGCAAAATGTGAATATTGCAACCATAGGCGGCGGCAGCTGCAACAGCGGCAACACTGCACAAACACAATTTTCAATTCCTCCCTCTTTCGCCTGAAAATAAAAACACAAATATAAATAAAAAATCCGCTCGCAAAAGCATTGCAGTTATATTGCATTGCACCTATTGTGTCTTTGTTGTTGTTGTTGTTGCATATTGCCCACTGGGAACCGATACAGCTATGCAGCGCGCAACAACACAATTATCGCGCAGGCAAATAACAAACAAATGAATGAATGCGCAGAAAATAGCAAAAACAATGTATGCGAATAAAGCAAAAAGTGAGCCGCGCAAAGGGAGCAAAAAACGTGGGGGGAAAAATAAAGGACATTATGCAATCACCAGAGGTGTAAAAGTTTCAAACAATACACAGACGCGCACGCGCACACACACAATCAAACCCACTCGCGAATGCAACGAAATGCCAAAATTAATGGAAGTGCAACGCGTTTGGGGTTGGAATGGCAATGGCGGCGCAATAGAACAGCGGAAGAATAATGCTTACGATCGATGTGACACAAACGCACACATGCACCTTCATGTAAACAGCATGAAGGAAGTGGCAGCATGTAAAGTGCTGTGTAATGCACAACAACAACAACGAAAGCAGCATCATGACAGCACCGACTGCTGCAGCACAATAAAAGAAGGAAATGCGCGCACACGCGTTCCATTTCATTTGATTCCACTTCATTCCATTCCATTTGTGCGGCGCGCGACGTGGCGCGTTTATCATGCGCGCCGCGCAACGCTGCCCCTCCCGCGAGCCGCCCGCGCACCGCTGGGGTTTTGTGTATGATTTATGCCGCCACTGGTGCGGCTGCTGGTGTGGCGTTGCTGAGAACGCTAACACCGGATGCTGACAGCGCAATAGAAGCAGCAATGGTGCAATGCCGCAAATGCCACACGTCTCCTCCACACCCCCGCCCCCTATTATGCGGCAGAAACGTGCGCACTTTTATGAATCCGTTTGCATTTCCCGCAAAAAGTTGTACGCATAGGTGAAAACAGCTCGAACTCCGCCATCGCTGACACAAAATCCTCCCATGCGACCAACAACAACATGTGGCATACGCCTTACTGGTCCCTGCATCCTCCACTTGCACCTCACACACTGTGTTACAACAAATAATCGAAGAAGAAAACACTTTCTCTTCGATTGCGTTACATTGCGGCCTGCAGCCACGAAAATGTTTCATTGTCGAAGTGACTGAACAACGCGGCAAAAAATTTCTACAAATTTCCTATCGAAATCTAGTGGATCAAACATTGTAAAACGCCACACGAAAAAGTCAAACTCGTATCATTTTTTTTTTTTTTTGTTCGAAAGTCTTGAACTATAAATGTTGACATCTCGAAAGATCTACACTGCAAAAGTTAAAATCCTGAAATTTTAGAAAGTCATATCAAAATCTAAATATTTTCCAACAGTTTTATATCGAATTGAATCATCTTTGTTTAGGTTTTGTAGAGCTTTTCATGATTTATGATTAATTTTTATTGTTAAAAAAATAATGTTGTGCATTTTAGTCTAATTTTTACTTTGGTGTGGCAATTTCAAGAAAAGATCTTGAAACCTATAAACATGTACATATCGTCCTTCGCGATAACTCAAAAAACTGATGCGACAAAAAAAATGTTCAAACCGGAAAAAACCCATATGGGCGTGAAACTAGAGACCAAACATAGTAACACTGCGTACTCAGTTTTTCATTTCTACATCCTTTTAAAAAGACTTCAAAACTTTGAAGGGGATAAAAAATTAAAAAAATATAAAAAATACTTAACCTCGTTAGAATATGACGATATCTATATCAAATGAAAGAGGAAAGGCTCAAGAATTTAAATAAAATTTAGTTTCTATCTATTTGAAAAAAAAGGATATGAAAAAGGTCCTTTGAAAATTTTAATCTTTTATATCCTTGAAAATGTATATAGAATTTTCTTGAAAAGTAACTATGTTAAAACCCAAAATATCCTTGATCACTTGTCAAAATTTCATTATTCTCGCTTCATAGGTTTTGTATCTTTTTATTATTTAAAATACTGATACTTAAATAAATTCGAATTTTTGTACTTCATTAGAATTGCAGCTTCCCCCTTTTTTTAATAACTTTCAAACCAATAAAGTTAGAGTAATGAAATTTTTGCCGAGTACAGGGAAGTTTTTGACTCTGGCCAGCAAAGTTGCAACACGGAGTAGCACAAATAGTGCAACAAGTAACAAGTGTATAGGCATCAAGGTATGAAATTTTAAATAAAGTGACTCTTAGCTTTAAACTGCGTAGCAGAATTTTAGTGTGTTTTATTTTTGAGCACAATCCAGTAAAACGAAATTTGCCTTCCTTGAGTCAGTAGAGTAATTTTTGTCATTTTTAACCTTTTTATTAAACATTTTCATTTATATTTTAATTACAATTTAACTTTAATCAGATCGCACTACCATCAAATTTTCATTCAGCACTTTTATGCAAAAAATCTCTATTAATTGAAATAAAGCAAACCGAATTGTGTGCAGTTTTCATTAAAAACGCACTAAAATTGCGTGCTTAATTTTATGCAATATTCACAATTTTATTACGCCACTCACACACTCGCAGACACACACACGCACGCGCAGTGCGTGCTGACATTAAACTATCTTCACTGCAAAAAAGTTAAACACAAACACGAAAGTCCTGTCAGCGTGGCGTTTCTCTCGAACTTTACGCTTGTTGGCTTTGTGAATTCTGGAAAAAATCATTTTTGTTTTTGTTTATGAAAATTTTGCGGCATGTTTCGTTGTTGCTGTCGCCATCAATGGCGCTTTGATGATATGGAATTTGGAGCGAAAAACGTTTGTATGTTTTTTCGTGCATTTATCGCTGCATAATTTACGGCGCTTTCACTTGTACCTCTACGTTTTTCATTTAATTTTGTTTGCACTTTTTGGCGATACGGTGGTAGCAGTTCTCAGAATCCGTGGTGCAGATAAGCGCAGCAATTCGTGCGTTCGATGCGTTTTTGGGCGCAGCAAAGCCGTTCGGCTGGCGGCGCCTGAAAGTGTGCTACGTGTTGCACAAGCGAGCACAAGTTATTGATGATTTGGCATTTCAGCGAGCAGTTTTTGTGCAAACGTTTTTCAAGCGTAAACAATGCAATGCAAAATTGCGCAAAATTTCAGCGGCAGTCGACAAACAGCGTTGGCGTTTGTTTTGAACATTTGTGGCAGCAGCAACACAACACAACACTCGAAGCTATTTTTGCAGCAATTTTATGCGCCTGTCAGCACGCTGAATTTTCGCTTTATTATAAATTTGTGTTGTTTTGTTTGCGAAAATGATGAGGTAGAGATTTTCTTCGTTTTATGGCAATTTTCCGATATAAATTTGCAGATATTGTAGAATGTTTGCAGCTATTTGTGCAATAAATTGAAATTTTGTGATTTTAATCTCATTTGCGCATTTTTGATGGTGAATTTTCAATCAGCAAAATGCAACGTGGCTTCAAGGACATTCGCCTGCTGGACATTTGTAGCGTGCGAAATGGGAAAAGCGGGCACTTTGGGCATTTTATTAAATACGTTATTGCTATTCTTTTTGATTCGTTTCGAAGCTCGAAATGGTGTTGGCGAAGGCAGCAGAGGCGACAGAATTGCGTTAAGTTGAAACAGAAAATGTAATATGCGCGCAGATGAAAGAAAATTCCAACTGTGAAAGGTGAAAATGGCAAGAAATGGAGTGCAACAAAGACTTTGGCGCTCTTTGCCCTTTGGCCTTTTCAGTGCCAGCCAGATGAAGCGAAAAAGCGAAATTTGTGTTGCACACACATAGCATAGCAAGCAGCCAGAAGGCGAAAGGAAATGCCAATTGGGAGCAGCAAACGTAAAAGCAGCACAACTACAAAAATGCTATCAAAAAAGAAAACATAAAACTGGTGTAAATTAAAAAAAAAAAACACCAAAAGCGCAAAAAACGTAAATTAGGTTTTTCTCTATGCATATAAATAGATCTGCAGATATATATAAGTATATATATATATGTGTGTGTGTGTAGGTTTGTGAAAAGTGCACTTAAGTGCGCGTGGCATGCAACGCAAATGAAGTTTCACGCGTACTACAAAATGCGCGCATGTTGCCGCAAGCACGAATTGTTGTTGTTGTTTTTGTTAATTTTGTTCATTTTGCGGTTGATGCTGTTACTATTTTACTTTCGTTTTTGTTGTAGTTTTTGTGGTTGATTTGTTGTTGTTGTTGTTTAACCTTTAAAACTGGCGCAAATGTTGCTGTTGTCAGTGTTGTTGTTGTTGTTGCGGGATAGTGGAAATGTAACACGCCGCCACTCGAGAATACGCAAAGTGCTGCGTGTGCTTTCGCTTTTATCGCACAAAGTCAGCTTTTAAACTTTAAGCGAGCAAAAGTTAAATTAGATTTTCTCAATCTTTGAAAAATTTATCTTTAAAGATTTTTTAAGGTAAATGCAGATGAAATATGAGGTAACTGAATACTTGAAAGTTATTACACAACAAGTTTTCATTCTTCAATAAATATTTATGGCCTAAAAGTATGTTATGCATTATGAAAGATTCACAAATCTACGGCCGTCTTATTGAGTTTTTGGGTGTATGTTGACATTAAGGTCTTATACGCCTAAAATTAGGCTATGAAATGACATTAAGGCCTTATGCGCCTAAAATTAGGCTATGAAGAATATACGAGTGCAGTTATATGATTTAAAAAATCTATATACACTATTAGAGATGTCTTTAAATTGGTCTGTCATGATAGTAAGGCATTCATAGCCTACAAATATGCTATATGATATGAGAGAATGTAATTTTTCGAAACTTAAAATGCTATATCTGTTAACTTACATCAGTTTTATTGAGCTATAATGACTAGAGGTCATCTAAAGCCTAAAAGTATGCCATAAGATAGAGCAACTAGCAGTTGCACAGCCTTCAAGTTCTGAATTGTATACCTTATTAGGTTTTTATTAGATCTCTATTGACAAAAAGGCTTTTATAGCCTAAAAGTATGCCATCTAATTTTTGATTTAGTTTTTGAAAGGTTGCGCGTACAATTTTTGAGTCCAATACTATTCGAAAGCATGTGTGCTATCCAAAATTTTTGTATATTAATAAACAGATATTTGAAGAATTTGAAACCCAAAAACTGGTTTTGCTTACGCCAATTTTTTAATATGAACAACAAGTTTCACAATTTTTTCCATTATGCCATATGACTTTTATTGAGCCCAAAATTATGCCTTAAAATCCCAAAAATTGCCAATTTTATGACCTTCAAAGTTTATACTGTACATCTTAAAGGACTTTCACCTAAAAGAAAACAATAAAATTTGATACAAATTGCAGCATTTTATCAAATTATTTTCTATAGGCCGTGTATACCCCTAATGAAAATTTTATTGTAATATTTGGCTCTTGAGATTATTAAATTTCACTTCAGAACTTGTTCATATCTATTCGTCTATATGTAAATAGCATCAACAAAAATCAGCGAGTGCATTTGATTTTGCTGAGCAATTTGTAAAAACTAAACGAAAAGCAGCTAGAAACAAACAAATGCGAGAAGCAACAAATTTTTCGAATAGCAATCAACTTAATGAAATGTGCAGCAATGCAGATGAAATGAATTAAAACATTGAAAGAAAACAGATACGGCAAAAACAACAACAGCTGCAGCAACAGTTGCAATCGTTGAATGCGTAGCAGATTTTAATTGAAAGATGAAGTGGACGACAGCAACAGCAACCAGCAGCCAACAGTTACAGTTACAGTAACACAAAACTCCAAGTGGCGTCCGGCGTGGCGGCTGAAGTGGCACGAGCACGGGCTCCGCTTTAATGGCAGCCAATTAGGGTCAATAAATTCAATGAAGTGCGCAGCGGCGACGCTGTTGGGCCGCATGAAATAGATGTCGTTGTTGTAGGGCCAGCAAACAGCAACAGTGGCAACTTCATTTCTCCAAAACCACACACACACTAACACAAACACTCGGTCACTGACGCGCAGCGGCGCCCACAGGCGGACAAGAAAAAGCCAATGCCGCACACATTGAATTTCACTTAATCTTCTTGATTGTAAACTCAAAGTTTACGAGCCGACCAACCGACCAGCCGTCCATCCCGCGGAGCCACCGGCCACACCAATGCAGCTGGCAGCCACGGCCTGCCTGCGGATAGCGCAATCAGCGGCACATCAGCGCCGCATCAGCATGTGGCAGGCAGTGCCGCCGCCATCGTAGCGTGTCAATCACACGCAAATGCACAGAGCACTGCCGCATGTGGCCTCGCACGCGTGCACAAAGGATGCCATTGTTTACGTGTGCGGTGCGCACGTTCGAAGGCAAATGGCCCCAACGCTTGCAATGTGTCGTTTTGCGTACGCACACACACGCACTCACTCATTCGCTCACTCACAAACGGGCTGCGCTATAAAATTGAGAATTTATTTGCATTGCCTTGGAGTCAATTCGAACACCTACAAATTCGAAATGAGTTTCGCCCCACAGTTTGCTGCCTTCATTTGTTTTTGCTGGCTTTAGTGCAACACACGAGTGGAGCTGGCGAAGAAGTGGGGCCTACCGTTGGACAAATTTTTTGCTACATGGGCTTGTAATGTTTTACAGAAGTGTTCAATGATTCATAAGAAACAATTTGATTATTAATTTGATCAGTGTAACATAGGTTTCTATGCAAGAATTCACATTGTATAGAAAAAATTGAAATTTTGTAAAATAAAAAAAATTGTATTACACCTTTGAGAAGCTTGTACAACTTCTAAACAGAATCCTTACTAAAACAATTTATGTAAAATATTGATACCTACTTAAGAAAAGCGAATACATCAGTATCGGGACTTTTTAGAATCGAGTGTTGCCCGGAAGAATTTGTACTTGTAACAAAGAAGTTCACCTCTAACATTACCGTCGAAGTGTTTTCTTACTATCAAGCAGTAGCGCAAACAGGGGGGCTTTACGGGTTCAAACCCTCCCCCAAATACAAAAATTGTTGGTGCATGGTTTGAAATGGAGTTGGGCTCAAAAGTTGTATGCAAACTCCCCCCCCCCCCCCCAAATCCCTATATATAGGGTAGCATTGCCAGATCAGCTATTTGAAATTTGTTATGAAGAAAACGCAAACACACTAAAGATGGAATGAAAGGAAATTCTGGCTGTATTTTGTTTTGCTGGCACTTTCGAACATCTAGATTATCCACATCACATAAAGTAACAAAATTTTAGGTGGATAGAAGGTATTGCAATCCCGGGATCCTAAGTCCCGAAATCACGGAATCCCGGAAATAAATTCTGGCTATTTTGCTTGTACTATCGAACGTCTAAAGCTATCCAAAATTTTCACATACAGGAAACAAATTTTAAGTAGTAGAAATTGCAATCCTGGACTCCAGAATCCCGAAATCCCGGACAATTTCAATTCCGATAAATACAAAGATTGACAAAATCCGATCCCGGAATCGAATCATAAAATAAGCTTACTTTTTGCTTTTGTCGTTTAACTTTGAAAAAGACAAACCTTATTTAGTATAAAAAATAAATTGCATACTGCCTGAGACATTTGAGTTAGTTTCAATGCAACAATAGTTCTGTTTGTGTACAGATACTTACTTCGTACAAATAATCCAGCGGGTAGCGCGCTGGTTTCTCATACCAGAGGCCCTAGGTTCGATTCCTAGCTCGCGCTCGTAAAACACTACTTCTACTTCTATCTAAGAAAAACTGCCAAAACCACCCCATCCCACAGTGATTCGACTCAATACAACCGCGGGACAAAATTAGAAGGAGTGGTCCGTTCTTCATAAAATTAAATAGTTTGGCAATGCCTGAGGCTTAATTTTGCAAATTTCGTCATTTTTGGAAAGCTATAGCACCAAATGTGTTGGCTAGATTTTTCAGATTTTACACTTAATCGGTAAAATCAACATTGATTATTCCAAAGAGTAACAGAAATTGTATCGGGACCCTCTGGTTTTGCAATAAAAACGATAATAATAGATGTATGTTTTGCATTTTTGCAGATTTTTTCAGTTTTCGTGCTAATTGCATACTTTTAGGCATAAATAAAATAAATTTTGTCGAAAAATACGTGTTTAGACCACTTTTCAAATTGAATTATTTTGTGAGATCGGAAGATATCGGAGGATATAATTACATTATCCGACAAAGAAAGAATGCTTCTTAAAATAAAAAAAAATCCAGGAACATACTTTCACATACTTTTTAGATATTTTCCTCTAAGTTTTGCCAATTTTCAGATTTTTAACTTAGAAAAATATTTTGAATTCAAAGTAAAGTAAAAGCCTACGCTTCACAAATTTTGGGAAAACATTAAAAACGAAAATGGCCACGTCATTTCGTAATCTATATTGAAAGTTTAAGCAACTTCGTGCCAACCATTTTTTTTTACAATTTTTTTACTCAATAGACTAAAAAACAGAAAATATGAGTTTAAATTTTTTTGTGAAAAAAGTTTCAACTTTGAGCCGCTTTTGCGCAGACACTAATTGATTTTTTACACAGATTTTTTTGGGTTTTCTTAGTTGGAGTTTTTTCTTTCAAATGACAGCAAAATCGTTAAATTCTGAGACCATACATTTTTTGAATTTTGTCTATGGAACGAATCACTGTGCATCCGTTTGAAATGTGTGTTGTAACACATCTTGAAAAAGCAGTGTTGCATAAATATTTCAAACGGATGGAATTGGTGGTATCACAATGGGCCCATATAGAGGTGTCTCACACAGAGGCAGCCAATACAACCTACTTACCTACCTTGTAAAAACTAGTTATTTTCAAGTACTTTTCTAATAAAAAATTTCGAATACAAATTAATTGTAGCTAAAATCAGGAGAGTAAGAAAACTTACACTCCCAAAAATTAAACCATCCAAAAAAGTAAGCAAACAGAAATTCGTAAAAACTTGCAAGTTTAACTCTTCTTTACATCAGTGTGACTTTAAAAATACGTTTGCTTTAGTTCCTTAAAATAATATGTTCAATCCCGAAAAAATCCCGGGATCCAGGGATTGCGATTTTCATTTCCGAAAATTGTAAAAGTGGTCCGGGATTGCAATCCCTAGCAGATAGGTAGGTAGGAAAGGTTGTGTGCGGCACAGACCGCACTTTTACTCGGAGACCAAGATGGCCCGTTCCGAATGTTTTCTTTTCTTCTTCCGGAGCTAACCCACAGTCTCCAACTGAGGCAAACCAGTGAAGAAGGACAGATCCGAAATTTCAAAAGCAACACTCTTCCTAAACAAAATGTGCTGATTCTTCGCTAAACCGAATGACTCTGCGCGCCCACTCTGCCCACATTGGCCAACCGCCACCGCTTTCTCTGTCCTTCGGCGCTTACACAGTGTGTGGTACTGTTTCGCTACATCCACTGCTTGGCTTTTATTTATTTTGATGTTTTATTCCAGTGACTTGGCAGCCTTTATTTATTAGTTACACGTGCTGCCTGCTGGCTGCTGGCTGTGCGTGCACGGGCCGCCCGCCACTTATTCTTGCTGACTGGCGCGCTTCGTTCAACCTCCTCAGCCATGACTTGCACAGATATTTGCTCGTAAGGTGTAAACGCTGTAATCGGGCTGTGGAAAGCGCATTTCGAGCGTAATGTGTATCGGCGCCTTTCAGCGGCTGCGTGCGCTCGTTGCGCTGACAGTGCCGAGCAAATTTGCATAAAGTATCGAATTGTGAAATTGAGTTGTAAACTCCTTCGCCCCCATCCCACAAACTGCGCAGCGGCAATGTTTGCGCTGCTTGTACACGTTTGTGATTTGCTGCTGCCGCTGTCGTTCTGTCGCCCGACGTCCCTGGGGAGCCACATTAGCAGCCAAGTGTGAGCTTGTTTGATTTGTCCTGTAATTTATTTCTCTCGGAAGATCTATTTGCCTGTCGTTGTCTCGATGTCGGTCTCGGGGCGTCGTATCGTCTCCGTGTATCAGCGCAAGTGTGGCCTGAGATGAGGCAAATAATTTAACAGCTTTGAGCTTACGCCTCCGGCTATTTGTTGGCTTTTGTGCGAAATTTATTTGATGTGGTTTTTCGTGCGATTATTTGTGCATTGCAGCCAATAGTTGGAAGCGAATAAATGTGGTTGGTTGGTATTCAAAATTCGAGCTTATTGGCCATTTTACTTTGGTCCTTTGAGAGCAGTGTGAACATATCACAACTAGAAGCTTCTTATTATAAAACACAAATGTCTTGCAGTTATTTAAGTTTATGTTTAATTACATTTTTATCGAAACAACCCAATCACCTAAACACATCTAAACGTTTTTATGTCTCTTTAAGCCGGAGCGTTAAATTGAAATGATATAATTCCAATTTAACGCTTCGCAAAATTTATCTTTTATTGTTTGCGTGGTTTTGCTTATTTGCACTCTTTTTATTTAATCTCTGTGCACTGTCCCATGTTGCTGCCGCCTCGGCGCTCCGTTCGTTCGCTAAACAAACGCGCAGTGCGGCGGCAAACATTTGAAAAGATTACCAAAACGCCAGTCAGGGGAGTCTGTGCTCGTTCGCCGAAATAACTAAATTCGAGCATGAATTTGCAGTTTCTTTCTTTTTCTGCAATTCGCGCATCGAAAAATCACGCGAAACGGCATAAAAACCGACAAACGCGAATGCGAAAGGGCCAAATGCTCCGCGGCTGCTGCGGCAGGAAGCGCACTGCAGGCCGCGCCCTGCTGATGACAGCGCACTTTTTGTTTGTTTGCATTTTGCGTCTAGACATCATTAGTTTTGCTTCGCCGCTGCAAAAGGATTACCGAGAGCGGAAGTTTACTTTACGCCATTTCCGCTGCGAAATCTAACTTGACTTCTGGCTGTAAAATTTCTTTTATTTGTTTAACGTGGCGTCGCGTTCATTCAGCCAAGGACGAGGCGGGGAGCGACATAATTGGTCTGCGCAATGTGTGCAAATGTTTTTTCAAACTCAACCCCCCCCAAACACAAAAATTGCTGCTAAAAAATATGGTTTCGAATGATATTTGGCTCCAAAATTAAATCATGTGTGCGCCACTGGTCCCTTGACTATGAAAAGCATATTTTGAAGTTGTTTTAAAGATGCTAAATTTTGTATTAACTGAAACCGAGCTGAATGATTGGACATGAAAAAAGTAGTAGATTTTTTTTTTTTTTTTGGAAACCACGCTGGTTGCCACGAAGCCAATGCAATCTTCCTTAAAGAGCACTTAAAGAAGGTTGGATTGGAATTATGTTCAAAAAAAGAGTTAAAAATCGTTTCAACAATATTTTAATCTCTATACAAAAGAGGGAACTCCACATAAGATTTTCTTTCATCAAGTAATGCTATAAAATAATTAAAAAAATTCAGGGAGTGATTTTGACTTCTTTTGGTGTTCTTGTGTAACCCTAACAGCTTTTTACTGATCAAAAAGTAATCAATGTAATCATTGGTTTATGAAATATTATTTCATATGAAAGTTACAGTACATATTATTGTTTTACTATTTAAAAAAAAAACCGGGTGAAATATGTAGTCTCACAATGGGCCTCATAATAGGCCTCTGAGTGTGTCTCTTACAGAGGCAGCATCCATAACCTAATCTAACCTAAAATATTAATTTGACTAAAATTAAAAAATTGCAATTATTATAATATCTTCAAATTGCAACAAATTTACTGTTTTGCTAACAAAAATTCCATTCTACCCAAAAAAATTCGCCTTCACACCAAGTTTCACTGACTGCTTTTTCTTTTTCTGAAATTTCTGCTTCTTAATTTGTCTGTGGCACTTTAAAGTTAAACTTGTCAATTGAAAACTAATCAACTTTATGATTGTCTTAAACATGTATGCACTTAATCGATTTTATGACATATTCAAATGGTTTTCATACTTCATTGGCTGTATGGATTATTCTGTGTACATACATATGTCATGCCGCAGAAAATTTACTGCGGCAATAACTTGAATAATTGCCAGCATTGAGCCGACAGCTTAAACCGTTCACACCTTCACACAAACAACAGTAATGTGTTCACATTGGAGTTTAATCAACAAAAAGTGACATATTTTGATGGTATTTAAAGTTTGAATTTGGACATATTTACAATTATTTTCAAACTTCATTAGTAGTAAAAAAAAGCTTAAAATGCACTAGTTGGAGAATTGGTCGGTAGAGGAAAATATATAATACATAAAAAATGTATATATTTATTTAGATTCAGGATAACTAAGTCGGCCACCTTCAGCTAAGTCGGAGAACAACCGACAGCAAACAATGGCACAACTGAAACTACTCATTTGACGCTGACATCCTGGATAATCATCATTACATCATGAATCTTAAACAGCCAACCGTCCTCTAGTTTGGTTGTTAGCCATTGCTTTCCCTTTTGTTCAGTTTAACCTAAGCTAAACAGCCTCACTCTGGAAAGTCCTTTTTCAGGACTTGGGAGGCCTACCGAACGGTCTTCCTCTGCTGGCTAATAGCTTCAACTCCATGGCCTTCTTTGTCCTCTGCTTTACAAATGATCTTCTACTTCTTCCAGCTTAAACCGACTTGAACTGCCTCACTGTTATCCGTCCTTTTTCAGGACTCGCGAGGCCTACCGAACGGTCTTGATCTGCAGGCTAGAAGCTTTAACTACAGGGCCTTCTTTGTCGTCTTCTCTACTTCTTTCAGTTTAACCCGAGTTGAACACCATCACTGTTGACTGACTGTCAAGGCTCCAGGTTCCACTTCATGGCCTTTTGGTTGTCCTTTTTTAAAGAGATTGTGACCTATCCTTTCTCATTTCTGCCTTCGAATTCTTAAATCTAGTGGCTCTATTTCTTCTTCCTTGGTAGTTGTAGTACCCAATGCTGTTTTGGTTTAAAAATGTCGTACATACAGGTTGGAATGCTTAATCCTAATCGAGTGGTAAGACACATCTGAAACTGACTTGCCGAAGGTGCATTATTGTGGATCAAAATAATTCGATTACAATCGACTTCAATAGTCCAACATGATGCTGCACAATTCGGTCTAATTTTCCTTACTGATTCACAATTAATACAAAGCTGCACAATTTCGCACAACCAATTTTCAATTTGCTTCCATCAACGGCACTTGTAGCCCAAGATTGATCAACCATAAGGACCGATAAACTATTTACGTGTACACATTGTCGTACAAATGAAATGCTTTCCACATTTACCGTTGCGACATTTAGCAAATTTTCTCCAGCTTGCCACACCCGCACAATGTACCGTACGGGCATGTCCTGAGCGCTTTGCACATGCAACACATCAGCTGCAGTCGCCGGTGCGGCAAACAATCCAATCGATATCTGAACGACATCCAAAGCGAAGCAATTAGATTTGGCGGCGACCGGCAAACACTGCTGCCAGTAATAACTGCCAGACGGGCAGCTGGTAGCTAACAGCTCTCTGCACGCTGCGCCCCTTCGCAGGCAAATCACAATGCTCAAAATTTACGCTGGCTGCCGCTTGAAGTGCTGCAGTCGTGGTCGATTATTTTGCCTGTTCATTTGTGGCGCACGAGCTGCGCAGACAAAGAGCCAAGGCAGCAGCCTCCACATTTGGTCCCCGCACTTGTGCCACTGTGCTGGCTGTGTGTGTGCGTATGTATGTGATTCTCCACGGTGCGCTGCCGCCTGACGATGCGGCATGGCGGCGCCGCCTGCTCCTGTGCCAAATAATGGCACTCGGAAATGCTTGAAAGCAATCGGGGTTTCTCGTACGGTTTTCGTGTTTGTTTTTATTTGCATTTTTAATTTGTTGTCCCACTGTTTTTGTGCATTTTCGTTTCCATTCGTCCGGTTTTATCGAACGGAACGAATGTAATTGATGTTCTTTCATTATTGAAATTGGTATTCCCAGTGGTCATTTGTGGCGACGCTGCGCTGCGTACAGCAGTAACCACAACCGAGAGCGGCAACAAATAAACTGTCACTGTGTGTGTGTGCCAGTGTTCCGCATTCGCATCGCAACGTCGAATCAAATCGAAACGTATCGAAATTATTCACCATACATTTCGCTCATTAAATATTTGAGTATCAAGGCGCACAAGTAGCGCGCCCGAGCGCACCAGTGTTAAATGAAGCTTCAAATGGCAGTTGGCAATTGCTTTCTGCTACCAAGTCAGACTCGCAGACGCCTTCGGCACAGTTGACAGTCAATTATTCAATTTGAATGGCAGCCAGTTGATTTGACTTTGGTGTCGCCTTAATAGTTTTTCGCCTTGTGCGGCATTTCGTTGGCGGCCGTAATGAGGCTGGCTGGCAAATTATGGTCAGCCATAATTTTGTTCTACATATGGAATGCGTTAAGCTGTGTTAATTAGTTATTTACCGTTATTATTTGGTAGCTACAACGATTCTTGTTTGAACTGCAAATATTTAATGTGAAAGTGTTGAACATTTTTATGGTAAGAGAGAATGATTTGAATGTGAATAGATTAACTTGACAATTCTAACTTTCATGTAATATTTAGTAGCACAAGTCAGAAATTTCATACGCATTATAATTGTACCTACTCATAAATAGTCAGTAAAGTTGACTTTATAAGACAAGTCTCAGAGGAGGTAAATTAGGCAAAAGAGAGTCGCATAAAAATATTTCAAGTCAGCTTGGACTTGCATTCGATCTGTGCTGATGCACGTTTCTTATATCAATTTGAATGAAAGGTCAGTTTTGTTAATCCGAATCATGAGATTTCCCTACGTTTTGGAAACATTAAGATCAATACTCAAGATTGGGTTGGTTCTGAAAAAATTTCGTATGAGAGGTCTTCAGAGACGTTGGGTATACTGAAGCTATGATATCTGGTATATTAACCCTTTCGACCCCAAAGTTGCTTGAGAGCAAATTACAAAAATGTTGCTGTTATCCCTATAATAATTTCCAATCATTTGCAGCGATTTCAGCGAAAGTTTGTGTTCAAATTGAAGTATACGAATTGGGCACGTTTGATCAAAATCCTATTTCTTTAATAATGGTTAAATAAAATCAAAAAGTGATAATTTTGTATTTTTCCATAAATATGAAATAATTTTTCTGTTATTAAAAAATATTGATACAAAATTTATTTAACCCGTTTCAAGCTAAAATTTTTCAATGAAAAGTAAACTAGCTCTAGAACTCTAACAAAGAGGCATGGCGACTTCAAATGTCGTGTGCACACTTCGTAGGCAAATGTGTCATGATTAAAATACCAAAAAGTAATATCGAGACACAGGGTAAAATTCGGGGTCGAAAGGGTTAAGTAGTATGTCTAGTGGCGCACACAGGGGGTTTTGGAGGTTCAAATCCTCCAAATACAAACATAGCTGGTACAAAATATTGTTTCGAATGGTATTTGACTCAACATTTGTACGCAAAACTCCTTTAAAATGAAATCCTATGTGCGCCACTGAGTACGTTCAAGATTTTTTAGTCTCTCGAGAAACTATAGGAAACTGTAGGCTCATGATAAGATTAATGACAGTCGAAGCTAATGGAGATGCGAGTCATTGGGAACAGTGCTCATTGACAGTGATGTGGCAAAGCTGATGAGAGAAATTTTCTTCTTTACAAGTTTTTTAAATTCTGTAAACCATACAACATCAACTGAAATTTTTTTCTCAGATCGAGTAGATTCAGAGAAAAATAATTTGGAACAGCAATTTATAAAAATATTTACTTGCTAAGTATCGAAATAGCTGTATGGCTACTCTGCAGACTAAGTTTTGTACGAGGATCTGTTGATTTCACAAAAAGAGTTAGTATTGAGTCAGTAGTTAAACCAAAAAACAGAGCGTCCATCCACCAAAGAAAAAGAATATAAAGAAAGAAGAGAATCACACCAAAGAAACCTTCAACTTGTAACATTGATGGAGCTGTCGATGTTCTTCGATATTGGTGGCTACAGTCGCACTTACTCGTACTTCACTGAGATCTTTGAGTTTAGATCAGTTGTAGTAAATGCATATAGATGATCCTGTTTTGGTCTTAGGAATACAGTTTTTAATACATACTACATATACCACTGGTTTTTTAAAGAGTTTTCTTCGTGCTCTCAATCCAATTCTACTTTACTGTTAGATTATGATCTCATCATAACCCAACATCGATGCAACCTCGCGCTCAATTACAGTTGCAGTCACTGCTCCCAGTAATTTGCAGCCATTTAGCAGCTTCATTTGCACTGAAAATCCTATGGCTGCGAGAAATGAAACCTTCAACTGCGCCGAGTAATCCCACACTCGGCCTCAGATTTCAAACAAGCCACAGCCGAACGTACGGCCAATTCTAGGGCCAATTGCGCCATCAGCCGGCAAAACAAATCGAACTCGACACTGTGCCGGGTGTCGCCTTTCCAGCCCTGACACACAATGCCGCCTGCAACGCCTTCGGCCGGGCGACAGCTCGCTGACACGCAATCGCCATTTGCAATTGCACGCAGCAAATTGATATCCAAATGGTTTGTGCACTGCGTCAGCACTGTTGCCAGAGCCAAGGGGCCAACGGCACTGCACATTCGATACCAATTTCAATGCAAACGGCGAACGGACTGTTCTATTTAGCAGCAGCAGCGCACTGCAGCTGATTGGCGGCAATAGTGCAAGACAACATGTCGGTGTGTGTGTGTGTGTGTGTGTGTGTGTGGGTGTGTGTATTGCTGTCGTTTTATTGCAGTTGACCGCCCAATGCACACAGTGCGCCTTGAAGCTCCAAGCACTCACACACTCAACCGCACTCAACCCACTCAACCCACTCGCCCTGCCAACTTGCAGCAACGCGACATTTTTTTCTTTTTTCCCCATTTATTTTGCTTTAACAATTCATAAATGTCGCTTTTCAGTGTTTTGTTATTTCCTACAAAAAAAATTCCAGCGCGTTTTGTGTTTCGCCGCGGAAGTGCGGCCGCCTGCGGGCAAATGACTACAAAATGCGGCAATTAGAATTGAAAACGCAGCTGAATGCGTTGCGCTGTCGTTTCCTGCGCCCACTGCCGCCGCCGCCGCAGCTGGTGTTTGTTTTCAATGAAAAGCCTTCAGCTGCGAATTTTCTATATTTTATTATAATTTTGTATTATTGTTTGCTGGTTATTTTTTCTTCATTATTGTTGGTTTTAAATTTTGAATTATTTTTAATTCTTTTCTTGCTATTTTTTATTTTTCGCTATAATTTTTTTTTCTATTTTTCCATTTTTGTTTTGTTATTCTTCTGCAGCCAGCTCGTCATTCTCTGCTTCTCGTTTCGTATGCTTTGTTTTAAATGTATTTAGCTACTGTTACTGTAATTCATATATTTTGTTGTTGTTTTTTGCGGTCACCATAATAAAGTGGCAACTTCTTCATTTGCGGCAGCCACATGCAGCAATCGCACGCGCCTGTCGTCGCTCTTGTTGCACTCTCATGTGGCACTCGGCAAAACCGCACACCCGCCACTCGTCCGACCGACCGCGCGCGCGCGCTCAGCTGCCGCCAGCACTTGTGGCTGCCACTCGAAACACTAAAGTTAATTTAATGCCAAAGTGTACTCTAATGCACTGCGAAAAAACGACGACGCGCCAAATCACGGCCGCTTGACGTTTACATGCTCGCAAGTCAGGCTGCCACAGAATGTTGCAAGTGTGCTCGTAGTCGCTGTGTAATTGCTGCACGTTAGCGTTCGCTTTTATTTTAATTTAATGCTATCACTGCTTCCACTGCCACTCAACTCGACTCTCTGTGCACAGATGCAATAAACAACAACAACACCAACAACAGAGAAACCGTCTGCCCCCACGGGCTGCGTCTTGTTGGTGGTCGTGCGGCTTGCCATATTGTTTTCATAAATTTTAATGGCATTTTCCCTTGTGCCGAAACGCTTCTATTGTTATAGCGCAGAACCGCAATTTCACTGCAACAACAACAACAACAAGTAAAACATAGGACTGACAGGCAGGACGAAACGCTTCAATTACTCGTACTCAACCTTGTCACCTTGTGTGCTGCCATCAACACAGCGGGCAGAGTTGAAGTACTTTGCGCCCACTCTTTCGCCCCACGCTTCTCCATTCTTCATTGCCCATCCTTTATGATTCAGCATTTTTCTGCTGCGCTCCTCAATGGCACTTTTTTTTTGCTTTCTTTGCATTTTATATTTTATTCCTCATTTGTGGTCTTGTCACTGCGGTCGCCACTGCGCGCGATTTCAGCGCATCTTTTCCGCTTGCCCCGCACCACCACACCCAACTATGGCTGCTCGCTATAACTGCAGCTAAAGTGCTAGTAAATGCAACATTTAAATTAGTTCTGCAGAAAATAAAACAAAATACAAGTTGCGCAAAGGCGAACGAAATAAATGAAAGCAACAAGACAATAAAAAATGCAGCAGCACAAACAAACCGCAAACTCAAAACCTCGCGCACAGAAGTATCACATTTCAATTATTCTGCACTTATTTATTTATTGTGTTTTTATTTTTATGTTTTGGATTTTATTTTTCTTTATTGTTTGAGTATTTTTATTTGGTTCCATTTGCAATTTAATTCATTCGCCTTTTGTCAGACAAACAATGACAATGAGGTTGAGTTGAGTTGAGTTGAGTTGAGTTGAGTTGAGTTGGGTCGGGTCGACTTGCCTTGAATTGTGGTTAAGAAAATATTGTGTGCAGCCGAGTTATCTCTCGGTTTGACTCAGTTGACGCGCACTGTTAGCGTTTGCCGCTGCTTAAGCATAGTTTTGAGAAACTTTCAGAATTCAAAAGGATACAACAAACTTCGGTTGGCAATGAAAGCCAGTCGAATTGCAAGAACTTTCAGAATATTGCCTGTTGTTGTTGTACAAATAATGGATTTAAACAAATTTAAACTAAATAGTCTTCCACGACTTTAGAATGGAAATTGCAATGAGCTTTGAATGAAACAATTTTTTTAAAAATCACTGTACCAACAACATTTCACAAATTTGACAAATGCTTCAAGCATCTTAACTTCTTGACCCAAAAACTTCGCAGTAATACAAATCCATGCAACATGCCCAACAACGTCAAAAATACAACAATAGGCCAACGGTTTTGCTTTTTTTAGCTGCGCATAATACTGAAACGTGTCAGGTTGGCGTCTTGACATGGCCGGGTCGTGCATTCGGTGGCATCTTGCTGCGCTTGTCTTGGCTTCGGTGCTAATTCCTCGAATTTGTTCGCACAAAAGCGAAATGTTGAAGGTGGAGCTTTTCATTGTTTAACTGCTGAGCGTTGTAAAATTCAGCGCAGCCTAATTGGAATACAAAACACAACCGGTGCGCATATTGCTGTCGGTTATGAACGACTTTCGCTGACAGTGACAGCAATGACTCGTCTTTCTGAAAATTAAAAATGCATTGCACGTAAATAGTTGAACTCTGGTTCTCAGGTTTGTGATGCAACTCACTAACTACTGGACTATTTCTAATTTGGATTATATCGAATTTTAGTGCTATAACTCTATAATCCTATGCGAATTTCCTGATAGGTTGGAGATGAAGATGGAAAATATTTAAATAGAAAAATACAGTCGTGTCTGGGTATAGTGAACTCCCTATATAGTGAACATCTCGATATAGTGAACACCCAAATTTTTACATGGAGTACTCTAAATAGTGAACAATCGAAAACCTCTAAATAGTGAAAAAAATTTTGAAAGCAATTTCAAGCAAAAAGCAACAAAAAACGCAAGAAGGGATCAAAAATGAAAGAGAGTATTCCCCTAATATGTATTTTTGCTGTTGATTGTTACAAAATCAGCTGTTTCTTAACATTAGTGGTTATGTTTTTTGTCGAGTGCAAACCGATTGGGGTTGAAAGTGGGCTTTTTATGTGTATTTAAAAGTTTCTGAGCAAATAAACGAGTTTTTGAACAAAAATGTTGACCTTGATATAGTGAACAACTTCAATACTGTGAACAGGCCTTGCAATAATTAGTTCATTTTGTATTATTCCTAAAACTTCAAATTTATCTAAGAATCAACAAGAAATTTATTTTTGAAACCATGTTGCCATATGGCAACAATATTTATAGCAAAAGGGGCAACTCGCTAAGAATAACTTTTGTGCAGCTTTATGGTATTTTTTGTCGGTCTTCCTTCCTCGACATCGATACGTAATATATTTATTTATTTATTTATTTAGCCAAATGTACATTAAGACTTACTGACTAAGAGATAACATTAGAAATAGTAATGGTCATTATAAAGAACATCTTAATTTAATGAAGACGTCGTTCTTTGGCAGAGCGACATCGAGATCTGAGTCGGGTCGTTTAACTCCGACAGGGCTCGCGCGAGCGGAGCCTGCCGAACATAGTTCGACTGGCAAAGTCCGCAAGTTCCGGATTGGAATACTAAATCTGATTTTACAGAGAAGAGCAGGGCAATCAATTTTCCCATATATGGTAGTATAGTTATATAAATTCTGGCCGTAAGAATCCAGCAAACTAACAGAGCAGCATTTTAAAAGATTTCCAGCTTAAGAACAAAAACCTTTTACATTTCTAAAAAAAAACCATTAACCCTTTCGCTATTTTGTTGCCATATGGCAACATTCTACTTTTTGGACGTCTGCATCTTCTATGGTTGCGAGAATAAATTTTTTTTGTTTGTCTTTAGAATAGTTTGAAGTTTTAGGAAAAATACGAAATTAATAAACTGAATATTTAAGCTTAAAGAAGAGAAGTATACGCGTTTTTTTAATAGTATATCTTGACATAGTAAAGGAAGAAGAAGCAGAAAAAATTTGAGAACTTTTTAATTTGACATTTTCTTTAAATTTAGATACTTTTTTTTTAATTTTGGCTGAAGTAAATGAAGAAATATTCAAATTTTCGTTATGCGTAAAAAGTTTTATGTTTAAGTAATTATTACAGCCACAACGATGTGGTTGCTCTTATAGAAAAACACTCTAAAATACAGGGTCCGAGTATAAAAATTTAAAAATGTCTAATGAAATGTTGCTAACATAACCACATAGAAGCCTAAAACGTAAAATTTTAAATTTTAACTTTCCCCAGTAAAAACCTGTAGCGAAAGGGTTAAAAGATTTCCAGCTTAAGAACAAAAACCATTTACATTTCTAAAAACACCATTAAGATGGATAACATCAATTTTATAATAAACATAGTTTGACTTATACTGACATTCAAATCAAATCGTATTCCAATTTTAAACTCTTTCGAAAATGATCTACAACAGAATCGATAGCAAGATAGACGTATTAATAGATGGTATGAACAAAGAAGAAAGAAAAAATTCACAAATTCACAAATGTCACAAATTTATGACTTTCCAAAAAGAGAGGCGAAGAAAAAGACGGATGGGCAATCGGATGGACTGTTGGAGAAATAATTGAACAGATAGGCGAACCGACAGATAAAATAGCTACATAGATCAATTCTAAAAGAGATCTGCATTACAAACAAATTCCTTTTTTCATATTGGTCACGTCTCGTTCTCGACTCCAAAGCGAATATACCCCGTCTCTCCAGTGTAGGGTATATAAAATGTATGTATGCAGCTACTTAGCCTCGGTTTGTCCTGAACGAAGAAACACCCAGCATCCAAGTCCAACGAGCGAGCTGCCCATGTCAGCGCACATCCCAACAAGTTTATTCATTATTTGATCCACGGCACCGCACATCCCATGCAACTTTTAATTAATCGCTTCTGTCTCATTCCGGCTGGGTGGGTTCTCGTTCCCGCTGTCACACCGCCAGATTGACGAACAACTAGCGGCGCTCTCGTGCAGCGGCATCTAGCGTGCACTGCACCTGTTAATGCGTGTCTTCGCAGCCGATAATGAAAATGTTAACATGGAGCAATCGTTTGCTGGTAATCTGTGCCATTTGTCAAAGTTTTCCTCTTTGCTCATTTCTCAAAGTGCCACAAGAGCGTAATTACGCCGCTTGGCAATCTAGTTGCCGCTGCGCGCGGCAGCTGCTACAAATCTGACTGAATTTTGCCGAGTCGCGCCCGCCGCACCACAAGTTTAAACCGAAACCAAACGGCAAAGTACGCCAATGAATTGTGCCGCCAAAAAAACCAACAAGAGCTACGCGGCTCCTTAAGATTCGGCCTAACGAAAACAGCGAATTCAGCGCGCAGTGCGGTAGCGGCCATGGCAAACTTTAACCTTAAACTGTAGCTGCCAACGCCAATAAGGTGGCCCCTGCCGCTGGCGTCGGCAGGCCGCAATGGCACACTTCCACACTGCTACACAGTCTCATTAATCAGCAACAGCCACCGCTGGCAAAAACAGCAATTACAACAACAACTATAAACACTATTCGCCTATTTTCTCTCATTGTGTTTTCAATTTTTCATTGCAGTTGTTTGAAATTGTTATGCTAATTACAAAGCCGTAAGGCGCGCAACACCAGTCAGCCAGACAGTCAGCCAGCAAGCCGACCGACCAACCGAACGACAGCAGCAACGCGAACAACCACAAAACAAATGCTGACATACAAAGGAGCGGCAACAAGGACGCTAATTAATCACAAGTTTCCTCTGGAATAACAACAACAAAAACAACAACAACAACTACAACAAGCCAGAACAGCAATTGGCGCAACTGGAAAGAAAAGACAGAGAGAAACGGGGCAACAACGAACACGAAACGAAACGAATTAATAACGTTGGGAGGATTAGCGCTCAGTCGCGTCGTACAGCCAGCGTTGACGCCTGATTTCGTGACCAGTGAACAATCACAACAACAACAACAAGTCAGTAAGCATTTTTGGTGGCGACAGTCGCCAGTTGACACCGCTTCGCTGGCAGGCGACAGCAGTCGCTTGCACGCTCACGCGCCGCACCCACACAAAAACGTGTCCGTCATTACGCCAACGGATTAGCATTAGGCAAGCCGCAAGCACAACGCCATGACACGCCATCGACAGCACCACAGCAGCAGCGGCCCTGCCTCCTGGCGGCTGCTCACGCACACACTGCTGCCCGCCGCACTGCTGCTGCTGCTCGGCGCCGTGCACCGCACCGACGGCAACTCCGACTGGATACAGAGCTGCAGCGTCTGCCACTGCCACTGGAACTCGGGCAAGAAGACGGCCGACTGCAAGAACCGCTCGCTCACCGCCATCCCCGACGACCTCAGCAACGAGCTGCAGGTGGTCGACCTGTCGAACAACCTCATCCCGGAGCTGCGCCGCGAGGAGTTCCTCGAGATGAACCTGCACAAGATCTATCTGCGCAACTGCACCATCCAGGAGGTGAACCGCGACGCGCTCAAGGGCCTCGCCATACTCATCGAGCTGGACATGTCGCACAACTTCATACGCGAGCTGCACGTGGGCACGTTCAACGGGCTGGTGAAGCTGCGCAACCTGGTCATGAACCACAACGAGATCGAGGTGCTCGACAACTACCTCTTCGCCGACCTGCACTTCCTGTCGCGCGTCGAGTTCAAGAACAACCGCCTCAAGCGCATCGCCATTCACACGTTCGGCCAGCTGCCGATGCTGTCCGCCGTCTATCTGGAGGCGAACGCGCTCACCGTGCTGCGCAAGGAGACATTCGAGCGCGCGCCCAAGCTGCTGCACCTGTCGCTGGCGCAGAACCCCTGGAACTGCACCTGCGACCTGCAGGAGTTCCGCGACTTTGCGCTCGCCAACCGCCTGTACACGGCACCCACCGACTGCGCCGAGCCGCCGCAGCTGCGCGGCAAGCTCTGGAACGAGGTGCCGTCGGAGAACTTTGCCTGCCAGCCGCGCATTCTCGGCTCGGTGCGCTCCTTCGTCGAAGTGCAGTCCGACAACATTACGCTGCCGTGCCGCATTGCCGGCTGGCCGCGACCCAACGTCACCTGGATCTACAACAAGCGGCTCATCAATCCCAACGACCACCGCTTCCGCGTGCTCAACTCCATCGAGCAGGTGCCCGGCAGCGCCAGCAGCGCCGACCCGGCGCTCGTCTCCGAGCTGCGCATCTTCGGCGTGCGCGCCAGCGACAAGGGCGTCTACACGTGCGTGGCGGACAATCGCGGCGGCAAGGCGGAGGCCGAGTTCCAGCTGCTGGTCAACGGCGACAACTTTGGCGCACTGGACGGCATGGGCGGCGGCTTCGGTGCGTCCACCACCGACACGCAGTCGAACGTGCTGCTCATAATCTGCTCGATTGCCATCACGCTGCTCGTGGTGCTCATCTTCGTGGTGCTGACCATCTACCTGTACTGCAAGCGCCTGCGCTCCTACCAGAAGGACAACACGATGATGAGCGAGAACGGCCTCATCTCAACGAAAATGGAGAAGACGCACAACGGCTCGATGCTCGAGGGCTCAGTGATTATGGAGATGCAGAAGAGTCTGCTGACCGAGGTGAATCCGGTGGAGAAGCCGCCGCGACGCACCGAGCTGGAGAACGTCGACGGCAACGACGACGGCCACGAGATCAAGAAAACACTGCTGGACGAGACACAATTCGGTGAGTGCGAAAATTATTGAATGGGGGGAGATTTTTATTCAAATTTTTATTCGAACGATTGACTAAACTAAGTGATCACTAATTAGTTGCGGAACTGTAAAGTTAGATTTAAATGAACTAAAAGAGTTAGAAGATCGCTATACAAGCATTGCTGGTGCCGTAAGTGACTGTCAGCAGTGATCGGAACGCCGCCTCCGAATTTGAGGCTAAACAACTCTCAATGTTTCAATGTTGTCGTCACATACATACAACTACTTAGTTGGAGCTACTTAGTTGGCACACACACTCGCACACACTCTCAGACACACAATGCATTCTAGTCTCGAGTATCGATGAGCGACATGGCGTGCGTTGCAGCCGCTTGTTGTGACATTTGCAAGAGGCCTCGTGCCTGTTGCAGCGGTCGCAGCAGCCGCAACCTCTTCAGCTGCTTATGCAAATACGCACAATGGGGCTTCAAACCACATACGCTGACATTTCAAGAGTTGCCCAGTGCAATCAAAGCTTACAATGCAATTGGCATACTTGACATGTCATCAGCTGCAGCGAGGCTGGCATCGTTAACGTCACTATCGTCGCCATCATCGTCAGCATGGCCATCAACAGTATTATGGTGGTCAACATGAACAACAACAACGGCAGCAACAACACCAATACGCTTGTCCATTGTTGTTTGTTGTTCTATCGCAGACCAAAGTAGCGCGCTTTGACCAGGAAGCCACGCGTCTGCCTGTGTCCGCCCGGTCGTGCGTCAGTTTGTTCGGCGCTGCACAGGTAGTGTTCGAGCGAACAACGGCACTCGCCCACGCCCCCACACTTGCATACACATTCGCAAGTCCACAAATACAAAATCAACTCAAGCTGCCCGTATTTGCTGGTTGCTGGGCATTGTGGAACATGCACGCCGACTTGCTAAGCACTTGCAAGATGTTGCTTGCCGAGTGTTGTGTGCAATAGAATAAATACAAATCCAGTTAGTTATTTGGCCAACCGGCAAAAGCAAACGTCGACTCGACTCGATTCTGTCGTGTTCGGTGTACAAACAATTTACGTTTATTAAATAACATTCGCATGTCAAATAATAAATAAATAAATAAATGCCTGCAGCGGCTAATGCGAAGTGGTCCTTGGAGCCACACACACTGCACACCTTGCACGTGTGTCTTCTACGTTGGCGTGCACTGTGTACGTTCGTACATTGTTGACTTTTCATCTTTTTCCCTCTCCATGAGTTTTATTTTGTTGCCATGGGCCGCTGCAAGACTGAATTTAGTAAATAATTGCAGATGAAATTATAGTAGGCTGGGGAAATTGACGAGCCACAGGTCGTTGACTGCAGGCTTAATCTACAATTAATTGCAACAACAATTTGACACTATGACAATTTATATGTACAGCCGTGTATATTTAAGACGTTGTAACTTGAAAGCACTTTGACATAAATTAAATAAAGACACTACAACTAGTTAAGGAGCACTTTGGCATCGATTGAATATTGAATTTGGAAATTACCCCCGAAACGTTGTTTGTCTTTTAAATAGACGTCCAATTTGTGTTACTTGAGAGCCAATATTGAACAGCCAAATGAATACAGGTTAATCTTTTCACTGATTCAGTGCTTTGTGATAAGTCAGAACATAAAAGCAGCAAAATTGTTAGATAAATACTAAGAAAAGACCTATAAATATATCCATGAAGTGCATCTTGCACCTACTTTCTTTTAGCAGGGACTTAACTATTATAAGTTTTTTAAGAAAATAATTGCAATGTAACTATTACATTATTATTTTGGGATTGTTTTTGTTTATGTTGCTTCATAACATTTATTTATGACTTTTCTTATTTACGTTACTATTAGAACTATTATTTTGAAAAAACATTTTTTTACTTAGCTCCATAACTTTTATGAACGAAGTTTTTTTTACGTTGCTTTACCACGTTTTGAGTATGAATTGATTTTTAATTGTTTAGTTTCTGGTGGAAATTAGGTTTCTGCAGTTAATTTGTGTTTGTCAATTTAAAACAATTAAAAATCAATTCATATCCAAAATGTGGTAATTCAACGTAAAATTTTTTTTTCAAAATAATAGTTATCGGTAACGTAAATGTAGGGTTTTGTTGGCTTTCAGCCTTTTATTTAATCAATTCAATTTGCTCGTATTAGGTATAATTATTATGCTCTTATTATTAAGACTTGTGCTCGTTTTTGCCTTTTGTCACCGACTGTCCGATTTGTCCGTTCAACAGTCCCGTTAACCGTCCGCGTCTCGTCCAATGTTCGTTCAGTCAGGGTTGCTTGTGTCCGTCCGTCTTCCATACGTCCCTACACTCGGCTATCCTGACCGGTTATTCGCCCTCGAATAACTATGTCCATCGTTTCATGAATTCCGCTACTGTAGTAGTTCTTTGTGGACCTTCGTGGTTTCCCACTTTTACCACATTGTATCTACCATGCCCCAACTTTTCGCTTACTCTATATGGACCTAGAAATTTTTGACGCAATTTCATACTAGTCCCGAACTGAGTCCGTTTAATGGCTACCAAGTCATTAACCGTGTAGTTGATTTCTTCCTTTCTGTTTCTATCAAATGTCTTCCGATTTTCATTTTGTATTCGTCCAATGTGTTCTTGAGCTTTCTCTCTCGCAGTATCTCGCTCGATATTTAGCTCGTCCACTTCCAAGTCCTCTAAAATTGTTCTTAAGTCTGGGTACTCTGCTACCCGCATATCCAGTCCGGTAAGGATTTTGAAGGGTGTGGTTTTTGTGCTTCGGGGTGCCGTGTTATTTAGAATCTGTTGCACTTTCGGCACATGATTGTACCACTGGGTCGGGTTATTCTGACACTTTTTTGACAGCATTGGAATAACTGTTCTGTGGACGCGCTCCACCTGCCCGTTGCCGCGAGGTACCCCTGTTGCAATTGTCAAATGTTGGATGTTTTCGCGTACGCAATACTCTTTGAACGCATTCGACGTAAACGCAACCCCCCTGTCTGAAACGATTCGTTTGGGATTTCCAAATATCGTTGCTTGTTTTTCTAATTTATGTATAACTTCATCTACACCGGTGGATTTTGTGGGGTATAACCACACAAATTTAGAAAAGCCATCGATTATTACAAAAATATGATTATATTTTTTGCGCGTCTCCGTTAACGGCCCCACGTGGTCGATGTGGTAAGTTCCTAAGGGTTCACAAGTTTTGTCTATCGGGGTTAACAAGCCCTCTTTTTTACCCCTCTTAGCGTCTACTACAATGCATTCTATACAGCTTTTTACTACTTTTCCTGCCTTTTCCTTCAGGTTTGGTATATAGTAATTTTTCTCCACCAGTTCTTGGGTTTTTTTAGCCGCAAAATGCCCCTGATTGTGTGCCAACTTTAAAATTTCGTCCTCCATGACTGATGGTATTACTAATAGTTCCTTGATTGGATCTTTGTATACCAACCCGTTCTTTAAAAAAAAATTTTCATAACTTCCGGTTTCTAAAATTTTCCTCACGGCCCTAATCCAATCGTCCTGCGCTTGTGCCTCTTTTAGCCTGAACTTTAGCGAATCCTCGACTAAAAGACAATGCACACGACTCAATGCGTCCACATGCCGCATACGTGAACCTGACCTGTGCTCCACTACGAAATCGTACTCCTGTAGATACATCGCCCACCTCATGATTCTATCTGGCACCTCCTGTTTCTTAACTGTCATTGCAAAAGCATTGCAATCACTGACGATTTTAAATTTAATATCTTTCAAGTAAATACGCCACTTTTTTAACGCCTTTATCACTGCTAACACCTCGAGTTCATATGAACTGTATTTTTCTTCAACTGGCGTAGTCTTACGGCTCATAAACTCCACAGGGTGTAGCCATTGATCTTCCGCATCCTTTTGCAACAAAACCGCCCCATATCCATATTTCGATGCGTCCGCGTGAACCTCTGTATCTGCTGCCGGATTAAACAGTTTCAACGCGGGTGCGTTCACCAACGCATGCTTCAATTCTTGGACCGCTAATAATTGTTTCTCACCTAGTTTGAATTTTTCTTCTTTTCTAAGCAAATCGGATAGTGGTTTAGCGACCACCGCATAATCCTGTACAAAACGTCTAAAGAACGACGTTAGGCCCAAAAATCGTTGTATTTCTTTTTTACTTGACGGTATTGGAAAATTTTTGACAGCGTCCGTTTTTTCTTCTGATGGTAGGATTTGTCCCTTTTCTATGATAAATCCCAAAAACTTTATTTGTCTTTTTAGAAACTGGCACTTTTCCCACCTCATGTGCAAGCCCCATTTACTGGCGTGCCTTAGGACTACCTGCAATTTCCGGAGACCTTCATCCTCATCCTTGGCAGGAATGACGATGTCGTCCATATACACAACCACAGTCCCGTCCCTAAGTAAATCTTGGAAAATAGCGTGAATATATCGGCAGAAAACAGCCGGTGAATTTGTAATTCCGAATGGCACGAAACAGAATTCAAACTGGCCGTTGTGTGTCACGAATGACGTGTATTTCCGCGAATCGGGTTCAATTGGAACGTGAAAAAATCCGTTCTTTAAGTCAAGCGTCGTAAACACCCTTGCACCCTGCAGTTTGTCTAGCACTTCGTCAATTAACGTCATTGGGAAATTATCCCTAACAATTTTCTCATTAAGTTTACGAAAATCACAACAGAAACGTTTCGTTCCGTCTTTTTTCGTAGTCAATACGACGGGTGACGCATACATAGACGTACTTCTTTGGATTATACCCTCCCTGAGCATAATCGACACCTGCTCCTCTATATAGCGCTGATCTGCGTATGACACGCGACGAGGACGTTGATAAATGGGCGTTTCATCCGAGACTATCAATTTCATTTGCACTGGTGTGCTACTTGGTTTCTCTGCTCTATAACTGGTTATTAGTTCCTTAACTGCTGCTGCTGCAATTCCCTTTAAATGTGACACATCGATGTCGAACTTAGCTCCCAGTCCGGATTCTATTATCAAACACATCCTCTTGAACTCTTTTATTACGCTCTCTTCATTTTCCCTTTCCTCGTGGATTGATGGCACAGATCCACCTGCCTCAATATCGTGTTTGTTTTCAACTTGGTCCCTTACATTTGCTTTGATCTCCACGCCCGCTTGTTCACCGAAAACCTCCCCGTGGTCTGGCACAACCTCTCCAGTACCCTCGTTCACATTACTCTTGTCGGCTAGCACAACCTCTCTAGCACCGCCGTTCTCACAATCCTCATGGGCTGGCCCAACCACTCCAGCACCACCCGTGAAACTCTCGTGAACTGGCACAATTTCTCCAGCCGCCTTTCTCGCGTCCCCGCCATTCCAAGCGGTTTGTTGACTCGCCGTAACTACCTCAAGTTCGGCCACCTCGGCTGTGCTCCCAGCAACAGCCTTATTCGGTTTTCTGAACTCAACAGCGTCTTTCCTAAAGACCAATTCCACGTCTTTTAGCACGTCATTTCCTATCATCGCCGCATATGGTATATCGCGTTCCCTAACAACATGAAAAGTTACCCTCAAGATCACCTCGTCGATTGCTACGTCGGTCTCGAAGCTGCCCATTGTCGTAAGCTCGCCTCTACCTACTCCCACTAATTGAAGCTTTTCCTCACTGAGCTCCACCTCACCTAGCATCATGAGTGTGTCATATCTCATTATGCACGCAATCGATCCTGTATCTACCAGTGCACTAAATGTAAAATTATTGATTTTTACATCAATAAAAATCATGCCCCCCTTATCTCTCGTTCTTCCGTGACCTAGTGAATTTACTCGTTCATTCTTTACTACCGGCTCCTTGCATTCCTTTGCTACATGCCCTCTCTGTTTACACTTAAAACATACGACGTTGCGTACGCTTGGACTCGAGCATTCTCTAGCTAAATGACCTTCTTGACCACACTTGAAACACTTCCTTTTTTCTTGAACTTGCTCCTCGGAATTCCTACCCGAAGATGCAGGTGTACTCAATTTATTTGTCGATGTTTGAGCACCCCTAATCTTTTCATACACGCCCATCTGCTGTTTGAGCTCTTTCAGATTCCTCGCTTGATATAACATACTCTTATTAATCCTTGTGTCCGGTATTCCCTCTATGAAATACTCGACTACGCTCTTTTCGTCCAATGCAATCGATTTCCCCATTTCTACCAAAGCATACAAATATTCTTGAAAACTTTCCTTCCCGTGTTTACGTCGGTTTCTCAACGCGCGGTGCACCTCCGCGGAGCACATCGTTTTTCCAAACTCTTCGACAAGAGCTTGCCTTAAAGCATTCCAGCCCCTAACACCTACCAGTCCGCGGACAAAGAGCTTAGCGGCCCCTTTCAGCAACTGTTTGGCATACACAAATTTTTGCAAATCATTCCAACCGACCGTGTCGGCTATGTCATTGAACTCCGCGACCCAGTGATCCACATCCTGACCACCATCACCCGAAAACGATGACACACCATCTTCAATATCCCGCAACGTAAACACCACCCTTTGCGTACTTGCATTGATTGTTGTTGCATCGGCGTACACTGAATCTGACATTTCATTTTCACTATCTGCTTGGTCGTCTTCATTGTCAAAAATCGTATGCTGCAACAGTCGTAGCTGTAAATCTCTCTTCCTCCCAACCACGCTCAAGTTAAGCTCTCTTAACTTCGCCTTTAACATTTCCACTGTCATGGCCCTGATCGTCTCGGTGTCCATCTTACAAACTGTTCTTACAATGTAATTACAAAAATGCGGCTTACACGTTATGAAAACTAATTACAAACTACTCAAGAAAGTATTTTCTGCTCACGCGCTTCTGCTTTGCGACATCTACTTCTGTTGGCTTCCACTCGCTGGTTTTGACATTTCTTCACTCGTTAGTTTTGGACTGGACTTCGTCACACTGCATCCTTCTTCTCCGCTCCGCTTAATCGCTTCTTCGCACTTTGCACTTGACTGCTTTCTCCTTCGTTACATTGTTTCTCCGCACATGGACTTTTCCTCGCGCAACCGCAATGCGCTACTTTCGCTCGTTACTTTTTATCAATTCGTTTTGTTCACTCACACCCGTGCTTTCTTTCTACGGGTCACTGTACATGTGTGTACACTTACACATTCACCAATGATCTTTTGTTCTCACTTTCGCGTATGGCTTTTCGCTTGGCGGCGCTCGTACGCATGCTCCGTCCGCTTTCATGCACTTTCACATATGTACTTCGGTTTTTTTTTTTATTCTATTGCTGGCTTTTATGTACAGCTTCAACTGCCGCCATATTTGTGAGACTCCGCGCTGTCCACTGGAGCACCCTCGACCGCCACGGCACAATCGTTTTGTATAGCCCTCGTCTATGCAAACCCGATCAGTTCGGAATGGGCTTTTCTGTTTTTTGCACTACGCAAGCCTTTTTGCACTTGCCCAACGCTTAATATTGCGACGCGTATATTTGCGACGATTTTCAGCACTTCACGAATTCGCACATGTACTCTACGATGCAGTAGGTTTGTTCTTTACACATCAGCTCGTACTGATCCCGGACCGAGCCCCCATATGTAGGGTTTTGTTGGCTTTCAGCCTTTTATTTAATCAATTCAATTTGCTCGTATTAGGTATAATTATTATGCTCTTATTATTAAGACTTGTGCTCGTTTTTGCCTTTTGTCACCGACTGTCCGATTTGTCCGTTCAACAGTCCCGTTAACCGTCCGCGTCTCGTCCAATGTTCGTTCAGTCAGGGTTGCTTGTGTCCGTCCGTCTTCCATACGTCCCTACATAAATGAACAAAAAAATCACAAATAAAAGGAATAAAGCAAGGTAAAAAAAAAATTTCTCAAAATAATAGTTAACGGTAACGTAAATTAAAAAAGTCATAATTAAAAGTTATGAAGCAATGTAAAAAACAAAAATCCCAAAATAATAATTATCGACTACGAAAAATATATTTGTTACTTATAAGAGTTATTAGGCAACTAAAAAAAATTTATTACATTGTAATAGTTATAGGCGACGTAAAAAAATTCTTATCAGGAATAATTATTATAAAGCAATAATTATAGAAATTTCTTAAATTATGGCAATTTTTGTATTCCCAAAAATATGGATAATAATTATTTTAGGTCTCTGATATAGATCTTTTCCCTATTTCCCCCAGTGTCTCGCAGTGTTTTCCTTTCCTCTTACTGAGCCTCAAGTTTAACATTTCTCGTCGTCTAAGTGCTTGATGTCTTTAGTGAGATATTTTCCCCATACCTGTTTAATTACATTATGATGTATGTACGTCAAAATTTCAGGGTTAGGTGAGGTTATGATAGCTGACACACTCGGAGGCCTAAGAGGCCCATTGTGATACCACATATTTCACCCGTTTTTTTTTAATATGTATGCAACACTGTTTTCTCCAGCATGTGTTACAACACACATTTCAAGCGAATGCGGTGAGGGGGTGGGGGAAGTACATTTCGATTTTACATTGATTTCGGTACATATTGCACCGGATTTTTTATAGCAAATTTTTATACATTGAGCCACGGCTTTGAGTGAACGTTTCAAAATTCGTCTAGTCTTCTTTCTAATTTAACTTTTTTAAAAACATAAAACGTTTAACCTCATATTTGAGTTGAAATTTGCTAACTAACCTCAACCTATATTCAAAAACCAACAACTAAGATTTATGTTTAACATACATCAGTCAGTTCCCCCCAACACTCGTTCAACAAATCAGATTCCACCATTTGCAGTGCCCCTGCAAATAAATGTTAGCCCCGATTGATAAAGCGTTGGTAGCCTTGGTACAATACCCAACATTCAGGCCGCTCAAAAGCAAATACAGTTAACCCCGAATGCCAATGTGAAGCAAAATAAAATAGAAAAGGCACAAGCACAGCGTTTGCCGCACTCATTCCGCCATGAAACGTTCGCCCGTAAAATTCAATATTCGGCAATTCAACGAACGCCGAAGCAACGCCAGCACAGAAAATAGAAGAGAGCAAAATATGCAAAGATTAATTGGTTTCAGCGAGCGCGAACAAAGCCGCTTCACAACAACAAACAGCCTACCAGCAATTCCAACTCTTCTCACAAGTAAAACCAAAGCAGAGATAAAAACAAAACCCACAACAGCAAAATCGAACCCGCAGCAGTCAGCCAGCAGTTCATAGTTTGCAATTAAATTCGCTGCAATGGCAATCGAATGCATTCGATCCAAACGAACGAAAACCAAAACTTTATAGTTAGAAAAAAGCTAAATTTGTTTTTCAATTACTCACTTTTCTTTCTTTTTTTCTCTCACAACGGCAGGCAATCACCCGCGCGACGACGAGACACATTCGATCGCCCTCTCGGACACCACCGCACCACGGCCCCGCCACGCCTACATCGACGACAGCTACGGCACCAGCTTGCCGCCCGACCTGCTGGCCTTCCCGGCGCGCGTGCCGCCCACCTCGCCCTCGATGCAGTCGTCGCACTCGAACATCCCCGAGCAGATCCTCTACGGCATCCGCTCGCCGCCGCTCACCAGCCCCGTGTACGCACACATGACGCCGCACGGCATCTACGGCACCACCACCATAGCCGCGGCCACGCCCAACGGCTTCATGACGCTGCAGCACCCCAAGTCGCGCAACCTGGCGCTCATCGCCGCCGCCAACAGCCGCCAGCAGCAGCAGCCGCATCCGCAGCAACAGTTCGCCCATCACCAGCAGCAGCAGCAGTCGCCGTTCGTGCCGGCGCCGGTCGTCTACTCGCCCGCGCCCGCCGTCGTCATGAAGCAGGGCTACATGACCATACCGCGCAAGCCGCGCGTGCCCAGCTGGGCGCCCTCGACGTCGGCGACGCACAGCGCTCCGCTCAGCGAGTTCCAATCGCCCACCTCGCCGAATCCCAGCGAAACGGGCACCGCCACCACGGCCGAGCTGCAGGTGGAGCCCGTCTACGACAATCTCGGGCTGCGCACCACGGCCGGCGGCAACTCGACGCTGAACCTGCACAAGGCGCACGTGGCGGAGGGTGCGACGCGCTACAATATGCGCGATCGGCCGCTGCCCGCCACGCCCAGCCTCAGCTCGGTCGCATCGAGTGTTGGCATACCGCAGCAGCAGCAGCCACAACAGCAACAGCTACAACAACAACAACAGCAGCAGCATCACCAGCAACTGCAACAGCAACAGCTGCAACAACAACAACAACAGCTGCAACAACAACAACAGCATTCGCATGCCCATCCGCAGGTGTCGCTGGCGGCGCCACTGCCGCACAACGGCGCGTCGCCGAGCGCGAAAATCTACGAGCCCATACACGAACTGCTGAACAACCACAGCCACCTGACCACCACCTCGGACACGGAGCCGCTGTACGGTACCGCCCGACACAACAGCGGCCTCACCATTGTGCCCAGCGTGGGCGGCATTGCTGCGAGCGGCGGCGAAACGAAGGTGGCGAAAATTCCGCCACGCCCGCCGCCAAAGCCGAAGAAGAAAATGTCGGTGACGACGACACGCGGCGGCCAGGGCAGCACAAGTCAGCTGTTCGACGACGAGGGCGAAGACGGCACCGAGGTTTAGTCGGCGGAGTGTGCGGAGCAGCAGCAGCAGCAGCGGAAGGATCAGGAGCCAGAGCCGCAGCGCGGGGAGTGACGCGTCGAACGTTTGCCTTCCGCCAATTGAAAAACGCGTCAGCTGTTTTCATTGTTGCTAACAAAATGTACAACAACAACAACAAAAGCGACAGCAAAAGCACGCACATCCGCAGGCGTTGGCGAACAGAGTGGTTAGTGAGGTAAGGGGAAGAAGCGGGAAGCAGCGGGAGAAGGCACAAAATGGCTGACAATGCGCTTTGCGGTGCTGTGCGGTGCAGCGGGCAGGCGAACTGACTACGGCGCCGCACTTTTTGTGCATTTGGCGTGCGCTGGTTTCATGCTGCAGCGTTGTCCCTACAAATTCACACTTTTGCTGACGGCCCCACACCCACACCCACACCCACACTGGCCATTGAATCATAAAAGTTCTTTAGCCGAAAGTCCGATTCACGCTGCCAACTGGCGTTGCAAGTGGGGCGCCGCAATAAACGCCGCCAAAGTTTTGCACAACTTTCGAATAGTTGCGACTGAGGTGAAAAACTTTCGCATGGGAGAACAAATTTCATTTAACGTTGGCGCAAGTCCTTTTATTTTATTTTTTTTGTTTACCGCTGGCGAATACCAGAGGAAAATCTGTCTATCCAGATTCAGGAGGAATATAGTTCGAAGTGGGCTTTCGAGTTGGTGAAGGGTGGCTAAGGCGAAAAGACTATCAAATTTCGTCTGAATAGTTTGAAGAAGCAAAGTGTTTGTTGATATGTGAAAAGAATGCAACTCTCACATAAACTGCGGTCAACAAAATCATTTTTAGAGAACGATTAGGTTTTAAGGCACAAACAGTATTAGTTGTCATGGCTGAAAGCAGCATTCTATGTCCTTGAAATTTTCCAAAAGACTTTAGTGTGACTACTTTGTTTGGTCATATACTCAATAAATTGCTAAAAATTTCGGAGTGTGAGTAAAAATGGGGAGTTTTCAATTTGTGTATATGGAATACTCATAGCAGAAGTTGTTCTTCTCAGGAAGAAGAGCAAACTTAGACCAAATGAGGCCCAACAAATGGGCAAATATGAACCCCATACTTTGGTTAATATTACTTATGTACATTTCGAGAGCATCGCCAAAGAATCCACTTTCGAATCTCACTTCGAAGTCCCTGAAAATCATCCGAATTTGTCACACAGCTCTATTCAGAACTTTCCAAGCCTTCAAAAAATTAAACTCTAAACTGTCTACAAATCACTTCTACTTTTATTTGTCTTTGGATTCTCCTCGCAATATCTCCTTAGACATTTCTTGACTGACTTCAAATCTATTTGACACTGTAACTCTTCCATGCAACTTTTATAAGAACTTTTATGAAGATAACTTTTTATATGAACGACTCCAACACTTCTCCATAACTGCTTCCAAGATTTGCAAGGATTATCTTTGAGCTTTTTCCCCCACTCCCGTTTAACTAATCCTTTAAGTTTCCTCCGCGCTGGGCTGAGAAGCTGACGAGCTGTGGGCTCTCCTTAGAAAGTCATTTGAAAACTTCTAAACTTCATTACTTCCTTCACATCTTCAGCGTGAACTGTTGCCTTTTGTCTTCTTATGACTGTAATTTATTTTGTTTTACATATTTAATGCCTCAAACTTTTACCAAAAGCCGCTTTGAAAACCTTCAACTGCTCACTTAAGCATTCATCTTCAGCCTACAACAACTCGCTTAATTTCGTCATTTATATTTCGCATGTCTTTCCGCATTAGTTGCCGCCTTGGTGCGCATCAATTCACAGCCAACAATTAAACGCTGATCGCTTTTCTTGTGCTCCTCGCCCGCTTGCCCGCCCTCCGCTGCATTCATCAACTCAACGCGCGCAAATTTGCTTTAGCTCCAATTCAGCTTTAATGGTGGCTAATAATTTATCCACTAATGACTTCCTGCCTGAAAGCGACGCTGTAAATTAACAACAGCTTCCCGTTTTAGTCGATTGCCAGCAATTTTTAAATGCTTCTGGCGCATTCTTTAGCGCAATGCAGTCACTCACCCACTCAGCCACCCAATTGTATCGATTTCGGTTGTGTAATGCGCCGACAGGTGAATGAAAAAGGTGAATGAGAAGACTGCGTTATGCGGCCCATAAAACATCGAAAAGTCCTGCCAGCTGCAAGCCGCCGCCCACTCTTCACTCCCCAGCCGCGTCTGTGCACCGCGCAGCACTTTGCCAGCGCCTCGAATACAGCTGAAAATGATCGCGTGACTTGTGTGCCAAACGACTGATGTAGAAATTAGAAATTACACTGAAACAAAAACAAAAAATCGCAAACACGAAATTACTTAAAAAGTAGCACAGTGCAGCGAGATTCGCTCCTTCGGTTCCCCGCCTTAGCCGTTCGGTTCAGTTAAGTTCAGTTCAGTTTTTGTTGTTCCCGTATGCTAATTGGGCGCAGTGGCGCGACTGCCAGGTGGTCGGCCCGTCAACGCGCGCCGCGTTGTAGATTTACAATTGATGACCATTTTCGAAGCGATTCGATTTGATTCGTTTTGTTTTTATTTGTTTGTGTTGTGCTTTTTTATGCGCTGTCCCTCTCTCTCTCTCTAACTCACACACACACACTTTCATTGCTCGCATTAAGTTAGCTAGGATTGTAAAATACTAAATTAAATACCAATAAATACGAATATGATTTAGCATTTAAGTCGCAGCAGCAACGAGAGGAGCTGAACATTTTAAAACCCTACAAAAGGCGAGACAGACTCGTTCAATATTTAAGAAATTATGATAGACGAAAATGTAGTCGTAAGCAGAAGAGAAACCATCTAAAATCTAGCTTAAAGTTAGTGTAAAATATTATTGAGAATTTTTAAAAAATTTCAATTATCACAAACATACAACTAACAACTGTAAATTATTATATCGCGTAATTTAAATAGCGTCGAATTTCCATTACTTTTGTTCTCCATGGCCCACACCAAAAAAAATATAAACAAACAAAAGCGAAAAATGAATGAAATGTAATTAAGCGGCTAAGCGAAGCGGAAAAGCGAAATGTGCGCGTCAATCTGAACAAAAAAACAAAACCAATAAGCAAAATGTGTATGTAATGAAATGAGTAAATATGTATTCAAATAAAAATGCAACAACAAATCACAGCAAATACATAAAGTGCATGTACTATAGGGGCAGTTAGTTTAAATTTACAACAACAACAAAATAAAACAAACGAAGAGCAAGCAACAAGAATGGCAAAAGAAAGTGAAAATACACACAAACACAAACACACGAGAATAGCTATATATATATTAAAAAAAACATATAAATATATATTTAGAGAGAGATAGATATACACAGGCAAAACTGCACACACTCATGTGTGGAGGAGCAGCAGCAATGACGCACCCCAGCGCATGTGATGCAGCTTTGCACGCAGGACGAGCTGCCTGCTATCGCAGGAAGCAGCCAAAGTTCCAACTTCTCTCTGCAACCTGTTGGCTTTCTGCTCGAAAGACGATCACATTTTGCGACATAGAACACGAAAGGCAATGTTGACACGTTTTCCACTGTTTGAAATAGTCCACCGTTGAGTGGAGTTGAGTTTGAGTTCATTTCATTAGCGGTATTCACGATGTGCAGCAAAAGAGCAAATTTTGGAATTTACACTAAACAACAACAAAATACATTGTTCACTTTTACACATTTGATCTACTAAAACTGTTCTAAATTTAGAATTAACAGGTGACAATTTTATTTAGAAAAACAATTTTAGGAAAAATCTAACGTAAAAATTTATTGATAAAAACAATATACAAGTTTTAAATAAAAGAAAAATTGAAGATTTAATTAAAAAAACATTTTTCAACACATTTCAAGGCACAAAATCCGTAAATTTTGTTAGACTGTTTTGGTTGAATGACTTCAAGACCAGTGTTCAAGTGTCTATTGAAAAAATATCCTACAGGATATAATCTGGCAACTTGACCTTGAGTAGGTTTCCAGCATTGTTCAATTGTAACGGAATAGTTATGGCAATGCTTTCTTTCCTTAAGGAAAAGAATCCCGATTTTGAGGGATTTTTTGTGTACCTCTATTAAATCAAACTCCAGACTGGCTAACCCAGTGCATTGCCACAACTTCAAAACTTTCATTAACTTCCTTTGTTTCCAACTCATCTCTGCCACACATCGTGAATACCGCCACTGCCCATCAATTCATTCTTTGATATTTCCGCATTGACATTTACCCTCAGCAACCCTCATTTGACAATAACCACACATCAGTTGTTGTATTTGTGCATTGTTATTTTTAGTTTTAGCCTAAACTCGCCTCGAACTAAGCTAAGTTTAATAATTTGTATTGTGCAACAACAAATTCTTTCAACTATACAAATTTTCATAAGGTTTGATTGAGTAGTGGGTGTTTTTAAATTTAAATTTAAATTGAAAACTTTAATTCGTACAAAGCAACAAAGCGACAAGCAATTCAGCGCAAAATCAAAATTTGAGTTTCAACGAATTTCTTGCTGGCAATTTTTTTCTACTAGCTTAAATATATTTTAGCTGCGACCCTTTTGGTCGCTGCCTACCAGTGGCGGATCCAGGGGGGGTTTTGGGGGTTGAAACCCCCCCCCGAAATATGTGGATCGACTATAAAACTACATACAAATTAAAAGACATTTTATAAATTTTAAGGAATGACTTTTTAAAACCCCCCCCGAAATATTTTTCTGGATCCGCGCCTGCTGCCTACATAAATAATTAAGTAGTGCCTAAGTTTGTAGTCGCTAAGTTCTTAGCATTTAGTTTACACAGTTTTAATGTTTATTTTCATTAATACTTTTAGTAATTAGAAAAAAGCATTTTCCATACTTTCAACTATTTAACACTGTCACATGCAAATTTTTCACTCTAGTACAATAATTTCTCCCCATTTCTATTTTTAAGTTAGCATTTAAGCAGCGTTCTAAACGTTACTTTGGAATATATATTTTTTACAGTGTACATTCAAACATGGCTCACTTAAGTTAGACACCTAAGTTTGTCAAGTTGGCTGCATAATGCCCGCCGTTTCATTGCTTTTCAATTGTGCTCGCCACAAGGTTCGAACTTGTAAACTTTTGCTTTTTATTTACGAAATGTTGCATTCGCCTGCAAGTTTTACAATACTTTTTATAAATATGTATGTAAATCTAAGCTAAACAGATGATCGATGTGTGATCGCTGGCAATTAAGTATGTCGTTGTTGCCGACGACGATGACGATGATGTGTATGAAAATTATATATATTAAACATAAATGAGTATATAATGATGTATTATTAATATTATGAGTATTAAATATAATTTTTTTATAAATAATTCAAATCAAAGGCGTTTTATTTTGACGAGAAATGCGAAGAATTGATCATGAAATTAGTGTCGCTCTGCTTCAAAATTGCAGTCGTTTGAAATGCACTCATCTTCTGCGAGTAAGTATAACTAAGTGCAGTGGCGCACAAAAGCAAGGTTGGGGTACAAACTACCCAAATATTCATACAATGCAAATATTTTAGTTGCTCAATATGTTTTCAACTGGTATTGGGGTCAAAAGTTGTGGACGGAAGCGAGTCTACTTCAGCAAGTCCACATCAGTCAGTAAGTCAACGAAAACACTACAATATGATTGACAACAGGGACTGTAAATCCATCGATAGGCGTTGTTTTTAATCAGATGGCCATCTACAAAATGAGATGGCCAAAATAAGTAGCCTCTTCACAATTCTGGTCTCTTGTAACGAATACTTTCGTTAAAACGCTGTTACGAAAATTCGTTTTGCTGGTCAAAGTAGACGTGGTTCGTATCGCTGGATTGTGTTTTAATGCAGTTCACCACTACAAATCACTTTAATGCAATTCACTTCCAAATCACTTTACTGATTCACCAGTCGCTTTTCCTTCACTTCAATTTCCTTATCTGTTTACACCATTGTTTGTCAAAATCAAACCAAAACTCACTGCGCAATTCGTTCTCGAACGTTCCAGCATTTCTTCGAATCGTCTATGCAAAAAATTACCATGCATCCTAAAAGTATGCAATGCTGCTGCTGCCAAAAAATGTCCGTTCAGTGTTGCCGCGTTACCTATGCGTGTCACAATACATAATACGCCTTATTTACTCTCTGGCCTGGCGGAAGAAAGTTGAAGTGGACCACGCCACAGCAATCAAGGAAAACAAAACTTTGATTTTGGATCAACTCTGACGTGATTTTTTGAGACCTCGGAGCGTTTGAGAAGCGCTATTTCAATGATTTGTTTTGTTTGATTTCAATGTCATATTCATAGACCCATGTCTTGTCACCGGTAAGGATAACATTTTGGAACAATGAAAGCATTTCTTTAGCAATTCATTTCAATTCGATACTGTTGCTACAATAAATTCAGCAAAATTCGCAGAACAAAACAAGCACTGACTTGTTTCCAAAGCTACCACTTACAAACTCCCGACAGATACCAATTCTCTGTTTGAGAACCAGATGACAGATCCCAAAACCAGAAAAAAAATGTTGATGAAATATTGGGAAAAAAATATTTTGATGAAATATTGTCAAAATTTTTTTCTGATGAAATATTGTCAAAATCTTTTTTTCTGCTACGTTTTGATTAGAAGATATGTCATTCATATGGGAGACAAGTCCAAGCCGCTGAATGAGAAGTGCTGTTTTAATATTTAAGAATAAAAACTACGTCTATCGTCCGAAGTTCTGAGGGCAAGTAAATTTTGTTTAAAAATTTTGAACTTAAACTGTTTGATTTTTAAATATCCTTTAATTAAAAAAGCACAGAAACGCGCCTCGAAATCATTCCACTTGTGTTTCACTCTCAAAGAAATAAATATTAATTCTCTCAAAATATTACACTTCATTTCCACTTTCAATTTCAAATATAGGTCGCACAATTGCATAGTGACTGCACTTTTTAATGGCAACCCTTAATGCTTGAAAATGGCTGCACCATTCACATTGCAGTTGCTGCACTCGAAAGCAATCACTCGAGGATCAAAAAGACAACCAAATCATTGCGCATCCTTTATGCTGTGGCTTTTTCATTTTTCTTCTGAAAACGGCAACTTTGTGGTTTAATTAAGATTGCGTGCTCAATCAATAGTGCACACACACACACTCACACACAAACACACACACACAAAATACCAAAAAGGATTCACTTACCTCGCAGGCAATCACTTAGTAGCAGTAAACTCTCTTGCAGCACAAAAAAGGAAACAGCACAAAACGCTGCCAGGAAGCAGCAATTTTCGTTCGCCGCGCTGCTGTAATACAAAATGCAACGCAACGGGTCCAACGCATTCCACTGTGCAGCGCTTTCATACCTTTTGGCCCCAAAAGCGGCATTAATTCAACTTGCAGCCAAAGGCGACTAAGCTGGCGGCAGCCACGGAAGCGAAAGTGAAAATGAAGTGAAATAAATGTAGTGCAAAACTATGCGCACTCTAGCGTGGAGCGCAATGAAAAATAACAAATTAAAAATAATGGAAATGGAAGCATAACAACAAAAAAAAACCCGTCGCCTGGTCAAAAGGAAATGCGAAGCACACATAAAACACTAAATTCTAATGCTTTTCGGTTCTATTTACTAAAAGTGTAGTGAGAGTTTTGGCATTTCTTTTTGGCACGTTTTCAGTGCTTATTTGTGTTTAGGTGAGTATGTCTGTGGGCAACGCCAAATGAATCTCTTGTCAGCTGCACTTATTTATTTCGCATGCTGTCGCTCTCTTAGTTAGTTTAGCTTTAAAGTTAACAACAACAACAACAATAACAACAACAAAGCAGCGTTAAAAAGCGCATTTTATAACGACGAACGAAACCAAAATTGCACGCCAGCACGACGGCAATGCGCTAACGAACAAAACAACACACACACACAAACACATAGCAGTAGTTTGTATTTACAAGCGCCGCAGCGCCGCATAGTTAGTTAGCGCAGTATTATCGCCAGTTGTTGTTGTTTTTGTTACTCAAGTTTCCATTGCCATTTTTTTCCGCCTTTGTTTTGTGCCACTTATTTCTTATTGCAACTGTTTTTGTATTATTTTTTTTCGATTGTTTTATTTTCACATTTTTCCAACACGAAAATGCATTTTGTTAAACGTATTTTTGTGTCAGATAAGAAATCACAAAACATGAAAGTAAATGTTTATGAAGTCTGTGCCGTGTACAGGATACGCGTTTTTATGAGCCAACCGCCAGCGTCACCCAACGTTGCACCACCGCCGCGGTAGCTGTTACAGAACAAAGTTGCTGTTGCCGTTCGCTGCTGCTCAGCCCCGTTGCCTTTCTACAAGCCGCAGTCAGTCAGTCAGCCAGCAAGCGAACAGTAGCGTTCAAAAAACCGAACACAGATTGCCGGCTTTTTCTATTTTCTTCATGCTACTACTGCCACTTTCTCAGTGATAATGTGCACAGTGGGATGAAATTGGTCAAGTGTTGATATTGAAAATATATTTAATAATTACTGCATGACAGGAAATTGTAATTTAGAGGCTTGGAGTGAGCAGCGGAAGTTAGGTTAGGTTTGGGTAGCAGCCTCATTTTTTTTCAAGCTCAGAAACTGAATTTTTTTAAGAGATTAGGGGTGAGTGACTACTGTAGTAATGGATGCCCTTCGAATTTAATATCCTCTCCTCGATAGCATTGGTGGGCGTAACCCATGCAGATTCGCTGATGGTGAACGTTTCACTGTCAAACCTGTCATCGCATAAAGCTGTCAGTCCGTGAAATCTTCTTCTAGCCAGAGTCACGCAGCAACACATCATCACAGCTTCCTTATTGAACCACAGCTACGGCAGTGGTCGCCAATGGTGCACATCCCCCATGGTTTTGGAGTTCCAAATCACCCAAATATTTATTTTTTATAAACATTTTGGGTGTCAAATACGTTTTCAAATGGTTTTGGACTCAAACGTTTTGTAGGAACCCCGCCAAATGAAATCCTGTGTCCCCCAATGGTAGTCGTTGAACAGAAATTTCAAGTTGTCCATAGTTCAGTGGACCGAGACTGAAATTAATTTTTTTAATTTTAATTTAATTTAATTTTTTTATATTTAGCATATTTTTTATGGGTATACATATCAATTAAATTTATGTTAAATTTTTTTGTCAATTCCTTATTTATTTAAGTTTAAATTTTTCAAGTTCGTTTAGAAAATTTTCAACTTCTTATAATTTTTTTATGAAAATTAAGAATATATAGTCCTATAGCTTTAGAAATGTACTTAATTAATATGTTTTTTTTCAACATTTGCCCCACTGTGCAGCCAACCGCGACGCATAGTTGCCGTTTGACGTTATTTTCACTCAAAGCGCTTTTTTCCGCTTATTTCACTTCCGTGCTTAACATGTGCAAAAAACACTTAAATTCTTTGCCACCTTCGCCGCTGTGTCCCACTCACCCACCCAATCGACGAACAGCAGCGAATTTTCATTTTTTTTTTTCGTTTTGTTTTGTTGCACTCACACTTTTTCACACTGTTATGCCTTTTCATGTTATGAGTTGTTGTTGGGGCTGCTGTTCTAAGAGATTTTGTACGTTCGCCTCGCAAAGTTCAAGTCGTTTGTCCGCGTGTGCAAAATGCGACTTAGGACACACGGGACAGAAGGCACCAAAGCGAGAAGCAAACACACACAGTGGAGCCAGATAGAAGTTAAGTGCAGCGGTACAAGCAAAATTAGACAAAAGTCAGCTGCATTACGCAACTGTGAGTGTGTAAGTGCGGCGAAAAGTTTTTAATTAACGCCATTTTTCCACTGTATTCGCTTTCATTACAATTTGCAGTTAATTTCCAAATTGCATGTCGGTCGCCAATTGACGCCAACATCCTTGCACGCGACATGGAAACGCACGCACACAGCGCCGTTGGTGGTTGTTGTGGTTTGCTGTGCTGTGGTTTGCACAGGCCGACAGATCGATTGCACATCGCAGCAGCGCAAACAAATCACTGAAAAACGGAATTGAAATTAATGTTGCGTATACGCAGCGTCGGCCAATTGGTGCAACAGTAGTTGAACGAAGAATTGTCTCCCATATTTTTGTGTGTGTTTTTTTTTTATTTGCACCGATTAGTTTACAGTTAGTTCCATGCAGATAATAAAGCACGAAGGCAGTGCTTGACTTTTGCTTTTTCTCGTTCGTGCAATCAACAAACTTTCGCCACAAAGTTTCTTGCCAGCGACACGCTACACTTTCCTCTCCACCTTTATTGCTGTTTTGTCTTTATTCTGCTGCGGCTTGGCACAGTTTCAAAAGTGTTGTCAATAAAAAAGCTGAACTTGTGTACATAAAATCGTTGCCATTTCTCTGTTTTTGTCATCTTTTCTTGGTGATTTTTGGCACTTTGCGTGTTTTTCTCGGCACTTTCTCGACAAGTTTTGGGCTAATGTCGCCGTTAGTTGGCGCGAAGGCATTTCAGGCAATGGGCAGGAAAGCCTTTGTAAGCAGTGCAACAGCGCCGAAATCAGGCAAAATCCGAGCAGTGCGACAGTTGTAAAGCAGATCAATGCACAAATTGTGTTGTGCACTGGATTTGCAGTTCGATTGGGATTTGTTCGAACGCAAGCAGGCAATGAACAGCAGAGTGAAAATGGGCTTTGTCAACAAAAATTGCTGATCACACGGCTCCTTTTCTTACTAAGCTTTTTGCAAAGGTTCAGCTGCTAAAACTGAGAAAATTTACAAAAACATTTTCAAAAGTATCCTCCGAGAAATTATGAAAGGAACTCTAAATGAGCGACATAAGAAGAAACTGTATTCGACGTTAAATGGTTTTGCTTGAGCTTTTTCTCTAAATGAAGTTCACGCCACGCCTAATAAACCTTAATAAAAAATTAATTTGAATTATACAATTTTATTGCTCTGATTTCGCACTGAAAGCCATTTTGATTGCTTTCATTAAAACGTCAAAATTTGCACTGCGGCATTGCGCATACTGACGGCTCGATTGTGTGTATGTCGCACGTGGCTACTGGTCGCATTAATAATTTCGGGACGTCACATGTTAAGCACGTCACATTTTAATGCAGCCATTTGGCATCCAGTTGCAGCAATTCCCCCCGCCCCCTTGCCTCCTGTCAGCGCCACAACCGATCTATAAAAGCTTCTAATCGATCTGCCATTCAGCAATCCAAATGAGCAGCGATTACGAGAAAATCTGTCAGCGACTATTCATTGAAATATTTTCTCACTTTGGTATTTTAGCACAAATGCCAAACGTGCCACTATCGCCGGCTGACCGCAGCAATTGCCCATTGTCTGCCTGCGGCTGTTATTTGTAATTCAGCCGTTTTGCATTAAAATTTCGTCGAACTGTGCGCGCCAGCTTATCGACAGAAATAAACGATTTTTCGGTAATGGCGCCGTCGATGCGGTTGTAATCAATTTATGTGCGCGCCGCCACTGCCAGAAGACATTAAACATGATTTGCAACATTATGGCGCAGACTTGAGATTTGAATATTTTGTGAATATTTCATGAAAACCATAAAACGAACTCGACGGCGAAGCACAACAATCAGACAAGCCATCAGCAATAATAAAAAGAAAACAAAAATTTGTATGTATGATTTTTTTATTTGGAACAAAAAATGTCAAATGCAGTGCCACAAAATATGAAATAATGTAACAAAGCTCAATGTGCGGCTTGTGAAAACCTCGAAAAGGATGCGTTAGTGTGCGAAAAGGATTGAAATTGAGTCCTTTTGAGCGCATTTAGTCATTGCCTTGTTTGGCAGCATATGAAACGAGCTGTCAGTACAATAATTTCCTAATTAAGTTGTATTATTCTGACAGTGACAGGTCGAATTGGATTGGATTTCAATAATACTTGCAAGGTTATTGAAAGAAATGCAATCGAATGAAATGAATTCATAAACATTTTACACATAACAGAGGCCATGACTGGACAATAAAGCTTTGGCTAAAAAGATGTTCAATGCGGTAGTTGAAGGTCGAAGTTAAAGCGGAAGGTGAAAGGACCAAGTTTTTATATCCGCTGATATCTTGAAAAGTACACATTGGATTTGTCTAATTGTAATTGTAGAACCCTAATTTTAGAACTAATTGTAGAACCCGACAAAAAAAGTGAAAGGCATCAAAGCAAAAGCTGATAGAAATACAAAAGAAAATACAGATATTTATAAATGAAAAACCGTCAAAATGGCCGCAAAGGTCTTTTTAGTGTGAAGTATGTGAGTAGAATCTCTGCCAGCTGAAGACAGTGGAAGTAGTGATTAGTTTCAGACTTGTTGGACTTAGAAACCTGCAACAAAGAGTGATAGACGAAGAAACAATGCAACAATTCTGGCAAAAACCGAACTGGAAACGCAACAAAAAGTCTACTGAATCTTAAAAGTAGGAGACACAGAATAGTTGGCGGTGTCATTACAGGACACAGTACCCTTAGTAGCAATGCTATAAGATTAGAGTCGCCTAAGCCAACGAGTTCTTCAGGAGTTGAAGATACAAAGACGAAGACGAGACCATCCTCCAACTTTTTTGCACCTATAGTGCCTGGAATCGAAAGATACAGTTTGAATTTTACAATCACAAATCACTTCGATATATCGGGAGTTGATTCTGCTATTCGACTTGTGCGGGTTAACTCGAGTACTAAAAGGAGCTAAAGGATGCCGTGGTGCCATAGAATCTTACTACCACGATGAAGGTCTTTGATCCCAAGAGGAATATTAAAGCAAAAAATATTCTCTAATGAAAGTTTGAAAATGTTGTTATCTTTAATTGAAGCTCTGAAGCACAGCTAAAAGTAGTCTTGCAATCAAATTATTCTTTCTAACTTGATTTTAATATTTTGACAAATTTTGCAACTTAATTTATGTAAATATAAAATATAATAACTGAATTTCATTAGCTTCTAAGTGCTCACCGACAGCTGTGCCCTTACCGACTGTTACGATTCAATTGCTCCGAAATGGTCAACGAAGTCATTTGCATGGGTCAACCCAACATCAAATGTCACATTGCACCCAACCTTTATGTAGATTACCTTCGACGCCGCCGAAATTCGGTTTGTGGGCGGACAGCAGCCAATGAAATGACCTTAACGAGGTCACGCGCTGCAGCGGCAAAAAGTCAACCTAACAATTTGAATGCGACATTAGGTGAAGCAATGAGCAGTTGAACTCCAGCGGACATTAAACCTCAATAAATGGGCAAAGCATTGAGCATGATTTATTTTTCGTTTATTTCATTTCGCATTTAGATAAATGATAATAAAAACTGAAATGGCCAAAAACGACTAAAACTTAATTAACACACATTGGCAGCAAACAAGAAAAATCACAGTCAACTCACTGACACTGCATTGGGCTTGAAGTATTGAAAATTGTGCGCCACTTGACTTTGTAGCTGTCATTAGTTTCAATCACATTTGGCAGCTGAAAAACATAAAGCAGCGAATTTTAGGTTAGGTCGGCAATAAAACGTGCGGCCAAGGTGTGGCCGCGGTCAATGTTGCTGTCTGTACATTTGTAGCGAGTCGTCTTCGTACTTTACGACCAGCAGTGCAGCAATTGCACGGAGCGCAGAGAATTGAAAGGAATGCGAAAATGAAAAGCAAACACAAAAACAAGAATAAGCAATGAAAGCAACACAGGAACTGCTGTTGCAATAAAATTCATGTTGGACACTAATCAAAATGTCGTGCAATCACCACACAGCAGCAGCAGTAAACCAGCAACAGTGGCAGTGGCAGCGGTAGTGACAGCAGCAACAAAGCAAATAAACGGCGAACTGCAAACAAAAAAATGGCAGACAGCAAAAGCAACCAGAGTATTTTTGGTAGCGACAGCGAACCGGAAGCAGACTGCTGCCTCACGTAATGGCAAATGTGGCAAGGTCCTTGAAGCAGCTACAACACTAACGGCGACAATGCCAGCAGCGACAACGATTGCAGCCGTAAAGCGACAGGCGACAAGCAGCAAAAGTGAATTGAAATTAAATGTTGAGTTCGGTGTTTCAATGTACATGTGAGTGTAGCTGTATGTTTGTGTGTGTATGTTATAAGTACAGAGCCAGCAAATAAAAAGTAAAAAACAGCAGCAACATGACATTTTTAGTAACATTTTGTAATTGTCAGAGGACACTCAAAGTCAAACACGCACATACATACACACACATTTGTGTGCATGTGTTCAATTCTAATGCCAAAAAATAAAAAAAAAATCAATTTTACGATTTTGTTAACAATTTTACAGTGATTCGCCTGTTTTCCAACTTACTGCTTTTGTTTTTGTATTTTTTAGTTTTTTATCATTACAACATTTTACTGCTGTTAGACAGCTTGCTGAGGGTTGCAAGTGCTGGCGACATGTATAGAGGAAGCAGCGGAAAGGCGTCGCTGCGGCCACAAAAACAGCTGAGCACATCAAATTCGCATTTCATTTTGAGTTTTACATTTGCTGCAGTTGTTGACTGCACTGCTGGAAAACTGCTGCACACGCACACATACACATAAATACTATATATATGTATGTATGAGCGAGTAAAAACATCAAAAGCATCTAATGCGTTTGTGAACAACTACAACAAGAACAATAAAAATATATAATGATTAGTGTCTGACCGAAACATCTTTTTTGGGCCAAAATCGAAACCGAATTTCAATTTTTTTTTTTTTAATATTCGGCCGAAACTGAAACCGAAACATTCTAGTTGAAATAAAAATCACCATATCAAGCATTTTTTTCTCAACACAGGAATTTTACATTAAGTAAACAAACAAACATAACATAAATAAATACTTATTAATAAAAACAATTTATGAATCAAAAAAATCACCCTTTTGTACCTTACTCGCTAATATTCAGAATTAAATAATTTAATATTATATGCTAAAAAAAAAGTGTATTTACATTGGGGGCATCCAAATTACTCCTCCTTTCACTATATATCTGTTACACAATAAAATGTAAAAAAATATTCTAGAAAGTTTCGGTTTCGGCCGTTCGGGCATTTTTTGGCCGAAACCGAAACCACTTATTAGGGCCGAAACCGAAACCGAATATTCGGTCAGACACTAATAATGATGCACCGTCATAGGAACAGAGCCTCATCACAGCCAAGTAGACGTAGAAAGAGAGAGAGAGAGAGAAGGAGAGAGTGAGACCGCTGTACGAGTAAACTACCTTGACACGAGTGCAAATAAAAAACTGACTGCAACAAATGTTGTAAAAATGCACTCGAAACTGCAATTGTCCCAGAAATGCAGCAACAATGCAAACGACAAGAACAAGCACGACAACAATACGGTGCAGCAGTGGCCACTGTGCAGCGACGGTGCGGTGCGGTGCGGTGAAGTGAAGTGGGCGAGTGCTGCATTTGTTGAAATTCCACTTACAACATAAAACAATAAAATTGTTTTAAAACGTGCGCACAGAAGAGCACCGAATACAGAGACAGCTGCGAGGGGGTGGTTAGAGGGGGAGTGGCTGTGGTGCGCCACGTTGTATGTGTGGTTGGATGGATAGCTGTCGTTGGGCCGGTGGACATATGAATGACTGAGTGAATGGTTGGCGTAGCAGTGGCGCAGTTAATAGGGAATGAAAGGAATGAAAGCAATGAAGAAAGTAATAAAATTAACTTGATCACTTCAAGTGGGTATAGCAACTTTAAACATTTGCAGTTATTTTTTAAATTTACTCAGTTGTCAGCGCGCGTTACGGTATGTGATTCTTAAGACTTTAAACTATACTAAAGATACAAAAAATTGGCCATAAAGTTCAACCACAAAGTTGCATGTTTTTAACTTAGTATTGAATTTAATTTAAATTTTTAATTCTGTTACCAATTTTCAGATTGAAAAGAAGCAAAATTGAACAGTAATATCAATTCCAACATGTTGTTGTAAAATTAACTGCTGAGTGGGTAGTGAAGCCCCTTGGCAATCAATCCCTTTTTTACCAATTGACGCAATTATTTTATTATTTCGGCATTTGGCTGCAATGGCCGCAGCCGCACTAAAAGTGTTTTGACATGTTTTGTTGCTGCCCAACCGCCTTTCCTACGTCACCGCACACGTCACATGTTATGCTGCAATTCATTCACTACACCAACACCAACACCGCATTGGCCGCTACACCACAACAAGGTCAGTCCAATTGCAACAACAACAACAGCGCTGAAAAACTCAACACTCAACACTGCTCGAAACTGAGCATTTACCAATGTTTTTGTGTGTCGCAGTTGTTGCTTTTGTTAATGTTATTGCAGCTGTCAGTGAAATGACGACAATGTACCCGTAATTGCATACAGTTAGTGTTGTTGCCGTGGCGCACTGTCGGTTTTATGATGTTTTGCGTCATTAATTTTTTGTATTTTGTTTTGGTTATTGTTATTGTTATTATTGGTTTATTTGTTGAGCTGAGCTCATAAAACCATTTCACATTTACTGGTGTGCGGCAGTTGCGCGCGACTGACGCTGCCACACGCCACCTAACGCAGCGTTGTTGCCATTTAATGTGTAAGATTTCGTTTTGTAATTGCAATGAATATTTGATGGCTGCAATTAATTGAATCGGCGCGCGCTTAATGCCGACTGCAATGAACGAACGCTCCCAATGTGTTTGGTGCAAGTTTTCGGCTAATGAAGTGTTAAAATTTTGTACATTTCGATATTATGTGAGATTTGATGGACTCATTTGTGTAATGAATTTTAATCGGGGTACTGAGTGCGGCCGTACTTGGCAGTAGCACTGATGCGACTGTATAAAAGTGTGAATGTTGTGTGATTATTGCTGATTAAATTGAGTTTTAGTAGGAAAATAAGCGTGTTAAAGTGTGGCACGTGGCGTATACGCAACATTTTATTATTCAAATGGGGACATTGAACCACATGTTGCGCATACGCCATGTGGTATGGAATAGACTTGTCAATCTAAATGATCAACTTTATCATGGAATCTAATCTTTGATGTCGACATAGGACCTTCGCGGACATCATAGAGCAACTTTCAGGTAAAGGGCTGAGCTTATATTCTCTGCATGTCTCTTTACGTGTCGCGAGCTATGTAGCAAATGATGCACATGTTGGGTTTTGTTTAGTGTCCGACCGAAACAATTTTTTTGGGCCAAAACCGAAACTGAATTTCGGTTTTTTTTTAATATTTGGCCGAAACCGAACCTTTCTAGTTGAAATAAAAATCACCAAATCACCAAAACCCAACATAAATAAATAAATACTTATTAATAATAACAATTCATTCACTTTTCAAAAACATTAGAAAGAAAGATAAGAAAATTACCTTTTCGTACCTTACTCGCTAATATTCAAAATTAAATAAAAAAAATATATGCTAAAAAGGCATATAAATTACTCATCCTTTCACTATACGTGGGCAATCCGATAAGTACTTAGCCCCACCTCCCGATGGTGCCACTATCATAAGAGAAATTTACTATCGTGTAGTACATCCTCGTAGACGGCTACTGTCAAAATTTCAGCCATATTGGATTTGTAGTTTTGTTTTGACCACGTGTGGAAACGAACGTGTCCGCGGATTTTAGAGAAATGGAAAAAGAGCAATATCGGTCGGTGATTCGCAAAATTGGTCGCATTAGGCTACGAACAGCTGCCCCATCCACCGTATTCTCCAGATTTGGCCCGTGTGACTTCTTTTTGTTTCCAAACTTGAAAAAGTCACTCGCCGGGCAGAAATTTGAGTCGTTATCGCCGCCACGGAGGCCTCCAGAAAACGTATTTTTCAGACGGGTTAAAGAAGTTGGAGCATCGCTGGGTCAAGTGTATCGAGTTGAAAGGAGACTACGTTGAGAAATAAATCGCCACTTTTCCAAAATTTTCATTTTTCTTTTGTAGGCTAAGTACTTATCGGACCACCCACGTATATCTGCTCGGCTGCACTAACTCGCACTGTTCACTGGCTACACAATAAAATGTAAAAAATATTCTAGAAAGTTTCGGTTGCGGCCTTTCGGACAATTTTTGGCCAAAAAAGAAAACGAAACACTTATTTGGGCCGAAACCGAAACCGAATATTCGGTCAGACAGTAGTTTCGTTATAATAAGAACAAATCAAGTAAATTTTTTACTATTCGAGCTCCCAAGACTCGGGAAAGAGACCACAAAATTTGTTCAGTACTGAACTCAAGAGAAATTGTTGTTACTTTTCCATCACTTTTCTTAGTTCTTTCTGGATTTTGTTTTTCTCTGAAGTGAAAGAGTTTCGCAAGTGTGTACTATAATAATCCTAAGAAGAATCTTATATCGTTATATCTCGAGTTTGTACCTCTAAACTGTCTACACTTTTTTCAAACAACGACCGAAACTGTTCCATTCAACTTGATTGCTTCCCCTACAAAGGTATCGACTCCCGCCGTGATTGCCGTGAATTAGCTTAAATGATCAAAAGAAAAGTAAAACGGCATTTAGAATTTCTAAGAAAATCCCACTGCGAGCACCACAAACGACTCCGAGTATTCACTCGAATGCCAGTCAGTTGTTTCGACAACATTCCGTGCAAACAAATTTTAATGCAGAAAATCCATTATCTGATTCTGAACCGTGCCACACGAGCAGAAAAGTCTTGCGTTGTTGACATTTCCAAACATTTTAGATTGCCCTAAATCAGGGAATGATTAGGGTTGCGTATACGCCCCCGGAGAACGCAACAGACACACGAACAATCAATACATTTCGCGTTGCTCGCGGTGCGTTGTGCGTGTCTAACTGCTGCGTGGCATGCAACTTTAATGTACGCCCGATTAAACGCGGCAGACATTGCGTGTCCATAAATAATTCACACCGAAAGTAAATACGAAATTACAAAACGAAAGCGAAGAGCGGAAACGGCGAAAACAACGTTGACCGCCGCGCTTAAGAATTCGTTGTGACGAAGAAAATCAAACAAAACGGAGACAAAATATCACCGAACGCACTGCGGAGGCTGACATGATTTGACATTTGAGCAGCTGCTGACATTTCAAGCGTGCGCACGCACAGAGCTTCCCACACTCACACTTGCACAACTATTGATTGTGCCTGCGACATGAGCAGCTGGAGCTGCGTTTAAGGTGCTGCAGGCCGAAGGACGAATGGACGTGAGCACATGTAGAGCGCGCCAGCCACGTGGAAATGACCTCCAGCATCATTGGCGCTGCTGGCGCTGTACGGTCAACGCTACGGCGTCCATTGGGCCGTGTCCAATTTTAGCGGCAGCCGAGCCGGCAGCGTTGGCGCCAGCCATAAATTCAGTTATTATGTAAAGACGATGGGCCGAGCACGTGCGCCAATTAATTTATTATGAGGTCAGTTGTTTCGCCTCGAGCTGTGTGCGTTCATGCTGCCCGGTTTCGCTGGGCATTTCTTCGGGCAACAGTTTCATTTGCTAAGCGTCCGGCCAGCTGGATGCGTGAGCTTATTTGGCATTCTGCACGCATGGCGTCTGATTCGAAAAATCGCAGGCAGGCGACAAATATAAAAAAAACCAAGAGACAGCAAGGACACATACATTCATACATACACGCTCGTGCCACGTCGAGCCAAGTTTATCACTTGCATTTAGTGTTACAAATACAACACGTGATATCTCACTTGCGAAATTTAGCACACACACACACACACAGGCACGCAGCGAGAGAAAAACAAATCTCCACGTCGGCGACAGTGATAATGCTGTGTGCTTGCATGTTTGCATGGATGTGCATGTGTGTGTGTGTGTGTGTGGGTGCTGGTGTTGGTGTGTTTGCATGTCAAATGAATTCACTCACAGTCGAGCGATTTTGCTTTTATTCCGTTCTTTCGTTGCTCTTCTTTGAAATTTTGTTCGTTGTGTGCTCGCAACATGCGCCATGTTGCCCGCTGCATGTCACATAAAGTCACCGACAACGATGGCCTGGGCAGCATTTTCGCATTTTCCATGCTTTGACAAGTTTCGGTCGACAGCCGACTGCCAACTGCTGGCTGCTGCTTGCTTGTGTGCCGTTACGCGTCTGTCCGGCTTGCGTGCTTCTACTTTAATTTAACCGCTGGCGACAGAATCTGTGCAGCTGACTGCCGAGTGGGCAACAGTCAGCACACCGCCACAAATCTATGAACACATCCGATGTGACAGCGTCTTTGGGTGCTGCAAAGTCCAAATATTACCAAATGTGTTTTTGCGATGTTGCTGCTACTGTCGTAGTTGTTGTTGTCGCTGTTGTGTGTACTAAGTTGCATGTCTTTTCCGAAGTAGCTTCGATTGTTGCTGTCTTATTGTGTTTAGTTACTTAGGCAGAGATTTGCTGTTTTCAAATTTAATTACATTAACGCTTCAACATTGGGTTTGTTTCACTCAATAAAAGATAATTTTCCTTAATTTGAAACCAATTTTTCGATTCAAGAAAACTGATTCGCTTCGAAGGGTTTTTGTTGTGTGTTTGGTTGGACACTACTACACTACAACTACAACTTTACTAGGCACAACACAACACATAACTCTGATTTTTGCTTTTGATGATTTGATTTTGCTTTTTTGTAATCAATTCTTTAGTATTGGATTTCTGTTGTGTCTTCTTGGGCATTGTGCGATAAATCTTCATTGTCAGTTGCCTACTCTTCTCTCTCTTCCACTTGTCATCCATAATCTTCTTTCTTACTGCTCACCTGATCAAAATAGAATATATCCTTTCTTCTCCTCTACTTTGCAACTACTCCAGCAATGCCATACAATACTTCCTTTTGTCTCTTATCGTGTTTTTATAGTTTTCACTTCTTCAACTTCTTTTTGATTTTCTGTTCTTCTCTTAGTACGTTCCACTAAGTGACATCCTGCCGCCTCTTTTCATGCGTTTCACCGCATTTGAATGTGTGCTGCTTTTAGTGTGCTTCAAAACGGAAATTGCTTTCATAATGGCAACAGTAACCAAAGCAGCCAACAATGTGTGACAAGACCAAATCAAAACAAAAACAATATTAAAAGTAAACAAATATAAACAGAGACAAAAACTAAAACGAAACGACAAAAGTTGGCGCACAAATTGTGCGTAACCAATGTTGTCATGGCTGCCGATATATAAACACAAACACATATGAAGAAAATGGCACCCATACACACAAACACACACATCGGTGCACTGGCAACTGTGCTCGACTGTGTCGACGATGACGTTTGCTTTTACCGTAGCACCGAAGATAATCGCGTTGCCACTGAATGAGCACAATGATGAATGCAACAATAACAACACTGGCAATAACCATTAGGCACAACGCAACGAAGCGATAACACCAACACAGACCAAACGACACACGGCCACCAATTTCGTTGCGAGTAATGCCGTGATTTGCCGCCAATATTAGAAAAGCGCACACAAACGCGCTGCAAAACATTTGCATACTCGAAATTTCGGCGGAAATTTTCGCACACCAAAGCATGTTTCCTAATGAAATCAAAATTCACGCGCGTTGCACGTGGCGTATACGCAACACGACAAAGGCCTCATTGCAAAACCCGAACGCGTACTGACATTCTCGTCAGCGCGACATCAATTTCCATCAATTTTATGCATGCGCGAAAATCCCGATGCAGCTTCCGCGCTCACCTGCTGCGGCCGGCGCGTAGGCCACACTTCATGCCGGCTCAGCCTTTGACAATTTTTCCCTTTGGCTGCACATAATTTCGACCTGTGCTGCAAACCGTATTTCGGTGCGCCGAAAACTACGCCGCGTCGAGTCGCTGCACTTCCGGCGCTCGTCGTTAATGTCGCACGCGATTTGTTGTCGCTTAGTTTTTGCGCTGCTGGGTTTTGGTAATGGAAGCGCGCCCAGCCGCCGCGCTCCTGCAACTCTCATTGCAAAGCGGCCTGTTGCAGCGCCGACACGTCGAGTGAGGCTGACAAGGTTACAGCACCGCACAGCCGCATCGCCCAACTCCATTAGCTGGCGACCGAGCCCTGCAGAGGTGCGTGTGTGTGTGTGTGTGTGTGCGTGTTGAAGCCGCACGCGTTAGTTAGTCCATGGTTCGGAGCGTGCAGCTTTAGCCTGTCGATGGTAATTTCGATAACCCACACAAAATGGCAAAATGTGACAATGAAGCAGCTGCACAAACACACACACACCGCGCTCGTGAGCGGCCTTGGCTGGTGCACGACACACTGTCAGTAAGTTGCTGTCATCCGCGCTTTGTGAATGTTTGCAGTTTATGTTTTGCTGGCGCTGCCGCTGCTGCTGCTGCGCTCTCGCTTGTTTCTGTTGTTGGTTTTTGTTGTTGGTTTTGTTGAAATGTCAAAATGGGGAATTCATTTCTTACGCGCCTGTAGGTGGGCCTGCTGACGCGCGTATGTGTGGGTCTGTGTGAGTCTGTGGTAATACCGAACTCGGCACGCAGCTTCCGGTTTTTTTTTGCATTATTTAATGTTAGTATGTTTCGCAATAAATTCCTATTAAATTGTAATTTGGCCACCTTTTGATGTTTAATAACGGGGGATAAGCGCTATGCTGTGTAAAATGCTGTTGTATGTGTGTGTGTGTGTGTTCGCGTATAAGCCATGAAAAATGAGGAGAGTTCGGTAATAAGAATTGCCAGCAGGATTTCTGGTAAATATAAAACGAAAGATGAAAATTGTTGAAATGTGTAAAGGGGGAATCAAGTCTAGAAACTGTTCGTGGTGGCTACATTAACGAGGGAAATTAAACGTTATTAATTAAACATTATTTCTATTATTTTTATGGTTATGAATGTTTCTACTAGTTCGTTCCAGGCTTGAATTTGCCTCCTTCATCTGGTCTCCATATTTTGCGTGCCATGTGGCTAGGATTGAGAGGATCCAAAAAGTTTTCCTTCGCTTTGCATTGCGTAATTTACGCTTTACTGATCCTATGCCCAGCTACGAATCGCGTTGCCTTTTGATTAACTTAAAATCTTTGCAAAGTAGGAGAACAATCCTGTCTTTATCTTTCATTTTTGATGTACTCCGTGGTGTGGTTGACTGTCCCACCCTCCTCGAGAGGATTTTTTTGAATATTCCGCCCAGAGCTCTTCGTTGCTCAGAGCTCTTCCATGTAGGTGTTTTTAGGGCTCTTTATGCGCGAAATGCACCTATCTCCAGAGCCTTAATTGAGTTCAATAGAATTTCTAAATTTGTTGATATTGATCTCTCAGTTTCAAAAAATCAATTCATGTATTCATTAAATCTTTTCTATAAGTAGCATCACTTTGTTTTTTCTTTCTCTTTCTCTTTTCTTACGTTTGTACAAATCGCAATTAAAATGTGTTCAACTTAGCCTTAAGAATTTTTACTGTATTCATTGGCTAATTAATTAATGAAATAATGAAATAAAAAATAGAGAATTCTAAATAGAAACAGAGTTTCAAGAAAAACGCTTTTGAAGTTTTAAATGTGGTTTGGCACAACAAAGGAGTAGGCGGCCTTCAAACTTTAAAAAGCTGTCAATTTTAGAAAGTCAGAGGAGAGTGAAATGAACTTAAAATCTCTGAAACTCTGTCAGTTTTCACAATATTCGTTAATTATTTTTCGCAAACGAATACAACTTCTTTTTTTTAATCTAAACAAAACTTTAACAAACAATCTGTTCACTCCCACTAACTGACTGTACATTTGCTTTATTTATTTTTAACATTACATAAACAATTTTGTTAGTTATTATTAGAAGTTAATTAACATTGAAGTATTGCAATTTTTAAATTTTTATAATAAAAATTTCTAATTATTTACCCTTATTACCACAACTTCCCGTATATTTTTAGTTACCTGGAGGTGTGTGCGTGTGTTAGAGGAATTTAAACGAAAACAGCTGCAAACCAATTTTAATTGGCCCTCAAATAACATAATGCCATGAACAGAGTTGCCACCCAAATCAACATGGATATAGCAAATTTTCACAAAATATTATTCTAACGAATACTGCAAAGATGCGTTTAAAATATGTGTTAAAACACATTTTGAAAAAATATTTCAAGCGGGTAGAATTTGTGGCATCACAAATGAAACCACTTTAACATTTCTGATCAACTGAAAACAGTACAAAATTTGTTTTTTTACATAAATAGCACTGCAATTATTACATCAAGTAACAAATTTTGTTGACATTTCAGGCGAAATGTGTTTAGCAAACTGTGAAGTTGTTAGTGAAAAATTCAAAAAGAAAAACAGTATAGTGAAAAAAATCAATTAATGTTATTATTATTATTTACTATTTTTTACTAAATAACAGTTAGTAAAAAAAATTTTTTTTGTATGAAATAAATGAAAAAATTTATTTTTGAACTCATTTTCCTTTATAGTAAACTCATTCAATTCTATTCATTAAATAAAATTCATTGAATAGAATTCAATTTTGTCTTCACTTTTGCTCTTTCGCTTATAATAATCTCACTAACAAGATTCCACAAGGTAGAGCAGAAATCGTCCAACGTTTCCAAATATCCTGCCACCTTTTTTCGGCACTCAACTCCCCTCATCCGCTCCATTTGTTTGCTTGAACTTTCTTATGTTTTTTTCTCTCTCTCTCTCTCCTTACATCACCAAAGAGATATTAAAAGTCATCGTTTAAAAGAAAGAGCGCATGAAGGAAAATTTGAAACATTTGCCAAAATGCACTTAAACACTCGGCGCGCACACAAGTGCGGCAGGCAGCGGGACGCGGTCGAACGCATTAAAGCGGTGTTATCCCGCACTGCCAGTGACATAATTTCATTAGGGGGCACGTAGCCGCCATGAATGGAGCGACAGCGACAACGACAACCCCAGTCGCCACTTAACGCTCGCGTTAGGCAGCCGTCGAACAAAAGCAATTATGGCTACGTGCTAAAACCGCAAAATTTTACGCAACCCATGTGCGAGGCGACATTTATGAGAGCGCGGCGCGCAGAGCCTTGCCGAAAAATACAGCTGGGTGTGGCCATTGCGTGTCTCTGCGTATGTGTGTGTGTGTGTGTGTCGGCGACAAGTGGCAACATGAACATGTTGCTGCTATTGACAAAATTAGGAAAAGTTACAGCATGAACGCGCACACATTTATAAATAAAATGAAATCACATGTGCATCAAGCCGCTTGCGCTTGCAACAACAATTAATAAGAAAGAGCGTTAATTGCACGCATTCACAAAAGCCAAAAAGCGCGTCGAACAGCTGAAATTGAAACACAAGCCGAGAAGCGCCAAAAAACGGTGCAACTCTACGCGGCGCCGGCAGCGAATTTAATCTGCCGAAAGATTGCAGAGGGCCGCAGCGCGGCGGAAAGCAGGCAGGTAGTTGTTGTCTTGGGAGCGAAACGCAATGAATGAACCGAAACGAAACAAAAGCGGCACAACCAAATGAAGGCAAGTGGAGGAAAATGTCATTAAAATTGTACAAACGCAACATAAAGCGCCAAGCGAATAAACGCACAAACGAAAAACCAACAAACAACCAAACAAACAAGCAAACACACCAACAACTAAAGCAAAGCCGAAAGCGTGAAATGCAGCAGCTGAATGATATATTGTATGACGACGGCGGCGACGATGCCAACGACAACGCGCGCCGTAACATCATTAACCTATTTTTCAGAATGGGCCTACGATGAAAGGAAACAATGGCTAAAAGGCGTGAAAACACCTTCCGTCGGGCATGCGATGCATCATTGCAAGGGCAGCCGACATGCTGGGCGCAGCGGCGGAGGGGGTCGATAACATTTTTACAAATTAAATAGTGTTGAAAAATGGCACTAGAGAGATTTCTCTATTTCGAAACCATCACTATTACTAACATGTTTCCATCTTAAGTTCATCTCTATTTCAAGTTCGTCTTGAATTCTAGTTCACCGCTACGAGGACCTCACACTTATTTCCATCTAAAGCATGTTTTTTCATCGCAGGCCCATCTCTGCCTCTGTCTATCGAATTTCAGTTGTCCTCTACTTGTATTTCGAGCTCATTTTTATTTCAAGTCCACTTGTCTGCCTGACGCATTCCATTTCTCCATTTCTGACTCAAGTTTATTTTTGTAATTTAAGGTCATCTTTATTTCAAGTATATCTCCACATCAAGTCCATTCCTGGACTTCTACCTCAAGTCTTTATCAGTCTCAGGTCATGCGAGATAGACTTCTAGACCTATGTAGATAGATAGAGATAGATAGAGACAGGCTTCTGGACTCTAAATAGTTCTTTACCAAGTCTATATGTAAGTCTATATCTGTTATAAGTCCACCTCTACTTTTAATCTCCGTTCTCCTTAAGTTAATCTTCATCTCTGGTTTATTTCGATTTCAACCCCAATAACAGTGCAAGTGTATTTCTATATCAAGGCCCAAGGCTCAAGCCCACCTCAATTTATTGTTTATTTTTATTTCTCTTATTTTGTATTCCCTTTTTCAGTACCTGTGGACCTCAAATCCATTTCTATCGCACCAAATCTTACTCTAGATTTTCTTCACCTCAAGTTCGCCTGCATTTTGATATCAATTTTGTATACAACTCCAGTCCATCTCCATTTTAATTCCATCTTTACCTCTGATTCTTATCTCTACTACATCATTGTATCAATTTTTTATATATCTCAAGTCCACCTTTATCTCTCATATTTATCTCTAATCCATCTATAGCTCTACTAGAATGCTATCTAAGGTCCATGTCTCTAATCCGTCATTATTTCAAGTCCAACTCTTTTAGCCACTGTCTTTAGTTCATGTCTGCCTCTGGTTCATCGCTGTTCAAAATGTATATCTAACCGCAATTTGAATCAATTTATCGAACACTGTAAATGTCTTAAGTCCATTTTGAGCTTCAACTTATCTCTGTTGCTGCATTGTTGTATCAATTTCATCATTTTATCTCTCATATTTATCTCTAATCCATATATATCTCTACTCGAATGCTATCTCAGATCCGTATCTCCAATCCATCATTATTTCAAATTCAACTCTTTTAGCCACTGCCTTTAGTTCATGTCTGTCTCTGGTTCATTGCTCTTCAAAATGTATATCTAACCGCAGTTTGAATCAATTTATCGAAAACTGTAAATGTCTTAAGTCCATTTTTAGCTTCAACTTATCTCTGTTGCTACATTGTTGTATCAATTTCGTATCGATCTCCAGTCCATCTCCATTTAAAATTCAACTTTATCTGTGGTCCTTATCTCCACTTTATCATTGTATCAGTTTCATATACTCGTATTTCTATTTCTGATATTTCTCATAACTCCATTTTTATCTCTCATATTTATCTCTAATCCATCTATATCTCTACTCGAATGCTATCTCAGATCCATATCTCCAATCCATCATTATTTCAAGTCCAACTCTTTTAGCCACTGTCTTTAGTTCATGTCTGTCTCTGGTTCATTGCTCTTCAAAATTTATATCTAACCGCAGTTTGAATCAATTTATCGAACACTGTAAATGTCTTAAGTCCATTTTTAGCTTCAACTTATCTCTGTTGCTACATTGTTGTATCAATTTCGTATCGATCTCCAGTCCATCTCCATTTAAAATTCAACTTTATCTGTGGTCCTTATCTCCACTTTATCATTGTATCAGTTTCATATCTATCTCAAGTCTACTCGTATTTCTATCTCTGATATTTCTCATAGGTTCATCTTTATCTCTCATATTTATCTCTACTCCATCTATATCTCTACTCGAATGCTATCTCAGATCCATATCTCCAATCCATCATTATTTCAAGTCCAACTCTTTCAGCCACTGTCTCTAGTTCATATCTATCTCTGATTCATTCCTGTTCAAAATCCAACTCTACCAATTTATCGAACACTGTTAAAGTTCTTAAGTCAATTTTTAACTTAAGTTTATGTCTAATCTATCAACATATTTACTTCATTTTCACTTACTCGACTCTAATTCACTTATAATCACTACATCTCTATTGTATCTCTATGTCAAAACCATTTCTATTTTTGGACCATATGTATTCATATAACTCTCTTCACCAATTCTATCCCTTGACCATCCCTTTCTCTCTCTCTCTGCCTTCTCTATTTAAAGTGCCTCTCCATTTCTTTTTCAAGTTCATTTATAGTTCCATTTCTTCTATATCTTGACTCCTTGTTTACCTATGGTTCAATTCCGTCTCAGGTACATCTCTTCTCGAGTCGATATCCAAAGCCCATCTCAATCCATACTCCATCACTTACTTCAGCAGGTCTCTTTAAATTATTTCTGGTCAAGCCCATTTCTATCCCGAGTCCATCATAACACATATAGTAGTCTATTACGAACTCAAGTTCATCTCTACTCCTAAATGATTTCTACCTGAAGACAATTTCAAGTTCGACTCTCTCAAGTCCATTCCTTCTGTGTACTTCATATCCATCTCATTCACAAAATACTCTTCATTTTGATCATTCAGTTTCGATCTGTCAGCGAAAATCCCCCCAGTAAATTTACCTCGTTAAGTCCTGCGCGCGTGCATGTGTGCGTATGAGGCTGCCCGTCTCTTTGTGTAGCTGCGACAACCTGACGCGCGCTCAACACCACATCGCGCCCGCTGGCGTCCTCGCTCCTTTGTTTATTTATTTACACTTTTTAATTTTTTTTATTTTCCACTTTCACCGTTGCCAGTGCCAACAACGTTCAATTACACTCGCAGCAAAGGCAAAGTCAGTGCGGCAGCCATGCAACGGCCGCCTTTAAGGCAACTCTACTCATGTCCATAAGTGTATTAAAACGTATTGCGCATTTTTCATTTGCATTTACAAACAAAAGCAAACAACAAGCATAAATAAACACAAAAACGAGTGAAAACTAAAACCGCACACACACACACACGCACACTTACACAAACACACCGACAGACAGACAGACAGGCAGAGCAGAGCAGACGGGTCACAGCAGCAATAACCGCAACGGCATAGTCAATGCACACAGGCGGCTGTCAGTCAGTGTGCCACTGCGTTAATTGCTTTTGGCCAATGACGCGCCATAACGCCATAAAGCACGTCCGTCCGCGCCGACACAACTGCCGTTGCTCTCTCTGCGTGCGTCATTTGCCGCCCGGTCGGACGACACTCACCTTGGACTCGACTCGCCTCGCACACCTTGTCACCGCCCCGTCCAACGCTGTCGTTGTCGACGCTGACTGTAATTATAAAACGCATTAAAAGGATAAAGCAAACACGCACGCACACTCGCACACTGACACACGCACTTTCAGCGCGGTCGTGTTGGCTCGCCGTGAAGCAGTGGCAATGCTTGAACTTTTCACTTGAACGATGCGCGCTCCTTTTGCCGAGTGAACAGTCTGCCCGCCGCTGTGATTTCATCGCCTTTAATGCTGTGCGCACCGCCGCTTGAAGGCGCCTCCTGCCGGCAGCGCACGTTGTGTGATTCGAACTGTGCGGCGCTTATCTCTTTTGGCTGTATTAAAGTGTCTCGCATTTATTTGCGCCGACACTTGACGACGATCGAATTCGCGCACTGGGGTCGTGCGTAACGAACGCTGAAAGTGGAAACGCGACTCTTGAATTGGAAGCGATTTTTGGTCGTTTACATGGCTTTGGCTTTATGCTTTTCGACAGATGTGCGCCATGAAAGAAAATGACATTTTTTATGAGCTCTCGACGCATGTCAGCGGGTTAGCGAGGCTTTTCAGCCTTTCACTTTGGTTCGGCTGTTGTTGGACAACTTGTCCGACTCACTGTTAGCAGATTTTGTTTGACTTATAAATTAGTTTGCTTGACTGCGTACTTTTATTTATTATGTAAAGAAATATGTAACTTTTAAAATATAGAGAGAAGTGAATCTTTCAACTTGTTCCAATACCGATTTCAATGTACAATTTGATGGTAGTTTGATTGCCCGAAAACTTTCACTTTATTTATTTTTTTCTTTGTTTACTCCTCTCGGGAGCAAAGAGCCAAGACAAGACATTGCCTTGTATTGGTCACCTTAATCGATTTTGTTTTTCTGCCAGGATAATTGATTGGCCTGCCGCAGGTAATCCTAAATGATGGGGCTACCATCTACCGCCGCTTAGGAACGACGCCTCCGATGTTGTGAGCTACCGCTAGTAGCGCCATCTTTGTTTAAAGTAGGTGACAGCAGGATGGTTGGGGTCTTTGCTAAGATCGGTTTGGTGCGTTGTTTTCGCTAATACCCGCTTCCCCTTGTACATATACAACCAATCGAATAGAAACGTCCATCGTGTCTAGTGTTCAGTTCATCAACGAGGAACTCAAAATCATAAATAAGGACAAACACCTATTAAAAGGATATCATAGATCTGAGACAAGTAACGAAGTTGCTAAGAGACCTCCAGCTCGAACATTCTCTTTGTAATCCAAAGCAAAAACAACCGTAATATTCACGAAAATCCTTTCCAAAATTTGCTTAGTTAACAGAATAGTTTGTTGAAAAGAATATCATAGGTTGGCGACCACCACAGCAAGTCCTGAAAGACTAATTAATAATAATTTAATAATTGACTGGCACGACAGCCCGCTTACGCGAGACTAAGGCCTAGCTTCCCGCAACCACCCGTGTTGTGCGTGTGAATTTGTACGCGGGTGGAAGGGACCTACAGTTTTATGCCGGTTCCGAACGGCAGGTTGGGAGCTTTTTCATAAGCAATTTTTACTCTCAGAGGTTTGCCATTTCCAGCTGAGAGGACAGCCACCGAAAGAGAAAACGAGTTTTTCCCGTTATTTTTTAGGTGTTATTACAGGCAGTATTTGAACCTGGGTCGCTGCCTTCGACTCGCGGTCCAACGCACTAACCAACTGAGCCACGGCGGCTGAAAGACTAACATAACCATAACCAGAGATAAACAAAACCAAAAATAATCGCGGCAATCCTCTCCAGAAATTACTAGTTGAGTAGACACCTTCATCACAAAGATGTATAGGTAACAAAAAGACGTAGAAAGGCTTTCAAAATAAAAGATTTACATTTTTTGGCCCACAAACGAAGACCAACCTGAAGTAGAACCACATTCTAGAATTCTTTAGATGCATAGAGCAAGACGTGATTATGAAATACTCTCGAAGAATTCCCCGTAGATTAGAAGGCAGCAGTGTACCCTATCCTTCCACCTTAGGCTAGACAGAGGTATACATGAGATAGTCCTTTTCTTACCATGGATAGTTTTGGACACTCCCTCATCCTGGGAGCGCAAGCTCCTATATCAATTCCCCAGAATACAGACTACTGTATACCAACGTTGACCTTTGACAAAGAATATGAGGTCTCCATACCAAACAGACAGGAGTGGCTCGATCGACCTCCAAAGATACGGAATGCGATCAACTTTTTCACTGACGGATCTAGGCTAGACGGGAAGGTTGGAGGAGGCGTCTTCTCCCCAGACCTGGAGATTGAAGTCTCTTTCCGACTCCCGGATCACTGCAGTGTATATCAGGCGGAGATGATTGCCATCCAGGAGGCCACTCTGCACCTGAACCCATACCCTAACAATAGGAAGCAAGTCTTCATCTTTTCCGACAGCCAAGCTGCGCTGAAAGCCCTGGACTCGTGCGTGGATAACACAAAATCTCTCACTGAGTGCCGCAGATCTCTTAACGAGATGGGCAAGCACTACAGTATTCACCTAATCTGGGTGCCTGGACACCGCAACATTGAAGGTAACTGCAAAGCGGACGAGCTGGCCAGGAAAGGCACGACCACACATATCCTTCCTGACAAGGAGACTGTAGGTATGCCGCTGGCCACGTTCAGACTTCGCGCTAGAACGTATGCAATCCAAAAAGCTCAGGAGCGTTGGCATAATCTCTCCTCATGCGCAACAGCCAGACTCACATGGCCGGCATACGACAGGAAGCGGACCGCGAGCATCCTGGACCTCAAAAGGACGGAGATATCCATTTAACTAGAACCCTCACAGGACACTGGCTGATTGGAGCACACGCCATCAGACTAGGTGTCAATGCAAGGGACTTCTGCAGAAGCTGCGACTGTGCTGAAGAGGAAGAAAGCGTGCAGCATCTTCTCTGTCATTGCCCAGCACTTTGGAGAAGTAGGCTACACACCCTAAGACAACCTTTTCTCTCAAATCTAACAGAAACATCCTACATAGATGTCAAAAATCTCCTTAAGTTTATAACATCGTCCAAATGGCTTGACCAAGAACAACCTAGTTAGCCTAACCTGTATATGGCATCACAATGGGCCTGTCTTTTGGCCTAAGTGGAGGATATCTGCTATCCAGCCATTTCAACCTAACCTAACCTTACCATCAGGGAGCCACAGGTCCTAATGGCCTTTTTAAATCTAATTTAATCTACTCTGCCCAGTCTAAACATACACAATCATTTGTAGTCTTTGTCAACAAGTAATTTCGTGAGTCCATAATTACGCTGTTTTCTCAAAGTCTTAAAACTGCAAACACTTTCTAAAGATTCTACACCTCCAAACACGTTCCTACACCCTGAGAACGGTTCCTTAATACATTTTTTCTACATCAAATATTGCTTCTGCACTTGAAAATTATGACCAATAATATTTTTTACAACAACAAGTGTTAAGTCCACCCGCTGGCTTTCAAGACAACTCAGTATGTACTTTCCCACCAACATCCGAATTCTCAAACCACACTCGACACTTTTCTAGACATTTTCAAATACATAGCAAAGTCGACCCTCGGTAAAATTCTTTTCAAAGTAAAACTCGTAATTGCACAAGTTCAACACTCAGCGATCAAAAGTTGAAATTGCACCACAACTTCCTGCAGCCGGCAACATATGGCAAAGGGCATTCAAAGCGGCAGCAGCAATTTTTAATAAGCCTCCACCACACTGGCGATCAGTGACTCCCACGCTGCTGTCAAAATACAAACAGAACAAGCACATTGTAGCTGCACATTGTTTTCAAGATATTTATATGCAAATTCCAGCAGCTGCCGCAGCTCGAGGCCCGTCCGCACAGCTGCTGCTAATCAAGCAACTTGCAGCCAAATTTCAATATTGACCCGCAGTGACTTGACGGCGAGCTGCCAAAGCGCCATGTTTACATTAATTAAATGAACTCATTTCGTCTACGGCTAAATTTGTTTGCATGACTAAAGTTGGCAGCAATTCAGTAAAAGTTCTCAGTTTTTAGTTGCATGCAACATTAAACTGCAATTTGTGCCATTTTTTTCCCATGTAAACAAAGAGCACTCATGGCTTTGTTGCTGGCAGCAATTATTTGACTTTAGTTAGACTTTGTTGTTTGTTTTGTAGGTTTTCTCGGATAAGTGATTCGATAAGAAAAACGTAGTGGCAGCTGGACTAACGCGTTGCTTTTGGCTGCAACTTTTTTGTGCACTCATACACGTTGCTTGTTTGACTTGTGGCTGTGCTTCTGGCAATACATTTCCAACACCTCGACTGCATTGCAACAAATAGAAAGTAAATAGCAAACAGCAAACAGATACGAAACAAGCCAATGTGCAACAACAATGGAAAAAGTTGTATACAAAAAAAATGTAGAACTGATTCTTCTTGCGGTCAGCGACTTCAGCAATTATTGAGCAAAGCTCGCTAGAGTAAAGTTTTTCATTGCATACTTTTGAGGTCATCAGCTGCAGGTAAAAACATTTGTTTCTGCTTATCGCTGAAGCATTTGCATTTGCCATGTGTTCGTGACCGAAACAATAAAATTTAAATAAAAAATTGCACCACAATTTGTTGCTCGAGATTGCATGGAAAATAATTAAAACACTTGTTCGCTATCTTAAAATAAAGTACTACAAATTCATATGAAAATTCATGTGAATGGGTTAAATTATACGTACTTCTTTTTCACAAACTTCCAATTGGCAGTTGGCCACTAATTGAGTTTGAGTTTAATATTATTAAAAGTTTTCTTACTTAGAGCCATTTGGTTCTTTGGAACAGGAAGCGGTTTTCCTATTCCTACTGCCACATTTTTACTTCTCAGCAAAGCTATAAATTAGCATAAAACGCACATGTCACCTGATCGTTGAGGGTTTAGATTAAACTTATTTTTTGAATGCCCCTATTGATGAAATTCCAACTACGCTCCTGATTGAGCACTTTGACGCTCGCCTTACTCCTCGCTCATGAGAGACTTTGACTACTTGAAATCAGCTGCCAACTTTTACGTAACAGAATTCTTGGCCACAATAAGTGTGAGTGTAAGTAATAAAGTAAGCAAAAATTAAGTAAACCATGAAATCAATAAACTGTGTTAACATAAAGTTTCAGTGTTGCATGAAGGCGTATCGAATCACTGCATAAAATTGATTTTTATAGTCGGGTGTGAAGTAGTAAATTTTTGCCTAACTGGCGAAATGCGCATTTGTTAGATGTTTTATAGGTTTGTTGATGCCAGCACACACAACACACACACACACACACACACGTACGTGAGCATCCTTTTGCGCTGTTGGCAGTCGATAATGCCAAGCAGCCGGCGCCCAAACGAGCAGATGAAACATAAACTAAACTCGCGGTGGCACTCACACATACACACTCACATATACATACATGATGGGAGAAGGGAATTTACATATGCGATGTGGCCAAATGAGGCAGCTCTGTGTGTGTGTGAGTGTGTGTGGATATGGGCTGTGCGGCGCGGCGTGGAGTGGCACGACTGCAGTTGCAGCCGAATCGGCTGTTGCCGACATGGCTCACGAAATTACGTTTTTGCATTCTTAATCACATGTTTAGTGTGAATGAATTTTGCATTAAACGAAAAATAACAAAGGCAATCACACAGCAGCAACGAACACACACACACACATGCACACGTACGCAAATGAGAGAAAAAACAGGACACGTACGCAAAGAAAGCAGACGAAAAATCACACAAATGGCGAAAACAAAGCCAGATTTCGCTTGCCTGCTGCTGATGTTGCTGCCACGTTTGCCGCTTTCTTTGGCGCTCGTTTGCTGTACGCGCCACGCCCGGCGGCAGCAGCAGCAACTTTTCATCTGGCCGCTGCATGGCGCTGCCTTTTAATTAATGCAACGGCGCAAAATTTATGCAGTTTTACGTTGTTTGAAGGATTGCATTTATAACAACGCCACCTACAACAACAACAACAATTGCTGTAATAAAAAGCATAAAAACAACAACAAAAACGGCGACACCATCATCAGCGAGCGAAAACCATGTTGCATACTAATTTGCATGTCCTGCCAACAAAAACAAGAATAACAACAAGAACAACAACAAAAGCGCAATAAAACTACGACGACACAACGTCGACTGAGTAAAAATGTTGAAATAAAAATGTCGCACCAGCAGCAAATAAATGCAGCAAAAATATGAGAATACGAATAAATGCAACCTTGCGCTCCTGCTTGTTCGCGAGTGTGTGTGTGCGTGTGTGTGTGTGTGTGTGTGCTGTTTTTACCATAATGGCGTACGCAGTTAACGCATGTTTGTGGCATTTTAATAAAATGCGATTATGTGACAAATATGCAAATTGAGAAATGCTGCTGGCAGAAGCGACTACAACAAAAATAACTTTGTCCCCAACGATATCGCCACACCATCCCATGTGTGTTATCGTTGTTGTGGTTCTGTTTGTGTGCGTTGCCTCGGCCATTTTAGTGCTCTATTGTGCATTGTTGTTGTTGTCACTGTGTGGTTGTTGTTGCTGTTTTTAATGTCACTGACCGTTCGCGATTGTTTTTCATTATGGTTTTGGCCACTTTATTGGCATTGCAACAGACAGCCGCTTAACCCAGAGCTGCCGTTTGGGTATTGGAATGGCCATCAAAGTAGATTTGTGCAACAGACCATCACTCGGAATGCTAAGAGATGTGATTCTAAATTTTTTTTTATTTTTTATAACTAACATCATAATTTTGATCATTATCTAAATTTTTCGAAAATCAAAGAAGATTTAAAAAATAAAGATATTTGTACATCAAGCTTTGTAGAAAATTTAAAAAAAAGGAAAATTCGGCAAAAGCGTTCCAGCATTATTTATTTATACCAGAAGAATTATTGTCTTTCGCCCTGCTCTTAGGAATTCAATCGATTGATTTGAGTATTTTAATATCCAAGAGGCAGCATTCAGTAGAAAACTTGAAAATTTGTTATATAAAAGCAGAGTTTTTTTACAAAACTAGTTGCTTTAAGTTTTAAAGCTTCTAATATAAAAAAATTAGTTTAACACTTTCGGGATGGAGTTTAATTTTAATAAACAAAATGTTAGAAACGTTATTGGTAGAATTATTAATTAATTATTGTTAGTAGAACTATTATGATATATACTAACAAATTCTTATATCATCCTTTTATCCGGGAACACATAATTTTAATAAATATTTTATGTGGGTCATGGAATCCGAATTATTTTTTTTAGTGGCATTTAAAACTTGATGGGATGATTGTCCCAGTAGTCTCGAAACTGTTAAAGCACCTTTTGGAAGCTCATAACTGTATCAGTACATCTATCTGTAGTTTACAGTCAAGACCTCGTAGAGCATTTTTTTTTTTCAAACATTTTTGCCCCGTACCATTCAAGTGATCAAGCTTGTACTATCTTTGAATGCATTAGGTCCCACGGGTGGTATGCGTAACACAGTTTGAGAATCACTGTCCTATATAATCAATACAGCCATGACCGTCAGTCTGTCTATCCGTCTCTAGCTGGCTGAAAGGTATTATTTCTTTCAAAAGATTTGATCAATCTGAACCTACTACGAAGAACTGCTTAAAATAAAGATCTGATTCCTCTAGAATTAAATTAGGACTGTCAAGTACCCATATTAAAAAAAAATTTAAAATGTGAATACTAAAAACCGAATAACCAGAGAATTCTAGAAAACTGGAAATACAATTACTTTGCTTTAATTTCGTATTATTTTGTAAAAAAAAAATATCATCACAGAAAACAAAATTTTTTCAACAACCCTAATTTTCCGGTTGCTTATCTCAATAACTATTTGCGATCTTAGATATATTGAATAATTCAAACCTAATCTTTTGCAGGGTAACTTCTCTAGTATACCAAACAAATTAAGAGAATACGAACAGCAGAATCTCCCGTCAGCCATTAACGGGTTAATGCGAGTAAGTGCTTGAGTTTGCAAATTTTTGGTTGAAGTTGAAGTGACACTTGCAGCTGTCTGCGAATATGTGCTGTTTATCATAACTTCCTCTTTCATTTATATTTTTTTATTGGCTGTATAATATTTTCCTATAGTCTACTAGAAGAAAAGTGCAGAACAGACTTTGTATGCGTTGTCATGCCATAAAAACTACAAATAGTGTTGCATACTATTTGTGACACTTTTCGTTCGCACAAGATATATTGTTATGTACTATACGAGTAGATATGTAGGTAGTCATATATGTTCTATCTATGAAAGCAAATGCATTAATCAATTCATAAACCTCGCTGCGAAACTATAAACTAAACAATGGTTCACTATAGAATGGGTCGAATATAGTTCAGCTGAGAATTTGGAACTATAAAACTCAAACTAGATTAATCAAACTTTACTTATATAAGTCAAATAAATGCAAAATTCAATTACAGCAACTTGGATGCTGCTCAAATTAATGTCTGGCAAATCAATTTTGTACGAGTTCCAATGTACTAAACTTTAAGACTCATTGCTATCATAACATATTTGTATTTATTAATTTATTTTTATTTATTTATATATTCAGTCTACAGTTGAATTACTTACAGACTATGATAAGCAATTAATTCTTAAATTATTAATTAAAAAGACCAAATAAAGCTAATCTACAACTATATTCATTTGCACTAAAATCTAGATGTGAGCTGTAGATATTGCAAATAAGTTCATAAGTTCATATTTTCAACTTCTTAACAGGCTTTACTGATACCCCAGGCAAGGAGTCTCTAGTCGATAAAATAATACAAATAAACCGGTAAATTCGATTCGTGACTAAGGGATATGGATTGAACCTGAAGATTTAGATGCTGTGTCTTGTTTGGAAAGCAGTGCTTGATAGTAGAATTTCGAAGATTTTCGACTATTTTTTTGCTCTATAAGAAAAGTTAGTAGTAAGTTTTTCTCAGGCACTTTTCAGAATTTGATACTAACTTAGACTTGACTCGGGTGGCTGCCTCTGCCTCACACAGTCTCTCTGCCTAAGAAAAAGATTGCTAACTACTTTTATTTGTTTTCAGAGCAGGAAAATATTCTAAAAAGTCAAGCAGGTAACTGAGGTCTTTATGGCCCATTGTCAGATCACAAATTCCACTCGTTTTAAATGTGTATCGAACACACGGATAAGCGAAGGGAGAAAGACCTACAGTTTAACGCCGACTTCCAACGGCGGTGGGCAGTTGGCAGGTCAGTGTTGCCAGATCAGGAGATTTCCTCCTAGATTTAGGAGATTCTTGGCCTTTTAGGAGCATTTTTAGGAGGAAGAATTGTTTAGAAGAAAGTTTAGGGGATTTATATTTACATATGTTAGGGGATTTTTCCGATCCTTAGTGGATTTTTAGGAGAATTTTTGGATAATGAAGTATAATGTATTGGGAACACTGGCAACAAAACATATTTTGGCAACTGTTTAAATAGTCAAAGCACCGTATTTTGTTAAAAATTTGTAAGCTTACAAAATGTAAGCTCGTTCTATCTCGTTCTGACTTATTGCTGTCACAATGAAATCCCGCCAAAAATGGCACTTTTTGTTTAATTAATTTGTTATATGTTTTGTTTTTGTTAAGTTTTTGTTGCTAAGCTGAAGATGAATAAAAAAAGGCTGCATTAAAAAATTGAATGTATATCAGGCATGTGCTACAAATCGTTAGCGTTTGAAATTCGGAGCGAAAACGTTATGGGGTGTGCTCAATTTCGTTTTGATTTCGTCAATTTTCGAAGACGAAATCGTTTGAAATTACATGTGCCAGAAAACCGAAATTCCGTTTTCGTTGCGATTAGAAAACGGGTCGTGTTCTATCGGCGTTTCTACCTACATATAAAGAAATTTTTAACTTGAAAAAGTTGTTTGCCAAAATGTAAGTGGCTTGAAAAATATTATTCTAAGTTGTAATAAGCATGGGGCATCAAATTTCAGGGGAAAACACAAAAACTCTGCCCAGGAACAAATTTTACTTAAGCACATGGAGCATCACCCTGCTATGGCAAACAACTTTACGAAAGGTGACCGTGTTGCGGTAGAAGAAAGCTGGGCAGAGCTGAAGACGAAGTTAAACAGTGTGGGACCCACACAAAAAGATGTGAATGGTTGGAAGAAGGTATGTGATTTGAAATGGTGCGCGACCCAGTTTAAAGTGCAGAAAGTGATAGTTGTATTTATTTTTCAGATTTGGTCAGACTGGAAAGGAACCATTAGGAAGAAAATAGCGCACAACAAACGTGAAGCAACATGCACTGGAGGAGGTGCCTTCAATAGGTTTATTATAACTCCATCGCGACAATGTGCGGCATACACAGAGCTGTGGAAGGGAATCAAAATGCTGCCATCAAATTCTGCTGACCCCCCAAAGAAGAGAGCGCGCGTGGTTCCAATTCAACAAAGTTTACGATTACCCTTAAAAACATAGGTGCGACCATAAAAACTAACACCAAGATTTTACAAAAATATAACCGTGGCATAGGAAAAATCTATAAATCGCTAAAAAATATGAATGACATATTTGCTCGTCAAAATACTTTGTTAGAGCAAGGGAATGAAGACCAACGCAATCATAATTTGAGGATGGAGAAACTTATGGAAGCAAAAATTTATGTTACTCATCATGTAAGGTATTTTATTTTCAGTTAACGTTTCGAAAAAAATTTTATAGACGTCAACAAAAAAATCAGCTTGAATTTTATTTCGAATTGAAGTCAAATCGTTCGTAGCACACCCCCCAAAAATTCGTACGATTTTAAATTCCGATTTCGATTTGAAATCGTGCGATTTGCAGCACATGCCTGTATATTTTTATTTTTTATGAGAAGTTTAATTCCTTAAAATTTATATTTTTATATTTTTATATTATTATATTAAATTATTCTATATTTTTATATTTTTTATATTTATATTAAATTTTTTATATATGAGAAGTTTAACTCCATTAAAATGACTCAAATTATAAAAAAAAAATTTCTTTAACTTTTCGGAGGAAATTTCAGTATTTTTTTTAAGATTTAGGAGAAAGTCATTTCAGGTATGTGGCAACACTGTGGCAGGTTTTCTTTCACATTTGAAAGTCTCTACCATTAACCTAATAACGCCTAACGTGACCATGTGGTCACACTAAACATGTACTCAAAAAATTTAATTTCTCAGTAATGATCCATTTTAAATGACTCAAAACATTTCATCGCAAAATTCGAAACAAAAGGAACTCTCGCACATCGGCTTAAGTATTTGTCGAGAGCGCGCTTGTGGGTTTGTTATTACTCTCATTCACTTCTTCTTAGCAATAGTAAGGAGAGGAGTATTTTAACAGCCCAGGAGTCCTAAGAATCAAACCGTTTTCCACTGATATGAAAAGCCAACAAACTACTCGCTGGACCATCGAGGCCAGCTGACTTGATGATTGACAAAAACTTGACGAAAAATCAAAACTTAGTACAAAATGTATGAAAAAGCTTTCTGTGGATATTTCAATGTTCAATTATGCAACATTCTGCCAAGCACATGTTTCCCATTAAGTGATTCAATGCCAACAGAAATGAGAACCAACTGTTTCATTTCACTTAATTTCACTCTTTCATTTACTTTGGATATTGTTGTATTCAGCCTTATTCGCTCGCACACATAATACATATAAATATATTTACTTTTGTTTGCGATTCATTATGGCTGCATTTAAATTGTATTATCAGAAGTGCCTTTTATCGTGACGAAATTCATTTGGCGCTCATTTCGTTATTTCGCCATAATTTCGTATTTGGTTCCTTTCATTCAGCGCACTTTGCTCAATTTCGCGCTGATTCTGCAGGCTGACAGTCGAAAATTCGGTTTCGCTTGTCTCAATCGCAGCGCAAACCGGCGGAAAATTGCGAATTTCCATTTGGCCAGCACTGCGGCCGCCATGATGTGCGCCTCGCATGCCAGCGAGTAATATTTTAAGTTAACGCTATTTGCCTTTTGCTATGCGCTGCTTTCATAAGGCATTTTTACGGCGATGCATTTTGCAATAAATCAAATGCGTTTATGCCTTTTGTGGTGCGCGCACAGCGACTGCCGTTGTGGTCGTAGTTGTTGCTAGTTTGCCGACTGGCTGGCTGGTTGGTTGGTTGTTGAGTACGTCTAAGTTGGCTGCAAACATTCACGCGGCAATATTTAATTTATGCAGCCCGCAAGAATTCCTAAATCACACGTGAAGTAAATGACGCTTTTCCTCTACGGACTTGCACAGAATAAACTCTACAATTTATTATTATTGTTTGCAAATAAAATAAGGCCCGCAGAAAATTGAATATTAAGTGGCAATTGCAAAATTCTGTGTATTCAGTTGCTAAAAAAATGGACAGAGGGTGTGTGGAGTGGGGAAGAACGTTGATATTTGGACGCCATGAAGAGACAAACCATAGAGTAATTTCCAACCAACTCGATAATCTTTTGGATTTTGAACGCATCTTTGTAGCATCGTTAAATCTAGAGGCGCTTCTAAGGTTGACATGGATCCTTCTGCACCTCGTAACCAATTGTCCACAATTTAGTCACCAATACCACTTCCGGGAATCCCTTCTTCACGAGAAGACTACTAGCTGTTTACTCCTTTGCATAATTAATAATTAATTTTTTTTTATGAATAACACTACTTGACAAAAAATGGGTCTTTCCCATGGTCCTTTTTAAAGGACTTTAAAATTTTAAGGACATACACATTTCAAATATTTTTTTAATATTTGCGGTTGTGCAATGATGAAGATAATGGTACTAAATGAAAGAGGAAAAGTTTCTCCTTTTTACTAAATTTTCAATTTTGAACTTTTAGAACTTTGAAATAATAAAATTTAGATGTATGAATCTACAGACTGAGATCCAAAACATTTATGTTTTCCATACTTGACATATTTTGGTCCTGAAGGTTCAAAATAGAACATTTAGTTATAAAAGGAGACAATTTTCCTCTTTCATTTGATACCCATATCTTCATCATTGCACTACCGCAAATATTTATAAAAATATTTTAAATGTGTATGTCCTTAAAATTTTAAAGTCCTTTAAGAAGGTTTTTGGTTCAGAAAATGAAAAACTGACTATGCCAGGATACTATAAATTACCTCTTGTTTCACGTCTATATCAACATTTGGATGGGTTTCGGCAAATAAAAAAAATTGTTTCGCACGGTGTAATAAATGTAAAGTCTGTGTTTTCACTCAGTGTACAATAACTTTCTCATTTTTCTTTAAATTCTATTGATGTTAGGCTTAATATTTGCTCAAATAATATATCTTTCATCTTAGATTTTAAAACTAGAAGAGATAATTCATTTTATCTACATATAAAAAAAACATTCGAAAATTTATGATTTTTTAAATTGGTCGAAAAATTCACTTTTTTACAACTTTCACCGTCAGTAACTTCCCCAAATCTCATCTGATTTCGACAATCTATATATTGCTGGAAAGGCTAAGGTATAATCTCCTGAACGACAGACAGACGTGTTAGTCAGATGATTCGTTTACGAGATATGTGCTCATAACTGAAACAACAGGGGAAAAACTAGTTTTTCGAAAATTTTTCGAAAACGCTTCTTACACAAATTTTTTGATTTTCAGTTTCGTGTTCAGCGGCCCAAAGTTAGTCTATAAAACACTTTTATTTTTAGATGCATTTTTCGTGTCGAGTAATGTAATTAATGAGAATAAATGTAATGAATAACCTCAATGAAACACTTTGAAATACTTATCAATCGAATCTATCACTAAATAGTTGACTTGCAGAAAATGAATCCTTATACAAAAAATTCTTTCAACGTTTTAAATAAATTCAAAAATTGCTGCTACAACAGTACTCAAATCCAGACTACAAATATTCAAAATCCAGAAATCTCATCTTGCATAATAAAATTCCCAATTTTACACCAAAATGTATGAATGTTCTTAATATTTCGTTCTCGAAAGCACAAAAATTTCGCTGTTAAAATTTGTCTGCCATTCACGTTCTCTGCCCCTAAACGCACCTTAACACAATTAGCTATTAACTAATTGTAGATTAGTCCCTAAACGCGACGCCAATACATCACACAACCCTCACACCGCACAACTTTTGTCAGCAGCAGCAGTTGTTAGCCAAGTTTTTATGACCATTTAAACCAATAAAAGTAGCAAAATTCCTTTAAACCGGCAAGAGGGCAACACCGACATGTCTGCCGCAAACAAACATTCCAGCAAACAACACACACACAGCGAGCACCGGCCATGGTGACAACAGCAAAAAAACCGTCGCCGAATGTAATCACAAATCCAAATGCGAGAGGCAGGCGGAAGCGCAAAATATAAACCAGAAGCGGCCATACGGAGCACAGCTGCGCGCCTGGACGTGCTGTCGCGTTGCGCACTGCATAAAACACGCCGTTAGATGAGCAGGTAAACCAACGCATGTCAACAGCAATAACAACAACAATGAAATGGGCAACACCTCGGCCGCCGTTGCCACACCCAAAGCGAGGCGGAAAATGAATACACGGCAACCAAAGTGACATAACAATATGTCCTTTCCACCCAGCGCTGAAATGGGCGAATTGCCAAAAGCGCCAACGACAGACAGGCGGACGGACGGACGGACAGTCAGGTAGACGGCCTGGGCACTGCTGCCGACTAGACGGCGCAAGTGAGCGCCAACCGAAACCCTGCAAATGCCAAAACAAATAACACAAATAACGGCACATAAAAAGCGGAAGTAAAAAGTTTTGGCGGAGACTTCCGCCGCCAACACATAAATCACAGTCGAGATGAATGACTTTGTTCGGGCATTTGGCGCAAATGTGCGGTGCGCACAGCGTCGAGTGGCGGCACGTGGAACGCGTGCAAAGGTTGGCAGCTCCGGGGATTCCCCGGTGTATTGTTGCGGCACAAGCAAACAACAACAACAATAACGCATACGAGCGAGTCGGATGCGCAGGATGTGGACACAGCCTGAGCCGACAAGTGGATACGATTTGGCGTTGAATTCGACACGGGAAGTTTTAGGCATGTTTTGGTGTGGTGTTGCTTGACAGAAGGCAAGGGTTAAGGTCGTAGGACAAAAACAAAATCCACAATAAAACTATCGATGCCATATTAAAATTTAACTTCAGTGAAATTTAGTTCCTGCAAAAGTGGCCACGAACGTTGACAATTTACGTAAAAGTTTTGATATTTTTCAATAATTCTGAGGTTGTCACAGTGGAAAATTAGGTTAGAAAAAAATCAAATACTGCAAATTGAAATTTGTTATTTACGTAATTTAATTTTAAAAACTAAAAGTATTGTTTAGAACAACAAAGTTTTCCGCAAGACATAACACACACGGCCTCTTTTTCTTTACTCCAGAAAGAGTTAACATTCGTTTTACTCGTAAACTCAAACATTCAGTTTTACAAAAAACACCCTGAAACTTTAAACTATTCTTAAGACCTAAACAATTTATTCTTAGAACCAAACTAGTCTCAAGTGTCCACAAAATTGTTAAACAAATTCAAAAATCAACTGATTATTGTTATTGCATTCACTTGGTTGGACAAAGTACAGAAATTTTAAGAAAATCTCTCTTAAATTGAGAAAAGTTTATGAAGTTTTTAGCCAAAGCTACCAAAAGCATTTCGTGCAATTTATTTTGAGTGCAATTTCCTTCGACTGGCTACTTTTTAAAACAATCTCTCACTCACACCTAAGAAGTTTGGTGCTTGCGCAAACATTTGCACATTTCATAAGATTTGCTCGCTTGATTTATGCTGCTGCCGCCAACAAAGTGATCGAGAACAAAATATGACTGAATCTACCGCAGCGCTATGAAACACGCAAAATAGAAGAAGAAGAAGCGAAAATGAGCTCACGAGGGGCACCGTAATGCAACATCATTTCTTCGCGTTTGAGGCATCGCAGCAATTTTGTGCTGCAACGCGCGAAGAAAAATGATTGACATCAGCGCTGGCAAGTTTACTCGGCGCCACTGCCCGACGGTTTGTGTGGCGCCGCACAGCATTCCACATGACTTGTAAAATGTGTGCAACATGCCGAGCGAGCAATGCAGCGCGCAGTGTTGGCGCTGGAAAGTTCAAAAGTTAATTTGAACATTTTCAATTTCGATTTGAAAATGCTAAAGTCGTGTTGGTGTGTGTGAAGTGGGCCGCAGGAGAAAATCGAAAAGTCTTCGTTTACGAAAATTTGAAAGCTGTTTGCAAGCAGCGTGTCAGCGGTTTCTCTCTGTGTGTGTGTGTCTGTGTCCATGATCGATGCATAACCAAAATATGTATGTTTGTTTGTTTGATGCGGCAAAAAGACACAGCAACAACAAACAGCCAAAGCAGCAAACTCTGAATCCCAGCAAAAGACAAAGAGGGAAAGTGGCAGCATTTTCGAACATGGCCCACATGCCATGCCAAATGGATGTATGTATGTGTGTGTGTGTGTGTGTGTGGTTAGGCTGCAGTCACAGTCGCTTTGTGGCATCGCTCTGTCTCTGGCATGCGTGCAGTCTTTCACTCGTATGTGTACTGCACAACGCAGATTATGGCCTCGTCTGTGTTGCCAGCAATCGTATGTCATCATCGCCGCCAATGCCTCGCACCGCCGTCCAAAGAGTGCGTCTCATTTGCTGCCATGTCACTGCTTAGCCTGCAATGGAAAGAGTCACCAACATTGCTCGTGTCCACAAACTGTGCACAAGTATGTCTCTGTGTTGGTGCGCTCGTTCATATTGCCACATTCTGCGTTGTCAAATTGACCCGATTTCTGCATTCCGCTCGGTCACCACACCACAGCCGCACTCACACTTTCAGCTGTTGGCCCTACGAGCGGCTGAAATTCTTACTTGCTGTTGACTTTGCAACCAGCTGCCGATGACCACTTCGTTGGTAACAACAACAACAGCGGCAGCAGCATTTCCAATTGAAAGCGCAGCTAACAAGAAAGCAATTTACTATATGAGCAACTTTAGCTCGTACACGCAGCTCATCGTCGTCATTATCGTCGCTCGCTTTCAAGTGTTGTTGGCGCGCTCATTGTTGCTGAATGCAAATGCTTGTTGCACGTTGACTTTAAGCTGCAATCAATAATGACACGAAACAATATTTTTCACTTGCATTGTCAGCACTGCAAACATTCTTTTCGCTTACTTTTCGTCCTTCCACGTTGTCCTTCGAAGCAATTGTCCTTGATAAACGCTCAACATGCTGCAAATTGATGCTGTTGGAGGGTAGTGTGGGAAAGCATTGAAAGCCTTAACTTAGTGTGGAACTTTTACCCACTAAGGCCACCGCACTTGTCAGACGAACACTGATACATTAAGTGCGTAGCAGCCTTGTCGTCTTCTAAGCATAGACTACAGGCTTTTTTTCTCAGGGTATCTGATAAAATGTTCATGCCGCTTTATCGATGCAGTCTGAGAATTCATCGCTTTAAGTGAAAAAGCCTCTGGATCTGGCTGCCAATGTCGAGATGTCCTGGCATCTTCAGAGCTTCTCTGTATTATCTACAATTTTAAATCTCATTCTATCCATCAATCAAGTTCTAAATGAAACCTTCAGTCATTGAATTGCTTAATACGATTCGGCACTGAGGTTCACAAAAATCATCATCCAGTGGCGCACACAGGATTTCATTGTGCGAGGATTTGAGTACAACTTTTGTGCCGAATGCCATTTTAAACCATTTTTTGTACTAGCATTTTTTGTGTTGGGGGTGGTTTGAACCCCAAACCCCTCCCCCCTCTGTGTACGCCACTGGCTTCATCCTAACCTTATTTCACCTATAGTGGTGCTTTGAGTTGGTCCAGGTTTTGACTTTAGCAGACCTTCGATAGTTTGAACTGATTGATCAAATTTTTGGCTGAAGTCCACAGAAGACTTCTTCGGGCCTATTTTATATGTATTACCAAGAAGACTCAATATGCCAATTATGGCAGAGAGTGAAGGTTGAGCAGAATGATTAGTCGCGCCGAAGAATAAGGTGGCATAAAAAAGTAGTAGACAATGTTAGCCAATTCACCACTCTTTCTTGCCACCTCATCCACGAACCAATTGACAGAGGGCACTCAGCAGAGAGTGACTCAGTTATGCGGTGTGATCTATACCGATTTCTCTTAACTATGTACATGTAGGTATGTTTAAATTCAATATAGCTGCCTCTAGCTACATCTTTGTTCACCAAAATTGGAATGCAACTTATTGTCTGTTGTCTGTGTAGTATCAGCTTAGCTGTTTTCATCACGAGATCTCTGCTCCTTACAATCTAATAATTTAATCCTTTTGTCTTCTGAACCAGCAGCAGTTAGATCTTCATACTTTATTACCTAAAATTTGCAACATTTTTGACTAAGAATATTAACCGTGCGACAAAAATTAAAAAAATTTTCACACCGGAAAAAATCCATATGGGCGTGAAACTAGAGACCAAACGTGAAATTTTGATACGTGATCAGGGAGATTTGGGGATTAAACGTACTTAGGTTAGGTTAGGGTGGCAGCTAGAAGAGCTCACTTAGGCCATAATACGGCCCGTTGCGGTACCACGTGAAGGACGTGGTTAACGTGGTTAAGAAAATTCTATGTAAATTTTCAAGGATATAAAGGACTAAAATTTTCAAAGGACCTTTTTCATAACCTTTTTTTACAAATAGATAAAAAATTAATTTTATTTAAATTCTTGAGCTTTTCCTCTTTCATTTGATATACATATCGCCATATTTTAACGAGGTTAAGTATTTTTATATTTTTTTCTTTTTTATCCCCTTCAAAATTTTGAAGCCATTTTAAAAGGACAAAGGATGTAGAAATGAAAAACTGAGTACGCAGTATTACTATATTTGGTCTGTAGTTTCATGCACATATAGATTTTTCCCGGTTTGAAAAATGCTGTCGCACGGTGTTATGAATTGATACTTAGTGGCACATTTTCATTGGTTTGAGGAAAAGGCAAACTATTTTTACATTTCTTCCAACTGCTGCACTCAATGCCGATTGGACTGTTTCAGCGAATCGTTAATATGCAAAGGCTGCATTTGTCTTTCGCAGAAAACCTCGATTCAAATAAATATTTGCTGTTGCAGGACTTCAACGTAAAACCTTCACTGAATGTTCATCACTCGCCTCGCTGCACGCAGTTCATATCTGCCGCGGCATGTTGAGTGAGTTTATGTGGAACTTCAAGTGTTGGTACTCAATCTGTTTGCTGACTTTACGGCAAGTCGGGCGAGTTCAAAAAAAGTTGCATACCTACAACGTTAATAACGACTTCAGTTGAAAATGGCCCAGACAAATGCAGCTATGTGCACCTCGGTTGCTTCGCAAACAACAACAACCGCAGACCACGTTGTAACTGCATCAGGCAGTTAGCGTAAAGTTTAACACAAAACACAAACAACAACAACAACAGAATACCACAACTCAGCGCCGGTGAAACTGGCAGCAGCGTTAAAGTTCGCCCAGTTTTTGGTGGAAAGTTTGGCTGCAATCAGCGACGCTTGAGCGGCGCGTACGGCACAACATGTTTATGCTGCAAGTAATCGACAGAAGCATCCGCAGGCAGCCACCTGACTGTGCACTAACTCAGACATTCTTACGACTGGCATGCGGCAGCAACCGCTCGCAGCTGGCCGCCACTTCAGTTGGCTGCGCATGGAAGCAAGTAAAGTGAAGTGAATATTGAGAAGAAGATTATTAGTTGGAAATATTGGCGAGTTACTGAAATAAATAAGAGATGTAATCGATTATGGGAATAGATTTTTAACTAGTCTGAAAAATGGATCATTAGATTTCAAAATATGAAAGTTGGAAAAATAGATTTTGTGAGTATTTGAGGGATCCATAAAGTGTAAATGGATTTTCCATAGTATTTCGAGAACTTTCAGCACAGACATGAAAAGCTCGTAAAACCTGCTGTAAGTAGAGTTCTTCTGTCTATTGAATACGGCCCATTGAACTCAAGAAAAAGCAGGTTTTAGTAAACTTAATGCAATTTACCATAAATGGCAAAAATTCTGTGACCCTACATGCGCTAGCTTTAGCTCCTAAAGCCTCTTCAAATCATAAAAACTTTTGGTTATGTCTAATCAACAGACTGTTCTCATATTTTCAATGAAATTTAGTGAACTTTGAACAGAGGTACCACTAATTGTAGTTCAGTAAAATGGATTGGAGTACGAAAAGACATACACATCGAGCTTATGAATTTATTTGTATATAGTTTTAATCGGCCATAGAAACCATTTAATATGTGATTTTGTAGTAACTATGATATGTTATAGTTACTACAAAATGTATACAAAAAGGCAAAGTTTATTTGCATTCACCTTGCCAGAAGAAACATTGACGAGTGTAAAAGGTATCGAAGAAGTAAATTCCGTAGCCATGATTTCAATCACAATTATTTTGAGTACAACTACCTTCTTGTTTTGAATAATCTTATCAAGCATACATAAAGTGATCCAACTGGAAAATGCCTTTCCGAGTTCAAAACTCATTTGACTTTTATAACGAAATAAAATCCCAAAAAAATAACAACAAAATTCAAAACTCGAAATAACAATTTCAAGAATTTCTCTCATTTCGCGCTCATTTCGGACCATTGTGACACCGTAGACTAGATTCCGACTCGATATGCTGGCAATTGTGAATGAAATCTAAACATTTCCATTGTAAGTTCTCAGCAACAGCAACTTTGAGAGGCCATAAAAGCACCACAAACAACAACAACAGCTGCAATGGACACTTTGCGCAGCGGCTTCAAGCCGGCCAAGCACGGCTGCCCTGACGGCGACTTTGACTGCTGCGACCGCGACACGCAGCTTTTGCCGCGCAGCCCACCGCTCTTTCCCCACCGCCCGCCCAGGGCAACGAGCGCCCGTCGATTGACTTACTTGGCGCGACAACGCCGGTTGGCCAGCGCGTCTGCGTCCGGACGCCGCGTGATCCGCTGCAATGAGCGGCAGCTGAGCCGCCTGGTGAACTGGCTGCGTGCGAACAGGGAAGGCGCGCCGGTACCCGAGCTGCGAATTCGCAGCGCCTCCAATCAGACGCCGCCGAACGCAGCCATAGCGGGCGATGGCCCACAAAACGGCAGCGGCTGACAGCCAAATATGAAACATGCAGCAACAACAACGACAGAGTGAACACATTCGCAACAGTCGCACAGCGCAATGGTTGAACAGCGTTGCCAGGCTTCAGCCAAAACCGCAGGCAATGTGCGTGCGCACTGTTTTTGCCGCCGCCGCAAACTAGCCGACGCATGCAAATTTCCGCTGCGGCCGTGACAAAGGCGCCTAAGAAGCCAGCCAGCGCAGCCGTTAACCCTCGCACTCTGCCACTCGCTGCCAGCATTCTGACGCAGTAATCCTTGCGGATTGGCCTGAGCGGCCGGGAACAAATGTTGCGGTTTGCTTTTTGCGCTTTTGGTCTAATTGAAAAATTTTCCTTTGCAATTTCCAGCTCGCAATACCCCACACATTCATAGTTTGTGTGCGTGTGTGTGTGAGTGAGTGAGTGCGTGTGTGGCTGAAAACTGACAAGTGCGGCTTTGAGGCACCAACGCTGACGACCGACTTGGCAAGCATGAAATGAGATAAATGTATGCTTCGGTCTTGAATTACTGCTCGCTGCAAACCTGCAAAGAACATACAAACATTAACTATAAAAAGTAACACAAAAGCAACAACAAAAACTGCAATAAAATAAAACCACAAAACAGAATTTCTAGTTCTTTTCATCTGGCACTCAGTGTTGTTGAGGCGCTGCTCCTTGTTCGCTAACCTGTGTCCTCGAAATATACTCGAACCGCGCCCAAAAACACGATTTTGTACTTTTTCCAGCCGCTGCCGAAACTTTGCGCCGTGCTCTGAGTGGCTCATAAAGTAGGCGAAACTTTGACGCCATTTTCTTTCTAATTCGACAAGAATGTCGCACACAGCAACGAAAAGCAGTTGACGAGCGCAGAGCGGTGGCGTGTTATTCTTTTACATGAACTTCCCGTTATGTGTGTAAGAGTCAGTGGCGGATTCAGGGGGGAGGGGTTTGGGGGTTGAAACCCGCCGAAATATTATAATCGACTTTAAAAGTGCTACAAATTAAAAGGCATTTTATGAATATTAAAGAATTACTTTTTGCAACCCTTCCAAATATTTTTCTGAATCCGCCCCTGGTAAGAATGCAACATTTTCGTCTCCAGGGAATAGTTGCACTTGCAGCGGCGAACTCGTAATGAGCCAAGTCGCAAAGTGCTCTTTGCAGCCGCTTTCCTTTTTCCATTTCAACTTTAGCACGTCTAATGAAGAAGTTTGTAGGTACTCGCTTACCTCTTTCGTTCTAATTATGTTCAAAGTCAAGAAGTTTAGAACTTGGCCAAAAAACCATAATCATAATATTTCAACAATTTCAAAACTAGTGTTGAAGGTTAGAAAGAAGAAGAAGAAGACACCGCTTCAGTAATTAACATAACTTATATTTTTATACAAAAAGTTGGATCGTACGAATTTATAAAACAAGCACTTGGAACAAAGTACACGTAAGTATATATTTTTACAACAGAGACAAAAGTCTTAGGAGAAGGGTGTCAGTACCTTAGAAAGAAAACATGGTGTCTTGCAAGAAAAGAAAGGAAAGGAATAGAACGAAATGATACGCAATGAAGTGAAATGGCATGAAGTGAAATCGAATCAAACTCAAAAAACATTGAAAAGACCAGTTCTCAGGTCGTTACTATTTACTTAAGGGGGGCAATACGTGTAAACGGTATATTTTTGGAATCGCGCATACGCCGGAAAAAATTAATGCAATGTACAATTTTTTTTTCATTCTTTTATTAAAAGGTAGCAGTGCAAGAAAAAACATTTTTTTTTTGCGTGCTCAAAATGGCGGCGTGGTTGGGCCCAAATTATAGTAGAAGTTGTGCCGGCGCCCCACAAATCATCTGAAAAAATATTGCTATTAGTTATTATGAGAAAATATATGTACCTTTTAAAGTAACTAGCAAAAAAAAATATTTTCTCGAAAACACAAAAATACGCTCCAACCGAAAAAAATTACCGTTTTTTCTTAATTTCCCGAAAATTACGCCGCGGATTTCGCCAAAAACAATGAAATTTTTAGTTATTTTAGAAGTTCTATGTTTCAAAAAGTTGCTGCCCAAATTTTAGATCAGTGGGACTAAAACTTCCGTTGTCATGCGGAACGAAATGACCATCAATAAAGCGCTGCTGCAGGGGAACGGGCCATCAGAATTAAAAACCACTTGAGGGGGATATTCTTAAGACCCCCCTGGAGTCTATTTACAAAAAAAAAAATATTCTGAAAATTTTGTCAATTTACACGTATTGACCCCCTTAACGTACTATGTGAAATTGTAGTATGGAGTCGTAGGTAATCCAGGCGAGGTCTTTGACGTTGTGCAGGAATAGTTCAAATCTTCCTAAGCAAAATCGGCTGAGTGTTATTTCAATTGACCCTAGAAACCAAATGCTGACAATTAAAGCAAAGCATTCGGTTTGTTCTTCAAGTAAATTGTTTCATCAGGTAAAAATATGGTTTAACTTGACATCCATTCAGTTTCTGTAACTCTTCCTCTACCCACAGCCTTCATTACCTCTGCAACGCAACGTAAGCATTAAATTCTTGATTAACAACTAATAAATAGTCCATCCGTTTAACACAGCCAATTAGTCACTCATTGCCAATTAATTAACGAACGCCATGACACGCTAACCTAATCCAACCCGTGTTGCTCAAAATTAACTGCAAACTACACTGCCGCTCTGTCAACTAATCCAATTAATTTTCAATTAAAATCTAATAATTCAAAACAAGCGTCACTTCCGTCAAGCGCTGTCAATAAATTGTAATTATTAATTCACCGCCAAATTGCCAGGCGTGCAAATTGCATTGGTAGCGGCCGCAAATCAGGCTTGCGGTATCGCTGCCAGTGCAGCGTGAAATCAAAACTTCATAAGCCTGAAAGTTTACGCGAATGTTGTTGACACGCTGCACAGTGATTCGACTCCATACAACCGCGGGACAAAATTAGAGGGAGTGGTCCGTTCTTCACAAAATTTGGTATACTAGTTAATCATTTTTCTTAAACTTTTGTAGTTTGGCAATGAGACTTAAATTTGCAATTTTCGTCATTTTTGCTGTGCTATAGCAACGAGAGTGTTGGCTAGATTTTTCAGATTTTACATTTAATCGGTAACGTTAACATTGATAACACTGATCAACAGCAAAATGGCTTTTCTGGTTCTGACATCAGTTCTAGGGTAATTAGGGACCGCTGATTTCGAATCCGCAAACCGTTTTGAAAACTTAGTTTCCGTTTTCGCAAAAAATGGGCGTGTCACTTTTTCAGATTTTCCCTGACTTTTTTCACGTTTGGGATTGTAATTTCAAAACCAATAAACCGGTTGACATGATTTTCACTTTGTGGCATTTACAACACCTCACGGCTTCTTTTCCAATGTAATTTATTTGTATAAGTTTTAAAAATCCGCGGCAATTGGACCTCAAAGTCGGAAAATATGGAATTTTAAGGCGTTTTCTTTGATGTTAAAAAACAAACACATTTTTCGTAAATCAACTATCGAGTTATGTATAACACGAAAGCGGAAACATGAAATTATACAACACAGCCAAATTTTTTGGCGTGAGTCCCATTCTCATCGAAATAATAGCAAAAATGTACCATAGTCATTTTCAAAATTTTTGATACTATTTCCTTAAAAAATTAAGGGCCTCAAAATATGCTCTTTTATATATTCCATTCACTGTCTGGAATACAAGCGAAAAACGACAAAATTTTGAATTGCTTCAAACAAAACAAAATTAAAAACTTTGCATATTTTGAGGCTCTTACTTTTTAAAGGAAAAAACTGAAATCTGTTGAAAACGACTTTGGTACATTTTTGCTATTATTTCGATGAGAATGGGACTCACGCCAAAAAATGTGGCTGTGTTGCATTACTTGATGTTTCCGCTTTCTTGTTATACATAACTCGATAATTGATTTACGAAAAATGTGTTTGTTTTTTAACATCAAAGAAAACGCCTTCAAATTCCATATTTTCCGACTTTGAGGTCCAATTGCCGCGGAATTTTAAAACCTATAAAAATAAATTGCATCGGAAAAGAAACCGTGCGGTGTTGATAATGCAACGAGGTGAAAATGATGTCAACCGGTTTATTGGTCTAGAAATTACAATCCCAAACGTGAAAAAAGTCAGGGAAAATCCGAAAAAGTGACACGCCCATTTTTTGCGAAAACGGAAACTAAGTTTTCAAAACGGTTTGCGGATTCGAAATCAGCGGTACATAATTACCTTAGAACTGATGTCAAACCCAGAAAAGCAGACCAAAAGTCGAAATTTGTTGCCCTGTGTAATTAACAAAGAGTAACAGAAATTGTCTTAGGATCCCGTAGTTTTGCAATAAAAACGATAATAATAGACGTATGTTTTGCTTTTTTGCAGTTTTCTCAATTTTTCATGCCGATTGCATACTTTTAGGCATAAATAAAATAAATTTTGTCGAAAAATACGTGTTTAGACCACTTTTCAAATTGAATTATTTTCTGAGATCGGAAGATATCGGAGGATGTAATTACATTATCCGACAACGAAAGAATGCTTCTTAAAATGAAAAAAATCCAAGAAACATACATTCACATACTTTTTAGATATTTTCCTCTAGGTTTTGCCAATTTTGAGATTTTTAATTTAGAAAAATATTTTGAATTAAAAGTGATGTAAAAGCCTCAGCTTTGCAAATTTTGAGAAAACATTAAAAGCGAAAATGCCCACATCATTTCTTAATCTATACTGAATGTTTTAGCAACTTCTTGGTAACCATGTATTTTTACAATTTTTTTACTCAATAGACTAAAAAACAGAAGATATGTGTTTACATATTTTTGTGAAAAAAGTTTCAACTTTGAGCCGCCTTTGCACACACACTAATTAATTTTTTGCACAGATTTTTTGGGGTTTTCTTAGTTGGAGTTTTACCTTTCAAATGACATCAGAATTGTTAAATTCTGCGACTATAAATTTTTTTGAATTTTGTCTATGGAACGAATCACTGTGTGTCGAACAAGTTTGTCATTGCAGCGCTTCTCATTCATAATTTAAGTTTGTGTTGAAAACAAAAATTGCCACCAGCAGCGGCCCTGCCCACTTTACACGCCTGATTCCGATTTCGGCTGCCTGATTGAAATTGCTGCCAAACCTGCAATCAACACCTGCCAAGCGCCAATGCCGCACGCCCACCGCTTGCGCCAACATCCTGGCGCTGTTCCACATTGCAGCCGCCCGCCTCGCTCGCAGGCACTTTTGCAATTTGCCGAAACAAGCAGCAAATTTTGTGTAAGCACCACAACAGCCACGACGTTGCGGCCAAAGCCAAAGTGAAAGTTTTTTTCGGCATTTCCGCTCGAAGCCAACCGGCTGCGACTGTGCGCAAAGTGTGTGCGCGCGTTTGTATGCGTTCTATCATGTTTGAACACACATACACACACACAGAGAATCTCGATATGGCGTTGAGTTTAGCAATGTGTGTGCGCTCATCATGTTCGCTTGAGCCTTTTTTTTTAATTTTAGGCCAAAATTCAAGTTTTCCAACAAAACTATCCTGCACAGACACAACTTGACGCACACACATACACACAGGTCGGCGCCTGCTTTGCGTATCGCATTGCGCTCCATTGCAGTTGAGTGCAGCGGCTTTCGTGTGCGCCGCTGTTGTGTGGGCTTTCGCTTGCAGTGAGTTGCCGAAAGTTGATTGTTTTTAAGAGGTTTTGCACATTTTAAGGCGATTTAGTTGCTTTGCAATTTATTATAGAGTGCACACATTGCGTGCGCAGTTTCGACTTGTTTCTGAAGTGGAGTGGTGGAGTGCTTTCAATGGACGAAATATATTAGCAGGTGACTGCTGACGTGGCGAAACGCGCTACAAAAACAATAAACTATTCTTAATTGAAAAACCGTACAGCGTACGGCGAGTGGGCGGTGTTGGTGTAGTTTTTTTAAGTATCTAAATAAAACTACAAAAATTAAATTGTCTATAGACACGAAAGTCCAGAAAGTCTTGATTGCTTCTATTCTTCTAAGCATGGAAATCGGGTAAATGTTCAATTTGTAAGAAAGACTTATTTTTAAAGCAAACAAAGAGTACTTTAACATATGAAGAAAACAATAATCTACTTAGAGAATAAAACTACAGTTTTTGAGTTGCAAATGTGAAAATTTCGTGCAACACTTCGAGTTGCATTGTATTTGAATTATTTTTCTCCTATAAAAATTATTAAAAAATTATTCAAAATGCTGCTCTCTTCATTACAAAATAATTTATTTATTACAGCAAACTTCACTTTACTTATGCAACAATTCGGTCGCACTCAAAGTGATTGCCTGGACTGCAATTTCCGCGCGGGCGTCGCTTTCGCTGAATTGCTTCACAGGAACGCAGTGGGCCGCTGCGTTGTGTTGCAGCCACTTTTCAATTCTTCATTGAAATATTAACCAGTTTTATGAGGGAGCCGCCTTGTTCTTATTTTCTCCCTTCAACTATTGTATTTTTATCATTTTGTAATTGTTTTCTTGCTTTTTGCACTCCCCGAGCTGCCGGATGAAAGCAAAATTGCTGCTGTATCAACACAAAAGGACGAGGACCAAGCAGTGCCGCTGCTCTGCGAATGCAATAAAAACTTGAATTTCCCACTTCCGCACGCCCGCACGTCTGCATAGACTGCTCGCACCGCCTTCGTGCAACTGCACGTTGCATGCAACGGCATTGGCAGTGCCAATAAAATTGGCAAAACTTTGCTGCGGTCGTGCCGCACGCACGCCGCACAAGTGCCCACATAAAGTGCTCTTAATCTGCCGACGTGTTCAATTTATTTCCTATTTGTCATTTTGCCATTTTGAAATCACGCATTGAAAATTGGAAAACAATTTCGCAACAGCTGCAACATCAAAAGTACCAACATTAGTAGCGTCGACAACAGCGACAGCGTTCCATGTCGTCCGCCGGCGCAGTACAGGGCCGCACTGTGGCAATTACATTCACATCGCAATTTCGATTGCCTGCGTGCCTGCGCCGCAGACATGCCCCAAGGAGTGTGGCAAGCATTTACATAAATTTCAGCCATGGAGCGCGTTGCATGGAGACAAACAGACAAATTGGGTTATGCCAAGCGTTCTAAGCAAAAGTTAAACGCTTCAAATATTTGTCTACTTTCTTCTTCTTGCACACTGATGATGCCAAATAGTCGTGGCTGCTCGAATCCATCACAAATGGGCACATCTCGTGCGTCTCGCTTTTGGTTCAGTCAAGAATTTTGATTTCCCTGCGGTTTTTCGATTTTGCTTGCACAAATTCAACAACAAAACTTTCAAAAGCAACAAATCAAACATCGCAACACAACTTTTTCTGTGCTGTTCTGCTTGTTTTGTTGTGGAAGGTCACCATTGCTGGCTGCATTTCCTGTAACTTTTCTGTTTCATTAATTTGATTTGGTGCAAGCAAATTTGATGGGCAGTCGGCTATTGGAAACCCACTTGTATAAGCATTAATTTTCCGCAAAAGTTTGCAAATTATATATTCAAAATGTGCTCTTTTTACTTCCTTGACCAACACTCAGGGGATGCGCCGCAAACATTGCGTTGGTTCACGATGGGCAAAGACGGGTGGAAGATGAACTCTGAGGAGAAAATGAAAGAAGCAATTTATGAAGCACTGTGTTAGTGTTTTAAGGTGGCGCCGCCTTCTGTTTGAGGACTAACAGGCAGTTGAATGATTTTTACAAATTCAAGGCCACCATTCAACCTTCGGATGTTTGAAACTGTCAAAGAGTTCCACTAAAAATGAGTCACATTTCAGGCCGCTGGTTTTTTTGATTTCAAAGTGTCAAACGGGTGAAAAATTTTGAGTAGACTACTTTTTTCAAAGCCATAATTGAACTACGACTTTATTAGGATTCCCGAGGGATATCGACAATTTTGAATAAATTTTTTGAAAAATTAGAAGGATCTTTTACAAGATGAGCCAAATTTCGAGTATCTATTCTTTCAGCTTTAGGAATTACAGACAGTTTGCACTTCGAGGTAATCGGATTATCTTTAACATTTCAGTTTTGATTATCTTTTAAAGTCCTTTTTTAATATTTCGGGTTGCAAAGCTTTCAGCTTTACGAATTACAGACAGTTGAATGATTTTGAAAAGATGGCTTTCCAGAAAGTCGCTTTTCAACTTCAAGTTAATCGGATTCCCCGTGGGATATCTAAGACTTTTGACTAGTTTTTGAACAGCTAAAAAGTTCTGATATACACTCAATGAAAATATTTCAAGTCTCTAGCAATTTTTAAAAAGCTGGTAAGTTTGTTAACAAGATAAGCTATTCTTGAGGTCACCTAAACGAGTGTAGAGGATATACAGTTTTATGGTGATTCCGAACGAAGAGTTGGAAGTTTTTTGTAAGCAATTACTTTACTCGCACCTAATCCAACTCAATTAAATTGAAACTTTCAGGCTTGCTAACTTAATTTTGTATATGTCGATGTGGAAACAAAAAAAAACTCTAGGAATTTTTTTGAAGTTTTTCCGCTCGCAATTTCTACGCTTTTCAGAATCAGTGAGGCTCATACTGTCATGGCATATATAGTCCAGTCGTAAAGGTTAGGTAGGTTGCAGTGGCTGCCTCTGTACGAGCCACACATAGACCTCTAATTCTCATCTACTTCATGTGGATAGCTTTAGAAGTAGACGAGTGTTTCATCAGCCCGAGCTGGGAATCGAACGTATGGCCTCTGGTATGAGAAGCCAGCGCGCTGCCCGCTGGACTATCGAGACCGGCGTCGTAAAGGTTAACCAGTTTAGTTTTCTTCCAGTCGACATTGTGAAACTTTAACAAAATTGATTGAGTGAATCCCTCAACCAGGCATAGTGAAGTCTTGAAGTTATTTACACCACTGACCCATTTCTAATCGAACGTTATACCTTCAAAACTTGTTTTTGTGCTAAACGTATTCTGGTTGTTGAATTTAATATCGAAATGTAAGCAAATGGCGTAACAAACTTTTTTATTTTTCATCCCAAGTATTCATTTTATTTTCACTCAGTATTCATATTCATCCATCTCACTTGCAAACGAATTTTCAAATTCCTTGTTAATTCGCAAGCAAGTAATACGCTTTCGACATTATCTGCAAATATTGAATTCAATATTATTTCTACCGCTTGCGTCTCTTGCAGTGTTTGCTACTTTTTCTCTCGTGGCGAATTCTTATCATTGGTTTTTATTTTCGTGCAAATTTAATTACTTCAATTTCCCGCATTTGTATTTATGTATTTATGCATGTTGCCGATGATGACTACGCGCACAATTGTATCCGACGATAATCTCTTAATGCAGAAGAAAATGGAAAATGTGTAACAAGGCAAAAACGTATAAATAATCAAATTCCATGGTAGAAGGAAATTGCATTGCATCGCACGCTGCGTGTGTGCGGGCTTAAATATTTGTGTATCTAGCGGCAGGTTTGCCCATCTGTCTGTCTGTCGCTCTGGCTATTTGTGTGTGTTTTTACATATCTATGTGTGTGTGTGTGTGTCTGCAGCTGCCAGCACCTGAGCATTTGTGTAGTCGCACACAACACAGCTGCAGCTTCGACTGTCGACTGCGCTGGCGTTTTTCTTATTGATTTCACATCAATTTGCATAATGTGCACCAAACCTGCGCCAACGCTACTCGCACTGCGCGCCGAATGCCGTTACTGTTACCATTACCGTTACAGTTAACGTCGCCGAGGCATTGGCAAGGCAGCCACCCCCCTCCCGTTCACTCCACGCAAGCCTGTCGACAGTATGTCAATCTTGTACATTTCTTGCCAACGATCAATACAATACAGGCAATACTGCACCTGTGTGTGTGTGTGTGTGTGTGAATGGCTGAATGCGAGTGTATGGCGCTTGAGGTGAGAAGCTATCAAAATGTTCATTTCGTTTGCATTTACGTTTGAATTTTATACCCAAAGAAATTCAATAAAATTTATCTAGGCACACAACATCTTCACTGATGAGTGTTTTACATAAATATGCCTCGCAACAAATCTATTGTAGCATTTGTGTGCACATACGCACCTACGAGTACGATTACTTATCGATTGTTTGCATATTTTTGTGGCAAATATTTTGCTTCTGATATTACGCTTTCCATTTGTGTGTGTGTGCGTGAGTTGCTGTAGTCGTCGGCGCGGGCCATAAATATTTAAACTTGGGCCATTGTGGCCCTTGATGTGTATTTTATGTGTATTGAGACTAGTAAAATAAAGTAAATTTCCCAGAAATAAACCCACTTCCCCTCTACACGAGTGTGTTTGTTTCTGTAATGTTCACGAATGGCAAATGGCATTTCAAGAAGTCACTTTGTTCATTTCGCCACAAAAAGATTGGACTTGTGCTGGTCGCCATTTCAAATGGAATAATTTTCACAAACAATTAGAATTTTTTATTGAATGCCCAATAATAGCAAAATGGCAAAGTTGTGGTTTGTCTGTCATTTTAGGTGCTCTGGACAGAATATGAAATTGTTTTTGTTGCTATTTGTACGATGTGAACGTTCAACAATAACGTCGCTTTGTTCACAATGCTCGAAGTTAAATATTCTTCTCGTCGAAAACAAACTCAAACCACAAATCATAAAAATTCAAGACAAGATAATTGAAACTGCCACTAAAGTTGTGTGCATGCATGAATAAATAATTGAACTCTTCTTACTGTTTGCTGGCCACATTACTAATTTAAATAAACTCTCAAAACTCGATCTGTAGGATCTTTTTTAATTAAAAAAAAACACTCCAGCTAACTTAGATTCAGAATCTCTGGGAACCTAAATAAATTGCAACCTCTTTCTCGCCTAATCTCACTTCCAATTTTGTTCCTACTTCTACTTCTATTCCTACTCCTACTCCTACTCCTACTCCTACTCCTACTCCTACTCCTACTCCTACTCCTACTCCTACTCCTACTCCTACTCCTACTCCTACTCCTACTCCTACTCCTACTCCTACTCCTACTCCTACTCCTACTCCTACTCCTACTCCTACTCCTACTCCTACTCCTACTCCTACTCCTACTCCTACTCCTACTCCTACTCCTACTCCTACTCCTACTCCTACTCCTACTCCTACTCCTACTCCTACTCCTACTCCTACTCCTACTCCTACTCCTACTCCTACTCCTACTCCTACTCCTACTCCTACTCCTACTCCTACTCCTACTCCTACTCCTACTCCTACTCCTACTCCTACTCCTACTCCTACTCCTACTTCTCCCCATAATTTATCCTTAAACCGTATAAAGTAGTCTTGGATTCCATAGAAAACTTACCTCTTAAGAATATGGATGAATAAACTTTGCGAAAAGGAACGATTAGGTTACTAGTAGAATCCAAGGCCCTATCTATATTACAATCAGACTGAGGAAAATAGTTTCCTAAACATAGGCCGCTAGCCCCAATGAGTCATTCTGCATCGGTAGCAGTTGCCTCCTTGGTCTGAAAGTAAGTACTTCAGCTCTTCTTCTACTTCTTTCGCATCGCATACATTTTAATGATACAACAATAATTCGCTTTTTATTTTTGTAAACACTTCTATTAAAATCAAAAGTGTTTTCATTTCTTTCGCTTTTCCTTGGCCCCTTTCTTGATTACAAGAAATTATGGTAAATTGCAAATAAAAGCAAAGTGAAACCGAACCGCTGTCTGTCCTTTGGTCATGTTGCGGCCCATGCAACACGGTTACACCATCTAAACAAACAAACAAACAAACAAATAACCAAACGAGGAAACGTATAAAATTTTATTTTTATTGGACGCCCGGGCGGCGCTGATTCTCGGCAATAATTCATGCCTGAAATTTCGACTAATGATCTCATTATCCTTAATAGACGCGCAGAAGGGTTTTTAATGTCCCATCATAACGGCGTACATCCGGCGAATGCCGTTTTCGTTTCATTTTCACGTGCGTTAACCCGGCGTTGGTGTGGTGGAATAAAATTACGTTATTGGTGTGGTGGGGTTATGACATACCCCAAGACTTGATATGGTAGCAACCTCACGAAACAACACAAATATAAAATATAGCAATTATAGATAATTCGTCATTTACTTTTACGCAAGAAAATACAAAAGCACTTCATGTGCAAGCAATTTGTAAAAGAAAATACCAAATGTAACAAAAATAAACGAAAAATACCGATATTTTCAAGTTGACTTCATATAATGGGGTTTAAAAAAATTTCTGTATATAATTTTCCAAAAACATAGTCTGTTTTAAAAATGAAATACATATAGTTATTTGACATTAAATTTTTGATAGCTACCCTGAAAGAGGAGCGAATTACAGGGTCTCAAAATTAGCGCATTTTTCCCAAGTCGTATAAGGTTTTTGCTCTCGGACAAACCGAACATCGAGTGCTGTACTGGCGACGTAATAAGGCTTCGCCTTATTTTAAGGATTTACAGAATCATGATATTTTTGTGTATTAATGATATTTTTTGGAATATATGATACGATGAAAACGATTGTCGTATGTGCTATTGAATTCAATGGAACATACGACATTCGTTTTCTACGGCGACGAAATGAGAATACTGAACTGGGACCTTTTCTTGCACGTAGCAGTTGGGCAGTTGGTATTTGCCTGTTATTTTTTCGTACGGTGAATTTTTTAATAAATCGATGACTACTAGACCATCGAAAATAACAATTTGAATTCAAAATCATTTACACAAAAAGTTACGTTATTGGTGTGGTGGGGTATGTCATACCCCAATGAACTTTAGCTTGATGTGACTCAAATATGGTCACACTTAATTTGTTTTTGGATAGCAAATGTGTATGGTTGGACTGTTATAAACAGCTACTAGAAGCAATAGTGCCCACATAAAACTGACAACCGTATTATTTACAGAAATACAACCGCTGGGGTATGGTATATCCCACCACACCAACGCCGGGTTAACGGAAATGTCGGCCGCCCCTGCCGCGCGCACTTTCGCTTTCGCGTTCGAGCTGCTTAAATGCATATTTACAAGTGGCGCATTTTTATTTTCCCAGACTCAGTTTGTAAATTAGAAGAAATTAGCGTGACGGCACTGCAGCGCAGCTGACGGCGGTGCTGGCGTTGGCGCAGCCCGCGGCCACCGGAAGTCCTTTTCATCGCTTGCGTGCCGCCCGTCAACGGCGCGGCGCCTGCTGTGCGGCGAGCGGCCGCCCAAATCGCAGCTGTGCGAGTAGCCATAGCGCCCAACTGGACTGGTTTATGCGCCGGCAATCGGCGCGAATTTATTTGTGCTCTTGCGCTTTTATTTATAATTTTCTTGTTAATTAAAACACGCCATGAGGCGACAGCGCTGAGCAGCGGGGGAACACAAACGGCCAGCGGAGAATCGGAAGTTGTAGCCAAGCGAAAGTTTTATGGAAAGTTTTAACAGGATCAGAAATTAATTATGTACGACGCGCATCAGCAACACACGCTCCGCGGGGCTCACCTTTAAGCCAATTGCAGGAATATCAAAGGAAATGCCGAGCGCCTAAGCACATTTTTCACAGTAATGCCAAATCGATGGCAATCGAGACGAAACACTGTGAACGGCTTCTTAGCGGAAATTATTTCGTAAAGTGTAATTAATGTTGCGATTCTCAACTGAATAAAACATCAAATTTGGTACTGTCGACAGACGAACAGCTTTGCGTGCTGTAGAACTTTGCAGAAATAAGGGAAAAGCAAGTTGAAGTCGTGACTTAGGCAGTCTGAAACTTGGCCGCATTTTTCTGTTGACTTGTAATTAGTTCATTTTTACTTGACTCCCGCACACAGCGTGTTTATAAAACATACTAAAGGAGGCAGCAAGTGCGGGGAGCAAATTCTTAAAAATCGTTTTAATTCTTTAAGGCACAGCAGTTAAGAGATTTAATAAACATATTTCAAAACTACTCGTACCGGTGAACCGAAAGAGACTTTGAAGCCAGAAATGAAGTCTTTAGTAAACTTTGCCAAATCGAGTGAAAAAGCTAATGAACTGTCAAAAAATCGTTATAAACTTCCATTCACATGAATCAGTGACAGACTTGTCAGTGTCAGACTTTACAGACCCACAATGTGGATGACTGAAGGCAGCGTTATTGAGTTCTGTTTGCTCCACTCCTTTCGTTCTCTATGCTTTCTTTCAATTTGTTTCCTTTTTCTACGCTTTCCTTCAATTTGCCTTCTTTCTGTTTACCTTCGTTTTATTTGCTTTGTTTCTATTCACTTGTCTTCCAACAGCAAATATCAAAATTTCGAGTTTCTTCCGAATTCACTGAACTACTAACAGCGGATTCACAGACATACTCAGCCTTTGCAGTTTTCCAGCTGAGCAGCTGCCAGTCCGTAAATTTCAAAAGCACCTTCAATAAACGCCATCAACAGATAAATATTTCGATCTCACTTTCAACAAGTGTACAACAAAAATCATAAATTTTCCGCAAATGCAGCTCACGTGACCCACTTTTGTGCCGCTCAGCCATTATTCTCTGCACAAACACTTGAGACATGCACACACACACACACACACGGAAGTCGCTTGTGAGATGCAAAGCCGAATGCCAAACACACTCACCCACACACACACACACGCACAAAGCGGCACAAAATTTCGATATCGAGCGGATATGTTTTCCGCCGCCATTTGTTGCCGGCACATAGAATGCGTCGATTTGTGTACTTGTGAAAATCAATCAATTGAGCGGCAGAATTCGCATGTAAAGCGCAAAGAAATTATACACTTCAGCACACATGCACAACACACACACACAAACAAACACATTAGCGGAATGCAAATTCCAATCGTTTTAAGTGCTAAGTACATGGCCCAAATAAATAGTTGCACAAACGCTTTGCCGACGCACTGACTGACGGTGCGCCGGCCAGCAGGCGCAGCAATTTACTCGCTCCCAGCAGTGCTGTTACAACACTTTGGCGGCGATATTACATAAAGAATACAAAATTGTATTGTGCCGCACACAAAAACGCTCGACAACAGCAGTCAATGCTTGAAAAATGCTCCAGGCATATTCCCCGACGTGCACTGACTGCCTAAGCAACCGCCTCACAAAGCAACAACAACGCACTTTACCTTTTCTTGCGGGCCGCGCTCGACTGCTCGGCTTTGCACTCTAACTATTCATGGCGATGCCGCTTCGCTTGCAACTATTGCGAGATCATATTACGCATAGTGAATCCTGCGCAGCAACGTCCTTCAGCTGCTTCTTCTTTCAGCTGTGTGCTGCTATCACATTGAGGGGTTTTACTGTCAGGAAAACAAAAAACCATGTTCTCCTTTACTAAAAAAGGCCCAAGCACAAAAACTCCACACTGGAGTGCAATCATATTTATGACTTGCGAAATTTGAATGTGGATGTATTTGTGTAAAACATATCAATAGTATTTGTTAGACACTTATGTGAGAAAGAAAATGGCGGCGTAGGTTGTTGCTGCAGAGTTAAATCTAATAAAAACTTAAATCGAAAATGTAGGCACTGAATATTTTAAACCCAATCTTTTTTTTTGTAAACCAGGTTAGTTAAGGTTTCATGTATACTTCTGACTACTTGGCTATTTAAATGTAGAAAAGGTGTTCGAAGCGAAAGTCAAACGAAGAAGATGTATAGGAAGACGGTACGAGCATCTCTGCTGGGTGATCAAGTTGGGGGAGCACTGACAAGTGAGACTGCGGGACTGAAGAACACGCGCGTAAAGCAAAGGTGCCTTGAGCGGCGTATTACTCCAGGCCGAAACCTGGTAATGGTTTATTATGGCCATTATTTGTATTTTATTTTATTTTATTTTTTTTAATTTTATGTTATTTTATTTTATTTAATTTAATTTTATTTTATTTTATTTTACTTTACTTTATTGTATTTTATTTTTTTAATTTTATTTTATTATATGTCATTTTATTTTATTTTATTTTATTTTATTTCATTTTATTTTATGTGATTTTTTTTATTTTATGCTATTTTATTTTATTTTATTTTGTTTTATTTTACTTTATTGTATTTTATTTTTTTAATTTTATTATTTATTATATATTATTATTATTATTTTTATTATATGTTATTTTATTTTATTTTATTTCATTTTATTTTATTTTATTTTTTTTATTTTATGCTATTTTATTTTATTTTATTTGATATTATTTTATTTTATTTTATTTTATTTTATTTGATTTGATTTTATTTTTTTTATTTTATTTTTATTTTATTTTGTTATTTTATTTTATTTTATTTTATTTTATTTTATTTTATTTTATTTTATTTTATTTTATTTTATTTTATTTTATTTTATTTTATGGATGGAACAATATTGGAGTTGCAACGCTATTGAACCATTAATACGCAACAATACATTGAGAAGCGCATTCCTAGTCTCCAACCCAACTTTTTGATTGAGAATACAACATGTAAATGATTGATGATAATGACACTTTATTTTCTAATACAATGGTCCCGACTTAACTTAAAGGGTCAAAGAGCTGCAGACTGGGACTGGCAACTTCAACAGCGAATTGTTTTACTCATAGAAATTTACTTTCACTAAGTGGGCAGCTACTGCATGAAAAAATATTTTTTCTGTTTTTCTTGTGAAGCACCTTCAGACTCACGGACCAACGTACTGAGTTATTATGTTCCTTACATACAAAACCTATATTTTTAATTTGATATTGTAGCGAAAATATTGATTACAAACGATGAATGATGTATGAAGTAATTTACTCGCCGTATCCTTTCAACAGAACAATATGACGGACGTTGCATAGAAAGCATGGCACAATTCAATGATTTGTTACAACTAACTAACAGTTCTGCTAGTGATTAATTCACTTCTTCCTCATATCGCTTTACAAGTTCGAGAGGAGACTGAGTTAATGTTATTGATTTACGGCGCATAAAAAATATGAAAGGAAGTACAGCCCAATATTTCAATGTGCTCTAAGTTGGGTATTATTAATCATAAAAGATATAATCACAGACACGTCTTCATATTTCTTCATAAATTGAAGCAAAAATGAGAATTATTTTGTCCAAGACTTTTGCTTTTACAAATCGTTATCTGATTCATTGAATTGCAGACCACACTCTCAATCACTTTTTTTGTGATTAGTTACTATGCTGGACACAACCAAAATTGTCATGTTAGATATGAAGCAACGATTTCCTAGAATTTTGTTATGTTTCTAAATTTAATTTGAAAACCCACCAAGTTTGAAAATTGGAAATTTCTCTCTTTTTGTCATATAATAAAAAGGTCGTCATTCTACCTGGTTCACTTGAATAATAGTGCATTATTAGTAGTCATGGAATGAAGTTAAGAATGAACTTTTAATTATAAAATTTCGGACTCACTTAACCCATTAACAGGCTACAATCTGCTTCAACATCTCTTTCGAGGAACCTCTGCGCCTTCGCTAGTTCGTCTCACCAACGAATGGCAGAGCTATATTTATTTAATCCTTTCAGACGCAGCCGACTGGTACGTTGTCAACCTCCAACCGCATCAAACACAGTTCTCATCAGTCATTATCCTTTCAAACGAAACCTGTGATGGGTGTTAAACATTCGCATAAATTAACCAACTCCGCTATGAACATTTAAACTAAAAAACTTTTATTTAAATTTTTATTTTTTATTTTAAGCTCGAATCGATAATGTGCGCAGTTCAAATTTAAATTATTTAGCCATACTCAAGTTTAAATTATTCCAAGCAAATTCAACAAGTCTGAAACTTTAACCAAATGTAAAAGTTATTTATAATAAATTCGGGTGTGAAAAATGCAAAACATGAAATTAGATGAAGTGGGCATACACACCTAAACACCAAAATCCAACAGCCATACAAATGGCATGCCTACATTACGGCACTGTTGGTTCAAAAAAAGTTTCGCTTTAGTACACACACACACACACATCCGAACACACGCACACATAAATCACACACTAACGTCTTGCAAAAATGTTCAGCCATTATTCGTAGCGCTTCCAAGCGCTGCTCGACCGCAACATGCTCCCAGCACGCTGTCGGTCTGTCTGTCTGTCTGTCCGGCCAGCTTGCTGTATATTTGCATACATATGTATAATACATGTTGATTTAAGTGTGTATGTGTGATGTTCGCATGTGCACACCAAATCAAATATTCCATTTTTTGCTGGCGCTGCTCTGCATTGCGGCTGGTTTGCAGCGGAATGTGCACTCCATATTGAAATTCCTGCCGGCCACTTATCAAAATGTCCAAACAAAAACTTTCACATGCCAGCTTGTACAATTCTTCTAATTAATTTAGCACCAAATGCACAGTGGAATTGTTTGGCCCTAATGTAAACTGATGGCAAATCTTTGCGAAATAAACCATTACATTCCCAGCGACGACTTGCCTCGTTGGCTCTGCCCACAACTGGAGGCAGCCGAGAGAGGAGAATGTGTTGCTTACATGTTACAAAGTGTAACATGAAATCGACCGAAAATGTTTTGGGCATTCACAGTGAACAATGAAATAATCCCATTGTGAAGACTTGAGATGTAATGGTCAGAGTAACCATATGGTATCGTTAAGGACCAAATGTCCTATTTTCATTAAGAGTTGAATAAACTTATGTTTGGACAGAATGTGCTCATTATTTACACTTTAAATTGAGACTTTATGCTTTTAAAGCATACTTTACTGACTTTATGTGAAAATTTGCAATTCTTGCTGTATCCTTTTTTCTCATAGTTATAGATACATATTTGAATAATTATGCTATTTTTTCTATAACATTTGAAAAGCTTTTTCTGTTCTTCACAGTTTTGGCTTGTATGAAAAAATAAACATTTTATTTAAATAAATTCAACTAACATATGTGCCCTACTTCCTGGTTTGCATTTGATAGCGACTTCGTAATAAATTAAGAAAAAAGATAACTAACGCACAATTTTCTTCAATCACTACCTTCATAAGCAAATGGCAATGGACTTTCGTTCCCAACCCTTGTCCTCTCAACTGATTTTTTTACGGTGGTAACCCCAGTAATGGTGCCGACTGAAAACAAAATCTTGAATAAAACTGAAGTCGTCTAAATTTGTATGTGAATCTTTACATAAAAAGAACTTGAACCAAAGACAATGAGCAGAAATTTATCTACTTTGGGCTTAACCCAAATGGCTTAATTTGCAGAACTTCGTTTATAGAACTTTATCAAGAAATTGTTTCGTTATTGTAAGGAATATTCTAAGAAAATCCGGGTTCATGGGACCGAAACCCTTCTTAAGAACCTCCTAAAGACCGAAAGGTCCCACGCCAAAAACCTCTACGATCTCTTCCTCCTGCTGTCCGTCAAAGCTTTATGTCAAAAACAAAATATATAAAAAAGATTTATAAATGCAGAAAACCCATATAAGTCTAATGGATGGACTCATCATTTATATAAACAATTTCAAAAACAAACAATTCCACATATGCAAAACGATTTCATTGGAATGAATTAAATCGAAGTTGTATGCAATAACTTTAACCCTATTAGTTTATAAATTTGGTAGGGTTTTGTATTACTTTTGTTTCATTAAAGCTGATATTAGTCTCAAATTTTATCTAATTAAAAATGCTTACTGAACCGATCTACTGAAATGGCATTCAGTTGTTAAAGTAAAGTAATAAAGTAAAAGTTGTTACGTTTAAACAGAACAAAACATTTCTGGAATAAGCAAATGAAAATCGTTCAACGTTAATTGCTGCGTTTCTTCTTCTTGATCATTGTCCTATTCACAAGTATGATCGACATACTTCATTTAAAAACCAGACTTGTATGTAAAACCAGCAATTAAGCACTCACCGCATTCTCTCCACTCAATCAAATGCTTCGCTGCTCATATATAAAAATTTTTAGCTTTCCATGCTTTTCATACTTTCTTACTTATTATTTAATTTTTCCATGCGTCCTTCCTTCCTCCACGTTACTTCCACTTTACTTCGCATGCATTGTGCCATGAAATTTTTTATTGCACAATTCGCCAACAATGCTCCACCATGCACCGTTGCCGAATTAAAATTCCAACTCGCCCAATGTTTCCCTTCAAGTTCACGCGCCGGCGACGAGCTGCACAAGCGGTCGCATGAATAATCTTTGAGCGATGAAGTCTGCATTTGTGTGTTCGCACAATTTCAACGAAATAGCGCAAATGCAAATATTTAACTCGACAGCAGAAGTTTTGCAAGTAAAAAATCAAATACTCTGACGCGAACACTTTGCTCGCTTTTAATTGCATCAATTGTTCGCTCGAATTGTGGCCAACTAACAACAACCACAACAACAACAACAAGAATGCACTTGAAAAATGTAAAAGCAATTCCGAATGCAAATGGCGTATTTTTACTTATTATGTTTTGCAAAAAAAAAATACAAATTTTTCGACAGTCTTCTTAAGCGCATTTTTTGCATTTCGCCGAAAGTTCGCCACGGCAGACGTTCGTGTCGAAAATTGCCCGAAAAACTCATCAAAATGCAGAATGCAATTATTTGACATCGCACCGAAGTGGACTTCGTCTTCGTTTTTCGTTCACTTTCATGTTGTGCTGTTTGTTGTTGCTGGTGCTTGACCGTTGCGACCAGTGTTGCCTTTTGCGTGACCGGCTTGTGAAATTAATGCGGCCAGCAGCAGCAGCAGCAGTTAGAACGCATTCAAATGCTAAAAACTCAAAATCAGTGTTTACTTGTTCGTTGACTGTTTTCGCTGCGCTTGACTGTTGCTGTTTGTTCATGTTGTTGTTGTTGTTGTTGTAGTGCTCGTTTTTGTGACTGCCAAGATTGCATTCTTGGAAGTGACGTGCGCGCGTTTATGTGTGCGTGTGTAAAGGAGGCGCAACACAAAGGGAAAAGAGAAAAATGCACGGCATTTCTCAAAAAAAACACAAATGAAAAATCTTCGCCAAAAAAAACGCTGCTTGAGAGGCGAAATGAAATTCAGGCGACAAGCTTCGCACAAGCAATTTAATTATGTGGTTGGGTGCCGCCCGCAGCTACAACAAAACAAAACAACAACTGCACATAAATCATTTTGACTTGAATTGAATGCCACACACACACACAACGAATCGCGCCCCAGCCGCCTGTCACGCGGCGCAAAGCCAAGCGATTTAATGAAAAGATTTCATAAATTATGTCCACAAAAAATCGCTTAACGGTCATTAGGCTAGTCAGCGGGACAAGTCAAAAAATGAGACCAGTAGACGATGGCCAAGCGTCAGGACCAGGATGCACGCAAATGTTGAACGCGGAAGGGCAACGCTGACGGAACATTGCTTTAGCCGCTTCGTTCCGTTCATTTTTCATGGCTCACAAACAAACAAAAAGCGCATACGAAATCAGCGTTTATGTATATGCAAATATCTGAAGGCATGTCCTGCGCATGCACAAACCGACTGTGAGTTATGTTGCAAGGCACTCTGTGTGCCCCTTGTTGCGCGCTACATCTGCTGCGGCAGCGTATATGGTCTGCTCTGTAGTAATAGATTTCCTCAATGGATCCACTGATCAGCGTATATACAAATTGGCCGATTCGAAACGAATTCATTGTACTTCTGGCAATATCCTTTCAACGTCCATCAGTCCCAGCTATCAGCCGTTCACTCGTACACCAGTCATCGGTTTATTGTGACGCCTGATTTGTGGCTACCTTAACATTCCAACTAAGCCAAAGTAAAGTTCTTCATGTTGTATGTCTTGTTACTTCCCACCTCCCGCACCGACAAGCGGACAGCAACACAAACTTGACTGGGGTCGCACCAACAGACATAAACACACAAATGACAACAAACAAAACTGTCATGTCCACTTAAAAACGGCACAGAGCGACGCGCAACAAAGACACAACAGTCGTATCGTAGGCACGAAGCAGGCAAAGAAACAACAAAAATCGTAGTGTCATAAATAAAATGTCGGAGTGAGAATAAGTGAGGAAGTGTTGCTGTTGCTGTTGCCAGCCGTTTGTCCGTCCAGTTGCTGTCCGCATGACAAATGTAGAATGCGTTGAAGCGCAAAGCGAAAGGAACCAGAGCCAACGCAGGAATGCAAAAATGTCGAATGCGAATGCGATAGGAGTAAAAAAAACCTGAAAAAGTGTCCTTGCCGCTTTCAACAATTTTGGCATAAGCTACAATTTTCTGTCACTTAAAAATTTCATAAATTTTCCATCAAACTAACAGCAACAACAACCGCAGCGACGAACATCGAGCAGCATGGCGGCATGACATGCGGAAAATGTCAACACACATACACAACCCTACATAGGCGTCACGTTTCGGCGGAAGTCCATAGGCGGCGCCTTTCGCTGCTGCGGCGGTATGTGCGCGACGAAGCCACACGCTAGGCCGAACCGCGCCGTCTTGCCGCCAGTGCGGCTGTGCCAGCTCGTGCGCCGAGGAACGTGTCACCGAATCGTAACTCATTTCCCAAGCACAACATGTCATCGCCGCGCCAATAACATTCCTCAGAGCGAAAGGTGGGTCGAGCCGGGCCGGACCCAACGATCAGTCGAGCGGACGCCAGACGCCCGCCATTTGCCTTGACACAGTGGCAATAATTCTTGACTGTTCGTTCTGCGGTGCGCCAATCGAAGGGTTGCGGCTGTTTTGTTTTTCTTCCCTTTCTGCACGATTCGTATTTGCACAGCCGTTGAGTATTTGAAAAATTTGTTTGACTTTGAAAAAGAAATTACATAAACAAATAAAAAAACAAAGAAGCAAAAGAATGAAGCTGACGACCAACAAGAATTTATGAAGTAAACATTTGAAAAAATGAAAAAGGAATTCCATAAGAAGAAAAGGGAGCAGAGGTGAAATGTTGATGCCAAAAAAATTGAACTTGGAAATGATTGAATTTCAAATTCTTGGTTTTTATGATTTGTTTCAATTAAAGTTACATCTTGAAAATTAAGAATTCTTCATTAAAAATTTACCATGTAAAAAGAGAGATTACTACTTCCACCACTGCCCGGCTCTCTCTAGATGGAGATGGAAAGCTCTAGGCTCACTAATCTTCGACCACATGAATGTCCTCAGATCTAACATGAGAGACCAACTAGGATTCATCCAATTAACTTGGCCTTCAAAACCTGCCTGTTGAAAGCCATCTGGTAACAAAACAGTGGCTTAACTAACAACAAAAGTCAAATCTCTCATCTTCGACTCAATTTTAAGACACTTTTTCAGACCTTAATTCAACCCTGAACCTTGTCAAAGCTTAACAAAAACCAGCTGATTCTGCAGCTACCTTACAGCATTTTTTTTTCAAGTTTTCAAGTCAAAATTTCAAACAACGAGCAAATATTACACCAACACCAGTGCAACTGCCACAACTTTTGCTATTTCATCATTGCCGATTCGAATATTTATCTTATTTTCTGTCATCTCAGCAAACGATTGTTTGGCTCTCGAGTGGATTTGATGCGAAATTTCTCGCCGAAAATCAACTCGTGGCCAGCAACAGCCAGCTGGAAGTTACTTTCCGCTTACAAATAACTGCCATTTGCCATATCCTCGTGGCAGCCACAGGCCGCCAGAGTACCGCAAACTTGCGCCAGAACTAATCAATATCGCTGAAAACTGTCACCAACAACTGTCGAACGGCGGCGAACGTGCAGCAAAATGATTTAAAACTTGCACGGACCGTGACAATAATATTAATAACCCCAGCCTCAGCTTCTTCGCCTACGACGACGACTGCCACCTGGCCGGCGACATTTCTCACTCGGAGTGCCGCATTCAGCACAAGTCGGAACTATTTTTCTTGGCGCGGTCGCAGTGTCACTGCGGAATGTGGCGCCATATTGCAGCGGCGCAGCAAATCACCCAACAGCAACGACAACTCGAACGCGGCGCATTTGTTCCGCGTCATTGTCACACATACAAACGAATACAACATACGAACGTCCGCGTGCGGATGCTCCTTTGCCGGCTGCCCTAATTGTCGCACAGCGTTGCGAAGCAGTTGTGCGGTTGCTCCATTGCCATCTTGGCCGCCACTGGCAATGACACTAAGTGTCTTGTTTGCTGTGTGTGCGCTCACACGTCGTCGTCCCCAACGTGGCACACAAATGGACACCATGGATGACAGTTGACTTTTGGCCACTTAAAATGATTTATGACAGCAAGTTACCTAACGAGCACAACTACCGCGCCGACAAACGAACCGTTTGGATTTATCATTTTTAACGATGTCCAATTATATTTATTGACAAATACGTGTACGCTGTCACACTGTCGGCGCGTTATGAGGTATCGCAACGTCTCGTTAACGCGTCTTATGGTGGCGATTAATTTTTAACAGACACAAGTTTGCTTTTAATTAAGGAAGAATTGACCAGGATATTATATTTGATTGAGCCGATTGTACTGTTGCTCAAGTTCTTCGATTAGCTACGTGCTGTCATCCGACTTGAAATTTCTGTTGCAATGAGTCATCATGTTGATACGAGTACAAGTGATGTGGTGCTCGAAACTTTTGAGAAGCGAGTACACATTCTTTCAGGTGTTGGATAGTTTTGGAAATAGTGGATAATTTTGTATGTGTCATATCCTAATATTGATCGTTTCCATTTCTTTTTTGCTACCAATTCAATTCGATGCTCAGTAGTGGACTAAAGCATAGCTTGATAAATGTGACAGAAAGCCTAGAAATTGATCAATGTAGGGAAATTTTTTAAACGCTCAGACCTAAGAAGACCACTGTGCTTAAGTCAAGGTTCAAAACAGTGTTGCCAGATCAGGAGACTTCCTCCTAGATTCGGGAGATTGTTGGCTTTTTAGGAGAATTTTAGAAGGACGAATTTTTTAGGAGATAGTTTCGGAGATTTTAATGGTGATGCATTTGACATCATTAGTGGCACTGAAGCCTTGAATATAGAAATCTAAAGTGTCTTTAATTTTAAATTTAATTTTAATTTTAAATTAATTTAATTAAATGTTATGTTTCAAAGGGTATAATTTATGCAATGAATGAAGAAAGTTTACAAAAGCGATTTTTATATCGATCTCATTTTGTATATGTTTTGTTTTTGTTAAGTAGTTAAGTTGTTGCTAAGCTGAATGAACAAAAAGGCTGCAATAAAAAAACCAAATATATTTTTATTTTTTTAAGGGCAGTTTAATTCCTTAGTTTATAATAACAAAAATTATAAAAAATACATTTTTGTGAAATTTGAAATTTTTGGGAGAAAATTTTGGTTTTTTTAAGATTTTGGAGAAAGTCATTTCAGGCATCTGGCTATGGATGAGTATTTATCAATACAATATTTAATACAAGTATCAATAAATAAATTAATGGATAGTTGTGAAGAAGAGCCGAGAAAGCTCTGAGTAGTGCCACAACCACTCAATCTTAGTAGCCAATTTTGCATAATGCTCAACAAATATCGATGCTTATGAGTACTTTTGGATACTGCGTACCTATGCGCATTCTGGATCGATACCTTTAAGTACCGAAAACTGCCGTTTCAAGTTGAAGCGAGTACACCAGTCCGCATACTTTCAGGTTTCGTATATTTTTTTTAAAATCCCCCTTTTCTTTAGTTCCCTAAAAAACCAGTCCATACAATGCGGTTCATAGCTGTTGTTCCTCTACATCTTTTTCTACACAAAGGTTTTAGTATTCCGTTCCACTGTGGCTCTAAGACGAAGTCGACTCCTAGTAACTTAATAAACGTTTTGTTTGTATTTTAAATCCATTCGCAGTCAACGACTTGCTCTTTTCACACTTATTCTTCTTGAATGACAACCAAAAATATAAAAAAATTATTTTACAAATTCAAACCAGTGAACAATTTTGTCACTTGTGCTGTTAACACCAACTACAGCAACAACATGTCGACCGTCTGTATAAATCTTAGATGGACTATGGCCAATAGTAAGTCATATTTCCACGAAGACTGTTTTCAAACTAAGCCAAGCATCCACACTCATCGATTCCTCACCAACACATCGACTGCTTGAGTGTTTATCGATGTGTGCGTCCTTGTGTGCTGGGTGTGTGGTGCGGTTTGGCGCACATAACGAATTTATGGGAGCGTGTAGTTACGGTCTGCCCATAAATTTTGCATAACATCGCATAGTTAGATGTTCGCATAATGTAATTAACACTTGCGCAATCAAACGTTCGGCTCTTGCATCACCCACATTAACTCGTGCCAAATGTCAACGATTGTTGCTCGTCTGGATCAAGCAACATATTTATTGAGGTGTGCAACTCTGCGCGGAATTTAAACGCGCTTTAATGTGCGGAGCGACGTCGGCAAACTGCATTATCAATCTTCCAGCAGTGCTTTAAAGCCATCGACCGCCATTAAAGCAACAGAATTCAAACATTGCCAGCAACCAGAAGCGATAGTGACAGCGTTGACGTTGAACATTTCGCCGCCAAGTGCTGCGTGCTGTCGAAATTAATTTCGTTCGCAACTAAGTTGTGTCAGTTGCCGCCACTGTCGACCACGGCCATTATGGCCGCCATTACTACTAAGCTTACTGCCTTGGCTTGTCGTTTTGTTGTTGTTTTACGGTTATTATGAATACAGCGAAGAGGAGGAAGAAGTGGGGGAATGCGATAGTTGTGCTCATTTAATGGTTTGCTGCATTTTTCGACGCTTATTTTAAGGAACGCAATTACGCAAATGTGCCTCAGTGTGCGTTTCGTGTCGGTGTGTATGTCTGTGCATTTGTATGAGTGACTGAAGGGGGTGTCGAAGTGTGTTTATGTTTTAGTGCTTTGTTTGCGGCTGGCTTCTGCAGCAGATAGCAGCAATACAAGAACAGTTATGTATACATATAAGTATGTGTGTTGTTGTGTATTGTATTAACTCATTAAACTCACAGACGCACGCATACATACACACACACTTACATGAGCGCAAAGGATGCGTTGCTGTATTCGTAGTTTTGCAACTATTTTTGTGTTTGTGACGCATCGTTACTACTGTCCGCGTTGTGGGAAAATATATGTACACAAGTATGTCTGAATGTGCCGCTGTTTATGAGCGAGTTTCATTGCAAGTCGTAATTTTCATTGCGTGCGCTAGAGATGTAAATATTAGAGGCTGAATCCACTCAAACTTGTTTATGTTTTGGAAATTTTAGATTCTTTAAATATGTTATTAAGTTTTTTTTTTGATTTTTCAAAACGTAAGAATTTGTTCTAAATTCAAGTAAGCACTGAAGTTCACTTTTCAATATGATTTGATATCGAATGCTTTAATACAGAAATCATTCGGCAAACAAAATTATAAATTGAAACTTGGGTCTGAAAAAGTTAACCCTTTACACGGCAACAGAGAATTTGTTCATCAAATGTTGTTTTTTAGATATAAACCTAAATTAAAAAAACACGCATTTTTTATTTTTTAATATACTTTTGTAAGGTTTTTTGTAAAAGACATTTGGTTCCACATCTGCAACAAAGCATTAAAACTTTTTTTTTTATTTTAATATGTTTAATTTTAAATGAAAATTTTAAAACAATTAATGCGTTTGCCCTACTCTGCATTTTTCGCAAAGTGTTTGTGTGTTTTTTATTAATAAGTTTTAATCACTTTTGTTTCACTAAACTAAATGCGTGAAACTTTTCGCAAAAACGGTCAAATCAGTGCTGTCAAGTAAAATTCAGCTACTTTTTCCCACTATTAATGCCAGTATTTCAAAAAAGGAACGTTGCATAGTTGCAAAATAGCAAACAAGAGTCGCTTTGATAGTTACTTCCCAAATTACGGGCAATTTTACGGTTGGTTGCAGATATGCAACTGTACCGTGTAAAGGGTTAAAACTGTATAAATGTCAATATATCTGATGCGTCCCATTATTCGAAAAGGATTTAGCCTGAATTTACGATTTAGGATCAAGACTGTCATCCCTAATGCACCAATCATAAGTTATGCACCGCCCTCTGCCATTACCACCTACAGCGGCAATACTCTACTATCACTCACGGCTTAACACAGCCCTTCGCCACCCCCCAAAACCCCCCTTTTGTCAAAGACTCACAATAGTTGTGCACCCGTGCCGCTTTTGTCTTCGAAATCCTGCATTTGCTGCACTGCGCTGTTGACAAAAACTACTGCCAAACAACAACAATAAACATTGAGCAATAACAAAAACAACAACAACAACTAAGCAACTTCTTTTCAACTTTCGACATTTTCGCATGCAAACAATGCCGTCGGCGCAGCAACAGCAACAGCAAGCAGCAACTATTTTCCCATAATTAGAACGCACTCTGAGGCACTACCGGCAGCAGGTCCGCCACTGTGCCCCTACCTCCCTTCCGCTATCGTATATCGTTCCGTCAGCGGCACTGGCGTTGTCGTTGTCGTTGCCGTCATCTGCTCTCGCCCAGCAGCTACAGCGCAGCAACACCGACTACCAGCGTCCGCGCTGCTGGCAACAACAGTAACAACAACACCCTCACCCACACTGAAAGACAACAATAACAATCATAACAACAACAATTTGAGCAACGGAAAGCGGAAGGCATTCATTTTTCAAAGCAATGCTGCAACTTATGCGCGCCGATGCCCGATTGTGTGCGACGCAGAGTAGCGCAGAGCAACGCGCCACGCCCGGCGGCGCCAACGAAAGCGCAGCAAGTGAGCGCGTCGCATTGAAAGATCGTGCAGCTATTCCGTCTGACAATGGCAACGGCGCTGCGGCACAAAGAATGCGCGGCGCTTGTCATTGTTGTCGACAGCGGGAAGAGCGAGAAAAGCAGCGACCGGCAGCTGGCCGCGCTGGCGGTAAACATGTGAGCGCGCCGATTAGTGCTAAGCAGCAGCGGGAGCATAAAATTCGATTGCAATTTTTGTTTGGTGTATGAATGTGCTTCGTCTTGTGCGGAGTGCAGTGCGCTGTGTAGCGGACGCCGCGTGTTGCTGTCTCATTCAAATGCAATTAGGCGGCAGCAATCAACGAGAAGTGGAACTCATTTAGTCTTGTGACATCTTTCACTGACAACTGCCATTTGTTTGCCGTAATGAGAAATGCACTGCGCTGGCTCACACGGCGTATGAGTGACGTTATGAAATACGCCACCCAACTGGTCCAACGGGACGTATGAGCGACACTTAGTGTTTCTATGTAAGAACTCAAATGTTTGAAGCACTAAGAGAATTTTCGACATTTTTATTTTTCAACTTAAAATTAATTAATTTTTCAATAGTAAATTGAGTTTTACACTTACGAATGTAAAGCAAGTTTCGTCCTCTTAGTGGTTGCAATCCAATTAGCCTTTTTCACTCACCTGCCACTACCCAATGAACCTCCCAATTTAATTTCAACCAACTCGCGCCAGCGTAAGCCCAGCAGCGATTTATGTAAACGAGTAAACTCTCCGTGTCAAGCGCGTGTCACGCGTCAATTTGCGTTTGACACCACAATGCAGCATTTCCATTTTGTAATTTTTTGTTGTTGTTTATTTTTGATTTTTGCTGTTGTTGCCAATTTTGCGTGCGTTGCTCAAACATTTTAATTAAATCGTTTTCATGAAATTTCAGGTCAATAACTGGCCCGTGGAAGATTGCAGCGCAAACAGTGTTCGGTGCTGCTCCTCCTCTGTCGCCCCAATGACCCAACCACGTTTGCGAGCATCGCAACATGTACATAGCCAGCGGCGTTGACTTACCGGCGCGGTCCATTCAGCCGTTCACACGCATCCACAGCGCCCGGTTTTTTGAGTGGTTTGAGAGTAGAACACGGCACATAAAATTTTCCTCGCCTGGTTAGCTCGGCACAAGCATTTTATGACAATATGGCAGTCCATTTTATTGGCCGGTTATTTAAAGTTTTTCATGCATTTTGCAAACTTGTTGATTTATTTCGGTTTCATATGATTGTTTGCTTTACATGTGCCCGAAAAAACCGCCACAAAAGTATAGTCTGTCTAAAAGCGATAAGGAAAAGTTACACAAACAAGATTACATTTTCTGTAGAAATTGAGTTTTTCTTAAATTAATTAAGTGTGCAATTAAATAAATAAATATTAACTTGTTTCATGCTCTTCATTGTAAATGAAATAAAATAAAATAAAATAAAATAAAATAAAATAAAATAAAATAAAATAAAATAAAATAAAATAAAATAAAATAAAATAAAATAAAATAAAATAAAATAAAATAAAATAAATTAAAAGAAAAGAAAATAAAATAAAATAAAATAAAATAAAATAAAATAAAATAAAATAAAATAAAATAAAATAAAATAAAATAAAATAAAATAAAATAAAATAAAATAAAATAACATAAAATAAAATAAAAATAAAATTAAAAAACACCAAATAAAATAAAATAAAATAACATAAAATAAAATAAAATAAAATAAAATAAAATAAAATAAAATAAAATAAAATAAATTAAAATAAAATAAAATAAAATAAAATAAAATAAAATAAAATAAAATAAAATAAAATAAAATAAAATAAAATAAACTAAAATAAAATAAAATAAAATAAAATAAAATAAAATAAAATAAAATAAAATAAAATAAAATAAAATAAAATAAAATAAAATAAAATAAAAATAAAAGTAAAATAAAATAAAATAAAATAAAATAAAATAAAATAAAATAAAATAAAATAAAATAAAATAAAATAAAATAAAATAAAATAAAATAAAATAAAATAAAATAAAATAAAATAAAATAAAATAAAATAAAATAAAACAAAATAAAGTAAAATAAAATAAAGTAAAATAAAATAAAATAAAATAAAATAAAATAAAATAAAATAAAATAAAATAAAATAAAATAAAATAAAATAAAATAAAATAAAATAAAATAAAATAAAATAAAATAAAATAAAATAAAATAAAATAAAATAAAATAAATAAATATTTAATTATTGATTAAGACAAAATCGCTTTCGTTTCAACCTCGCCTTAATAAAATCAGATCAACTAACTGAAAAAGTGTTAGAAATAAACGTTTGTAGACTTGCACCTAGGATTGTATTTAGAATTTCAAAAGCCGAACGTCTGCTCGACAATGGTGAGAAAGGATTCCTAGTCGCAAACAAATTAGGGTCGAACTAGAACCCGACATGCCATGGTACACAGGTTTATCGGGATATGCCTTGGTTTGTATTCGTTTTATTTTCATAAACATTCCTATATATTAAAATTATTTTATAAATTTGCGCATGCAAATGTGATACAAGTTTTCCTTCGTTTTAAATAACATATTTGTTCTCTTGCTTTCGCAGAAAGTCTGCTGAGACATCCCAGAAAATGGGCATCACCGAATCTGATAAATAAAGAAAATGCAAAGAAAATGGTTTCAGGAAAATATTGAAGCAAATTCTTTTCTTCTGTCTGGCTTAATATTTTTTTTCTATTTTTCCTGTTACTTTTAACACAGACTGTATATTTACATGAACATGTGGCCAATATTGAAACGAAAAAATTAATTTCGTTATTGAAATAAATTGAGGGTCTTTTCATGTGTCGGTGTGTGGGTGTGCGCGCTGTTACACATTTTTTATTCACATTTATAAAATGAATGGGACAGTAGAATTGAAAAATTGCTTGGCAACTTGGCTTTCAACTCGAAAACTAAATTAAAAAAGTTGCAGGAAATGTGAAAAAATTTATAGGAACATTGAACCGCAGTGCATTGAACTGTTTGGAGCAAAAATTATTTCAAATAAATACATTTAATAATTTGCAACCGAATGATAGTAGTGCCAAATTATATAAAACGTAATTTACGTTTGTCATAAAACACAGAGACACGAGCAACAAAATGGAAAAACAAGAAACATTACAAAACTTTTTTAGGTTATTTTGGAGTTGTGCCATGGCGCTGTTAGTGCGGCAGCGCGACATGACATGTTCAACAAAATGTTCATGCAACACGTTCAGAGGAGGGAGGAAGCGTGAGCATGGTTGCCATTGCGTCGCATCACTCGAATGCAGCAATTAAATCCGCACGAATTGCACATCAGCCGGCGTACGCAAGCGCAAATTACATTTGACGCCACGTTAAACACGCAATTTGCAAATTCGCTTTTTTGAGCGTTGCCAGTGCATCCTCGGCGCGTAGCTGAGCATTTGTCGCGAGCAAAAAAACAGAAGGAATTAATCCTTTCAAATATCAGCTCCCACAACTGCAGCGAGAGCTTAGTTCAACAACAAAAATAACAACAACAACAACAGCATCATTTAAGCGACATGCAAATTAGAACATCACCAGCAGCAACGGCAGCGGGATCAACGCAGCGAGGCAGACAACATCGAAACCGTGACGACCAGTGCAGCGCAACATCATTACAAACAACATAACAACAACAGCAAAAACAACATGTCAGCAAACGTAAAAGCAAATATGCGGAATTAGCATAATGCGACAAGCCAGCAGCGACAGACAGGGTTGCACCGGCAACTGTACGGACAGACATAAAGCATTCATTAAAACTGCATTAAATGCAGCAGAAGTTGGCCCAGGCCCTCCTAATTCCATGAATGCCGCTTTAGCTCCGGCCCCGGCTTTGGCTTTGGCCGCATTCAAGTGTCAACACTCGCCCACACAACTCGGAGCAGCAACAAAATCGACATCATCAACAGCCCACTCGTTCACCTGCACACACGTCTTCGTCACCGCCGGTCACCAGATGCCATCGCTTGTTGCACATTAAAGCCGCAAGTGCTACTTTGTGAGCATTTAAAATTTCATAAACGCGCGCTTCGTGCAACTTGCTGCGCTGCAATGCGTAATTCAAATAAGTGCCACTTGGCTGTTGATGCGGCGCGAATGTTGCGAGTAGTTTTTTAAAATGTTTTTAAGTGCCTTTTCAAAATTCATTTCATTTCCGCAACTTGAATGCGCGCGCGCGCACACACACACACCGCCAGCTGGCGGCCAGGACACGTGTTTATGCTCGCACGACAGACCCCAGGCCACACGTCACATGTCGCCCGCTGTTTGCTGGCTGCAATACAACAAAACAAAGAGGAACTTCAAACGAAATGCCAACTTCTCGTTTGCCAGCAGAGAAAAATTCTCAAGGATTACTTTTATGCACGTTTGCATTTTTTAATTTAGTGTAACAGAAAATTAAAGCCGACAAAGGCAAAAAAGAGAGAAGAATGCTTTTCTACTGGGTGACTAAAAGACAGATGCAGTATTCGGTTTCAGCTAAATGCGTATTGGAATATTTAGCTATAAAAATTGTTAAGTTTTTAGTACAAAATTGTTGAAAAGTCGAACAATTGACTGCCTTGAGAAATTATAAGAACATTCCAATGGTTTGATGGTCTTTTTCAAGGTTAAAGTTGAAAGATTTTCAAAAGAGTTGAGTCATCATAACAAAATTTCTCAGGCATTGTACTGAAAATATCACCAAATATCGCCATACATAGAAATAACCTCTCTCACTTAAAGAGTGATTTATTATTTGTTAAGGGTTTTCTTTTCACTCCTCGCATTTGAAGCCCACATTTCAATAACCAGCCGCATATTAAATTTTTTTATTGTACCACACACTTCCAATAAGAATATTTATCTACTTCCACTGAACCATAAATCTCTATGCTGTAATATTAATTTTCCGTTTTCCCCAAAACACAAAACTGAACACAGCCATCACTGTCGCTGCTGGTCACACAAATCTGTCATAAAACAGTAAAATGCGCTTGCAACCATAAAATTGTGCACAAAGTCTCGCAAGTATAATAAATTTCGCTTATCTAATAAATTTGAATTCTTACAAAAATAAAAACCAAATACATATGTTTAACTTGTTCTCTTCATTACATAACCGCTTACTGATGCAAAACTTTCGTTACAACCAAGCAAACAATTTTTAGTTTTTATAACTTAAACATTTTAGGCTATAAACCTACGCAACCGACAGCAAAAATGTCAAAAGAGCACCAAAAATATTTGGTTGCATTTTTACGCAACAAAATAGAATCCGCAAAAGTCGGCGGGAATATTTTAGCAATTGTCACATAACCCATAAAAATTTATGATACGAAAATAAAATGAAATGATGAGAAACAGAAAACTCGAACACTTGGAAAATATTTAAGACACACTGTGAACAAAGATTTTATGCTGAGATTGCATTTAAACACGAAAATATTTCTTTTGGTTACTTTAGGCGCTTTTCGTGATAATTTTTTTGAGAAAATCTTGGCTCAGAAATGCTGCCTCTGGTGCAGTTGGCGGAAATTTGTCATCGCGCACATAACCTAACTTCTTAACCTAACCTAACTTTATCAACATTAAGTTTGAAAATCCCAAAAGTCTTAAATGAGAGACTCTCATTCCTAGGCAACAATAGATGGCAATCGCATCATCCAAGACTACTAACAATTAGTCATTATTCCACTCCCTCTGGACAGAAAAACATGAAGACCCTCTAGAAATACTTCTATCCAGACAAAGCATTGCAATGGTCCTGAAGAATAAAAGAGTTAGCAAACCAGATTTCGAAGGGAGAATTTAGGGAGGAGCTCTCTTGCTCAGTCAATTTCCGATTTCAATTTTCATCAATTTCCAGAGATCAACTTCTGCAAAATTTTTCAGGTTTTCAGCGCTTCCGTAAAATTTAAAGGAGCCGAAGAGTCGCATAAAAAGTGTTGTATAGTTTCCACTTCAACCTCAGCTCAGAAGCTTCTGCATCATCACTGAGCAGCACTCGCCTTTTTATGACTAATGGCACAGCACATAAATCGTAATGATCAGAATAAGTTTTCCTATTGCGGATGCGACTGCTTTTTAGAGTTTCAAATTTGACATGAAGTTTTTTTAAGTGCTCGCCGTGGATCAATGTTATTGGCAGTCGGAGCAGCACACAGTGCCTTGCGATGATGAAGCGCCATCTAAATGAAGCCAGCCAGCCAACCATTGAGCCAGCCATGACCGCGCATCCTCGTCTATCCAGCTACGTGTCACAGGGCAATGTGTCAACGTGTCAATAGCCGACTTTATGTCCGGATTTAGTTTATTGTGTCTGCGTGAGCGACTGCCAAGCATAAGCAGTCATCGTCACCGGTGCTGCATTTGGGTTTGCTATCACCACAGGAACTGACATAAAACAAGTTGAAGCCCAAAAAAGCCACACGACTGCAGTGAAAAGAAATACGGCGATCCGCAATAATCGAAGCAACATTTATGTACTTTTTACAACGCTCGCCTTCCGCGAGTCCATTGCCGTTGCCGGCTCAATCCTTTAACGGGCTAACAGCCGCAGGATTTCTGCGCCCCAAAGCCAATCATTTCCATTATGATTGGTTGGAGAATTCAATTTTTGTGTGGTCTTTAAGCAGTCAATATAAATGCGCATGATTTTACATTTTTCAGCGACGATTGTCGACGTGCATGACGCAACTGTGCCTGTGTGTGTGTGTGTGTTTGTGTTGGTTGGTGCAAAAAATCGCACAACTGTGCAGCAAATCTTCATTTCCCCACAGTGGCATTATTTCGTTTTTATTGTTGTTGCTAGTGTGCGGTGCGGTTTGTTGCAGCGCACCAAAACTTCGATAGCGATAGCTGTAAAGTTTTTGCATTACGCAAATAAAATTGAAAAGTTGTCGGACATTTTTTTCCCGCTCATTCTTATCTCGCATTCATTCATTTTTTTCGACTTTTTTGTGTTTGCTGCTTTTGCGAATTGTTTCGGTTTGCGGTTCAATATTGATGGGCGCGTTATTACTCAATTTAGTGTGACATTGTAAACTGGGCAGTGTCCCAACGGAAAATATTAGGGGAACTGCACAAAAGTTTGTCAAGTTGCAAAATCAAATGACAAAATGACTTATCAACAATTTAAGTGCTGACCCAGAAAAAAGTTTTGCTTGTCAGAGGTTGAGCATGAAGAACTGGAGAAGACAAAATGTAAAGAAAAAAGGTGGACAATCAGTGCAGTGAGCGAAAAAGATGAAGAGACTAGTATTTGCTTTGAGGGGTATGGAAAATATATTCAAAAAAGTTGAATGAAATGGCGTTGGAAGGATGCAAAATTAATGAAGAGGAGTCCTGTTTATGGAGGGAGATAAACTTGAAGATGAGAAGATATCGAGACAGAGGTAGTACAGAAAAAGAAGAAGAAGCTGGTTGGCGCAACAAGGAGACATAAATAAAATGTGATTAGAAACGGAATAGTTAATATTTCAATGATGCCCACAGCGACTAACTACTTAACCACGAAATCTTTTTTCAAAACACGACTGCCAACATTTGTTACCAGAACTAACGCCATAATTCCCATTGGTGAACTATTTCTTATTAAAAAAACACACATATGCATACATCACAATGAATATGTTTACTAAACAAACAAATATTTGTTCCCTTCATTAAGTTCTTTTGAGAGAAAATGTCGCTTTAATGCTGATAATACGAATAGTGATGAGTGTAATTTGCATAATTGGTGCTCTTCCGTTCACTTGAACTGAACACTTGAACCCGCATTCGCCCGCCCACCAATCAGCCACAATGCAAAAAGCATTCGTTTCAATGTATTCGAGCTGTTTATCATCGGTTTAAAGCATTGTTTACTTCGCAATTATGATTTGAGTTCATTCAAGGAAGGAAAAGCCTCCGCAGCCTCCAAACAGGTTAAGTGGCCCACTGAGTGAGAGTGCAGTCCTTTGAAATTTAACAACTTTTCATGCAGCAGCACCGAACGGAAAACGAAAGCAACACGATAAAAATGCCAAATAAAACGGAAAAAAGCGCACACAAATTAAACAACAACGACGCGAAGAGGAAGCGGGCTCGAGTCGTTCTTTGGCATTGGCTCAAAAAGTGTCCTTGCAATGCCACAAATCGCGCGCAGAATGGCGGCAAGAAAAGTCAAATGTATTTGTTTCATTTGAATTGTAGCCGGCAAGAGGCGGCTTCCGTTTTTCCACTCGAGCCGGTCCGTGTTGACGGTGCCAAGAAAACAGACTGCGGCAAGTGCACAAAAATCTACTCGCAACACAACAAAACAAATGCAACAACAATAACAACAGCAGCGATCACAGCATTAGCTACAAGAAGGCATAATAAATTGCCAACGAGTGAGGTAGCAAAGTGCAGCCAGCCCCAAAAATGAGAATTTTAAAAAAAATTGTGGCCGAAAAATACGAAGCAACAATAAAAACAAAATCCAAAGAAAAGCAAAGAATTTGCAAAGTTTGCGAAAATTAAATTTCACGCTTAGTTAAGTTTAAAACTGCAGCTACACATATTTAAAACAAAATTAGTCGCCACTTTCACCCCCCGCCGTGTCATTACACAACCGAGTCCGTCTGTCGCTCGCACTGGCGCCCGCTTTATGGGTGCGCGCTGCCGTTGCTGCCGATTAAGCCATTAAGTTTTTCTGTTAATTCGCACATCGTTCGGTCCAGCTTGCGCGACGCTGCGCTCTTGCTGCTGTCGTTGTTGCTGTTGTTGCTGGTGTGCCAGTTGTTGTTGTAGCTGTAAATGCAATGCACACCATTAGCTTTGACTTGTCCAGCCAGCACACCCAGCTGTCCAGCTGCCCGTGGGGCCAACGAAAAACTTGAAAATCATCCAGTTTGGGCAATTAGTGGGCCATGACTGCCATTTGGGGCGGGCGGCGGCGGGTGGCGGCGCGTGGCGTGCGAATAGAATTTGCGCCCAAAACAATGGACAAATGACACCGAGCGACAGTGTCGGGTGCGACGCGTAGGGCGTACATGGCCAGCAGCTGCTGCTAATTGCCCCATCCCCCTCGCCACTTGCTCGCTTGCTCCTTTACTCTTCACGCTTTCGTGCGCTGTTTCACTTTATTTATGCGATTTCACTTTTTCGCTCTTGCTTCTTTGTTGTCCTCTTTCTTGCGTGCTTCAATTGGCCTTTTTGTGTTTTTTGCTCCATGTTAGTCGAGTTGACGCTTTGTAGTAATTGGCCAATTTCATGGCTTCTAGAAGGCCTGATCTGTTTCTTACCTGCTTGTCCCCAATTCAACAAATCGAGTCGCCAAGTCGAGCGCAGGAAAATGGAATCGAATCTCGCCGTTGCCACACTGGCATTGTGCGAGACCGAGCTTGCTTTGAAGGATGAATGTCCGTGTTGACAGCACTTGACAGTTCAAGGCCTTAAGGGCACTTTCGAATGTTTGAACTTGTATTTGCCACTGCAAATGACTGATTGCACTCTGTGCGAAATTAATCGGATTGCAGACACGTGAGTGTGTAAGACAATTTGTAAGAAAAAGAGAAAAACATGAAAGAAGAGGAAAATTTGCTTTAAAGTGTAGAGAACTTTGGAGAAAAAACAACTATATGAAATTTTGGTGAGATTTTGAGGACGAATGTGCGAAAAATATCTCAAATTTATGTGGACTTCAAAAATCGAAAAAAATGTGGAAATACTGTATTGCAGAATTATTGATTTATTTAAACAATTTTGGAAATTTGTGAATGCACAATTATTGGTTTCTTTAGAAAATTGTCAACTGAAGCTGTAAGCATATAAAACTCAAATACTATCCAAAGAATGTAAAAAAAAATCGAGAAAGAGGACAAAAAGATTAGATTATAAGATTAGATTATAAAGAGATCCTTTTTGAAGATTTTATAATAACAATTCATACGAATCTGGGTGCTTTTAATGCAAGAAAGAAAGTGCCGATTGAAGCAATAAATGTTTCTAAAAGAATTGAGAGTAGAGAACTCTAGACTCCTCAGTCCAGAGCTAAAGGCAGCAAGGTAGGTATGGCTTCATCTGGCAACCGCGAAACATGAGCAGAGCAGATGTTCTAAGTTCTTTTTAGTGTCATGTTCCATGTATTTTAAGCATCCATCAGCATCAGCTGCATGCCATTCCTAAAAAGCTTTACCACAAGGTTTTAACCCATTGCTGCCTAATGGGTAAAATTTTACCCATGAAAATTGATTTTTTTAAAAGATCACAAAAAAGTCAATGTTTGAGATCTCTTAAAACCATTGATAGGTATAGTAAGGGTGAAGATGGAACTACCTTAACCTAGTCAAAGTCACCCTAAAATTTCGCCATCTAGCTAGAGTTACCAGACTCCAAAAATCGTGAATTTTCCGGAGGTGGACAATGTGGCGAAACGAAGTGGCCTTAGAACTTCACATAAATCTGCCTCCTAACTCCTCTGTAAAAAATACAACTTTTATTCACGTGTTTAGCTGATCACTTCACAAAGTATGAAATAAAGCTACCATTGCTGCGTAATGGGTACAAAATACCTAATGAATATCTCAGCAACGTGCAGAGATAAAAAGCTGAAATTGTGAATGAAAATGTGTCTGTTCATTTTGGGTCACTTCTAGGTCGTGTATGAAATTTTATCAAAATCGTATGGGCGGAACTGGTACCCGGCAGCAATGAGTTAAATCAGGGACCAGAAATAACAGTTATTTATGAAAACCATATTTGAAAAAATTACTATGAAGGAAAAGTCGTACAAATAAATGAAATATACCAATATCTACAATACTTTTCGCACGGAGAATCAAACTTGGCAATACACTTTTTTTGGTTTTTTTTATGGAAAAATTAAAAAATAAGAATTATTTTTATTTATATTTTAAAAATCTTTTATTGACAATCATTTTTGATTTCTTTCAAATTAGTCCACAAATAACAGTTTTATTTCGATTTTTATTTTAGTTGTCCTATGATAAAAATTATTGGTAACTTTTATTTTTTAAGTCATAAATAAAAATCAGTAAGGGACTTTTATTTATAAAAGTCTTTTATTTTTTAAGTCATAAATAAAAATCAGTAAGGGACTTTAATTTATAAAAGTCATCAATAACAATCATTCAGTGACTTTTATTTTAAAAAAAAAAAACCTCTTACGGGTTCAGAGATCTATTGAATTCCATTTGCACTTAATTGAAGATTAAAAAAATATTTTATTTTCTATTTTTCAAACAGCATCAGTTTCAATCATCCCACATAAGGTCGATCCAACTACATCGCTATTGGCATTGGCCAAAAAATGGATATCAACTTAAATCACTTCAATTAATTACTGTTGCCCAACAGAAAAGTTTACGCCAATCAGACACTTTCTGTAATACAAAATCCTTCGATGTCGTAATCCGCTATGTTGGTCATTGATGAAGCAAGAAAGTGCGCTTCTTCAGAACTATGTTTACAAGTCCATCTTCTTTGCAACAAAGTTGTAAAATGCAGTTCTTACATGACAAATTCGACAAATATTTAATGACGTCGAAATTAAGAGCAGCAAACGCGACGGCTGTCCAAGTGCAATTCCCAGCTCGCTGTTTCAGCGGCAGCCATCGCGTCTTTTGACCCATTTGAGAGCTGGCATTCATTAAGCATGCTTCGCATTGCCATTTGTCGATTTGCGCTTTCCATGGTTTTTACTCGTTTTCGTGTTGTCCTTGCTGCCAAATGAAAATTAAGTACGCGTCGTATTGATATCCTCCCCAGGCGGCCAAGCGGCAAGCAGAGACAGCCAGCCAGCCAGCCAATGTAGCCAATAATTCATTCATCAACGTACCACTTGAGACGCAACGCACGGACCAAGGAGTCAGCGCACACACAAAAAGAAGATACAACAAGGACACTCACACACGCGCACACACTAACACGGGAGATAAGGGGCGCCGGAGCTGCTGCGATTGTTCGGAAGCGGTGAACGGTGTTGCCACTCCAAGTGATTGCCAGATAAACAAGTTTTCCGCCTCGGCTCGAGTTGCCGTATTGTTTCGCATGAATGCATCAGATGGATTTAGCACCGTTGCCGTTGCTATTTGTTGATGTTGTTGTTGTTGTTGTTACTGTCTGTCTTACCCGTCTATTCGTGCGTTGGTGTCGCTGCCGGTGTCGGTGTCGGTGTCGCTGTCCCTCGTCGTATCGACGTTATGTGCGATGCATGCACAATTCAACCGATGCCTCATGTGTGTTCGTATTGCACGCTGGCGAGCATGGAGCAATACGCACGCTTGCACACACAAACACACAAACGCACGCACGTAAATAATGCACAAGCCAGTGCAAAGAAGATATTCTCGGTGTGTATGTCCTTTATCTAACGATTCCACCGGAATGATTTATACATTGCCATTATTTCCATCATTCGCCGTATGTTAGGTTAAGTGGCGGCAAAATAAGAACAACAACAACAACAACACACGCCAGCCAAAGCAACAATAATAAAGAAGCGCCGTGCAAAAACAAAATATTCTTAAATTGCCGAACGACGCATGGAAACTAATGCATTTGCTTCATTTTATGGTCTTGCCACAGTCTTTTCACTTCGTTCTTGTTGTTGTTGTTGGCGTATTTGATGTTGCGTATACGACACTTGGCACCTTGTTTGCATGCCTGAATGCGCAATAATGCTTAATGGGCAGAAATGCTCAGCGAGCGCAATGATGAACCGCCGAAAATTGCTGTTGATGCTTGGAACGAGAGAGTCGGCAGTGAATCGAGGAATGAGAATGGTGTTGCTGATTTTAAGTACAAAGTTCGGTGAATTATATAGTAAAAAATTTTGTTCGCGGTCTATACATTTACATTTTCCAAACAAACAGACAACAACAAAAGCTAATATAATTTATTTAAATCTGGAAAACTTTGCAGTTTCTGTGCACACGGTGACTGAAGTGTACATAAATGAAATGATGACAAATTGTTTTGAATTTTTGAAAGATTTTGCTTCTTTTGTTTCCAACTGCAAGCAGAATTTTGTCTTAAAAAATTAAAATTAAATAAAAAACAATTAAAAAACTTTGCTTTTTAAATTCTGACAAACATGTTTGTCAAATATGATGTAAACATTGCTTCACCAGTTTTCTTCTCCTTCCTCCTTCATTCCTCTGCAGCTCGTTGATGTTCCAAAAAACATGAATAATCAGCAAAAAGTGTGTCAAGTTGTATGACAAGTTTTATAAGAGCAATGCTCTCAAAACATACATATTTCACTTTACCTATTTTTCTTGGAACAAATGCAGTATAGCGAACCCTCATGAAAAAAAAAACTGAAAATTGGGCCATATAGAGCTTTTTTTTTGTGAATCTAACAAACTAAAAATTTTGGCGGGGAAATGCCCAGAAAAGGCGTGGCTCGGGGTCAAAGTTCAAAGTTTTTATCAAAAAAACTCAATTAATCCCCAACTGATTTACACGATATGGGTATGAAACGAAAGGTCGTTTTCGTAAAATGCACTAATAAAAAATTGTAAGCAAAAAACAAAAATTTTTATAAAAATTTTTTAAGAACGGATTTTTTCTCCAAAAAATCCATAATAAAGGTGCAATAAGTTTGCTACAACATGGTAACAAACTTATTACACCTTTATTATGTTTTTTTTTAAGAAAAAAATCCGTTTTGAAAAAATTTTTATAAACATTTTTTTTTTCGCTTAAAACTTTTTATAAGTGCATTTTTGTATCTAATGTTGTACATTAGTAGAAAGGTATGAAAAAGACCTGAGTTTTTTTGATAAAAACTTTGAACTTTGACCCCGAGCCACGCCTTTTGTGGGCGTTTCCCCGGCAAAATTTTTAGTTTGTTAGATTCAGGAGCCAACCCTCTATATAAAAGCATACTTATTTATTTTTTCACGAGGGTTCGCTACACTGCACTTATGCCTTTTTCTTAATTGCTCTGCAACAGGTTAAAGGCCCATGATTCGATTTTTTTTTTAAAGCATTCTTCACAAAACTCAAAGCGGAAAAACTTTGAAACCCCTTTTTTGGTTCTTTTTTTAGTTATCAGCAAATACCTCGTAAACCAATTATTCGATTATATTTCTCGACCCGACTTTTCAAAAGGTTGCTGGCCCTTCTCATCCGATATCAAAGTTGTTCAGGTCGTATACGATTGGGTCAAGTAAGAAACAGTTAAACTTGAAAAAATTTAAATTTGAAACTGTTAAGAAACAGTTAACAGTTTAACTTGAAAAAGTTAATTTTCAACCATTTATTTTTAATTATAAATTTTGAGTGGTTTTGTTTCCAGTTTCTGTCAACGAATAGCACATAATGAGCCCAAAGTTGATCGACAAGTGTTACAATGGCCATGAAGGGTCCACATTCTACTATAAAACAATAATTATTGTAATTGTTTTTCAAGTAGTAAATAAATAATATTTGCATTCAAAGGACAGCAACAAAAGCCAAGGAAAGCAAACGGAAACTATACTCATACATTTTATGAGTGAATCACTCAAATCCACCGACGGCATTGCGGCCAGTTGACTTTTTATTGTTGTTGGCAACATATAAATATATCTACATACATAAAGTGTATGACTTATTTACGAGGTCGTATTGGAGAGTTTTAATGTAATTAAATGGTCGCAACAACACAATCGCCTTCCATGTGTGTCAACGTGGGTGTGACAACAACAATAACAACAATAAATAATTATAAAGCAAGTGCATACAAACACACAAACAAATTAAATTATTAAATAATTGCAGCAAACAATAACAACAATTACAGCGTCTAATAAACGACGCCAACAGCAGCGACAACGACAACGACAACAACAGCGACAGCGAGTGCACATGACAATTACATTGATTTCAAATGGCACGTCGCTGACACATAAACTCCAGCACTCACACACTAACACTCACACACTCGCACTAATGTACTGGCAAAAGGCTTCTGGAAAAGTGCAACGCAATTGTGCGGCCGCAGGTGTGTCGCCGCGGTGCGTTTTGATATTTGCATTTGTGCGTGCCGCATATGTGTGCTTATGTGCATCTGTGTGTGCATTGTGCATGTATAGCGCCGTCAGTTGAGTGTGTTTATTGCCTTGCGGCAGGCAATTTTTTAATGCACTTTATGGCATTTTGGCGTAAGGTGGCAAAACACAAATAAAACGTGCTAACCGTGAAACTGGAATGCACAATTAAATAGCTGGCAGGTACTTTAAATTGCAACACAACCACAACAACAACAAGCTAGAGTGCGCGAGTGGCAGCTTTCCACCCACTGCAACGCGGTCCTGCGTTGCGTGAAAGCAGACATTTCAAATATTGACGGTTGATGGCTTGTGTGGGTCATAAGTCGTGAGCAAATTCAAACATAAAAAAAATAATTTTATTCATTTTTGTCATTAGGTGGAATGTATATTTATCTATAAGGCTCTGTCTTTTATATAAGTAGGGACGAAGAAACTTTAGCCATAGATGCACATTGCGATACCAACACTCCAAGTAAGATCTGCTCACACAATTAGACTAGAAGTTACCTGTGAAACTTAGTAGACTGTGTGCTATATTCCTCAGAGTGTCAAAGAAGAGGTTAACGAAATGAGTCCTTCTTCTCTTAGAGAGCGTAGGACAAAAGCATAGTAGATGAAGTACGCTTTATTCTTCTTTCTTAGGTTAGGTTACAGAAGCGGTGTGTGCGCTATGCACTTCCACTCGGAGCCCCTTTTGGGTCCATTGTAATTCGATTTATTTAGGATGTGGTGCCCTTTCCTATTTGTTAGGTTCCCTGTAGATCCAGGATCCGGGATCTTTTGAGAACCATTTGGTCTTGGCGAGGAAATTTTGTAGATCAGTAAACTATTTCAGCGGGTCTATCGAAGAACATGGCCCCAAGAGACCGGAGTCCTCGTTCTTTGAGTGATGGACAATGATATAGCAAGCGCTCGATTGATTCCACTGCGTCCTCATCTGCACAGCTTCTGCAAAAATCGTCAGTCGCCATTTGCATAGAATGGCACTGATGGCATCTACTTCCTGCTTTCTTTCTTGTTCATGTAAAACTCTTAAATAAAACATTTCAAATAAAACAAATCAAACTAGGACCCATCAAAACACCAATCACAACTGTCAGCTGGTCTGGTGAGAAAAGTTCTCTGGAATTGCAAATGTTTAAGGCCAACCAAATTTATTTTTTATTAATTTACTTCTTGTATGAAGCTTGTATAACTACAAAGTTTGGAGGCTGGAGGAAGGATTTCAAGAACCGCATCTCGTACAATATGCAATGTGCTACTGTCGTCTGTCGAGCGAGTTGATCTGCCCTACAGTGGCTTTGAGTATCTCCTGAAGCCCTGAACCTACCACTGGTGAGCTTTAAGGACTCATTAAGACTAAAAAATAAGAAATAAAAGAATATTTTTTAGTAAATTGTAATCAGCAATTATTTCGTTTAATATTTATTTTAATTATTTATTACTATTATTTATTTTTTACAACAATCATTGACTGATTTATTTATTAACAATTCATATTTATAAGTTTGTAGCTACATTTTATACGAAAATAAAGAAAACTACCTAAATTAAATATTGAAATATGTTGTAGGCAAATCGGGTAAAAAATTACATTTTTGACTGTATGCATGTGTCGTCCACCCAGCCCATTTGTTATGCCCAGCACTGTGACTGAATGCCGCAAGTCCGTTGATGACAACTTGCGCTCAACACGCGCTTCCGCGCTGCACCAACGGGAAATCCGCTCGATGTTGCATTCAGCTTAGTACTCAAACAACAACAACAACAATCAAACATGAGCAGCGCGGAAATGTGAAATGTGCCTGACATTTAATTATGCAGAATTGCAGTGACACACAGCGTCCGGTTGCCAACATACGCGCCCATACATACACACACACACACATACACATTGTGCCGCCTGCAGGTGAGATTAATTGCAATTGGTGCAGTTGACGAATTTGTGGCTAATTAAATTAAATGAAATTTTATTGTTAATTAAGCCATTAAATGTGTAATTGCAGTAATTGCGCGGGCGCGCAACAACTTTTCGAAGCCGGATAAACCTCCAATAACAAACACTTCGACAGCTGGCCGACAGATTTGGCTTAAATTGTGATGAGTCATGTTTTCAATCATTTTACTGCGCGAAACCCCTATTTCGACAGATGTAGCAACAACTGACAAATATTTGTGTTTTCGTTTGGCTGAAATATTTTATTGTGTGCGCCGCGTGTGAAAGTTTGCCCAATGCGGATTTTAAGCCATTTAATGACACAATTCTGGCCGCTGTTGTACTCAGTTGTTAATTACACTGTGCAACAGCAAACCAGTGACAAAACAGGGTGCTTTCGATAAAGGATGTCGTTATATGTATGGCGGATTGCTGAAGGATTTTTTTATATATAATTTGATTTTTTATAGATTTTTATGTGGCTTTCATATGCAGCACAGCCAGGCTAAGTGACTTAACTAGAGCAAGTTGACCTGATCTGAGATCAAAATATTTCTGTCCTTTGATTTACCTCTGACTGGTATTCATAAATAAGGTATAATTAGATTGTTGGCTCAATTGACATTTGCGCACAGAGTTCACAGGGTAGATATGAGTTCAATGCCAGGAAACTGGGGCCAAAGCTTTCAATTCGCCTATTCGAATACATTGCTTTACTGAAATCGTTCACTCCATTTGACATACTAACTTTACTGAGTTTTCTACTCTAAAAGCCAGAAAGAAAATAAGGTTTATATTGCAATCTTCGTGGTTTCCGGTGTCGTAAATAAGGATGTCGCGCTGTTCCAATGAAGTATCACAGCTTTTATTAGAAGACTGACACTTTAACCTAACCTTTATTTACTTCATTTTTTAGAGTTGGCTTCAAATTGTAAAAACAATTTAATTAATTTATTTAAATAATTTCAACTTTCAAATTCTATGAAGAAGTTAATGTATTTCATTTATAATTTAGATTTTTGAAATTTGTATGATGTGAATTTTTGACTGAAACGCTTAGAAAGCAAAGCTTAGCTTTGACTCAGTTGACTCTTTAACGTCAACAACTACTGCTGCTACAAAACTTTTTAATTAATTTATTTAAAAAATTTCAACTTTCAAATTCTATAAAACAGTTAATGTTTTTCATTTATTATTTTGATTTTTTAAATTTTTATAATGTGAATTTTTGACTCAAACGCTTAGAAAGCAAAGCTTAGCATTGACTCAGTTGTCGTCAATGTTGAAAATATGCCATGTTAAATTTCTTCAACGTCAACAATTACTGCTGCTAGTGGCATCTTTTCCTTATTTTCTTCAGTCTAAACATAAACTTGGCCTCACGTGGCGCCTGTCTCGCGTGCATTTCGTCGCCGCAGAAAACGAATGTCGTATGTTCCATTGCATTTAATAGCATATACGACAATCGTTTTCGCAGGCGACGATTTGTCGCCTCTTTCGTCTTTGATTTGCCAGGAGTTTTATTTGCGCCATTGTGGCGCTTTTATGGCCATTTTCAACATCATTTGCGTTAGCATAGTGTCAATTTGAGTCCCATTATTTTGCAATCTAAGGCCAATGCGCCAACGCCGTCAGCGCCATTGGCTTTATGGCATTTGGTTTATTTGTTCGATTATTGCATAATCGCCCATCTAAATGTGCTGCGAAACTGTACAGCTGATGCTGTCGCTGATGCGGCGAATAAAAGGATATTTAACAGGACACGGCGCTGATTGTTGCAAACAGCGGCCGAGCAGTAGAGAGGAGCCAGAATGCCCCCCTAACACCGTTGCAATCTTTCCGTATTTGTTGTAATAAAACAAGGAATAATAAATTCGGAAAATGTATTAAGCGATAGCAAAAATCTAAATATAAATAGCTGATGTATATAAAATACATGTGAAATATATATAAACATTATTTATTCATTTTCCTTGTGCTGAATTGCGAAGCAGCAAAATTGCTCCAGACGCGCCCACACAACGCAAATTACTTTTATCGCCGCAAATCTCAAAGCACCACCCAACCATTCTCCACTCTTCAAACGCTCCAGCTGCATTTAGTGGCCATTTAGGTATTTGGTTGCGCTTTGTTTCGTCGATGCTTTGCGCCAATTCAGTTTGCTGTCTGCGCACAAATGACAGCGCTTCCCCTCCGTCCGGCGACTTGTGTAAGTGCGCTGGACAAAGCGTCAAAACATTCAGCAGCCAGCAGCAGTTCGTAACTACTTCTTAACAATTTGATGCAAAGCAGACGATTTTTGTGGCTTTTCCTGCTAGTCGAGCTCGCCGATTGTGTTCGTTCGTTTTGTGTGTGTGACGCTGCTGTTGTCGGCTGTGTTTGCAGGAAGCGGAAGTGTCATTATTGCCAGTTTTGCTTGCATACTACTTTCTTGTCTGTTGTTGGCGCGAATGTGCAGTGCAACCACAACTGCACAGCCACAACTAATAAAAGTAGTGGCGGCATTAGTGCCGGCATTTTGAACACCAAATGAAGCACGCCCCGGCATTCGGCAGCAGTGAGCAACGCACACAATTGCACTCGTATAGTATATGCATGTTGGTATGTGTGTGTGTGTGAGTGAATGACCGAGTGGATGGATGAGTAAACAAAGCAACAAACCAACAATTGCTGTTGCGGTACATTAATGTAACTATTTTTGCGCGCACAAAAGGGCAAGGGCTCATAAAATCCTCGTGTACAGCTTTTGCTCTCAATAAAAATTGATGGAGGGGAGCTTTCTATGGATGGGTTTTAAAGCATTTGAAGTGCCATATTTAAATTAATAAAACTCGTAACACTTAGTGAGACATGAACACTTTACATTTTTCTTTTGAATATATGAAAAATTTATACAAATTGAAATTTAATAGTGAATCCTTAAAAATATGAGTGACGCTTGAAATGTTGTTATTGTACTTACAAATTCGGATTAAAAGGAACCCACTAGGTGCAGGACACCACGAGATGGTTCAACCGATATGAATGCGACATGCCAATGGATGCAAAATGTTTGGTATCTATAAAGATTTCCAACTCCTGTCAAAGAAAGTCAACTGTTATTCTGTTCATAACTCAACAAATTTGTTTAAACATTTTTCAAAACAAATGTTTCGCGTTTAACATGCAGTATGTGCTTTGTTCGAAAGTTATTTTCAAAAACTAGTCTGTTTTACAAATTGAATTAAAGTTCTAAATAAAAGTCCTAACATTTCAAAGTTCATCAGCCCTGAAGAACACACAACTCCAAAAGAACTTTGTAAGCTCTTATCTCTATAGTACAGTGGTATCAATACGTTTTTTACTTAATATTTAAATGCTTGATTTGAACGAGAAAATGCTTTAGAACAATTTTCATTTATTCAAAAAATGTCTTGCATTTTTATAAACACTGCAAGACAGAAAATATTGGATCATCATTTCAAAAGGAAGTTAGAAAAAATTTGGCCAGCACAAAATGTGTTGGTTGAGTGTTTAGTTATTAAATTTGTTTAAATTCGATGCTTTAGTTGGTGTATGAGGCATCGGCGAACGAAAGGAAATACAAATAGAAGCATTAATCAGTTATCATTATTTTGTTTGTTGTTATCTATGTACAGTTATTAAAATGTATTAAGCACCTTAAAATCTGCAAATTGGTTGTTATGGTCATTAAGTAAAGTTTTCTTTTTCTAAAGTCAGTATTAAGTTCCCCAGAAAAGTGGCATAAATATTAAAAACAAAACAATCTCAATCAAAAATACTAAATTCCCACAAACTGCAGATCCCATTGATGCCAAGTCTCCCCGCCTGTGTGTTGACAATAATCTGCATTCATCTTTATAATTCATTATTGGGTTTTGTTTTAACAACTCGTAGACGAATTCAGTTAAGGCGTCTAATGAAACGTTTACAGCAATTAAATACTGCACATTAAGCATCATTTACTTAATGCCTACACGAAACTAATCCTATTCGTTTACAGTAAAGTAGTGTGAAATGAGCAAAAAATTAAAGTGTTGTGCCAGTTTGGACAATTGTCCGAACCGGCTGGCGACGCATGTTTCAATTTGATTCTCCTAGAGTCCAATTATTTAATTTCCCTGCGCACTCTGTCATACAACGTCGTCACACGACAGTGAGTGCGCTCATCCAACTCCATTTTATGCTTGACATACATTTAATTTTTCAAGTGCGAAAATGCTGAAACTATTAGGCAGCCCAGTGCGAAAATCCACCAACTTTGCGTGCAACTTTGGTTCGACTTGATGACACGAAAGCCACTGTTAGTTAGTTAAGTAGTTGGTAGTTTCAGTTTAGAGAACCAACTATGCCAATGTCAAAATGATTAGCGATTATTTTGGCGCAACTTTGTACAAACCACTCGTGGCATACTTTCAGGAGCGAGCTGTACAAGAGTTTTGTATACACTTTGCGCAAATTTGATGCGCATCGCAATTGGCATTGCAGCCAGCTGCCTCATGCCGACATTGTATGCAGTCCAGCAGCAGATCTCATTCCAGCGGGCATGCACTGGCAAATGTGCAGACAAATGGACGAGCAGCGAAAGTTGAGTAAATAGAATAAAAATTTACTCTATTTGTGCTCTAGAAACACAAAGTAAAACTCAACAGAGTGTTTCGGTCGGCTGCAGTCGACTCATTCATGCGCTGCACTTGCAACAAACATGCAAGCAGCAATGATAGCTAATTGTTTTACTGTTGGTCTGATCTGCTCTGAGTGGTAAATGAGTTGGCAACCCTGCTTAAAAGTTGGCGCACCAGTCCCAATTCTTAATTGAAGCTGTAGATAGCAATTTTCTCATCTGTGCCAACCAGCCAAAATCTGTCTATATATGCTTTTTCATACTGGCCACACCTACACTTCTTAACGCCTTAACACCTCAGTGCAGTGCATAACAACCAACAGCACAATGTGCCCCACACAAGTCTACAGTGACAACACCAAAACAAGGCACAACGTCGAACGGAAAACAGCGCTAAAAATGTACTCGTCAACTCAAATTTAGAGCAAAGCAGCGCCAACACACCTCACGCAACGCATCGACATGGCATGCGGATTGTACGCTGACGCGCCAGCATGCAAAATGCAGGAATCCCACTTCATTGTGAGCACCTGCCACCGCTGCGCTTCCCGTCGCCCTCCGCGCAGTGACGGCGCAGCGCTACGTCTTCGCATCAAGCGCAACAACGGCGCTAAAAGCTTAAAGTGCTTTGCAAACTGAATGAGATGCTGAATGAGATAAGGACACGACACGTAACGCTGCGAAATATGTTGCGAAGAAAATGTTTTTTGGTTCATAGACAAATTGCAGACACCAAAAGGCCCCAACCGAGGGAGGAGTGACGAAAACGATAAACAATGTGCGCTGCCGAATGACGCGTCTTACGGGTCGTTTATTCAATATTTTAACAGCACTTCAGGCCGCCTAACGGTGAACGAAGATCGCCGCCAAGTGGCGCAATAAATTATTGCAAACAAATGTACAAAACTAAAATGCTGCTAGTGTCACTAGTGTACGTTCTCGAGCTGATGACGACTGAGGAGTTATTAGCACAATCGAGTGCCGCCAAGCGGTCGCTGGTCCAATTACAGCGCCACAGTATTTAAGCCTTTAAGCTCGTACATCGCTCGTAATGACGCAAACGCCGCATAAATCAAGAGCTTAATTCGCCGCTGCTGTTCCGCCACTCGGGACACGCTTCAGCGCGGTGTTTAATTTCGTTTGTGCGCAATTGAAAAGTTGAAATGTTTGAGCTTAAAAAAATGTGCATACAACGTAGTCACCACGCTTCATTATTGTTAACAATTATTTAATGGTGTTAAGCGATCAACACGGCCGCGCCGCCCACACTTCGCACGACTTATTTATCTGCGCAGCAATGCGGCCGACAGCGAAAACGCCGCCGAGTGTCCTTTTACTCGTTCACGCTACTCTGGCGACGCTGACAGCACGCAGCCATAAATAACACTTTGCAACTTAATTTTGCAACGTTGCTGCAACAATTGCGCCGCTCAGTGTGTGATGGTTATGAAAGCGATTACAAAAACAAAAACCTGAACAAGTACCAAGCCAACAACGGCTATTCGAAAGTGAAAAACAGCAACAGTGAATTCAACATGAAGTGCGTTGAGTTTAATGCGGCGCTGCTGGCGCCTTGCCGTCGGCCATTGTTCGTCCTTGCAAGTGGTTGCTGTTGTTGTTGTCCGATAAAAGCAACTTACCACGCCCTTCACTTGCCACACTTTGAGTAGATTCAAGTAGCCGCTCTGGTAATTTAATGTGGCACATTACTTTTTCTGCTTTCAACTTCAGCGCCGTTGCTTGTTTCCATTTTCAGCCACTTGCCCACTTGACTTGATTCGCCGGTCAAATGGTGCACGCAAAGTCAGACCGCACGGCGCCTCTAAAGTAGGCATTGTTTTTCCATGTAGAGCCGGCTGGAAGCAGAAGAAAGTGTTTTTATTCAAAAACGCCCGAAAGCATGCTATATAAAACAAATAAAAGAGCTATACTGATGTCAGTATTAGCCACGTATTTTCTAGCAACATTCAACACATTTTTTCAAACATACATTTAGGGAAATGCCACTTGGCCTTCCTTCCTTCCAACCGGCTGTAACTCTCGTCTTCATACAATTTTGACTAAGCCGAACGTTTGCAGTCGTGCATATTCTATTCCAGTCAGCGTTGTTATTTTTGCCTATTCCCACAAATAAAACAACGAAATTGTCATTGTTTTTCTATTTATTCGCGTTTCGCTGTAAATAAGTAAAAATATAAAAAAAAAACAAGGAAAAAGAATGAACGTATATCTTCCAGCTCAGCCTGATTGGTTGGCAATTCGTGTGCAGCTTTAGCGTTTCACTATCATACAGCTACTCATCCTGCCGGTATACACAATTACTATATGGGAGTGTCTACATGGGTGTGTGTGTGCTGTGTGTGTGGCTGTGTCAGTCCTGGTAATTGCATTCGTTTTGTTCGGTTCAAATTCAAATAATCTACGCTGCACTTGCCGCCTATCTGTGCCCACCTGCACATTCACTTTGACTACACGCGCTCACAATTGCCAAAGGCGGCAGCACCGCTTTATTCTATTTTCGGTTTATTTTCTTATAATTCTTTTCACCTATTTCCGCTAAAGCGTCTACGCTTCTCGTCAAACGTGCTCGGCTTCTCGCCCAGCTGCATCCTCCACTTCAACGTGATTTTCGTTTGCGTTTTTAAAATATGATTTTACATACAAATGTTCGTTTCATCTCTTCCTTTACTTCTCTTTTGTAATTTAATTGTAATTAATTAATTAATTAGTTAATAATTAGTATCATTTGAAATGAATTGCGCACAACGCATACCTAGTACATGCACACTTGCGGCGCGCACGGCGACCTGCCGCACGTCCTCAACTACACTTAATGTCATCGATTTATCTCTTGGTTTGTTTGTTAATTGGTTGCTTTCTTGCTTGCTTGCTTGGCTCTCGTCCGCTTCCTGTTGCGACTGGCCAGCCACTACTCGTTTTTCGTATGTTCACCCTCTATGGAATCTATTTTATTTGCATTTTTCTTATATTTGTTCAGCTTTTGTTATTCTCGTTTGGTTTTTTCTTTTTTCAAATATATATAAAATGTTAAAAATCAAAGGATTCTTCGCGTCAACAAGTGGGGTTCGTAGGGGGCCGAAATGGTTTGGACACAGGGACTGCGGGAATATGGAAGTGTGGGCGGAGGGAGATCAATTCGCGACAGAGTGTGAAAAAGTTAAAAACTGGCCATATAATAGTAATATTACATAATGTATTTTTAGGTAATTATTGTATGCAAAATTTGTTATTTCTGTTTGTTGTTTCTTTTCGTAGTTTCTTGTGGTTTCTCTCTATATGTATATATTATTATATGCTCTCATTATCGTAGGTTTTTTTTTATAATTTATTATTGTATTTGTAGTTGTTGTTGCTGTTGTTGTTGTTGTTGTAGCAATAGTAATTGTTGTTATGGTTGCTGACGCTCTTGCAGAAGCGCTGATAGAAATTTTTTGTGTTTTTCTGCTTCAATTTTTTAAGTATTCTTGCATTCGTTTTTGTTGTTGCTGTTGTTCTATTCATTTAATTACCATAGGCATGAAATACGCTTAAAGTGGATGTGGATGTGTATATGTGTAGGCTTAGAGTTGGCGTCTGTTTATGGGTGTTGTTGTTTTTGTTACGTTGCTGTTGCAATTGCAGTAGTTGTTATTATTGTTGTTGTTGTTGTTCTGTTGATGAATTTTTCGGTAGTATTACAAGTCCGCAGTCTTCTCAGCAGTTGCATCATTCGATTTCGCATTGTCGTCCACGTGATTCTCGGCGGGCGGCATGTCCACAATGTCCTTGAAAAGGCGGGCCTGCTTGAAGCGCTGCTGGCACGCGGTCTTATAGTTCGTCACGTCCGCTTCGCAGCTACCAAAGACACCGTCGCGCAACGCCACGAAAATTTCGGAAGCTTCCTGTAAAGGACAAACCCGATTTTAAAATTATTCAAGGAACAAATTGCAAATATGGCCCGCGTTTACGATTTTAAATTAAACGAATAATCAGTCGAAATAGTGAATTAATCGATTAAGACCTTTCCACACCCGACCATTTGCCATTCTCACACGTACACTCGACATTATTCGATTAATTACAACGCCCCGCAACTGATTTCATATCTGTACTTATTAGTGAAAGACGCTTCTTACCTCCAGCATCACTTTGTTAATGTCAAATGAGGTAATCAATTTAATGGCTGCCTCCTTTTTGCTCGAATCCAGCTCGTGCATGATGCGAGCGCCCACGAACAAATGCTTTATGGAAGCGCCGTTCATCGCCACGAACTCGTCGTTCAGCTGCTGCACGCTTTTCCCACCTATCAGCTCTTTGGTAGCCTTATCGACGACCGTTTGCACATTTGCATTCAGCTCGGCGCGCTGCTTGGACAGCACCTGGGCCAGCCGTATGATGCAGTCGTGCACCGCCGGGTGCGCCGCATCGATGTTGCGTGCCCGCCTTATCGACTGCAGCATCAGCAGAACTTTGTTTTTGCGGAAGTACACCTCGAAGGCCAGTAAATGCGTTTCAATGCGATCTTTGGCGAGTTGTTGCAGCGGCTTCAGGAAGTCGATGGCCTTCTCCAGCGGGTCGTCGGGCCTCTCCAGCTTCTCGGGTATCAGCTCATCCAGCTGTGGCGCTTCCGGGTCGGTTTCCTGGTTCGCCTGCTGTTTGGACTTTTGATGTTGTTCGCGTTTGACTTGCGCCTGAGCGGCCTGCGCGCTCTCCAGTTCGGCTTTCTTCTTGGCTTTGCGCTGTTTGCTGCGCAGCTTCTTCAGCTCAGATGGCGGCAGATTCTCTGTAATGCGTACAACACGAGTGTCACTTGTGTCAAAGCACGATTTAATAGTTTATTTATATGCCGCACCTGTATCAATTTCCTCGATGGTCTCCTCCGACTTTAGTGGCTTGTCGTACAGCCGAATGTACACCTGCAAACAAATTTTGTATTACATAAAGAATCCCTTACGAAAACAGCGGCTCACACCTCTATGGCACACTTGGCCGCCTTGTAATAGAACGGATGACGGCGCAACACGTCTTCCAGCCGCAACAACCCCACGTAGGCACGCAGTGTCATCTTGCGCATGCAGTATGTGTGGAAATCAAACTGGTCTTCGATAATCTCGGAAAAGTGCCGGTCTACCTCGTGGCACTTTTTCAGCGCATCGCCCCAGCGTTCCATGCGCTGGAACGCCATCGCGCACTCCGTCTGGAACCACATGCACTGCATTTCATTCAGGTTCTCCATTGCGGTGACACCCTCACGTGTGAACTTGGCGCAGATCTCCTCGGCCTCCTTTACCAGATTGGCCCGCAACATGTATTTGGCGCACTTCGAGTTGATATACCTGCCCGCAAGCGCGATAAGCAAAAATTAAGTATGGAAAAGTGTTTGTGCGCTGCAGCAACTCACCTGTCGGCCGTGTCCATACTCTGCGCCTCGTCCATCCACATATACGCTTCGACCGCGTCGCCGGCGTGCTTGTAGATGCGGCCTTTCGTCATGAACAGCTCGATTAGCGTAGGCGTGTGCTCGATGGCTGCGTTCACGAACTCCAGCGCCCGCTCCGTATCACGCCGATAGTCATAGTGCTGCGCCAGGAACAGCGCCGTCCACACCAACGCCGATGCCGGCTCCACGGGCCGCTGCTGGTCAGCGTCGGTGCGCGCAAAATGCCCAGAGCGTGTCAGGTTCTCATAATACTGAAGCACCAGCTCCTCTATGATGGCCGCCTTTTCGGGCGTGCGGTGCAGCGAACGCACGTTCACGAACAACGGCGGCACGCCCTTACGCAAACCGCGGCGCAGGTATTCGTCCAACGCCTCGCGGAATTGCTCCCCACTGGCCACATCGAGCGGTAGCCGCTTGGGACACATGGCGCGCGGGTAGAGCTCCTGGAATTCACGAAACGCGGTCATCTTCTCCGCAACGGCGGTGATCTCACGCGCAGCAAAGTACTGTTCGTAGTAGAGCGTGTTCTCTGGGTTGCGGTGGATGAGCGCTTCGAAGATGGGCACTGCCGCCGCTGGCTGTCCTAGCTTGATGAACAGGTCGCCCATGGACTCTTGCACGGCCAGCTTGTCGACAATCTGGCCCTCGTGCTGGCGAAGATGGTCGAGGGCGCGCTGCAGGTTGCCCGACTCGACGAGAATCTGGTTCTGGTAGAGGAGCAACTCCGAGTGGCGGTAGTCGTGCGCTTCCTGGCAACAAAACAAACACAAACCGAACGTAAAGCAGGGCGCAGCGCACAAATGGGGCGTAGCCGTTACTCACTATGGAAACCTGTGACTGGTTGAAGGCCTCCAGGATGTTGTTGGCCATCTCCAAGTCGCCGATCAGGTGATAGCTCATGGCGAAGCCTATCCAGCTGGCCTGCTGCGAGGGGCGCAATGTGAACAGGTGGTGTCGCGTCTCTTTATAGCCCTCCAGATCACGCATCTGAATCTGTAGCAGCGACAGATCCTTCAGGATTTGCAAATTGTCCTTTTCCCACTTCAGAGCATTGCGGTAGCACTTGATGGCCTCGTCGTACTTTTTGTCGCTGCGCTGCAGCAGCCCGTACACATGCCAGCAAACGTGCGAGCGCAGGTCGTTGCGCAGCCCCAGCCGCACATACTTGTACGCCTCCTCACGTCGCCCCAGCCCGTTCAGCGTCAGGCCCTTCATGGCCAGCGTCTCGCCGTGTTCCGTGTACTTGGGATTCGACAGAATCTGCTTGGCTAGCTTCAGGCCGTTCTTGTATTGCTTCATCTCGTAACATTTCTGAAGCGATTAAAAGGAATACAGGCAAAACATTAAACTCGGTAAGCATTTAAAAAATACTAAAACACAGCTCATCAATAGGCGCCACCCTTCTCTGTAGTTGAGCAATTATTCGTCTTAAGTTCTGCTAAGCCAGGAGGGCTTAAGAGCGACCACAATATATTGCAATGATTTTGGTCTTTCGTTTTTTACATTTTGGAGGTCTTTGCATTTTGAGGTTAGGTCCGCCGCAAAATTTTCCAGCTCGAAAATCGTCCAAATTTGAAAGAAATTGAGGCCGATTTACAGACAGCACGTACGCGGCACCGCAGCACTCGGCGCTGGGCAGCACAACAAACTGGCCGCGGTGCCGATGGCCGGGCTTTACAACAACGCACTGGCCATGACTCAGGCAAAGCAGCGGGCCAGATCAGCAGTGAGCGGACATCCCGCAATGCAGATTACAAAACCAATGTTGCGTGCTTCACGAGCCAATTGGCTCCAACCACTCCAATCAGAACACTACCGGCAGCACTGCGGCCACCAACACCAGCGCCACCACCACCTACCAGCAGCTTCCTGAAGAGCGCACTCTCCTTGGGCGGCAGTGGATCGCTGGAAGGCATCTTGCACCGGTTTCACTCAAATAAACGCAGTATGCTCTACGCACTCCGTTTGCCACAAATTTCAATTGGAATATGCACTGCGAATGGGTGAAATAAGAACTTCACGAAATTTTCCGGGGAAACCTGACCACGAGCAAATCGAGTTTCCTTTACGACAGCACAAAAGAAGAAGAAGCACATTTGCAGGCACGCACACACGCATGCACTCCAAAAATTATACACACCAACACCACTGCACAAGCACGAGGCTGTCAAATGTTTGACAGCCAGAGCATTGCCACTGAACAATAACACCAATACACACCAAAACGAACAGTTCCAATCTACCCAAATCAGCTGTACGCTGTCGACTGACACCGGGTTGTGGAGTGTGTTGCTCCAGTTGCTGTTGATTCCGCTGCGATAATGAATTCATTGGCCAGAGTGAGCACCTTTGTGTGCCAGAGTGTGCAGTTTGCAGGATGCGGCGTAAGTGCTCTAAAACCCTCAATGGAGGTCTTTCAATAATCATCATTTTATGTAATACAGCTGCAGCAAGTGCGCACCAAGTATGCCGACTGGAAGATGATACGCGATGTAAAGCGGCGCAAGTGTGTGACGGAACATGCCAAAGATCGCCTGCGTGTGAACTCGTTGCGCAAAAACGATATTCTGCCAGTGGAATTGCGCGAAGTCGCCGACGCCGAAATTGCCGCCTTCCCACGCGACTCCTGCCTGGTACGAGTGCGTGAGCGCTGCGCACTTACGTCACGCTCGCGCGGCATAGTGCACCGCTACCGGCTGAGCCGCATTGTGTGGCGCCACCTGGCCGACTACAACAAATTGTCAGGAGTGCAACGTGCCATGTGGTAAACTGCGCACTGATTAGCTTCAAATTATTTTATTTAAATTACCATTAAAATATAAATAAAAAATCCTAAATACTGAATTAAACCAGAATAGGCAATTCTTGCTGCAACTCCACCAGGCTGAATCCATTATAGGACATGGCGGCGGTGCGTTTGTAGCTTTCCTTGCAGATTTCTGGGTACTTCTGGGCCAGCTGTACGATTGTAGCTGCAAGGAAAACAAGAATCTTACTAAACCGCACTGAGCCAGAGATTGCACACAAATTACTTTTGATAGCCTTTTGCAGACGCACTTCGGGTCCTTCGTAGTGCAGGAACATCATGTCCGCAGCTCTTTTTATAAACATCTCCCAAATGTCGTGCTCGTACGCGCCCTCCTCGCCCTTTTGCTTCTCAAACTTTGGACACAACTTGGGTATGGCCAGCGCCGCCAGCTCACGTATGCCAGACGAAGGATCATCTAAACGCTGCAGAGTGGCTGCAAAAATTTACAGTTAACTCGGAAAGCAAGCTCGAGAAGTGATTTTGTTTTCATACCATAAGCAATGGGCTTTAGCTCCTCCACTTTAAGCGCACCAAAGTTATGCATGCACTTAACTGCGTAGTGACGCGTGGAGACAGCATGGTCCTCCAGTAAGCTGGGCATGTACTTGGTCAAAGTGGGCAAAACCAGTCGCGCTTCCTCCGCAGCGCCCTGTGACATGGAGCACAACGTCGCCATGGCCATCGAGCGCATGGTCTCCGCATTAGCACCGGCACGCCACTGCAAGTGGGGCTCCACCACAGCTCCGACGAATTCACGCAACATTTCCGTACTCTCGTCCACACTCGTGGCCATGGTCTCCGACCAGTTCAGCATGGCTATGGAGATGCCGCTGAAAATCTTCACCTTGGCGTCGTCGGCACAATGCTGCCACACCAACTGGATCTGTTTCTGCAGTGGCTGCAGGTACGATGAACGGAACTTGGTTATGCTCAGCAAGCCGTGCAGCAGCAATATGGGCTCATTGAGCGCATCAAGGGCCGCATCAAGATTCTCCACGTACGCCAACGCGCGAGCAAAGTACTTTTCATGTAGAGCCGCGATGGAAAGTTCCTGCCGAGCGGCGATCTTTTCCAAGATAGCGTTGCCCATCTGCTGCAACTGTGCGGCATTCGCTTGTTCAGCATCCAACGACAACGCCATTACTTTGAGGCATGCCACATACGCATTTCCATCCAGCTGCTCATGCGAGGCCGCTTCCGATTCGCCTCCTGCGGAAGGCTGTTGCTTGAAATCCTCGGCTTTGTTAAGAAGTGTTTGCAGCATTTTCAGCACGTACAGCTGAAATTCTGGTTTCAGAGTTTGAGAAAACTCCTTTTCCACCAACATATCAGCGACACGTAGCACATCGGACATCTGCGGTCCTAAACTAGCGGTAAACATGTGGTAGAAGCACTTCAGGTAGCCCTCCTTAGCATTCCTGGCCAAGCCATCAAAACCGTGTTCGCACCAGTCAGCATAGCACAGCAGCCGCCCCATCAGATCGGACACCTTTAGTGCTTCTTTTGCCACCATAGGTTCCGCATCGCGACAAGCACACGCCACATCACTGTAAATCTCAAAAAACTTTGCCGTCATGGCGGCCTCAGCGTGCAGCACGAACTGGTACAGCAACTTGAGCGCGTGAAGGCGTACATTCTCCTTCCAGTCGCTCGTCTCTCGCGTTATCAATTTCAATAAACGCAACGCTCGCTGCACCAAGCCGCGACAACCGATGGTCGGACGTTGCACGCCCTCCGGATAGTTCGGCACCTGCGGATCCCCTAGCTCCTGTTTGCTTAGCTCTGTCTCATTTTCGTCGTAGTATTGCTTGCCACAGGCCACCCAACGTGGGCGTATGTACTCCACCACCTCCGGCGAATCGTCTTTCAGGCTGCAAAGATTACGACTTATAATGCATTTTGTTCCAACATTCCAATTACTCACCAGCACAGCACGAGCGGTATGATGCGTTCGAAGAACGAATAGCGATCGCGCAGCTCTAGCAGCAACAGCACACCCATCTGGCCGCACTCACGACGCACCAGCGGCATTGCATCCATCAGAAGCGGCGACACCTCCATAATCAGCCGTGGCAACGCATCCTCGCTGGTATTAATGTGCAGCGCCAACCGTGCAAGGGCCTCCACCGCCGCTATGCGCGCCTGCGAGTGCTTGTGATTTAGCATGCTGTACAGCGGCTTGGCCAGCGGCTCGACGCACTGCTGAAAAGTGACCGGATCGGCGACACGCGCCAGCGATACAACACAAGCACACCCCTCACGTTGCACTGCCGGATAAGAGTCGCGCAACGCCTTCACCAGCACGCGTACTATGTCCGCGTAGCACTCCGGCAGCGAGCGCGCCTTTCCCGTGGCCACATAGTGCTGCACTAGCGCATGCAGCTGACCAACGTACAGCAGCCGTATCTCCTCACTCTGCTCCACCGTCTCTTGCTGGCCCATGCGCTCCGACAGCGTGGCGGTCACGTTCAGCAAGTGGAAGTCGTTGGGCGGCAGACATTTGATGAAACCGGTCACCGTTTGCACTGCCATATCGCGCACGCTCTCAAAGCGATCCGAGTAACATTTGAGCAGATGTAGGTAGCACTCGTCAAAAATCGACTGCAGCTGGTCGATGGTGATGGATTGGCGATCTGTGCATGCGCTTTGAAGCTGCTCCAGAACGTCTATTTTTGGACGCCGCTCGGTTAATTGCAATTTCTCGCATATTTCCTCCGTATTCAGCAACATATTACACAAAATTACGTTTGCCTCCTTTCGATGAGTGCACAAAATTTCTTAAAATTATTTGTCAAACAATTCGGATGAAATAATGCTCGGAAAGCACTAGAAAAATAAATAACAAGTTGCTGTTGCCGGGAGACATACCGAAATCGCCACAAGTTTGCTTATTTCACAATCAGCTGTTTTAATCAGAGCGCTGCTTCTTCTTACAAGAACTAGGTCACAGATGCGATTAAAAACTAATATCGCTGTTTTTCTCCAGCTGGAAGCTCACAATATAACTCCATCTAATAATATCAAACTGTCGCCTCTTGACCAACTTAATATTGGCGTATCGCTCGCACTAAACTCTATCAAATAATACCGGTCCAGAATGTAATATCGACTGCGGCAATAACGGCTCCTGCAACCACCACAAGATTTGCCAGTGCAAGGCCGGCTACACGGGCCAGTACTACCAGACGGCCTTCTGCTTTCCCCAATGCATGAACGGCGGCAACTGCACGGCACCGTCGGTGTGCACGTGCCCGGACGGCTACCAGGGCACGCAATGCGAGGGAGGTGAGTGCAGCAAGACGTATCACTTTTAAACATGTCTCAAACAATGTATTTAGCGTGTAATCCTAGATATTTACAATAGTCGGTTAAATTACGTATAAGCAACTAAAAATAAGCAGCTGTCGGGCTGGGCGGAACATCTTCAAATCTTCTTAGAAATTGCGATTGCAGTTTTGCAGCCCAGCTTGATCACCTCAGTCATGGCCTTGTAGAAGGGCGCCTGCTCTGCGCCGCACTCGATGCCCGTGTCATGATGCTCCTGCTCCTCGTCACGGAATTTCGTAATCGTCTTCATTAGTTCCTGCAAAGGCAAATTTAATGAAAACCCAGTTAAACAGTTTCCGCGGCTGCCTTCAATACCTTGTCCGGCTTGGGCGATTCCATAATTTGGCGCAGCTGGTCGTTGTAGTGTTCCACGATTACCGTTTCCACCGCCACCGTGCAGGCCATAGCCGCCTTCTCGCCCAGCAGCGCTGTGCCGGCGCCCAAGGCGAAGGCCGCCACATTCCAGATGGGCGTCATTATCGTCGGTCGCACACGGTGCTGCTGAATGAGCTGCTCGAACTGTCGACGATGCTCCTTTTCCTGCTCCCACATGTGTGCGATGGTCTTGCCCATAGGCCCCGAACCCAGAACAGCCATTTGGCCGGCGTAGATACGATCAGCGCCTAACTCGCCTGCATGATCTACACGTATGATCTCGTCGGTGAGCGGCGAGGGCCGCTTTCGCAATTTGTTTGTGGAGTCCTTGCAGGCACCTTCTGCAGTAGAAGTGCTGCTGCATAAGCGATGTTGTGCTTGACGCAGTAGCTGAATGCTTGAAACGTTACGCGGCGCTCTCAACATACTGTTCGGACAGCTTCTGAAACGATTCCAGTGCGATTACGAATTTAAGCGATTCTTTTGTGAATATACATAAGTAGAATGTAACAGCGGTTTTCGTTGGTCCTTAAGTTAGCAGTTAGCACGTTTTTAATAAAAAAAAAACAGAACGTGATTTCTAAAAATTTGCCTTTAATGTGAATTGCATGGTTGCCCAAGTGCGACTCGGGCTTCTATGGCCAGTACTGTAACGGAAGTGAGTGCAGCACTCGAATTTAACGCGAATCGCGCTGACCGCATCACATTTACAATCTTTTGCAGGAATCAAGAAGCATCGAAAGATTCATAGATAGACATTTCCAACTCCGCTTACGTTTGGCAGATCTTTTTATGTTCATCTACTCAATTGCGTACCGGCGCTTTGAGCTGCAACATGCCGGATATATGTACGAAAAACTGTCGTTGCAAGTTGGTTAACTGATGTAGTGTCGATATGTATGTTTGTATGTATGTATGTACACAGGTAGTCAGAATTAAATATGCGACGGTTTTGTGATTTAGTGGAAAACTTTAGATGTGTAGCAAAGTACTGATATGGTTCAAGAGTCATTACTAAGCTCAGAAACTCAAAATATTCAATATAAAGTGTGGATTCCACCTTAAGAGCCTAAACTTTATTTTTCGTTCAATCGAATCACATCAAAGCACAATGTCGTCACTCAAGGGTTAATGTTTGGGTTATCCGTGTGTGCACTTCAGGCGGTCGGCCAACACCAATCACCTACTTAACCAATTTGAATTACAGATCATGCGTACTCACAGCAACAACTGATAAAATTTATTTAGAAATATACGAAATGGATCACCGTGTACGCACTAATTTGTAAAACCGAAAATCGACCACAAACTTTTACGTCTCAACGATATTTCAAAAAACAGCTGACTGCTCATATGTCAGCTTTGCAGACAAAAATCGCTCGCGCAAGGTTGCATGCACCGCCCAGAGAACCATAATCATTCAAATTCATTATTTCATTATTTGTTGCCTTGCGATGAAATAATACTCGGAAAGCACTAACTCAAGCACAAATAATAAGTTGCTATTACCGGGAAACATTCCAAAATCGCCACAAGTTTGTGTATTTTACAATGAACTTATTATCGGTGCTGCTTCTTCTTACAAGAATTAGGTCACAAATGCGATTAAAATGGAAGCATTCACTTATTGGTAAATCAAAAAAATTAGTCATTCTGATTCTTTTATTTAGTGCATGTTTTCGCACCAATTAAGTTTCAATTAAAACTGGATATCGTTGATTTTCTGAAGTTTGAGGTTCGCAATATAATTCCATCTTATATTGAACTATCGATCCTTGAGCACTCGATAACTAAATATTGGCGTATCGCTAGCACTAAGCTCTAATTTTGCTTCTGCTTGGCGGAATTTGGCGTACTTCTGCTGCAATATGGAGTCCAGTGATAAAGTGAATCACTGTCGTAACAAAATTGTCGCTTTCATATTGAACAATGTCGAGAACAAGCTGCCCATTAAGGAGCAAGACATGCAGGAGATACTGGACAAGGACAAGTTACTGTTCAAGCAGTGCTTCCCGCTGGCAAAGACGGCGTTGCAACAGGTAAGTTTTTGAAACTACACTCGCAACTAATTTCCGTTTACAGCGCTTCATCCGTTACAGACTTACGGTATTTTGCTGAAGAAGCTTCCTGAGGGGCGTAAGTACATCTGCTGCTCGGAGCTGCCAGCGGGGTCTGCGTTGGAGTACGATGACGAACAGAAACGCCAATTAACTTTGCTCTTCGTCATACTGTCCTACATTTACATGAAGAACTGCCGTGTGGAAGAGCGTGAGTTCCAACGCAACTATGAATAGTGCTCCACTTATTTACGTATTCTATTCTGGTGGATTTTCAGAACACCTTTTTGACTTTCTGCACGGTTTGAGAATCGATGTCGACGCAGTGCACCCATATTTTGGGGCCAACCTTAAAAAGCTCATCACGGACACCTTCGTTAAGCAGCTGTACCTGAAGAAAGAGCAGGCGGAGGCCGATATTAGCACGGAGTCAAGGTGCTGCAAGCGGAGCACATTCCCATTTCTGCTACTGTGACACTAAGTTGTGTTTATATATGTTTGCAGATATGTCTATTCGTGGGGCTTTCGCAGTACGGTTGAATTTGACGAGAAAGACATGTTACTGGAGAATGCCAAGGTGAGTGCGGGAGGCGTGCATACATTTTGCGCCAGCTACGGTGTCAATGCGCTTTTCCGTCTTGCAGATTTTAAAAAAGGATATGAACGAGTTTGTTGCGCAGTCGAGCAGGCTGTCGCAAAGTCAACTGGCAGACAGCGTGAATATCGGGTGATGAGGAGAGGGCGTCTGCTGCTTGATTGCTAGAGGTCAACACAGCTGCTCTTGCCTTGAAGAAGACGCATTCCGATTTAAACAATAAGACCTTAGAACGTAGTTTTTGAATTGAATAAGAGTAGCTTAAAACGTTTTAATAAATGTTTTAATATGAACTTTTTAAATTAAAAATGACTTACAAATTCGTTTAAATAGGTAATACAAAAAGTAAAGTGAAGCAAGAGGTTTTTAAATAGGTAAACAAAAAGTAAAGTGAAGCAAGAGGTTTTAACTGTACCATCGATTGATCTGGGCGTTGGATGCTTTTCTTACACTAGATACGGTGATTTTTAAAATACTTTAAAATATTTCTTTGAGGTGTGATTTTATGTGAAGAAATTACATAAACGCACGTTCTAGATTTATTTGTTAATATTTAATTTATATTCAAAACTTTATAGCGCGTTTTCTGTTTTCATTTAAAAAGAGCTTAGCTAAAAGCTCTAACTAACTTTTGAACACATAAAAAATTTAAATCCAACATTCTGGCACTCGAGATTTGAAACAGCATTCGCTGCCTTCAGATGCAACGCCAACGAATGCGCTGATCAGCAACGAAGTTTGCGTCTAATCGTGGCAACTAAATTGCAACAGCCACACGAACTGTTTGGCTGTCGTCAGCTGTGCTGTGTCGCTTCGTCGCTCTGCTTGAAGACAAATGAGCGAATCTCCTCACCAGCCAGCCACTGTCCGTGCTCACAGCGGGTCTCCGTCTTCGGCTCGCTGCGCCGCCAGCCAGTATTAACGTGAATGCGGCGCACAGTGGACGTGAGCGTGGATCGATCGGCAAACGCTGCTTGAAACGGGTATGAAATATCTCAAAGTTGTTCGCTTTAGCTGAATCCGTCGATCGCAGTTCGAGGGGTGAGGGGAGGGGTCGGCCAGCATGTGCGGTGTGCTAAAGCGTGTAAAGTGTATGTCCGTAGGCTGATGTTGGCCATTATTGGCAATTCACTTGCCAATAGCCAATATCCGATCACCTGTCCACATATACGATGTCCATGTGCGAAAGCGTCTGGCTGTGCTTAAGTGTGCGTGCGTGTGTATTTTGAGTGTGCGGTTGTGTGCATGCAAAGTGCGAAAAAGTGTTTGTTTGCCAAATAATTGAAATATATGCAAACAGTAACCAAGAAATGCTAATGAAACAGCAGTAACGCCAATGGTCCATGCGCCATGCCGGCCGCCAATTGGACTGTTTCAGTGCGCCTAGCATTGAGCTCCGGCCAACTGTCGAGACAACTACTCACCGACACGCTTTTACGATTGTTTTGATACACTTCTGCTTCTGCAGTGATGCTGATTGATTGGGACGTTGATAAATTGATTTTTAATGTGGTGTTAAATGGCTTGGTGGCAATTAATGACTCGCATTAATTGAGCGTACAAATTGAGCCGGTGACGCACCCGGCAGTCTGCCGGCAGCCAGTCCGCGCACCAGCTCTGTATTCGATTGATGTGTTCATTTAAGTTGTCAGCTCCGGTTCGGAAGTTAAGTTCAAAAATTGAATTGTTTTCGCCTTATAAATTACAAGAAATGGTAACGGCACACGCTTATTGAATTCTTGACCTGGTATAGTGATTGCTCTGTCCCAATGAATAAAGTAATTTGGTTACTACTCGCAAATGGTTATGTCTCAATGTCCCTATTGTGATTGTGCTGCTGACGAGCGAGTGCCAGTGATGAGACTGATTATGACGTTGTTGTATTTAATGAGGTTCTACCTTCGACCGTCTATGAGCGTGGGAATGCAGAAGTGCGAACGAACGAAGCAACAAGTGGCGGAAGCCTCACCTATGTATGGTCGAACATGTATGTGGCCCGCACTTTTCATGAGAAAGGTTCAACCGTTTTTTTTTTGTGAGTATGATTGGGTGTTTTATTGACATATTGGTAGTGTTGTTGATTGTGGTTGTACTATGCCCTGGTCACAGTTTGTCCACTTACCCGGCAAACGGGCAGTGATTAACGAAAAACAAGTGGCGAGCCTACAAACAACAAGCAGACAGGCAGGCAGACATACAGACAAAGCGGTGGACGGCAACGATGAGCCGGCGAACGAGACGGACGGGTAGGCGAGCAAACAGATTAACTGACTAAGCGACCTAACAGCCAGCCGGCCGGCTAACCGGCTGACCGGCTTGCTGGTAATTCATTTGGGCTCATTTCTTTCTGCTGTTTGGGCCAGTGTTTGTATACGTGTGTGAGTGTGAGTGCATGTAGTCGTGTCCGCACTGCAACACAAGTATCAGACGCGACCGCGGAGTGCGGAAAAAATTGAGGAGATAGCCGCAACAACAATGCCAATGCAAAGGCAACAGAAGCACCAGCAGCAGCCAAAGTCAGTGGCGCGTTAATTTTTTAAGTAGTTAAAGACGTGCTCACCTCGCCACTTGAACGTTTAAATTAAGGAGGTTGTAGTCTGTCGTCGTGCGTATTGTTATTGCTGTTGTTGTCATCATCAGAGCTGCCAGCAGCATTGTTGCTGTTGCTGCTGCTACTGCTGCGCCGAGGCTGGTTGCCTTTTGCGTTCTTATAAATCATGTTGAACTGTATGTTTCTTTCATTATTGTTGTTGCTGTTGGATTTGTTGTTGTATGATTTTGTGTAGTTTTTACTTTTTTTGTATTTGCTGCTTTAATGGCTTGTCATACCTTGCACCTATCGTGTTTCTCTTCATCATCTTTCCGTCCACCTGATACCATCGCAAGGCAGCCGGTGCGCCCGGCAAAATAAGGCAACCTGGCAAACCGGCAGTCAGCCAGGCTGGCGCACTGGACAGTTGGCTGTTTTACGTTTTTGCTTGCCTTGTTGCAACATCGCCAGCAATCGTTCCACATTGGTCGCGCACCATACGCGCAGTCGAGCTTCGAGTGCAGCTTTGATCACTACAACGATAACAACAACGCTGCATAGCAGGCAGGCTGCCTTAAAAGGTTTCCTCCATCCTTTTTGTTCTCACCTCCTCAGCTGGCAGCAACAGTCACGCCAGTGCCGTTGCTGACTATCTGCTTGCTGGAGGTGTTATGCGCCGCCGTTTTTTCGTTATGAGTTTCTGCCGACCGAATTGTCGCCCGCCCGTCCGACGTGTACTGCACCAGTGGCCGGCCCGCAACTCGAGCCCATCGGATGCGGTACTCGAACGACATCGCCCCGTTCCCAGGCTTTTGCTGCTGTCCAGCAGGGTCGACCATCCGTCCATCGAATCGGCCGGCCAGCCGGTCGCACTATCTGCCAGATACTTACTTGGCCAAACTCATTTTTTTCTCGACGTGTTGTTTTCTTTATTCTTCTCTTGCTGCTGCTTCGAACGTTGTTGGTGTTTTTGTTATTGTTATTGTTGTTTTTGTCGATGATGATCGCCTGCTGTTCGGGCGTCTTGGTGTTTATTGAGGTGTTTGTCCACTTAAGCGTTTCTTTGATTTGCTCGAACGTTTTCTTTTCTTTTTTGTATTGTTGTTGTTTCCTTTCTTTTCTTTTTGCTACAGTTGACTTAAATGTTGTTGTTACTGCTGTTGTTGTTGGTGTTGTTTTATGGCAGTTGCTACCGCTGGCTGCCGGCTGCTTGCCACTGCCCGGCTCGGCTCAGCTCGGCTCTTCGGCCGGGTAATAAGGTGTGAGAAAGGCAATAATCGTAAAGAGCTAACAAATTGTTTAGTGGAAGTTAATCGCAGACGACGCAGCCACGGCCACAGTACAGCCAAGTGCTGAAGTGGCGATAATTAATGGAGTTTTCAGTTCGACGTTGTCGTTCAGCATGCAACGGTGCTGCGCGCAAGCAGAATACGTCAACCCGCAATCAGAACGTAACGCAAATCGCTTTGCGTGTGAGAAATGAGATCGATCAACTGAATTTCGTTTTTTGGCGGCACTGTCGTCGATTGTGTAATAAAAATTCAAATAAAGACAGAACATACGCCTGTAAAGTGCCAGAGTTTCGAACTACTTATATCAATTAAAAAATAAATTGTCTCTTAATGCGGAAATGCGCGGCGGGCATTTGCTCGATCCAAAATCTCGCTCCATAAAGCACCGCACACTGCAAACGGCGCAAACGCGCTGCGTCTTAAGCCGGGCTGCGTCGCACCACGAGTCGGATTACGCCGGACGGAGTGGCGACGGAGTGACGTGCATCAACTCATAAACTGTTTTCCGGTGATTACTTAACGTTAATTACACGTTTACGCCGCAGCACTTCGGCAGAAACATATTCGCCAATCAGGCGGACGAACGCGCGGACGTGGGGTGCAAAACACTAATTAGCAACTCCGTCAACGTCTCAGACTGCGGTAATTCGATTTAATTGTTGGCCCTTAGCTGCAAGTCAAGTGCGTGTCTACATAAGTCGCTGGTTGCTCATTGAGGTTTGGGCTTGTTTGGAGTGCAGATCATGTGCGGGAAGGGTTCGACGAATTAACTTGAATCATTTACAAGTGGCACATACATATGGCCCTAACATACATAAATGTATGTATATTAAGGATATTTATGTGGATCCAGTGACCTCTGTTTTAGGTTTTACTTGTTTGACCACTCAGGGCGACACAGAGAGTTCAGAGTTCATCCAAGCCCGTATTAAAACAAGGTCCTATTTATCTCTTTATTATTCTTTACTCTACTATTATTGGTCCCTCGCGTTTCTTCTCCGCAAAGTTGTCAGACCATACGTTTTATATACACCTTAATTATTTGTTATTGCTTAGTATCTCGTCTCGTGTATTTAAGCGCCTTATGCCAAGCTATGCAGCTTTTTGGATATAGGTATTTCCAATTTTTGCGAGAGTGTAATCGGAGTGTAAGCTATGCAACCCATTGGAGTGTAATTTGTGAACAAATTTTTCCCACGGTCACTCTCATAATAACTGCAAACAGTTTGGATATTCGATACCTGTATATAACAACACTCAGCAAGAAATATTCGCAATAGGCGGCTTAAAGCCATTAAGCCAAACTGTGCTAAACAGACATCGATTATAATCGCTACTATACTGAAACTACTATCGGGTTCGCATATATTTTTAAGGTAGATTGACCTCAGAATCAATTGATTGAAGCACATAAGAGGAGATTTTGAGGGCTCAAAACCACCAAATGTCTGTTTGGTATCAACAATTTTGGGTTGCAAATACGGTTTCAAATGGTGTTTGTCTCAAAAGTTGTGTATAGAAACACCTTCCCCACCAAGTAAAATCCTGCGTGCACCGCTGATAGGGCGGAATAATTTGTTTTCGTATTCAATCAAACATTTAGTGTATACCTACTATAACTATACGTATTTTTTTTTTACAATAGGTATTTTGTTGTTGTGCAACAAAAGGTGAAGGTCTTTTAGATTGCAATTACTTTCCTCACTTTATGGCTAAGCTGTCATAAAGGCTTTACTGAATACTTATTTTTTTTTATAATTGCTGGATTATATTGTTGCTGTTATTGGTGTTTATGATGTTAAATTTGTTGACTTGTTGCAACGCAATTACGAGCGCCAAAGGTGCTATTGCAGCTGTTTTATTGAGGGAAACGGAAAGGTATAGGAATTTATGATGATTAGATAACACTTTAGTACAACAGCTATCATAATCGGTATCAAAGTGACGCAATTGCTAACTTTTTGAATTGTGAAGCTTCAAAACATTGGTCGGCAAGTGTTCCAATTCATGGAATGGGGCTGCATAATGGATTTCAATATTAAGATCAAGAGGCTGTATTCCAAGTACCAAGCTTGGGCAGGTTTTTATTCCATCAGGGCGTTGCAGCTTTTATATGGAATAGCGATTTATAACTAAATGGTTTTAAATTAAATTATTTTAAACGAATTATGTTTTATTTGAACTATGTATAAAGACCACTTTTCCGACCACCACATGATCGATCGATGAGTTAAATTCCCACCTGCCAAGGGTATGTCGCACTATCGTCTTGCTTACAATTTTCCTCCACTCGGGCTTCGCCGAACTCATTTTTGCAGGCACTTTTCTATGAAATCTTGTTGAGACTCTGTCTCTCTGCTTGCCGTTCCCGACCGCTGGCAGCGTTCATAGTTGCGCTCATCTGGCCCGATAGTGCATGCCGCAACAGTGTCAATACATCAGTCTAGCGGCGCACGTTCGTGGGCAATTCCCAGAAATGTCCATAAAGCGAGTTTGTGATTTCGCAAGAAAACCAACCAACCAACCGACCACTTGCCCGAGAAAACACAACCGAGTGTGTATTGACACTTGGCATGTGTAGCAGCGAGCAGTTGGCACTTGTACGGCCCCCCGCCCCACTGCAGCTGCGGATCGTTGCATATGTGCACGAACGCCGCAATCATCTCGACATCAACATCATTTCAGAAAGATGCCGCACACTACAGCACCAGCCTCAGTCAAGTGGTTCTATGTGGCGCTCGTCGTGCTAGCCTGCTGGAACAGTTTGTCCGAATGCAGACAGCAGCACACGCGCGCAAACGACGGCGATCGCGGTCGCGGCACAGGTGTTGATTTCTCCAGCGAAGGCAACGGCCATCGAAGGGGCCATCGCAAGAAGCATCATCGCCAGAGCCTGGAGGACAACGATCTGTCGCTGTGGATTAGCGAGCAGCAGCTCAACATGTTGAGTGGTAATGTATTGCGCGCGGGGCGAGCGACAGTCGTTGGAGTGCAGCTGGTCTGATGGCAAGTTTAAAGCACTTTTCTTTCCACAAGGCTTTCCGCACGGCCGCATCTACGCCATCGAGAGCGGCCACGTGCTGAACGACATTCGGGACGCCAACATCTACAAGTATCTGATCATACCGTCCGAAGTGAACTACGTGAACTTCACGTGGAAGTCGGGCACGCGCAAGTACTTCTACCACTTTGATCGGCTTCAAACGCTCGATGACAGCATCCTGAAGGCGCCGACGGTGTCCATTAAAACCAAAGGACGCATACCGCAGGAGGAGAAGAGTACGTACGGAAGCGAGAGAGTTGGAGAAGATTCGGTTCGTCAAATCTGCTTCTTTCAGATTTTAGCGTATTCCTGCCCTGCAGCGGCAATAGCTCAGGCACGGCAATGTTCAATGTCGGCCTGTCCATACAGAATCGGCGCGGGAAGCCGCTGCCCGGCACGCCGTTGCGCCTCAGTTTCAAAAAGGAATGCGCACATAGAGGTAACGCTTCCAACCCTACACTAACATCTTCGCAAGGTAGTGTATAAAACAAAATGCTTTTTTAATATTACATATGTACATACATACAATTCCCCATCACCCCCTCCCCCTCCAACAACGCAAACACAAGCACGCACCTAAACTCAACTACCCGATCACACAGCCACACAAACCCAATTCCTAAGCCCTGCCCCGTCCACTGAATTCCTCTGCACCCACACGAACAATAGCAGCGCTAGTCGGCACTATGCTTGTATCACAGACATCAACTCGTACTCTCCCATTTATCTTGCTTGCTTCGCTTTGTATGCTCTGCAACTGGCCTAGCGCTAAACGCCCGCATAGCATCCTCCAAGGCGTACCCACTAAACGTGCTTTGCTTGCCATTTCATTGTTCTCGTACTCTATCCGACGGATTTCGCATAATTCACTCGAACTAAAAATCAAGGTCCTGATCCAGAATGCAATATAAAGTGCGGCAATAACGGCTTCTGCAACCACCACAAGATCTGCCAGTGCAAGGCCGGCTACACGGGCCAGTACTGCCAGACGGCCTTCTGCTTTCCCCAATGCATGAACGGCGGCAACTGCACGGCACCGTCGGTGTGCACGTGCCCGGATGGCTACCAGGGCACGCAATGCGAGGGAGGTGAGTGCAGCAAGACGTATCACTTTTAAACATGTTTCCAATTTATTTAGCGTATAATCTTACGAATTTACAATAGTCGGTTAAATTACGTATAAGTAACTAAAGATAAGCAGCTGTCGGGCTGGGCAGGACATCTTCAAATCTTCTTAGAAATTGCAATTGCAGTTCTGCAGCCCACCTTGATCACCTCAGTCATGGCCTTGTAGAAGGGCGCCTGCTCTGCGCCGCACTTGATGCCGGTGTCATGATGCTCCTGCTCCTCGTCGCGGCATTTCGTAAGCGTCTTTATCAGTTCCTGCAACGGCAAATTAAATGAAAACCAAGTTAAACCGTTTCCGCGGCTGCCTTCAATACCTTGTCCGGCTGGGGCGAATCCATAATTTGGCGCAGCTGATCATTGTAGTGTTCCACGATCACCGTTTCCACCGCCACCGTGCAGGCCATAGCCGCCTTCTCGCCCAGCAGCGCTGTGCCGGCGCCCAAGGCGAAGGCTGCCACATTCCAGATGGGCGTCATTATCGTCGGTCGCACGCGGTGCTGCTGAATGAGCTGCTCGAACTGTCGACGATGCTCCTTTTCCTGCTCCCACATGTGTGCGATGGTCTTGCCCATAGGCCCCGAACCCAGAACAGCCATTTGGCCGGCGTAGATACGATCAGCGCCTAACTCGCCAGCATGATCTACACGTATGATCTCGTCGGTGAGCGGCGAGGGCCACTTTCGCAATTTGTTTGTGGAGTCCTTGCAGGCACCTTCTGCAGTAGAAGTGCTGCTGCATAAGTGATGTTGTGCTTGACGCAGTAGCTGAACGCTTGAAACGTAACGCGGCGCTCTCAACATACTGTTCGGACAGCTTCTGAAACAAATCCAGTGCGATTACGAATTTAAGCGATTCTTTTGTGAATATACATAAGTAGAATGTAACAGCGGTTTTCGTTGGTCCTTAAGTTAGCAGTTAGCACGTTTTTAATAAAAAAAAAAAACAGAACGTGATTTCTAAAAATTTTCCTTTAATGTGAATTGCATGGTTGCAGGTATTTGCACGGAGAAGTGCCTTAATGGCGGCAAATGTATTCAAAAGGACAAATGCCAATGTTCCAAAGGATACTATGGCCTGCGCTGCGAGTACTGTAAGTGTTACGCAACTGCGCCCTGAGTTCTCCGACATTTAATTCACTTTATTTTCAGCGAAATGTGTGATTCCCTGCAAAAACGGCGGCCGCTGCATTGGCACCAATATCTGTCGCTGCCCCAACGGTTTGCGTGGCAACCACTGCGAGATCGGACGCAAGCAGCGTTCCACGTGCAAACGGCCCTGCAAGCACGGCGTCTGCATGCCGAACAAGACTTGCAAGTGCGACTCGGGCTTCTATGGCCAGTACTGTAACGGAAGTGAGTGCAGCACTCGAATTTAACGCGAATCGCGCTGATCGCATCACATTTACAATCTTTTGCAGGAATCAAGAAGCATCGAAAGATTCATAGATAGACATTTCCAACTCCGCTTACGTTTGGCAGATCTTTTTATCTTCATCTACTCAATTGCGTGCCGGCGCTTTGAGCTGCAACATGCCGGAGGGGATGTCGCAGACGCGCTGGAAGCAGTCTCGTTAACATATTTGGAACATTCGAGCCTCTGTGACTTGTTGTGTGATGGCCTGGCGATTATCCCTCTCAACGCGGTGGCCATACAGCGTAAAAACGCACATCCTTCGCTTTGTCTTTAGTATCATTTACGTTTGCAAATGTTGTGATAAACTTTTCTATGTATTTAATGTAACAAAAATTTACTTCAAGGAAGTCTGAAAATGTCTGAAAAGTTGTTCGATGCTTAAACATTTTGGGTGTTTTTTTTTAATATGTATTAACGGAAATAAATCAAAAATATAGACAATAAGAAATTACTCAAATTATTCCATAACGTATGTAACTACATATACATATTTATATATGTACGAAAGACTGTCGTTGCAAATTGGTAAATTGATGCAGTGTCGATATACGTATGTATGTATGTATGTGCACAGGTAGTTATAATTAAATATGCGACGTTTTTGTGATTTAGTGGTAAACTTTAGATGTGTTAATTTAACAGCATCAATAAAGCAAAGAACTGATATAGTTCAAGAGTCAATACAAAGCTGCGATGTTGAGTTGCAAAAGTCGTATCGATCTTTAATTTACAGAAAACTACAAATTATATACATAGCTTTCTTCATAACTTCTAGATCTATTCAATGAATTTCATATCTCAATTCTAAGAAATTCAAAATTTTCAAAATAAAGTATACACGATAAAAGCCTAACTTCATCTTTCCTTCACTCGGGTCACATCAAAGTACAAAGTTGTTTTCACACAAGGGTTAATGTTCGGGTTATCCGTACGTGTACGTGTACTTTAGGCGACCGGCCAACACTAATCGCCGATTTAACCATTATAAACCATTTGTTATTATAAACCATTTGTACTTACAGCAATAACTGATAAATTGTATTTGGATATATACGAAGTGAACCACCGCGTTTGCACTAATTTGAAAACCGAAAATCGACCGCAAACTTCTACGTCTCGACCAAAGTGTATGAATACAAGTTAATACACTTTGGTCTCGACTATATTTAAAAAAAAAACCGCTCACTGCTCATATGTGAGCTTTGAAGACAAAAAGCGCTCACACAGGGTTGCATGCACGCCCAGAGAAATACACTCCTTCAAATCAGTAACACAATTGTTGCAATTTCTAAATTATATTATCAAAAAAATTATGGAATTTCATTTCTGCTGTTTCGTTACTAAAAAATGCAAAATTTTAAATTGTATATAAAAAAAAATAAAATTTAACAAAAGAAAATTGCACAAAATTGACAGATGCATAGCTTTCGTTTCTACCCATTGCGCATATTCGAGCTTCGAGTTTGACATTTGCATTTCGACCCATAATAGCAACAACAGCGCAAGCAACAATATTATGGATAAGTCAGCTGACCAGGTCAACAGCGAGGAAGACATGGCTCCCAAGAACAATTACGACCCCGCGGACAGTAGCACCAAAAACAATGCGGACGAGGCCGATCTGCAAGGTGAGTGCCATTGACTAGTGGCTGTAGCGAGCTGAACTTATGCCAATCGCTTGCAGAGATGGCGGAGGTGAATGACAACCTCGACGAACTGACGCGGGCGTTGGACTTTTTCGAGCAGCGCACGGACGACATTATTGCACAGCTAAAAGAGCTGTTGCATTCCAACCGCGAGATACGCATGCAGATGGCCAGGGAGCAGGAGTTGGCATTGGCGGAGGTAACGAGCAAGGATGAAACAAGCGCAAAGCCGATGGACGATGAAATGGTGCGCGAGGACGATAACAGTTCGCAGCAGTAGTGTGCAATGTGACGGGACAAAGTGCATGTGTAAAAGTATTAAAGGCCGGGAAGTTCTGGTTTATGTTTTAATAGTTTAGCTTAAATTTTAACGTGTTAACAAAAACACACTCGTTGGCTGCATTGGTTATTAAAAGTACAAAGGAAAGGAACCCCACTATTTCTTTTTGCTGCGCAGCAGCTGCTTAGAAGACACGTCGAAAAGTTGTTTGTTTACGCGTTTCAGTCGCTTCACTTCGGCGCGTAGCTGTTCTAGCTCGGCAGCCATTTCGTCATTTGCTGGGTGTCCGGCTGCCGGCGCAGTCTGTGCACTGGTAGTAGCAGTGGCTCTGCTTTCGTGCACTATGCTGGTATCGGACCTGATCGGCTCGGTAATTTTCACCTCGATAAATTCGTCCTCGTCCGCTTCAGGCGGATCAATCATGCGTCGCAGGTTGCCTCCGAAAACCTGTGGCTGCTTGTGCTCCGGATTGAAGATGGCGGGGTTAGTGAGACGAAGCACCAGATTCGTCACGGCGCCCTTATGCTGCATCGTCCGCAAAAGCTGCCGGCTGGGGATGTGCCAAACGCAGATTTGCTCATCTTGACCGCCAGACACCAGCGTCTGGCCATCCAGTGAGAGCGCCAAGCAACCTACAGCCTGTCCCGGCTTGTGTCCGGTGAAACAGTTGGTATGCTCCTTCTCTGCGTGGTACTCCTGCGATCACAAACGTTAAATAAGCAAACTTTGTAAGACTTACACAAGCCTACCTTGGTGCGCGGTAACGCATCTGTATGGAACTCGTAAATGTTGCCTTCGCCGGTGCCCACGTAGACGCTCGTCTCCAAAATATTGGCTGTCACGCTGTGCAACGCCTCGGCGAATACTACGTTAAGCAGTAAGATGCCGTTGCTCAGGTCGTATATCTTGCACGTCCGGTCCAGTGACACGGTCACCATGTAGGCGCGTATGCCACCCACCCCAATGTGCACGTCCGTCACAGGCAATCCATGATCTGTGAAGCTAAAGAGCGGAGTCTGATTGTCATCGCCACGCCCCACCACGCGTGTCAAATTCCATACAAGCACGCTGCCATCCTGGCCCGCGGACACAAAGTGTGAGTCGTCGTTGAACCGTAAACAATTGATGGGTTGGTAGTGTTTGGCGACGGTGTTCAGCATACGGCCTGTTGCCAGGTGCCAGACGTAGATGGCCTCTTGTATGGCCGCTACCAGGTAAACACCGTCCGGGGAGAGTGTCAACGCATTCACGCGTCCAGGCACCACAAATCGCACCGCCAAAATCTGTTCTTGCGCATTGATGGGCCATACGTGCAGCAACGGCTTACTGCTGTTGGCCACGAGCACATACTCAGCGCGCAGAATTGAAAGGCTGTGCGCTTGAGCTGTGCCGCCACCCTTGTAGGACATCAGGTTCGTGCCGGTGCGGTAATTCCAGGCGGTGCAGGTCGGCTGGTTGTCCCCGCTGCTGCAGCAGAAGAGCACCTCGGGCATGTCTCCCATTCTGCAAGTGTTTTCGTTGATGATTTTGCAAAAATACGTGGTGTAGAAAACAACTGGATCCTGCAAATTTTACGCTTTTTTCAGCGACACGTGCAGATGATTTGTTTTCGTCGGTGTTTGATGATGTCAGGGTTGCAAACCTGCAAGCCATCCAATTTTCAGTACCATAATTTAACTCTACAGTTAACAAGCAGAGAGAAGCTTACAGAATGTAAAATGTTGTAAAAAAAATACTTATCGATAGCGTGATTGTATTCATTGGAACAGCAGGCCACAGAAAATTATAAAAATTAATAGATAATAGCAACCTGCTTCACAAAAGTAAGTTAAAGCTGGGCAACTCTGATGAAACTTTTAATGCCGCAAGGTTGCAATCGATGCTAACAAAACGAGGTAAACCTGCCACTGACCACTGACTGGTGTTGATATTTTGAAATCGTCCACATTTTTCGGAAGTTGACTGACTCGAAATGGTTCAGGAGGAGGACGAGACAACGCTTTCGTTGCCTCAGAAGCGCTACTACCGGCAGCGAGCGCACTCAAATCCCATAGCTGACCACTGCTTCGATTAGTGAGTAGAATAACATTCGAAGGTAGAAGTTGCTAATTTGGCACTGTTCCTCAGTCCCGCGCATCCAGACGAAGTTGGCTGGCAGCAGTACTATCCGGACATCAAACCGCAGCAGCAGGTGGAGTTCGCCGACATCGGCTGTGGCTATGGCGGTTTTCTGGTCACGCTGGGTGAAATGTTTCCCGATCGGCTGGCCATCGGTCTGGAGATACGCGTAAAGGTGTCCGACTATGTAATGGACCGCATTAAGGCGCTCCGAGCACTGAATCCGGGCCGATATGACAACATCGCATGTATACGCAGCAACGCCATGAAATACCTGCCCAACTACTTTCGCAAGGGACAGCTAGAAAAGATGTTCTTCCTTTACCCGGATCCGCACTTTAAGCGCGCGAAGCACAAGTGGCGCATCATCAACCAAGCTTTGCTTTCTGAGTACGCGTATGTGCTGAAGAAGGGGGTGAATGTCATGTGCGCTTTCTGACATGATTCAATATTTTGATACCGAAATGACCAATTGCAGGCGCTGGTATATACCATGACCGATGTGGAGGACCTGCACAAGTGGATCGTACAGCATATGGAACAACACCCGCTGTACGAGCGCATTCCAGACTCAGAAGCGGTATGCAACGAAGCTTTCCATAGATATTGAAAAGAAATAAACCAAAACTGTTTTTCAGAACGCCGATCCGATTACGCCGAAACTCTACCAGAGCAGCGAGGAAGGTGCCAAGGTTGTTCGCAACAAGGGCGCACACTTCTTAGCTATTTTCCGACGAATATAATTTTGAGATGTCTGTAAATAAACCACTTATTGCCCAGTCAGCGCTTCACTTTTATTTGATCTTAGAGCTGCACATTACAATGACCAATGCCCTGACAACTCAGCGTTACTAATCCTGTACCAGCGATTTCTTCCTCCTGAAATTTTACACCAGCCATTAGTTCGGCCACATGGATTGCAGTCCTTGTGTGGTTGGTTAGCGCGCAGGTGCGTATGCTGGAGGTGCCCCGCGCCAGCGCCATGAAAATTATCAGCTGATCTTGCACATGACTATCCACACAGGCGCCGCTCTTAACGCATTCAACCAGTTCTGCTGCCGCCTTCATTCCTAGTGCGTGCGCATCTATTTGACGATCGCCCAACGCCGAGCCACCTACTGTGCAGCCTTCCGTGGTGACCGCCTTGAGCACCAGACCCGATCCATTGTCTTTGGCCATCTGGGCGCTTTCCTTGTACGCCTCTATGTTGGTCTGCTGTTGGCACAGCCCCTGCACTTGCTGCTCAGCAGCCTGTTTCATATCCTGTGCCAAATGCATCGGCAGCTTGCCAGCAACAAAACACCAGCCGGAAATCTCAGTCAGGGTGCCAAAACGTGTGAGGTTGGTTGCCTTGATGTAGCTCACTGGCGGCACATTCACCTTACAGCGGCCTCCACCGCGCGGGTAGTAGCCCCTCTGCACCAGATCAAAGTCAAACGACACGCCGAACACTTCCAGATTGGGACGCAGCACTTCGGTCATGAAGTCAACCTGCGGCGCCATACTCACATTGGTGCCGCCCCGCAGCTCAAGCTCCGAACTGCTGGATCCGAATAGCAACACCGGCAGGGCCGCTTGCAGCACAAGCGCCACACTGGCCGCGGTGTGCGTGTCCACCACATAGCGGCCGGACTTGATGTCGCCCGGCTCGAACTCCACCTCGGTGGACTTGATGAAATTGCCGCGTACACGGGCGCCCGTGATCTCTTGCAGCAGATTCAGTCCAAACAGATGCTGATTTGAGAGGCCAGGGTTTGGACGATTGGCCCTAATTTTTACTACTCGTATGGGTCGGCGCAGAATGCAGCTGAGACTCAGTGCATTTCGCAATATCTGGCCGCCACCCTCCAGGTAGCTGCCGTCGATTTCCAGGATATGAGACATTTCCAGGACAACTTCTGTTGCGGTTTAGGGTCGTGGTAATATTACCTGGCCATTCCCTCTGACCAAATTTGTTCAAAATTGCACGAATCCAAAAATACAACAGCAACAGTAAACAACTTTTGACAGCCAGGCAAACTCGACCCATGGGCCTGGGTGGCTGTCATGATGACATCAACCATATAATTCCATCATGGCTGGCTGTCACAGTGTTGCTACTTCCGCTCTGCTGTGACAAAAGAAAATCTGTCGAAATCCTGGAATTTCTCATAAGCGCAGAGTTGCTCAAACTTTAACAAAAAATTTCGCTGCTTAACCCATTGCTGCCTAATGGGTAAAATTTTACCCATGAAAATTGATTTTAAAAACAATCACAAAAAGCCAATGTTTGAGATCTCTCAAAACCATAGATAGGGATAGTTAGGGTTAAGATGGAACTACCTTAACCTAGTGAAGGTCACCCTAAAATTTCGCCATCTAGCTAGAGTAACCAGACTCCAAAAATCGTGAATTTTCCGGAGGTGGAAAATGTGGCGAAACGTAGTGGCCTTAGAACTTCACACAAATCTGCCTCCTAACTCACCTGTGAAAAATACAACTTTTATTCACGTGTTTAGCTGATCACTTCACAAAGTATGAAAAAAAGCTACCATTGCTGCTTAATGGGTATAAAACACCAAATGAATATCTCAGAATGAAATTTTGTTTCTGATCATTTTGGGTCACTTCTAGGTAGTGTATGAAATTTTATCAAAACCGTATGGGCGGAATTGGTACCCGGCAGCAATGGGTTAATGGCGAAGTCTTTCACATTTTATTCCGCCCAGCGTCAATAAAAATTTTTACAATTTCTCTGAGACAAGTTTTTGATAACCGTAAAAATTCACACAATGAAAACCACCAAATCGTTTTAGGGCATCTGATTGCCATTTTATTGATTATGCTAAAACCACAGTCATAGTGGGCGTGGTGATTGAAGTACAAAATAAAAATTGATCTCTCGTTTTTTGCACACCTAAGAAAATTTACTACATTAGAATGGCTTGAATAACTATCAGACGTACATATGAGAATAAAGAAAACGGAAAAAATAGTTAGTTGTATGTGCATGAGTGTGTATGTGGAGTGCAAGGTGTGACGTTCGCGTCCGACTTGTCACGTATTTTACCTTTTGCGATCTCTGGGCCGATCGTGCTCGCTGGAGCGATGCTTGTGGCCACCGCGATGCGAAGAGCCACGGTGCGAATAACCGCGGTGATGCTTGCCCGATGAAGAGCGGTGCAGCTGGCGCGATTCGCGTTCCTGGTACTTGTCGCGCTCGCGATACTTCTCGTTGCTGCTAATACGATCCTTGGTGGGGTAATAGTCCGACCGATCGTGATCCCGTGACGATTTTCTGCAAAAAACGATAGAAAAGCATGTTAGATTCTTAATTTTATAATAATATGATGAGACAAACCCTTTGCGGTGTTTGATGTGCGGTGAACTGGATGGTGAACGCGAGTAGTGACGCGACTTTTTCTTGCTCTTTGTTGGTAGCGGTGAGCGCGAACGACTGCGCGATCGGTGTGACTTTTTCGTGCGGTTCTTGTAGTCGCCCGTGCCTGCAGACCCGGAGCGCGAGCGACTCCGTGGAGTGCGCGAACGCGAATTGAACTTGGGCGAGCGTGAGCCGCGCGACCGCGAACGAGAACGCGAGTCCTTGTCGGGCGACTTCTCCGTTTGGAGCGGCAGGGGTATGGTGCGCTGTATGAACCCACCCCAGGCGTTGTGTGAGCCATTGTTGCGATCGACCGTGGTGACGGCCGGCGGCGTGTTTTGCTCCTTGCTCTTGTTGCGCGATTCCATGTAACGCTTTTTCAGCTCTTCAACTGCTGCTTCCAGCTTCTCCACATTGGGCTGCGAACAAAAGCAATAATAGATAAATGCGACAAGGAACGCTTCTCAGTGTTTTTTTACCTTCGCTCTTATGTATAGCTCCATCACACGATAGCAGATGTCAATGATGTCATCTTCGGGCACGCGAAAGATGCCGAACCACGGCGGATTGCTGGGCAGAGGAATGCCCAGCTTACGCGCACTCAGGTAGATGCAGGCGCAGGCAATAGTCTCCGGGTGGTAGCGCATGAAGACGTCCGTGCGCAGTGAATCGTTCATGAAGTTCCACGACATTTGCATTAGTTTCTCGTGTTTCTCGTACTTCAACACCTGCAGGTACATAACGATTAGCTTGTGTGGGTGTTTCACGTGCACACAGAAGCCCAGTTCCTTCAGCACGCGCCGCTCCGCCTTAATCACTTGCGTTTTTAGGTTCGTGTAGATCTGGTCCAGTATCATGGGCGTAATATCCCTGAAAAGTAAAAAAAAGTAATTATAAATTCCATCGTCAATCGCTCGACTCGACTTGACTTACTTTTGCGTGCGCACCTGCTTGATATGGTGGAACACATTAATTACGTCGCGTATGCGTCGCGGCGCCTCCTCGATCTTCGATGCCAAACAGACACAGCTCATTGCCACCGTCTCCATGTTGTAGCGTACGAAGCTCTTTGAATAGAAGAAACGTTGAAAGATCACCTGTCCGGTGGCCATTGCCACTTGCGGCAGCTTCAGTAAAATGCCCGCCGTCTGTATTAGCTCGCAGCCCAATATGCGCAGATCCTTTTCCGTTTCCAGATCAAGGCCGTCCACGTGCGACGGCGTTTCGGTGAGTTTAAGCTCCGGAATCAGGCTATTCTCCAGCGTTAGCACAATTTTGTTGAACAGCCGTGGGTAAGCTGGCTTTACAGAGGCCTCTGGCTCTGCGGTGGAAGCCCCAGTAATGACGGACGCAGTGGCAACAGCACTCGTAGTGGACGAGGCCAAAGCGGACGTTGCGATGGAGCTAGCCATTGCTGTTTGCTGCTTTACCTGGACAAATGCTTCAACAACCACCATTGGCCCGATTTTTCTGCATTTACAGCTGCCAAGTCGCAAAAGAGCTGGAAAAGAAAACTATTTCAATGAAATTACAGCGTAATGGAGAACTGTCAAGCAGATTCGTTCAGAGTTGCATGAAATGAGCAGGGTTGGTAGTGCTACAAAAAATAATATCTCCATTTCTTAGTACCCACGTTCAATAATGGGACATTCGGAGTTCAGCATATTGGGAAAATAAACGAAACAAATTTGAGTAAACGTGCTCAAACTTGAAAGGGATAATTAGTACGCGAGAAAGAGAACACAATGTATATCTATTTTTGGTTTAATGTGGTAATGCTGCGCTATGAAGCGGGCTTATACCAAATACTAATCAGTCCAATAGTTACTGAAATGATTATCTTCGTCAAGTGAAATGTCAACGTTTAGAAAGTTGTCATAGCAATGTCAAATTCATGGATCAATCTAATAGTAAAAATGCCATGACATTTTTAAGTGATTTTGACAATCGTTTAGTGGTTTCCACTTCGACACATCTGGCAGCCCACACTTTCCCAGAACTAGCATGCTCGCTTTTATTATTTTTATTCGGACTGGCTTGGAGTGCCGATTCAGATTCGGATTGGCCTTTCGGAGCGTGTGGCAGTGTGGTCGCGTCGAGCTCGTTCGACGCTTTTCTGTGTACATATTCAAAAATTTTCTTTCATTCGAATAGAAAATTTACAACCGCAAGGATAAAACGTTCCGATTCCAATTGGAAAACTAATAAGTAGCAAATAATCGTTACAGTAGCTCAAAAATAAAATGCGATAATACGAAAAGGTACGCAAAGTGGCTGTGCGACGCGATGTTAGTGAATTTCGGCCAACTGGCAAACCAAATGAAATATTTAAAATTTATTTGGTCGAATGCAAAAGCGGAAGGTGTGCATAAAAGGCGAAATGTACTATGAGAAAAAAACAGAATAGAAAACGCTGTGTGTAGTGTTCACCTTGACGTAGAAAGAACCTGGCACTCATACACGCGCGTACGTACGTACGTGTGTATCTACACACACACACACGCGCGCAAGTGTGAGCGCAAGCACGGGTAGAGGACTTCACCCTTACGCAGCGTAGGGTCGGTTGGCAGCGTGAAGTACACTGCTCGGTTGCGGGTGCGGGAGGGGGAGGGCCGTGCTGATGGGCCGACGGGGTGGGCGTGCGGGACGATGCGGCGTGGTGCGGTGCGGCGTTGCGACGAGATGAGATGAACCTGCAACGATTACAAATTCAAGTGAAAGAAACAAGAAAGCACCGAGATCGATTGCGCAAAGAGCGAGCGGCGAGCGTGAAACGGCGCGAGGCGGCGGGCGGTTGGACAGACCGACAGGCAGACAATGAGCAGTGAAATTCAAATTAATAAATGCTTGCAAATTACAAGAAAACCAAAACGACGTGTCGGCCAAAGGAAACGAAAACAAGACAAAGTCGCGCACAGCGACGGCAACGATAACAGCAGCAATAATTGTGAAAAGCAGCAAAAACAACATGCGGCTATGAAAAGAATAACAAAAACCGAAATGTGAATATTATATTATTGTATATTGTATATCGGATCTGTACAACATGAATCTATAAATAACGCAAACACACTCAATGGATACATACGCCGTACATACCTGCTCGTACATAGCGCATACAACAACGGCAACAACAACAACAATAACAGCAGCAGCAGCAATATGTGCCAGTGCTGGTGCTGGTGGTCGGTGGCTGGTCGAATTGGGGCTTTTCATCCACTTCCCCCGGCCCCCACTTATTGTTTTCAATATTATACTCCATTTCTTCCTCGCCGATTTGTTGCTTTCGGTTTTATGATTTTTGCTTTCACTTCGTTTCGTTGTGTCATGTGCTGTTGCACCTTCTGTCGTGCAACCACAATTACGACACAACTACTGCAACAATAGCAATTCAAGCAACAACGACGCCAAGATTAATACAAGCGGCAACGTCCCATTTGGGCTGGCACATTTAAATATCTTGACCAAGTTCAATTATTTATGCGTTTTCGTGGATAAATATTTGAAAGTTGGTAGCGCTCGTCCCGGCTGTCGCCGTCCACTTGTCGCGCTCGCACTACCAGTCGCAGTCGTTTCGGTGTGAGTGCGCGTGTGCGTGTGTGTGTGTTTGCGTACGACTAGCACAGAGGGCAAACGCACCACAAGCAGCATAGGAAACGGAAGCAGCGAGCGACGGCGAGCACACGGGGCCGCTTGGTGTCAAGGTCAGGTGCTGGCGGAGTGTCCGGTGTATTGCCTGAGCAGCGCCAGCCACTCAAAGTGCAAAACTTTTTAATAATCTCACGCAAAAACTAACTGCCACTTAATTTGCTCCCACAAAACGTCTCTCTTCCATGCCGGTTACCCCTCGTTGCCCGCACATGCGACAATTGCACACACATTCGCATTGTTCGAATATTTCGCTTCCGTTCTGCTGTCCCCCCCCTCGCCCAGCACCACTGATGCAGCGCCACCAATTCCCACACCAATTTTCACCCAATTCCCTCCGGCGTTTCGGTGTCCAACATGTCAGGCGATTTTATTGCCCGACTCCTGCACAGAACTGGCTCGAGGCCATTATCACAAATGAAATGCACAGAATGGGAATGGCATGGCATGGTAGTGTGCGTGGCGGTGGAGTACAGTGCAGAACGGCTCTAAGGATGAATTTCCTGTGGATTACTGGGCGGTCGCTCGCGGACTAGCTGGCGCCGTCGCGGATTCAATGGTGCTCCATTTGATTACTCGTATTATTGTTATTTTTACTGTTGTCGTTGCTGCTGCTACTGTTGTTGTTGTTAGTGTTAAATTATGAATAGGCTGTCAATACAAGAACGTTGGGGTTAATGACCGTGGCCGTTAGTCGATATTAATAATGCAAGCACGTAAGCGGCAGAATTTCCACCAAAGGAAATGAGAAACTAGTGGGCCAATAGTTGAAAACTATCTTTAGGATCGCTGTTGTGTGCTGTTAAATGTTTCCGTTTTTGAGAGACTTTCCGCAGCCATTCAAGTTGCGATAGAATGGAAAGGACTTGAAGTTTAAGACCGTTTCGAAACGTGCATTTAAAGTGTTTTGTAGGAAATGATTTATTATTTTTATGTTCAATATTCGTTCCAACTATTAGCCAATGCACTTCTATCAAGCCGAGTCTTTGTCTGATTGTATTGAGGGGATGTTCGGCGAAATTGGGTTAGGAAACATCAAACTTAGTTGCTGCGCTCCGACGCGTTGGCTGGCAAGGTAGGAGGCGGAAGTGGGTTTCGGACGACAGTTGGCAACACAATTTCACACAGCAGCCCGTCGCCTCGGTCGTTCGCGCAGATTAAATCGATACGCGCTGTGTACGTATCTGGGCAGCACGCATCTGTGTTGCGTGGATCAAATGAGTTCAAGCCGAAACGGAAGGACGACAAACGAAAACGTAATGACAAAAACGTGCTATCAACCAGACAGACGCACGGAAAACATACACCGAATGTACATGCGTTATGTGTGTGAATGTGTGCGATGGCACACGAAGTGAAATGCGGTTGCAAAACAAAATTATTGAAAATTACCAAAGCCACCGCGAGGTGCCACAGAATCGTGCTAAAACGAGTGAAACAAGTGCAATGAAACGTCTCGAGGTGTTAGTAATGCCAAAATTATTAATTTGTTTAGTGTTTTTGCTGCACGATCATGTGCTCTGCCAACGAACGAGAACGACGCGAGAAGGAAACGACTCAAAATTGCAAAATATTGGACACGAAAATGCTAATATTCTACTCGCGTCATTTTCTTGCTCGGCATTTTTTGCTTTTCGTTTTTGTCATTTGCGGAATGTGTGATTTTCAAGGAGAACGGCAGAAGCGGGCGCCAGCAAACATTTGGCAAACTCTGCGTGCGCGACTCTGAAGCACAACGGTTCAAGCGTTTGAAATTGTGTTTGCTTACAATCAGAGACGCGAAATTTCGTCCGCGGCGGCTTTGTCGTCATTACCGCCGCGGTCGCCCTCGTTCGTCGCTCGTTTGGCTGGCGATCTCATAATTTCGGTTAATGCTCGCCGCTAGCGGTACGCGTCGGCGGTTGGCGGTCGGCCGCGTTTGTATTTTTAGACGCAACAATCGAGCCCCACCCCGCAGCGTCGGCACACCGCACAGCAGCTCACGGTTGGCGTGCATTTCAATTTCGCTTAGTTGTCCGTTAATTTTCGTCCAGTTCAATAACAACAAACCAGAGAATACATTGCTGTGTGTTTTTCCCACTGCTTCCTTCTCCCTTTGGATTACTCGCCTTGCGGACGAAATAGTTGAAGCCCGAGTCGAGGACGAAGCGAGACCGTTGAGGATCTTTGAAGCCGTGACGCAAACTGCCACAATTGAACGCGAAGTGCCAACGTGCTGCAGCCTCTGGAAAACTGGAAGAGTGTCAACTAGGGAGAATTCGCCAACATAAAATGCCTGTGAAGAAACAAGGTGAGCGGAAAAGATCTCTTCCTACTGCTCCACTTTATATTTGTGAAATGATTCGATTACTTCTTGATTGCATTAGAATCAGCTGAATGGGAGATCTTAATAAATTATGAACTCTGAAAAAACATTTTGGCTGCATAAGTTTTTATCGTGAGCCGGTTTTGTATTTAAAATTATTTAAAAAAAATGCATGGATTATAATTTGAATATCTCAAATGAAAGATATGAGTACGTTTAAATTTGCAAATTACTATGGAAAAATGTGTTTTGAGCCCTCTTATGGGTGATTTCGATCTCCACTATCATTTCAATTATAGGAAATTTTTCTACTTGAAATATCATCACTGAGTAAAGTCCTTTTATATTTTCGTTACGGTATTCGACGATACAGTTAATTTCCTGCTTAACCCATTGCTGCCGGGTACCAGTTCCGCCCATACGATTTTGATAAAATTTCATACACGACCTAGAAGTGACCGAAAATGATCATAAACAAAATTTCAGCTTTATATCTCTGCACGTTGCTGAGATATTCATTAGGTATTTTGTACCCATTACGCAGCAATGGTAGCTTTATTCCATATTTTGTGAAGTGATCAGCTAAACACGTGAATAAAAGTTGTATTTTTTACAGGTGAGTTAGGAGGCAGATTTTTGTGAAGTTCTAAGGCCACTACGTTTCGCCACATTTTCCACCTCTGGAAAATTCACGATTTTTGGAGTCTGGTAAATTTAGCTAGATGGCGAAATTGTAGGGTGACCTTCACTAGGTTAAGGTAGTTCCATCTTTACCCTAACTACCCCTATCAATGGTTTTGAGAGATCTCAAACATTGACTTTTTTGTGATTTAAAAAAAAAATCAATTTTCATGGGTAAAATTTTGCAAAAAAATTTTAAATTTTTTTTATTAATGATAGTTTTGATGATTTCAACAATGCCGTTTTAGGATCATATTCTACTTAAAATATTGTCAGAAAGGCGAAGACCGTTTTGTATTTCTTTATATTTGATAATTTCGGTAATTCCAATAATCCAGGTTTTTTGTATAATTTTTAAGATAATTTCCTTGATTGTTGTGACATTTTTGAAATCATTTTGTTTAACTGGAATCTTGACTATTTAATTATTATTTTCAAGATATAATTTTTTCGCCATTATTTAATTAATAATTCTGTAAGGTTTTCACTTCTGTCAACACTCTGCGTAAACGCCAGTAAAACGAAGCAAGTAAATTAAATTAACACACAGGCGTAGTTAGGAGGTGTTATTTTCGATAAAATCTTTGCGCCATGTTTTTTAATGGGCCTGGGCCAAGTGTGTGGCTGCCGCTTTAAACCGGAAGCTGATCGTTTATGGGCCACACACGCCACGTGCGGCCGCCATCGCGTGCCAGCAGCGTCCGTGCTAATAGCTGGACATTTATTACAATGTAATCACATGCAGCGCCCCTCCCTGGCGCAATGCATTTGCATAGTCGATGTGGAAAATCGCGTCGCGGACAAGATTGAATAATTTTATGCAAACAAATACAAACTGCCCCCCCCCCCCCACAGGCGAACACCCTCGCAGCGGCTTCCTGCGATCTGGCCTCAGTGTGTGCCACTGTCCACTCGGCGTTTGGTCGCACTTTGCCGCCCACCGCTGCCTTCGACCCCTATAAATAGTAATGAAAGAAATGTTTACTACACACACAATGTTTCTAGATGTTGTTGGCGCACTTTCACTTGTTCGCCGCCGTGTAAACAAGTGAATGACACAATGACCGTTTGCTGTACAATGCGCGGCTCGAAGATTCATAAATTGTATCGATCTTTATTGATTTGTGTCGGCATGTTACATGTCTACATGTGTGAATTGTTTGAGGCTTTTGCTTTTGCTTCATCATTGGCTCTCCGAGAGCGTTCCGGGCGGCATGGAACAGCAGCTTTCATGGCTTTTTCATATTTCGCAATTAGTTTTGATTTTAGTTGAAGACGTGTTTTTGCGCAAAAAGTGCACGAACACCGCAAAAGTCGTTTAAACACTACAGAACATTTCTTGGTTCTTGATCCGAACAAGTGCCAAAGACACCCACACTGCACACATCAGCATTTTCATTTCAAAGTCCTTACATAGTGCGTAATACTAACCTCTAATCTCGTATTCGCATCGAACAATCGGGTAACACGGACCGTTATGGACACTGACAGTGAGCGTGAGAAGAGCAGCGATCCCGTATTAGTGACCAGCAGTGAGAACAGAACATTTCACGGCCACGACGAGGACGACGAGGACTCGGATTGCTCGTCCTTGTCAGAACTAGAGAATGAAGTCGGCGATGACAAAGTCCCTAACTATGACGGCAATTGTGCAGCTTCGCGTAACGACACCGAAGCCAAAGCAATTGAGTTTAATCAGTTTGAAAGACCTGAGCCAGTAGAAGTTGGCGAGACGTCAGCGCCGAACTCGGGAACAATCGATAAGGGTGTGACCGAGGTGAAAGTAATTAAAATAACTGGCAATTTAGTGAACAGCTCTGAGAGTGAGGGCGAACGGGAAGAAGAACTGGCACAGGCAGCATTTACGCCATTCAAGTCGAAATCGAACGAACAACAGTGTGACTTAAGCGAAACCATACAAGCGCCTAGAGAAATCGATGCTGAGTGTGCCGTACCACCGCCAACACTACCACCTCCAATACTGAAAGCTGACGCAGCAGAAGAAGAACTGTGTTCTGGAAACGCCAGAACTGACCTGCGTAGAGCCGAGCTTGAGAACGTTGCCACAAAGACTCCATTCTTCAAGGCAAATAACTTTGTCAATCCCGAAAAGCTGTCGGCGGCAGTAAGCCACCGCGAGCAGCCAGTACTGAGCGAAGCCTACTTTGGGGAGGGGGCCCAGTGCCTGGAAACGTGCCTGGAATTGGGCGCGGTGGCTGTTGATGAAGAGAATTTGCGCGACAGCTATATCCGAGAGTCAGTTGAGTGCTACTACTCCGCGCAAGATCTGCTCGAGTATGGACACATGCTAAGTAGTGGCCGCAAGACGCCCGACATCGAGTCCGGCTACTTTGAGCGCTCCGAGAGCGACATCTCGCGCGATGACAACGAGGTCATAGGCGGCTGCAAGATTAAACAAAGATCGGCGCCGAAGCCGCGCTCCACTCAGTTCACAAACATGTCGGAGGGTTTGCGTGCGGAGCTCAACAGATTCAAGGCGATGATTGAGACGATCGAGAAGGATCGCCTGTGCAGTGATGCTGACGGCAGGCAGGAGACAATCGATTCCGTAGTGCTGGCGGAGCGCAACTACGATGAAAACTTGCATGGAATAGGGGTGGCGGATCAGCAGGATGTGACAACTATGACGACGGTCCCGGCGACAGCAACAATGCAGCGCGGCTACTGGTCAACCGTGTTCGGGCAGGCCAGCCAAATCGAAAGCGGCAGCGGAGTAGAACTGACGCTAGACGAACGCTTCGCAGATATCGAAAGTACGCAGATGACATTTTACATTTTGCATACTTTTAATCTACTTACTTAGGTATATCTAGATAGATGGCTAGTTCATAGTCTCAGCATTTCAGTGCTCGATATGTTTTATTCACTTACTTCAACACACACACACACTTCCATATAGCAATTTATAAGTTTCACAAACTGGCATACGAGAAGCGTTAAATGTAGCTGTAGAGTCCTCGTCCGAAATACGGTGCACTTAAATGTTGTGTTTTCGTTTTGTGCTCTTTTGCAGAAGCTCACCGCGCCCTCGAGCTGCTGGAAGACTACCACTCGAGACTGTCGGAGCCGCAGGATCGGGCGCTGCGTATTGCCATCGAGCGCGTGATACGGATTTTCAAATCGCGCTTATTCCAAGCGCTCTTAGGTAAGTGCAACCTCTTTCACAATTTCGGAATAACATTGCATTCACTTTCTCCACGGATGCATACCACTTATCGATTGGGTATGGGTTTTGCCTGTTCACCGCTTCCGTCTTTAACCATACACAACCGAAATTGTTGCGCGCCTGCTGCACGAGGTCGCGGCGTATTTGGGTCACTGTTCATGGGCGTGCAAAGCGGCAATAGGCTGCGAAGCTTTAGTGTGGGCGTGGGGCGGTAGGCAGCAGTTGCAATTACCGTGTCGCGTCGATTGCAATGCGGTTTCACTGTTGTGCTGCTTATCTCGCGTGCCCTTTTGTCGAGGATGTCAAGGTGTAGGCATATAAATAAAACACACAATAGGCATAGACATCCCTACATCTGTGCATACATAGTTACAAACATACATACATACGTGTAACATATGTATAGCAATGCATATTGAAACTGAACTTCCCCCGGGGAAGATTGTTTGCGGTTTATGTGCAAACTTGGGCGCAGTGCTGGAATTGAGATGCACGCGATGCAGTTTCCCTGCTCCTGTACGGCCGCCGCGACAAAGCACTTTGGGGTAGTGCATGCCACTTGCATTGAAGCCGAAGCCGAGCATGAAATGTGTCCTGTGCTCTTATCGGCGACAGCGTCATTAGTTCGGTTTTTGTGCGCTTTGCCTGCATGGCAGCTGCACTTGACAGGACAAGGTTCCTCTATGCTCGCTCGCTTTCATTTCTCTGCTTGTCACGGGTGCGCACATACCTACGCACATTGTTCGGCACAGTGCAATGTCGGCGTACTGGGCTGCACACACTTGACTATATGTACGTAAGTATGTACATATATGCACTTTATGTAATATGTTCAGTTTGTGTGTGTGTGTGTTGTACAGGCATCACATCAACATAGTAATTTATTGGCAATTATGATGCTCCCTTGCATTATGCTATTTTTAGCCACAACCTATGGAATATGGCTGCCAATCTATTTCCTCACAATTTTTCAAGTGCCCCACATGCTGCAATGTGTTTTCGAGTGCAGTGTCAGTGCTTGATTGACACGCGAAATATAGGACCTCAAGTGCCAGCTCTCAGGCCTAATTTTGAGTGGTTGGCAATAAACAGACAGGGCGACGGTTGGAAATCCAAATTCGAGTTCAATAACCATTTAAGCGCAAGAAATCTTATTACATTCTTGTATACAGTGGCCACTTTAATAATATTGTTTTAGAATGATAATGGAAGTGAACGATTTTCGTGTCCATGAACACAGAAGAGACAATTCTTCAAGCTTATTTCAAATTTAAGAGCTTATGGAAACATAATAGAAATATGTATGTGAACATCTGACAAAACAACTTAAGTTTATTTCAATTCTATTTTTGTGTACATTAAATAGACGGTTAAATAACTAATCCTCTTAATACAGCACTTTCTGTTTTTTTTCAAAGCGATACAACATTTCAGTAAAGTCATTCGAGCTTTTTCGCTCTTCTGAAAAGTTTTAGATTTGGTCAGGTGTTGTTTAACTTTTTCATTATTTGCAAAAACTTTCATTTTCATCAGAGTTGGATGTTCATGAGTAATGGATGTTCGTGATTACAATTTAACTCCAAATGGAACAAAGAAGCTTTGGGATTGATTAGCTCGACTCACAGTGCTATATTCATGCAGGCAATATGCAAATTGTTGGCAGTTTTTTAGTGCATCAAGTCTCGTTTTGTTGTCAAATATGGCTCGTTTTCCTCTTATCACGCATCAGTTTTTATACGCAAATTGTTGTAAAATGTTTCCCTCTTGTGCTGTTTATTGTTTTTGCTGAGACGGCACAAATGCTCTGTCAGCAGAAGTTTATGAAAACACTAACCCAAAAAGATTTGTATATAAATCGTGTAGCGGGCCGGCTGCGAGAAACCGTTTTGCTGAAGTTTGCAGTTTAATTGGTTCCGAAGTGCTGCGCTGGTTTCGAATTGCAAACCGCTTCATTGTTTATACAAGTAACAAAAAAGCCAACATGAAAACGGACAACATGTATTTACTGTGTTTTCGCAACTGCATTCACAAAACAATTAATAGAGACATTTGTGATTGAACATCGAATTTGAATTTTAACTTACAAATTCTTCGCTGCTTTATTGTACTCGCGTTTATTAGGAGTAAAAGTCCCGTCTACTACTCTTTTCACAAAAGTACTCTTTGCACAACTCAACAACGCCAGCTCATCAAAGTGGCAACACTGCCATCGCTCTTGATATCGATTTTTCGCTGGTTAGTTTGACAGTTGGTCATGTCGGTGTGTGCGTGCGCAGCCGTCAAACGTGTATAAAATTAGAATTGCTTGGAGAATTGGATTGTGCCGCCGCAGCATTTTAACAATTTTTGTTGAAAAATATTAAATATCAATTAAATATTATACAAACTTAATTTGTATACTTTGTGGGTGAGTAAATAATTTGTTTGCTTGTGCGTGTTTCTCTAAATGATACAATTTTTTCGTCTGCAGTGGCATAAGCGGCAACATGTTCGGCACACTGCACAACTATTTGGTCGGGGTGCAGCGCGCTTGGTCCGCCGGCGATGGCGAGACGCTGGCTGCCTTCATTTCTCTCAAGGACAAACACATAATGAACCGCAATCTGTACGTGGAGTCGCCGGAGAACGCTGTGGAGCGCGTGCTAGAGCCGCCCATTGATGAGATTGTAGCTGCTCATCTGAAGGTGCTCTACTACCTCGGACTCGAACGTAAGCTGTTGTATGCACACTCCGTTTCGCTGAGTAACTAACTTTTACTGTTTATTCGCAGCTCGTGATTTCATGCAGGCCTATCGCCATCAGTCGCAGTGCATTCAGTCTGTGGTGAAGATGCTGCAGCAACTGAAGGATGAGAACTGGTGCTTGCCGTTGATGTATACTGTGTGCTTGGATCTGCGCATATTGGCGCAGCGTTGCGAAGAGCTCGGCAGCAGCAGCAACAAACCAGGTGAAATACTTGAAAAAGCTGCCGACTGTCTGATGAGTTGCTTCCGCGTGTGCGCTGCCGACAACAGGTACTGCTTACCATGATTTCGGTGTAATCAGCGTATCACCTCACGTTTGCCTACTTGCAGATCCTCGGATGATGAGACCAAACGACTCGGCATGCTGAATCTGGTGAACCAACTGTTCAAAGTTTACTTTCGCATTAATAAACTGCACTTGTGCAAGCCACTCATACGCGCAATCGATAGCAGCACTTTCAAAGACTCCTTTCCACTGCCCGAGCAAATTACATACAAGTACTTTGTGGGCCGCAAGGCAATGTTCGACTCTGACTACAAAAGCGCCGACGAATTTCTGTCGTTTGCGTTGCAGAATTGTCCGCGAAATTTTCCGCGCAACAAGCGGCTCATACTCATCTACTTGGTGCCGGTGAAAATGCTGCTTGGCTACCTGCCAAAGCGACAGATACTCGAACGCTTCGACCTGCTGCAGTTCCATGAGCTGGCCGTGGCCCTGAAGGAGGGCAATGTGCGCAAGTTCGACGAAGTCATACAGCGGCATGAGATATTTTTCATCAAATGCGGCATTTATTTGCTGGTAGAGAAGCTTAAATTCATCGTCTATCGTAATCTGTTCAAGAAAGTGTACCTCATCAAACAGACGCATCAGCTAGACCTGGGCGCTTTCCGTGCCGCACTGCAGTTTGTCGGCGAGACAGACATGAGTATCGATGAGACGCACTGCATTGTGGCTAACTTGATTTTCGAGGGTAAAATCAAGGGCTACATTTCGCACAGCCATAACAAGCTGGTGGTGTCCAAGCAGAACCCGTTCCCACCACTGAATACGGTCTCATGAGAGCGGGAGTAGCCGTGTGGCTAACTTAGATTTAATTTAACTGTAGGCGATACGATACGATAAGTTATTTTCTGCTGATTTGTAAAATGTTTAATGATTAAGGATAATAAAAAGAATACGATTTGTTATTTGAATAAAAATGAATAATGTAAAGTGATTGAAGAGTCTTTTGTGTCATAACATTAATTACTATTTTGAGAGTAAAATGCTAAATGTTTGTTAAATTATTGAGATTAGAAATCATGATTTTGTTTACTCTCTTTACAGACATACAGGAGTTCTATGAACTAACGTTGCTCGATGACTCAAAGACAATACAGCAAAAAACCGCGGAAACGTTGCAAATAGCCAGCAAATGGGAGCAGGACGGCCATGCGATAAAAATTGCCGATGTAAGTAAAAATAGAAAAAATCAATTCTAGTTTTAGTTGTATTGACTACGAGCTGCAATAAGGCGTAATGACAACAAACGGCAACGGAAGCAGAAATAGTTGGGGATATCATAAGGTCTGTGCCAACTCTAAGCTCAGCCCACTAGCATCTATTGAAAGTGCTTCCAAAAATCGTTTGCTGTGAGGAAATGTTTGCGGGTAGCGTTAGCGGTTGACTGTTTAAATCGCTATTTAGCCTGATAGGTCTAGGGCCATGGCGCAACCTCACCTCAGTAACCTCTAATGGTGCTACAACTTGATAAGTTGCGTGCGAACGCCATGGCACAGTGGTCTTTTTCGACGTTGGTATGTGAAATCTAAAGATTTGGTGGGCTTGGTTTTTGCCCATTCCAGATTTGGTTCCCCAGAGAGGTATAGGCCTCAGTGGTTGAATGTGGAAATATATTTGCGTTTATGACAGATACAACTTGGTTGGCTCTTTAGTTTCAAAAAGCGCGATTAATGTGATCTAAGTATGTAATCTATGTCGATTAATGTGAAGTAAATTTTGCCACAAATAATTGTATACTGAAATTATAGCCATTTTTACCATTCACAAGTTTTATTTTGAGGACCAACCTGGCGTACAAAGACCACTGCTCGTTGGTCGTTGTTGTCGGCCATTCACATTGCCAGTGACGCAAATTAATTGGCCTGAACGCAGGTCCTTATGGCTTTCCATGTCGCAGTCGACACGCACTACACAACGGCAATTTAATAACATTGGCAGCGGCAACGGCAATGGCAGCAATAGTGCTGTTCGGCTCGGATCAAATTGCATTTTCCGCATTGACGTTAACACGGCGCGCTGACCCACTTTTCCAATGTGTCCTGATTAAGGTTAATAAATAATGGTAGCACTGCTGCACAGTGTAAACGAAGTACAGTCGTTTAATGCGGCGCTTCAAGTGTTTACAAAGGCCGAACACGCTAACCAACAACAAATTTGCAATGGTATGATGGTGAACATTTGCCGCGCCTTAGCGAGAAATTCAATATTTTTGGCCAGCGTTTTTCTGCACGAATAAACAAACAAATAGAAGGCAACGAGTGCTTCGTGGCCGTTCACACTGCGCGCGTGGCGTCGCGTCGCTCAAGTGGTGCAGCGAAAATGCAATTAGGCTGCTGTCGAGCAGCCACTTTTCATTTTCGCCATTTTCAGACAATACGCAAAAAATACCAACAAAATTCAGACAAACAATTGCGAAACGAAAATAACGCAGACAGCGACTATTCTATGCGAAGCCGGGAGAAGTGGCAAGTGGCGTTTGTATACTTTGCACTGTCGGTTGCAAAAATTTTATGGAACATTAAATGCCCGAAAATGTTGCCAAAGCAGTTGTGATTTTGGCGAATTTGGATTATTTCGGTGCAACTTGCAACTGGAAAATGGGTGACTTGATATGAAATATGAAATTTATATGGAAATATGATAATTTAAATACTCGTACTGAAGCGTTTGATGTACGCATTTTTGTAACGATTAATTGAAGCTAAAAGAATAGATCCGCCGAAAGCACATATTTTCTATAATTGATATATCTATCAATAAACTAATCGTTTTCTAGAAAACAGCAAAAGCGTTTTAGACTTCGCGCTGCTGTAGACTTTTGACTCATGTTTAAATATCCAAATATGTTCCAACGTTTCAGTCAGCTCTAACCAGCAGCCAGTCGTTAAAGTAACTGCGCACCTTCGATTTATCGCTGGTTGCATTTTCGCCTCAAACTATGCAATAAATTGTGCTGCAGCCATGTTGACGTTGAAACGCTGAAATGTTGCTTTCGTGACTACAATTTCCGACTGTGTCCGTTGCGCTGCAGGAAGTGAATGCGCCAGGAGCGGGTGGCTTCAGCGTGTGTGGCAGCGACTATTACAGTCAGCGGGCAAAAATAAAATTGCTAGCGGCCATATTTCTTGCTCGAGCCTCGCGTGCTGCGTGCCGCAGTAGGGTAGACCGCACATAAAACTGCCATGAAGTGTTTCACAGTTGAATGTAGCCACTTGTGTGTGTGTTCCATACATTTCAGCGAAACTTGAAACCTTTGAAAACCGACATAAAAACTGCAAATCGATAATGTGGAGTTTCTTAATGTTTTAGTATTATCTTTTCAATTTCTTCGACAACTATGTATGTGGACGGAACACTTTTTGGTGGAATGCTTCTAGGGAGTGGAAAGCATTGTCATGGGCACAGAAGTTAAGTGTGGTTTGGAGTTTGGAAAGTTAAAGAATGAGTACTTAGACCAACTCTGACCATCTTCCGAATTTTCCGCAAACACACTCATCGCTGTACACCACAGTTTGTTTTTGTTCCGAACATTTTAGTTGCCACAAATTAAAATTATCCTTCAGCTCCTCACATTTTCCTTCTCATTCTCTCTCTTTCTCTCTTAACATTTCTTTTTCGTGTTTGTCTCACTTCTTCTTGCAGTTGCTAAAATTCTCAAATTTCAACCGTGGTGGTGAATTCGCCACCGAAAGAGGTCCTCACAACTCCAATTCGATCAGCGCTCTGCAAAATGAGGTGGAATTGATGTTGGTATGTAAGAATGTCTGTTGGCAGTATGTCGTCCTTCACAATGTTAGATGTGTGTGTGTGTGTGTTTATATATTTTTTGTAATGCTTCACATTGTATGTGATAATTGGCAATTAAAAACTTTTCGTGGTCCTGCTTACAAGTGCTCAAACATACACGCACACAAACCGACGCACATTTGTTTGTGCGTACAGTTGTCTGTTTGCGTGTCTGTGGCTTATGGTTTTACAGCATTGTGTGTTGATATATATATATCGATATCATGAAACTAATGGCCTAGGCAATTTTGCAGCCAATGCTGTTTTGTAGTTTGGCCGAAATTTAGTTTTTACCTTTGCATGTGAATGAAGAAGAATTTGTAATGCTGTAGGGTTGGGCATTCCGTTTCCGGGTAGTGCGATGTCGAGCAAAGCGGCAGCTCGAGTTAGTTGTTTTTTTGTATGTTGTATGTGTGTTGTGTTTAGAAGCTTTGTAGGATAAATTGCCAACGATTTGGCATATTTAATAATTATAAAAATTAATTATTATTAATGAATTATTCAAATAAACAAATACATTTTCGGTAAAACTGACATTCGAGAAATAAGTGAAGCCGAAAATGTGGCTTACTCTAAAGTAATTAGAGGCATTCGCAGTCTAAATGAAAATCGTGTAGCCAAACACCCACTCTCGGTGAAGATGAGCTCTTTAACGCCATGCAATCAAACAGAAGCGAGGATTTCTTCTGCGAAAAGTCAAAACGAAGGGGAAAAGAAATGAATTATTGAGCGCAATGCAAATTTGCAGCAACGTCGTTTTTAACAGCCCCAAGCGGTACCAAAGCGTAGTGCCAGGAGAGGAAGCGGTGTGATAGGCAGGTGGCTGGTAACGAATTGAGTACTAATCGAATAATTTATGTGGACGAGGATTCGAGAATTTAAGGACACTCTCCTGAAATTGTGCTCGTCTCACCTCGTCTCAGCGTCGGCGTCGGTGTCGGTGTCAGCGTCAGCGTCGCACACGAGCACGAGCGCTGCCCGACAAATACTATAGAAGGCTATTGAGAATATGAGAACGTGCCGCGATTAGTTGGAAGCTGTTTCGAGTGCGAGTGCGGCACACGACCTATCAGGAAGCAATCAACTGCGCGTTTGCCAGATTTGCATTTCTTCGGTGTACTTACGCACACACACACACACACACACACATTTAGTATATGTACTTGTAGCTCTTTTGATTTGCGGCCATGATTTGATTTGGTAGGAGATCCGTAAATGAGTTTTCTTGAATATAATTGCAAAGCAGTGTAGGGGGGGGAAATCCGTTCGGCTTGTTGAATTTCCCAGAGGGCAGCGGGCGAATGCGGTGTATACGCGCACGTACCTAAATGTCTGCTTGGTTGAGTGTGCAAGTTGTGTTTGTAGGTGTGTATCTATGTGTGTATGTGTCGTCCATTTGGACGCACTTTGCCATACAGCTGTGCTTCGTTATGAAGCCACAAGGCAAACACATTTGCTGGATGGCGACTGCTTCACATAAGTTTCGCATTTTCTGCCTCATGATTTGTCGATTTGCCGCCTTCAGCCGGCCGCAATGAATTCGGGGGAACGCGTGGCCGGAAGGTTGGCATCTGGTGCAGAATAATTGGAATTCACGCGGCAGTAATGGCAGCGGGAGCAAAGATGGGAGTTCACACATGCCCAAAGGAGTTTTTGTATTATTTCTCTTTTTGTTACGGATGAATTGTTCGCTACGGTAAAGTGAATTTTATTCTGATTTAGCTGCAGACGTGCGGCCAGAATGTGGCACAGACAATGCGCCGTTAACAAGCACTGGCGCTAACTGTATGTTGAAAGGCCTCTACAATAACAACAACCACTAGGCGTAGCTAGTGCCTTGTCGAACGACAAGAAGACTTTTAATGTACATAACGTAACGTAGAACGAAATGTGTCTCAGGAGGCGACTGGTTGTCGGTGCTTTTACAGTAAATTGAACTTCAAACAGAAAACTTGTTGTTAGACATTAAGAAATTCGTTGAGAGTTGTTTAGAGCATTTTGTTACGAAATGTGAAATGCGGCACCACTGTGCGAAAAATTCATACAGCGCGTTGCAGCTAAGAACGCATTCTTAACTAACTGTGGCACAAGCGATCTCAATGCTCCTTGAAAATTTTTTGTGCTGCTTTAATCGTTTCATAAATTACCGTTGCAGCTAAAAGTAAGCACCCTCGAGTGCCTTCCCCTTGAGCTCGTTCGTTAGCTTGTCTGTCGGTCTGGCGGTCCGTTCGTCTGTCTGTCCGTCGGTTTGGCGCGCACGTCATCGCAATCAGTTATCGTCGTCGTATTATCAGTGAGCAATTTTCACCTATGCGCCTGCCACGAGTATCCTTTTATTACTGAGAATACAACAACAACAACAATAACTTTAACAATAACAGAGAACCGAAAAAGCGTTTGCCATAAGGACCGGGCCCATACATATTACGTTGTGTTTGATTCAAGCCAAAGAGAATGAATGCAACAACAATATCTATGGGACAACAACAAGCGCACGAATGAATCGAAACAACAACAATAACAACAAATCATAGCCAGACATAAACGACGTCTGGGACATGCGTACTGGGACGTATTTGAGAGTTGTGGATAATAGCAACAACAACAACAATGAGGACAACAACAAATAAACACAAGAACAATAACGCAGCATTGGCTGAGGGAGCGGTTGGGTGGCGAGCGGTTGTTAGCATCAACGAGCGCCAACAGTCAGCCGCGTACAGGTTCAGGCAGCGCTGTAGTTGTCGGCGGTTGTCAGTGATGGAACAGCAACAGCAACAGACGGCGTCGGCGGCCGTGTGAGCGTATAAGTAACTTTCAATTTTTTGAATTTTCGAATTTTCGGAAGGTTTGGTTGGTTCGAGTTCGGTTCCGGTTTCGTTTGAGGTTGCGGCGTTCTCGGCGCAATTTTGGGTGATTTTTTGTTCTGGACGCTTTAAGTGGCTGATGTGTGTATTCGTGTTGTAGCGGCAGGCGCGCAATCAAAGCAGCAAAACGCAAAACAATGCAAAGAGTAAAACGCCGTTTAAAGTGTCTGTATGTGAATTTTCGAATTGATAGCGATTCGGGAAACAGCGCCGGGTCGAGGGTGTGCACGTCGCCATATGCATACACACACAAACGCCAAACGCACTGGCAGCGTTCGCGATTTGTCGCTTCCATTCAATCAAACCGCTGAACACACTCGGAAGGTGTTTTTTTTTAGTTTTTGTTTTAGAAAATTAAAATTTTTCCACATTCGACATTTTGGCTGCCGATGGGCGCGCGTCGTCGCGCACCTTGCCGTGCGCCGTTTGCTTTCGCAGTTTGGCTGGCGGCGATGTCGAGCTGCGAGAACAATTTTGGCCTGAAGCACGAAACATTCGTCTTTGTTTCGTTATTTTCAATTGTGGCTTTCGTTTCGGTTTTTGTTTTTGTCGTTTATGTGCCAACATTTAGAATTCTTCTATCAGCGCTCCATAGAACGCCGCCAGAGCGTGTGTATGTATGCATGTATGAATGTGCGGGCGTGCTTGCGGTCCACTTCCGAGTGTGAAACAATTGGAAGACATTTCATAAATGCATTTCGTAATCATTTAATGTCAAAATGGATATATGTGTAGACATACGGACACAGCAACAGACAGACAGATAGACAGCCAGTAAAACAAACGGAAAATATGGCAAAAACACACAACAGCAAAATATATGTAAGAGCAGCAGCAGAAAAGACACAAAAGTCGGCAGAAAAAATGTCGTGAGCTTTGGCAAAGTCGGTCGATGACGACAGCATTGCAAATAAATCTCTGTGTACAATTTGAAAATCGCAGCAAACTCGAGCTAACGCTCGCGCATTCATCGCCGACAGGCCTCAAGCTACAATTACGTTGGATTATCCTTCCCGCGCCTCGGGCTGGGCATCCTACGCCTCACACTTGGGCGCACCGCCACAGCAAGAGGGCACAGAATAACAATCATAATCACAGCAGCATTGCAAAGCGTTGCCTTCCGCTTACACCGAACGTGCCCTTAACAGGATTGTTGTCATAGTTGTTGGAGTTGCTATTACCAATACCGTTCCTGTTGACGTTGTCGTTGACATTGTCAGCGCCCGTGGCTGCTTTCAACAAAATTTGCATACATTCAAAGTTCTTGCAGGCATGGCCTACCATCCACGTACGATTTGGTATCAAATGTATTTATGGCAATTAATCTTTATAAATAAAAAATAAATTGCCGGAAATGGCTGAACGAAGTAAACAATGCAACAAATTAATGCAAAGTAGTTTTGACTTGGCAACAATTTCTAATTTTGTGAGAAGTATTTGACAATATGCACAACGTTTGCGAGATACTTAACCAACATTTTCATGAATTAATTTAATTTGCAAAAATATTTTAAAGCAGTTTCGCAAAAGGTATCCCGGAAGAACCACGTCTAAAAATCCTTTCCGAAAATGCCATTACACGAAATTGTTATCCTGCGAAAATTATCCTGCGGCAAAGGCGGCTGGTGCGAGCATAATTTCAACATGGCCTCTGTCCCTAAAATACACTTCCGTTATTGCCTTTGTGCGCTGGCTTCACGCCTTATTAAAGGCGCACCCAACAGGCTGCATGCTGTATGGCGTGGCATGCCCGAAAGCAGCGGAACGCCGAAATGGTTTCTCTTTCCACGCAAATAAATTGCTCAAATTGTCGGCTCAACTTTGTTGGACACAATTGTTTTCTTCTTCTCTACTGCACAATTTTCCCTTTTATTTCGTCTACGCTGTCGCTGTTGTTGCTCTTGCAGAGGGCAACGCTTTGTGTGCGGCGCGTATACTTGGAAAGAAGGGGCGAGGGGGCGGTAGAGCGGCAGCAGCGCATGTAGCCGCTTTCTATGGCCTGGCATTGTTGTTGCTGTGCGCATTTGGAATGCTCTGTGACATTAAAAATCTGGCATATTTTCTCGTGTGGGTGCTGCTGCCAAGCGCGGCCAGTGCTATATGAACGTCCGGAGTGGTGTGAAGTAATAAAATCACGCGGGAACTGCAATGAGTTTCCAAACCCCCAAAGTTCGAATGAGTTTTGAGTGAGTGTGGAAAAATATCTCAAAACGGCCTTAATTGTGTCTTCTCTTCCTTGTTGAGTAGAAGCTGTTAATTTGGAAGTTGCAATTCAAAAACTAATGAACTGTGTAAAAAGTGTGCGTGATTTCGTTATTTGCGATGAATATGTCCTGAACATTGGAAAATATTGAACGTGATAAACACATTAGTGAATTAAAGTACGTTTACAATGGGAACACATGCCAGTGAATTAGGGAAATTAGGGAAACACATTGAGACAATTCACATTTGCAACCGGCTGCGGTAGTTCCACCGAATTTGCTTTCGAATTTACGGACGCGCCTTGAACATTTTGATATTGGCAAATCGTCTTCGCAGACTGCGAACGGAAACCTAATATGATTGATTGGGTGTCTATAGTGCGGCACTCGCGTCGTCGCTTCTCGAATTATGTGGGCTCGCGCTCGCCGGTGCGCATACGACGACGTAGACGGCAGATAGCGGCGCCTCCGCCACCGTCGGTGCAGACGCCCGCAAAGCACACCACCAACGCCTCCCACACCAATGCCACCAACAATACAAACACAAGCAGCAGCGGCAGTGGTGGTGGTGGTGGAGGAGGAGGAACCCAATATGCCTGTTGCTGCTCCAATGTAAGTAGCGCTTGTGTTCTTGTGCTGTCCGTTGCCTTTCGCACAAACCGCTGAATGAGTGTTATCAATCGATTTGACGGTGCCACTAAATATTTGCTTATGCTATGTTTGGACATTATTCTATTACATTTCAACATACAGTTATGGGTTGAATCGGTTTGAATGCAGACAATTGTTTTGTTTTCAGACTCTTGATTTTTAAAACTATAAAATTAAAATACCTGCGGGTTTTTCTGTGCGTGTTGTGCTCCCTTCCAATATTGATGCTTAGAGTTAGAAATTATTGTAGGACAGTGTAGTGCGCTGCACTGCACTGCTTCATTGCTACCTTTTGTCCTGCTCGCTTCACATTGGCTTCTTCTGCTTTATGCATTTGCAGAATCAACGCGCGAAGATGGAGGGCGACTCTGACATTCCCAAGGATGGCGGCACCGCTGGCGCTGGCGACAGCCAAGCTCAACCATCAGTCGGCCGTTCACCGGAAGTAATGCTCAATAACAATCGACAGCAGCAACAGCAATTGCAACAACAACAACAACAACACCAGCAACAACAACTGGCCGCAAGTGCCACTCCGGAGGGCGATGCCGTAAGTGCCAAGAACGCAGTAGTTTGTGTTTCCTCGATTTTCCATTTGAATTGCCTGCAAATGGAAAACTAACCGCACACGCTCACGCTCTCACTCACCCTCCGTACACCTGCTCGCACCCACAAACCAATCGCGTCGATTCGCACGCTGCGCGTCTGGCGACACTATGTTAATAAAATTTCCCATTCGTCCATGCACAGTCGTGCGTTTCCGCCATTTCCGCTGGAAATGAAATAAGTGTAAACATGGCGCGTTGTGGTGGGTAATGCGCTGCTTGGCGGTGGGTAATTAGGTACTCCAATTCGCTACTGGCCGCCATTGATTTTTTTCCTTTTTCGCATTTGCGCCATTTCCTAATCAACTTCCCCCATCCATGATTTGATTTATTATTAATAAGCGAATTAAGCTGCACTCGTTGCCTGACGAGTGGCACACACAGCGTTTCACCACACCGCATTTTTTTGCGTACCTATTGTTTGAAACTTTTCGTATTATGTACTTTGTATTTAGCTTAAGTTGTACTAATGAATTTATGTTAATTATGTTTTTGTTAATAAATGTCTAACATTTCGTTTGCATGTGTTTGATTTTGTAAAATAATTTTGATTTGTTAATAAAAGCAAGTATTTTCCTTGAATTATGATTTGTTGAATGTTTTAATGCTCGCAGCTTCTCCTCTGAACATTCATAAGGTTTGTATGGCTTTCGTTATGAAAATCAAGTGCTAAACGTGCCTGGTGGAACCGTTATAATAATCTGCAATTATAATAATATGCGATGTCTTGAATTATTAAAAATTTTGTTTTTTTAATTAAATATTTCATATACTTTTTCAATTGTTTATTTAGTTAGTTTTACATAGCTTCCGAAAATGGGCGCCGGACAGTTGAAGTTATGGATATTTGAATATAGCATTGTCGTTTTTGAATATTGAAGCACTTGCAAAATTTCACCAATGTATGTTGATGACCATATTTTCACCATAGTTTCATAGTTTGTTGGTGTGGCATCACTACGGCAACAAGTTTCCAACAAGTTACCATGTTGCTAGAATTTCTGATTCGCTCTCCTCGGCTCTTTTGTTTTCGCATTTCCTTCGATTCGGGTGTTGCTTGCGTTGCGGTGTCGAGCTCCGCATTGAAATCGGTTAATTCAGGCGGAGGTGTACACAAAAATATGTGTTTTCAAGTTTAAAGTGCGGATGAAGCGCAGCAGTAGCTAAGTGCAATGAAATGCAGTGCGAAAAATGTGTCGGCTGTGCGATTTTGTGTGTGACAATGTGGCCGTTGGAGAAATGGCAGTGAAGGAGAAATTCAGCAGTGTGTAAAATAGTTGAGCAGTGTTGCCAGCTGTGAAAGACGGCAAAGTGCAGTTCGAGTATCGAAGTAGTTTGAGGGGACATGTTGCTGTCGCAAAGTTATTTAGCGCCTAATTAAACTGTGATTAATTTTCGTAAATTATTGCATGAGGCGGAAGAGCAGAACAGTGAAGCCAGCAACTCGGGCAAGGAAAATTTGACTAGCGTTCGAGCAAAGCATTGATGAATATTGTTGGTGCGGCGACGCCTTATAACCATTGTGCGGCCTACCACAGCGTTGGGAAGAAGTGCATCGTGCACGTAGTGGCGTTGGCAATGGTAATGCCTCAGCGGCGTTAGTTGTTTATTTGCCAGCCAGCGTTCTAGTGGCCGGAGGCCAATTGGCCAAGTGATAAAAAACAACAGCTTCAAAGTGCAGCGCGAAAAATCAAGAAGAATAGCGAAAAGCGCATATGGAAAGTCAGTGAGCACAGTGATTTGTGAAGAAAAATTGTGAGCCTTCTGTGCGACAGTGCTCGCGAAGCGCTGGTAAGAAGAGAGTGAGCGACACAACAAAACGAGAGACGGCGTGGAAAGCAGCCGTGGACGGCAGTGGTCGCAGTTTTTTATTTTCGTTCGCGTAAAAAGCAAAGAAACCGAAATTCTTAGTGTGGCGGAATTTGTGTTTGAATTGGAACCGAAGTGATCTGAAGCGTTGTGAAGTGTTGTGACAAAAAAGTAGAAGACGTGAGAATCGTAAAAAGGAAAGTGGTGCCACTAACTGGGATTCGGCGGGTGCAGGAAGATGACAACACGCAAGAAGAAGCGTCAGGAGGGCAGCAGCGGAGGCGGCAGTGGCGGTGGCTTCATCAAGAAGGTCTCCTCGCTGTTCAACTTGGACTCGGTAAATAGAAAAATGGGGAGAAATGCGACAATTTGACAGCAATTTCCCATGTAGCAAGTTACCTTCCGCCCACACGGGCGTTGGCACCCTCCGTTCCAACGATGAGTCGTTAGATGACAAAAAAGAACAAGCGAAAATAAAGATCGCAGCGAAACTAGAACATGTACCATGCAGACAGTGGCAGCAGCGTTTGGCTCTACAAGTGTTTTATTAATAACGATGATGTGCTGGGCGAACACGGACAAGGAGGCGGTGGCGTTCGCATGCGATCGGGTGCGTTTTTGCACACAGTGCGGAACGGCAGCCAAACGGACGCGCATACCGACGGCAGCGCTGAATGAATATATCCAAGTAATAATGGTAGCGGCAGCATTAGCATCAGCGCGAGCGAATTGCCACTGTGCCCCAAACGTCGTCGCTGTCGTCGTCTTCATCGCCGTCATAGTGGTTGTCGTTCTCGTGCTGCGTGTCACATCTGGCTTGCTTGCGCACTACACACCTCCGTCCGTCCGCCCATTCGCTGCTCAGCTCAGCTCAGCTGCCACACGGCCACCGCATCACCGCGTTACTCGCTCGCTCGCGCTCCGGCGTTGACGTTTGGCGGTGGCGGTGTGGCGTTGCCGCTGACTGGCTGGCAATCTTGTTGATCTCGTCGCTCTTGGCATCTTGTTTCCCCAACTTCCAACTCGACTTCTATGCTCGCAGCCGCTGCGCCTATGTTTCTTTCCCTTTCCGCTATTTCTTTTATTTTTCATTCATTATTTTCTTTTAGCGGAAATTTTCGCGAGCACTTGTCGCGAAGCTCACTGCGTTGTCCCACTTGGGTACGCTGCCCCCAGTCAACCGGGTGCTGTCGCCCCTTCTTCCGCACTCCTTGTGTTGCCACATTTTCGGTTCTCCTTCACCTTCGCATTCGCCTTTGCTCTGGGTGCTGCTGGGGCTCTGGTGAGTTTGCCGCTGAGCAAAACATGTTGAACCTGATCGAGCGGCATGGCTGAAAATAGAAAGAATCGCAGCTTCCCCTTATTGTCGTCCCTCCCAAACCGCGTCTAGCTGCTGGCTGTCTCTTGTCTTTGACGCAACAGGAAGAGGCACAATCCACTGCGGGTGCATATCCCTCCGCTCATATCGAAGAGCCCACCCACCCCACTCCAGCTGCCTCGCCCCACTGTGCGAGAATATGCATGGAATCCCATCTGCTCCACTGTGCTATTTTTATTCGAATTCAGCATTCGCATTCACATTCATATTTCGCAAAAATGGTTGAAATTTCCCATGTGTGATGGCCAAATGATACAAAACAAAAAACTACAAGATTTTCATCGATATTTTGGCTTTTGCGGTGACTGTTGCGCTGTTCGCCCCCTTTGAATGAGCTGGCCGTCGTTGGCAGGCACCGAGCCAAAAGCTGCGAAATGGAGAAATTTCGCTACGGACGCGCCACCAGCGGGTGGGCGGTGGAACGCTCGAATGAATGTCGAAAAAATTGAACGCAAATATTAAAAATGATTGTGAATTGGTTTTGAAAATGGGAAGAATGAAAACAGCGAGCGTTTTGGCACTTTGCATAGCTGCGTTCGCTCCAGATTCTGGCGAGAAACGGCGACAATGTCGCACTACCCATTCCAGTTTAATCCGCATTTTCTTCTGATACATAATCTATTGAGTAAATATTGACGCTCGTCTCCGAATTGGACGACCAAGCAGTGAGACCTTCGTCAACAGCACCAAAATTTGTTTTTTTGGTTATTGTTTACATTTGGAGGACTTGTATTTGTTGTTGTTGTGGTTGTTAATGGTTGTATTGTTGAACTCTCATTGATAGATTACACACACAACTTGTAGTGAATGGCGTTTGATGAAAGCTGTGGCACCGCACACTGGTGCGTCGATAGGAAATGAAATCATAAATTTTAAGCAGATAAATTATAGTATGCTGACAGTTGTCAAATTAGAAAAACGCAGTTATAAGATTTTCCTCGAAGGTCTAACAGCGTTTCGTCTACAAGAAGGTGAAGGTAAAACCAATGTTTGTCAGATGACCAAGTTTTACGGATACAATCTTCACTGAAATGGTCAGTGTTGACGTGTCAAAAGCCAAAACATTCCCAATAAATCTCTGAATAGATTGTGATCCTCACGATATAATACATCTTTTCCATTTCTCCTTTTGTCTCATGTTCCCACTGTGACACGACGCAATATTAATTAAGTTCTCAGCCAATTTAAAAAATACGAAAATTTATACTATGTGGAATGTTTACATTTCCATCGCTGAAGTGCGAATTGCTCAAATAGCTGTAGAGTCCACGCAGCGGCATCGAAAGTGTTACATCACAGCCGCAGTTTGACACCTACTCGCTGGCAGCGTCAGTAGTCACGATTTTCAGTATTGCTGGACTTGTTTGTGTAAAGTGTAAGCCAAGCGAAAAGCGGTCACTGCGAGGTGCTAAATAACAACGCTGGCTGTCGCTGATCCGCTCTAAGCCGTTGAATGGCGGCCAATTTGCGCCTGCAGTGCAACTGCCCCCTCGCCGTTCGTGCTTCACGTTCAGCTTACGCGCTCGTAAGGAATTTGTTTCCGTAACATAACACAATAACGTCAAAAATACACTTTTGTTTATCGTTTAACGTTGTCGCCTTAATGCTTTCCCTCCGAAAACATATGCGATAAGATACGCTGATATGATTTCGATGTACACACACACACACACACACACACACACAACCGCAGCAAGTGCAGGTTTTACAACGTTAGCAACTCATAATTTTTTCCTCGCTGGTTTCCTGCTTTCGTAATATTGGCACAAAGTCGCACACCCCGCGGCCAGGTGGCTCAGCGCTACTGTAACGCCACACGGCCAAGTAGGGTGTGGTGCCGCGTTCCAGCGCATCGCTATCGATTCGACTCGACTCTGTAATTCGCGGCATTAATAAAACAGCCGCCCGCGGCGCTGTGCGCCCCCCTTCGTCAGTGCACTGAATTCAGTTCAGAAATCACACATTTGTGAAACTCGTCTCCGCGCGTGCCACCATACCATGTCTCGTTTGCATGCAAGCGGCTCTATTTTGAGCGCTCTGAGTCCTTCGATGCTAGGCTCTAGAGATGGCCGAGTTGCTGCACCCTATAGTCGGGAGGTTGGGTTGGGTACGGCACGATGCGGTTGTCGGAGATCAAGTCGTAATAACCAAAAGTAAGGAGATAAAACGATTATGCTGTGTTCGACGGACCGATGTAATCAGCCACAGAATTAAAAAAAAAATCTGAAATCTTAAGGAAATATTTTCTGTTCCATTTCGCACCGCATAGATTAGCACAGATTCGAACTCGACCGAACTGTGCTTTTTTGGGGCGTGGGGGTGGCTTGAATGTCAACTGCTGCATTGCGCCTATTCGATTCTGTTCCCCGCCTCTTGACCCGTTCATGCACCGCTCGTGCATGCGTCCACCTGCCCGCCCGTCGGTGCGCCAAAGTGTAATTACGCTAATACGTTTGTTAGTTTGCCTCGTTGGCGGTCGATTCATTTCGTGTTACGCTTGTGACAAGCGGCAGTGGGCAACCGATGCGACGTGATGCGACGCCACCAGCAACTCGCGCCCGTTTAAGTTCGAGTTTGAGCTTTGCATGCAAAGGAACGCGGGGGGTTGAGCTGAAACACTAGTGCGCAGCTGGCTAACGGCCAGTTGCAGCAGCGACGGCAACCGTCAACAGTCAACCACAACAGTCAACCGCTTTAGCCATAATGGCTGTCATGCAAACGAAAACGAAATAAGTGGCCAAGAGTGCAATGGAAAAAATTAATTATGAAATTGTAGTGAAAAGGGCAGCAAGGCCCGTTCGCCTCGCACTTCCACTCCCATTTCGTTTAATTAAATTTAATTTCACATAGCCTGAAGTCACTCAAGTTGCGCTTTAATTACGCAAAGTCTTCAGTGCGCAAATTTCTACTCGCGCAGGGGGGCGCGACGGGCCGCACAAACCGGGTTAATTGCTGGTGTAGGCTTAAGTACCTCCAGCCGGTACGTCCAGTCAGTCAATTTATTTTCTAAATGTAACTTTCAATTGCGCTTTCAATTCGCCGCTGACGTTTAGCCGCCCGTGGCGCGACGAAATCGGTTTTTTGTATCGAGCAACGATCGAACGGCTTGTTCCGACAGTAAGTCGATGCTTGTCGATAGGTCTGTGACGCTGGGCGCCAGCAAAACGTAGAAGACGCGCCGAGTCGACGTAGTTGGCTAGCGTTGTTTTCTACTTGTAGTCGAGCAGTTTTAGCTCGTATAAACAAGTTGGGGTCATAGATGGTGACCCCACTTAATTCAGCGTGAACTTGACGAATTGCTCGTTCTTCGGAAATTAATATTTCTCTACCATATGCTAATTTTATGTTTGGCACTGGCTCGCTGAAAATTGTCAAAAAATAGAAAATATTAATTGAAAAGTTTGCATAAGTGTTCGAGTAGAATTTTGTTACTCGAAAACGTATTTCTTTCTTCTGAAACTTATTAACAGGGAAAGGATTTTGAGGACATAAAAACCTATAAAAAGGCAAAATCAAATAGCAAAAAAGGCACGGAAAGGCACTAAAAACTGCCATAAAGGCAGAAAAACGTCATCTGACGTATGCAACATACAATATTTATACCTCGTTTTTTGTAAAAGAAAAGGAACATAAAAGTTTTCAAAGATAGTTTAAAAACTAAAACTGAGATATTTTAATTGAAATGTAGGCACATATTTTAATTTCTCATATAAACGGATAAAAGCCGTACTTGTATCACATTTGGCATGTTTTTTCTTTAAATTTTCAACTGTACAACAAAAAATAACAGCTTAGGAATGATCAAATCAATGTAAAAGCATCGATAAGTTAACGAAATTGCAATGTTGCCAGTTAATTTTTTTTTAGTTTCAAGGTATTTTTGCGAAACAAAAGTGGGAAAATATTAAAAACGAAAGAAAAATAAAAAGGCGCTCGACAAATTTTAAAAATTGCATTTTGTGGCATTTATAGGTAAAATAGGCACTAAAAAAAGGCATTTATGGGTGAAAAAGGCAAACTGCCTTTTTAAGGCAAAATAAAAGTGGTATATTTCTAATCAGGAGGACCTATTTCGTGCTCATTTTCAATCAGAAATGCTCTATCTAGCAGCAAACAAAAAAGGCAATTTCCACAAAATCCCTTCCCTGCTTATTAAACAACTGTGCAACAACACCAACGTTTGTTTGCCCCCAAAACTCATCTTTGCATATGATCTCCGCATTAGTTGATCAACTTGGCTGCAACACCCAAACGATCACTTCCTGTGCTCGCTTTGGCTGCGTTAAGCCTCCATTTGGCTGCATGCGACGAAGATACATCTCGCTCTCAAAGAACTCGTTCCACAAACGCTCAAACGCGGCTTGGGCCATGGGGGCAATGATCTCTTGATCTGTGCGCTTATCGAGCGACACAGTATCGAAAATGCTACGCAGCCGGTCGGCGTTTGGCAGCAAAGTGGGTCAGCGCTTCACTTTCGGGCAACACAGTCGAGCTGAAGCGGCTGCCGCTTCGGTCGTGCCCATGAAAAGGGCTGCCATCGTAATAGACAAAATGTTAAGTTTCACTTCTGCAGTTCACATTCGTGTCTTTGCAATTTACTGCTTTTCTGTATTTTCCCTATGACGCCTGCTCGAGACTTTAATTTTCATTTCCTCTTCCTCTTCTTGTCTTTTGTTTGCTTACGTTTTGCAGATACACAGAGCATCTTCGACGAAGGTAAGCGAGGATTTGCACGACGGACGTGGTGGCACGTGTGCGTGCTGGTGCTTCGTCTCGGATGATGATGATGATGTTGCTGCTGTCGGTGATGTTGGTGATGCGCGTCATCCGCTCGCCCCGCACTCGCACGCGTGCCAGCGCCCAATAAAAGCCCTTCCTGCAGTGGGAAAACATGAGAGCAACAATTTTCCGTGCTGCCGATGTCAATGCCGACTGTTATTCTATTTTGTTCATTGTTTGTCTTGTTCTTATTTTTTGCATTTTGTTTTTGTAACTGTTAGTATGTGTTCTAATAATGCTTGTGACTGTCTTGCTCCATTCGTTTCGCTCATGTAACAACAATGTCAAAATGTATTTGTATGTAGGTATAGGAATATCAACAAAAACAACAACACATACTTGTTCGTAAAGTTGGCATCAATTGGCACATCTGCCTTCACGTGTTGTGAGCGGCATTCGATGAATTGGTTGTTGATTGTTGGCAGGTGTGCGTGTGAATGTTTATGTGTGCATTGCTTTAGCATTAATTCATATCACAATGTCGGTATGTCAGTATGTCCATGTTTGTGTCGTTTTCGCCACCATCATTCCCCATCAAATTGAACGTTGTGCAATTGTCTGGCTCCTTGTAATTTGTTCAGCGTTCAGCACTTAATTCACGTACATTCTGTTTGCTTTGTCCACAGGTCAATGGCGATGACAGTTGGCAGTACGAGTACATCACACTGGAGCGCGGCAACTCCGGGCTTGGATTTTCGATTGCCGGCGGCACAGACAATCCCCACATCGGCACCGACACCTCCATATACATAACGAAGCTGATAGCGGGTGGTGCCGCTGCGGCCGACGGTCGGCTAAGCATCAACGACATCATCGTCTCGGTGAACGATGTGTCCGTGGTGGATGTGCCGCACGCCTCCGCCGTGGATGCGCTGAAGAAGGCAGGTAACGTGGTGAAGCTGCACGTGAAGCGGAAACGCAGTGGTGGCGGTGCGGACGGAGTCGTTGCCGCTGCCACTCTGCCGCGAGATGCTGCGACAGCGGCGGCTGCTGCTGCTGCGGCCGGCCCCAAGGTGATCGAGATCGATCTGGTGAAGGGCAACAAGGGATTGGGCTTCTCGATTGCCGGCGGCATTGGCAATCAGCACATACCGGGCGATAACGGTATCTACGTCACGAAGATAATGGAGGGCGGAGCTGCGGCTGTTGACGGACGTCTGTCCATCGGCGATAAGCTGATTGCGGTGCGCACCAATGCGGTGAGTAATTGGCTGTTGATTGTTGTTGTTTGCTTGCGTTTTTCACACTTTGCCTTTGTGTTTGCAGGCCGAGAAGAACCTAGAGAATGTGACACACGAACAGGCCGTCGCCACACTCAAGTCAATTACGGACAAAGTGACGCTGGTAATTGGCAAGACGCAGCACGTGATCAGCGCGTCACAGTCGCAGTTCAACCAGGTTAACTCGCATTCGACAGGTGCGATTAACAATATAGGGAAAACAGTTGTTGATTATGCTCGCTCACCATCACCCTCAGTCATCAACGCCACCACACCAGCCACAGCCACAGCCACCGTCATAGCCACAGCTACACCAGCCACTACCAACAACAACAATCAGTCCTCAGTACCCGCCTCCTCCACAGCAGCTGGTGTTGTTGCATCAACATCCAGATCCCATTCACCTCTGCCTCGTAAGCCAAACCAATTACACGCTCTACAACGCTCTTCATCTACCTCATTCACAGCTATTCTGTTCAATGATCGCACCAAGCAATTCAATTATATAGACTACTGTATCTGCTCATACTGTCTTCTGTACGATTGATTGCATTAGTGTAGCTTGCGCCCGGTTTGGCGCGATATGCTTTTACGCTATTATTCTATTCTGTATTAATTGTCGATCTTAAGCACTTTAGTTTGTTTTTGAATCTGCGGATATTTTTATTTTATATTTTTGAACCCCAAATTGCGCTCTTGACTTTCTTTATTGTTACAGGCAAAAGCTAAAAAATGAAAATTCTACACAATTTGTACAAAATACAGCTTTGAATTGGCGTCACGTTCTGCGCGTTAGTTGCGTGCATGGATTCGCCAATGCTGCCTTTTGTTAACGTTAACGTTTTCGTTCTTTTTCTCGTACTTGCACCTTGCCTACCAATAAGCAAAATGCAATGGCAAATATTTGCTGCCAACAAATTGAACAATTCAAAGTACTTTACGAGTGTCTCTTGCCATCAAATTTTTCCATATCCATGAAACGAAAACCATATGCCCTATCCCTCACTAATGCTGCTCTTTTCATCTCGATCTCTGACGTCGTTCGCAACTGTTTGTTGTGTGTGTGTGTGTGTGTGCGTACAATTTTTCGCTGGGCACACGAATTGTAGAGCCAGCATCTAGGTACGCCTCATCGAACGTATTGGCCGCGGTGCCTCCTGGAACGCCACGTGCCGTCAGCACTGAGGACATTACACGGTGAGTGAACCTGAATGATATTGATTAGTTCTGATTGAGTGACCGGGAGGAATTCGAATGCGAGTGATTGGTTGGTGGAGTTCTTGTGTCTTGTTTTGTGTTTTTAATATTTGTCAAATAATTTCTTGTGACAAGAACTTTGCCAGCAATTGAGAAAAAATACTTGTATCACTTGGCACCAACGCACTATTCGAAGCCGTTAGCAGCAGATAACGCGCACTTTGTTAGCTGCAAATATAAAGTCAAGTTTAGACCGACAAAATGCTTGAAATTAATGGGTAAGGAGCGCAGCTGCGCAGTTTTTTTACGAAAATCCAATGAACACCTTTTGCGCAGCTTTCACATTTTATGGCTGTGAATAGTCCAAAAGCGTTGATGCGCACTCGACTGCCGTTGCTGCGACTCGGATACTCAGTGTGAGCGCAATTAAGTGTCTGCGCCTAGCGAGTGGTTGCCGAACATGCAGATTTTGCGCTAATTACTTTGCTAATCTCTGTTTGAAATTGTGATACGTTTAATTTCAAGATAAACCTAAACGCAGGCAATCCGAAGGCCGCACGAGCTGGAATGATAAGAAAATGTTTCTAAGGCAGCTTCAAAGTAAATATTTGCATCAGCAGTGTTGCGACAAATGGAACTGCATATAAAAATACTCATCTGACAATTTCCGATACAGTGAAAAATCGGTGATGTGGAGTAACGAGACGCGAAGTCGAATACCATATAATTATTTCAAATTACACGGTACTCTTGCCTTGAATACTCTTGTGTGAATAGCAACGATTTCCAACAATTTGGCGCAGAAGGAGAGATAAATCGCTAAATGAATTAAAAGTTTCGCCAAGTTTTTCATACCCACTCGAATGTGTCGTCTTGTTATCAGAAGAGAATTCTGTGTATCGCTCTGGACGCATACGCGGCCGTTTTGGTGCTTCAGCAGAATCCGGCCGTCAGCTTGAATCATCGTTGTCAAAGCGCGTTGTTTGCTCTTGCGCGCCAGCAGTAGCGGCGGCAGCAGCACTGAGCAAAGACAACAACAACATCAACAATAAACACGTCGACGTCGTTGACAATGACGCTGGCGCTGGCGCACGCAGTAAGCGGCGCCGACTGACTGGCTTCGCTGGCCGGCTGGCTGGCTGTTTGGCTCATTCCAGCCGGAATTGAGTGCTTTCGCGTTGTAATCCCAGCCAAATCGCTGCCGGGCCAAATTGAGTTGAACGTCGCGACGTCGCGTCAAGCCGAGCTTGCGTGTACTTTATTCGCATTATTCATACGCTCGCCGTTTTATTTTATTTTTATATTATTTTTATATTTGTTTTCATTTTTATTATTTTCCATTCGTGTTTTGGGCTTGTTACGACGTCTACGACCGCGACCGCGACCGCGACCGCGTCCACAGCGCTGACAGTGACGGCGATTGCATATTTTTGTGTTTATCGAAGGTGTCGCTTTTTATTTGTAGCTTTGATTGTTTATGCAAAAGCCAGAGCGCGTCGTCTCGCAGCGGAATTCCGAAGTTAATTGCATAGTTTGTGGTGTGGAAGTGAGTCGACGCAGCGCAGCAGCGTTGGCAAATCGCATCGAATTGAATTGAATTAAATTGAATTGAATTGAATTGTATCGACACACGGGGTGCATCGCGCCTTACGTGACAAATCGGATCGACATATACGGGCGGGTGGGTCGCGCGCGCATCCAGGCAAAATGAGTTGCCTGCAGCTGCATCTGCTCAACATGGACGAGCGCATCGCAAACCTGCGCAAGCCCAAACTGAAACCTCAGGCCAATCTGGATTTGGAGTCCGAGTCGCAGCTGGAGCATGGGCGAGCGAAGAAAGTCAATGGCAACGGCGTTGCTGTCGTCGTCGAGGCACAGAACGTGCCGCGACTGTTGACGAGTGCTGGTGAACTTGACAAGTGCGTTTGGTTGCCGAGTGAATTGTTGTACAAAATATTTTCGTTATTGCGCTATTTGCGCTGTTGGTGTAAAGTGGTGTCTGAAACTCACTCACCGCTTTGGTATTTGCTTCGTTTTCGCAGAGAACCGCGCACAATCACCATACAGAAGGGGCCGCAGGGCCTGGGATTCAACATAGTTGGCGGCGAGGACGGCCAAGGCATCTATGTGTCGTTCATATTGGCCGGCGGGCCCGCCGACTTGGGTGGCGAACTGAAGCGTGGCGACCAGCTCATGAGCGTGAACAACATAAATCTGAAGAGCGCCACACACGAAGAGGCTGCCCAGGCGCTGAAGGTGAGCTGTGGCACTACCCAGCAATTCAGAATAATTTTCAGTAATGTTTCATGTAACCTCTTCCCTCAGACTTCCGGTGGCGTAGTCACTTTGGTGGCGCAATACCGTCCCGAGGAGTACAATCGCTTTGAGGCGCGCATTCAGGAGCTGAAGCAACAGGCCGCGCTCACGGCCGGCGGCAGCGGCACTTTGCTGCGCACCTCGCAAAAGCGTTCGCTGTACGTGCGCGCCCTGTTCGACTACGATCCGAACCGGGACGACGGCCTGCCATCGCGCGGTCTGTCTTTCCGGCACGGCGACATCTTGCACGTGACCAACGCCTCGGACGACGAATGGTGGCAGGCGCGTCGAGTGCTGGGCGACGGCGAGGACGAGCAGATCGGCATTGTGCCGTCGAAACGGCGCTGGGAGCGAAAGATGCGCGCCCGCGATCGCAGCGTGAAGTTCCAGGGCCATGCGGCAGCGGCCGCCAACAATAACAACATGGACAAGGTGAGCGCACTCCGGCTGCAATTGCTGTCCGTTGCTGCCACTAAACCGTGTTGACTTCTTTATCGGCAGCAATCGACGCTCGATCGGAAGAAGAAAAATTTTACGTTTTCGAGGAAATTCCCCTTCATGAAGAGCCGCGATGAAAAGAACGAGGACGGCAGCGACCAAGAGCGTAAGTAGTGAGCGCGGACATAGGTGTGTCAACAGCTTGAAATGTGTGTGGAGCAAAACAAAGAAATGAAACAAATTGTAGCATACCGCGACATCGCAATTCAGTAGCGGAATCTCGTCAGGTCGTGCCGCGACGAGCCGAATTGAAGTGGTGAAGTCGCACGACCCAATTTCACTTTGAATCTCGTTTGTTTTTCGTCGCTGTGTCGTGAAGTGGCTGGCGATCGCCGCATCTCTTGTGGCCATTCCTTATAATGCCAACTCTTAGTATTTAATTATCGATTTTTTATTGTGAAAAGACTACAAATTTATGCTTATGTTTATGTTATTGTGTACTTGTATTTTTGCCTAGTTATTAGTTTGTTTGTTTTGTAATGTTTTATTACGTTATGCTATTTTTTCAAATTATGTTTTTGCTTTTACATGAACGAACTTACAACAAACACGCGCAATTGTGTGACATCCTCGTGCTCGTCTGCGTCTTGGTCTCCATTCCTGCTCATTGCTCGCTCATTTACACAACAATTTCGAAATCAAACCAACCAAAAATAAACATCAAAACAATTACAAACACATCCATACGTCGCGCTCATGTGCCACACTGTCCCCCGTCTCGCTGTGTCCATCGTGCCATGCCATGCCACACTTTTGCACACCGTCGTCTTCGGGCCGTGTAGCGAACGGCGTCGTAATCAGCAATAGCGAACTCGATGTTAACAGTGTTAACAACAATGACTCCAATGAGCCACAACGTAAGTGCCCTTTTACATTTTATTACAACAACAGGTATAATAACCGTAACGAACCAATGTTAGCTGTCACTACTACTAATGTGGTGGAAGGTTTCTCTCCGTAACGTCGAAGCGTAAGTGCCAGTGCCAGCCGTAGCCATAGACTTAAGTTCAGCTGAAGCTGCGTGTAACTTGGAGTTGATCTTTTCCAGTAACTGCCGTACTTGGTTTATAGTTTTTGAGCGTAAACTTCTTGGTTTTGTAATTTATTTTGGCGATTCCCTTTAGTGTTTTGACATGTCTCCCCCTCTGGGCCTATGGATCTAATCTATTAAATGCACTAACTTCATAGAAAAATCTTCTCTATCGCTGGTGTACAGGAACTACCGCCCGCCAGTCGGCATACATTAGACAACAAAAACCACAACAATAACTAACACATTGTATCCTCAACTGAGTCTGGTATCGTCTATGCGCGAACTCGCACAAGTCGCATCACACCTTTACACAAATTTGGACATTGAAAAAAAACAAAACAAAACAGAAAACACAATACAACAGCAAATATGAGTTTGTTTTTGTTCCGTGAAAATAATTTTTGACTATTAATTCCTTTTACTTGTACACAAATGCTTTAAAGTCCTTGCTATTAATTTAGTTTATTTTGAACATGGCGTAATTCCCACTTGAGTTCATTGCTTTCTGTTCATTCTCTGAGACATTTTAGTTTGAATTCGCATACGAATCGAAGCATCCGAAATGCTTTTATCTCTTCCTCCTACTACTTCTACAACTTTCATTGCCATATCTCTCTCTACAAAACAAATCGTGCCGCTTTCATTTTATCTCTCCAACTTGAATCAACAACTGATAAAAAGCAAAGAAAATCCATTAAGATCGCAAGAATTTTCCAGTCATGCGTCTGTAATACGTTGGAACATCTCCGTTCCACATCTATTTTCCTCTTTTATTTCTACTACTCTGTTTAACTGAAAGAAATCTCTTCTTGATTCTTTAATTTTCTAGCTTTTATGCTTTGCTACACACAAGACGATGCCAATGCTGAAGGAGGTATGTACCAGATACTTATTATCCGTAACTCTAACTCTAACCGTAAACGTAACCATAACCACCACTCATTTCTATTTAGTACCAAAGTTTTTCCTTTGAACTCTTTTGTTTGCTCACCTCTTACGTGTAGAGTTTCATTTGAACTTTTACTACAATTTAACAGCAACACATTTTACACATTTCAACTAACCAACCACACACTCTTCAGTTCTCTCATGTATGTATGTAATCGAAGTACACGTTAGCAAAGAAGTTACTTTTAGTTTCAAATGCCGATTTACATATAATTGATTTCTAACTGATTCCAGTCCAAGTGAGGGCTTTTAGTGCGATCGATTGAATTTTGTTCAGTTGCTCAAACAAATTGGCGTCTATGGCAGGAAAAATGTAAGAACTTTTGTTGATGTGTGACAGCTGCAGATTTCAGGTTTTAAGTTTTAATTTTTTCCGAAGAAAAAACAAACGGTTCAAAGGCTGCTAGAAATTGTCCGAAATTGGCAACAAAGTCACACCATTACTATTCTGTAGACACCAGGAATTTGTTTGGTGTTGATTTCTTCGCTCTTTGGAGAAATTTCGAGTTTTGTTTATAAAAGAAAACAGACAATTGAAGAAACCAGTTTGATCTACATATTCAGTTTTAGCAATTTTTGATTTTAGAAATATTCAAAGAAGAATATTCAGAAATATTCAGCAACTGAACAGACTTATTGACAACCAGCATATTATATAATTTTCCATTTTCCCCAATTCGATTCGATTTACATACCTGGATTCAATTGATTTATTTTCAATATCGAGTGCTTGTTTTGTCGCCAATGAGTGCATCTCTCTAATAAATATTCTTTGCATTCTCGTACACGCGCAAAGTGCTATACATACATCCACATACTACATACATATAACTGCCTATATATATTTATATACATATATCTAAAGTGTACATAGACTAAAGATTTGAATATGAACGTAATACCGTTGTAGCATTAAAATATTATAAACATACTCGTATACTTAAACCAATACAAACCACCATGAAATCTGCTGCATTAAAACCAAACCAAACCAAACCCAACAATCCAGCCATGAACATGATCCCCGAAATTCGCCCCGGCCATTTTCGATGCGTGGAAACTATGGAAAGGGAAAGCAATCTGATGAATTTTGATTGGGCATTTTGCTAGCTGTTAGTCCAACAAAGAATGCCATCCCGCCATCCACTATCCCCAAGAACGCATCCAACAGCGGAACCGAATTTGCGAATTGCTGCCCATTACTTGTGTTTGATCTGTTTTTCAGTTGGTTGACAATTTTAAATGTATTTTGCTTTGATACAAAGTGTGCGAATTTGCAATTTTGTGTTTGCCCTTTCGGTTGCGTCTCGTGCGAGGGCATTGCATGTGAAGCAGCCTGCGGCAGGCAGCTGCTTCGGCTTCTGAATGCATTGTGGCCGCGCCAGACACCCACAACCCCCGTGTTGTCATAAATACTTTTGCTGTGCATTCGATTAAGCTTTCTAAGTTGGTGAGTTGAACACTGGCTTGTGTGAGTCACGGCTGCGAAATTTGATCGGAGTTTGCCAGCGGGCGCGCACACCATTCCCCAGGGCCGGGCCGAGCCGACCGCACAGTACGACTCTTAGCCGGCCGGAGAGCGGTGTGTCCGTGCTGGAAGACCTCTAAGCTCAGCTTCATTTATGATTTTGTGCATTGCATTGGTTTCAAAAACAAAACAAAAAGCCTACAAATGACATACAATAATGCCATTATTCGATTTGTATTGTTGGATTTGACGTTGTTGCCTCACTACTTCGCCATTGAAGCAAATTGGCCATTTTTTAAATTGAATTTGCCATTTGTTTGTGTGATTCTCTGCTTTGGTCAAAACGCTCACGCTGTCCTTAGCTCATACATACTTATGTCTGTACGATTTCCGTTCCGATTTCCCGTTTTGTTTCTTTGTATCGTTCACAGTTCACAGTTACTTTTAATTTTTACGTTGATTGCTCGTCTGCCTCTTCCTTCCTTGCCTCCCCCAATTCACTCACTGCCGACACTGACCCGAACACCAATCTGCCGCTCTCAATGCGCCCCGCCCGCGTCTGCGTCTCATCACCACAGCCAGGATTAAAAGTTAGCAATCATCTATCAGTAGCAAACACTTAAGAGCCAGATTTACAACAACAAAAATTTAAAGCAGAAAATTGTCATTAGATACGATGTAGTTTTGAGATATAAATATTCGTTATCGCTATGATTTGTCGCCTACGTTCCGTTTCGTTCCGTTTCATTCCGTTATGTTTGATTTCATTGCGTTTAGTACCGTTGCGTTCGTATCGTTCATCTGAGTTCCGTTTCGTGCGTATCGTTGCGTTGCATTTCGTTCAAAATTCACCATTTAGTTGCCAGTGTTCGCAGAGCAGCCTATCTTGATTTGTTAAAAATTAATTTCATTGACACAATCGACGAACAAAAATAATAGATTTTCTTTTTCTTTTGGATTTTGTCGTGTCTTCTACTCTTCTACCACTACTCTTACTACCTACCTCCAACACCTACTACTACTACTACTACTACTGCTACTACTACAATACTTCTACTACTACTCGTTTGCATTCTTCTTAACGAATTCGATTGATTGATTGAATGGTTTTGTTGAACATATTCCGTTGACAAATACAAATCGAAAACGCCTCCAATTCAAACGAAAACGTATCGAAACGAAAATGTATCTGTTGCAACCATGCGCTCACCTACTACTACTATTCGTACTACTACTTCTACTACTACCAACATCACAACCACCACCATCACCACCATCCTAAAACACAAAGGCGAGATTATCTACAGAGTGGAGTTACCCGATATGGAGCAGATAACCCTAATCTACTTGGAGAATAATGATGCTGACTATCGTAAGTCGAGCAACTAAAAATGCAAAACTAAAACATGTTTAAACGAAAAGTACATGAAATGAACCATCACTTGAACAAAAACAAAAACCAAAAATACAATAATACTAAAGAAAATGCTATAGTTAAATTAAGAAAAAAAAGTATCTTGTGTGCAATTTTGTTTTATGTTAGTTTCTCAAGTACACAGTAAAGATGACAAAAAAAAACAAACAAAATCAAAATCAAAATGAAAGTAAAGAAAGAAAATAGCAGAAGCGTAATGAATGAAAGAAAAGAAAAGTAAGAAACAAAAAGAAAAAAAAAAACAAGAAAAACATGTTATGATTTAAAACGTTTCCTTACCGTGTTTTATTTCCTTAGACAACACGTTTGTTTCGTTGCCGTACATTGAATCGTTCTCTATACTTTCCTTGCCATTCAGTTGCGTTTTGAGTTACCTTTGGTTCGTACTATATTCTTGCGTTCGATTTCGTGTCATTTCGTTTCGTTGCATTTTGTTCCATTTTCGTACTGCAAGCAGCCTGATTTGTAGACCCCGACTCCAAACTTCTTACAATTACTTAATTATTCTACAATAATATTTCCACTCGATTGCATTTTGCTAATGTCTGATTTCGTTTCCGTTTCAATGCCGTTTTGTTCTGTTTCAGTTTCCGTTTTCGTTTTCTTTGTTGTTGTTGAGTTTCAATTTAATTTGAGTTCGTTTGTTCGTTTCGACATTTTGCCTAAATTGATCGATAGCTGATTACCTTTAGAGCCATGTTGCATTTTCGAGTTATGATTTCCTTTGAACACGATCTCTCCTCTTGATTTATGTATCCGTGCCCGTATCAGTATCAGTATCCGTACCAGTTTCAGTGCCGTTGCTTTTGAGTTTTTGTCCTGCGTTTCGTAGCATTTCCAATTTGATTTTCTTGCGTAGCTTTTGAAGTACATACCTCCATAGTTCGTTCGTTCGTTCGTTCCTCTTGTTCGTTTCTCTTGTTCCTGCTCGTTTCCACACTTCCAACACTTGTTCTTGTTTGAATTTCAAATGCAAACTCGTGCCAGCGACTAGTCTCATTGGCTGCAAGTGCAACACCAACAACAACAACAGCAGCAACAGCACCAGCAACAACATCAATAATAACAGCGTGTACAATCTTTTTGTAGTGAATGTCTTGTACTTGGCATTGGTTGCAGTCGAGCGTTCCACTGAACTTGTACAACCTGTGCAATGTGTGAAATTCGTTTGTGGCATTCGTGCGGCTTGTTGCAGTTGCATACCGTACTACATCGATCCTGCGCCCTTTCCCGTAGCATTCCCACACCCGTCAAATAGATTGAAATAGTTGAAATCGATTCGACACCACGTTTTGTTATTTTGCTTCTGCGAAATTCCTCCTCCCACCGCCACTGTAAATTACTCGTACTCTCTCACCTTTAACTAGAGACGCTTCGTAGTGCCGGCTGTACTTGTGTTTCTTTGTAGTATGTGTGTGTGTATGCCGCCCCGTCTCGCTGCGGCCCATTGGAGTGTGGTAGACCGAACACGATTTTTCGCATTCCTTTATTTACATTTTTCTTTTTTTTCTGTCCGACTATTTTCTCTGAATTTTTGTAATCTTTGAACTTTTCGCATCATCGCCGAACAAATTTCCCCAAAATACCATCACAGTCATCGGCATCACCTGTCCCACCATCAACGCCACCGCCACTGTCGCTGTCACTCTCACTCTCACCACCACCCATCACGACCACCTCTCGATGTTCTGTCACTCGATCTACATGTACCTTGTTTGTTGTTTCTTTCGTTTCGATAATTTTGTACAATTCAAATTGTTTTATGATGATGATGACGCTGACGATGATGATAATGATGACTAATAATGCAATAAAAATACTTTCCTCAACTTATTTTTAACTCTTTTATTTTCTCTATATTCATAGTGCTATCAATTTATAAACTCTACGATTAATTTTATTGTTATATTTTGCCACGTGTACAAATGCGCAAAGCACAGTGCTGAAAATTGTAAAAATTGTGTTAGGTTTGAGCCGAATGTGTTCAATTTGTCGAAACATCTGTGTTTGTTCCTCGATGAATTGATGGCGCCTGTATCGGTTTTGGTCGCGCATCTCGTTGCCTCGAATAGTACGGCACAAGTGACTGAATTCAGTGGGCCGGAACGCAAGTCGATAATAATTTTTAAATGATTTCAAGTATTTACAATGTGCGGTTTAGATGAGTTCAGTTGAGAACAGCCAATCAAAAGGTTAATAATTCTGTGGTCAAAAGCAATAACCGCCTAAGTTGAAAATTGCTGTTTCGAGCAATCTCGTTTTAAAGTTTTAGCGCGTAGTGTGTTCGTTATGGGAATGCGAATAGGTTTTTATCAATAACTTTTTTTATTTTAAAGTTACAAACTCCCCGATTTTATACAAACGTAGAGCACAGTCAAGGGAACGTTGTGGCATCCATAACTCAATTTCTTCTTAAGTCGACTTAAGCGGTTATTGCTTTTGACCACAGAATTCGAGATTGCCGCTTAGATTTATTGCAGTCACTTTGTACTTTGCATTGGCTCGACATTGGCTTTGTAAACTATAACCTGGGCTGTTGCGAACAAAACCGGTATTGGTAATTATTTTTGAGAGGGCGACTTATGACTCGAAAAAAATAATGTAGTATGAACGAATAGATGCAGATGTGTATGAAATAATATGAGCGTAATGTACCCTTAGATATTTGCTGGCATGTTTTCTTCTTTTCATTAAACCAAAGTGCTATGGCGCAATGAATGGCAAAAAGGTCTAACATATAGTAAACGGAACATTGATTTGTTACCTGCAAGAGTGCAGCTGTAGTGTTGTATTTAGCAGTTGGAGCGTTAAATTGAATGGCATCACTTAGACGTAGTTGCTGCTGATCCATTGATCGGTCGTTAGTGCGCGAAATATCGATCCTCTTTTTGCGTCACCTTTGCCACAGTTTAATTTGCAGCAAACAACAGGTCTCTCTCTTAGTCTCTTTTGTCATTTGTTGCCGTTTGAGTTGTTTGCAATTTGTTTTACGACAATTTACACAATACTTCTACCGTTGTTCTTCAATTAAACTATTTTATATTCTAATCGATTTCAGTTGAGATTCTTACGTTTGTGTCAACTAGTTTATGTTTGTGGATTGTCCAATGTTTGTTGTCTTTTACTGTATCTAATAAGTATCTAATACCTGTGTATCGTTATTTTGTAGCGAACCAACATGTAATCTACGTTGGTCACTATTAATCGTTCTTGAACGCTGTCTTGCTACCGTAACGTGTTTGTTGTGCTTTGTGTCGTCTTGAGCCTGTACATTTATATGCAAACAAAGTATCTGTAGCGATTTATGATTTCGTTTTGATTACTTTAGTCCTTCGACATTTGCTTTTACTCTCAATTTGTATGAAAATAACATGGAATCAAGAATCTAGAGTGTGTGTGTGTCCCGGAGAGACCGAGACACGCCTTGAGCCAGGTGCCAGCTCTGTTGGAGTTCGTTGCGAAGCGATACTTGGAAACGAAATTGCCAAACGATCGTATATAGTTGATAACGTATCATAGAAAAGAAAACAAAGTACTGCTGAAAGATTCCACTCTCACATTAGCCACTAGTCGACGCGATTCGTTCCGATCCGCTTTGAATAGTGCAGAGCAGATCGGCAGTTGGTCGTTTGGCTGACTGATTTGAGAATTGAAATTGCATCTGCTTGTTTTTGTCATGTGCATTGTGCCATTTCCGTCATGAATCGTCTGCATATCTTACAGCATCCGAGGAGAACGTGCTGTCGTACGAAGCCGTACAGCGGCTGTCGATCAACTACACGCGGCCCGTGATCGTGCTGGGCCCGCTGAAGGACCGCATCAACGACGATCTGATATCGGAGTATCCCGATAAGTTTGGCTCGTGCGTGCCGCGTAAGTACTCAAACTCAAACATAGTCCGAATAGATTTTCAAGCTTCGACATTTGTCGAAGATAGATTTGAACTGCTAGAATCACGTTAGAAATGTATTTGACCCTCCATGTTGTGATCCTGAACAATTGGTTTATTGCTTGCCTTTTCCCCCCCAATCCACTCACGCATACACAGATACAACTCGGCCGAAGCGCGACTACGAGGTTGACGGCCGCGACTATCATTTCGTGTCGTCGCGCGAGCAGATGGAGCGCGACATTCAGAATCATCTATTCATCGAAGCTGGACAGTACAATGACAACCTGTATGGCACGTCGGTGGCGAGCGTGCGCGAGGTGGCGGAGAAGGGCAAACATTGCATTTTGGACGTGTCGGGCAATGCAATCAAGCGCCTGCAGGTGGCGCAACTCTATCCAATTGCTATATTCATAAAGCCGAAATCGGTCGATTCAGTGATGTGAGTGTTGCGTTGCGGGTACTGAAGACCCAAGTTGCGTAATCTTGCTTTTGTGTGACTTTAGGGAGATGAATCGGCGCATGACGGAGGAGCAGGCGAAGAAGACCTACGAGCGCGCGATCAAGATGGAGCAGGAGTTCGGCGAATATTTCACAGGTGAGTTCATGATTGGTTGATTGATGGTCATATTTGAATGTTTGTTTGCATGGCATTGCGTAGGCGTTGTTCAGGGCGACACCATCGAGGAGATCTACAGCAAAGTCAAAGCAATGATCTGGTCGCAATCGGGACCAACCATCTGGGTACCGTCGAAGGAATCTCTATGACCAACAGCCACCACGACATGGACACTGCCGCCTCGAGTTCGCTGTCGACCAGTCTCGAGATCAACAACAAATCAACATCAACAGCAAGCGCACTGATTAACGAGCCACTGAGCTGCGTCCGAGCACGACTACGATCCCGATAACGATCACGATGGCGAGCGCCGAACTGGAGCAGCACACGCAGCGGCATTCGCACCCAATGCAGCTGCGACTACTGATGATGGTGCATTTGTTGGTGTTATCGCTAGCAACTAAATTCGATAATCGATGAAACAATACAACCCACACAAATCATACTCTGCACGCAGATACACACAGGAATACGAACATTTATACCTAAAGAAAAAGCATCAATAAAATAAAACACATACACAGAAACACGTGCGCACACGTACCAGAGCGCAAGGAGCAGCAGCAACGAACGCTGACGCTGGCGGCCAATTGAAATCGAAATGATCCGTTCGAAAGTCGAGGAGCGTGTTGGCGGTGTACTGGAGTTTCGATTGCGAGTTAAAGTTGTAGGCAGCAGAGATGAAAACGAAACAGAAGCAGAAAACTAAACTAAACTAAAATCTAAAGAAGAAGAAGATGAGAAAACTTGAAGTAATCGTAGTTAAAAGTAAAATTGTTTTATTAACGTTACAACGTACAATAATTTATAAAGAGGTTTAAAATGTATTGTCATTATTATTATGCGCGTAACTACAATTATTAATTATTATTATTATAATTATGATTATAAATGTCATTATTACTATGATTATTATTGCAATTGTGCAAGAGTTGCAGACTGACATCGGCAGCAGAGCAGGCCGACGCTGTTCGCACAGTCTACGAAAGTGCGTGTGGTGCAGGTTACAACTGGGCGTTCAATTCGATTGTCACGTATTTCTCAGAGTCTTAGTTTTCGTTAGTGCAACGATGCAGCGATTGCAATTTGTATGTTGGCGCAAATGCCTCCAATACGAACAGCATCTTGGCATCATGTGCAGCATTATTCAAGCAATTCAAGCGAGACCTTGGCATAACGCGGCCGCTCAGTTCATTGCGCTAACTATTTCATAAACATTTAATTTCTATTCATTGTTTCACTTGTTTTCGAACATTCAGTCATTTGTGTGTCACTTAGTTTTCGTTCTTCATTTCATATGACAAGATGCAATTTCATCAATGCACCCACACACCGCAGCAATTTATTTGTAATTTTAAATGTTTGATACAAATTTGCGATAGTTTTATATATGTGCACATGCAGTTAGTAACACAAACAAATAAACAAGCCCACTTAGTAGAGTTTCTAGGCCTCGGCGCATAAAACTGACCACTACTATTACTATAGAACGTATTTATTGCAGTAAATCGTTTACATTTTCCGTTTGAAAGTTTGTGTTGTCGCACCAGCGCGCATTATTTTGCTATTTTCCCTTTCGTCGAAATAAAGTATAAAAGTTGGAAGCTGTTAAAATTGAGGATAGAAATAAAACAAATGTTTAGAATTCATATGAAAAATGTTAAACTATTGCGACAACAATGTTACAGTAAAGCATTAAGCGGGGCGGGGCGGGGCCACAGAGACGAAACTAAACTAGCTGAAAGGCGATAGAGCGAGGAGAAAACACACACACAACAACACACACATACGCAATGAAATCGCCGCAAACTAATAGCGATATAGCGAGTAGGACAGCAAGCAGCGAGCACTAGAAATTGTTAAATAGCTAAACGAAAATTAGAACAGCAAAAAAATCACTAAAAACGGTGATGACGGTGGTGACACTGCGACAGTCAGCTAAACTGCACACATAGCAAAGCAGCAGAAAAGCGACTAAGAGCCACCAAACAAGACAAAAACAAAACAAAGCAAAGCAAATATACTAAACTCATTTACAAGATACAAGAAAAAAACGATTAAAATAAATACAAAATGCCTTGGAATGTTCGCTAGCATCGGTCACAAATACCATAACATAAAATATGTATAAATTTTGAACATGTGCAAAGTAAGCGCAGAGGAAGAAGAAGCAGACAATTGTAAAAGCAAAAACTATCTAATAAATAACGCGACGGCGCACAACCAGTGCAACATAGGAAATTCGAATAGTGTCCAGGCGGACTGGGCGTCCTGGCAGCGAAACGAACAAAAGCAAACAAATCGGTAAAAAGAAAAAACGCAAAGAAAGTTACTTACATTTATCAATTTGCGTTGAAAACCACTGAACGATGTGATTTTGTGCGCGCACAACGCAGCCGAGCGCAGCAGTGGTGGCAGCGAAAGCGAAACTAAGCATAAACTTATGAAAATGTAATTGTACGATAATAAATTAATTTAAAAATTGTATTCGCATTGATTTGCAGCAGAAACACACAAACGCATCCACACATAGAGCCATTTCCACCCACACACAACCAATCGCCGGGTATGTGTTGAGTGTCAGTAACGATTTTTTTTGCGTCTAACTTTTATGCGTTGAAGCGAGGACACAGTGCAAGTAAATTCTGTGAGATCGGTGCGAAGAGCAAATGAGAAAGTTTTCTTAAAAAAAGTTATGTGAAAACTTGACTAGTTTGATTTCGAATGCTTCAAATTTTTATCCTTAAACACTGGTTCTCAACAACAAATTTTTAATCATATTTCAACTTTCCCGCTTTCAGCGCTGAGTGCCTCACACAAGTGACTAAACTTTGCTGCACTGTGTTGTCCATCAATGCCATCGTAAACTTAATTTTCATCTACATCAAAGCTGTCACTGTTGACACATTTGCAACCTGCCGAAATTGCTTTAACGCGACTTTGCTTTAAGCCGCCTCGCACCACCCCGTCGAACATGTTCACATACCGCATCATACTGCACCGCACCACGCCCATTCATTTGCCCTAATTCGCGCATTGTTAAAGCGTTTCATCAAAATGTGCCTTTTCAGTTGTTGTTGTTGTCAGCCATTTAAAATACACACATGAATACATACAATGAATGAATCCTTGCGTGAATTCAACGATACTACAAAGGAAGGATAGAGTGCAGCAAATGCAAAACCGAAGCAAATTATATAATTTGAACATGAAGAAAAAAAAGCCAATTAGAATCCTAAATTGTTATTAAAAGAAAATAAATGGCATACGATTTAACTAAACAAAAAGAAAAACAATGATAATAAAAATGCATTAAAACGAAAGACGGCAACTTTTTCAATCAAACCCAGCTGATTGTATGCCTCAGCTATTAGCAGCGAAAATTCATTTCATCAATTGACAAAAGACTCCACAACATTCGGCCAGCTTGTCCAAACGTTATATTTCATCGAGTACAGAAAACCCAATTTTTCAACTTTATTTCCGCAGCAGTATTGTTGCTTTTCTTCACCAGCCACGAAATGTCGAGCCATCGGCAAATAGCACATTTTGGCCTAAGCCTTAGTGTGACAAGTGCAAGGCACCCCACCGCCCACTGCTCCTCTCGACCGAACTCTGCCATTGATAAGCGCCCAACTGCTTACTGACAAGGAATCGAGCGTTTGCCAGACGGTCATTCATGTAGTTGGTGGAGTTTCTGTTCGTTTAACCAATCAACTTTCTGGTATTTTGTGTATTTCAATGCCTGCACTTTGTCCACTTTTTTCCTATAGTTTTTTTTGGCCTTTTACTACTTTGCTGCACAACGTTGTGGTCTATGGGCTCCCTAGTTGCACTCTTCAAATTTGTTTCTACAGTTGCAAATTTTCATTTGTCTTAATTTAGAACGAAACATAACGAAAGCCTAAAGTAGCAGTGGAGGGAAAGCAATAAACAGCAACGGAATGGTAAACCTGTATGTAATCGAAAGTCAAGAAAAAATGCGACAAAGTATAAAACGTAAAAATAAAAGTGCATAAAAACTACACTCGAAATGCGATCTTATTGTACTATCATAGTTAAAATTTATGAAATCGAAAAGAATTGAAGAGAAGACCTAAGTTTCATTATTATATAAATAAATAAAAATCTATATAAAAATGTAATTGTTCATCCAATAAATGAAAAAGTGAAACTAAAATTAAATAAATAAAACAAATGCGATTCTATTTAAAATAAAAATGACATGAACTGGTTGCGATTTGTAGCGAGACAAAAATACAAACGGTGAAGTATTTTGCTAAGGAGAACAATTTCAACTACAGTCGTTGACAGCCAGAATTTGCTGAGAATTGATTTTTTCCCGCCCATCATTGCGTTTCTCGTTCCCTTAAGGGAAGGCTCCCCTGGATTTGGGCAAAAATAAGGCAAAGTTTGTAATTTTTTTTGTGGGATAATGAAAAGGCGTACAAACTTCCGGTTTTGACTATTAAATTCGTCTATTATTTAGGAGTTTAAAAAGTTAAAAAACTTGATGAACTTGACTTTCTAAAAACTTCAAACGCGTTTATCTCGAAACCATTTTTTCCAATCTAACTGAAATCCCCGGACTTGATCTAATGATCCGATTTTCTTCATCTAGAAACTGCTCGAATGTATTTGATTTTCTGTATGCCTTGAACTAACAATTTGCATAAATAGTTGTTTATTTTTAATTTTTAAATGTGGTTGAAATTAAAAAAAGTTGCAAAAAATTGAACTTTTTACTTCAAATATTCATTGTGCAAGAATTTTTCGTTTAAATTTTTTGAGTCTAGTTCAATGTACAGACAATTTTGTTATCTTTAAGTAATGACAATGCTTTTTGATTTCAGTCCACTACAAGAGGCTGCAGGATTACAGTTCTCGAGCGATGTTTGGCGCGCAGAGGCCTACGGAAATCGCCATTTTGTAGCCGCCATTTTGAATTTCATCAAGTTTTTTTAAGTTTTTAAACTCCTAAATAATAGACGAATTTAATAGTCAAAACCGGAAGTTTGTACGCCTTTTCATTATCCCAAAAAAAATTACAAACTTTGCCTTATTTTTGCCCAAATCCAGGGGAGCCTTCCCTTAACAAATTACAAAATGCCTCTTTCTGTAAATATTAAAAATATTTTCGGTTTTATTCTTGAGTCTACATTTTTAGGTTGTTTTGTTTTGTTTGTGGTTACATGCAGAGATGATAAATGAAACAATTCGTCTTACAGCTAAGCGATAAAATATCTTTCAAAAGTGAAAAAAAATCTAGACCAAACAGAAAAGCACATTTTACAACTCAATAATACGTCGTCTATTAATACGGTGCTGATGCTTCGCAATCTACAGCGCTACGTGTACCTACTTGTACAAAATGGCAAATATGTAAAATGATTCAATTAGTGTTCGCGCCCAACGGCGCGTGGGTTGTATGCCTGCAGGCAGACACTAATTGGAGTACGACCAACCCACAAATTGCTCGAACAACTGAGTGTGCTCGCGTCAATGTATTTCGGCGCTGAGCCTGAATGTCAATGGAGTAAAATTAAATTCGAAAGCGGTCTACACTGAATGGATGCATGAGCCCAGGATTTTGTGTGGGCCGTGGGTGGAAGATCACAAATTGTGCCTAATGCTAAACCTAGATACGAGTACATGGGGAAAACAACAAGCAAAGCCAGGCCTTAAGCGCTAATTAAGAGAAACAATGCATGTCCAATTGCTGGGGATAAGCAATGATCAACTTTTATCCACTGTCGTCGCTGATGCATAAAAATGCTTCTCATGAGTAAATATTGATTGCCACACGAGGGGCATCGCCCCACGGCGGCGCGTAGTTGTGGTTCCTTCGGCCTAAATGTGAATGCGTGTAAACGTGTACACTTGGGCCTTAACAGCTATTATTGGTGTTGCTTGTATACAGTGCGAGCAGATTGCGGCGAGGTTCGGCTTGTCCACAGGCCACAATTTCAGTCCTTGTCCTGACTCTGCATTAAGGCGGTTATCTCCTGAAATTTGTGCATATAATCGACGCTGCTTTCGCTTATCACTGACATATTAGAAGCCGGATCCTGCAAGCAACGATGCCGAAATTCAGTAAATCAATCAAATGTATGCAGCAATTTGCTTACCAAAATATCACCGTTGGCGTTGATTTCGTCCAAGTGGCCCAGAAGACTGGTCAGCGAAAAATCGTTGAGATTCTCCTCGAGCCAGCGCGAGTTCGAGGTGGATTCGCGCAGCAAATGCATCGGCGTCACGCCGTTGTAGACACTCGCATCTGTGGAGTGCAAACACATTTGGTGAGGTGGCGTAGCGACGTGCGCACAAGAGCCAACTTACTTGAACACTCGTCGAAGGTGCTGTCGGAAAATGAGCCTGGCAGCGAAAAGTCCGCCATATTGTCTGCTTCAATTTGGTCCAAATTGTTGGTGGTGGTGATGTCAGTGTTGGGCTGATATGTGGGCGTGGAAAGGCCGCTGTCGACGAGGTCGGAAGTTTGTGTTGCCTCCGTGCTGGCAGCCAGCAGTGTGCAGTCGTTCTCGGCTGTCATGGCAGCAGCGGATGTCGTTAGAGTATCGTCACTGTGGTTTGTCGTCGTGTCAGTGCCTGAAGCCTGACTGGAAGTGGGAGTGATTTCTGTTGTGTTTGCAATTGGCGCGGGGTTGGTTTTTCGCTGGCTGCCGGGCGTTGTCTTCACAGGTGGAGACGACGTTGCCGATGTGCGAAGCGGTTCTTGTCGCTGCGCATCGGTGATGTGGTTTTGAAAATGCTTCAGGTCCAGCACGTCGTACGAATGATTGACGCCGCCGGGCAGCAGTAGACGTTGCACGAGCACCTGGCGCGGTAGCTTTTGGCGCGTTAGCTGCAGCAGAGAAATTACATTAAATCCGGCCAATATTTGGCAGAAGCACTCAGCACTTACAGCACTCAGCTGCTTGACGGGGTCCATGCTGAAGATGGGCCGTCGTATGGGCACCATGGGCTGCCGAAACAGAGTGCTGCCGTCGCCACTGCTGCTGCCAGTGAAAGTCTTTGTGGACACGTAGGTTTTGGCCGCCAAATCACGTTCAATCTGCACAAAAATATAAGGCAATGTCAAATTGGTTCATACAGTTACACCGGAATGTTTACCCGCGTTCTGGCAGCGTTCCGCTCACAGGTATGGCCACAGGAACATTGTCGCTTGCGCATGCGTTCGCTTAGGTTGGCGATGAGCAGCAGGTGCTTCAACTTGTTTCCCAGCGACGATGACGACAGCGACTTGAGCAGTTGTGGGTCGTCGCACTCGCCGGGATTGTAGGGCATGCCGTTCTGTTTCTGCGTGAAAAGCACGGGATGATAAGATGCCAGCGCAGTCGGGGTCATCTCCGAAGAATTGTTGGTTGCTGCACGTGGCACGCCATTTCCGGTGGCTGCACTCGCCGTTCGGCTGTCAGTCCAATAATAGTCCAGCTCCAGCCGCGAGTCCTGGCCCAGCACAACGTACAGGTCGCCGATTGTGATGTCCGCTGCTGTCGAAACGGTCCAGCCCTTTCTTATGCGTCGGATGATCTCGTCGCTGAGCAGTGGTTTGAAGATGAGTGCTGAGCGGGTGCTTTTAGCGTTGGCATTGCGACGCGAACGGGCAGGTTGTACGGTGGAATTATTGGCTGCTGTAGTGCTCGCAGCTGCAGGCACACTTGCTCCCGCTGTTGTTGTTGTTGTTGTGACAGTCGAAAGCTGTTCGCTCTTTATGCTGTCGCCGACAACTGGTCCCTCCTTAGAATTGCTCAGGTTGTCTGCGTCGGACAGCAACTCGTTGATTTCGTCGCTCAGTTCATCGCTGCTGCTCTCGCATTTCTGTGCCAATTCGCATTCTTGCACCGTGGCGAGCTCCTCCTTCACAGTTGCCGTCGCATCGCTGCTGCACTCCAGCTCAGTCTTCTCGTGCGACGGACTGCTGAGCTGCTTTTGTTTCTTGGTTTCAGGTGAGCGCTTGTCCGAGCCGCTCTCGGTGCGTTGCCGTTTATTGTTCGGTGGTCGATCTTGGCACAGCGTCTCACCGCGCACTGTCACACCCATGCGTTCCTCGTAGGCGGTCAGGCAAATGTTGACGCTGCTCAGGTATTCGGTGATGCTTAGAAGCGGGCGGTGTATAGTGACGCCTGGCTTGGGCAGGAAACACATTTCGGGATCTTGGTAGGCAGAGCTGGTCGAGTGTGGACCGTCTGGTGTTGACAAAGGACCGTTTTGCTCTCCAGGTTGCACCGACGTCGTGGTGGGAGGAAATAATTTAGCCTCCTCCTCGGCCAGCTTCATTTCGGCGCTGCGCCATTTGTACTGAAAGGCTTTGATGAAATTGACCAGTTTTTTGTGTAGCGGCACAGTGGTGCGGGCACGTGGATTCTGCGCTATGACCTGGACACGCCCGAAGGCTTCCATGTTGGCGGGGCTGACAACAACCTCGATCTTGGACGGCAAGCGAATATCCTCCAGCGAATCTATAAGAAAAGGGGAATAAGTGAAAATCAAATTTCAACTGAATTCGAATTTTTGGAATTTGCTCTAAATACGCCAAAAAAAGCCTGTATTCATTTTTAATCTGCTTGCATAAGGATTCGCGTAAATTACTGAAATCAAGGCGATATTTGTGAAGAAGTGTTACATCACTTCGTAAAATATTAAACCAAATGCACTGCAATTTGGTGAAAACTCAGCTGACTTACCGTCGAGCTGATTTAGCCGACGCAGCGCCTTGCACGACGGTGTCTTGATGCGTATGTTCTTGCCCTTGCAGCGTACTGTGATGTGTCCCTGATAGACGAGGTTCTTCAGCTTCATGAAGTGTTTGTCCGTCACGAACTGCAGCTTTCGCCGCATCTCGCCGTAGTTGATCAGTGCGTACAGCTCCTGTGCCGGCTTCTTGACCTCTAAAATTGAATTGAATTGCTTGAAATTGCCGAAAATCGGTACGTTCACTTACCATCAGAGAATTTTATGTATTTGCAAATCTTATGGTAGGTTTGGTAGTAGTGCTGCCGCACCTGGTCCTTTGTCTTGAAAGCAATGTCAGTCGTGCACTTGCGCTTCAGCTTGGCGTTGATGTAGTTGCCCAGTGCGTCAAAGTCCTTGCCGAAGTCGTTCAGCGCGTCGAAGAAGTGATTGCGTTCCAGGTTGGTCCAGGTAGGCTTGTTGGCGCGCACCTGCGACAGCGTCTTCTGCACCGACTTCTCCTCCCGCTTGTGGTCGCGCTCGGCTTGCGGCGGCGTCGGGGGCCGCGTCTGATCCTGCTTCATCTTCTGTATGACGCGTGCGCTGGTGCGTGTGCCCGGACAGTTGTGCGTGGTCACCGAACCCAGCAGTTCAGTGACCTCGTGGTCAGGCTGTGAAGAAACAAAGCGAGCCGTATTAGTGCAAAGTACAAATGCTGGAAGGTACACGTGCGATACCTCCACTTTCAGCTTGTCGTCGAAGCTCACGCCAACGCCTTTCCGCTCGTTCGCATGCTTGCCGTTTCCTTTGCCGGCCGCCGCGGTGGGCGTGGATGCGGCCGCGCCGTTGGGCGGACACTGTCCATCGCTGTGCTGGTGCGGTTGAGGCTGCTGCACTTTTTCCAGCCTTTCAGCTTTGACCTCATTTGCGGCAGCGACCATTGCGGGCGCTGGTACAGTTGCCCTGTGCTCGCTGCTCATTCTCAGTGCAATCTGCAAGTCGGAAGAGGGAAATTCCATCAGTGCGGCTCGTATGCGACAGGCTCAGTGCATTTTGCATGGCCTCGCGCACTGATTGCTCCAATTGGGGTGCAACCAACTCGATTCGCGCAATTCAACAAATTTCCTAATTGCGTTCGTTCGCGTCGCAGTGGAAAATTCGGCGCGCAACTTCAACGTACGATATCTCGCCTCGAACGGCGCCCTTTTTTGCAATTCAAGTGGCAAAATGCAACTGGCACTATGCGGTTTCTGCTCGGTGCACTTTTGTGATTTTTACGCGTTTTTGCGACGCACCAACAGTCCCAGAAATTCACTTGTAAACGGCACTGAAAAAATCCGAAGTGGGGAAAATGACAAAAATGGCGCTCGACTTTCGTCGACTGATGGCCTCTGGATGTTTAATTTATTTTCGCCAATTTTTCACAAGCACTCGCGGCACACTTTCTTTTCGCGTGTTTTACCTTTGCTGCTGACCTGGCACGTCGCTCTTTTGGGGAATTGCGAAAATGTTCACCTATTTACATTGTTTTCAATGAGTTTTATTTATATTTTGGCGAAACACAACTTTCTGCGCCTCTTTTGCTGCTGTTTGGAAGCCAGTGTGGCTGCAATCGATGTTTTTTGCTCCAATTTGCACGAAATTTGTTTACAACGGGAAACCGCCACTTGGGGCGCTGCAATTGCAGTGACAATACTAGGCGAGCGAAGGTATTGACAACTAGATGGCGCCGCGAAATTCAAAATGTGGTGTGGAACTCTGTTGTGGCAGCGGAAATGCGCGGGAATTTCAGTTAAAAGGTAGTAGACGGCGGAAGTGGCAGTTGAAAATCGGCGATCGGAGCGGAAACGTGTGCAAATTGTGTGAAATAATAGCAATTTTTCGATTTAAGTGAAATTCAAATAAATGAAGAGTGTTTCAGTGTTTGTGTTTGCTTTGGGTCTGTTGTATTTGCGCCTACATCATAAAAAAATACCAATTAAAACTAATACAACTAGCACAGCCACCAAAATCGCAATGAGCCATAGCTTCTTCTGCAAGAGAAATGAAAATGTGAAAAGAAATCGTTTAGAAGTAGTGTCGGTGTGGCTCGAGGCCAGCTGAATGCGAGGAGGGGCCCAACCTTGCGAGTTTTCTTCTGCAGCGTCTCGGCTTTGTCGAGTTCAACGGCTCCCTTGTCCACGTAGAGCGCCGCTTGCTGTGCGTGAAACTCGACGCGTTGAACGGTTTCGCTCTGGCGGAGGGGAAGCAACAGAAGGCGCAAGTGGTAAGTGAATTGGTTACTGAATTTTTGGGATTTGTGCTCACCTGCTCGAAAACTAGTGTTTGTATTCGCAGGAACAGTGCGTGCACTTCCTCTATGGAACGTTCCAGCTTCTTCAGCTCGTTGAAGCGCTCCATGAGATCGCGCAGAGCTTTGCGTTCTTTCTCTGTCTCTTCCAAAATCTATCAGCACGTGAAGGGACAAGAAGAATCATTTTTTATTTTTTGGTGTTGCATTTGAAAGGAAGAATTGCGTTTACCGCAAATTAAAAATGTAAATCTTTAGAATGGGTCAGTTAGTAAGAACTATTTCGTGAAAGTTTAGATGGAATTAATGCGACTAAATGCGAAAATGATAAATTTCAAAATTTAGTTTAAAGGGCTGAAAATTTGCAGTACAAAGTGTTAGGTTATGTTCGTTTTCGTGGCAATCCGATAGTTAGTGAAGTTCTAAGAATAGTGAATCAGCAATAATGAAATCTGGCTACACATTAGAGCCATACATCCACCAAATTAATCAGTGCAAAGGCAAATTGAAGTCATGTTATGCAACGACCCACATTCTCTCCAGCAACTTACATTGCCTACGAAGAGATTTGTTGTCTTACTGGCAATGAGTTCTTCGATCTCCTCCTCCGTGGCATTGCAATTAACTGTTTTGAGTATGAAGAATAGAATATTAAAAAGCTTCAAGCAGGACGACACCAATCTGCAACAACAACTCACTGATTTTCGAATGCATTTGCAGGTTCTTTTTCAGTTTTCGCTCGTATAGCTGCAGGAACTCCTCGTTTTTGGTCCATATGTTGATGTAGCTCTGGTATAGTCCGTAGAAGAGCGTTCGCTTCATGCGCGCTTCCAGGCTGTAGTCATTCTCAGGTGGCAGGTTGGCTTTGAACTCTTTGAACTTATTCATCAGCTGATTGCCGATTTTCATATTCTGATTGCGCAATTCGTCCATTTCGTTTTCTGTACATACAGAAGAGCGAACCAGTTGATAGTCGTTAGAGAGACAATAGGTGGAGGATTGTTTAAACTGCTTGGCTTACCATTAAAATTTCGAATGTTGATTGTTTGTACCATACGATTCATTGTCTCCAAATTGTCTACAATCTGTCTCAGATGCACACGGATCTCTGAGTACTGCAACGAAAGAAGCAAAATGTTAATAAACTTGCAATTAAATTAGATTGTAGGAACTCGTACAAAGTGCTTTTATAATCATATGAACATTCGAAATGGGGAGGTTAATGAGGTTTAGACAATAAATTTTGATTATTGCATCGTAGAAAAAAGAAAAAGTTGACAACCCCACAACTCCGATTGTATGGGAGATTCTCTGGTGATGAAATTCTGAACCTTAATAAATTTTGTATTTTTTTTACTAAGGGATGCTGCCGATCCCTAAATAAATCATTGAAATCGGCTCAGTAGTTCCCGAGATACGATGTTTTCTACTACATTTAAAAGTGGAGATTCAATTCCATAAGAAATGGCCAGTTTTGTATGGCAGCCCCCTTAAGACTTGGAGATAGCGGGTAGGTATATTTGGAAGAAACATTCGGAAGCGAAAATAAATGAGAATCGGTCTTACATTTGACACATCTGGGGGCAACCTGGTAGCAGTTGGAGACCATTTTATAAAAACGATCATCTTGTATGGGAGCTTCATTAAGGGTTGGAGTTAGAGTATAAATATGTTTGAAAGAAATGTTCAGTAGGGAAAACTAGTGGGGGTGAGTCATAAATTGTAACCCTCCAAGAGCAACTTCTGAGCAGCTGTGGAGCAATTTGTCGAATTTCCCAGCTACTTTGTGAACTTTGACCTCGATGCAACGCGTCTTCAACCGCACTATAGCCCCAAAATTGTTTGACTCATGTACTTTTACACCAAACCGCATAAAATCCGAAGTTCTTCATCATCGAAATCGAAAAATTGTGCACTTAATCATGTCTAATGAACATGTATGCATAAATCGGGGGTCAGTAAAGGCTTTAGAATGAAGTCATAATGAGTTCTAAAATGCAGCAAGTTTCTAAACCGTATTTGTGAACAAAACATTAGGATTTACTGACTATCTGTTTGCCGAAGACAAGAACTGAGCTGCTGAGCTGGTCAGAAACGGACTAATGGTGCTGCAGGAACTTTATGTCGAGGAAGATGGCCAGCACTGTCACGCCTCAGGAAACGCAATAAACTGTTTTTGAGCTGAATAAAAATGTTTTTAAAATAACGTATAGACCATTTCGTAGAAAATCCTTACGGATTATGCTTTAGGATAAGTTACAGATATTTTTTTAAATTTTACACTAGAAAATACAAAATTTTGAGTTGTGACTGTTTTGATGATATTGTAATTCAATAATTACCGAATTATTTTAAGTTATGTCAGTTTTGCTTAGTTTACAAATTATAAATGACAGTAAAAAGGTGAAAGAAAAATTTTGAAAATACGATATTAATTAATTTATTTGAAAATATGAACTAAAATTGTCACAACTTTACTTAAAATTAACTCCATAAAAGATTTATTTCGACAAAAGTGTCACAATTTGAATTAGGACTCTTTTGCATTTAGCTGCAGCGATCAAATATGTTAGTATCAAACTTCTCGACATAAAGAGAGACCTAACTCTTTTTTGGCAACAGTTAACAACAACAAAATATAATTTTGATTATTGGTAGAGAGATGCATTGTGCACAGTATTAACACATAAACCCGAAATTTAAAAATTTTGAGATGTGTCACTTTTGAAGTGGGTGTGCGATTTGAATCATTGTGACCGATGCTGTTTCAAAAGTTGTCCACAAGGCTTTTATTTGACCAAAGACTTCTAAGAGAAAGGCTTGGTCTGCTCTACTACTGCACACGTTGGGGGCAAGAAGAGGAAATAGAACATTTGCAACAAGCATTGCATTGGCATCATTGCTTTCTGGAAGGAACAAATAGATATTGCTTTCTGGTTGGTCTGGTTACACAGAGCAACAAAATCGACATTATTTTTTTTTTCTGAAATCAAACCATACTTTTCTAAAGGATTTTTGGACGCTGATCACAACTGCGTACTTAGTTTTTTGATTGTTTGAGCGGCTTAGGAAATATTGATGGTTTTCCTTAGAGGGCGTTTTACATGTTTTTTGACCATGACATGCATGTAGCTCCTACAAACCTGAAGTCTTAAATGCCATTTTTTTAACATAGATTAACAATACTCTAGCTATGTATTTAAAATGTAAAACATTAAAATCGGTTCAAATTTGCAAGAGTTATTCATTTGCAAAGTCAAATTTTCAGTTACTTTGCAAGATTGCGAATACACAAAAGAATTTTGCTTCCAAAAAATATATATTGTCATATAGTGAAAGAAGAATGTTGCGGCTTTCAACTAAAAAAGACATTTTTGAAATACCATGTTTGTAATAGAGTATGTGTACAAATATGTAACTTCTCCATTCATAAATTCAGCAACAAAAGCAAGGATTTACTTTTGAGCTATAATATTGGAGCACAATTTTAGGCAGCAATATAAAAATGCTACATTCATCAAACGCCCTTAATTCATAAAATTTTTACCTTTCGTATTTTGATTTTTTTGCACCCTGAAAATATGTCGCATTGAAATATGGAAAAACAACAAGTAGTTTGCTAAGTGTGTGTGGTTGAAATTTTTACTTGTGTGATGCAACTCTTTTTAGAATAGCTCCTACAGTAATAAACCAATTCAAATTTTGTTAATGCCCTTGAAAAGACAAATATTGACGCTTGCGAAAATACTTTAGATACTTTCGTCAATGACGCCAAGAGCTTTAGAAGATTTCAATACAAACTCGTGTTCAGAAGGTGAAGTCGTATTTACACACTAATGAGTATAGGCCGAGAATGGCTCATGCAACACAAAAAATCTGTTCTATAAGTTTAAGTTACAACCTTACACTATACATTGCACACTAACTCCTAGTTGAAAATTGCAACCCCGAATTTATATGAATTTTTATAAAAAATTCGCGAAAATTGAACTTTGAAGAGCCATAGCCGTGTTAACCCTTGACCAATCGAAATCGACTATGGTCAAAAATATAGCTTGAGGATTCGTTATTGTGTCATAAAAAAATTATCGTGTTTTTCAACATATTATAAATGCAATAAAAATTCAAAGATGGAAAATTGTGGAAAACACCTCCTAGCAAAAACCACCAATAACTTACAAACCGCTCAAACAATCAAAAAACTAAGTACGCAGTTGTGATCAGCGTCCAAAAATCCTTTAGAAAAGGTTTACTACAACTCGGAAAAATTTTGGCTGTTGCTCAGTGTTATTTATTCAAAGTTTAAAAAAAGCGCCAGCATTACATCAGATATTTGCTGGCTGATTGTTAAACTGCCCGCCAAACTGCCCTAACCTAACTAATAACTGAAGTCATCATATCGCCGTCGTGCAATATTCATCGCTTCATACACCGAATTGCTTAGCCGTTACGGTTCCATCTCTCGAAACTCGAGAAATGCCAAATGAATAGAACGTGAAACAAGTTCTTTCAAAGACGATAGCAATAACACAACGAAAAAAATTCATTGAGGTAATGAACACAGCCATTGTCTGTGCTGTTGACGCACCGACGCGCCGCACACACACACACATTTGGCTTGGGCTGCTTTGAGCCGATTACGGTGCACTAAACTATCTCTTATGCAACAAAGGCAAAGGCACTAAGTACAACGCAACAAAGAATACCAAAGTTACAATAACAATAACAATTAGTAAGCAAGCTGCAACTAAATATTAGGTCGCTGCTCGCTCTGTGCGTCCGCAAGTGAGGATGCAGGGGATCCACTCGATGTGGACATGGGGCAAGCGTTGCGGTATTTGCGTGCTGCTGATAAAACAGCTTTCGAAACGTTGTGCGCTGCGCCGCTCAGCCAGCGGGCGACGAACAATGCTGCGGCGACGGCTTTCGGCCAGCAACTGATTAGCGCCGAGTGCGGCGACGGTGGGCAGTGTTGATAAGAAATTTACCTCATACACACACACACACACACACACAGACATAGCGTGCGGTGTTTGTTTGCATTGCACGCGTGTGTTAGTCGACGCGTTTGTTTGCTTATGTGCTAATTTATGCCTTCGCACATTTCAAAACATTCAAGTGGGCACTAAAAAGAGCAAATTGATTCCGAATACGGATTGAGAAGAGAAGCGCGACGAGCGAAACGCGAAATCGAAGCGAAAGATCGCCGGGCGCTAATCGACATTTAGGCACTTGAGCCTTTTTAAAGTGTGTCACATGGCAGCGAGCCACAGGCGCGCGCAGTACAACGACGAGTATTGAACTTTTGCATAAGTGCGACGTCTACTCACCGGATTCAGGATGGCATCGACGGGCGCATTCAGCTCGGTCATTTTGATGTCGGCGCCGGGCGGGTACTGCTGCTGCTGCTGGTGGCCGGAATGCAGATGTTGCAGTGAGCCGTTCGAGGAGGATGCGGCGCTATTGGAACGCTGTCGAAAAGAAGTGCAGAAAAATATTGATGAGTAACCATGTCGACAGCAAACATGAGATAATGAAATCAGTTAGAACTCGTCTTGCAGCGTACTGATGGCAGTGTGAAAGCGGAAGTGGCGGCAGCTGACACCTTGTCTAGTCTGGTTTTTGCGCGTTCGGCGCTTCAACCATCACAAAGCAACTTCCAACGTCGAGTCGCAGCCAGCGGCAATTGAGTGGAGTGTGCTCAGCGCTGGGCTGAGGGTGTGCCAGCAACCATCATGGATATTTATCACACCAAAAGAAACAACAATCCACAGCCAGCGGTAATGTGAATGACGCCAAGTGCTACCAAAACGGCGACGTGCGGCTGCTGTTGTTGTTTTGGTGTTTTTCACCCTACTGCAAAAAAGCCGTTCGCACACTACCACTCACACAGCTGCACTCAGCCACGCACACCAGCAAAGCCGCTATCTGGACAAAGACGCTTACACACACACACACACATAGACACCGGCGGCTGTAGCGCCATTTGACCAACTTATGCTCACCTGTAGCAGCTCGGGCAGTCTGTCTCGAACCATTGCGGCGGGGCCGTAGTGCGGCGGCGACTGTAACTTGTTGTTGATTTAACGGCTAATAATCGATTTAGCTGCTCAATGGCCGAATTTTCGAGTTTTCTATGCGCGGAAATTCATTTCCAAATGCTCGTCTTTCTCACCACGGCTACGCTTAATCTTCAGTTCTGTTAATTGTGTTGTTTTTGTTTGCTGTTTTCAGGCTATCGCGCAGATAAAACTTGTTGTCGGAGTGCGGTGTTGTATGTGTTAATTAAATTTGCCTACCTCACCCCATTTGTGGTTCGTGATTGTTTTGTGCGCTGCTGTCTGGGGTGGCCAGGCTTTCTTAGTTTTCAAATTTTTGGTTGTTGATTTACTGGGAAGTAGAAACGTACAGTAAAAATAACAAAAAACAAATAAACTTAATGTTAAAAATGATCTATGAAAGTTTAAAGTTGTAGATTTGTTTGAAATAAAAATAAAGATCGTCTAATTTTATTGCAACTCTGAAATATTTATTTTTCTCCCAAATGTTCCGGAATTAATGTTTTTAATATTTGTGACTTGCAAAAAGAAACACAAACTGTTTCTTTTTGCAAGTCACCGGTTTCAATAATTTCGAAGATTTTTTTATTATTTATTTTTCTGAAACGCGATAATCTTGTTGGAACAATGCCAGCAGTCGTGCAGAATGATTTCCCGGAATTTCAAGATGTTAGGTTTTGGAAAATGTTGCGGTAGCCTCGTTGCCGGTGGGTGAGGGATTCGGTTGTTGGTTCACACACACACTTGCACCGTTCGGCGCTTTTCTTACAATGTTGTCTTTCCGATTTGATTATTGGAATGTCAACAATTCACTTTCTGTCGCTTGCACTTGACTTCGTGTTTGTGTTTGCGGTCGGCACTGCTGTCGCTGACACGATTTTTCTCATTGCCGTCTTGGCTAATGTTCCAGCTGATGTGTTTGTTGTTGTTGTTGTGCACTACTTGAGTGTCTGGTGTACAACGTTCAGGCAGCAGCGCGCGTCACTCACTTTTCATTTATTTAAATTTATTGCTGATCGCCGTTGCAATAATTTTTCCCAGTTTTTGTTTTTCTTCTTTCTATTTACATATTTTACATAATATCAATTTGCACTGTTTACGAGCGAGACGAACGTTTGCGCGGCCAGACGCAAGTGGCCGCAATTGCCGCGCGAACGGCACAAACGCTCGGCGTTCGGCGCCGGATCGCAGAGTCCCGCACGCGTCGCGTTCGCTTCAGTTTCAGTGGAGCGCACGAGCTCCGGTTGGCAGCGACTCACGCTGTGTCAAGTCGCGTCGCGTTAGCTGGTCGTCAGTGCAGCGGCGGCCGAATTTGCACAAATGTAGTGAGCACGTAAACTGAAGCGTTGGTCGGCGTGTGCCCTCAGCACCAGCTCTGGCGTCCACTAGCGGCTCTGACGCACCACTCGCTTCGCACCATTCGTCAGTCCGCGCGCGGCTGCTTCAGCTCGGAATATTTTCCCTTTTGCGGTTATCTTTGCGGTCTTTCGTTCGGCATTTGCTCAGTCAGTCGGTGTGTTTCATGAAGAATGAATGTTGTTGCCGCTGTCGGCGCTGTTATTCTTGCCGTTGAAATTGCTGACTTACACAACCACAAGTGTGCCGTCCGCGTCGATGACGACTGTCGCGACAACGGCGTCGCGTCGGCAGTGGTCTCGGCTGCGGCAGTGGGGGGCCTGGAGGGGTGATTCATGCTCAGCGCAGATTACGCGCCAGCGTCGCCTCCAGTGGTCGCAGCAGCAACAGCAAAGCTGAACACTTTTGACTTTGCCTCGCGATTTGAAATTTTAATTCGCAGCGTTTCGCAAATTCTTATTAAATGTAGTTCTTTTTTGTTGTTTCTCTTGACGTGTGATTGTTGTTCTTGTTGAGTATTATCGTGAAGTGTACTGGCTACCGCTGGAACCAGTTATTTGCACTTGTTTCTATTTTGTGTTGTTTTTAATTGCTTCGTGTGATTCAAAATTGTGTTAATTGCAGCTTCAGCTGCCGACGTTGACGCACACGCCGAGTCCCACCTGTCCCCGTCCGCACAGTTGCTGCTGCCGGCTGTATGAGCGTTGCTTCAGTCGCGTTGCGGTTCCAGTACTCGACCGGTGTTCGTCTGGCTGTGGCGGTGGTTGTGCTCGGCTTGAACTCGTTTTGGGATGAGTTGTGGAGCGCAGCGGGCACCGGACACTGAGAATTGCTAATCCTCAACACTGAATAAAGTTTATGAGATTTTGTCTGAGCTTTCTTATTGTTGCTTCGCTTTTTTTGTGACTGTGTTGACTTTTGGTTCTGTTCTGTTTATTGTGCATTCTTTCACCAGCGATAAGCGACGCCACCAAATCACACTGGAAACAACTGCATTTTGTGGGCTTGAAATATCAAAAGGCATTATTGTTATATTAAATTGTATATCCGATTCTTTTTCCCTTTGCATCTTCTGCATTCTTTAAAGTAACTTTTGCTTCTAGTCGTATTTTGGTACCTAACTCCACTCTTTGAATTCTCTTTTACTCTTTCTACTACTCCTCCTATCTCTTATCTACTCATCTCCTTTTATCTATTTATCTACTTACTTCTGTTCTTCTACTCTTCTATTCTTTTATCCTCATTTACCCATCTACTCCTATACCACAACTTGTGTACCCCTACCAGGGGCGTAGCCAGAACTTGGTCATGGGGGGGGGTTTTAAAATTTTTTTTTTCGCCTGATTAGCATTACGTATTTTTTAAAGTAAACTGCATTTCCAAATAGGGCATTGTGTGGTGGCTTATGTGACAATGCATTGAAAATTAAATTTTTTTCCCCGATTTTTAGTAAAAATTTCATGAAATTTGGTGGACTGAAAGCGAAGTTATTGCATCTGAAATGAAAGTATGTTTGTGTCATCGTACAAAAATGAGCATCGAACATAGATCCAATATTAACTTTTGTTTTAAAAATGTTTAAACTTTAACCGAAGCATTTAAATTGTTGAACCAAATGTATGGTGATGATTGTTTATACCGTGGTGGAGTTCATAAGTGGTAAACGGGATTTAAAAACGATTGTCAGGACATAAATGATGACCAACGTGTTCTCCAACTGAAATCCGCGATCACGGTAGATTTCATCAAAATTCATAATTCATAAAATATTAGCCAAAATCGTCATTGAAATTCTTGAAATTGGATTAAAAATTCGCTTTACTTATAAACACCCAGGTGATCTTTTTAATATTCATGTTTAATTTCTGGCAGAGTATTTAGCTATGATTTCGAATAACTGCACAAATTTGAAGGTAATTTTCAATAACATGAACAAATATTTTTTTAGAAATTTTGTTCATGTTTAAACTTGAATTTTGTCATTTTGTATTCAAAATACCTACCCGGGTGATCCAGGCACTTTCGCTGCCATTTTGAATAAGACTCACAGTAAATTTTTTTTTTCTTACCTCATTATGTGTTCAATAGAAGGTTTTCTAATATTTTCCATAGTTTCAAAATAAATCATTAAATCATTTTTTCGAAAAACGATCTATCGCCAGAGGAAGATACTAAATATTGAGTTATGAAAAAAATGTATATATTATTATATATTTTTTGTGAGTTTTACTCAAAATAGCGACGGCCTGAGGCCATCCGGGTCAACGACATTGGTAAACGACATATACAAAAATCTTTGGTAAGGCGAAGGTTAAGCATCTCAATAGCATAAATTTATCAATAGCATTTTAACTAAACATTTGGCTATCGAAGGATGCCATTTCACCGATCGACACTTGTTTTGACTGTTTTTTTGTTTACTAAAAGTCAAATTTTAACTATCAACCACTGCTCGTTTTCACCTGATGGGGTACCGTGCATTTGCCGATGAAAAAAACGATTTGAAAACGTATAAACCATCCGAAAGGCTTGTACCGACATCCTGAAGGACATTCCGGTCGACGACTTAACTCCTATTTATACATGTTTTTAGATCAAGCACATCGATGTATTCAGCGGAACTATTAGAAATACAAATTAGTTTCGCCCAAAAAATTTTTGTTATTATTATTTTAAAAGTTTAAAGATGAAAAGACCTTTTTGCTAATGTGAGAATGTACATACGATGCATAGTGATTGAAAGTGTTGACAAATTATAGGCTATGGGGGGGGGGGTTCTGACACCCAAAACCCCTCCCTTGGCTACGCCCCTGACCCCTACTCATCTATCCCTCTATTCCTCTACGCTTCTAATTATCTACTCCTCTGTTTATCGTTCCCTTTACTTTACCTTTACGCAGGAAGTCCTCACACCTTTTCTCTACTTCTTCTCCTACTCCTCGACCTCCTACTCCTACTTTGCACATCCACTTCTATTTCACAATCACTGTTTTAGTCCTTAACTCTTTTACGCATCAACTATGTATTTTATCTACTCCTATCTATCTTCTCCTCCTCTATTCTTCTACTTTACTGCTCCTTTATTCGTACTCTTCTCCTCTTGTACTTCTCCTCTTTCTCTCTAAATCAGCTATTATTCACCTTTTATGCTCCTTATTCTTCTCTAATCTTTTATTCATCAACTCTCTTCTACTTCTACTTCTACTTCTACTTCTACTTCTACTTCTACTTCTACTTCTACTTCTACTTCTACTTCTACTTCTACTTCTACTTCTACTTCTACTTCTACTTCTACTTCTACTTCTACTTCTACTTCTACTTCTACTTCTACTTCTACTTCTACTTCTACTTCTACTTCTACTTCTACTTCTACTTCTACTTCTACTTCTACTTCTACTTCTACTTCTACTTCTACTTCTACTTCTACTTCTACTTCTACTTCTACTTCTACTTCTACTTCTACTTCTACTTCTACTTCTACTTCTACTTCTACTTCTACTTCTACTTCTACTTCTACTTCTACTTCTACTTCAACTTCTACTTCTACTTCTCCCCTACATCACTACACTTCTCCTCTTTAACTCTCTTAATTATCTACAGTTCCATACATTCATCACAGCTTTTTTTCCTCCTCAACCCTTCCCTTACTGCTCCTCCTACACCTTCATTTCTTAACTCCTTAAATCTTCCACTTCTTTCCTTCTCGATCTTTTATTTGCTTTCAATACTTCTACTCCTCGTGCCCTACACCTCAACTTTTATACTTTTTCTATTCTTCTACTCGACTACTCCTCAATTTCGTCTACTCCTCTATACTACTTCTTCTTTACCCATCTACTCCTCTACTCCTCTACGCTTTTATAACAGCTCTACTCAGCTGCTCTTTTACTAGTTTACTCTTCCCCTTTTATTCTCTTGTTCTTATTCTCCATTCTAGTTTTTTTCTACCCCTCTGCAACTACTCTTTCACTCTACACTTTAGCTCTACTCCCCGCTTTAACGCCTACTGCTTCCTTTCCCCTCATATCTTTCAAAAAAACTTTCTTCCATTCCCATTCACCGTTGTGTTCTTGTCTTCACTATATTTTCGTTGGAATTTCCTGCAAATGCTTTTCAAACAATTTCCGCACATCTCATTTATTGAAATTCATCAACTCGCATCAAACACTGCGCGACAACAATGTGTGCGCTCAAAGTAACAAAAAAATTAAAGAACAAATTTACGAAAATAAAGTAGACTTGTAGACTTTGACTTCGCCCACCAATGCGCTTAATTTACAATTAAATTCTTTGTAATCATAGATGCGAGCTTCGTGTGTTTTAAAAGGCCGTTGACGTTGACGTTGACACTGTTATTGTTGTTGTTGTTGTTGTTGTTGCACAATTCAACACCGCTGATACGTACAACATAATGCGCCACGACGCAGACAGTTGAGAGGCACACAATGTCAGACAATTACATTGTAATTCGGTATGGGAATATTGTTATTGTTGTTGTTGGCACAAATTTATTGTTTGTGTTATTGCGAGTGGCGGGTGTCAATTGTCAGTTCGTTTGACAATTGATGTCTCGGATGGATTCACATCCACTTGTTGGTTGCACGCACAAGTGGTGCCCACAAAATGTGGCAAGCAGGGCAAGGTGGGGCAGGGGGAGAGGGCGATGTGCGGGTCAAGGACAGCGAAATCTTGATTAAGAGAATATAAGAGGGAATGCGGACTTAGGTTTTTTTAGTATTTTTTTTAGAATGAAAGAAGAACGATGCGAAACTTTGCCGAAATTGCTAATATATGAAAAGATTTGCTTTTCGTTTACTATGACTTTTGCACAATTTCGACATCTTAGTGGGTTCTTAGTGTGCAATTTTTTTATTTTTTCTTTTTCCACTTTGTTGCAATGAAATTTTAGTATATAAAAGTGCTGTTATAAATATGTTTGTAAATGTTTAAAGTGTTCAAATTTTCAAATCGCACTATTGCAAGTGTCCCATACGAGGGAGAGAGAAGCAGACAGGTGTGGCGTGGGTTCGTTATTTTTACATTTGAATTTCAATCCATTTTGATTGTGTGCTTATATGTATATATATTATTATATATTTCTGGCTGTTGGTGTCAGCTGTCACCCGCACAAAAAACTAAACTTGGCCAAATTTAACGCATTTATGGCGAAATTGTATTCAATGTGTGGTCTGTATCGCAGTCTCGCCGTATCGTTGCACCTCAGTCTGCAGTGCCAACAGAGCTGCCACCCTTGCCTCAAGTATTAATACTACAATTGAAATTCATTCGTCGACATGTCAATGAACTATTTTTAAGAGTGCGGCTTAACGCTGCCTGCGGCTATTATTTCAACAGTCCGAAATTGAACGCTGATGTTTACTTAAAAACGGCCGCTCTGGGAGCTGGGCTGCCGGCCCCAATAAACCATGAGTGATGGCTGTGTTTATTTTTGCTCAAAGTCAATCACCTCGAGCAGCCCAGCAGCATCGGATTTGCCAGCAACGAAGCAGAAAGTGTAATAAAAACAAATGGCTGCCGGGGAACGCTGCCCGGAGGCGAAGGTGGGCGCTTCATCCACACATGGGGTTTCAAAAGTGTGCGGGTTCGAAGGGTCCAACAGCACACGCAAGCATTTGGTGTCACTTGGCTCACATTAGTCATGTTCGCTGTGCCATTTCCCGCTCCTCGTGACGTCTGGCTGTTGGTCTTTCGCAGGCCTGCAATTTGTTGTCACATTGTTGACATTCTTTTTTGCGAGTTTTCAACACATGTGTGAAAAATGTGAAATTTATGAGTTTTTGATGAGCTGCGCAGCGGTCAGCGGTGGTGTAGGCGGCTCAACTAGCAGCCTGTACGTGTTTATTTTGCCTCGAGTTTGGTGATGAAGTCGTCGGTGAAAAAAATTCATGGAATAAAATATGAAAGTTAAATAAAAAATCAAATAAAAATTGCCCAGCAAAGAGGACAAAGTGGCAAGATTTCATCAATTATGTGGTAACAGGTTTAATGTGGTTTTGTTGTTGATTTTTATGAAAGCTATTAATTTGGTTTGAAAATTAATTGTCAACAAGCCGCATTCATTTCCTACCAATGTAAAACCGTCAATAATTGATCAAGTTTTTTGTTGACCTGAGTGAACATTTTTAAGCCGGGCAAGCAGAATTGCCAAAGCAGCATTTTATGGATGTATATTCATATGAATGTGTGTGTATGTACTTATCTATGTGTGTGAGTGCGTGCGGAGAGAGGGAGTCCTTATTTAGTTTAAAGGCAAATAAATTCTATGCGTTGAGTCCTCAGCACGCGTTGCTTGTGTCGTACGTTAGTTTGTTGTTGCGGCACTGACCCTGAAGAACCTCCTTAGGTGCCACAGCTATGCCGCAACAACATTGCCAACGACAAAAACAACAACTAGGACAATGACAGTAACAGCGACAGCAACAAAAGCCAAAGTGATTGCTGGTGTGTTGTTGGTGTTGCTATTCCAGTTGCAGCTTGCAACGCACTCAACACTCTTTTGCTGCTGCCTGCGTAGCGCTTCTGGCATTGACTCAACAGCTGCAGCGACTTTACACAAACAACAACCGAGCAGCAGTTGCGCGAAAAAGCGTCGCTGCGATGTGATGACATTCCATCAACTCGCACACCGCGCGTCATCTCCACAACCGCCAATTACAATCAAAAGTAGCTGCGTGACTGAGCTAGTTTTGTTGTTGTTGCTGTTGCTACTTCTTTTATGGCACCGTGCAGCAGCATGAATATTGCAGCGTTTAAGTGCTGCCATCTTGTGTGTGTGTGTGTGAGATTTGCATAAATGCAAAAAAAAAGTGGCGGTTGTCGTTTTAGGGGTGCAAGGGGTAAAGGTGTGGAATTTATAGCAACGGTGAGCAAAATGACATAATCAAGTGCATAAAAAATTCACAAGTAGTGGGAGGTGGTGAAGTGGCACTGGCACGCTGGGCACTGGCAAGCAATGCGCTTGCAGCAAAAACAGAATCAACAACACAACGACAACAACAGCAACAACCATAAGCTCAATGAAAGAGCAAATCAGCAGCAACAACTCACATGTCGTTGTCGTTGTCGTAGCCGTTGACGTACTGTACAACAACAAAGCACAGCCGAGTTGTCTACCATTTTGAGAGCAGCATCAGGCGGTGGCAGCGGAGGCGGGGCAGGGCGTTGGCCTGGTGATGTATGTGGTAATAACGTTCTAAATTATTCATTGTTTACGGTTTACTTGATGCTTTAATTAAGAAATGAGCGCGACAGAGAGAGGCGGCAGCAGCGGTACCGGCAGCTGTTGTGCGCTTTCACAACACTGCCAGTGTGTGTGCATGAGTGTGTTTGTGCCATAATTGTGGCTATGACGCTTTCGACAGCAGCTCCTTCGATCGGGTTTCACGTGGCGTATGAGTGCTGTGCGATTGTTGTGGCTGCTCATACGTCGACACATTTCACGCATTGATATTACAACAACAAATAACGCACTCAATAAATATATTTACAGTTTACAAAACAAATAATGTATGCAGATAATGTGTATATTTTCTTTTAAATATTTTTGTAACATTTTATTGGCTTGTTTTTTGTTTCTCGTTTAATGGACGGACAGCGTCAACACACTCGATGTCGACATTCCGAAGTGCGCAAAGCTGCCAGCGTGGCGATACTTGAAGATATGTATTAGACAACAGTTCAAAAATATAAAACAGTTAAAAATTCAATAAGCGTTGCGAGCATAAAGTTGCAGGGCAGAAAAGGCAATAAATGCTTGAAGGATTGCAACAACAAATGTTGGCACAACGAGCTGAAAGGAATAAAAATGGATGGAGGTTACAGTAAAGAAGTCGGAGAAGAAGAAGAAGAAGAAGCGGTGCAGTCAGGCATAACGGTGGTTTAAGCAAACATACGAAGTAGAAGCACAACACTCGAACGGCGAGAGGGGTTCGATCTTGGGAAAAGGTGTTGCTTGCAACGAAAAATTGCTAAACGTTATTTATACGAAGTGGTGCCCTGAGCGCTCAAAAGTGCCACCAGTCACAACGTTGGTGCGTCCGTCTCTCGGTTCGTTAGTTCGCTGGCGTTTACTGCTTGCATTGGCAATGTTGGGGCCAAGCAGCTGCAGAAAAATGGCTGCGGCGCGGAGCGCGGATAATGGATGAAGCGATATGCAGCTATGTGGTGATATCACATGGAAAAGCGAAGAATGACGCAAAGAGCAAAAAATTGAGAAAACACAGCAAAAGACAAAAACATCGTTCGCTCTGAACAACAACATACAACGGAACTTTGGCATTTATTGAGCGCTACAACAACATCAGCAATAACTGTCTGGTGTGTATGTGTGTGTGTGTCGCCTGTTGATCTTATTTACCTTTACCGCTGGCACTGCATCTCCTTACTTTCTCTTCCCGTATCCCTGCTCGCCTTTCCGCACTCCACTCCGTTCATGCCCACCGGTCGTGCTGCCAACGTTTTGACACGCCGGTTGCTTTGGCTGCTGACGCCATTGTGTATTGTCTGCTCGTTGTGTGCTTAGGTGTTTATACATCCGTGAGTGAGTGTGTTTGTGTTTGTGTGCATGCTGCGCATCCTGCCTGCCAAGGATATTGCACACCATATCACATTTCGTATTTCTTATTTGTTTATCATAATGTGAGCAAATTTTTCACGACACGTCAACAATGGCTGCCGGAAATTGCAGCCAACTTATTTTTATCGTTAACACTTTTACCAACAACTCAGCCCAATAACCGACCGCACAGCAGCGCGACCATCGCGTCCGGATGCGGATACGGCTGCCGTTGGCGGTGTGCTGTAGCGACATGTGTGGCGGTTTGTTGGATCGGAAGCGCTGGCAGCGCCCTACCTCGTTGCCAAATTGTCTACGATTATTGCTAGAATTGTGAATTTCGCGGTGAAAAATGCACAAAATTTCCAAATTCTTTCATGTTACCTTCCCTGGGCTGCTCCCTGGGCGCCGACACAATGCCGAATATTGCAATAAACGTAAAAAGCGCAATAAGCGAAATTGCATTTCGCCGAAATGACTAAAGAAAACTCTAACAAGAATTAAGTTCAATTTGTATTTGGGCGCCGGTGTCACGCGCTCGATATGACGCACTGCGCTGCGCTCCTTGTCCGCGCCTGTGTCGGCGCACTCATCATTTTGCGTGCATCGAAAGCGAGCGTCTTTGAGGCGTCGCCCGCCTAGCCCGGCGCCGATTGCCGCGCTGCTCCTTTGCGTGCTGCAATCAGGCAAAGAAGCGGCGAAGCGAGCGCCAGCAAAGCGCAGTCCGAAGCCAAGTGGCATAGTGAGAAAGTGGAATATAATCTTGCAGCAGCAACGCGCTGATTGTATAAAGGAAATGAAATGCGCTTAAAGTGCTCACTGGGAGAGCGAATATGGGAGCGCGGGGAGGAGGCATTACATGCGTTGTTGATGATGCGATCTGATAACGACATTGCATGGAAGAGGCCAAAGGAGGCCAAGGATATTGCTCACGGCTGGTTGGCTGGCTGGCAGGGAGAATAAGGAAAGCAATGGCTGGCGGGATAGAGAGCGCAAAAGAGGCGAGCAAGTAAACAGTGAGGCTTTGAGAAAATTGAATGAAATGCGGATGAAGTGTAGATGCCGTGAGGCGATTGGGGACGGAAATGAATTTGTTTTCCTAACGCCGTTGCACGTGTGGAGCAACTAAAGAATTTTTAATTTTCTTGCTTTATGATTACTGGAGGTAAGAGGAGCCAATGCTCAAAGCAAGGGAACGACGCCAAGGGTGTTTGATGCACTCAGGTGCGAGAGAACGCTGTAACACTAGAAGTGTAGGGGGGAGCTAATGGTGCAGCAGGTGCAAGGCGAGGCGTGAAAATTCATATGCACTTGAATAGCAATTCTGAAATATAAAGAAGAATTATTTAATGATAAATTGTGCAAGTATTAAACGATATAAGACATAAATGGATTAATTTACTTATTTAATCAGGCATGGAAAAGAAAAATTTGTTGTAAGGAAAAAATAGGTTAACCACATGGAGCCGATTATTGCCTTAGATGAATGAAGGCGAGTAGGGATGGGATGGGCGGGATGGAATAGATGGGATGTATGGGATTGCAGGCATGTATGTATGGATGGATAGAAGGATTAATGGATGCGATGGTTGGGATGAAATCGAAGCATGTGATCAATGGGATAAATAGAAAGATGCGATGAATGGTATGGATTGAATGGATGGGATGGGATAGATAGGATGGGTGAGATAGATGGAATGGATGGGATTGAAGGATGGAGGCATGTATGTATGGATGGATAGAAAGATCAATGGATGCGATGGTTGGGATGAAGTGGAGAAAATGGATGGATGGGATCGATGGAATAAGTAGAAAGGGTGCGATGAATGGTATGGATGAAATGGATGGGATGGATAGGATGGATGAAATAGATGGGATGGATGGGATGGATATATAGATGGATGAAGAAATGTATGTATATATGGATGGAGGGATCGATAGATGCGATAAATGGATGAAATGTAGAAAATGGATGGATGGGATCGATGGGATAAGTAAAAATGGTGCCATGACTGGTATGGATAGAATGGATGAAATGGATGAGATGGATGGGATGGAATAGATGTGATGGGTGGGATGGATGGGATGCGATAGATGGGATGCGTGGGATGGATGGGATTGAAGCCATGTATGTATGGATAGATAGATGGATCAATAGATGCGATGGTTGGGATGAATTCGATGCATGTGATTAATAGGATAAATAGAAAGGATGCGATGAATGGTATGGATTGAATGGATGGTATGGATGGAATGGATGGGATGGGATAGATGGGATGGGTGGGATGGATGGGATGGGATAGATGGGATGGGTGGGATGGGATAGATGGGATGGGTGGAATAGATGGGATAGATGGGATTGAAGGCATGTATGTATGGATGGATAGAAGGATCAATGGATGCGATGGTTGGGATGAAATCGATGGATGTGATCAATTGGATAAATAGAAAGGATGCGATAAATGGTATGGATTGAATGGATGGGATAAGATAGATAGGATGGGTGGAATAGATGGGCTGTATGGGATTGAAAGATGGAGGCATATATGTATGGATGGATAGAAAGATCAATGGATGCGATGGTTGGGATGAAATGGAGAAAATGGATGGGCGGGATCGATGGGGTAAATAGAAAGGGTGCGATGAATGGGATGGATAGGATGGATTAAATAGATGGAATCGCTAAAATGGATAGATAAATAGATGGAGAAATGTATGTATGAATGGATGGAGAGATCGATGGATGCGATTGCTGGGATGAATGGATGAAATGGAGAAAATGGATGGATGGAATCGATGGGATAAATAGAAAAGATGTGATGAATGGGATGGATGGAATGGATGGAATGTATGTAATGGATGAAATAGTTGGTATAGATAGGATGGATGAAATAGAGGGGATGGGTGCATGCATGGACGGATAAATGTATGTATGTATGAATGGGGAGATTGAAAAATGGGCAAATAAACTGTCTTGTTAAAGGATGAATTATTCTTCAATTAAGGAAAACTCTTAAATTCAGAGCATAATTCTAATTTAAAATCTTTTCTGGATTCTCTTTCTTCTTCCCCTTTTAATTTGCATTAAAAATCAAGGTTTATGGTGATACCTTTTCTTGGGTTACTTAAATACATGGGATGATGGAGTGTAAAACTGCCTTCATCAGCTTTCTTTCTTACTTTTCTGCACATTACAAAATACACCACTACCAAACAAAGGAAATCATCTCAACTAAAGTACTTTAACGAGATTTGTTATTCCGCAATCGTAAGGCAATTTTTCTTCTTGCACAATTTATATGAACAAGCACAATAATAACGGCTTTATTAGGCCAATGGGTGCTTGCCGCATTGAGAATCACTAAAAATAATCAATTTAATTGCAAGAAGTGCGGCGTCTTTGACTTTTGCCGTGCTTCTTTCTGTTCGTCGGCGCGGTAATTTAAGCTTTTAATGGCAAATAAACAATCCACTAGGCTATCAAATACACCGCACTCCAGACACACACACACACCAACTCGCACATGCGTGCAGAACCCTCATGAGAGTGTGTGCACATGTCAATGGCGGTTCACATATGTGTGATTGCGCTATTTGTGCTGTGGTATTTATGGCTGATTGCGTTGTGTTCGACCAGGTACAAGGCAAATATTTTATTATATTTGCACAAAGCGAGAATGTGAGTGAGCAACAAAAGCACAGTTGCGAAAAAATAAACAATTTATTCAAACACACATGCACACGCACATCCGTTTGTATACCGTAATAAATATTGATGAGCAGACACAAATACGGTGCGCCCCCATTGCCCATTCCGGCCATAGGCGCCCATAATGAATTGTCAACGGCGAACGCTCGAGTGTAGCTATGCGCCGCGATGTTCGAGTGTTCTCGTGGCGGTGGACACAATCAACAGTTAAATTGTTATTATCCGAGAAGCAGTAAAATTTAATAAGCAGCCTAGGCGGTGAGGCCACGACGACCACGACGACGATGACGAGGATGACGAGGGCGAGAGTGAGGGCATGCGCGAAATTCGTAAAATATTTATAGCCTAAAAGTATGCCCGCAAATGCATACTACATACTTAATAGACAGATACGTATGCGTCGAAGCACGCCGCGACAGCGGAAAATTTACGCACATACTTACGGGCGCACTCCTAATTGAATTGACCTGAAGGAAACGAGACGCGTGCGGCGGCCGGTGGGTTCATTTCCTTAATAGGTTTACACTCAATACACTTATATGCCAACTGCGTATACGCCTAAAAGTGTGCTACGCATATCGTTGAACTATTTTGTTGTTCTCGCTTGCTGCGCATTTTATTCATTTCGTTCATTTCATTTGTCCTTATTTCGCTTCGCTTCGTTTCGTTTCATTTGATCGGCAATTTTATGCTTATTACCTTCGATTTCCGCTGGCACACGTTCGGCGTGCGGTGGTCTGGTTTCGGCGGCGCCGCATCTGATGATAAAATATTCTTATTTAATGTGTTCATCGTTTGCCATACATTGTTCAGTGTTCACGGTTCATGTGTCGTCGCTGTTGTTGTTGTTGCTGTTGTTATTGTTATTGGTTGAATGCGAGTGCTGGGCATCAGTTGACGGTGTGCGAATGAAGTCGATGCGTGAAAATGACCCATAAGAGAGCCAAGTCGAAATATGAGGTAGTGAAATAGTGAAACGTTTGCAAGAATGGCCAACATTTTGGCAAAGACGAAAAGATAGGTCGATCTACATTCCATGCACGCTATGTGCCTGGACACTGAATATATCCATGAAACTACTGTCAGTGGTTGATTTATTTTGATAGTTGCCGAGTTTTGCCACTGACCAGAGAGTCGTAGTTTCGAATGTTGAGCCGAAAAGTGAGGGAAGTGTGCATTGTTATTTAAAGATATTTCCAAAAATGAATTTTACTTATTTGCACACTGGGTGCGGATTTATTTCGTTCGAAAATAGCGAAACGAAAATAGCATTTAATGAAATTCGCCTGCGCTCATTATGTCGTTTTTATGGAAAGAGGGGAATGCAAGAAACCGAATTGAACACGAAATTTCCCCAAAGATCCAACACACGTCGATTGTATTTTTAGCAGCGAAATTCCACATCGATTCGCTGTTGGCGCCCAAATGGATTGCAATTTCAGTGCAGACGCAGAGCGGCGGAACATGAAGGAAGCGGCCACGTGCACGCAAGCGAAACGCTGAAAATAATCATAATCGCTTCATTAGTTATGCGGGCAAAACAAAGGCGAACGGCGCAATGTTGCGAAGAGTTGGATAGCGCAGCAATGCCGATGGTGGCCAATTTTTGCTGGAATTCCAGCTGATGTTGCTGCTGCTGCGTGTAATGGGACGCAGCAGCGGTTGGAAGTGGTAATGAAAATGATTTCATTGATTGCAAGCGTTTTCGACACACACTCAACGCTTGCGAGTGCGGTTTGCAAAAGGCAAATAAAGGCCATCGAGCGCAGAGTTTGAACGGCAGCGTTGGCCGCCAAACGCCCTCGAGAATGCAATGTGGCTTTGAGTTGCCGGTGCCGAGTGAAGCTGGGTGAGAGTTCTGCGCACAAATTCAAAATTTACCAAGGATTTTATTGAAAGCAAACAAAGTGTAATTTTGCGCTCTCCTTAAACTGTTTGCTGTCCTCTGCACTGAGTGTAAAACCAATGACTGGTAAAGCGGCCGAGAGACGGGCGGCAGAGAGCCACTTTCATAATCAAACATTATGTGTAAGCGAAATACAAACGAACTGATGGTTCGACTAATCCACTGCCGGCTACAAGTGTAATGCGTGAAGCGTGGTTTTTGTTGCATTTGTTGTTTTCTTTTCAATTACTGCGCTACGGCGAAACGAACAAAGGCGAGAGGATATTGCCAGCTGTAGGGTAAGACAGCGCGGCAAGCAGACGTGGGGAAATCACACGTCGTGGAACTAAATTAAATACGAGGTTGCTGTTGGTTGTTGATAGCCCACAATGGCTGCCGGCTGTTGATGAGTAGGGAAATTGGTAAGAGACACCAAATGGGAAGACCGTTCGTTGATGAATGAATGAATAGTGGTGTTGTGATGTTGCCATGTTTTTCGAAATTAAATAAACATTTTAAAAGATGCATGGCAAAAGAAAGAAATATTTTCATTGTTGTGTGCAAATTAATGGCACTTAATGGCAAAATTAACGTTGTTTTGCTGTCATGTGGCAACATGCAACTTAGCGAATGACTGAATTCCAGAATTCAATTATTAGTCCTTAGAATAGTTTTAAGCAGGGACTTAACTATTATAAGTTTTTTAAGAAAATAATTGCAATGTAACTATTACAATGCAACATAAATTTTATTTGTTGATTATAATTATTATTTACGACAATTAATTTTTACGTTGCGTAATAACTGTTATGAGAAACAAATTTTTTTTTCGTTCTCAATTATTATTTTGGGATTTTTTTTGTTTTCGTTACGTTCAAAACTTTTATTTGTGATTTTTTGTTACGTTGCCGATAACTATTATTTGAAAGACAATTTTTTTACGTTGCCTTACCACATTTTGAGTATGAATTGATTTTTAATTGTTTAGTAGTTGGTGGAAATTAGGTTTCTGCAGTTAATTTGCGTTTGTCAATTTAAAACAATTCAAAATCAATTCATATCCAAAATGTGGTAATTGAACGGAAAAATTTTTTTTTTCAAAATAATAGTTATCGGCAAAGTAAATGAAAAAAAAATCATAAATAAAAGCTATGAAGCAACGTAAAAAAAAAATTCGCAAAATAATAGTTATCGGTAAAGTAAAATAATAAAAAATAAACTAAAATAAAAAAAAAATAAAATAATAAACAAAAATTCCAAAATAATAACTATCGACAACGAAAAATATATATGTTACTTATAAGAGTTATTATGCAACTCAAAAAAATTCATTACATGATAATAGTTAAAGGCGACGTAAAAAATTTCATATTGGGAATAATTATTATGAATCAATAATTATAGAAATGTCTTAAATTAGGGTAATTTTTTTATTCTCAAAAATATGGATAATCATTATTTTAGGTCTCTGGTTTGAAGTCTTCAGAGTGATTTGAATTAAAAAAACTGAATGCTTAAGGAAAGGTAGGTACGTTGTAGCGGCTGTCGTAAGAGACACTCTTAGGCCTTTATATGAGCCCGTTGTGATACCACAAATTCCAGGACGGGGCGGGATAGGGGACCTACAGTTTAACAGCGAATCTGAACGGTGATTTTGACAATTTTCCTTTCACACTTGTAGGTTTTTGCATCACCTGCCAAGAGCGGACTTGTCTTCTTGTAATTCTCATCTGCCTTATGTGGATAGCGATAGGAGTAGACGAGTGTTTCACCAGCCTGAGCTAGGAATCGAACCTAGGGCCTTTGGTATGAGAAGCCAACACGATAATCGCTGAACTATTGAGGCTGCTACTTAGGGTGTAAAACAGTTATAAATATATATGATATAAAGTTCACTTCAAGCAACAAGGCTACTCACCCACCTTGGCAGAATTCATTAAACTATACTAAGAAACAACAGTCGATACTTTTGTTGAGCCAACTGTTCAGTACAGAGAAGCCGGCTTAATGCATTCATACTCATTCAGCTTTCAACTTTCAAAAACATGGTCACTTTGGGCTGGGAATAGTAGAGCTGGCAATGATTTGATGCGAAGCGATTGCGATTGCTGAAAGCGAAAATAAACTTTACGCACACAAAGAAAACAGCAACGCGCGTGTGCAGTATTTAATCAAAGTGTATGTATGTGGAAGGTGAGGGGGAGCGGGTTATGGATAGCGTAAGCAACGCTTGCCATAGTGTCAATAATTGCTACCAATTTCACACTTACACTATGCTCGTAATGACGTCGATAATGCGAGCTGAGTTGGAGATAATGATTCCAATCACTTTGTCTGCTGTGCGCGCTGCCCTGTTGCCGCACGCACCGCGATAACGTTGACGCGCCAACACTTTGGTGTCGCCAACAGCTGACGAACGTCAGTGGTCGTGTGGCGTGGCGCACAAGCATTCACATCGGCATCGACAGCATCAACGGCACAACTGCTTCGGGTTAAAGCTAACAGCAATGGAGAAGCCGTTCTCGGTTTGGATGGAAAGTGGCGAAGGAAGCTGGAAGCGTGTTGGATTTGCCACAGCGAAACGTCTGCTAGTGTGTGTGTAAGCCCTCTAGCAATTAGCTGTTACTGTTACTCGAATTGTTTGTGCTATAGGCAGTGTTGTTGTTGTAGTTGTTGTTATTGTAATTGTAGATATATGTATGGTAAAGAAAATATGGAAAAGACCATTAATCGAGCGCATGTCGAATCAGAGCTGAGATTGTTGAGCGTTAATGCTTTTAATTCCTGTGAAATTGTGAGGATTTGCTGTAAGTGTTGTAGTTGTTGTTGCTGAAAGTTAAGTGGCAACATTTGTTGGCATATTGTCTAATGGCAATTATTGGACTCTAAGCCACGTTATGGGATTTTTCACAAATGCAAATTGATTGATTTAGATGAAAACGCAGTTGTGAGAAACTTAGTTGGAAAGTTGGGGGAAAATGGGAACAGTGACAACACTTCATTTCAGCCAATTCTTTGCATTTATTACAAACACATCAGTCCAAACAGTTTAGTGTTTTGACAGTAGAAATTACAAAATATAACCATTTTGAAAATTTAACAATTTCTGACAGTCATCGTTAAAGTAAACGAAACATGGCAGCCACTCGTTCGGTCTGTTTAGCCCTGCCTGGCGCACCATTTGATTTCTGTAAAACTTCGGCCCAATTCGTCTGCCAATCTGATCACGTGCGTGAGCTGAAATGGTACAAAAAAAAAAGGGAGCGTATACATTAAGCCTCCCCCTCCCTCCAATAACCACACACCGACTCGAATTTTCAAAAGAATTGCAAAATTGCTGTAAAATAAACTGTGCGTTGGCTGGCTGGCCGGCTGGCCGACTGGCTGTATTGCCTGCTGGCCGGTGTGCATTCGCGCCACGTTGGAGTGATTTGCTATTGTAAAAAATTCAGCGATGCCTCAATGGGGCACACAGCATTGTTGCTATTATTGTTATTATTGCTGCTGGGCTTTGGAGCTGTTCTCGTTTTGTGTGTGTGTGTGGCTGAAATATTTGCGGTACGCGCTGAACATCGACCAAAGCCGCAACCATGCAGGTTGATAAGTGTATGTGTGTGTGTGAGCTATCAAAGAGCGCCGTGCAAATGTTGCGCAAATATTGAAAAACCTTGCCGCAGCACCGGATGCCCGAAATCTATAAACACAAATAAGATATGTGCGTGTGCGGTCCACACAAAGGCACAATTCGTGAAACAACAACAGCGAGCACAGCCATACATTCAAACAATTCGCACAATGGTCAGCATTGGTTATAGACCGAGTGCGTGCCACATGCTGCATGCCGCACAAACAACTCTGCCGCCCGATACGCGTCGAATGCGTTGTGGCAGCGCTTTTCATTGGAATTTTAAGCGCCACACACGTAAGACAACATTTGACCGAATTGACCAACAGACGACCACGGCCACGCAGCAGACAAGGCAGGGCGCACGCACGTGTGTGCTGGCGTGTTGCCGTTACGTGTGTGTGGCCGCTGTCATAGCTTGCGGTGCGCTGCCATTCAGCTTTTACAATTTCTACGCTTGCGGCGAGCGTTAGGCTGAGCGCTGCTTTCAAAAGTACGAAGGGACGCACGAGGTGTGCGGCGGCATATGTTTTGCAATTCCAATGGCGGGTCGAATTGGGCGCTCGGCTTTTGCGTCCTAAAGTGTGCTACGTGCGCACGCACAGCACACAGGACACAGCATGCCACATTTGTGTTATTGAACTTGGGCCAATGCCGATAATGCAATAAAATCAAGTGTCGAATTATGCGGCGCTTCATTTGGGCGTCCCGTGCCTGCTTCGCTCGCTCCGGCCGCCATGCTTAAATGACGAGCACTTTGGGGCCAGCGGCAAACGGCCGATGTCGATTTGAAATGATTTTATTTCATTGAAATTTATGGCAGAAGTGAAAAGGAAACCAGAACGTAGGCGTAGGCGTAGACGTAGGTGTAAAAGTCGCAGAGATTTGGGAAAGCACGAAAGTAATAGGGACGAAAAGGACGGTGGAAAAGGATTGAAACATTTAGGAAATGCGGCCACATTTCGGAAACCCGATTAAACATTTATACATTTTGCATTTAAATGCAACAAAATAAAATGCGGCAAAGCAGCGGAGTGGTGTGTGTTTGTTTTAAAAATTAAAGGAAAATAGCGGCAGAAAGCTGGGCGGCCGGTGAACGTTAGTTGCGCCAAGAAGCGGGCCAGCTGTCAGCGAGAACACTTTGACATGCTCGCACAAAGATAAACAAACAACAAACGCAAAGCGACGCATGACAAAACACACAAACACCAACGAGACGAGGCGACTTAAAGAGGTCGACGCAACGGCAGCGAGAATGACAGATGCAGCATTAGAATCAACACAAAACCGAAAAGCGGAAACCCGCAAGGGGAAAGTACACTCGGCTGAAGATTAAAAGCGGACTTATGGCGCCGCTGTTGCTGCTGACGCTTATGGCGACGGTGACGGTGATGATGTGACAGACGAAGAAGAAGAGCCAGCAACTGATGCTGCAGTCAAAGACAACTTTTAAAAGACACAGAACTGCAGGCAATGCGGATGCAGAAAAGTGACACACTCACACACACACAGACATACACATGGAATATTATTCAAATGCGTGTTCAAAGGCTGACAGGCGAGTGGAGAAGGCGACAAATGGGTAACGGGGTGCGTGTGTACCCATGCAAAGTTATGTTAATTTTTTTTATAGACTAAAAGCGTTTGCAAATGAGCTTTGAACGCTGAAATAAATGCAGCAGTTGAGTCGAGGAATGTTGCCAATGCGCTTTGAAGCGATTTGCAGTTGAACAGATTTTAAATGCAAAGCATATCAACAACAACATTAGGCCATGTTGTCAGTAATGTATTTCTTCGAAAGTAATTTAAATTGTTTGAATTTTGATTTAAGTACATTCCACAGTGATTCGTTCCATAGACAAAATTCAAAAAATTTATAATCTCAGAATTTAACGATTTTGATGTAATTTGAAAGGTAGAACTCCAACTAAGAAAACCCAAACAAATCTGTGCAAAAAATTAATTAATGTCTATGCAAAAGCGGCTCAAAGTTGAAACTTTTTTCACAAAAAAATTGAAACACATATTTTCTGTTCTGTTTTTAGTCTATTGAGTAAAAATAATTTAAAAAATACATGGTTACCAAAAAGTTGCTAAAACTTTCAATATAGAATAAGAAATGATGTGGCCATTTTCGCTTTTAATAGACAAAATTCAAAAAATTTATAGTCTCAGAATTTAACGATTTTGATGTAATTTGGAAGGTGCAACTCCAACTAAGAAAACCCAAAAAAATCTGTGCAAAAAATTAATTAGTGTATGCAAAAGCGGCTCAAAGTTGAAACTTTTTTCACAAAAAAATTTAAACACATATTTTCTGTTCTGTTTTTAGTCTATTGAGTAAAAATAATTTTAAAAATACATGGTTACCAAAAAGTTGCTAAAACTTTCAATATAGAATAAGAAATGATGTGGCCATTTTTGCTTTTAATGTTTTCTCAAAATTTGCAAAGCTAAGGCTTTTACTTCACTTTTAATTTAAAATATTTTTCAAAATTAAAAATCTGAAAATTGGCAAAGCTTAGACGGAAATACATAAAAAGTATGTGAAAGTATGTTCCTGAATTTTTTTTTTATTTTAAGAAGCATTCTTTCTTTTTCGGATAATGTAATTACATCCTCCGATATATTCCGATCTCAGATAATAATTCCATTTGAAAAGTGGTCTAAACACGTATTTTTCGACAAAATTTCTTTTATTCATCCCTAAAAGTATGCAATCAGCATAAAAACTTGAGAAAACTGCAAAAAAGCAAAACATACGTCTATTATTATCGTTTATATTGCAAAATTAAAGGATCCTAAGACAATTTCTGTTACTCTTGGGAATTATCAATGTTGACGTTACGGATTAAATGTAAAATCTGAAAAATGTAACACACACTTGGTGCTGTAGCTCTCCAAAAATGACGAAATTTGCAAATTTAAGTCTCAGGCATTGCCAAACTACAAAAGTTTAAGAAAAACAAAATGGAGATTTCAAAATGGAGATTTCAGCAGACCATGATTAACTAATGTACCAAATTTTATGAAGAACGGACCACTCCTTCTAAATTTGTCCCGCAGTTGTATGGCGTCGAATCACTGTGCATTCCATCAAAATATTTCGTTGAAAATTGAAGCCAATACTTAGCATTAATATTGCTGCCCGCTGTTGAATGCCGCTGCATTGAGCTTAAAAAACATCTCATCTCTCATCAATCTCAATTTAATTGAGTTTCCCACGTGTGGCCAAGTTTAATTGAAATTGGTTGAATTGATTTAAATAAATTTCATAAAATATGATAAAAAATTGCTGCTTGCTGGCACCAGCAAGTTGCAGCAGACAGGCGTTTAAAGTGGCAGCAGTTGTCTTGGCTGTCAAGTAGTGTGCAAGGAAATCTTCTTCACACACACACACACTTACCCTGAGCGACGAGCACGAGCACACAATTACACGCACACTGTGGCACATTGCATGGAGGAGCGCACGTGGCTGGTACGTGGCGGCCACATTTTCGCACACGCACACAAAAATGACAAATTGCATGACACACATTCAGCGCTGCCGCGTACATATGAGAAATTGCTGATGCGGCCACCAATAAAATCGATGAGTGCGGCAAGCGACCGTCGGCAACGCTGCAACATGTCGACGATGCAGCGTTGACTTTCTTGACTACAAAGATGAATGCAGCAGCGATGGCGTAGAAGGAGTTGTGGCGGAAACCGATGATGGTAGCGTTAAGGCGAATGCGGTTTAAGCATAAAATATTTATGCACTCACTCACACATATATATACATATATAAGTATACAAAAGGCGATGGATACAGGCTACCGGATCTCTGAAAAGTGAGGCGGTCTTGGCGGTGGGTGAAAGTTTCACACCAAGCTCAGAGTTTCAAGCTTTCTTCTCCGATGAAAAACAATCATACGGACGACCTGCAACGTGAGCGGTTAGACAAAGTGCACGCAAGTGACGTTGCGGCATCTATTAAGTTGTTGTTGTCATTGTCTCATTTACGCTGCAGTGCGCAATTTTCGTGTCTGCCGCGTTCGTGCGTCCGCACTGCGGCTGCGGTTTGTGTTGCTTTTGCATGCACTTCAGCCGCGGCGCGCCGTGGCGATGCTGCAACTACATACTTAAGCGCCGTTGATTGATTTGTGTGTGTATGTGTGAGTGTGTGTGTGGCGGTCCATGCCGCACTGAGCGTCGTCGTGTGGCATGTAGTGCAATTGCTGCTGTCGAATTTAGATTTATTGCATTTTAAATGAGTAGCAGCAGAACAACAACTACAACAATGAAAAGAGTCCCAAGCATAACTAGAACAATGACGACAAATGTAAGCATCACAACAACAACAGCAGCAGCAGCAACAGCAGCAGCGGCAAATGGTGACAGCAACACATTTATCTATGTGCAGTGGCAACACTGGCGCGCTGCACGCCAACACGCGCAACGGATGCAACTACCTCGCGGCAACTGCAAAATAATAAGAAAATGAAAGTGCAACATGGCAAGATAAATTGTATACACACACACACACGCACACAAAACTCACACCCACACGACGTTCATTTACAGCAACAAATATTGTGTACAGCAACGTTGCGATTCCGCTTTCACTAGCACCACGAAAAGAATTAAAAGCATACTTGCCGCATGCCGCATGTCACATGCCGCACACTGCGTTCGACGTGCAACTTGTTGTTGGCGCTTTTGTCGCTTCGGGTGCTGCATTGATGAACTCGTCGACTGGCTGGTTTTGGTGGTCGTGTTGCTGCTGACGACCCGCAAAGCGGCCAAAGCCAATGTCAGACACTAAGGATTAGAAATTAATTTTTGCAAGATTTTCTTGTCGTCAAAAGACTCGAATCGGCACGGTGACGACATAAGCGTTGCGGTTGCTGTTGCTTTGGAATTCTAGTTAACCCATTGCTCTTCATAGTTACAGATGTTATTTTGTTTGTTTAAGTTTATTTCTAGATATAAACTTACGATTAAGTACCGGAAAGTTTTGGTTTGGAGATAAATTTCGGCATAACTGAGATCTACCATGAATAACACTGGACAACAGCATGTCTGTTGCATGGAGTTTTTTCACGCTGATTTCAAAACCATATTCCGTTTTTATGTAACAGCTCTAGTTTTCGAAAAAAATGGGCGTGTCACTTTTTCGAATATTCCTCGACTTTTTCCACATTTTTTACTGTAATTTTCGAACCAATAATCCTATCGACATGATTTTTATATCGTTGCACTTACAACATTTCATCATCTTTTCTGACATTAATCAATTTTATGCGTTTTAAATTGGCGTTGGAATAAGGTTTCAAAGTCGGAAAATATTGAATTCAAGGCGTTTTTTCTGATGGCAAAAATTTTACAGATGTTTCATAAATCAAGTTACGAAGTATATGAATATCTTAAGAAGAAACATCAAGCAATACAACACAGCCAAATTATTTGGCGGAATACACATTCACATCGAAATAATAGCAAAAATGTACCATAGTAATTTTCATCACTTCTCATACTTTTTCCTTAAAAAATTAGCGGCCTCAAAATATGCTCTTTTATATGTTCCATTTATAGTCTGAAATACAAGCAAAAAAACAAAAATATTTTGAATTGCTCAAAACAAAAAAAAATTAAAAACTTTGCGTATTTTGAGGCTCCTAATTTTTTAAGGAAAAAGTATGAGAAGTGATTTTTGTTATTATTTCGATGCAAATGTGTATTCCGCCAAATAACTTGGCTGGTTTGTATTGCTTGATGTTTCTTCTTAAGATATACTTCGTAACATGATTTATGAAATATCTGTACAATTTTCGCCATCAGAAAAAACGCCTTAAAATTCAATATTTTCCTACTTTGAAACCTTATTACAACGCCAATTTCGAACGCATAAAATTGATTAATATCAGAAAGGATGGCGTGAGATATTGTTAGTGCAACTATACATATAAAAAATCATGTCAATAGGATTATTGGGCCAGAAATTACAGTCGAAAACGAGAAAAAAGCCGAGGAAAATTCGAAAAAGTGACATGCCCATTTTTTGCAAAAACTAGAGCTGTTACATAGAAACGGTGTATAATTTTGAAAACAGCGTGAAAAAACGATTCAGAATCATGTAAAAAACTCCATGCAACAGACATGCTGTTGTGCAGTGTCTGAGTTCCTATGTAAAGAGAGTATTTTTAATGGCTTCTCTGTCCTAAAGGTGAAGCTAATTGTAGTGTTTTTCGAATTGATTAAATAAACCAAGTTCGAGTTGTACCTGTCCATAGCTAACTGACTATTATGTCAATGTGAACGTTTGTACCTAAAATATTCATTCATTTCATATCAGTTCGTTGCAAGATTTCCAGCACATTCCATAATAAATTTCATTACGATATCTTTCGCAACAAATTGGGCGTTTTTTCGAGTAAAGAGATGAATTTCCGTCTCATTATTGGAATATAGTATTTCATCTAAACATAGCCTTAACTTTAGTGCAGCTAAAAGATACTCGTATGCGGACATGGCTCTATCGATTCCTGCCTCACAATTGCAATAATGGCCTTAATGACTTAAAAAAGCATTAAAATATTTCACCAATTTCGAGACATGTCCCGTTGCATAAACACTATTTTATGGGCACTTTAATACCCAACTCGCACTAATTGATTAATATTCAACAGTTGCAGTGTTGGTTAGAAGACATTTACGTTAAATTGAGTACAGATTTTGGTGACTTAAAAACCGTTGACGTGGTAAAAGCTTTCGAGCTGTGTGTTTCCACGTAGTGTACATTGGATTAACGCTACTTTCGTGACGTCATCGGTATTGCTTCTTAAGTGATTGAATATTTGTATGCAAAAATGATGCTTGGAAAAGTCGAATCAATTTAAAGTTTCCTGCCGCTGGTGCAGTCGAACGGAAGCAGCCTGCAATGCAGCGCAGACAGCAATTGCTGCATGCTTACTGTTGCTGCTGCTGTTGTTGTTGTTGTTGTTGCCTAGGGACAGTTTCGAGGAGGGTAAAGTGCACACTTGTAACGGCAACAGTCTGCAGTGCGCCGCTTACATCAGCGTCGCCGCCAACATCCCGAGGGCAATGATGTTTTTCGCAATTGTAAGCAAACATGTTGCTGGGCGTCCCGGCCCGCACAGACACTGTACAGCCGCCGTTATATACTTTTGGGAAATCAAACCAAATCAAAAAACAATCCAGCACTGCTTAAAGACAAAAGCACTGGCCGACCAGAGCAGGGAACGAGAGGCAGAACAGAGACAGAGAAACAGACCGAAGGGCCAATAAAAACGAAATACTGAAGAAGCAAAAATTAAAAAATAGTAAAAAACTATTTACAATCGAGTCGATAGGGTTTGCAGTGAAGCGTTGCAGTGGCTGTGGCTGCGGCGGTAGAATGAAAGGCGTTCAAGTAGGTAAAGGAGCAGGAGATAAGAAAATTACAATTGCAATCAACAGCAATGGCAGCCATTGTTCTTGAGACATTGGCGCACAAATTGAAGATAATTGAAGTGCGAACCAGCCTGAACGGAAGTGGCTGAGGTGTAAAGAGCGAGAAAGGCAGGTGACAGGTGCAACGCGGTAATGAGAGTCAAGCATCTCTTGAGTTGTTATTCAAATGTTTTAGAACTGCGTAGTAAAGTTTAAAGTTTGGTAAAAATGCTGTGAAATGTTCAATTTTTAATTAAAAGATGTTCCTACAAAACTTCGAAATTATTGGCTACATAAATGTGCGGCTGCGGCAAATGTTGTCTATCAACTTGACCGAATGTCAAAAGTTGGATTCAATTGAAACAGTCAAGAAAAAAATGTGTAAGAAACGAAAAAGGCGAAAATTGAGATATTGACGTTGCATTGAAAAGCCACAGCATTGCAGCAATGAGAAAACACACACACACATTTCATGCAACTACAGAGAATGCGGCGCAAGTGTCGCCAATGTATACACTTGTACATATATATATGTGCCACTGGGCATGGCGCGGTGCAGCCGGGGCGAACGCTGGCCTAAGCAACTCGAGCGTGAACTGCATCGTGCCGCATATGTGCGAGCAGTGGACCGAGGCCGAGGCTGGTGCTCGCAGCAGTTGTGCGGTCAGCGTGCGCACAGATTGGCCAGCACGAGTGCCACTTGAAGAGTGCAACTTCTTCAATATGGTCGCACAGCAAGACTGCCGTGCATGAGGAGTGCGACAATTGAATTGTCGCAAGGGGCAGAAATGGCGAACGCATGCAACAAGCAACAAAGCGCCGTCATACATAAATACACAGCGGCTGACCGATGTGAAGTTTTATTATTTCTACTTGTCATATTGCAGACACCATACTTCTTCAGCGCAATGGTTCGAGTGTGTGTGAAAAATAAGAGGAAAGAAGCGGTGCAGATCGAAGCACTTTTTGCAATTCGAATTTAATTTGGTGGTAAGTGTAGTGGCACTTGTTGTCGCATATGCTGCGCTTGTGCTCATTGCTTATGTGCTTATTGATATCGTTATTGGTGTTGTTGTTTTTCATATTTGTGGGCTTGAATGGCTTTTGGAACGATTCTTTGTGATACTTATTTGTCTATTTGGGTTCATAGAAAACAATAATTTTGAGTGATTTTAAAATACCAAAAACCTGCAAGACTCCAAAAGTTCAAAACTGTTTGAATAAAGAATAATACATTTTAGATTTAATTGTAGTATTTTCGTTGGTTGTTTTTAGTAATACAATTCTTTATTTTTATATTTAAAAAATTTTTTTTATTTTTAAAATTGATTTTTATTGTTATTTATTTATTTAATTTTTTTTATATTATGAATTAATTGTATATTATTAATTTTGTATATTATGAAATTAATTTCTAAATTTCCTACTTGATTTTTCTACAAGTATTATTAAATTTTTTCTTATTTATAATAACTAAAAGTACAAACCAAGACAAGAAAAGTTGATTGCTACTGCAAAAAGGTATAAAAGTATTTAACAAACAATACAAATAATATAAAATAAAACAAAATCAAATCTTTGACCACAAAAACTCGTTACGTTTTAGAAAGAATTACCAAATAAATATGAGAAATAAAATGCTGATAATCTTGGCGCAATGCGGCAAATATTGAAAACTCAACTCAACTCAACTGAATGTCACTCATACGCCATGAAGTGCAGCCAGCACTTGTGGCGAACATTGCCATTGTCTGACTTTGTGAGCGCACAACAGGTGGCCATGCAGAGCCGTAGAAATGCTGAGAAATCTGAAAATGTGCCAAAGAGTCTTTGAGGACTAATTACATTCGTAAATTATGCAAAGCAAGCAGCAATCGAGTCGCAAAAGTAGAGTGCTAAGTCGTTGTTCGGCTGGCTCGGTTAGTTCGGTTTCAGGCCAACGGAAGCAGTCGAATTGATTGTCTGACCACAATGGAGTGCAGTGAATGAACACACACACACTTACGCACCTTTGGCACTGGCCAAATTGGCAAAAGCTATTGCCAACTACGACTCTGGCCAGTGGCAGAGTGAACGGCGCGCCGGCATTGTGCCTGAGTGGACAATGGCCGAATTGCTCATTGATTGCTTTTTCCCAAATTGATTGTGAAATCGAAAACAACAAAACTAACAACTCGAATTGGAACAACAATAAATGGAGTTAGGCAGCGCTCGTTGCCAGTAACATGGCATGTCAGCAAGAACAACAACAAACGCAGGAGACGAGTAAAAATCGAAGAAAACAAAGAAATCGGCCTGATTGTGAGCAACGGCAGCACTGGCGTCTTTTATGTGACAAAGCAATACTCTAAGCGGATTAAAAAGGTGTGTCGTGTGATGGCATGCATGTGGCATGTGGCATGCCGCATGGCCATGGTGACCAGTATGGTTGTGCCAGCTGCCAACTGCCAACTGCTGCATGGAACAAGGCTCCACGCAATCAACAGACAACAGGCTCAAGAAGTTTGAATTGAGGAAAAGTGCAACGACGAATGTTGCTGCAGGCAGCTATGGTCAGCTTGGCCAAGCCGCATACTGCATGCCGCAGTGGATGCCACTGGCCACACAATCATTCTGGAAGTCACTGTGCACTTTGCGCATTGAGCTGTTGGGCCCATTGTGGCTTTCCAAACTATTGTTTTTATTCTGGCTGTAGTTGTTGTAGCAGTTAGTGCTGTTGCTGTTTTTATTATGCAATGCAATTTGCAGAAAATGCCATGCAACATTCTTCTCGTCTGCCAAAGGCGGTGCGGAGTGCGCGCCGAAAGCCAGTTAGGCAGCAATTCAAACCGTAGGCGACTACACGAAAAAGGCAAAACCGCAAATTCCGACACACTTACACACAGACACAAACATTCAAATAGACACAAACACGCAGACGGTCATTGATTGCGCTTCGTGTCATCATTGTTGTGGTATCTATCGGAGTTGTTGTTGTTTTTATTGTTGACATGCGATTTTTCTGTCAGCAGCATCGTTTGTGCATCAAGAAATGCAGATGCGGTTGTTGGTGAAAAATTCACTTTGTCAGCTGTAATTAAATTTTCTTGAAATTAGCAGAGAAGTCTTGAAAGTTTGATTTAGCAACCTGAATGAGTTGAAAAGAATCGATAAACCAAAATATTCAGCAGCAACAGGAGCGACTACAATGTTGCAATGTCGTAAATCAAGACGTTCAGAAATGTGTCTGTGTAATTGAAATTATTTAATTATTTTTGTTTTTTAGAAAAAGTGCTATCACTTTAGTTCTCATTTCTATACATAACAATATATAAAATATTGTCAACACACTCTCAGACAGTGTCTTCTTGTTGTTATTGTAGTAATTTTTGTCATTGTTGTTGTTGTTGATGATGCTGTTGTAAATTGCATTCATTGCACGCACTTAAATTTCGCAAACATGACAGTTGATATTTATGGGGACTGTTCACTTGCAACATTCCCGTCGGTTGACATTGCCATTGTAGCTGCCATGCTTTTGTTATTATTGTGTTTGTTGTTATCTAGACTTTTTGTTGGCTTTTATTTGTGTATTCCCCAAACCACTGACAGCCACGTAGCTGACATAGACGGCGAGTGGCAAATGGCACAACTCATTGCCATCTGCTGCTTCATTGCTTTCTGCGTTCTCGCTCTTTCGCAGCGTTTTCCTCGCAGCCCTCCCACTGCCTGCACAATTTCAGTTGATTAACATAATTTTGCATTTCCACTCCACTGTGACGGCACTTAACCCCAACATACGCACACTTATAGTCAATGCACACACGCACGCACCAACAGAGGCGGTCACAATATTGGAACTGAAAAATTGTGAATGTTTAGGAATTTTCGTAGACCATTTGACACACTCTCTGAGATTGATTGATGATCTTAAAATGTTTTACAGTGTTGTATTCTTAACCCTTTCCGACATGAAAATAAACCCGTTCTGTATGAATTGTATGGGCTGTAGTCCAATATATTGGACATTGTGACTGAAAGGGTTAATCTTCAAAAGAATTCAACCCACATGAAGAACTTGTGTGACGATATCGTTTCTTAATGTTTATTGTTTATTTTTTATTAATTAACTTCAATCAAATTGCAGACTTTGAGAAAATGAGGGGTGGAAATTCAAACAAATTCTAAAAATATACTTAAAGATACTTATTATTAAATAACATAGTGGAAAATAAGTTTAAATGCTTTTGAATGAAAATATTTAACCTTTTGTAGACATCGGTACATCGATAAGCGTCACGATTTAGTCTGTTTAGATATTGCAAAATAGAACATTTAACCCATTTATGACATTGTCAGATGTTGATTTCTTAAGACTGGAAAACATGCTTCGAATTATTTCCGACAATAGTACTTTGAAGTCCAAGAAATTCAAAATACTCGTCTTATTGTTTCTCTTTTGAAGTGTTCAAGTCAATTGGCCCATTTATTTATTTTTTTTACCCATATTTCTTCATACAAAATTTTAACTCATTTTTGACCTCGTCAAATAGTTATTTTCATCAAATCATTTTTCATTTGAATTTCTCATTCTCATTAACTCATTCTTCACCACATAGCACTTTAACCCATTCTTTGCCACTCTCCGTTGAATTCAATATTGTTGCACTAAGTTCAATTTTTAATTTTGAATACCTTAGTCTGTAAGTATATTCATGTACATAGACTAAGTAAGTGTAAATAAATAAATAAATTTTACCACTGAAACAATTTCTGGAACTTGGACATTTCTTGAAAGTCGTGAAAGAACTAACTAACATTCGCCTTAAATCATTCCATATATGCCAGACAACGTTTTTTATTACTATCTCTTTAATCGTCAGTCATAATATTTTCGACCTCCTCTGTAGAAGCACTCACACACACACAGAAGCGCGCGCCGAATCCGACCGACTTGTGCGTATGTGGGCCAAATGTCGCAACAATACACGCCACACCAGTTCATGCCACGTTGTGTGTTGCTCGCTGTCATCTGACACGCTTACGCACCTTTCCATGCGACGAGTGCGACACGCGGCATATCGCAAGCGCTGTCGCCCGACCCTTCAGGCCGCGCATTGTTGGTGCCAGGCTGTGTTTTTGCCGACTGCCTGTGTGTCACACATGTCGCAGCTCTGTCTGTGGGTGCAGCAGCTATTCGGTTGTCTCCACTTCTGTCCCATGCGGCAGGTAGTGCTGCCTCTTCGGCGTTTCGTCTTGAAAGCGTACGCAATCATTGGCGACGCGCACATCGGCTTCATTTGTTGCGCCGCTGTGATTTCTTCGTGGCACAAAAGTTGCTTTCAAGTTATGCGTCACCTGGGTCGTAGCTGTGCGGTGCTTGAAATTCATGCAACAACCTCATTTGCACCTCATTAAATCCGCAAATGATGACGCGACATGCTTAGGTGCTCACTCTACGCGCTGAATGGATTCATTGCTGGCGCTTTTCTTCAGTTTTTCTTTCTTCATTTCACTTTGCATATTTTGCGGAACTTGCGACTTTGCTTTCCGTTTGTGCGGCGCAAATTGGATGCGTGGAACGGCGCCGCACATGAGAATACGCACTGCAGATAGTCGCGTGGCGCGCTGTGCAATCGACGGAGTGTGGGCGTCGAAATGCTAAAATTAGCAAGCAAGCCTACGAACCGCTGAAGGAATGCGCAAAACGAGCGCCGAAGGGCCAAATAGCTCGAAATGTGAAAAATGCCAAATTTGTGGCAAATTCTGAGCGCGATCGAGACTGATTGGAGGTGTGTCGTGTGTGTGTGTGTGTGTGAGAGTGCTGAAATTGAATTTTAAGTGACATATGTTGGCAGCGCAGTGCAGACACACGCCCCATTTGTAAGGCGCGACAAATTGAATAGTGCGCGGATTTGTGCTGAAGTGCACCCAGTGGGAATTGGAACTGTGAGTTACTTGTGTTTTGTGTCAGGAGATTTTGTAAAAGGGATAATAGAGAGAACTCAGTTAGAATTTGCATTTGATGAAGAGTTAATTTTGGAGCGCCTAGAAAATTGTTAGCATGGCTGTTAAGCTGCTCGAATGAGATTTGTGTGTGGCGCTCGTGCCAAAAGTAAAACCAGAAGTAGCTGGAATTTTGGCCAGATTGGTCTTTAAAAAATTATGCCAACATTTTGTATTATTTGAATTTTAAATCAAAATTTCCATACTGCCATTAGTGAAGGATGAAATTTAAGTTTTATGAAATTTAAATTTAATTTGCTTTGGATTTTCCGCTGATTTAGCTTAACTGCCATTCGGCACAAGCCGCCGCCGTCAACGTGCCGACGATGGCGGGCCGAGGTTGATGAATGGATGCAAACAATGGCCATTTATCTCACTTAAAAGCGCCTTTTGCGCAATTTTGACGTGTCTGTCAGATGTGAAATTCAATTATCACATGTGACAACTGGAGATACAACAGGCCAGCCAACAACAACAATAACACTGACAATAATAACAATACGACAGCACCCAACAATAACAACAACATGGCTGCCTCAGTTGGCTGAATTGCAAAATGTCTGGAGAAAATTATGAGCCATCGCACGTTATCTGTGCAACAATGTGCATATGCAGCACAAGTGGCATGTCGCTAATACCAAGTGGCAAGTGCGACATGAGCGGGCGTCCGTCCGACGATTGGACGGTTGGACAGTCCGGCGAGCGTTCACAATTCGCCTTCAACTTGAAATGCCGGCAAAATGACGAAAGCCAAAATGGCAGCGTGGCGAAGCTGTGAGGTTAAGGCGAGAAGAGGAGGAGGTGGGGAAGAGCAGATGCTAACGAATTAATGTGCATTTATGCTGACTGCTGCTGGCTGCTGCAGCTAGCCAAATTGTAATTGCTGTCGATGCAATTGCTGTTGTTGTTGTTGTTGTTGTCGCTGTTGATGCTGATAAGTTGAGTAAAGTTGCGACAGCAGAGACAATCGCCGACGCCAACGAGAGCGAATGAGCAAGATTTTTGATTATCACACCCAGTTCTTACGTTCCTCCGTTCCCCATTACCATTACCCCTCCTTGAACCCACCTAACTGAATGAATGAATGAATGAATGAATGCGGCGAGGCAGTGAAATTTCGTTAATTTGCGTTGAGCGTTTGTCGTTTTGACAAATGAGTGGGTGGCTCTTCTATGTTGTTGTTGTTTGAGTTGTTGGCACTGTTGTTCGGCCGGCTGTTGCTTTGGCAGCGCCGTCATTGTTGCTGTTGTGGTGTTGGCTACTGTTGTCTGGCTTTATGCATCAAATTTTGCTGCTGCATTGCCACTTGGACACAAAACAGACACTCTGCACGCACTTTTGTTGTCCGTAGCCGACATTCATTAGCGTTGGCCATCGCTCCGACTGCTGCGGTTCGAATGCAGTCCGCCTGGTTTTGTCGCTGTTGTTGTTGCTAGTACATGCGGTAAATTTTAAAGCTGTGCATAATTCAGCATTTGTTGTCGCCTTAAAGTGCCGGGCAACTTTGACGATTTGAATGCGTAGCGCTGCATGCCACACACACACACACACACACACACTTATGTTGCAAATCAACCGAACTGCATACTTACTATATGCGCCATTGACATCGTCCGCCGAGATGTGTATGGCATTAAGTGCGCTCAGCCGGGCCGCAGTTGCCACATGTTGCCGCTGCCAAGGCGCCGCACAGCATTGCAACTGCGGCCGGACTTGTGTCAATAATCGACCACACATTTGCGATTTTGCACTGGTGCGGACGGCCACAGGCGGCCATTGTTGTTGCCGGTGTTGTGCTGCAACAATGCAGGCCACATGCGAGTTGTTGCATAAGGGGACACCGGCTAATTGCGTACCGAGTGGACGGCGACGTGTGAGCACTGGCTGAGTTCGTTGATCGCTACCGCAAATGCAATTGCCTACGATTGGCGTAAAGCGTAGAGCAGCTTGTGGCATGCCACATGTACTTGCATCGACTGCCGTGCGTAAGACGGTGCACAGTCCACCGCCGCCACCATTTGTGAGGAATGTTGCAAGTTGTCGGTGGCTTGTTGTGTGTGCTGTAATTAGAATTAAATAACAATTTTGCATTTGTTTTAGTCAATTGATTCCTTAGTACTTATTGTTAGAAATTGTTTTATTCAGGTGCCATACACTTTTTATATGTAGCATTCTGCTTAAAAAAAAAATAATAAAATTCTGAAAAAAAGATTATAGAGCGCCTCCTCAGATTTCTTTTTGATTAGTGATTAGTTCCTAAAATGTTCTTTACCTACTTTTATCTTTTATTTATCGAGTTATAAAACACTTTGATATATCTCTACGTGCTCGAGCATTGTGTTGTTTCCTTAAGGCTCCAAAAACAGTTTTTATTGGTGTAATTTTTTTCCCCCTTATTCCTTCCTTACTCTTCGCTTTCTTTCTACAGTTCAGGTTGCTTGGATAATCAAAAAACTATTCTGGGTTTAAGTGTTTAAAATGTTTGGCTAACGTTTCACACCGACTAGCATCCACCGCTTCAACAATTTAACCCTCCATTACTATCGTCAGGGTGGAATCCACCCTGTGAGTTCAATTTCTTAGTAAAATATAGATTTTTTAACCAAAACCAAAATAAAGTTATAATGTAATCCACATTTGCATATTTCTGAAGGTTTTGGAGTACATTGCAGTTGCATAAATAGAGCTGATGATTTTATACAATTGTTTTAAAAAGTAACTGGGTTCATAACACCCACGATAGTAGTGGCGTTATAAAATTGCTGGATGCTTAACACTCATTATTAGTAATGAAGTTTTATTTTGTATAAATTACATTTACATATTTACATTCACTTTTCGGCGATAATTTTTTTTAATAAGGTATAGACCATTTGCTTAGTAGAAAATCCTTAAAAATTATGCTCTAGGATAAGTAAAAAATTTGTATAACATTAAATTTGTTATTTCTTAAACTGATAAAGTTTGAAGGACGAAATTCAAGAATGTAGTAGTGTACATATTAGTCCTTAAGATATATTTTTTTCAAATTTTTTTTCCAATAGCTTTTGGAAATTTCCAAGGATATTTAAGGATAAAGTTTCAAAAGGATATTTTTAATACCTATTTGTCCTTTTGCACCAAAACATTAAATTTTCGAAGATTCTAAGGATTTTGCTGTTTCATTTGACACCCATATTGTTATTCTACAATGCGCTCAATTTTTGAAATAATTCCTTGAAATGAACATGACCTTGAAATTTCAAAGTCCTTTAAAAAAAAATCCTGACGTCAGAGAGAAAAACTAAGAACGCAGTTATAATACATTTGGCCCCTAGTGTCGCAAGTATATCGATTTTTTCGTGTTTGGAAATTTTTTGATTTTTGTCGCACGGTGTAACCTTTAAAAGTAGCAGATATATTGTTGATTTTTGTTTCAGTTTTTACGCAAAATTGTATCTCGATCCGAAAAAAATTATTATATGATATAATTATTTATTACTTATTTTTTAGCTTTCTAAATCACTAAGCCCAAGAAACATAGCTTAAATATTGTGCAAGATGTGGCTATTTTCCTAATACAACTTTTTATTTCATCTTTTTCCCCTTGAAATGAGATGCACATAAACAAATGTTTATATTAAATAAATGAATTAACAAAATTAAACAATTTATTTTTGTTTTTACATGTTATGATGTTCTGATTATGAAAAAATTTGGATTTTGTTTCGTTTACCTCCATGGATAAGTAAAACGGATAATAAAAAGTTGTGGGTGGATTACACCCACGATAGTAATGGCGTTAGTGAAATAGACGATAGTAATGGAGGGTTAAACAACTCAGCCGCTTACAAGAGCCACAACAATGACAGTTAAACAATGGAACCAAAAAAAAAGCAAAACCAGTAAAGCAAACTGCATAGAAAAAATGCAAGAAACCTCAAAAGCAAGCAAATTTAACAAAATCCTCGCGCAACACGACCACATGTGGAGCATTTTTTCAAAAAGAAAAAACTTTAGAAAGAAAAAAAAACATTAGAAAGCAGATGAACAAATTAGAAAAAAAAATCAAATAAATGCATTGTGCAATTGTTGTTGGTTTCTGTGTAAGACAGACACAGAGAGGCAGCCAGCAATATTTTGCAGCCCAATAACCTGCAACGTGCAGCCAACTGGGCAAAACAAATCACAATGCCGTCGATAACAAACGACTGCAACTGCAGCTGAACGTCGACCAAACAATTTACAAGAACAACAATAACAACAAAAACAATAAAACAAATATTGTAAGAACTGCAGCCGCCGCTTCGTCACTTGTTTACACGGCGCCATATGTCGTTCGTGGCTTGTCAGGCGCGCGGAGTGGCCGGGGGGAGGCGCAGCGTGTCAGTTCCATTTGTGCGGGCGCCATAGTCGGCCGCTTTTGTTGCTTTTTTAGTGTACACAGCATCGTTGTAGGTCGTTGTTGTTAAGTTTTTTTTTCGCTTACATTTGTTTTTATTATTTTTCAAATTTTTTCTATTTTCTATTTTCAATCTCATTTCATTTGTTTTGTAGTTTTTTGCTTAGGTTAGGTCTTTTTTTTTTATTCGTTGGATGCTGCAAATTGGTCAAAGTTCGCTCACACAATTCAGGCACAGCATTTATTTTGGCTTTGAAGAAGCGAGAAACGAAATCGAAATGAAACAGCGAATAACAGTAGTAGTGGCAGCAACAACAACAACCATAAAATAAAAAACAAAGCTGAAAAACCAAATGCACACGAACAGAGGACACAACACACGACACACAGACAGACACTCACACAGCCACACAGACGCACACAAACATATATATTGGCTAACAATCGTCTTCGCCTAACTATTCGGTTTGTGCATTTTCCATCATTCCAGCAATTGTTCAATTGTTAACGCCATTTTGTTGGTGTTGTTGTTTTTATTGACTTCATCAATTGTTCATTTGTGCAATTGTTGGATGCGTTGTGCTTCGTTTGAGAAAACAAATCATTTGCTGTTTTTGTTCTGCCTCTGTGACGTGTGTCCTTCACACAAACACACACACACACGCATTCGCATCCTTTGTGCGGTGTGCATGGCTCAACTTTTGTGTTTGTGCTGTTAGCTTTTTGCAGTGTTCTCTACGAACATAGAAAGCACGACACTTGACATTTTTGTTATTGTCTTTTTGCGTTATTCATCAAATCGACACAAAATTGATTTGTTCATTGAAAATTGTTGGGAATAGTGTAAAATTTAAATTTTAAGAGAATGATTTAAAGTTTGAAAAATTTTATTATTAAGAACATTGTTGTTGTTGCGTCGATTCTTTGTATCGTTGTTGTTGTATCGAATCTACTTACATGTGGCATAAACTGATCAAGCGAAATATTGTCAACGTTTTCTTTGGCGCCATTAGGAAAATGCAATTTCAATAAATGGCGTGGAAAACGGATATCGACTGCCATGGCAACAGCTCAGCTTCGGTTCGGTGTGAGCGAAAATTCGAATCACATATTTGCAACGCGCGCCATGCAAATCAAGTGGAATCTACGCGAAGACTGCGGCAATTGTGTGCACAATAAAGCGTTGCATTACAGGGTCGTAGCAGGGGAGGGGAGAGACACTGCGAAGCACTGGGAAGCCTGAGTGTCGATTTGGTTTAGTGAAACATTGCGGTCAGATATACGAACACCTAACCTCAATTTTAACCACATGTACCTGTGCCTCGTTCTTTGGGGCCATTCAGACCGTTTGATATTTGTCTACAAATATGGATGGACTCATAATGAGCCCATGGGGTCTAGGAGAGGCATCTCTTACGAAGTTAAAAATTTAATTTTCCATTTTCCTGTTCCCAGGACTCGTCCTTCAGATAGAGATGCACTCGGCCTCGGCAGCGGCCGCTTGAGGTCCGCCCCTGGCGACAACCAGCTCAGCCCAGCCCAGCCCGTTGACATGGAACACATGGCTCGCCAAACAATTGTCGCTGCGACAAAGCCACGTAAAGTGGATTGCACTGGAGCTGTGAGTGCAGCTTTGTGCAGCTTTGCGCCGCTCGCAACCAGACCACATGTTGGCGGCGTTGGTGGGTGAAGTGGCGAACGTGTAGCTAATGTCGCGCCTCAGCTGGCATTAAGCGGAAAAGCGCGAAACATGCGACAAGATAGAAAGCGTCAATTGTTGTTCTACTTTATGCGTGAGAGCTGTAGACTGGGTTATGCCGCGAGTGGGTTTTGAAGCGGCAATGCAAATCGGCCAGAAAAAAGTTTGCGTTTTATTCGATTTATGCCACTGCAATTCGCAGAGTTGAATATTTATTGGTGTGAATGTGAACGCACAAAACGCGCACACTGTTGCTTCGCATCTTTCGGCGACAATGTTGCTGCCATCTTTCCGCTTTGGCGCGGCCAATTGTCGTGTCCTTCAATGTTGCCGTTTGTTGTTATTGTTGCTGTTTAAATTCTTACGAGCGCATTTTCGGCATTCTTGAATTTTCGGCAGCGATCCGCGCGCACAAATTCACCAACGAATTGTTCGCTGCTCTTCGATTTTATGTGCAGTAATTTTTATTTGAAAATTGTTTATGCCCCTTTGTCCTTTGCGTCGGATGCTGTTGCGGCCCTGCCGTGCGCGCTGTTGCCATAGTGCTGCCATAAAATTCCGCTCCGACCTCGCTTTCCATTTCCCGCAGCTGCTTTTATGTCCCGTGGGATGGCCGCCACGACGACTTTCAATTGAATTCGCATTCTTGGTTCAATGGCGATGGCACTGGCGTTCTGACGCTGTCAGCGTTGTCCTTCGTCTGTCAGCGTTCGAATGCTCCTACAAGTTGTCAACATTTGCCTTGCAGCCGCTTCTGTTGTTGGTTTTGTTGTGGTTTCAGCTGCCATCGCCATTGGCGTTGTCATTGAATTTTCGTGGCGCTTCAGCTTTTCATGCAATCAGCCGAAGAGTTCGCTGGCAGCGTTGGGAGAGATGAGGCAGGTGAGGGAGCAAACGCGGCGCTCGAACAAAAATGCCACAGTGACAGCTGAAATGCACTAAAGGCGGCAACTGCAACACGGCGACAGCAACAGTGGATCAACATACAGAGCGATCAGCATTCACCTTCTCCCGCAGATGACAGACAGACAGACAGATGAGCAAGGGGCGGGCAGAGCGGGGCGGGCCGAAATTTTTGCATGCACAGCTGCACTGCTTCTGCATGGTTTTCTGTCCGCATGTGTGTTTGTATGTGTGGTTCTTACGGTTCTATTGCTTTCGGTTTGCTTTTTTGGAATTGCATTCATTTGCCGCATTTCCCTTTTGTCGTCATTTTTGTGTCGTTTCTTGTTGCCATTTTTCGCGCTCTGGGGAATGTTGCCTCGTCGGTTCATTGCTGCCCCACCGCAGGCAGCATTGGCAGCAGCCAGTGGTGTAGCAACAGATTACATGGCTGCCGTTTGCTTTTTGTTGATTGCACTCATTGTTGTTGTTAGTGTTGTGGTGGTTGCATTGCCGCTTTTATTGTGTTTTGTAATTTTTTTGTGGCTGCCACGGCTGATGTGACACTACAACATTGAGCGCGCCTCGAACTAAAAACGACAACATTGTTGTTATTTCGGTTGTTCTTGTTGTTGAGGTTTTTTTCTGCCTTATTGTTGTCATTGTTGCTGTAGCCACTTTGCAACGCTTCAATGAATTTTTCTGCTAGAAATTTTACAGAAAATATACCAAACCCAAAAGAGAAAATTCGCACTTGCCGTAGCGAAGAGCAGCAAAGTGAATTCGGATGAGAAGTGTGCAAGGAATTTCATAAAAGCAGCAGCCGTGCATTTCACATTGCTGGCGATATTGTGGTTGTAAATTGTTGCCGGATGTTGCCATATTGTTTCGATATTTATCGCTTGTGGCTAATCGTCTAAGCAATGCGTAAGCGGATTAAAGGGCGACAGGAGAAATTCGAAAGGCAGCTGACAGTTTGCACTTTAACGAGTTTATGTTTTCTTACTTCGGTTGTCAAAAGTTGGATAATAATTCTGAGGTATTAGGACGGCTTGATATTTTGTTCATTCTTTCTATTCTATTCTATTCTATTCTATTCTATTCTATTCTATTCTATTCTATTCTATTCTATTCTATTCTATTCTATTCTATTCTATTCTATTCTATTCTATTCTATTCTATTCTATTCTATTCTATTCTATTCTATTCTATTCTATTCTATTCTATTCTATTCTATTCTATTCTATTCTATTCTATTCTATTCTATTCTATTCTATTCTATTCTATTCTATTCTATTCTATTCTATTCTATTCTATTCTATTCTATTCTATTCTATTCTATTCTATTCTATTCTATTCTATTCTATTCTATTCTATTCTATTCTATTCTATTCTATTCTATTCTATTCTATTCTATTCTATTCTATTCTATTCTATTCTATTCTATTCTATTCTATTCTATTCTATTCTATTCTATTCTATTCTATTCTATTCTATTCTATTCTATTCTATTCTATTCTATTCTATTCTATTCTATTCTATTCTATTCTATTCTATTCTATTCTATTCTATTCTATTCTATTCTATTCTATTCTATTCTATTCTATTCTATTCTATTCTATTCTATTCTATTCTATTCTATTCTATTTGATTTTTATAAAAATATTCCATTCACTCTATTTATTGTGTTCTCCTTTCTTCATCTTCTAGGAGTTGCCATTCTTTTATATGCTTTTATTTTGGCTGATATTTCTTTTATCTTATTCAAGCGTTAAATGTTATCCAGTCTCTGTCTTTCTTATTCTTCTTCTTTCTAATGTATTTTAACTTTTAATTTTTGTAATTACCTTTTTATCCACACTCTTTTAACTTATTTCACTTTTTCTGTTTCCTCTTGACATTCCTTTCTTCCACCCTCCTGTCAGTGCAATCATTTCTTTTCGTTTCCCTCCAATCCAATTCACATTGCCCTCTGCCTTCATTTTGTCGGTATTTCTGTCAGCTTTATCTCGCTTTAAGCTCTTGTTTTTGCTTGTGGCGAATTACACATTCCGCCTCCGTCTCTTCTGCCACTCTTCACACCGCTTGCCACCTACGTCTGCCAATCGCAATTGCATTCGCAGTTGTAAATCGTTTAAAAAAGATGGGAGGCATTGATTGTGCGCTGCTTCTGCAATAAAAAAAACACCTTCACACACACACACCCACACACACACACACAGCATTCGTGCAGCATATTTATTTGGTTATGTTGTCGTTGTTGCTGCCGTTGAGTTTTATTGCATTGCGCGGTGTTGACGTTGCGTTGGCGTTAGCCTTCTGGCACTCCGGTTGCTGCTCTGTGTTATTGTTGTTTTTGTAAGCGTTTTTCCTTGCCGACGCTGGCAGAGCTATTGGCAGCCTCAAAACGGAATTCACGACAACACACACACACACAACAGAAATCACATTTGCCACTGCTCTGCTCCTCTTCGCCCCGCTGCCATATGCGTTGATAACGCGCTGCGTTGCCACACATTTACCGCATCAGAAGTGCGCACGTTGCTGTGCCACAAAATTGTTGTTGCAGGCCGCAGACGATACGATGCCGCGAGTGAGGGTATGCGAAAACGAAAACTGTTATTTCTGCGGCATTTCCGCTGCCGACGACGCGTCGATGTGTCGGTGTGCCGATGCGTTGGTGCGTCGCTGCATTGCGGAAATGCGCTTAAAATTATTTGATTTCCTTTTATTGCCATCAGCGGCAGTGCTGCTGGCAAGTTCGCTGTCGTACACACTGGGCGCCTGCGAAGGAAAGCACTGCGCAGCGCACTTAACGGCCACCTTTGTGCCGAAAGCTGAGTGTGCAAGGCGGAGTGGGGTGGAGCGGAGTGAAGTCAAGTGAAGGCGGCATCAATTTGCTATGTTTATGAGCGCAATTGGGTGCGCTAATTAATTTCGCAAAAATGCCCAAGTCAAGTGGAGGTGAAAAGGCGCCGGAGAGCAGCATACGCGACGACTGAAAGTTAGAGAGCATCACGTGTTTGAGGTTAGGTAATTTGCGGCAGCATTAGCTGACATGTGCAGGATGCCATAAAAAAGCGACACGTTGCTGTTGCAACCGACAGTGCAGCAGCAGAGAAAATATAAATAAATATTTGAAAAAAATTAGTGCACATTTGCGAGATTATAATCAGCAAATGTGCTGTTCATTTGACCTTTTCGAACCAGCAAATTGTTATTTTCCATTTTCATGCAGCCGCTTTTCACTCTAATTGTCGCCGGTTGATTTAGGATTTTTGTTCATTATTTGTTGCAAATTTGGCAAATGTTAAAATAAAAAGTGAAGAAAAATGACAGTGGCGCCAAATGTTGACACATTGCAGTGCCAACAACTCGTTGACTGTAGACGGGGGCCGCCAAGTGTGCAATGCCTCATTTTTCATAATCAACCGAAAACGAGAGCGAAAAGCAAACAAAATAAATAAAAGTACTAAAAGGTAATATTGAAGAGACAAAGGAAGGGTGTGGGTTTGGAGGAATTTTACACTTGGCAAAAAATATTTGCATACTTAGAGGTAGGCAGGTAGGTAAGTAGTTAGGAAGGAGTGTAGCAAAGAGTAAATATGTAGGTAAGAGGTGGGTAGCAAAGAGCGAAAATTCCCAGTCCAGAGTGGTCAATGTGGTTCATAATGCTGTCCCAGGAATTTAATCCATGAAACCATTCGGCACGTAACTAGATGTGAACTAGAGCCGTGCTAGATGTATTCTCAAGTCAGCTAGTTTACTGCATAATTTTCTTCCAGTGTAGTTAATTTGTTGGCAAAATGTCAGCAATATGCCGCAAATTCGTCATAAACCAAACAAATAGAAAAAACCCTTGTGCTCATTAAGCTTGTAGAAAAGAAAATTTACAAAAGGGCATAAAATAGAATTAAAAAAAATTAAAACAAGATCAGAAAAGATTACACAAAAAAATTTCACTAAAAGTAATTACATTTTAATAATAAAAGCAAACATGCAGAAGGACGTACGAGTGTTTTAATGGCCATTGCAATTGTTTATGCTCCGAGTGGAAGTCGATGCGTTGCACGTTGCTGCCCGGTGAGCGCAGCGTTGCATGTTGCTTGCGAATGAATGAATAAAATATAAAATGCTCTAATACGCACAATTGCTGCATAGCAGGGTCCAGTATAGGCCAACACACACACACGCACTCACTGACTCACTCACAAAGGAAGCGACTTGCAATCGGTGCAGCCGGCGTGATTGTGGCACAAATGTTGCGGCTGCTGTTTGCGGTTCGGCGACACAGCACAGCACACCACAAAGTTGGCCGTCAGCAAAAAGATATTAAATATTTACGAGTTTAACTAGTTGTTTAGTACTTTGTATGCTGCAAATGTACGCTACAACAACAATAATAGGGTGTTTAGGTCGAGAAAAAAAGTGCGAATAAAAAGCTAGGTTAGGTTGAATTGAGTAGAATGTATTGCTAGGTCTGTAAGATGCATTTTGATGTCAGCTAAGAGGTGAATGAGCTACGATGTTTAGTGCTTTGTGCTTTTACAGGTTGTTCAGGTTGATAAGAAATAGCTTGTTAGGTTAGGTTAGGTTGAATTAAGTAGAATGTACAGTGAGATCTATAAGGCCCATTGTGATGCCAACTAAGAGGTGATTAAGCTACGTTGTTTAGGGCTTTGTATGCTGCAAATGTAGGCTACAACAACTACAGTGTGTTTAGGATGAGAAGAAAAGTGCGGATGATAGGTCAGGTTAGGTTAGGTTGAATTGAGTAGAATGTATTGCTAGGTCTGTAAGACGCATTTTGATGTCAGCTAAGAGGTGAATGAGCTACGTTGTTTAGCGCTTTCTGCTACAAAAGGGTGTTTAGGTTGAGAAAAAAAGTACGCATGATAGGTTAGGTTAGGTTGAATTGAGCAGAATGTACATTCAGTTCTGTAAAGCCCATTGTGATGCCAACTAAGAGCTGAGTAAGCTGTATATCGCTGTTTTATCCAGGACCTTGAGAGCGTTGAAGAAGTAGTCCTTCGAAGATTGCAAATCGTCTGATAAGTAATGAAGAACCTCGTTCTACACCTCCCGTTTTCATTCAAAGACATTAAAAGGGTATTCAAAATATGTTTATTATAATAAAATAATTAATGTCATACGGAATGCGCAACATTGACTACGACAAATGCACCAAATGTATAAAGCAGACCACATTATTTATTATTGCGAAGGATGCGTCCTAAGAGAGGAGAGTCAAATGTGTATTAATTGTTATTGTAAAGGATAAGACCTAAAGAATTCCTTTGTCCTACCAAACAGAGTGTACGGCAAACTCCCCAACATGTCCTTTGCTTCTGTTTGCTTATATCTATCACAAAATTAATCTACCTGGGTTGTCACCTCTTTAGCTAAATTAGGAGATATCTAAACTGAGTTCATATTGATCCCAATTAAACACCTAACAGGTCTACTATTGCATAATCATCTGAACATAACCCAACCTAATTTATTAACCAAATACAAAAATATGTATTTACACATAAAATGAGGTTAACTCCAATGAAATTTTCCTTTAAATAGATAAAATAATTTTTAAATTACTTTTAAGCGTTTGATGCGCAAAATTGTTGCACCCGAATCATTAAATATTTGCAACTAACCCTTAAAAAGGACATCCTGCATTTGTGATCCCATCCGAGTTCCCATTAATATTTAACACATTTAATTCACACTTTAATTTCCCCTCAGATCAACCCATGCCGCCAGGCGCGGATCCAGAAAAATATTTCGGGGGGGGGTTTTAAAATGTAATTCTTTAATATTTATAAAATGTATTTTAATTTGTATGTAGTTTTATAGTCGATCCACATATTTCGGGGGGGGCGGAGTTTCAACCACCAACCCCCGCCCCCCCTGGATCCGCCACTGCATGCCGCTCATACAACCCATGCCGCCTCAGACTAGCTGCGCGCTAATTAATTGTTCGACTGACGGCAATGAGAAAAAGTTTGTATTTTAATTTCGCTTCAAAAATTTTTCACATTATTTTTCATAATGCTTTTCATTAGCACAAAGTTATTAATGTCGCCTCCGCTTTTAGATGCGTGGCACTTTAAGCCGCGTTGACACACGACAAGCGAAAGTGACAGCGGAGCGCAGCGTCGGAAACAAAACAAACAAATAAACATAAAACTTTAAAATGTGCCCACAATTGATTTCCTCCGGGACAAATTTGCTTTGTCACTTGCGCAACGTCGACACGGTCGCCCATTAGTTGCCGCCAACGTCACCCGCCGGCGTTCATACAAACAGCCCATCATAGAATGCATTGTGTTGGGAAAAATTAAGCAAATGCTTCAAAACAAAAACAACAACAACAAAAAACATGAATTTAATGAGTTGACAACTGAGCTGAGGTGGGCAGCAGGCAAACTATGTCGCTTGTGTGCTGGGAAATGCGGCAGTGGGGGCGAAATGCTGCTGAACACATTGTCCACATTTCAAATATGCATATTCGGCTTTACACGTTAGGTGTTGCTGTTGTTGTTGTTGTTGGGTATTTTACCACTCCCACACAAACACATACAGATGCAATAAATTAATGAATTTGAAGACGCTTTCGGCCAGCGGCGATTGTTGATGAGCTGCACATTCTCGCCGCTGAAGTCCTTTGTGTGTGCTGCGCGGTCTTTGTTTGCTGTGAGCATCCCACTGGCTCGCTGTGTGGCGGGTTTAGTGGGAGCTGAAGGTAGCTGAGAGAGAGAGAGCAGCATAATTTCACGCAACACTGCAGCATAATTTGTTGGGCTATATAATGAAAATTTGGCAACAAAAGACAGGAAGGCCAGAAGCGGTTTTAAGCGACGACCGCTTTGCCAGTTGGGTAGTTGCAAAGTTGGCAATAAATCGGCTGCATAATTGAAGAGAATTTAATACGAATTTTGTGTTGTACGCGTGGCTGCAATGTTGGCAACTTTTTATTTGCAGAAAGCACTAAAAACCGCGTTTTCCAGCGTATTCATTAAGCTGCGTGCCTGTTTCTCCAGCTGGCCGCTCGTTCTTGCTGTCTTTTGTCCACTTGTTGCTCGCTGTCTTTATTATTGCTACTGTTGTTTGTTGTTGTTGCGCGCATATGTTACACATAATATTTATTTGATTTTCTGATTATAACTATAAATCCTACACTGTGCAGGCGCATACGAGTACGAGTCACTTTTACGACTAAATACTTATCACAAAGATCTGAAAGTAAATTGTGGAATCTTTCTAGTTGTAGAGTGGCTTAGAAGATGTAGTCATGCTACAACTTTCATACAACAAACAATTTGATGTTGATCTCAGGTAGAAACATCTTCAGGCTAACAGCATAGAATAGATTACGGGCCAATCATAAGGCTGGGAATTTCCCTCGAAACCCTTGAATCCAGTTCCCTACCTGGGTGCATACTTTCTCTGCTCTCTAATTGGCTTTCTAGCCGATCTCTCCGAATCTAGGCTGAGAAGTATCAGGTCCTACCTAAATGATGTAGCAAAACTCATTATTGATTATTGACCATCTATTTTCGAAAAGTCAGCTCAAATTTTATTGGAACTGCTGAATGGAATCGGTTTCAATATCTATTGCCTTTTTTGCATATATTTAGTATTGTTAGTAGTGTCCTTGGACACACTATATAGATATTGTACCTCAGCCATTATCTCCCCCTTTTGACTAGGAAATGCTTGAGCTTGCAACTTACTTACTTAACTGGCCATAACACCCCGTTACCGAGTTTTGGCCTGACGCAAAAACTTTCTACAGGCGCCTCTGTTTTGCGCGCCTTCTCCAGTTGGTCACACCAAGAGATGATGGGGCCTCCTCAACTTGGTCCTTCCAACGGACACACGGCCTCCCTCTTCGCCGTAGACCTCCAACTACCGCATCGAACACCTTTTTGCCGGAGTTTTACGGCCATGTCAGCCGTATGCACGAATAATTCGCTGCCTTAATTCGTTTTTGGCTCGTATACGATAGTCGTCTCCAATATAAACAGGGCGGAGGACCCTGCGAAGTACCTTTCTCTCCAACACCCCGAAGGCGACTATGTCGTTATGCGACAGTGTCCATGCTTCTGCAGAACAGAGTTCAGAGTGCAGGCTTGCAACTATTTGAAGAACCTGGCCAGCACCACCGCTGAATAAATCTGCGGTCTTTAATGGGCAGCCTTTGACATCAAGTTTCCCAGAGACACTGGATATCTTTTAGCCGGTCCGTCGCTTTTGTGAAGTGAAGTATGTTCGGCAGTTCGGGTTCGAGTAGTTCATCCATCCATCCTATCAAAGCACATGTGTCTAGAAAGTTCGAAAGCTGGCATTACCTGAAAAGTGAATGAATTAATGAAAATTAATTAAAACAACCCTCTCATTCATGTGTAATTAACCCATACCGCGCCACATTAACATTTTTATATGCAATTGTCGCTCCGTTAGTGTAGCATATTGGTGCGTCGTTAAAGACAGGAATGTCCTTTTTGTGTACCGTTTTCGCTTTTGTCAAAGTCGCTGAGCTTTAAGGTTTCAATTTCAATCAAAGTTGTTCATAGCCAAGGCCATTGTTGTGCTTTAAAATGTCTTCATATATGACACAATACATACATACACACAATGTAAATGTCTGTGTGTTTGGGTACATTGGTTTTTTAATTTGCCGCTTTCATATTGTCCAAGTGACTGCGAGAAGAAATTAAAAGGCTGTGCGAGATGACTGCGACGATTGTGGCGTGTCTGGGTGTCTGTCTGGACTTTATTTCTCAGCAATAAAATAATTCTTATGTCCCAACCAGACGAGATAAAAGTAAGCTGTCGCAATGCGTAGGCGAGAAAATACAGTAAATGCGAGTGGCTGATTGAAAGCAAAAGAATGCGTTGAGAGCTCTTCAGCTTGGATGACTGATGCTGCTGATTTTTATTTAACGCCAAAAAATATGAGATTACAATTTTCATGTTTTAATTCTAAACTCACAAGAATATTGTGATACTTAATGCTGAAAAGTATGATTAAAGTTTTTTTCAGCCTCTCGTTTCAAAAAATGAGTTAGAGACAAAGAACGTAAAAAAAAAAATGTGAGGCACAAAAAATGCCCATTTAATTAAATTTGTCTGGTTGAGAAATTCGTTGAACGCTGTTGCCGTGCGCTGCAGTGCAACTGTGCAAGCAGGCGTGGCATGGAGTGTGTGCCGTTGCGAACCGCCGACAGATAAAGGATAACACGGTAGAACGGCGAAGCGTTGAAGTTTTAATCTAGTCAACGTGCAACGCATAGCAGCGCAGCGCGACAAGAAAAAACAACAGACACCCAGTAAGGCGAAAAGAATAAACAGAAAACATAAAAAGAAAGGAATGTGCACACTATGAACTAGAAAGAGGGACAGCGGGTACAGCAATTTTAATGCATACAAAATGATGAGAGCACACAACATGCAAACGGCGAAACAGCGCCAACAGCAGCAGCAGCATATGAAAAGCGAAAAGTGCAGAGAAAAAGTTTAAGAAAAAGTCAGTAAAGAAGATTCCTACAGTTGGTCTTTTTAGGTTAACCAATTGACGTAGCGTTTACTAGAGAAAATGTCGTCGAGCATTGAGCGCAAACTGAGGCTTTAAACTTTCTACAATATAGTAATTTATTCTTTATGGGTCTTCAAATGTTAGTTCAGACTGGACTCTGTCGGTAGGAGAGAGAGTCTATGTGGGTACCTGGATAACCTGAGATTGAAAGCAATGCGATTGGTGATTAGACGTGGCCTTCAGCTAACTTCTAGGGCCCAGATCTTATAGTAGATTTAATTTGATTTTAGATACGCTTGGCACTTTCTGTGACTCTATGCTTCAATTATTGACTGACAGATGTACGGCGAATGGGTGTTGTCCAATCACTTGTTTTCAGGACCTCGAGTTCCTGGGCAGACATTTTTCTCTCTCTGCATAGACAAAGCAAAAGGATTATGGAGCAACAAGGTTCCTCATTTGTTTTGGAGCAACATGTAAGGACACAAAAGGCTCTCTCAACAGCGCCATGTGTTCATCCTGCTTAGTATTTTTCTAGGTCTGCTTTGCTCTTTCTTTACAACCGGTTTAAACACTGATGTACTGAAAGTTAAATAATAAAAACAGGACCTACAGGAATCTTAATATGAACCCTGATGACAGTAAAACAACCCTCTATGATTAATGAAACATGCAACAGATTTAGTTGTACTCTCAATGAATCATAAAGCACTACCAGTGTATTGAAAGAATAGAGAGATAGAAGAGAAAAGCCAGTAGACACACTCTTTGTTTCATAGTTATCCCTTTGAAGTGCAACACACTTCAAATTTTGATAACCCAAAAGTTCACTTAACTTTGAAATAATGTTGCATGTATGTCGCAATGGCTGACTGTAGGGTACAATGGTGTTGAAAGAGCTCGAGCTGGACATTGTGGAAAAGGTGCTTTGGCATTACGCCGCACATTTTTTAATGCGCTCAAACATTTTGCGATCATGACGCAGCGCACATTACACGTAGCACATTCACTGTTGCGCGCTCTCTCTCTCTCCCTCGCGTTCTCTCTTTCGCCTTTTAGCAGCACATTTTCGGGCCTTTCATTTAAACGCCAGCAGCGCCAGTAAGCCGAAATGGTTGTCGCTTGAGTTGTCCTCAGATGATGGCTAGCGTTGTTGTTGTCGTCGTCGTAACAGCAACGCAGAGGTGCTGGCGTTATTTGCGTATTGTTGTTGATATCAGTGATGCAGAGCAAATGACAAAAAGTGTGATGTCAGTCCAGGAGGACTTGCAGGTGCAATGGGTGACCGGCGAGAGGAAAATCATTGCTGGAATAACAATATACACCAACGGGCAGCACGAGAGGCGACGGCCGGAAGTGTAGGCAAGCAGAAATTTAAGCGGCCCGAGTGCGTGCGCTGCAAGCAAACCGCGAGGCGGAGGTTTAAGCTGCTTTGTAGCGCCAGAAGAGGAGCTGCTTCGTTCCTTTGGCTACAATTAAAGGCGTCCGTGTGGACACGATGAACTTCGGGTCAGCGCATGTTGACCAAGCAGGAATGGCACAGAAAAGCTGAGCGTTTTTGCTTGGTCAGCAAACGTTCGAATTCCTTAATTAAATTTTTGCATTTTCATTTGGTCCCTATATGTAAATTATCTGCTTTTTGCTTGCACTGCCATTTGTATTGTAATTGAAAACTAAGAAAAATATAGAAATTAAATTGTAATAAAATATAAAAAAATTAAATTCAACTCAAATCTTTAAAAGTGTAATTGAATGCATTGAATTTGTATTGTAATTGAAAACTAAGAAAAATATAGAAATTAAATTGTAATAAAATATAAAAAAATTAAATTCAACTCAAATCTTTAAAAGTGTAATTGAATGCATTGAATTGCATAAAAAAATATGTACAAGGAATTTTAGTGAAAGGGCCCACATAAGTGAAAGCGATTTTGACTCCGTTTTGACAAACACCAAATGTCGCTCATACGCTCAGTTGAGCCAATCAATTTGTGGCACTTTTAATGTTTACTGCAAAGCAAGAAACAAAATTAAGTCATAAAAGCAATAACAGAAGAAAGTATAACAACAAAAACAACAACAATAGCGCATAACAACAACGACAACTATGGCAATAGTGCGCACAAATAACACTTTATTACATGTTCTTATTTATGGCCACTGACATGCGAACACACAAGCGCACAACTACATTCACAGACACACACATACATATATGTACATCTACACAAATAAAAACAACTGTACGAGCACTTGAGTGTGTTTGTGTGAGTTTGACTGATGTTCACAGGCGAAAAAATAAAGTAAATAAATTAGAGTGTATTCCCCTCAGCTTTTGTTTGTTCAGCTGTGCGTTTGTCCAGTCTGACTGTCTGGCTGCCTCTCTGTCCAGTTGTCTGCTTGTGCGTCTGTCAGCTTTTGTGTTTGCAACCTGCCGCAAATCCTGCAGCCATCGTCGCAGTCGACATCATCAGCGCAGTGTTGCAACTGTGTAGTTGGTTGAGTGTGTTTGTGTTTGTAATTGTACTTATTGTTGTTGCTTTGTACGAGTTTATTTTCTATTTCATTTATAAATACGCCGCCGTTCACGTCCACTGGCCCCAAACAAATTCCAACATACAAGCCCCATACAAAAATTTACCGACACATACACACACAAACACACACACACACGCTCATACTTCTACATACGGTGACAGTGACAGTCGGTGAAGCGGTTTTTCAGCCCAATGTTTGTGTTTTTCTTTCATTTATTTGCTGCATTGTCGTTGTTAGTGCTTGTATGTGTGCATCATTGTTGTTTTGAATTTGAGCCATTGTCATTGTTGTCATTGTTGTTGTTGTTGTGCGACTAAATTGCGCTGGGATTGTGCGCGCGTCGTGCTGTGGGGATTTAATGGTGTGTTGTCTTGCGATGACGCCGCTTTTCCGCGTTCTGCCAGCTTTCCGCGTCCGTCTCTGTCGCTGCCAGCGACTCGGTGTCTGTGTTTTACTTTTTCTGGCTGCTATTATCTTGTCGCTGCCATGCTTGTGTGTGTGTGTGTGTGTGTGTGTGAGGGGCTGTTGATTTTTTGTAATTTTGTCAGCGCGCCGACTTTCCTGTGAGACCGCGCCAGGCGGCGTTTTCTTATTAATGAATGTCCCTTCCGCCGAGCCATGTTGCAGCGGCAGCAATTGAACAGCGCCGCACGAACTGGGAGCCAACACAGTGGCGCCAACTGCTCTGATGCTCTGCTGTTGTTTTGTAAAGTAAACAAAAATGCAATGCCTTGTCCCACTGTGCCGCAGGCTGCTGTCATTTGGGCCTCAATCTTCATACGTGCGACGCGACATATGTGTTGGCGTGTGTGTGTGTGTGTGTGCTCGTCGTCATGCTCTCTTAATTCTGTATTGTTTGCATTTCCACTTGCACTGACTGCCGCAGCGACTGTGGCCCTCGTCGTTATTGTTGTAGTGGCATTCGCTTCTTTTCCCATTTGCGGCAAAGCTTTGGCCTTTGCGCCGAACTGCGCCTCCAGCACAAATGTGCTAGTTGGGTTTCTCATTTCCATATAAGTTTGAATGTGTGTGTGCGTTGGTTGGTGTTTTTGTGCCTCGCGGCGTCTGGTTTAGTTACAACATTTCCAGGGCGCTTAATCTGATTCGGTGGCAAACTTCATGCGGCATTAAATTAATTGTGGGAATTTTAGCGCAACATGGGGGACTTTTTCTCGTACCTGTGTTCCTGCTGTTCTGCTGCATTACGGTCGCTTTACGCCATTGTTGCTTAATGTTTTGCCGTGAACGCTTGGGCCTCAATTTTCTTGCCGCTCAAATGCGCGCACGCTCGATTGAGCTGTTGTGACTTCTTTTAGCTGCTTTTGAACGCATTTTTTGCCAACGCTGCAGCTAAGATTCAACAAGCGAGAAGGCTTTATGGAGTATTTAAAATTCCAAAATCAATGCGAATTTAAGCGTTTAAATTGATTCAGCTCCTATTCTTCAGTTGCTGCTTTGTTTGGAAATGATAAAGTCGCCTTGAATCGTAATTTGTATACTTTCCTCGCGCCTTTAAAATTCGGCGGCACAAGAATTGAGATGTTGTTGTTTCTGCTTCGACGTGAAGCACAACAGCTGTCGCACTTGTCAAAATGATTTACGCTCTTTTTATGAAAAGTAGCAAAAACCCGATATTTAGAAAGCAGAGGCAGCAAGCACCTTGCCACATGCACTCGACTGCGTCTGTGGCATATGTCGTGCGAGTGTGTGCGTCTGTTTTCGTGCCGCTGCCAACGCAATTTCGCAAACTTCAGCAGCCCACTACCACGCCCCGACAGTTGGCAACCAGCAGCTGGCAGCTGGCAGCCGGCAGCCAAAAGGGCGCACAACCCCGACACTAACACACACACATGCACACAATCGCCGGCACTGCCGACACTGCTACACAAATGAAAATAAATGTCAGTGTTTTGATAATTAATTGGCAACACTGGCGAACTCAACACACCGATTATATGCGACGCGTCGCTTCGCTTTGTTGTGCGCGCGCGCCACATAAGTTCACCATCGGGCGCTGCGTTGCGTTCCGTTTCGTTTCGCTACTGCGGAAATAATTAAACAAAAGCGTGGGAAATGCGAGTTAATTTATTTGTCGGGGTTGAAATGTTGAAAGTCGCTTTTTCTTCCTTTCTAAGGATAACAGCGATTGCGGCGCGGAAAGGCCATGTAAATGGCGCCCTCGACATGTGTGAGTGTGCCCTCTGTGTCTGTGTGTGTTTGGGTTTAAGGAAATTTATTATTTGGCGCATTGGCGCAAATGTGGAGCGCGCGCACTGGCGCTGCACTGCGCTGAACTGCAACTGAGCGGCACGTCAACACTGCGGTGCGGGCTGAGGGCGGACGCGCACCGTAATGCCTGCAACAAATCTGCCGGATTTGTGGCTGATGATATTTGCGCTGGTCGAGTCGTCGAGTTGAATTGAGCCACGGCACAAATTAATTGCATTTTGATTGGCGAGTGATAAATGCGGCTGCGTTTGTGTTGCACACGCACACAAAAAAACTACCACAAAAACCACTATAAAACGACAACAGCAAAAACAAAAACAAAAACATGAAAAAAATGAATGCATCAACCAGCATTGACAAGTCCGCGGTGTACAGTTTGCGGTCAGCGGTGGCGTATGCGCAACATTTACGTAAGAAGTTCGACGGCAAATATCGCTCATACGCCCTGTGGGCGAATGAGCTGCCATCTGTACGGACAATTTTATTGAGGCCGCTATTGTTTAATTGCGCTTTCCTCCGTCGCTGCCGACAATCACAATTGACTTGAATTTGCTTAAGTAGCGGCGAGTGCGCACACATGCGCTCCGTTGACCGGCCGAGTCATTTGGCCCTTCTGGCAGCCTTAAATGGGCCCCCGCGGGCCTATTAAAGGGTTGGCGCCGGACCGAGGCGGCCGCACAGACCAAGCAAACCAATAACCATTTCCCCCACCCGACTTCTTGATGAACTGTTCGGCTCAAATTGCTGCATTTAATGTTGTGTTTGTTGTTGTTATATTTTTACTGTTACGGCTGCTGTTGTTGCTGCTGGCGAATAGTTTGTTTAACTTGACACCAGGCGGCCGAAGTATGCACTCGCCGTCAAGCCCAGCAAAAACTTTTCTCATTTATATCGAAAAATAAAGTTTGCTTTTGCAAAGCCACAGCGGGGTGCGGGCCAACAAGTGATATGTAGCCATGACTGTTAACACACACACACGCGCACAAATAAAATGTGAAAGTATTTGTACTTTTGCATAGCGGCGAGCAGTAAAAACAAAAGTGGACAGTTGGGCCGAGGCACGAAATTGATTGCACGAGATCAGCAGGTAAAATTTGTCGCTTTTATTGCACAACAGCTGCCGTCACGTCGCCACGCCGCCCCACCTGCAGCCGCCCCCAACAGTTGACCTGGCGCTGGCAATGCAAGCCGTGTTGAGTGACGGTGGAGAGGACAGACGGAGGGTTGGCATGGGCGCGCGCTTTAATTGTTTTACTGCAGTGCCATGAATTAAATTGAAAAGTTTTTGGGTAGTTTGGCACATTGTGTGCTGCTGCTGCTGCGGCTGCTGGAGTGTGTGTTGTGTCATACTAATAAAATGTGCACAAGCTGTGCGGAGTAGGAAATTAAAAGTAAAATGCCAAATTTCAGAAAATAAATCCAATTGCTTTTACGGCCGAGCTGAAAGCAAATTTTGGTTTCAGTAGTGGCAACACAACCTGTGGCGGTGTTTGCACGGCAGTGGTTTTATTTGGCCGCACAAAGTGCATGCGGCTGGTTTAGAATTCAATGCATTTCTCTTGTAACAACTAAACACGGCGCTCGGAATGCACTTTTGCAAGTAGGTCGTTTAGTGTTGTGATCAGTGACTTGATGAACCAAATTAGTGAAGACATATTCATCGTATATGGTTAGTCATATGAGGTGATATTCGGGTCTAGTGAAAGAAGTTTTGGTTAAATGAATGATTTTAATGCAAAACTCAGGGAATTATAAGTTCATCAGTTTCATCAAAAATTTTAAATTGTGCTTCCAAAATTGATTTTTTGGTATTCGAATTTCAGATAAGGTATTAAATAAAGCATTAATAAAATAAGTGATAAAATAAGGTTAAAGATATAATTTAAGATTGGACGCAGTGTTCGACACTGTCGCTTAGTTGATCTAAATTTCCTAAAACAAGACTCATTGCATATGTTCCATGGAGCAGAGACAACGAGTAGCATGACGTCAGAATTTTTATGAATGGATCTGTAATGAAAGGCAGAATGGGATCAGGAATCTTTTCGGCAGAACTAAATTTGATTTGTCTTGCATTCATAAAAGATGCGAAGCAGATATGCTTGGACTGACTCATGTTATGGATCTTCTTATTGACTCTTATCTACCTAATTAGTCGATCCCTATAACTCTGGACAGACAGGCAATGATTATGTGCATTCAGTAGCCAACTTTGACATCTAAACTGGCACTGGAATGCGTTCATGAACTCAACAGATATGCCAGTAAAAATACTGTGACTCTTATCTCACATCAGTTTTAAGGTTAAATTAATTGCATTGCTGCATAGTCAATATTGCTTATAATTACTTCTATCTAAAATATATTAATCCTAGTAATCTGTAGGTGTAAAAACTAATTAATGAATAAATAAATAAATAAATAAAATCATGTTGGAAAAGCTAACACATGACATAGCTAAGACGGGTCTGGAAAAAAATCCTTTGAACCCGAAGCAGGTATTGAATAAGGTAATTCAACGTTCGATGATCTGATTGCAAATTGGATATTCAAGAAACAGCAAAAAGTGTAAATAGGAACTTCAAATTGTATAATTGGATTTAAAGTACAATTACGCATTGAAGCCTAGATGGTTCTAAATCTAATTCACAGAACTCTAAGATGGCTGACTGCAGTAATTACGAGCTATGGAAATTTCAGCAGATATTCAGAAGAGATCAAAATTGATGAGAAAGTTAGATGTAGAATATGCTTAGAGAACAATAAACCAGCTGCACACATAAAAAAGATTACTGCACATACTGGGATATCCATTCATAGAAAAGATTATCTATGGACAATTAGACACAAGAACCTACTGGAGATAATACGTGATTAAGGTAAAAGTATCGAGATAAAGAATTGTGACTGACTTTCGAAAAGTCAAAGACGAACAGATGAACAAAACAGCACTCATTACTTGGTCTGCTTAGGACAATTCCTCGGCAGGATAACAGGAGGTGGTTCAAGCCTGATAGTACGTGACATAGCCAATAGTATTGAGGTCAAAAATTGTGATTGCCTTTCGGATGGTCTGCTCAGCCCCCATATCGGAAGGTGGCTCAAGCCTCTAAACATAGCTTCATAGTTGAAAACTATAATTTATCAGCTAATAAAGAATTGTTTGATAGATTTCGATTGATTACACTCATCGTTTCTGTGTTCGATAATAAATCTGAAAATAAAGTTTTTCCCACGATTCATTAGCAATTCACTGATCTCTTCAGGTTAACGCTATTTCCTAATTTTTGACTACTCAAGTAAATGTCAGTTGTCTAATTTTTCGCGTCTGCATTTGTACAATACACATTCAGTTCGGCACATGACTCATGTTTCCGTCTGCCACAAACAGCGGCAACAGTTAGCGAAATCATTTCGAAAGTTTGCATAAATTATGCAAAAAGCTTTTAAAATTTTGACCGCATTTAATTTCATCAACATTACCAGCAGCTCCTCACACATACACACACACACACACACAAATACACGTAAATGCACTAACATGAGAGTAAAATCCAACAATGTTTTTGCGCGTCTTTCCCTGGGTTCCCCTTAAAAAGGTTGTCTGACATCAACAAAAATTATAAAATCAAACTAAATAATTAATAAAGTTTTCTTCACAACACATCCACACACACACATGCGAACTACAATAAAAATGCCCGTCAACTGGGTCCCGGTGAGCGCGCGCGTTCGCTGTCATTTGCGGCCACAAGCGCGCCATTGCGGCCACTCCCGCTGACAACAACAAAGCCCGCAGCCGTTGCCGCCAACGTCAATGCAGCGCAATTCAGCACAAAACGGCTGCACTCTGCGCGGTCTGGCAACGCTTGATGGATGCGTCTCACAGCGCAGCGCTGCGAAGAGGGTCGGCAGTGCGGCCAGCCAGCGGCCGTCGCCGACAAGTATTTAAAATAATTTATGATTTTTGCGCAACTTTCATGCGCCGTTCATGTGTGTGGAGCTCAGTGCGCTGCGTGCGTTCCGCGTTTCAGTGAATCATTTCCTCGTTTTTCTGTTATGGCTGCCAGGCTTTTGACTTTTTTGCGTTGCGACTTTCAACCTTTTTGTGTATTTTGTTTTGCGGCGTGACTGCGGACAAAGCCGCAATTAGTGTCGCGCTGCTCGGCCGGCCAGTCGAGTTGCAACATGTGTCTGTGTTTGTAGTCCTGTCGGGCTGTATTTGAATTTAAATATGTTTTTGTTTTTTGGGGGGTTTCTTTTAACTTAAATTTGTGAGTGTGTATGTGTGTGTGTTGGCTTAAATGTTTGCCATTGTTGACTGCGCTGCTTCGCTCTCTGGAGTCGAAGTCAATGTTGTGTTTGGACAACGCTTTGGTTTGAAATACGCATTTTCGTATACAATTTCACAATTTTATTACTTTATTTGTTTATTTCATTCCTGTGAAAACAACGAGTTGATAATTTTATGCATCAATTGCGCAAATAACATCTTCCACATAAATTCTGCTTTTCTCTTCTTCTTCTTTATGAGAATTTCATTTACAATTTTGTTGTTTCAGCTTAAATTCAATTTGGAATTCGTGCATTAATTTATGCAAAATGTTTCAAATTTCATGCAAAATTAGGCACTTAGTCGTCTACTGCTTTTTGCGTTTGTCACCAAAAAGTTGCACCCTGTCGCTTGTCAGTCCCCCTCCCGCCCGCTGCTTTCACTTGCCGCTTGCCATAATTCCCGCAGCACGCACAGTGACATTTTCGGCACCTCAACCGCAGCTGTAATTGGCCGTGAGCGCTGCAGGACGTCGATCTTCAACTGCAACGGCAAACAATGCTGTCGGCGAGGGGGAAAGGGAAGGAACAGAGTGTTGTGCAGAGGCTCTTGCGTGCGCGACAGCAAATGACCGCGTTGCTGCTGCTGCTGCTGCACAGTTGACCAATATGCGGCACGTGGGAGTTGCAAGTTGCTCGTGTTGCATGTGGCAATTAAATTTGCAACGACAGTTCACGCCCGCAAGCTCGTAAATGCAACGCTGCCACCAGTCGCCAACACAAGCAACCACATCAACTCAATAACCAGAGCAACAACAACAACAACAACATAATTGTGAGCAACAACAACAACAATGTTAAAGTGACGCATTGCGGCCAACGACTGTCAACTTGTGCGTTCTGTTGCTCGTCGCCTGCTAAAGTGGCTGTTGTTGTTGTTGCTGGCGGCGGCGTGAAATGTTTGTCGTCTGTTCATTGTGTTGGTGTGGGGTGTTGAGCTGTTGCAGTAGTTGTACATATTGTTTTTGTTTTCGGTTTTTGGCACTGGGGTGTCGTTAAGTAAAAACCACCACAAAGCCAAATAAAGTGAAATTCCGAAATGTGGAGCAGACATAATGCAATGGAAAAGCGAAGGCTTGCGAATAAAGGGCGGAGAAAACGTTAAGGGGCACTTGGAAAAAATTGTAGTAATAAATTGTGACCCATGGAATCAAAATATTAGTTTTATTTAGCCCTTAAGCAGTAAACAGTAAATTTAAAATTTTTGATAATACAGGCACAGCAACAAAATCTAACCTTTTTTTCTTAAATCAAACCATACTTTTCTTGACCAATCGAAATCGACTATGGTCCAAATTTTAGCTTGAGGATTGGTTATTGTGTCATAAAAAAATTGTCCTTTCAACATAAGTTAAGTTAATAATAGTTAATAAACAATAATAAGTTAAGTCCAATAAAAATTAAAAGCTGAAAAAACGTGGAAAACACCTCCTAGCAAAAACCACCAATATCTTACAAACCGCTCTTACAATCTAAAATCTGAGTACGCAGTTATGATCAGCGTTCAAAAATCCTTTAGAAAAGATTTAATAGAACTCGGAAAAATTTTGGCTGTTGCCCAGTGTAACCGGATTTTTAGAAAATTCATGACTAATCACTCTCTGCTAGATTCCCAGAGACTTTGAAGTAAAATGCAATGAGTTGCGTGATAAAATGGCAAAAAGATATTTAACTGATTAGCAGAGAGACAGATAACTGCCTGGAAACTTCAATTCTTCGTTCAGTACTTAAGGATCAAGAAGAAAGTTTTGTCCTTTTTGTAAAGTAAAACCAGTTTAAAGTAAAGTTTAAGTTAGATTATGTTAAGGCTGCTGTCTGAGCATGGGACTTGCCGAAAGACACACTTAGGCCTCAAAATGGGCCCGTTGTTATACCACAAGGATTTGTCGGCCTCGATAGCTCAGCGGGTAGCGCGCTGGCTTCTCATACCGAGCGCCCCGGGTTCGATTCCTGGCTTGGGCTGGAAAAAACACTCATCTACTTCTGTCGCTATCCACATGAAGGGAATGAGAATTACAAGAATCGCACAAGTGCGCTCTTGGCAGGCAATGGCAAAACCTCCAAGTGTGAAAGAAAAACTGCCAATCGCCGTTCGGATTCGGCGTTAAACTGTAGGTCCGCTCCCCTCCCTTTCCCCATCCGTTTGAAATGTGTGGTGTATCACATGTTGAAAAAACAGTGTTGCATACGCATTTCAAACGGGTGGAATCTGTGGTATCACAACGGGCCCATTAAGAGGCCTAAGTGTGTCTCATACAGAGGCAGCCACCTCAACCTAACCTAACCTATACCACAAGGAGAGGGTCTGTCTTATTCCAAGTCGAAGAGCCTAAATAAGCCAATTTGAATTGTGAATGAACCCTAGCAAGGCTCTGATGTTGACTGAACTGTGGTCAATGAAGTTATTGAAGAAGGGAGAGTCTAGGGATTCCATGCAGTCGAGAGACTCCTTCACAAATATAAAGTGACTCACAATGGGTCTACATTCTTATTGGACCCATATGTGGGTATTTTTTCAACACATCCTGACCCCATCTAATTCAAAAAGTTGTTGCTTGCTCGGGTCTAAAACTTTGTTTACTTGCAAACAATTATTTTCATCATAAAATTCGCTATAACCGAAAAAACGTCGACTCGCTTCACAGTCACCAGTGGCTCCAAATGCGTTCAAGGATTTCTACAGGAGTCTACTTTTTGCCCTTTCAGTTGCTGGTGGCTAATTTGGCTGGCTGCATGTCCAGACTAAAGCATTGAAGTGTCCACTGTTGCATCGTCATCCCTCCCCCCCTCGACAGCGACACATTCAGTTATGGCTTGTTGGCAGCGCAGCGAATTTTTGTGCGAAAAATGCTAAAGCGCAATTTTGCGCGTATTCAAATTTTTTAAGTGCATTACACAATCGTTTCACTTATTTTATATAGTTTTTATTTTTTTTGGAGAGACAGAACACAACGACAAATATTTTGGGAACGAAACTCTGTTTCCAGCAAATTTTCGTGTCCATTGTTTCAAGCTGCTTTAGTTTATTTTTGTTTTTATTTTATTAAATTTTTTTTTTTGTTGCTGTTGTGGTGGATAAGAAGCATTTTTATAGTTGCTGTGCCATTTCGGCAAATTGTTTTTGTGTGGCTTTGCTGGGCACAGCGGCCGCTGTGTAATAGTTTCCCTTTTACCTCTCATTGCAAAGCTTGTTGTTGTTGTTATTGTTGTTGTTGTCTTTTGTGTGGCTCGCCAACATTTCGTTTAACGCTAATTGTGTGCGGTTGTTTTCTGATAATTCTGGAAAATTTTCTGCCAGCGCGCACTTTAGCAGCGCAAAAGGACGGCTGGCAGCTTTTAGGCGTCCTCGTTGTGTGCCATATTAGGTGAAGATGGAGCTGGCAACGGTCGTAAGTTACTTCATAATTTTGTGGTAATTGTGGCAGCGGACAAAAACAGCAGCACAATGTCCTTCGCAACAGACTCGTTAAGGCCGAGCGACAACCACGACGACAACGACGACAACGACGACGGCGACGAAATTAGCAACATTTAAGGGTGGCGGAGAAAAGTTAAAATGTGAAGAGGGAAGCAGTAAAGTGAAAACTTTTCTGCGCGCTTTGGATGTTTGCGATTCTTTGCATGTGAAGAAATTTAAAGTCGTTTGTGGTCAGCTGGTTGGCGGCTGAGTGGTGAATCTAATGGACGGAATGGCAAAGTTGTTGCATTATTTGGTTTGGGTCAAAGTCAATGTTGGCGATTGGCGCATTTGAGGTTTGGCAACACTTGGTCACTGCTGTGGGTTTGAAATGTCTTCACACGGTTGGTTTTATTTAAAACAAAACAAGTAAAATATAAGAAGCGAAAAGTTGATGGAAAGGAAAAACTGATTATTGCAACAAAAATTTACTTATGTTATACGTATAAAAAAGCTTCAACATGTGACTTCTACAAAACTGACAACTAATTCAACAACAATAATTGCAACAATAACTCTCAGCAAAGCAACAAAAAATTCGCAATAAGCCAAATTGTTTTATTTCCCGTTCGCTATCATTTCGTCGACCTATCATCTCTCACTCTCGCTCTCCCCTTGCACATTTTTTCCATGCCGCTGCTCTTCTGCTCCGTCCACTTGCCAGATAAATAGCAAAACTTCTACACTTTCGATGGCTGCTTTTTCATGTCCCCTTCACGCCCACAGCCTCATAAGTTAAACTTTCGCAAATGTGAATTCGCATCGCACTCATTCGCTCGAAATGACATGATTTGCCGTCGCCGCTGCTGCTGCTGCTTCTTCTTCTTCTCTTGAGCTGCTTTTTGTAGTTTCTCCACTTTTGCTTATTGCCCTCGGTGTCGTTTTGCCGTCGCAACTACCACTTTTTTGTGTGCAACATTCATTTGCTATTTCCGCTTCATTTCGTCCACCTCCAGTCGTACTCATCTCATCCTCGCATACACACACACACAGACAAACAAACAAACACTGCTTCAGCTGGAAAGCACCACACTGGAGTGGCCTTTGGGGGGGGGGGGGGCTGGAGTGAATGTGCTCTTGATCTCACTGACCCATCAACGTTGCGCGCCATGGAATGAGAAAGTCGCCGAAGTGAGCCACCGGAAACGGCGCAGACGGCGGCGCGACGACTGGGCGGCTGTGTTATTGTTGCTGAATTTCGTACTTGAATGCATTTTATATTTGTTGTTGTTGTCGTTTCTGTTCTGCTTTGTAGTATTATATGCGCCGGGCGCCATCACCAGCAGCGTTGGCCGTCAATTCCCAATCGCACTCGGCTGGTAATTTTTCCGTTTGGTGATTTCGATTTGTCTGCGGGCCAGCTAGCGCGGCCGCTGCTTAGGTCGAACCTCGAGTTGATGAAGTTATTTTATGTCGTTAGACTGCTCCATTTAATTTGTCATGTGCCGGGGCGTGCGTGTGTGCGTGTGAGTGGGGTTGACAGCTTCATAGAGCTGCCTGGCGGCCAGCGAACGCTATTTGTTTATGTGTGTGTGTGTGTGTGTGTGTGTGGTTAATGCGTTGCAATTATTTGCCATTTCGCCAATTTTACTTCAATTGATTTTGGCTAAAGTGTGCCATGAAGTGGCTAATTCGAGCCCTCACTTGGCCAGTGATTTGTCAGAAACAGCACAAACCAAAGCTTCAAGATTTTTCAATTTTAAATTTGTTCGCATTTGCCAGATTTGCGCATTGCCGCATCATTGGTCGATAATTTGTCGATAGTGTCGGCGCTGAGCATTCTAAATGGCAATAAATGCATGCAGGGTGTGGTGCATTGCGGCGATGAGCTGCCGCAACTGTTGTAAAGCACACACACACACATACACACTTCCATTGCGTTGTATTGAACGTTAATTGCAACGCAGCTGATTAAGCAGCGCACACACACATACAAAAACAACACAAAATACGCACACAGCCATACAAAGCGGTGGACATTGGGTTGGCTGCAAACAATTAGGCAAAAAAGTCCACATTAGGAGTGGCCGCTTCGCACGTGGTCAGTTTAATATGCGGTCGAAATTACGCAGGACCAGGACTCGTCGCTGCAGCCAACTGCGCCATTCGCCATTGCACGAAAACTAATAACTAGCAACGGCCCACACGGCCTCCCCGGGTCTGCATGTTTATGGCAAGCGCGGAAATTCGCTCAAAAGGCAACACTTTTCCATTTTTGGTGCATAAATTAAAATTAAATTTGAAAATGAAAATGACACTAGCGAAAAGAGTTGGCGGCAATGCACTCTAAAAAACATGGAGTATGGATTTTGTTTAGGGGTAAGAAGTTAGAATTTGAGGTTATGTTAGGTCACAGGTTGTAGGTTAGTGGTCGGAAGTTAGGAGACGTTGGAGGTCTGAAGTCAAAGGTTAGAGATCAAAGGTTGGAGGTCAATGGTTAGCAGTTATAGGTTGGCGGTTGTGGGTTACAGGTTAGAGGTTAGATGTTAGAGATGAAATATCACAGGTTAAAGATGTCAAAGATTAGTGATAGATGTTCAGAGGTCTGAGGTTATAAGCTTTTCTGTTAGAGGTCAATGGCTGGAAGGAAAACGTCAGGAGTTGGAATCTAAAAGTTAGAGGTTATAAGTTAGATGGCAGAGGTTAGTGGTTATAGGTTAGAGGCTGAAAGTCAAAGGTGAGAGGTTGAAGATCAACTGTCAGAGTTTTCTTTTATAGGTCAGAGGTTGGAAGCTAAAGGTCAGAGGTTCGAAGCTAAAAGTTAGAGGTTATAAGTTAGATGGCAGAGGTTAATGGTTATAGGTTAAAACTTAGAATGCAGAGATTAGAAGTTTTAGGTTAGCCGTTTGTCTTTAGCCTTGAGAGGTTAGGGGCTGGGCGTTACTTAGTGTACGCCATATTTCCGCCCAAACATCCAAATGGTCCACTGCGAGGTCCCTAATAATTGTGAAGAAGTAACCAATGGTTCCTTGTCAGGATGAATACGTAACCAGAACCGACGTTTTGTTGAAGTTTGGCTGATCTCACAATTTGCCATTCACCGTCTTTAGAATAGTTTCAAACATTGTCTCCAAGCTTTAAACTCAGAATTTCTGTGCAAAGTCAATTTTTAAACTAGTTTAAAAAACAATATTGACTTTTTATTGAAGGAGGACTTTTTTGTGGCGGATTTTTGCAATCGCTTAAAATTTGCCGCCGAATTATTGGCTGTCAGTAATCGCATCCGGTTCCATTGAAAATTTTGGCTCATCGCCGGTCGCGCACTTGCACGTGTTGTCGTAATTTATAATTTTCGTCATTTCAATTTTCCGCAGCCTCAAAGCACATTCAATGCGAAAATTCACCAACACAAACGCGGTCGCGGCCGCATTGTGCGTTTATGCTGTGCGTTGCGTCAACTTGGGCCCGTAATTAAAACTATGCGCCGTCGTTCGCTGAACGCCGATTTCGCGCGTTCGCGCCTTCAATTAATGAACTTCAAACTGCAGCAAGCGATGTCAAATGCGAAAAATGCCGGTTGATTGTGTGGAATTTCGACCGGGCCTGGTGGAGCAGAGTGATGCGCTCGCTGGCGTGCACTTTGCAAAATCAAACCGCAGCAACTACCGCGCACACACACACACACACGCACACACACATACAAGCAAACAAATCACTGCAGCATCCGGCGCACGAAATGCCACAGTTTGGCGCATTCCGTTGCAGCCATTGATGGGTTAACTGGCCGCTGGTGGTGACGGGCCGTGGCCGTGGTTTCGATTTCGATTTCGACGCGGCTCCGTATAAATCAATGTGCACCAATTCGCTGCATTTTCGCAATGCAGCGATAAAGCGCGACGCGACGCGGGGAGCAGCGATGCGTAAAATGCGTTTTAAATTGTCGCTCGGTGCGGTAAATACAAATTAAATTACCTCAAAGTGCCCGTGGGAAATTTAATAAATTGTGGTCAGCAACAACGAAAGCAATAACAACTGTAGTAGTTATTGGCCAAAGCGGTCCGCAATACTGCAGCAATCGGCGCACCGCAAATGTGTGGCGCACTGGGCACGACTGAACGCGCAGCAATGCTGAAAAATTCAACAATTTAGTGGTTCGTTGTTGGTGCATAATGCGCTCGAATTTTGGCCGAGATCGAGTAGGTCTGAAAGCCAGTGATCACTCTTGTAGTAAAAGCCACAATTGTGTGGTATATTTTTAGGCGAAGCCTTAAATTTGAACCTCGACTGCTGGTTATAAGTTTGACGTGAATTGTGGTCTCCAGTTTGAAATCAGACGCCAACCATTTAGTTTTAAATAATTTAAAAAACGACACGACAAATGTTAAACTGAAATGACGTCAGCTGGCAGTTGCGACGCATTGCCGGCATACCAGAAATGCCAGACGGCTGCTTTGCCGCGCCGCTTGGCGTCCCGCTGCAACATGGAATTCCTTTCAACGCAATTAATCATTCCCTGATTTACTTCAGTGCACTCATTTTGCCACAAATCATTCTCGAAGAAAATCGTAAATCATCGGCCGATGCCGGCACAACACCACCGCCACCGTCACTGGCACCTTTTATCCGCGCGCCGGCGTTCACACAGCGCGGCAGCACCCAGTCGGCTGTGTCATAAGTTGAAAATCACTACAAGCTGCCGGCACCGCCCGCCTGTCACAAAATGCATCACACAAATGCGCAGCAGAGCAGCAGCGATAATTGCTCACGCCGCAGGTGTTGCGGCCGGCCAACTGAGCGCAGCAGCAGCGCTTTTAATTTAAGACCAACACGGCAGCTTGGCGCACATGTGCCGGTGCGTATATCGGCAAAACAAGGACAACAACAACACAAAATGATAGCAAAACGATAACAATGCCGCAGCACCGAGCGCAACGATGTGCGGAGCAGCCATGACTACAGCAAAACAGGCAACAGGATTAAAATTTGCGGGCAGTTGGATGAACAGAGGATGCAGTCTTGGCGCTGGCCAAAACTTGAATACCTGCAGGCTGTGGTCGGTTACCGAATGTGAGAAGTGCAACTGGCGCAGTTTGTGCTTGAAATGAATGGTTGTCCATTTGGGGAATCTGTGAGACCGATTTCAGATATTTTTTCCAAATAGTTACCCACTGTTTTCATACAAAATAAGCTTTTTCATGCTCCCAGGTGGCATAGAGAAACAAGATTCTTAACCCATAGACTCCTTAATGGGGACCAGTTGCCTCTAGAAGTGGTCACTTATGGGACCAATTTTCCAATTTTGTGTGAGTTTAAAAATTGCTTCTCCTCAATTCGTTATTCGACTCTACTCATTGCGCCGAAACCCGAACGGGTTTCTTGCACTTTTCCGCATCCTTACCTCGTTTGCTTACGGCAGCATTGCATCCGCGGCGTTCGACCATGCACCCAGTGCCCCAACGGGCGACACTCGGTGCTCGTCTTACGGCTTTGCGGGTCGCCGCAATTTCTCTTAATTAAAACGTGGATGCGTGGAGATTTGGTGCCTGGTGCCGCGGCGAACCGGCGCGCCGGACAAATTGCAATTGATGGCCAGCGGACTTTTTCAGTGCGAGCGAGCGCCGCGGCCGGAAAGCCAAATGCACGGAAATGCCAAAGGAAGCGGCTATTATTTTCCGCTGATGTGGCATGGCGCATTTTGTGCACTTGGCACAAGTTGCGCGCTACATGCGGCCCACATGGTGCAGCAGTAATTTATGTCGCCGTTCGTTGTGTGCGTTTTGGCGCGACGCTTTTAGCGATAAGCGCACCAAGCTGGCCGGAGATGTGCAGCGCTTATCGCTTACAAAGCAATGGCGAGCTAATTTAATTTTAATAAGTTGCGGAGGTAAACAGTAAAATGCCCATACACAAAAAAAAATATTCAACAAAATTATTTAATTCGAAAATGCGAGCTGCGGCATTTTGCTTGCCAGATAAAAAGTTTACAAAGTTTGAATAAAACAAAGGAAAAAGTTAGTGGGCGGTTGGGCGCGCGCGCGCGTGTTGTGGCAGAAATGTCCAAAACTTTGGCTGGCAGTGATAACGTTTAATCGTCGAAAGTTCAAAGGCGCAGCGCATATGCGCCACCAGCCGCAGAAAAAAAACAAATCATATTCTGCTACAACGCGCCTCCGTCCGAGCGGTGGCAACGCTTACGCGTGTAGGCGTGTAAAGGAAAATTTGAAGGCAGCAGCGTTGGCCATAAATCAAAATGCGAAACGAAAGCTGCGGACGAGCAGGAAGCGCGCACAGGGCGGATTGTGCCTGGCAACGGCATTGCGTGGCACTGATTTTCAGCAAAACTTTTCGATATGTATGTAAAGTTTTGCGCAGATTACAGCGCCAGATTCAATGCGAACATTTTCAGCGATTTGACATTGGAAAATGGATGACAATTGAAAATAATATAAATACAAACAAATGCTTGCAATTACAATTAAGTTTAATAGCCGATTGTATTTAGTAAAAAGCAGTTAGATTGAAGTAAAGCAAACTTTAGAGATATATTTGTTGTGGTTCATGAAGCTTCGATAGCGAAGCTGAACATCCACGAGGACTAATGTAACCAACTCAGAGGCCTTTCACTTCCTGGAGGAGGGAACAAGGTAACAAAAAATAATAAATGAATTACTTCTGCCAACGAAAGAAGCCAATTTGGTTTACTCAGAGAACAAAACGAACGCAGGAACGTGTCTTCAATCAGAGAACCTCGTCCACATCTCAAATGACGATATCAGTGACCTGATTAAACAAGTTTCTTATAAATAAGTTTTAAAATAGTAACTTCATTTATCAATTCACCAAACTAAAATCGAAATTTCCCCCATCCGCCGCCCCATTCGCCTTCACCTTCTTCTAGCAAATAAAATCACATAGCTGTTTTGTATTTCTTTCACATCCATTCATGTTGTTTTTATTGTTGCCAGTATTTCAGTTTTCTGCTGTACGCCAATGCATATCTGTTTTATTTTTTTCTGATTATGTTTAATTTTTTTAATATTTCTGTTTCTCACAAATGCATCACAAACTTTAACAAAAGCTTTTTCACAGTTTGGAAATTCAGTATAGGAAACTCTTTCACATGTTTTATTTATTTGTTGTTGTTATTGTCAAAGAAACAACAATTCATCGCGCCTATATATATTCACACATATATATGCATGCGTGTATGTGTGTGTGTCATGTGTTGTGTTCAATTTTCACAAAAAATGTAAATGCTAAAAATATTTGTTTGTTGTAATTTTTATTGCTAATTTAGTCATTCGCGCAAAGTTTTCAAGTCTAAAAATTTCTTGAATATGTTGCTCCAAAATTTCATTCATGCATCATTTCGCAATCATTTTGCTTTTATTGTTTGCCTTCTGTTGTGTTGGGATATTTTGCCGAAATGTGAAAGTCAAAGTCAAACTTACTAAATGCAATTGTTGTTGTATATTCTGTGTATTTTGTTCAGGACTAACACAGTTATTGATTGGTTAGTTATTGAAAACTACTGAAAACGCCTCCAAACCAGCGTCAGATATCAACGATTCACAAGCGGCAACTTCGTGATGATTTTGTTTTTAGCCAAATTTGCATTAATTATCATTCAGCCTGCTGCGCTCGTCTGCGTGCACTAACTTAAACACTCCTTGGAAGGAACTAAAACGCTAACGTGCCTAACACTAAACTATTACAAGACGAACTGGTAATAGTAGCAATTATAATAAGAGAGATACAAAGTACAATTACAATTAATTATAATAAATTAAGCAAAAAAAAAAAATACCCTCTCGCTAAGCAACAACTCTGCGCGCTCGCAACTAATATCATCCGCCGTCGCAGCTGCAACACGTCCCAGCACTGGCGCAATGCATTTGGGCTCAGCCCGGCCCTGGCCCCGGCCACGCTGCGCTGCTGCCAGTCGTGGTCAGCTCGGTAGGTTAGTTTGGTTGGTTGGTTTCATAGTTAGTTGGTTAGTTACTTCGGTGATGGTGTTGTTGTAGTTGGTTTTCTCGGGTTTATGCAAATGTACGACATTGAGTTGTTGGCCTACTTTGATGTCCGTTGTCGGATGATATTTCTCGCTCGCCGGACAGCTTGTGTACTTAAGATTTAAATATCAGGCTAATAGTTTCGTTCCTTTAGTTTGTGCCACTCTTCGTGCTCCACTCCGTCGCCGGCTGCACCTAGTTCAGTTTCTTCTCCTCGGGCTTCGTTTCGGGCAGCAGCTGCTGTGGCGCCGAGTCGACGCCTTCTGCTGGCGGTTGGGCATTTGCCGTGGCCGTGGCGGTGGCCAGGGCAGCAGCTGTTGTGTTGACTTTGGCCGCGACAGAGGTAGAGTTCTCCACTTTATTGTTGGCTAAGGGCGTTTCTGTTACAGCGTCTGGGTCAGTGATGTTGTTCTGCAAAGCGCAAAAAACAAACAAAAACAAAAGAAATTAAAATCAACAAAAACTTGTTGCAGTCAAAGTCAAACTAAAAGGGTTGGCCAAGTGGGATATCGAAACGAGGAAATTACACACAATTTCGTGTTTCAATGAGTTGTAAATGTGAAGATTAAAATAAAGTTTAAAAAATTTAAATGATTCTTTCAATTTCTTAGTATGACAAAATATTGATTAGTGTTCAATTTCGATGGAATATAAAATTGAAAATGAACTTTAATTTTCTTTAGTTTAGAGATTAAAATAAAGTTTAAACAAATTTAAATGATGCTTTGAATTTTTTAGTATGACAAAATATTGATTAGAGTTTAGTTTCGATGGAATTTAAAATTGAAAATGAAGTTTATTTTTTTAGTTTAGAGATTAAAATAAATGCTTTGAATTTTTAGTATGAAAAATATTGATTAGTGTTCAATTTCGATGGGATATAAAATTTAAAATTAAGTTTAATTTTGATTAAAGTAAAGTTTAAAAAAATTTAAATGATTCTCTAAATCTTTTAGTATGACAAAATATTGATTAGTGTTCAATTTCGATGGAATATAAAATTGAAAATAAAGTTTAATTTAGATTAAAGTAAAGATTCAAAAAATTTAAATGATTCTTTAAATTTTTTAGTATGACAAAATATTGATTAGTGTTTAATTTCGATGGAATGTAAAGTTGAAAATTATGTTTAATTTAGATTAAAATAAAGTTTAAAAAAAATTTAAATGATTCTTTCAATTTTTTAGTATGACAAAGTACTGAAAGTTTAAAAAAAGTTTCACTTTCTTTATTTGTAGACTTAATGAATTTTACTGTTTAAGGTATCATGGCACGTTAGAAAGGGGAATTTGTAATGATTTACTAAATTATTTATTTTTCAGCTCCTTTACTATCAATCTTTTTGAAAATTATTTGACATTATATTGAAGGTTTAAGGAACACAAATAATTTTTTTTTTTTGCATATTGTCTCTTATATACATAGGTGGAGCTGAAGTCGCGTAGAAAAAAAAAACACATCCTCCATTGCGGACACTTAATCTCCGGATTGGCTCAATTGATTTAACAAATTTTTTTTAGTTCTTTTTATTAACTTATTTTTTACAAGAATCCACCTTAAAATTGAAGAAAATTTTTAATTTAAAGTACTTTTTCTGGGAAAAAATGGTGAAAAACGCAGTCAATTTTTGCCACTTTTTTCAAAAAGCTCCTATCCTTTTATTTTTAGCGTTTTTGTTATTTTTTTGGTGAATTCCTGTGTCCGAAAGCTTAATAATTATGAGTCTTTTTTGTTTGTTTGTTTCAGATTTTCAAAAAGATTGATAATAAAGGAGCTGAAAAATAAATAATTTTACCTTAAAAATAAAACACGGTTACTTATATACAAATACGAAATACTGAACTTTACTATAAAAATCAGAAATGATTAGATAGCTGTTTCTTATAGTTCAAGTAGTAAATAGATGAGTTGAATTTGTTGGTAATTGCTAACTAATACCAGTAATTGACCCATAACAGTGCCGGCTTCCAAATGTAGGTTATGTACTGCTAAATACGTGAAATTGCCACTCACCCGCATCATCTTGCGCAGCTTCATCGACTTGCCCATGGACTGCAAACGGTAGCGCTCCTTGGCCCGTTCGCGTATCTTCTCCGGCACCACGAACAGCGTGGTGGTGATGTTACCAATGAACAGCAGCGAGAAGAGGCCACACATCACCGAGACCTGCACGACAAGCGCGATTAGCACACACACAATGGCGGTCACCAATCGAGCGCCAACGGCGCTCTCATCGCATGCGAATTAGCACGATGAATTAAACAATTAGCCAACGAATCGGCCCAATCAATCAGCAAATTAATTCAAGCGCGCAAACGCACCAACCAATCAGCCGCACAGCGCCGTCGCCGCTCAAACCGTCACACAATAAATCACAGGCTTTAACACACACACACACAAACATTCCGAAATGTCGCACACGGATACTCACATGCCAAGGCGCGCCGGCCGGCTCGGTGCACAGCTTGTAGAGCGTCCAGCCGTTGTACGCCTGGAATGCGTAGCCGAGGAAGAGGAAGGGCAACAGGAAGCTGAGCCCGCGCCACATCCACGAGTGGAAGCCCTCGATGGTGATGTCCATGTTGTGGCGCTCGCCCAGCGCCTTCAGGCGATACAGCAGACCCTTCTGGTAGCCGAACTGCAGATACTGGACAATGTCTGTTCGGGATGGAGCGAGAGCCATTGAACGGCACATTAATCTCTATTGCGGCCATACTCACTGATGTAAACGTTGAAGTACATGAACTGCGTGCGGAACAGCTGCCAGTGTGCGCCCTGCGGCCACACGAGCAACACACCGGCCGCCACTGTCGAGATGAAATGGTGCGCACGCCACCAGCCTTTGATGCGTGAGCCGTTCACTTTGAGTATGGACTCGCGTATGGTGAGCGTGCAGTAGTACCACACCAGCAGGAAAATGTAGGCCAACTCCAGCGCTCTGCGTGCGCAATCAACACAAAAAACAAAAATGAAAAAAATTTAGCAAATGATAGAAATTTAGAAAGCAATTGAAATTAATTTGCAAAGCAACGAGTTGGGCCGAGCCTGGCTCGCCTGACTAAGCAGGTGTCGCATGGAAATTGATATACTATGTTGTAGTAGTTGTTGTTGTTGCTAGGTTAGATGGGGTGGTAGTTGTAATGGATACTGAAAGTAGTGGGTAGTAGTAAGAATCAGCAGTACTTGATCCTTAAAATTAAATTAAAACGGATAAATTAGTTTTTAAGGATAATTTTTAGTTTTCGAATCTTTCGAAAAATCATTACTATAACTCAAAGTACCATTGTAGGCACTCTTACTGGTTAGAGAGAGAGAGAGAGATCGATATTGAATACTCAAAAGTATGTAGTCTAGTACTGCTGTATGTACATACAAAATTTTTTCTTTCCTTCCTCTTTTGCTACAAAGTTACAATGTGCAAGAAGAATCTAACATAATAAGAGCCAAATTTTTATTAAAAAAGTATCGATTTCCAGGTGAAAGCGTCTGTACTGCTGCACGCGATACTTAAAAGTATGAAAACCGCCCCAACTCGAATTTATATTTTTGCAAAATATTCGTTTGGTATAAGGATCCAATTTGTGGCTACTATTGCTCACTTTTAAAGATTTTTGCCACATATCAAAGTCGCCTCTGGTGCAAAAAGCTTTTGTATTCATTTTAGCCGAAATCTCCTACAACTTTAACCCTTTCCCGTCGCCTTCCCACGTTAAATTTCAATTCAACTTGATTCTACTTTTTGTTTGTCTGCCAATAGAAGCCGGAAGCTGCATCTCTACTTGCACCATTTACACTTTTTTCCCCCCTTCGAGTGCTTGTTGCGTTTCCAATTTGCGCTCGGCTGTGCCTTTTCGTGCTCCAATCGTAATAAGTGAATTTTCATGTCATTTCTCCTTCTGCTCGTTTGCTTTGCCTTTTTATCGCCTCTGCGCTCCGAATCAATTTCAAATTAATTCCGGCAGTTGTTCTCATTCGACACTTCCAATTAAGTGACGGGAGCACAACTTAGAGGCGGCCGAGCGGCTGCAAATTGTTTTTGTGTTTGTGATAGGTGCCAAGGCAAGCAATCGACTGTCTGGCTCGATGACTGTCGCCCTAACAGAAAACAGAAATATTTGCAGTTCCATTTGAATGCAATTACCAAACAATTTCCAAATTTCAGTCAACTGCTATGGCCAAAGAAAAAGCGCACAGCGACGAGCGCCATATGCCCTCTGTGTTTGCATAAAGTAAACTAAAGTTATTAACAACAACAACAATAACAATAACAACAGACACCGACATTGCTAAGCGCGCCAAAACACTTGGCATCATTTCTAGAGTGCAACAACTTTGCTGGCCAGAGGACACAGCGTGACACGAGTCCTGTTGGCGCTTCCGCTCCGCTCACCTGTAGTTGAATATCAAATTGAGAAACGCCATTAACAGTCCAATTACGTTGAGTATTAATTTAAACTTTTCGTAGTCATCTTTGTAGCGAACTTTGTCGTTCCTGTTCAGAATTGATACGTTGACATCGCCGAGAATAATCTGCGAATGGACAATAAAAAAGAAGAGAAATGAGCGCTAACGGTAAGCAAAAGTACAAATACGAACAAAAACAGACAATGCTATATGGGCGAAGCGAGCGATGGGGCAGAGGAACAACGGCTGCAGCAGAGGGCAGCAGGTTACGGCGACAGCGGCGACGAACGGAAGCTAAGTAAATGCGCTGAAATTGAGATTAAAGTGGCGCGAATGCAAAAACAAAGCAAACACACGCTGCTGCCAACTAAAAGCGAAAAACGCAGCAAACTCGCAGTGGCAGCGTAACGAAAAAAGTTTTAAAAGAAAGAATACGTAAACAAGAAATTTACTTGAGTGAACTTTTTGCACAAATCGACTCAGCTCACGCAACAAGCGTGCACTGCTGGTGGACAACAGAGGGGCAGGGGGGGGGGGGGGGGAGGGGGGGCTGAAGGCAGGTGAACTCTACAGTCAGAAGGCGGAAGGATTTCAAAGCAAACAAATGGTGCAAATTTGCATTTCAAATTAGACGGCGGGAAGCGGAGGCAGTCGTTCGCTGCGCTTTGGCGGTATTTTTGCAATCGAGCGGTCACTTGTGTGCGATTGTGCGCAGTTTGTGTTTGAAGTTGGCGCGACAGCAGTGCGCTTCGGCGACAGGCGCAGTGCAGCAATGAAAAAATCAGCGCCAGCTATTAACGCTTTGGCACTGTGAACCACCACCGGCAGCAGTTTTAAACTCGATATGCAACGAAAGAGGCCAAATGAAATGAACATAAAATGTATTATAAAAAGAAAAAGATAAAAAAAAACATACCTTGAGGTAAAGTCCCGACTTGGCGGGCAGCGACTGTTCGATTTCGTATAGTTGCGCCTTACGCTTCAATGTGTTCTTTTGCAGCTCGGCCACTTTCTCCTTCTCGTCGTTGCTCTGCGTTGTTTTGCACCTGCAATGAAATACAAACAACAAAAACATTGCCTATAAAACTTGTAAAACTTTAAAAAAATAAAAACATAAAACGAGTTATTACACTGAAATGTTTGACCAACTTTACTACAAAGTTGGCATCAAAATCCATCTGCCACTTTCGCAAGAAACGGCAGCCAGTCAACGATTGCCAGTGTCAGTGGTAGTCATTAATCGAGTCATTAATGCCGCCTTTGTTTGCCGGCGGCCATCAACGAAATTGCGGCGGCACTGCGACAGAGCGTTCGGTTACATTTTAATAAACAAATTAACGTTGCTAGTGCAAAGTTCAGTAGTGGCCGGGGCCAGTGCGGACTCGATATCGAAATTGATAAGCGTGTCAATAAACGTTGAACACAATTAAACGTAATTAAACTCAACTTTGTATGCGCTAAGCGACCAACGGCCGCAAGGCAAACTCTACGAAATAATTCACGGAGTGGCCAGCAGACATTTCAGTACGCTTCGAATGCATATTTAATAAGCGATTTTCATAATGTCTCACATCGACATTGATTCGCAACTGGGGCGAGCGCGAGGTTGTGCCGCGGAAATTGCGTTGACCTTTGGCCACGGTTGACTCACTAACAGCATTAAAGCGGTTCGATTTACGATTCACGGTGGCTGCTTTGATTTGTTGTGGAAAATGTTGATGCATCAGTAAATATGTTGCCGGGGATTTTAGGCTGAGGAGAAAGAGAAAGGGGCGGGGGGAGAGACGATCAATTGAGCGAAATTTTCAATTTCACAAAATCAATTCTGTGTCTTATCAATGCCCGTTCGAGCTGATTGTCAGCAAGTCGAAAACATTTTTCCCTATTTCCAGTGACAACAAAATACAAGAACAAAAATAGTCAACGATAAGAAATTCATTGCTGCACATTTTTTACGCTATTAAGAATTTATTTCATAACAGGTGTGGCATGAATTGCCAACACACACATACAGATTTATTCGCAAAATGCCACAACACCTGAGGGAGCGCAAGGGTCGGGTTAAAAATATCACTGGCACTTATTTAAATTTCAAGCGACTAAAAATATCCGACAGATCGTCAGATGTAAATTGAGGCCGATTTAAAACAATAAACCAGTCGCGGCGAGTGGACGGTGGGGCAGCGCGACTCGAGATGCCGCAGCGCAAATCATAATTGATTGATAATGTTGTTGTTGTTGCTAGCTCCACGATTATACCTGGCAGTGGGGCATGCGAGAAGGTTAGCAGAGTTCAATGCGGCACCTCTGGCGCTGACTCGGGCGCGCGTTTGGCAAAATCACGCGACAATTTTCTTGTTGTTGTGTGCCGAGATGTGCCCAAAGTGGAAAAAATAAATAAATCAGCCGCCAACGAGCGCAGCTCTGCTGCGGCAGCGATAATAGAAAAACTGAAAGCGAAACGAAAGCTGAAAATTGAGCGGCGCTGAGTCACGTCGAAGGTTGTAAGAGGCTCGGCTTGTTGACTCTGGCGTTCAGTTGAGTTTTGTTTTGCTATGCTAATTTGGCCAAATTATTAATGCGAAACTTGTGCGAAATTGTAGTGTAATGAATGGTGTGTTTAGCGGGCATTGGTGAACACTGAGCGCTAAATGGGTTAATTGTGTACTAAATCTTCAGTCGTCTGAAATACTAGTCATGACGTGTGAATTGCGACTAAAATAAGTCAAGAATAAGTAGTCATTCAGGCTAATTGAATTAGTCATTAGTCGCGCAATCGTTGGCGAATAAATCACACAATTATTAGTCATGCAATTAGCTTCAGTCGTATGAGAAATGTTACAAGTATTTTGAGTCGAATCGCGTTAATTAGCTTTTCCCATCTGTTCAGATGAGTGCTGTATTCAGTGAGCCGTCGATCCCATCACTAATCCTAATCTTTGACTCTCTTTTTGTACTCATGTTAGGGGGATTTTCTGCTCCCCGGCTTTGGCCTATTGTATCGTTTAATGTTGACTGCATGATACAAAAAATAAAGGTAGAACCGCTGTCAAATGTTTTGACACTAAACGTGCTGATTGACGTTCTTCGTATTTGTAAAAAGCTCCAGTCCATATAATATTAAATTTGTTTTATTCAAGGTTCGAAGAATTTTAAGATCTTTTTTAAAATAAACACCGAATAGACATCTCACTGTGTCTAATTTATTTTGGGGAAAAAATGTTAATGCGAATTTAACAGCAGATAATACATTGCAGTATTAAAAAATGTTCAAGAGATTTTCTCACAACAGTACGGTAGCACATTTTCATATCATGGTTTACTGTATACTATTTGTCACTCGTTATTCGTACTCGGTCGAATAAAAACATCCAAACCCCGAAACAATCCCGCGTTTCATTTACCCGCTCCGCGACGAATTTGTTCACCATTGTTGCACAAATTTCTGGATTTACCTATTTCACTACTTTTTTTTATTTATTTATTTATTTATTTAAAGGACAAGAGGTAGCGCAGTGAGAGATTTCGCTCTCTTAATTGCACATCAGTAATACGTGATTTTCAACATTTTGAGTTTATAACTAACCTTAAAAAAAAAATAACAATGTAGGCTTAATTTCTAAATTTAAGAATAAGAATTGGGTAGAAAGATAAATAACAAAATAACTAACGGCCAACATTAGTAATTGGCGTGTGACTGATAACAAATATTGCCGTTTTCTGGGAGATAGGACCTTCAACAATTCAGACAGACTAACTAATGCTTTGCTATTGCAACAAATAAGACTTTCTAAAGACCAAAAAGGTTTTCCACTTCTCAAGTAGAACTTTGAGCGGCGATTTCACTTCCATATCGGGCAGCACAATGCGCTTCTCTGATTCCATTCTTCTTCATTCTGAGCATTCTTACTGTTTAAACTTAGAAGTTTGTGAATATTCATTAGTTACTTATTAGTCGCATTGAATTTTGTCCAACACTGTTTGTATGAGATTTATTGCCATTTCCATGTCGAATGCATAGCGAATAAATTCTATACGGAAAGTATGCAGTTCGGACAAGGGGCAGAAGATCGGCCATTTTAAACAATTTTTAATTTCTCTTACGAATAATAAAGAGCAAATAGCACAGCAATTAAACTGCACTCGGATTAGCTTGTCAACAATTTAATTCGCTCGTATTAAAACTGGTAATTATGACTTTTGGCGTATTCTAATCAGTTCTTTGCCAACCGATCTGTATATATTAATTTAAATATTTCAGTTCTTTCCGAGGAAAGTCGAGGTTGAACAAATTCTCAGAATTAAGAATATATTCAAATTTTAAGCTACTTCTTGAAGAATCAACAAAGAAGACAGCAGACAGATAACAAAAATCGCCCGTGGAATTGCGCTCTTCATTGGTACTTACATCTAATTAACAACAGCCCTGACTGCACATATTGAACTCTACGAGTGCTTACTTCGAAAACAATATCACGCTTCTGTCATTGCCAGAACATGCCGAAAACAACAGCCAGCGCAAGCGGCACAGAGTACGCGCCGCATGGAGCCGGAAAGCAAATTTACTGTGCATAAACTTTTATCGCTGAAACATGAAAGTAAATAAAAGCGCACAAGTGTGGAGTTCAGGTGCGCCGAAAAGTTCAGCGCCGAACGATTACGAGCCCGTTTGAAGTTTGAACATTGACTGGCATTCCGATAATACCAACAGCAACTGGCCCAATTTGCAGCCACGGCGGCCTGGCCAACCGGCGCACATTTGGCCATTTGCGTACGCATTTATTTTGTTCGATTGCCGCTTGTAGCGCTTTCACCACTGCACTGCAATAATTGATTAGTGTTGCGAGCGGCGCAACCAAGGCTGGCCAACAAATCTATCGCGCGTTGCTGTGTCTTATCAGCCGACAGCGTGGAACGCCGTGCCAGATAACGAGGCTGTCGGAGCGTTGTTCCAAGTGGATCGATAGGTGTCGCAGCCAACTTTTGGTTCCAAGGGGTTTTATCGCTTTATCGAATTGGCTGAGCAGATGGGAACTTGGACTTTGTAGCTGTGTGAATGACTTGTTGCGCGAATGAATGGGTTCGGTGTGTGTGTGTGCGGAGCAAAGTGATTGGCTGCTGGCTGTTGGATGCTGAACCTTAATGACAATGACAGCGCAACGGCAGTGGTTGACACGTTTGCCTTGAGAATGATTTCAATGTTAATCGCATTTTTTGGTTGCTAGTTGTGTTCTTTTGCGATTACTGTCAATGCGATCTTCATGACGATGTGTTTTTGTTTGTGCGTCTTGAAAAATTTTATACTTATTGTAGAAAGTAGTTTTAGGCTTATCGGCAGCAGCATCACGTCATGTCTGGGCGGCGCAGACAGTGGAATGAGTTATTGAATACGTTGATGACTAGCTTTAAGATTTGTTTAAGCTTAAGCTTGATTGACAGAGCGCGTGTGCTGTGTGAGCTTGTCTGGTGGACGGTTAGGGTCATGAGGTCACTCGTCGTTAGGACGACAAATAATAGAATGTTTTACTTATTGGTCGATTTGTGGCACTTTAAATCAAGTGGGAAATTTCTTTGATGTTTCGAGTCAATCACTGAATAACTCACATTTGCCTAATAGCAACATTTAAGGCCCTGAAGACTGGAGATTTGATTTGCCAAAAATAATTCTCGATTCAATTCTTCGAGTTGTGGCACTTTAATTCATCAACTGGGAAATTTCTTTGATGTTTCAGCTCAATCACTGACTTATTTACATTTCCTGGTCCTGAAAACCTTGAAAATCTAAATTGCCAAAAATGATTCTCAGCCATGCAATGGAAAAGTTCCTCGCCATAAACTTGGTCACTGTCACTTTTGCCCGAATTGGCAAGCATCACCTGCTCAACAGGTTTTAAATGGTAAACACTTTTAAACTGTCTACTGATAGCAGGCGAAACACTACTCACTGCTTTAGCGAGGCGGTGATCTGATTCATCCGATAACGTTGATGCTTGATTTCGTTGAAACATTTCTGCTGGTGGCCGTGCAGCTGCTCGAGCAGTTCAATGTATTTGCGGTTGCAGTCCTGCAAGGAAAACGCAAAAATACTTTAATTAGATTTTGCTATGACTTGGTACGCGCACCCTGTAAAATGCGGAGTGTTAATGTTAATTTGCGTAAATGCCGTCAAGTGTTATTGTCGTTGACTATTCCACAGCTGGCAATTTAATTAGTCATTGTTTAGTAGTTGAGTTGTGTTCGTTTGACTTTGAATTTATGTTTTTTCAATGTTTGAGTTGTTGTTGTCGTTGTGCTTTTGTTGAAATTCGCGCCAAATGAGGCAGAAATTCTACAATGTTCGTCAACAGGTGGTTGGTCGAGAATTTATTTGCACAGCGGAACGTTTTCAGTTGCATGCAAAGTTGCGAAATTTTTCAAAAAACGCTGAAATTAGTCGGATGGAATTTCGTTGGCGCTTACCTCGAGCTCATTGAACTCCTTGTCGAGTTCCTCCCACTCGTTGGACAGCGTGTCGACGTTCATTTTATCTTCACCACACACGGAACGAGGACGAAGACTAGAATGTGGCCGTGACACAGGAAACGGCGGACACGAAACGTACGGCGCGGCTGTCCTTTGTTTATGCCCGAAAAAATCAGCTGGTGCTTTGAGGTTACGTCCAACTGGCAGCGAAAAATAGAACAAAATCACACAATAAGCGACTGCAACACAATCGGACGTTCTTTGGACGCAATGCGGGGTGACGGATATCTGATGCAACTGGCTTAGCGTAACGTGTCCGGCTCGAGCGCAGCGGTTTGCTTTTCTTTTTGTTTACCTGCGACCTCTGCCTGGCAGTGTAACACACAATTTTCACCGAACACAAGGAAAGTTCTAAGCGGTTTACTTATATATATTTTGTTGTTGTTGTTGTTTGTTTGATGGCTGCGCGTGTACGTCGTGGCGCTGAGTGGGCTGTGCCGTCTAAGAAACTATGGCCACCGTTCCCGTTTCGTACCGTTCGCTGCGGCCGCTCAACCACTTGTGTCAGCGCGCGTCTATTGGCTGCGCGAGCGTCGTCTGAGCGCTTTGTGGGATTCAAGTGCGCTTTTGCTTTCGTAAATTCGAATAGTTTATAGCGATTAGATTAGATGGACGCGCACAAGTATTGTTTAAACTTTTTGAAAACAATAAAAGCTTCCAGCACTTTCCGCTCACACGCCGCACCGCACTGCACCCAGTCGACAGCGCCAACGAATTCAGCCGTCACGGTGTGTTGTGGCGTTTGTTTACGCAGCTCTCCGCTTTTCGGCGCGACGCAATTGCTTTGGCTTTTCTCGTTTTGCTCAGCGACTCACCAGACACGTCATCCGCAAATGTTTACAAAATTGTTTGTTTGGCTAGCCAACCAATCGATATTCGTTTTACCTTCAGAAAACGTTTTCGCCGGCGAATTGCGTTGGTTTTTGTTGTCGATTGCGTTTGAGGACGCGGTGGCTGCTGTCAAATTGTTGTCTGGCAGCTGGCGGAGGTGTGTTGAGTTGGCAACATGTGTTCGAGGTGAGCGCTTGGTTAGCGCAGGGTTGATTTCACTTGGGAAAAATCGATTCTCGTGTTTTCAGGGTGAATTGAGAAAAGCATACGAAAAGTAGTGGAGAAGTGAATGTGGAGGACGACACATTTGACCACGTAATGAATACTTGAACTACTGTAGTGATGGGTTGTCAATCGATATTTCCATCAGTGGAATGGACCATGCGTGAGTGGTGAGGGGCGGCCTTGCGGTCTGGGGTGAACGGTTGGTGCTCCGACTCGCGGAATAGTCGAAGAAAAACTTAAGCCATGAATTTAACTAGAGGAGAAAAAGCTGAAAGGTCTTCTATACTCTAAAACACGCCTGGGTTCCTACAAACCGAAGCTACACCAGCTTGACCCCAGTCCCGATAGGGCAGCGCCAGGCGCGGATCCAGAAAAATATTTCGGGGGGGGTTTTAAAAAGTAATTCCTTAAAATTTATAAAATGTCTTTTAATTGGTATGTAGTTTTATAGCCGATCCACATATTCCGGGGGAGGGGTTTCAACCCCTAACCCGCCCCCCTGGATCCGCCACTGGGCATCGCAAACTTTAGATGCACTTGTTGAATTTAGGAATCTGTTCCGTCTTATTCTCTAAGTTTTTTTGAGATAATTAAAGCGTCAGTAAACAATCAGAGTTTATACCAGAGATGAGAAGTATACTCGGTTTCCAGCATAAAATAGGACTAAGTCACGAACTCTGGTCCAGCAAAGGGTACAATAGACCTGGATCCCATCTTAGTAATGGTACTTTCTCCCTTTGGTTTTCATGGGTTTATTGATTTTACATGGCGAGCACCAAACCCTGCCCACAACCCAAATTTCAAGTCTTGGAGATTGGACACGCTGCAGACATAAGTTCACTATTCAGCAGGTGCCAAATAGCTATCCAGAAGGGGCGCGCGGAGGCTGTGTATCAGCTTGGATTGAGGCAGGGATCGTTCTGGCGTTTGCCAGGTTGTACGCAATCAGAGAGACAAAGTCCGCTCCCATCCTAATAATAATACTAAGCCATGGAAAAGGTGTGTTCTGACACCACAAGCACCCGAGGGCTCTTAATTCCTTTTTCTTCCAATCCTTAAACTATCCACATAGCTATATCAACTTAGCAGTTTGCTTGAGTTCGTCGATCTGAGATCATGCAAACATCAAAAAAGAGGATACCCGAGGAAAATGAGCTACGGACTGTTTCTACTCATTGAGGTAGAGATGCTGCTTCCACTGTAGATTTGCAAAAGCGCCGCCGCTAATTTGTTTTCTGACTGACTGGATCTCGAATGTGGGCAGTGATTAGGCGGACAACTTCGTATGTAAAGTCCACGAAAGAACCAATCTACCTGCCCAACTACAAATGCTTCAGAACAAAAACAACGTCAATAAATTGTAATTCATTTTCATTCATTTCATTTACTGTATGAAAATATCAAATATGAATCTATGTAATTTATGCAATGTTTAGGATATGTCGAGCCAATGCTTCACTCCTTGCGTCTGGTGCGCAGCGTGAGCGCTATGTAGGCGGATATTCTAAAGCACAGTATGAGCAACACCAGCCCCATGAAGTCGTAGGACAAGTCGTTAGCCGAAAAGTTCAACGTCTCCAGTATGACCTCGCCGGAGTTGGGACAGGTGGTGTTCGAGGAGGTGCAGGTGATTTCGCCCGGCTGCACATCGGCCCATTGATTGATCAGCAGTCCTTCGTTGGCATAGCGGAACCACGACAGATACGACAGCCACTTGAAGTACGCTGGCACCGAGGCCGAGTTCAGGAAAAAGCCGCCGAAGAGCAGAAACGGTATGATGACAGGCGGACCCACCGACAGCGCCATCGAGGTGGATGAACTGGCGCAGGAAATCAGATAGCCGAACGAAGTGGATACATTGGCCACCAGTGTTACCAGCGCCAGCGCGGTGAGGAAGTGAAAAATGCCAGCACGCAGGCCAATCAGTGGGTAGGCGATGGCGGTGAAAATGAACGGCACAACTAGGAATAGCGGCAACTCGGCAATGGTTTTACCGAGGAAGTAGGTGTCGCAGCGATAGAGACGGCTTCGTGCCTCGCGCATAAATACCGGCAGCTCCGTGGTGAAGACCTGCCGGAGGAATGACGTTCTCAAATGTTGTGAATAGATGGAAAGCGACTACTCACCGTTATGGTGGCGAAAACATTTTGAAAAGTCATATTGGTGAGAAAGAGAAAAATGGCACCGTTGATGTTCATGACACCGACCTGCGTTAGTTGCTGGCCGAGAAAGATGAGTCCAATGAGCACGGCGACCATCTAAAAAGATTGTAAGGTGGATCGAAAAGAATGGACAGCTGGAGCAGTGAATTACCGTTGTTTGTAAGAGGCGCACTTTGACGAGTAATGGTTCCTTCAGTACCGATAACCAGGAGCGCCACAGAATTGCCCGAAACTGCATGAACCACGAAGCCTTGTAGGTGAAGCCGTTCTCGTCTTCCTTTGGCATTCCATTCGACTTGACCAGCTTTTGAAAGTTCTGCTCCATCTCGCGTGAGACCCTGTAGAAGAGGGGGAATCGCGCTGCTAAAGCCAACAATTTATGGATTGAATGAGCACTGAATCGCTTACTTCCCAACGGCAAAGTTATCGCAAATCTTGGCAATGCGTTCGCGCGATTCCACTTCCCTGCCGGGCACCACGGCCAGCACTTGCACGTAGAAATCGGCTGGATTGTAGTTGGTGGGGCACTGGGCGCCAATGCTGCAAAGAGGAAGTAGAAGAAAGGAAGGAAGTGGGGGAATATAAAGGGAAGATAAAAGGGAAGACAAATACTTGAAAAGTTAAGTGACTCACTATGAGAAAAAGTCGACGGCCTCGCCGGGCGTGCCCAGGAATGCCACACGCCCCTCGGCCATCAGTAGGATCTTGTCGAACAGCTCGAACAACTCGGACGACGGCTGGTGTATGGTCAGTATGACGGTTTTGCCCTTTTGTGAGAGTTTCTTCAGCACCTGCACGACGCTGTGCGCCATGAAGGAGTCCAGGCCCGAGGTGGGCTCGTCGCAGATCAGCAGCGGCGGATCGGTGAGCGCCTCGGAGGCGAAGGCCAGCCGCTTGCGTTCGCCGCCGGACAGGCCCTTGACGCGCCCCGGCACGCCGATAATCGTGTTCTGGCACTTGCCCAGCGAGAGATCCTGTATGACCTGGTCCACGCGCTGCACCTTCTGACGCTGCGTCAGGCCGCGCGGCATGCGCACCATGGCCTGGAAGATGAGGTGCTCGCGCGCAGTGAGCGATCCAATGAACAGATCGTCCTGCTGCACGTAGGCGCAGCGCGCTTGCATCTCCTTGGCGTCCACCAGGTGCCCGTTGAGTATGCGCACGCTGGACGGCGAGATCTGCACGCCCTTGGACGACCGAAAGGCCAGCGCGTTGAGCAGCGTCGTTTTGCCAGCACCGGAACTGCCCATGACGGCCAACAGTTCGCCGGGGTAAGCGACGCCGGACACTGCGGCGATTCCGATAAATGGATTAGATGGATGCGAGTGAAGGGACACGCAAGGGGTGCACTTACCATTTTTCAGCAAATGCTTGCGCGGCGCCGGAATGTGGCGCTCGTTGCAGAAGATGCCCTTGACGCGGTTCGCCAGCTGCTTCCAGGCCGAGCCGGGCTGATGCACTTCGCCGAAGACGTCCAGGCTGTACCACGAATAGGTGAGATTGTCGGCGCTGAGCGCGGCGGCTGGCAGCACCACGGTGCCGTAATTTTTGTTGAATCCCTGATTTATGGAGGACTGCTCGAACGACTGCGAGTTGTTCTGCGAAGCGAATGGAATGTGTGCTTTTTTAGAATTATGCAAAAATTTATGGAAGCCCGGTGCGGGCGAAGCAATTTGTATAAATTTTTTATAATTATTAATGCGACGTTTGCAAATCCTTTCGCTGAAGGGCCGAAGGAAGTGTAAAAATAACAACAACTAAAGAGTGAAATAAAAGCGCGAACGGCAGTGCGAGCGAAACTCAACAAAAGCGGCTATGTGGTGCTGATGCGCGGGCGCATATTTTCGCGTTAATCCTTTTAAAGATGCGCGCGTAGTTTTGCTTAATAATGCCATAAATTTTATTCCATAAGCGGCGCCTAAACTTGGCCAGCAGCTGCTTAAAGTGCAAATTAGATTTTACGCGCGGCGCGGCAGCCAGAACGAGAGGTGGGTGGCAAGTGGCTGTGCGCGGTGCCAAGGCGCGACGGCTCTCGTTTCGAAGGTAAATTAAAAAAGAGAAAAAACTGAAGAGGATACATTGAGGACGAAATTAGGGCAACCGGTAAACATAAACAAATCACAGAGAAGGTGCGGCGGGGCCCGGATTTCGTCTAATTTGCGCTGCTGTGCGGCGACCTTGTTGGGCGCCAAGTGGCCACACTTCAACGGGCTGTTGAAAAATTAAGCGGTCAATGTGCAAAAACGAAACGAAAAGAGCAAAAAAAACTGCGGCGAGGGGTTGGGTGCGCGCTGACGCCAACGCGCGCGTCTCGCGTTGTTTTACTTTCAAATTTGCTATAAGCAACTTACATAAGTACGCCTTAGGGACACAGTCAAGCAAAAATATCAGCACACAACAACAGCGAATCGACACAAGTTGCGGGTGAGGGGAAGCGCAAAGCAACTGTGTACCCATCGATGGCGCTGACAGTGAATGGTTAAAAAAGCGTGGGAGGCCCTGAGGTGCGCGGACTTGAAATCCTTGAATTCAGCAATTCAAGGACACAATGCGAAATGCCAACCTTTCACCCCGTTGCCATTTAGAAAAGCTTTGAATGTTTTCTTTCACAATTCCCCTTTGTTCTATGCACGTTGCGTTTGAATTTGAGCGAAAAAAAAAATTTTAATTTGAATGCCCATAAAGCGACACACAGGCAAAAGCCCACCTAGAGGTGGCAACTCAGACCCAACACCTGGGCGACATTCAAAATCGAATGCCTGCCAGCGGTTTCCCCTTCTTGTCGTCGCTCCCTTTCTAGATGTCTGCTGCCTGCTTCACGCTGTCGCCAAGCATGTTAATGGCCTTCAAGTGGCATCGTGCTGAGGCCGGGGTCGGCCGGCGAATGCTGCTTGGCCTCTTAAATTGTGCCGTTGGCGTCAAAGTGTGTACAAATTGCACTTTATTGAGACTGCATTTGGCTAATTGTGTCGCTCGGCTCCCATTTCAGCTGGAACGCCAGCGGCGCGCTGCACCGAAGGTCACGCGGTGAGTCGCACTGGATTGAAGTGAAGAAGACGCCGCACATTTGTTGACTTATTATTTCTCTCCCCCCCTAACGTTTTTGGACTTTTTATTTTTGGTGAATATTGTAGAGGAAAAATAATCAGTTCACTGAAATCCATTAGATGCGCCCGAATGAAGGAGAAGTGTGGAAATCAGAAGAATGGAAAAGGAAAAGCAAAGCCGTAGTAAAAATGCTGCTGACTTGGCAGATAATAAAAATTCCAGCATCGTTTTAATGGACTTGTCCAGTCAGTGACGTGCTGAGCAGAAGGGTGAAATGGTCAAAGTGCTGGCTTACATTTGTGATTTCAAAAATGCATTCAAAAACTTTGCATTGTTTCTTTGTTACTTTTGAAAGCGTTGTTTTTTCTGTTATTTGTATTTCTAGAAAAGTTAAACTGTCGTCAGAGGTAAATTTTAAGTACAGGCAGACTCAGAATCACCTTTGAATAAGGGGCTCGCTTTGTTTTAATTTTTAATTAAACTCAGTCTAGAATTTAATCCTGGGAACAAGATTTTATGATATCGTAGAAGAATCAAAATTTGTATAATTTTCTACGAGATATACTTAGGATTAGGATCGAGAGTTTAGAGATGCTAAGACCGCAGCTGTCTGAAGAAGAACTACATATTTTATAATTTTTTGGAGATATACTTAGGATTAGGATCGAAAGCTTAGAGATGCTAAGACCGCAGATGTCTGAAGAAGAATTAAATATTTGATAATATTCTAGGAGATATACTTGGGATTAGGATCGAGAGCTTAGAGATGCTTAGACCGCAGCGGTCTGAATTCTATTGGGTTCGCTGTGGTCCATGGGCTATGTGAAATGTTTTAAAAAAGGAGTAAACCTTATATGTAATATTTGTGATAAATAAATATCAACGGATAAAAAACATAAATCTTTGGATTGTTCAAGAATTTCAATTCAAAACAGTTTGCAGGCACTGGATCCAATCATTCTTTTGACTTTCCACTTTAGAAAATATGGTTTATTAAAAAACATTTGGTTTGCTGCATCCCAATTAGAAGGAGTTAAGTCATGAACAAAGCATCAATAATTTTGAATACTGGACAAACAACTCAGGTACTGAGACACTTGCCAATCTATTTTAAAGATTCCAACCCTCAAATGTAGTGCGCGGTGCCTTGATTTGAGAAGAAATCAGCTGCGTACAGAACATTTCAAACGAGCATTGTAGACTAAAGAACACCAAGATCTTTGATTGATACAAAATACTGTCTCTAGGTTGTGCATGAGTGCACACTGGGTCATTTTTCATTCACACTGAAAATTTGTAAGACACATTACTTACTCCCTTTTTTAGTTAGTAACTAGAAAAGATTGACGTCATTCAGCTCAGAACAACCAAGAATTCCCAAACTCTTGTAATGCAGTGGGCGTAAGGACACATCCTGTAACCAGTCACACACAATAAATCAGCTGCATCTGCATTACATTTCCATCTTTTTCTCGATTCTACTTTACCCCCTCGAAAATTTGCTTTCAGTGACGCTGCATATTTTTGAATGTTTGATGCGCTCAGTGGCAGCGTTATGGCGTCGTTTGCCGAGTGGGGCGTGGAAGTGGTTGCTAATGGGTGCGCGTTAGCAGCGCGTTGTGTCTTATGAAGCGGAAAGGGAGCAGGATTCTCTTCTAAACTTTTACACTAAACAAACTTTTCTCATACTCAAAATAAATGTCTGCCACGACGAAAAATTTTTGTGCGTTTTAGACAAACGAAAATTTTAATCAATCAATCTATGTATGAATCAATCAATTTTTTGGACAGCATTATTAACTGAAAAACAATTGTTTACATTGTAAATTTTCCTTTTGAAGATATTTTGATATTCAAAAAGCACAAATGACAAGTTTTAATTATTTTTTTGAAAATAGTAAAATTAAATTTTCTCAACTAAATTAATAATGACAATTTTAAATACTGATTAATTTATTAATTTAAATATTGAGTTTTTTAATTAAAATATTAATTTAAATATTGATTAATTCACAAAAAACGTATTTACAAAATTAAATTAAATTATTATTAAATTAATTAAATTTTTTCAACAAAATTAATATTGACAATTTTAAATATTGATTTATTTATAAATACAAATATTGATTTTATAAATAAAAATATTAATTTAAATATTGATAAGCTCCCAAAAAACGAAACTATTTAGAAATAAAAATATTATAAAACCAAATCTCCTTTTCAACAGTCACTTTCAATCTGCAATCTTTTCAAAGCCTTCAATCAATCATTTTGATTTTATAATTCTTTTTGAGTTCAACACAAAATTTCTCTCGGTGTAAATATTTTTCAAATTTACTGTACGCGAGGTTCTCTTCAATTTTTGCTGTTATTTTCAATAAAATAAATTGATTTGCAGATGTCTCTGCCGCCGGCGCCGGAAAAACATGCGTCAGCTGTGCTCGCTTTCGTCAATGAGTGAACGGCTAAGAGGGCGTTGTGAGCGCGGAGGGTGAAGAGGTGGGGGGTAGTGTAAAATACAAAATAAACGAGCAGAATGGTGAAAACGCTTAGGGAACCGGATGCGGATGCGTATGATTTCGAGCGGGAAATGGCAATATGGAAGCCGTGTTGGGGTGGGGGGGCAGGGGGCGCGAAAAATTCCTTCCTCAATTTAATATAATTTTCTATAATTCTAGCAGCGTTTTTCCTTTTCATAATCTCAATGTTGATAAAGCATAAAAAATGCTTTCCTCCCACCGCGCGCCCAGTCACGCACAGTCACACTTTCCGCGGCACTTTTGTCCTTGAAATTTGTAGCGCCGAAGCAGCTAGCATAGGAAATGCGATGCGGAGGCAAACGGACCGCCAACAGTGAATCCACGTGGTGACGAAGGCGTGGGGCGAAACTCGACGGACGGCAACTTTTTAATAATATTTTCAGCATCATTTGATATGAAAAATAAGAAACAAATTCCACTCGCACAACTTTGGCGCCAACGACTGTGCGCGTTCGCTTTCTTAATAATTTCTCACATTTAGCATAATATTAAATTTTTGTGCTTGCTTCGGCTGCGATGCGGCTGTTGCCAGTGTTTCACCACCGGGGAGCGCTTCCCCTAAATTAATTGCAGGGGAGACATTGATGCGCACAAACCCAGTCACGGAGACAGTTTCTCATGTCCGGCGAAAGCGCCCATCTGTCCACCGGCACCTTGGACAGATTTGTTGTGTCCTCTGCCACCGCACTTGCCACATGTAGACGCATGTGTCGATGCTACTCTGCGGGGGGGACGTGCCTGCTTTATTTTTATGATTATTACTGGCAATTTTCATCTTTTCGCCTCTGCGGCAGAAGTGACCAGTGAGCCGGGCCGGCCGCTCACCTCATATGCAGTCGGGGTGTTGCGGCGGTTGGGGCGGCGGGCCGGCAGCGACGGGCTGTTTATTGCGCAGAAAGTGCTCGGATACAATTTTGAATATTTGTAACGGGAAATTAGGCCATTTTAAATGAAAAATGCGTGTGGTCGAAATTGCACGACTGGACTGCGCGCTCGTCCGCCACCAGCACGACGGCCATTGTCGGTATGTGCGATAATGGCTAAAATATGCATAAATAACGGCGATTTTTTTCAGTTGCCAGCTGGGATTAGGCCAATTTGCTGCAATGGATGCTGCGAATGTGTGTGTGAGTGAGTTTGTGTGTCGGCTGTAATGGTTGTTGTTGTTGCTGTCTAGTTTGTTGGCGGTGTGCGCTACGCTTAATTTGTTGTTAAAAGTTGTTGTTGTTGTTGTGTTTTTAATTTGATTGTTTTGCTTTTTTTGTGGAGCTGTCGGCTGGCGGTTGCCATCAAAGCGACTGCATGCGCGCGGAGCGTAGTGGCCGAGCGGTGAGGTCAAAGCGTACGAACGTTTTTTCCACAAAAGGGCGAAACCTTACAAAACGCGCCCGTTACAAAGTCGACGTTGCTTACCACATGCAACACGACGCGCCGCCAAAAACGCTTCAACTCTGCGCCAAAGCGAAACGTGCGTCAACTCGAGTGATTTGTTTTATTTGCTTTGAAGTTCTTCAAGTTTGTTCATACAAATACTTTTTTCATAAAATTATTTGCATCCTCAAAATTAGTTCAACAAATAGTAAAATGCTTTTTACTTCTTAAAATCTTTTATTCTCTGGTTAAACCAAATTTGTTGTGTCAATAAGAATAGTCTCGACAAAGCAACAATCAAATTCAAACATTCCAAATCTTTCGTAGTCCAGAAAAATCCAGATAAGGATGAGACACAGATAAGACGCGTCTGATGCGTTGTGAAGCTGCTGAAGTCAACTTGAGGCGTTCACACACTGAGTGGACAGCGGCCTTGATAAACCGAAGAAATGAACACTACTCGTCTATTGCTAACTGAGCAGAGGTCTAGGGGGGTTGGCTTAAATATCAAGCAACAACAACAAAAAAGTTGTAATAATAATAAAAAATTACTGTAGGCGCTATCGCCGACTGCAACAAGAAAACACACAACACATGTTATTGTTGGTGTCTGCACTGTGTTGTTGGCATCTTGGAGTGTGTATCACATTTTTGTTGCGCGCACCCGCCGCCCGCAGCTGCGACATTACAGTTGCAGTGAAATTTACGCTTCACTTCACTAAATGCATCTCTGCGCAGTTTCGAGGCATCTGCGGGCTGCATATTTATGAGTGCGTGTGTGTGTGTGTGTGTGGATAAGTGAACTGCAGCAGCAGAATGGGCTGTGGTTGTTGCACGCATAACTGACAGGCGCGCAAGATGAATTTTTTTCACAAGGGGTCAGTTTTCAGTGCTTTGAAACTTCACGAAACCTGGTTTAAAATAATTTTAAAATTTTCAAACAAGAAAAAATGGTCCAAAACAGTGATGAATATTTGTAGCAGAATGGTCATCACTGATCTAAAATGTATAATTTTCTATCTTAAAGGGTTGTAAGCAGTGGCGGATTCAGGGGGGGGGGGAACTGTTTGGGGTTGAACCCCCCGAAATATTAGGATCGACTTAAAAACTACATACAAATTAAAAGGAATTTTTTGGCATTTGATGAATATTAAATATTCAAATAAAAATATTTTTCTGAGTCCGCCACTGGTTACAAGCTTCTCTCAGCTCCAATTCTAAACTAACCAACGCTACTGGCTTCACTCCTCTTTCACCTTCTCACCGGTTGGCTGTCCATCGGAAATATCTTATTTGTGTGTGTGTGCGTGTGCTTGTCTCTTATTTATCTTTTTATTGAAATTAATTTCTTGATTCGATTTTGCATTCCAGCGTCGACATTTTGCAGTTTTGCGGTTTTATGCGTACGTTTGTGTATGTATCTATAAACATTTATACGAGTGTGTGTGTGTGTGTAAATATGCGGTTGATAAATTATACGGCACCCTATAGTTGGAAGTGGTAGACAGTAGGCCAAGTTTGTTAAATGACATGAAAAAAGGAGTCACAAGTAACATGAAGGTTCGTGGTTACGGGTTAGAGGGTCATGGGTTCGAAACAAAAAAAAAAAATTAAAAAAACCATGACCAATCTTAGTCATCACAAAACTACAACTTCCTTCAATTCGTTTATTAAGTCACACATTCAACATGAATGCTTGCAGGAAAGTCGCTTTGTGTTCACATTAGAGATGTCCTGACGGTTACAGCTTGTAAACAGGTTACAAAAAGCCAATTTAAACATCACACAGAAAGTTATATCACTTGAACACAATTGTCTGAAACTGTTTGTCTCAATATTTATGAAATCCAAAGAATTCTTGAACAAGCTCGTCGGATCATGGTGATCTAAATATTGTGACAATACATTTGAAGTCTATTGGGACATAACAAATCAAATTTCTGAATATTATAAGAAGAGCTCTTGGCTTGCTCGTTGACTAAAATGTTAAATTCTAACCATTTAGTTTCTGTCATCAGTAGCATTGTGACTATTGAGATGTCCCAGAAATGTTTGTATAAGTCTACTGGAACATTATATTCCAATTTCCTAACTAATTTGAAAAGCAATTTAAACTTTCTATTACGAGTCTTCAGCTTTTTTGGCAGTCAAAATTTTATATTTATTTATTTATATATTTAGCCAATGAACAATGAACAAATTTTTGGAACTGTTATTGCCATCAGTTATGGTAGTATCAGTTTTCCCAATTGGGAGCGCTTATCTCTACTTTAAATTCCAAATTTCAGTGTTCAGTACAAGATATTCAAAGCCCACAGCTCTCAGTTTGAATATTGCATTGAGTCACGGCACTACTAAGTTTAACTTTTGGCGAATTATATCATTATGTCCAAAATTTCGAAATTTAAAGAAGATCAGGACTAGGCTTCATAGGTCCAAAGTGCCTCTTTGTGAGAAGATTTAAATTTTTTTTGATGGTTATGGCTTTCGGCCCAAAAGTATTCTTAACTCCTGTAACAGTAGTTTCAGTTTTTTCGCCCCAATTGGGACCGCGCATCTCTATTTTAAGTTCCAAATTTCTAAATGAAAACAGTGTTCAGTACAAAATATTCAAAGCCCACAGCTCTCAGTATGAATATTGCATTGAGTCACGGCACTACTAAGTTTAACTTTTGGCGAATTATATCATTATGTCCAAAATTTCGAAATTTAAAGAAGATCAGGACTAGGATCCATAGGTCCAAAGTGCCTCTTCGTGAGAAGATTTAAATTTTTTTTGGATAGTTATGGGTTTTGGCCCAAAAGTATTCTTAACTCTTGCTATCCAACTACCATAACACATCCACACATTTTTTAATAACCCCAAATCCCTAAACAAAAAAGGAAGTTGTGACTATTTGTTGAAGTTTCTTAGCGCCTCTCACGCGGAAAATTCAGATTCTGGGACAATAGAAAATAGTAGGTATTTTTTTCTTGTTATTTAAGGTTCACTTAGTACAAGTTTCATAATTTCAGTATAACTTCTGTTTCAAAGGGTCAATGCAATATTGAAGCTCTTTTTAAACGCTCCAACTACCAACAACTTTTTGTTCACAATTATTTTTCGGAATGCAAAAATTTGCTCAGAAACTGAAATATGAAATCAATTTTCGATTTCGTATTTATTTAAAATATATTTTTTTATACTTCTTGGACTCGTTATTGTTGCCAGAGCCTTTGGTAGCGTTCAGTGCAATTTGCTGGCAACGCAGCGTCAATGCTCAGGCAACGGTACAAGTATGTCGCCGCCGGATCGTGTTACGTGGGGCATAATTTTACGTCTGACTTAATCTGCTGGCTGGCTTTCGAGAAAAATCGTAGGCGCTGTCGCCCTGCCCTGTCCTGCCCTGCCTGCGGACAGCGCCGCCTTGTTGCACGATATTCAACAATCGATATGCGCAGAGTGAGCGAGTTTGATTACCGTTATTTGCGCTCTGCCTCAATGCCAGCCGACTGAGTCGTCGACTGAGATCTGACAAATGTGACAATGACAAAAGCAAAGTGGAGCAGTTTTCTCGTTGTGTCACTGAATTTGTAGCTACTGGACGATTTAATTCCAATTCAATAAAACTTGTAAATATTTTTTCTGTACTCTCATTGGCAAATTATATCAATTACAACAAGAACAACAGCAATGTGCTTGTCATCAGCGTTCACAATCAAATTTAATTTCCTGCTTTTCGCTGGCACTCGAAGCAAAGTGTATGAGAAATTCGCTGCGTGTGGGGCAATGTTGGTCAAACTTTTGTGTGTGTGTGTTGGTGTTCAATTGATTTTCTGCGTCTCTGCGCTTCAAGTTTCCCCGCGCCCAAATTATCCATTTTCATTGTCCTGCGGCCGCAGTCTGTTGTCGCTATTCGTTAGCGACTTTTACATTATCGGCTGGCGTGCGAAAAGTTTCAGCAGCTTTGGCCTTGGCGCCCCTCCCTGTGTGTGTGCCGCACTTACATTATTCAAACTTTCCGCCGAGTTGGACGTGGCCTTGCCGGCACGTATCAGCACCTCCTGGTCCTCTTGACCCATATCGCTCGACTGTCGTTGCCGCTGTCGCTGTCTCAGTCGCTTCTTGTCCTACTTGCAGTTGTTGGCGCGTTTGCTTGCACGATTCAGTTCTGCACTTTTCTATTTTGGTATTTTTTTTGGCGCCCTCTGCTGTTTGCTGCTCGATTTTGTTTGGGCGTTGCTTCTTCTGCCGGGTGCTCACTTTCCCGGGCTAATTGTTGCAGCCGAAAATTAAATCGAAAATGGCAGACGCAGCGCGGCGGAAGTGTTGACCGCACTGTGGCGGCCCCGAGCGTGTTGCTGGCAAGCGCCTCGATGGGCGTCGCGCGATGACGCACTGGGTCGAGTCTGGCCACCGGATATTGGAGCTAATCCAATTACTGGCAATTTGCTGTCAATTTAGCAGCAAAAATGTTGTTATTGGCGAGTTGACGAACGCACAGTCGAATGAAAGTGCGAGGTGTGGCATGTGAGTGGCCGCACTTGCCACAGTTTCGCTTGCAACAGATGATTTCAAGTGCAACTAGTTCAAATGTGGAATATTTTCATAAAAATATGTATTCAATGTTTAATTGTTTGTTTGAATATTTTTTAAATTAATTAATTATATGCGCTTAATAAATTCAATAAATTTATTATTCCAATTAGTTATTGATTTATGAATTTGTTTTTTTTTTATGACAGTTTGCGTCTGTTTCATTCGATATTACATGTATATAAATTTTATATTTAATTGTTGTTGTATTTGCATTTGTACATGAATCTCTTTTTTAGTTAGTGTTATTGTTGTTGTTTTTTGTTCTATGCGGTTTCGCAATGGCGGCCATGCATTTGCCGCTTCACTTCACTTTGCTATGGTTGTTCTTGTTTCTTCTACTTTTGAGTGGGCAGTACGTCAAGAAAGTCAAGTCCGAGCCGCCTCAACAGTTCACGCAACTGACTTCTTTTGCTGTTTGTCGTCCCGTTACTTTTATGCTTTTTTCAGCAATTTTTACTTTTATCTTTTTGCTCCTGAATTTTTTTCACACTTTTTCAAAGTTTTTCTAACCGCGCACGCACATTGACCGCAACCGACTGAGCGTCTGGGCCCTGATAGCGTCAAGTGTTTGGTTGTCTTGTCAACTGCCACTCAACTGCGGGCTCAGAGCCGAGTTACACTTGAGTGATGTTTGCTTGCAGCTTAACTTGGCTGGCTGTGTGTACGCTTTTTTCCGCCGCCTCCGCGCTTATCTCCTTCCTCGTTGGACTCTATCTGATTGTTGACACTTTTAGCTACTCTCTGCTAGTCATTCATTGCGGCATTGCTTTAGTTTTGCATTTGATTTGCTTTCGGTTAATTTTGCTCCCATTGTTGGTTTTGTTTTGTTTTTAAAGTGTCAAAGTTGCCACTTGTAGCGCTTTTCTAGCTGATTGATATCTGCTTGCAACTTTCTTCTATTTTCGTTTAATGAATTTTAAACTTTAGACCAAATAACATTGAATTGAAAACTTTTCCTATTGGGCGTAAAGTCCAACGTTTCGGTTTAAATTCTTTAATAATATTTTGATTTTCCTCTATTTCTGACGTGTCAAAATTCTAAATATCTCAAAAATATCTCTCACTTTTCAATTGCTCTGTCGTTCGTCCTTTGGCCTAACCGCAAAACTCTTTCAAACAAATTCCCGCCTCTTTCCAGTTTTTTTTCGTATTTTTCCCACCATTGCACCCGTCCGTCAATGTGCTTCAAACGCTTTTTCACCTCTGTGCGCAGTGATTTTGTTTTTGTTGCTTCTGTCTTGCGTTCACGTGACGTTTTCTGGCGTTTGGATGATTTATGGCCCCTGTCCGCTGTCCATTAAAGTGAATTATCGCATTGTGTGCATTTCAGCCGCGACGCCTACGATTTATCAATCATTGACGCATCCGACGCGGCGTCCACTGACATTCGCAACGACACGAATGCCCCCCGCATACATTTTGTATTTCGGTGTTAGTGGTTATTGTGACGCTTGTCGTTGTTGTTGTTGGGGGAAAATGGACGTTTTTAATTTTTGCGGTGATTTTCAAGTTGCACAACGAAAATTGATACACGTGCTGTGAACGGGTTAAGTGTCAGAGAATTTCGTAGTGTTTTCTGCGGTTTTGCTGCGAGTGAAAAGTTTTACTTGTGGAAAATTTTGATTAACGTTTTGCAGGTAAACCATTGCGAAGCATAAAGAAAGTTTTGTGGTGTAATTCATAGAAATTGAATTGAATTTGAGTTCTAAAACTTAAATGGAACCTGAAGGTATGCCATTAAAAAATCATTGCAAAATTGCTGGAACCCATCGACTTTTTTGACTATCTTATTCAACATTTTCATAGTATACACTTAGGCTGAATTGTGAGTATTTCTGATTGTTCTAACTTTATTTTTTCAATTACTAGAAAAAATTCCTTTCAGATTTTGAGATCAAATTTTAAAGAAATTTTGTGGTAAAATATTTAAAATAGAAAAAGAAAAAGAAGTATTTTTAAATAGTGTTAAGACTTGTCTTTAATTTCAGTTTAATCTGTATTAAAAAAAAATTCATTTAGTCAGATTTAAGTTAAAAGTTCATGAAAACGAAATTATTTATATAGATGTCAGAAACACTAAAATTGTGGCCTAGCCAACAGAGAACGTATTTAAAAATATTTCTCTGTGCTATGTTAGGTTAAACCTTAGAACCGTCGATAAGTTTTTCGATACATTTTCAGTCTTTGCGGAGCTTTATACTTCAGTGTATTTTATCTGAACCCTAATACTTTAATTTTTTTAAATAAATATTTGACAAATAAGTTTCAATACATATTTGATAAATAAGTCAAATTTTATGGAGTAGTATTACTTGTAGTCGATAAACCTGAATAGATATCGATAGCAGTTTTGTCGCTGGTGAACTTTGCTAGGAACGTCCACGTTCTCACCGATGACTTTTACGTGGACCTGGAACACTAAAGAGCTCTTACCGCTCTTAGAGCTAGTACCACTAAGGACGCAATAGGGTCTATGCATGGTCGATCTGGCACGCCAGCTGACCTAATTAATTAATTAATAAAGGTAGGTAGGTTGTAGTTTCTGCCTCTGTATGAGCCATACTCAGGCCTCTGTACTGGCCCATTGTGATACCACAGATTCCAACCGTTTGAAATGTGAATGCAACACTGTTTTTTTAACATGTGTTACGACATATATACATTTCAAACGGATGGGGGCAGGGGGGACCTACAGTTTACCGCCGAACCCGAACGTCGGTTGACAGGCTTTCTTTCACTTGAAGGTTTTTCCATCGCTTGCCCAGAACGCACTTGTGCGATTCTTATAATTCTCATCTGCTTCATGTGGATAGCGATAGAAATAGATGAGCGTTTTCATCAGCCCCAGCCAGGAATCGAACTTGGGAAATCGGTATGAGAAGCCAGCGCGCTACCCGCTGGACTATCGAGGCCGACTGGATAATGGATAGCAAGAAAATATATAATTTTCATTGGTCCATAAAGTCACCTTAGGGAGTACATATATAAATATATTTTTGAACTTAAAAATTTTTTTCCTTCGCACTAAATATGTCTGTAAAAAAATTTATTTTTTTTAGTGCTTAAAAACGACTATTTAACTGCAAATTTTCAATTTCAGATTTTGACTCAAAGTGCTCGTGTTTTGAAGTTAAAGCATACTTGGACCCGGTAAGGTAAGTAAATGAAAAAACCATAAATATTACAACTAAGCCTAAAGCTGACACACTAAAGTCTCACTCGGCGTTGCCACCAGTTTGCAATGCATTCCTCGAAGTTTACAAACTGACATTTTAACAAAAACAACCAACATTTTGTACCATTACTGTCAATTCGAACACAAAGCGAGCCCATAAAATATACACAAATGCAAATAGAGTTAAGAAAAATAAGCAAATCCAACTACAAAAAGCAAACAGTGGCAAAGTGAAGCGCAGCGAAAAAATATGCGCAACAGCTTCGAAGTGCATTTTTAGGGTTTCGCTGATTGAGTCGAGTTGCTGTGGCACACTTCAACTCAAAAACTGTGCGCGATTGGAGTCGCCAACACGCTGCACTGTAAAGTGCAACATGCAGCATGATGCATGCGGCATGTGACATGTTGCATGGAGTGGACCTGTCGGTGTATATGCAGCGGCGAAACAAGAATATATAGCAACAACAACAACAATGCAATCGTGCTGACAATGACAATGATGCATTGAGTGCGAACACTGAAATTGTTGATTTTGTTGCTGTTGTTTCTATTTTGCTAGCAGCAACTTTTCAATGTTTTCACTTTGTTTCAGCCGAAAAAATTTGAAATTATTTTTAGCGTGTGTGTAAAAATTTAATAAACTACAATGCTGTAATTTTTCTTACACAGTATTTACTGCTGCTTCTTCTTCTTCTCATGTTGCCAACATAATAAACAGCCACATTTGGTGGAGGCGCGCAGGGGCAAATAAATGTTTTGTATTAGGTTGAAATGGTGTATGAAATGGTGAAACAAGAGCAACAACAACAACAACAACAATAACAAAACATAAGCTACAGCCAAGACAAAGCGAATAATAACAACTAGAAGGGCACCAAAGCCGCAGCAATTCAATTGAAATAAAACAAAAACAACAACAACAACAACAAATACCACTTCATACCCACAACAACGCCGCGTTGCTTTTAGAGAAATTGTCAATTCGGCTGGTACACCTTCACCTAAAATGCCACTACACCCACGTTGCCACGTCGCTCGTCGCGGCAGCTCTCATTTGTCATAAAAAGCGCCAACGCGAAACGTCTTCAGCGCGGAAGAGATCCGCGTCGTTGCGCCGTGTGAGTGCTTTACGTCATTTTCATAAATTTTCAAGTACTCGAGGCCAATTTGCCGCCCATTTCGGCTGAGCTGCGGCGGCGACACGTTCAACCATATTTTGCCAAATTGACAAACACAGCACGCGTCATTGTTGATGCCGTTCAGGTGTTGGCAGCGAGCAAAGTGCGGGCGAAGCGCGGCGTCAAGATGTCTTCATGAGTGGCAATTGCGGACGCAATGGAAAATTGGCGAAAGCGATGCGAAATGGCGCAACACATTTGCCAAACTGTTGCATACATTCAGGCGCACAATCCTAATTCGCACTGCAGCATGAACAATGAGAGCGGGAGAGCAGAGCAGAGACAAAACGCAATAAAAGCGAGTGTTTTTCTATTAACTCGCTGGCGGCACAGGGTCAAAGGTCAAAGGCGTGAGATGCCATTTAAGCGCCCACGAAGGGCGTTCACTTCTAGACCCAAACATATATACAAATGTAGATATATATTTGTTCTATATGTTGCATGCATAATCAGGCGATCGTTCTTGACTTGGCTGCACCTTAAAGGGATTTGACCATTGAGGCGCTCACTGTCGACCGTCAGCTCCAGCTGCCGCGCCATAAAAGCGCTACAAATCGCATGGGGCTCGTAAAGTTTTGTGCGTTCGTCGTCGCCGTTTTCGTTGCGCAGCGCCGCGGCCTACAAGTGAGTATGTTGTGCATACTTTCAGGCGCAGTGTAGTTCACGGCGCGCTTTTCGCCAACTCGACTAGTTGCCGTGCCATAGCGCCGCGCCGTTTCATTGCCGACTTTGGGGCGCGCACTCGCACTCGCACACTTTATGGACGCAAAGTTTTTTCTTACGTTGCCGTGGCAAAACTTTTGTGCACAAACGCTTGTAATCTAATAAAAAGTCACTACAGTATTTATGTATGTGGCGCTCATGGCCAGACGCGGCCGTGGCTTGTTCGGCCCAACTGTGCCTACGAAAATTTATACGCAGCAACTGCGAGTTGTAGTACAACTTGGACGTTTTGTTGCTTATATATTGGCGCTGTCTATTGTTGTTGTTGTTGCTGTGATGTACGACTATGCGGAAATTTTATCATCTCATTCGCAAATAATGTTTGCTTAAACGCAAAAACTTTTGGCGCCGGAATTTGGCGAAATGGCGTTTGGCAGCGTCCAAGTCCCGTGTGGCGTACAGTCAATGCCAAATGTCAGCATTGAATGTGACTGCGTCGAAAATGGCCGTTAAATAAATTTGAATTTAAATCCTTTGGCAAACTTAAATTCAAACTGTGCTACGGCAACATCGAAAGCAACTGCACTTCTCGTTGTCTAGAAATGTAACACAATAGTCGGCGCCATATATACTCACACACACTCACACATGCACCCATCATATCCTTTTGTCCGCTGCCAAGTGCACTTTTAACTCCTTCGGTGCATTTTTTCGATTCTTTGCTTTTCGTTTGGCACTTTTTGTGCGCTTTGCGTGCATTTCACTGGCGCTCGCACTTCAGCTTGTTAACTGAAACCATTCGACCAGACTCGAGTGTCTTATTATGCATGGAAAGAGGAATAGCACAAGTGGCGAGAAGTGGTCGGAGTCGTCGAAGTTGTCGTTGTGCGTTCGGAGCGCAGGAAGAAAGTAAACTTTTTGCAGCTTTTATTATTTTCAAAAGTTGGCAGATTTAGGGTTTCATTCGTTCCGTCTTTGGGCACACTTTGCATCGGCACAAATGGCATCGCACGGCGCCAGAGCGGCAACGGCAACGGCTGCGGCAGCGATGGCGACGAGGGGCACGCAAACAGCGACACAATAAATACGGACCGTAAGTGCTTTGGCAAGTGTGCAAAAGTTTTCTCCTTTTATTGCTGCTATTGTTGTTGTTTTTATTGTAATTGTTGTTGCTGCAATCGCGCCAGCTGGACTGCGCGTTGCGTCTGCGTTTTCAGGCGCACTGGCAACGCGCTGCAGCACGCCGCCAGTTCGATAGCCGCTTGGGACCGAAGTGCAAGCGGCGGCGGCGGCAACAATTGTTGGCTGGCCGGATTTGTTTGCTGCCAGCAACGCGCCGAAGAATGCGTCTGAGTGACTTTTCAAATTTGATTTGTGCGCGCGGGAGAGCGGGACAGCACTGGCCGCACTGCATGCGTCCAACTTTTCCATGCTTCAGCTGGCTGTTTGTTGTTGTTGTTGTTGGGCTAAGCACACACACACAGACACAGACGCAGCTGCACACCTGAACACTTTTGCCTTTTCATGTATTCGCTTCGGCGCGCTGCATTTTATGGCCCCATTTTGTTGTTGCTAATGTTGTTGTTGTTGTTATTGCTATTGTGGGCTGTGAAAGTGTTACTTTTTGTTTGGGTAGTGGGGGGAAAATTGTATTAGAAAAGGTGAACAGCAGCAAACTTGCAGCAACGGCAAAGCAAAAAGAAAGTTACAGGCATTTGTTGTTGTTGTTGCTGTTGCCGTTGTCAGTGTTGTTTGTTAGGGTTAGGGAAGTTTTGTTATTGTTGTTGTTGTGTGATTGTAGTTTGTTGCACGGAAGTGTGAACTTATGGCGGAAAGTGTAAGTTGCACAAATTGCAAAAGGTTTGTAGAATTTTGTATTCTTGTTGTTGTTGGCATTTTTATTGATGATTACAACATTTCGGCGCGCAGTTTAGAAATCGGAAATGTGCTAAGGAAATGCGTGTGAGTAGGCAGCAATTTGCAGATAGTGGCATAGAAAGAGATGGGAAATGCTGCTTCACAACGACCCGTGCAGTGTGCATATTCACATCCATAAAGGCAGTCAAACAGTAATTAAGTTCATGCGTGAGATATTTTCTTCACTAAAGTTCGTCTTGGATTGAAGATTCTGCCTCAACTATGTCGATGATCACACTTTTGAAGATATAGTTTCAAGGAGGCATGCGAGGTTACTGCCAGATTGACTAACTGCCAGGACGCATATCAATGGATCGTTCTTTGTCATTGTCTTAACTTAAGCTTAACTTTCTGGAGACATCAACAGGTTAGGTTAGGTTGGAGTGGCAGCCTTCAACATGAAAAGCTCACTTAAGCACAAATTATTTCTCATTGTGAGAACCAAGAGGATTCCATTATGATATTTAAAGGCGATATCCCGGTTAGACTAATGAAGAAAGCTGAGCCGAGAAGCCTATATCTTCTTCTGGCTAATGCGGGACATTGACACAACAGGTGGACATTGACACAACAGTCTTCTCATCCTTCTCGGAGCCGCAGCCTCGACAGAAGTCTTTCCCTCGATTGCTGTCCCAGTCTTTCGCAGAAGACAGTGACCCGTGAGCACCGAGACGGTGTTGCTCATTGAGTGAAGGCTGAGGTTAAGCAGCTGGTTGGTCCATTTCATATTGTAGACTGGTCTGTTTCTCGGACCACAATTAGTTTGCTTCTTTTTGACAAAAATTTTTTGAGCATCAGTTTGACCGATGCAAGTGGAGCCCCCACTTGGAGAAAGGACGAGGCTTCGGTAAGCAGCGTGCCCGCTCTGGCGAGTTCTTCTCCCTCCTCGCACCAGTGGCGCACACAGGGGAGCGTTTTTGGGATTTAAACCCCCCGAAATATCTTTAAGTTAGTACAGACATTTTATTTATAACCGTCGCATATATATTCAATCATTAATAACACTACTCTACACAAAAATTGCACCAAAAAATAAAAGTGTTTTCTAGACTAACTTTGGGCCGCTTAACACAAAACTGAAAATCAAAAATTTTTTGTAAGAAGAGTTTTCGAAAAATCTTCGAAAAACCAGTTTTTTCCAGTTGCAGTTATGAGCACATATCTCGTAAACGAATCATCCGACTAACACAAACTGTCCATCGGTCAGAAGATAATACCTTAGCCTTTCCAGCAATATACAGATTGTTCAAATCAGATGAGATCTGAGCAATTTACTGACGGTGAAAGTTGTAAAAAACTGATTTTTCGACCATTTTCAGAAATTATAAATTTTTGCATGATTGTTTTATATATTAGATGAAATAAATTATCTCCTTTGGTTTCAAAATCTAAGATGAAAGATATAATATTTGTGCAAATAACATCAATAACATTAATAGAATCGAAAGAAAAATGACAAAGTTATGATGCACTGAGTGAAAACACCAACTTTAAATTTATTACACCCTGCGAAAAAAATTTTTTTTTGCCGGTACAAATCCTAATGTCGATATAGGCGTGAAACTAGAGGTCATTTATAGCAACTTGCCATAGTCAGTTTTTCATTTTCTGACCCAAAGTCCTTTTTAAAGGACTTAAACATTTTGAGGACATACACATTTCAAATGATGAAGATATGGTTATCAAATGAAAGAGAAAAATTGCCTCATTTTAACTAAATTTTCTATTTTGAACTTTCAGGACCAGAATATGTCAGGTAGGGAAAACATATATTTTTTGGATCTCAGTCTGTCTATTCTATTGCAAAGTTCTCAAAGTTCACAAGTTACACAAACCCCCCCTTCCCCCCGAAACAAAATCCTGCATGCGTCACTGCCTGACACCCAGAATAATGAGACGTTGGAGTCTTCACCTAAGGAGTTCAAGGATTCTCGGCAGTCTAGACCAGCCTCGATGAGGTGGTCGACTTGATGGCCGCCTGAATGTCTGAGTATATGTGGACATCTGCCTTATGCACGAGGAAGACATGGAAGACACTGCTGTGACATCAACAGACTCTGCGTGAAAAAACACCGCAATATCGCCGTACAGACGCAATTTTGTCAGTTTTCCTACGAGATGTCCTATTAACTTGTATCGAACATCAGCTGATTCATCTGTCTTTAATGTTGTGGTAAAGCAATTAAGGTCATATCTCCTACCAGCTTGGAGATGTGACCTTCTGCGTAAACCCTATTTTATGAATACGCCTCCGGCACTAATGGATTAAACGACACAGTTCACAGCACAGCAGTGCTTCTCTCGCTGAAGGTCAAAGTCTGTTGGCTTTGTCGACAAATGCACTCAACTTGTTGCCGTGTCCTGTGCCTTAATGCATTTAAAATGCCTTTAGGATTTAATGGAAACGCATCACAGTCGAATGGGGAAAGCGCGCAGTTAAGTGGAAAATATTTAAAGCTTCGCTTGCTGTACGCAATAAAATTACATTACGGCCATAAACAAAAAAATGGGTTAAATGCAAACGCTCACGCACCAGCACACGTGCACACCGCTACGTAGGCATACATTTGTATCTGTATGTATGCAACAACGACAACAACGAAAACAGAAGCAACAACGATACAGCCGAGGCAGCGAAGGAGAAAGTTGATCGCGCAACAACTCAACACGGTTTCGTTTTAATTACGATTTTATTGCATTTCCGCTTTGGCAGCGGATACCTTGTCGCCGTCAGCGCGGAGACGGCGGCAACGAAGGACAACGGCGGCACAAATGGGCGTGTTGCATGTGCGAACAAGTGTGCGAATTAGTGTGAATGTGTGAGTGTGCGTGTTTGTTTGTGTGCAGCGAGAAGGAATAGAGAGCACATGAGAATTGGTATCTGTGTGAGTGTGCGTGTGCTGTCCTTGGGCCAGGCAATGCTCTTGCCACACGGACATGCCGCAACGTCGTAGTCGCACCTCCTGTGCCGGCCGCGCCCTGGCCACCGCTGTCAATTGTCTGCTCGTCCACCGTTTCGCTTTTATTGTTGTTGATGTTGTTGTAATGGTTTATGTTCCTTCTAACGTATTGTCGCTGTCGTTGTTTTTATTGTTGCGGTTAGTTTGTGTTTTGTGCGTATTTTGCGTGAATTTAATTTAATGAGTTTAGCGCAAAAATTTCGCCGCAATGTGAAAATGGAATGCATTGAGAATTATTCGCAGCGCTTTTGTCGAAATTTATGCGTTCGCCTTTGCGCTTCTTTAATGAAAAATACACAAATTGGGCCATGCAACGCCACCAACAACAAAAACCGCTCGAGCCAAATTAAAAGTAAACTTTCGTCTTTTGCCACATGTGCGCGCGCGTTTTTTTGCTGCTGCTGTTGTTTTTGTTCTCGTTGTTGTTGTTGTTGTTCTCGTTCTCATTGTTGTTGTTGTTGCGCGCATTGTGCGTAAGCGTTAATTGTGCCACTTATTATTGTGGCAAGTGCGGCATGGCGCGGCTTGGCGGTGGCGGGGGCCGGATGCGGGCGCGGGCGTGATTTATGCATTGTCGCTGCTGTCGCTGCAATTAACGCAGCGCAAGTGTTGACAATGCGATTCGCGCGGCCGTCGCCTCGCCCCTTTGTGTGCCACTCTCAGGCGCGCGCATCAGTCGCGCTTGTCATTGGCATTATTGTTGTTGTTATTGTTGGTTTTGTTTTTGTTGCAATTCATTGAGCATTTAAATGCTTTTTGTTGCCGCTGTCGTTTTTATTTCTTTTGTTGGTTTGTGCGTTGTAATGCGCGTTGCCGCGGCTTTTTCGTCTGTTGCGTGCGCGCATTGAAATTAAGCCGACGTTGTTGTTGTTGTTGCTGTTTGTTGGTCGCGATGTCTTTTTGTGCATTCGTTGCGTTGCGTTGCTTTGTTTTTGTAAGTGTTGCATTAAATGTAATTTCAACTGTTCAGCCGTTGTTGTTGTTGCTGCGGCCAGTTGCATTACTTACGTGCGCGCGCATGTTCGTCCAGATGCGCCGCAAGAAAGACAAATAAAAAATGCTTAACGCAGAAAAGTATAATGCATAATGAGTGGTAGCAGCGCCGAGGGCGGGGCGGTGCGGAGGCGGTAAACATAATTGGCAGCTGTTGTTTGTATACAAATTTCAATTTAATTCGATTGTGTTGCAGAATTGCGTGCCATGTAGTGATTTTAATTTGACTTTATTGTTGATGAGATGGAACAGGATAAGAAAAAAATACTAAGAATAAACTTAAAGTTGTGTATGCAAGAATGGGCTGAAAAGTTTCCAATACAACAAAGATGCGCAACGTTTTCTCTTCAAAGTTATTTTTATTTCTTTTAGTCTTCTTTTAAGTCTACTCACTTCACAAAGCTTAAAGATTTATTGAGTTCGCAGAGCGTTGGAAATTTTCAGTGATTCGAGCAGATTTTTGGTTTAATGTGAGCAAACGCAGCTCGCTATTTGCAAACAGCTTTCACATGACTCAATCTTGATTCATTTTGATTTTTGTCACAGACAGATTCGTTGGACACATTCATAGCCTCTGCTATCTCTTTGACTTTAGCTCAACGGTTGCCTGGCACCTTTTGGTGAACTTGAGCAACGTTATTGCCGGTTGTTGCAGTCTTCTTGAACTTTGCGAACTTACATTGTCTTTCAAGCTGGTACGGCCACGTTTAACTTTAGCTGCTGAAAATTTGATGGTAAATGATGGTGCAGGTATAATTTTTAAGTTGTCATAGCGACGTCACAAACATCAGTAATGATGTCAGCCTGAAGACAAAGCGAAGGATTACTCTTCCCAAAAATCGTCATGGCGTTCATGTATCGCATGAAAATAAATATGTATGTCCAAAAGTTCAATTCATCGCATTTTGACCGACCATATAAATTTGTGGAAGGTTTGTTCTAATTAGGAAAAATCGGTGCGATTTCAACATTGCGAACACCTCATTAGAGATTTAAAAGAAACTCCAAATTTCAAATATTCAATGGTTACTGGTAACTACATGCGGTGCTTTCAATATGATCCTGAAACCAAGCGGCAAAGTGACGAATGGAAGCACCGAGACAATTCGGTACCGAAAAAAGTCGTCTTGAGAAGTCAAAAGTAAAGTCAATGTTGATTTGTTTCTACAATTCGGAAGGTATTATTCACAAAGAATTTCTTCCAACTGGTCAAATTGTTAATGGAGTTTTTTTACTGTCTGGCTCGTATTCGTCGATTGAGGCTACATCGTGAAATCGTGAAAATTGATCAATCAATCATCAATCAATCCAACTTGGTAACCGATTTTTTGGTGAAAAATTCCATTTTTACCATCAAAAACTTGCCCTATTCATCTGACTTGACTCCGTGTGGCTTTTATCTGTTCGGTAGAATGCATTTGTCGATGAAAGGACAATCATATCCTTATGTTGAAGCGAGTCAAAATGCGGCGAAAGGGATACAGTTGGCCTTAAAAAATCATTCGATGATCTAATTGATTGTGCAACACGTTGTATCAAAGCAGAAGGAGGCTATTTTGAATAAAATGAACGACGTAGAGTGTCTCCTGTGGAAGGACCAAGTTGACGACGCCCTAACATCTCTTGGTTTGACCAATTGTTGAATTGATTGAAGAATTGATTGTGTAGAGTCTCTGTACACAGCGTCCAACTTGTCTTTAATTTGCTTGGACGTATTGTCCTTCAAAAGCAAATATTTAGTGAATGTTCTACATTCGATTCACACACTCACATTGACTCACTCAAACCATTGTCAGAACAACAAATGCTCATTAAAAATGGCTGAATTGATTGGTGAGTACTACCAAAGAATATGAAGTGTATAGAAGGCGCATCTGAGCTCAAAAATTCAAATTTTTGTTTGCGAGCTTCACAGAGCGGGCGGAAGCCACAAAAGGTGAAGAGCGGTGCAAGGAGAGCAAGCGCTTTAGTTTACGCTCATTGACTGTGCGAACTGAAGCACACGCCACCACAAACATACATGAAGTAAAAGTACCGCTTCTCCTGTGTACTTTGAGGTGTTGGTGGTTGTTTTGGACTCTCAATCATTTTTTGTGCAAATTTCTCACAGCAACACATCAGCCAGCGCAATGATCGTCGCTTCAACGACGCCAATGCTTTTTGTTGTTGTAGTTTTTGTGTGTATGCTTTTTGTGTTGGCGATTGGTTTTGCAACACAGTTCGAGAAAAATGTGACGTCAATATTGAACAGTGTTTACTGCCATTATCAATCAAATCAAAATTATCTAAAAAATGTTTCCAAAACTTTAGAAAGGAAGATGAAGTTTTAACTGCGCCAAGTGAAATATTCATTTTCCATAAAAATTATCAATCGGTTACAGACTTTGGTAACCTATTAGCACCTTCGGATTCCCTTATGGAAGCAAGCAAAAACACATTCTGTTGTTTCACAAAATTTTTGAGTCGGAGCCTGAAAAAATTGGTATTAAGGCATATATATCCGACTTATGCAAGAATTCTACTACCGAATGGTTCAGTGATGAATGCTGTGACAGTAAATTGAAAATCCTAGATTTTCTTATTTTAGTTCTTTTACGCAAACATTGTATGTGGGCCATAAAAAAAGGAAGCTCCAAACAACGGAATTTAAAAATTATTGCGGGTCAATAAAACAGCTCTTCCTTTGTTGTTTTTTTATTGTCTATGTTTTGCATCGTTTGGAACTTCCTTTTTTTAATTTACTGTCACAGCAGTCATCAGGGAATCTGAAGGAGCAAATAGGTTATAACAAAAGTCTGTAATCGATTGATAATTTTTATTAAAATTTTTATGGAACATGTTTCACTTAGCGCAGTGAAAACGTCATCATATCTTAGTTTTTGGAAACAGATGCCACAATTAATTTTGTAATTGTTTCATTAATAATTTAATATTTCTTATCTACAAAATATTTTGCGTGATCATTACTGCTGAAATAAAATAATACAAAAGACAGTTTCGTCTGTCTCAGCATGTAATAGGAGTTGATCCATAGAATCCTGTATATCTTCGAAGTAGTTGCTACACTTGACCGAGTGATATTTGAATTTTGTCCCAAAATTGTAAAAGTATTTTCTAGTTTATCTTGGTTAAAAAACTTATTTGTTATACAAAATTTATGTATTTATGTATTTATTTATTTTGCTTAATTTCATCAGTGATTAAAAAACAGATTTTTGTTTTAAAAAAGACATTTATCATCCATACATTTAACTTCTTTCAAATAATTTAAAAAAGTCTTTATAAATTTGTACGACTCATTATTTAATTGTAAAGCCCATCTAAAGCAATTATCCGATTGCCCTATTCATGCAATAAAATATTAGGTCTACTTTTTTGATAAATTCTTTAGGAACTTTGTTTGTAGCGACAATATGAGTCGCCATGCCAACCATATTTTATTTTCTTTTCTATGATTTGGCGCACACTACAGTCTGCAATAAGTTCAGGAGCAATATGCGACGCCGTGCAGCCTTATAGAAGAAGAACAAAAGCCAGCCAGAAATTAGAAATCGTTTTTTACAATTTCAGCTTTTCGCCAGCGCAACAACAACAGCGTTCGTCTTCACCTCGCAATCATTCCACGCCACAGCAATGTGCTAACGCACAATCCCTGCAGCGAGCACAACCAAAGAGCGCAACACAGATAGAACAAGATTCATTGAATACATTGAATTCAATGAATCTTGGATAGAACTACGCTCTCACTTGCAAACCAACGCTCTCACCACATATTTGATCTATGAAAGCAGAGCGCGGGTCGTAATGTTAGAACCCGCCATACAAAATTTTTGCTTGTGTGACATGCGCATTCTGTATGTTTATTTTCTTTGGTACTACATAGTATCCGCCCGAAGGTGCAGCCGAAGAAGAATATTCGGCCGTACTAAAATATTCGGCCCATGCCGAAGCCGAATACAAATTCCTTTAAGGGGGAAAGCCACTGTGACGGGTCAAAAAATTAGTGATTTTAAACATTTTTTTTGACCGAGTAAATATAGGAATTTTTGGATCGGGTTTTTTTTATTTTATTAAGCAGACATCTAATAATATTTCCACAAATTTTTATTAGAAAATATTAAATAGTTTAAACAATAGAGATGATCCCGTAGCGCTTGAAAAAAAATTCCCCCTCCATGGCGGCATCGATTTCTCAAAAACCCGTACTCAGAAAAAAAAAAATTAAATTTTATTGTAATCTGTATGAATGTAGCTATCTTTCCGTTTTTTTTTATTTTGATTTTTCACAAAATGGCGACCGATTGAAAATATTTCCATGTTTTCGACCTTGTTTTTTTGGTTTTGAGACAGTTTAAAAAATAGTAAAAAACGAAATTTTCCAAATCGGCTACGCTTAACCTTAACCGCTACTAAGACGAACAAAACAAAAAAAAAAATTAGAAATCGGTTCATAATTGTTCGAGTTATTGATGCCGCCAGTTCAAAAAAAGTCGTTTCGAGAAAAACGCGTTTAAAGTTTTGAGTCCATTTCTCTCGTAATGAAATCATGTATCTTTTAAAATTTTCATACGTGTGTTAAACTATCGAGTCTTTGAAATTTTGACTCGAAATTTTGTACACATATTTTTGAATATATAAGCTTTGATTTAAAATAAAAAAAAAAAAATTTTTTTTTTTTACCCGTCACAGTGGCTTTCCCCCTTAAGAAAAGAAACTAATCAAATGATCAAATTGATCAATCTATTGATTGACTATTATTATTATTTATTCATTTCTTTATTCCACTTAGGAATTAATAAAAGAATATATATAGATAAATCTTAGTAAAACAAAAACAGCCTTAGAATTCAGTTTCTAACAAAAACAAAAACTTAACAATTCGTGTCAATTGAATTTTAAAGTTGATAACAGCGTGCGACAACAAATTTTATACACGAAAAAATCGATATACTGTCGAAACTAGAAGCCAAATGTAGTAAAACTCCGTTTTTAGTTTTTATCTCTCACGTCATGATTTTGTTAAAAGGACTTTGCAATTTCAAGGATATGTTTATTTCAAAAAATTTAAATTTGAAATTTGAATTTGAAATTTAAAGGACATGTTTATTTCAAAAAAAGAAAAAGAAGGACGAAATTCGAGGATGTGGTAGTATACATATCAGTCCTTAAAATATATTTAAAAAAAAAAAACTGTTGGAAATTTCCAAGGATATTCAAGGACATTTTTAATACCTCTTCGTCCTTTTGCACCAAAACATGCAATTTTCTAAGATTCTAAGGATTTTACTTTTTCATTTGATACCCATATTGTTATTCTACAATACGCTCAATTTTTGAAATTAAAACAAAAACAATTTTTTTTTTAAATAAACATGTCCTTGAAATTTCAAAGTCCTTTTAAAAAAATCTGACATCAGAAAAAAACGAAAAACGCACTTTTACTACATTTGTCTCCTAGTTTCGCGAGTTTTTCGATTTTTTCGTATGTTTTGAAATGTTTTGATTTTTGTTGCACGGTCTCAGCTGATTAGATATCATTTTTATTAATTGCAATTTTCATGTCTGAAATATCGATAAAACCCGATATTTGATAACAGAGCAAATTGACTTGCATTACAGTGCGAAAACCTTCGGCTAAAGTGTTTGGCTTTTTTTGGCCGAAGCCGAAGCCGAAGCAGATAATTTAAAATTGGGCGAATAAGCCGAATACCGAATATTCGGTCAGACACTAGTGAGTACCTTTCAAAACAGTTGCAAATCGATTCCCCACCTTTTGTTGCCATCTTCATGTTGAGATCAGACACTTTTCAGACTACCCAACTATATAAAAGTTATTTCTTAATTTTTTTATATACTTAGTTATTTACTGTTTTGATGAAAGTTTTCTTTATATTAGTTGCGAATCTCCTGTGTCGCTTTACCTGCAATAAATCTTAAACGTTTCAGCGGATTAATTTTGTGCATGCAAACGAGGAAAACCAGCATTTATCAAATTCCCAGCTCATATCGCGTGCGCCCACGCGGAAAATGAAAAGAATTTGCCGCGTTGGTCTTCGCCCCCACCTCACCTCGCCCGCCGGGCCAAACTCCAGCTGCAGATGACATAAAAAAAGAAACATTACGAAGAAAAAGCAAATGGCCGTAATTCTTTTTACTGCCCACCACTCGCCATTCGCCATTCTCGACTTCGAACTCTCGGCCGCGCACACTTTTGCGCTTAATTTCCACCGAGATTTGCCGTAAATGGCAAAAACTACAATATTTTTTATTATTTTTAAAGCCAGGTTGAGAGCTGCGCTGCGTTGTTATTGTTGCATAAATGTTAATGCCATGTTGTGTCATCGATAAAAATGGCAAAAGTGTAAATGAAATCTTTTCATTGCAGCTCGGTTTGTCGGCCTGAGCGCTGGTTGGCCGCTTCGATTGTTCGCTCGTTCGTCCGTTCGTTTGTTTGTTTGTTTATTTGTTGTTTTAAATGCGCACATGTGTGTGTGTGTGTTGGTGCAGCCATTATATGTTGAATGTATAAATTAAATAGCAATAACAATGCGCATTGAAATGTGCGCGCGGACAAATATTTGCGTGCCGACGAACTGCGGCTGCAACTGCGACTGCAACTGGCTGAATGTGTGCGGCAATGCGTGCGCGCGTCTGTGCAATAATTTCGCAATAAGTGCACATTCGTTGGGCTCTTGGACATTTTATGGCTTGTTATTTTGTGGTCACAATTAACAACAATAACAATAACACAGCAATAATATTGCAAAAACACAGATGTCATAAGTACAATTCCAGGATTTTTTGTGGCGCCTGGTTTTGCTGTTATGTTTGCGTGGGTTAATTAGTATTGGAGGAGAAGGCAGGCAGAGGCGAGAAAAATTTAAATAAAGCAAATTTGTTTTTTTTCTGAAAAGTGCTATAAGCCAAACACTGCCAACTGCGACTGGGACTGCTGAGTTCGTGTTGTTGTGTGTGGGCGGTTTAGTGCGAAAAATGTCCGATGAGCTGTAAGCCATCCATTGAAGTGTTGTCCCACGGGGCGTATGAGTGTTGTTGTTTGCACTCAACTACGAGTGCGCGTAAAATCGCTGTGAATTATGCTCCAATAATAAGTGGAATGTGCAATGCGATTAAGGTAGAAGCCATTTGCATAACGGCAGTGAAATGAGTGCAAAAAAATTTAAGCAGATTTTAAAACAAAAAAAGAAAGAAATAAAATTGCAAAATTAAAATACTCTTGCAATAATTTCAGGTAATTGAAATATTTTTTCACCTCAACATTTTTTTCAACTGTCCGCTTTGGCACTCTTCGTCCTCCAAAGAGTCAAACGGCGCACCGGAAAATCGTTGCAACACAAATGCTTGAAAAGCCAGTAGCAGCCAGCAGTAAAGCGTAGAAAAAGTTCAGCGCCATAGCGACGTGGAAAGTTGATTAAAATGTTGTCGCAGTGTGCGCAGTGGAAAAAATTTAAAAATTTAGTGGACAAAGCGTGACTGGCATGCGTTGAAAATGTCGCGCTCACAGCAAAGCGGCAAGCAAAATGCTTCAGCAAAGACAAAAGCAAAAAGCGCCGCTCACACACACACACACAGACACACACATGCCGTGGGATAATGTCACAGTGCCAATGGCGCAACGAGACACACAGACATGCTTTTTTTTTGGGGGGGTGCCATGCAAAAAAGTACAGCAACGCGGATTTGGCTTTGCATGCGAATGACGCACAGACAGTTGCAATTTTTCGCTCGAAAACAATGAGCAACAGCAATGTGAAGTTAAATGTGTGCAGTTGAAGCAATGGAGCGCAGTTGCGTATGGTTTGGTGGCTGCTTTATGCGAAAGTGTGCCGCTTGATTGAGTACTCAAATATCAAAAAAACAAAATTAACTGTTTTCGAGGTGAAACGCAGAAGCACGAATTTGCCGCATACCTGAAAATCACGTTTTAAATCAAAAATTGCTAGAGTTCTCACTTATTTTTTTTTGCGAAAGTTGGAAAACTTGCATTTTAGGGGGTCAAGGATCAAACTGAAGGAAGAGGTTATCGCGAAAAGCAGATTAGAAACATTAAACGGTAATAACTATTTCTGAGTTTTCTGAAATCGGTTTAAATACTTATGCTTCAAGAATGTCAAAATTAAACAAAAACTTAAGAATTTTAAATTCTATCGGTCAAAGATTAAACTTTCAGCAGCTTTTTATAACACTCTAAGAAAACAGAAATTCAACGTAAATTTAAATAGCGGGGATCGTTTGTATATCATTACATAGTATAAAGCAAAGTCGCTGCCGCTGTCTGTCCCTATGTATGCTTAAATCTTTAAAACTACGCAACGGTTTCTTAAGCGGTTTTTTTTAATGGATAGAGTGATTCAAGAGGAAGGTTTATATGTATAAAACATGCATAATATAGTAGAGAAACACTGATAAATTTAGAGGTAAACATTATAAGGAACAAACATTAGAGTGTATGTATAGCAAATTACATTCAAACGTTAGGGTGTGTCTATAGCAATTTACATTTCAAACGTTATCGTGCATTCGGTGACCGAACATCCCGCCCCCATGGAAAGGTCTCTTTCAAGAAGGCAAAATAGCGAGTTTCTGTATAGGTCGACGAATGATTCCTTTGGTTGTCCGTATATTGGAAAAATATTTTTTTTTCATCATTGCAAAAATGCTTAAAATTTCAGAGAAAAAGAGTTGGCTGGCAATGCTGTTCGCCGAATGTAAACAAAACAGACAAAAGACAAAGAAAAAACAGACAGAAAACAGCTTTTCAACTCGAGTGTTGAATTTTAGAGCTTTTTTTCTTTTTCGGGAAAACGGGGCGTGGCACCACAAGAATACATTTTTAGACAATAACTTTGGAACCATAAGTCACACATCAATTAAATTTGGTACAAACTTTCTATTTGATCATATCCTTCAATAGAGGGAATGGGATGGGTATTGAACAAAGGGGTGTGGCACCGCCCATACAACTCAAATCTTTTAAATGGAATAGCTTCGGCATTGTAAGTCGCACAGCATTGAAATTTAGTGCACCGTCGTTTCATAGATGTTAAATTTTGATGGGCGTTGAACAAAGGGCGTGGCACATTTTTTATGACCCAACATTTCAGCAGAACTGTAAGTCGCACATCAATGAAACTTGGTACGAACCTACCATTTATTCATATCTTTCGACAAAGGGAATGGTGCGGGTATTGAACAAGGAGGCGTGGTACCGCCCATACAAGCCAAATCATTAATATAGAATATCTTTGAAATTGTTAGTCGTACAACACTGAAATTTAGTACCCCGTCGTCCCATAGATGAGTTATTCTACTGGTAAGATTAGGTGGGCGTTGGACAAGAGGCGTGGCACATTTTTTGTGATCCAAATATTCCGCTGAACTATAGGTCGAACAGCAATGAAATTAAGTACGAACCTACCATTTATTCATATCTTTCGACAGAGGGAATGATGAGGGTATTGAACAAGGGGGCGTGGCACTGCCCATACAAACCAAATTTTTAATAGAGAATATCTTTGAAGTTGTAAGTCGTACAACACTGAAATTTAGTGCCCCGTCGTCCCATAGATGGGTCATTCTACTGGTAAGTTTTTATAAGCGTTGGACAAGGGGCGTGGCACATTTGTTGGGACCCAAATATTTCGCTGAACTATAAGTTGCTCAGCAATGACACTTAGTACGAACCTACCATTTTCTCTTTCGACAGAGGGCATTGTGCGGGTATTGAATAAGGGGCCGTGGCCCTGCCAATATAACTTAAATATTGTTCAAGCGCAATCCATTTCTTTACTGAAACTTAGCAGCACCATTGCTTATTTACGGGCCTCGATTGCGTTAATCAGTAGCTCCCTCCTCTTCCTTTAGTTGGTTTTCTTCGTCAATTTGCCATTTGCCACATCGCCATTGATTCGCCATCTCGCGTATTTCATTATAAAAAAACCACAAATGTCGTGCGGGACGAAGTTCGCCGGGTCAGCTAGTAATATTAATAAAATATGATGGATTATAGATTATGATGGAATTCTAGTTCTGTATTTACTGAATTTTTAAAATCAATTTGCTGAGTTGAAAATGTGTCATAAAAAGTACAACAAATGAGTTTCTGCCAAATTAGTTGAATTTCAGAGCTGAAAGATAAACAAAACTAGAAATTTGCGAATGGCCAAAGAAAACCAGAATTTCTCTCAAAAGTGAAATTGTAATTTTAAATGTTTGTAAAATCTTGAATCTTTCAAATCTGTTCCAAAAATGTGCAGAAAACCCAAAAAATTTTGAATTTCAGAGATGACAGATAAACCAAACTAAAAATTTACGAATAGCCAAGAAACACCAGAATTTCTCCCAAAAGTGCAAATTGTATATGAATCTTGAATCCTTCAAATCTTTTCCAAAAATGTGCGGAAAACCCGAAAATTGGAATTTCAGGGCCCAAAGATAAAGCAGACAAGAGAATTTCGGAGAACCTGGAAACACTATCTCTTTAAAACTTCGAATTGGACAGCTTTAAGTGTTTGCATAATCTTGAAATCTGTACAAATAATGTGAGGATGAGCGCAAAATTCTCAAAGATGAACCTGACTAGAGGCTTCCTAAGAGTCTAGAAGCACCAGAATCTGTTCACAAGTTTAAACTAATAAAATAATTTTTTTTATTTATATATATAATTTAATTTATATTTATATGGTAATTTAATTAAATTTTTTTTTGTAAATGATGTCTTTAAGTTGCCAAAAATAAGCCGGAAATCTAAAAGTTCCAATGCTTTAAAATCAACTCAACTCACAAACTTATGAACATCCCAAGAATATCGCAGGTCTTTACAAAATTTAAAATTCAAAATAGTAGCTATGTGTCTGTAAATTCCTTGAACTTCTTAAATGAGCACTAAACGCGCCAAATTTTCCACGAAAACTAACAAAAATATTCTGAGATCAGAATTTCGATAAGCCTTGAAACACCAAAACCTTTACTGTTTGCAAATTTCTCTAGTTTCCCATATTTGCACTTGAAAATTAAAATTTAATTTAATTTAAAATTTAATCTTTAAAAATATGAAAAAATTCAAGAAATTTGAAAAGTTTGCACTTATTTAAGTTTTCAACGACAGATTTCTAAGCATTCAGAAAACCACAGAATTTACAATGTTTTGCAATGTTTGTCATAGATATAGCAGAAATAATTGAAATTTAATACGTAGATTTTTGTCAACAGCAAATTTTTTCAACATTTTCAAGGTTGCACAAGTCAAGCATTACCAAGAAACCATTTCACATTTCAGTAGTTTAAGGTCACAGATCAAGCGAAAAAATTAGTTTTTCAACTTTCAGCTTTCTAATGCCCAATGTAAACATTTATAGAAACAAGCAAAATATTTTCGGCAGCTGCACGAATTTCCAATTCGGCGAACACGCAATTCTGATGAAAAGCCCATTGCATTTCTATTGCTTGGTTGGTGACTTTTGTTGCCGCGAATTCGGTGCCATTACACATTGACGTGGGTTGGATGAAAGGACAGAGAGCAGAAACAGATAGAGGAACTGCAATTTGGGGAAATTCCATATGCCGTTTCGGTTGTACATCCTTCAGGTTCACAATGCAAAGTACCATCAAAATAACTTTTCGACGAAGAGATGTCAGTGTTTGTGTAGCCATAAAGTTGTGGGCATTTCTGCTTTAAGTTCTGTATGGGTTTGTGAGAGTGAAGTTGCTATTTGTTGAATTATTCTAAACGTATAATTGGGTCATGTGTTCGCATGGCCACTATGGCAAATTATTCTAAGTATTCGAATTCTTAATTACGCTGAATTCTGAGCTTGAAAGGAGTCATAGTCTTGAACCATTTCGGGGTAATAGTAATAGTAGATTTTTCAAGCAAACTCATCTCAGGAGTTAATTGAAGATTCTGTTAATTAGTTAATTATTTTGGTCATTGTAGAGTTTTTCAAACGCTTCTTATAAAAGCATTGGTTAGGTTCATAGAGCGTTGGGGTATAGGAACGCCGTGAGGACGTGGGTTCATGCCATGACTTGAGCGAACAATTTAGACTTTTCCAACTTTAGCAGAAATGTAATGATAAGCGTCGCACTGGGCATTTGAAATCAGCTTTAGATTCTATACTTCTAAACGCATTTGCATCGTGTCAGTATTCGTCCTCGTCGAGTGATTGCTAAAAGCTAAAAACTATTTTCTGCAATTTTTCTTCTGAAACTTGTATGAAATTTGCATCTGTATAGAACAAACTACTAACGAATTTTGTTCTTGCGTGTATCTTTTCAAAGATTGGGCACGAAAGTGGTAATTCAACTTTGTACCTGCTGTCGTATTGCCCAACAAAAAAGATTACTAATAACACTGCACAACAAAATAAAATTTGTTTTTATTGTTTTTTGGAATATTGGTTGGCCTTTCATCTGCTAGTTTTGTGCATAGTGCAAGTTTTGTAGGACATTTTAGTACCAATTTTGAATAAGTGCGAAATAAACACTGACACACATTTTCAGTTTTGGCTTAATTCTGGCATTCAAGTTAATTTCTGAGCTTTGGTGTATTCTGAGACCTATAGTATAATTTTATGGCAAATATTTTCGTGGTACATTTTGTCCTTAAAAAGTCCTGTTTTAGAGGACGTTTGTAGCATTTTAGAAAAAAGGGTCAAATTGACCCATACAAATAGGAGCTACAGGGTTAAAATGCTCCACAAAAATTGTCTCCGTAGTATTTTACATCAAATTGTTGAACACATCACATACCTAAAATGTGCGGTTACATGGTTTTCGTATGCCGTTTTACCATAAGAATGTGCACAAAGGGCAAAACTTTGACCCCCCTAAAAAAAAATTCTGACGTAAACTTTCAAAACGCCGATACACGTATATTTTTTTTTGCTCTCTCTACCAGAATCCGTTGTCAGAACCTTGTTTTCGAGAATTGATTATAAGACTGCAGAACAACACTATCTATCGCACTCACACACTCACACACATGTGAGCACTTATAGTAAATATCCTACCAAATGCAAGTGTGTGTACTTAACGTACTAGAAAATAAACACACACACACACACATTAACCAAGAATCCATTAGCATATTTTTAGGAGTGCAACAAAGCGGTTTCTCTGCAGCTTGTTGCCCTACTTGTGGTATTAGTGCTTTGTGTTTGTTGTTAAATTTATTGTTGTTATTGTAAACGTTAGCGATTCCCATCACGTTTCTTGCCATTCGTTGCCTGGCTGACTGTTGGACTCAGTTAGTACACCAGACACAGCAACAGCAACAGCAACACAAACTGCGTCGGAAGCAGCGCCGCAAAAGCAGGAAACAGCAAAAACGCACTCATACTCGAACACAGACAAAAACCAGACATCAGCATCGAGCTGGTAGACATTTTCGGATTAAAGCAACAGAACAAAGCGACTTTTGACTACGTTCAATGTAATTGTAATTGTGTCTGTGTCTGTGTGCGAGTGTGTGTGTTTGTGGTTATTGTTGTTGGAATTGGCTTTTGTGGGTAACAATAAACTTATACATACATATCGCTCCTTCGCTGCAAGAACGTTATAACTCAAAACTACATCATTCCGAGAAAATTCAATTTTAAAGTTTACCATTACAGGGAGTTCAAGGTATAAAAAAATGTTTCATGTCGTCTTGTGAGCAAAGTATTGAATATTTTACAAAGTGGTTTTGACAGATTAAAGATCATATGCAGATACACACAGGGTTGCTATAAACTGAAAAAAATTGTTTTTTGAGTTATGACGTTCTTGCAGCGAAGGAGCGATACGTATGTATGTATGTATGCATAAGTATGTATGTAGACATGTTGAGGCTCACACGTATGAATTGTGCGCAGCGTGCTGACATTTCAGGCTGAACGATTCCGATTATTGAAGTGCATTTTAAGGATTAGCTCGAAAGAACGTTGGCTGGAGGGTGAAAACCGAGCACAAAAGATTCGTACATAAATACGATAAACGAAAAAAAAACGATGTTTACTATTTCAGGGAATTTGGTTGTTGTTTTTCTCTTTGGACTGCTGGCGGCTGTTTGTGGTAGTGTTGAAAAAAAAATATCTATAAGCAATTTTATCAAAAAAATTGCGAATCGACTTTAAACGACTGATTTACACGCTGCAACAGAATAGTGCAAACTGTGAAAAATTTTATCACATTGTAATTGACAGTTAAAATTTTCATTAAGAAGATGTCCTAATGAGACATAAATGAGGTTAGTCTGATTGGGGTGACCTCATAGTTTGTTAATTGCAAATTGATATCTCACTTGTATTTTGAGTTATAATGCGTATTAAACAGAGAGAAAGAGGTAAAAGAAAGAGAGAGAGTAAAAAAGAGAGATAAATTAAAAAAAAGTGAAAAAAATCAAAGAAAACGCGAAGGGATGTGAAGGTGCACAGAAAAAAGTAAAAGATTGCGAAAGAGACGAAGAAACAAGTACAGGAAAAGAACGGGGTCAGAGAGATAATTAAATGGCGGAAAGGGCGAGAAATGAGTGAGTTAGTGAAAAAGTGCAAAATGGAAAGAGAAAAATGAAGAGGGGAAGAAACAGGCAGAAAGGAACCGAATTAGAAGGCACAGGAAGGATGTGGAGAGAGACAGAGAGAGGGACCAAGCAGGAGAGGGTGTAAAAAAGGATTGAGGGAGAGAAAAATTAAAAAAAGGAGATAAGGGAAGGTGCGCAGAAAAAACAAAGTGAAAGAGGAAGAAAGAGACGAAGAAACAAGGTCAGGAAATTAAATAAATGAAGATAAGAAAAAGGAGAGAAAGAAAAGTGTCAGAAAGAAAAGTAGGTGGCAAAGAGAGTGAGAATTGGGTAAGTGAAAAAGTGCAAAAGGGAAAGAGAGAAAGTGAAGAGATGTAGGACAATGAGAAAAGAATTGAAATGAAAAGGACACGACGGACGTAGAGAGAGGCAAAGAGAGGAACTAAGAGGGGGAGAGAGAGAGCAAGAGGGCGTGAAATGAAGAGAGGGTAGAGAGAAGGAAGGAAAAGAATAAAGGTTGAGGTTGCAGGACAGATAGGTAGAGAGGTAGCAATGAAAGGGATGAGATGTGGAAGAAGAAAGACAATGAGAGGAGAGGAGGAGAGGAAAGGAACAGAAGAAAGACAGAGTGGAAATGGGGGAAAAATAAGAAAAATTGGGAAAGATTAAAGTTGAAAGGTCAAAAGTGTTAGAGATGACGTTAGCAATGGAAACCGAAAATGAGAGATATGATAAGAGTAAAAGTGGAGGGGGATGGAAAGGAACGAAAAAGAAGAAGAAGACGAGAGCGGAACTGAGAGAGAGACATAGGAAAAAATTGAGGGAGAAAGGGAGACGGTAGAGAGGGATGATGTGAGAGAGGGAAGTTGTGAGAGGTGGAAAGAGAGAAGTGGGGAAAGAGAGTAGAAGGGAGAAAGGGAAGGTGGGTCAGAGGGACGGAGGAAGAAAGGTACAGATACATATTGATTTTAAAAAGCATAGGAAGCTACAGAGACTGAAAAAAATAAAGATTGCGAGAAAAAGGAAGAGTTAAAAGGAACTGACATAGAGACAGATGGGAGAGAGATTTAATTTTAATTAATAATAATTGACTGGCACGACAGCCCGCTTACGCGAGACTAAGGCCTAGCTTCCCGCAACCACCCGTGTTGTGCGTGTGAATTTGTACGCGGGTTGAAGGGACCTACAGTTTTATGCCGGTTCCGAACGGCAGGCTGGGAGCTTTTTCATAAGCAATTTTTACTCTCAGAGGTTTGCCATTTCCAGCTGAGAGGACAGCCACCGAAAGAGAAAACGAGTTTTTCCCGTTATTTTTTTAGGTGTTATTACAGGCAGTATTTGAACCTGAGGTTGCTGCCTTCGACTCGCGGTCCAACGCACTAACCAACTGAGCCACGGCGGCTGCGATGGGAGAGAGATAAAGAGTAAAAAAGAGAAAGTTCACTACAAGTGAGATGAATTCCTCCTTGTTTCAATGTTGGCACATTTCGGCTAACAAACAACAAAAAATTCGGCTCACCTGTGTGTAGGGGAGCAAACCACAGATAGCACGTACCGTCTGACAGCTGCAATATCAGCTGTGCTGTTATCAGCTGTTACTGTTTCCTGTAGCGTTCAGCAGTGGCGCTCAGTCAGCCAAATATGAAAAATTTAATTTTTTCTGCCATTTCAAAAGCTGAAAGTGAAATTCGCTTTAACATCCATCCGACGGTATTTTTTTGTTTGTATACGTTTTTTTTGTATGTGTAAGTTTGTTCTCCAGATAACCTCGAAATGCAAGAAAGCCGAATAAAAGCAAAAGCTGAAAGTGAAAAATACAACAAAAGAACTAACACCCAATTTTGTTTAATTCATTTTGTCTATGGAAAAATTTACTTTTACTATGGTAATTATGTGGCGAAAGAGAGAAGCTTCAGAGGACGAGCAAGAGAGCGCGGGAGAGGTGCAAAAGCAGTGGTCACAACCGCAGCTACAGCAACAACAACAACGACAACAACTCCATGTGCCACAGAACCGCAACCGCACAAAGCAACAGACCACAGCGTTGCTCCGCCTTGGCACAGTTGTTGGCGTTGTTGTCGAGGCGAACAACAACAATTACAATAACAACACTAACGCCACTTCAGTGCTGACCATTGTTGACCGTAATGCGCACTCCACGCCGCAGTGACAACGCTCCACACGGCACTCTCGCCATGTCCACTGTCCTCGGCACGTGGTGTGTGTCCGTGTGTGCGTGTTTGTGTGTGTGGCCATGCATGCAGCTCGCTAAGTCACATTTAAATTTAATCCTGACGCTGTATCCTTTTGTATTTTATGCGCGGCGCAGCTTCTTTTGTGCCCTGCGGCGTAGCGCCGCCGCTCGCAGCACTTCGAGAGTACGTGTGGGCCGCGTCTGTCCGTGTGCGGTGCATTTGGCAATGTCGCTAATGCATTCCAAATGCATCCAATTACATTTACGGCCAACTCGCCAGCAGCAGTGACCGCAGCACATTACCCCTGCCACTCCTCCAAGTGCGGCCATTTACTTGGTTTGTCGCATGCAAAACTGCACACGTCCGGCTTGCTGCTGCAGCGCGCGGAGCCAAAGGCGGCCGGTTTGTTGGTTTTAGTGTCGCGTATAATTTAACTCTGACAAAAAGGACGTTTTGCGTCGTTTTTGCTGGTTTCTGTTTTGGTGCCTTTTGTGTCGCGCGTACCGTCGCGTCTCGTCGCACCGCGTCGCGCCCTAATAGAATTTACGAATCTGCCACGCTTCACTTTGACTCGTGGCCGCATGCATTGTGCGCGCGTGTGTAATTCATTGCATGTGCAACATGCTTACCGACCTGCCACCCTGCCACCCTACCACCCGCCCACCCCTCATGTGTGCTCACGTGAGGGTCGTCGTTCAGTCGCTGGCACTTTTTTCAGTTTATTCTTTTTGCCTCGTTCGTTCGCGCTTTTGTTGCATACTTTTATGCGACAACATGCATTTACATCACGTGCGTGTATGTGTGAGTGTGTGTGTGAGTGTGAGTGTGCTTGAGTAAAAACGGGGGAGTGCATAAATTTCGCTCTCGAGTGCACTCATTAATGTTGAAATTGAATTGACCCGTTTTTGTTGGATTTTTTTTGCTGGCACAACGGCCGCGTTTCGCCATTTTCGTAGCATACTTTTTGGCTGGCAGTCTTTTTTATTGCTCTTTTTATATTTTCGGCGTTGTTGGCTTTTCGTTATTGTGTTTGAGATTGTAGTTGTTGTTGTTATTTTGTTTGTAGTTTTTATGTTGCCACGCCTCGTTGTGCTTTAAGGCTCAAAGCACAAAACTGAATTTCATTGTCAAAGCGTACAGCGAAAAGCGTAAAAAATCGGACGAGACTGACTGGGCGGGAAGGAACAATGGGCGGTGGAAAGAGCAGTGTGGTGCAGTTGGGCTGTATGTGTGTTTTTTTTCGTATGTGTGTGTGTGTGTTGAGGTAAGTGCGGTAATGCGAGTGCGATATGCCAGAGAGCGAGTGGCGGAATGGAATGAAGTGGTCGCGGTGTGTTGGGTTGTAATACGTTACCGCCACTTATTTAGTTCATCTTTTTTTTCCCAACAAAGACGATTTTTCGAGAATATATATATATAGTATGAAATTTAATATGTATAACTATGAATAGTAACTAACGCAGCAGGAAGCAAGCGAATGCAGTAGCAAGCGTTCGCTGTCGCTTTTCGCATCCATTTTGCTGCAATTGATTTGCTTTGAAGTAAGCGGATCACGCCCACAACTGGATTAGTTTGTTTTGTGTGATTTAAGCAATATTTGCACAGAGTTGCATTTCAAGACAGTTCAAAATCTAAGAGAAGTTTGCACACCGTACTGCCAGCGCACCAGTCGACAGACAGACGAATGGAGCAGTTTTCATGCTCATATTCACTCTTTCTCAGCAGGCAATATAAAATATTATTTGTATTGTTGTTATTATTATTCTTGTATTGTTGTTGTTATTTATTTTGCATACAACTTTTATCGATTGGATTTTCCAACAATCAAAGTTTACCAAACAAGGAACATGAAATTCCTTGAAAATTTTTCCATTCTAATTACAAGTTTTTCTCATCTGTTAACTTGTTTTATAAATATCTGCTGCTCTAGAAAGTTTTTTGTTGTTGTTGTTGCTATTGCTACGTAATCTCAGCTGGAAATGCGCAAATGGCAAAGAGCCCAAAACTGTGCGAGTTGTTCGTTTTGCGCTCCGCTGCCGCTGCGTGTTTGCACAATTGAAGTTTAATTAAAGCCAACAATGAGCGGATAAGCAGCCATAACAAACCATATTACAAAAATAAATAATACAAAACCACCACAACAACCAACAGTAACATATATTAATGTATAAGGCACACGCGCACACATACACACACGCACACACGCACACAAATAGCAAAATGCGTAAGTAAGTACTGCAGGCAGCTGTGCGGCTCAAATGCCGAAATTCCTCTAATTGTAGGCTTAAGACTTACTAATTTCGCCTCGCAGGCGCTGTGACGGAGCATGAAATGGATACGCAGCGCCAGCGAGTTGCTGTGTCAGTGCGTGCGTGCGTGTGTGTGGATTGCGATGCTGCTCACGTGCAAACCGCAGCTCGAGCAACGCACTGCCAGACAGTTCAGCCACGGAAGAAAATAGCCTGCAGCGTGCGGCAACCAGTGCGCCACATGCGGCACGCTGCATGCCGCATGAAGCATTTCCAATTGCCGCCTTCTTCGCACTACGCTCGACGCCGCCAGATTTCGCAAATAATTTCCGTATAATAATGCCATATAAATTAATATGAAATTAACATTATGTGGTTTCGCTTTGCTGGCAGCCGAGCGACTGAATTGGCCGCAGAACGAGACGAAGCCTACACAATGCAAGTAGGGACGCACGACGATGGAAACGTGGCGAGGATTTAGTCGTTTATTGTTGTTGTAATTGAATGAAGCTTAAAATTGGAAATAGCGCAAGCAGAAGCCAAAAGAAGAAGACGAAGAGAAAACCGACCAATGGACGTTCAATGATAGTGAGGGATTATGTTGGAATGATGAGTAGGAGACGAGGAGGAAATGTTAGGAGATTATAAAGAAAGGATGAAACGAAAGGATAAAAGTAAAAAAAAGAAAACAAAAAATTGATGGTGGTAAGAAAAGGGAATAAATATGAAATAAAAGAGTGCAATAAGTAAGAGAAAGAAATTATTGAAAAACCATAATTGAAGAAGAAGAGGAGGAAGAGAAGAGAAAGGAAAAAGGGAGGAAAGATAAAGGAAAGAGAGGTATGGTTGGAAAGTAGGAAGAAGGAACTGAAATTAATAGAATGAGAGATAGAAGGAGAGAAAAAGGGAAGGAAATGGAGGAAAGTAAACAGGGGTAAAGTAAAAAAGGAAAAAAGAAAAAACAGGGGAAAGACGAGTGAAAGAAAAATGGAAAAATTTAAAATAGAAGGAGAGAATGAAGGAAGAATTAAAATAATGAAGTAAGAAATAAGAAGAAATAAAGAAAGGAAGAAAGAAAGGAAGAAAAAAGGAAGCAAAAAAAGAAATCCAAATAAAAGAAAAAAGAGAAGGAAGAAAAGAGGTTAGTAGGGAAAGAAGGAAGTAGGGAAGGAAGGAGGGAAGGAAGGAAAGAAGGAAGGAAGGAAAGAAAGAATGAAGGAAAGAAAGGAAAATGGAAGTAGACAAGGTTGAAAATAAAAAAAAAAAAGAAGAAAAGCACGAAGATGAGCAAAGCAATGGATGAACGAAAATTCAAAGACGGATTAAAACTAGGGAAGGAAGGTAAGGATGAATGATAGAAGGAAGGAAGAGAATTAAATTGAAACAAGGAAAGAAGGAAAGAATTGAGTTGGAACGAAACGAAAAACGTAAAAGTGTAGGAAAGGTAGAAAAAAGAGAATAATAAATGAGCGAAGAAGGAAAGAAAGCTAAAAAGACGGAAAAAAGAAGGAAGCAAGCAAGAAAAGAAAGACAGACATATTAAGGAGACAAGGTAGAAAATAAAAAAGAAAAGAAGAAAAGCAAGAAGATGAGCAAAGTAATAGATGAAAACTAGGGAAGGAAGATAAGGATTAATGATAAAAGAAATAAAGAGAATTCAATTGAAAGCAGGACGGAAGGAAAGAAGGAAGTGGAAACGATAGAATGTAAGAAATGAAGAAATTAAAAATGCAAGGAAGGTACAAAGAAAGAAAATAATAAAGGAACGATGAAAGGATGAAAGCTAAAAAGGTAGAAAATAAAAAAGTAAAGAAGAAACGCAAGAAGATGAACAAAGCAATGGATGAACGAAAAAGCAAAGAAGGAATAAAATTAGTGAAGGAAGATAAGGATGAATGATAGAAGAAAAGAAGAGAATTTAATTTAAACAAGGCAGGAAGGAAAGAACGAAGTAGGAACGAAAGGAAGTAAGAATGAAAGAAAAAATAAAATAATAAAAGAGCGAAGAAAGGAAGCCAAGAGAGAACAAATGATGAAGGAAGAATGAAATAATGAAATTAATTATATGGATCAACAAAGTAGGCATGTAAGAAAAGAAAGAAAGAAATGTCGTTGGGAAAATTGAAGAATGAGGAACATAAAGTAATAAAATAATTAAAAGAAATTATATAGAAGGAAAAATAGGAGTTGGGGAAGGGGAAAATAAAGGGCAGATGTGGGCTGAACGGAACTCATAAAAAAGGTGAAAAAGAGAGAAGGAAAAATAGGGAATAGAGAAAGAAAAGCAGTTGAAATGGGGAAGAAGGACGACAGAAAAAAAGAATTGATAGACGAAAGAGAAAATAAAGGAAGAAGGTAAGAAAAGAAGTATGATTGGTATACATGTATTAAAATAAAGCAAGTAAGAAGTGAGAAGAAAAGAAATAAGTAAAGAGGGCAGCGGGAACGAAGAATCGAACGAGAGCTAAAAAGAAAGGAAGGGTAAAAAGGATATAAGGAACGGAAGGTGGGTGATATTTTAAAAGGGAACTTATGAGTCATAAGTTATGACAAGTAAACAGAAGTGAAAGGTATGGAATAAAAGTTGAAAAATTTATGTAAATAAAAAATGAATTAGTTAAAAGGGGAAAAAGGTTAAAAAGCAAATAAAGAAAAAGACATAAATAATGAAAAATGACAAAAAATTCAAAAAAATTTTGCAATTAAAGAAACAACAATGGAAAGGTACGAAACAGAGAATTGAAAAGCAATAGAACAGAAATTGCTGAAAGGAGGAAAAGGGGAACTCAAATGGATGAGAAGTAGATAATGAAAGTAACAAGAAATAGACAAAGAAATAAACGAAAGATGTGAGAAGTGTGAAAAGAAATAGCAAGAGATGAAGCGGACTTGTAGTCTGAATATTTAAAGATAATTGATGTGAAAACTGAGAGTTGAAATTTTAGTAATTCGTTTCAATTCATTTGTGGAATCATATCCCAATTAATACTTCCATTGTTATATTTAATGGTTGTTGTTGTTTTTGACTTACTCTACGTAATTATGGATTTCGCACAAATTATATTTGCACTGGATGGGATTTGTTTGCGTAATTTACTGGGAAATCAGTACAAATGCACTCGCAGGGCGAACATGATGCCGAGGGGAGAGCTGCGGGTGGCATTCGATGTAATTTTATTCAGGTCGAGCTAGTAAATAATTACGAATTGATTGCCACACAGCGCACAACAACTGTGGGTTTGCGGTAGAGAGGAGGCTGCCAAGTGAAAGGATGTAAGAAGATCCAACTGGCTCAGAATGAGAGATCAATTAGACGCTTAGCCATAAACGAGAAATTAATAAGAAAAATGAACAAAGAAATGCAGAGAAATTCAGATAAGATAAGTAAATGCAATGATTGCATGTTGAATGGGATTGAAATGAATTCGCTAAAAGTGCGCAGACCTCAAACGAATGAAAACAGGAAATTAAACTGAGGAAATGCAATTTGCGTCACTTCCACTGCAGGCGTCCAGCAAGGCGTGGCTTGCACTCGCGACTGCGACAGAGTTGCAAAACAATTGAAATTAAAAATTTTAAAAGCCGACAAAGCAAAACAACAAAACGGCGCACAAAATCACACCCGGACAGCAAAACGCGCCGCCGGCAACTCTGCCAATGACGAGCACTTTTCACACCAACTTGCAATGCCGGGGAAGTTTTGCAGTTAGTGCTGGCGGCGCAGATACACAACAACAACAGCAACCAGACTGGCAAAAGACTGGGCGGTAGCGGTGGCAGTGGCAGTGGCAGTGCACCAAAAAATATGAAAAGAATAACGATGGGCAGAAAATGTAAGCGGTAAAGCGAACACAAAAATCCAGAGAAGTGCACCAAGCGAGCGGGGACACAAAACTCTCTCACACACACACACACACAGGCAGCACATAGGCAGCAAAGCGACCAGCCCCACTGACGGCTTTCAGCTGTCAGCGTTAGGCACTCGGTGTTGCCTGTTGTTGTTGCTGCAGTTGTTAGGGGGGCGTTTGTTGTTGTTGTTGTTTATAAGTTGTAGCTTTTAGCGCTTGAGGTGCCATTGCGGTTTGTTGTTGCTGCCACTGATGACGCTGACGTGTTGCCGGTTATGTTTCGCATCATGTCGTCCTGTCTGCGCTGACGATGACAGGCGGATTGTTGCACACACATGTTGGCAGTTGCTTGGCTCAGACGTCAGCGTCTTCACATCGCAAAAGTGAGCCGAGTCGAGCAACAAAGGCTGCGCAGCAAGGTGGGCGCCGCTGCAGCAAATGCCACAATTGTCGGATGCGCGGAGCGGGCGAAGTAGAAGTTGGCAGTAATAACAGCGACCCAAAGCAGCAACAATAACTGCACAACAAAAGCGGGCATGTGGCATGCAACAAACACAAAAGCGAACAAAATAGGCTACCCACGTCAAAAATTGGCGCGCGCACACACACTCACGCGCGCACACACACAAATGGGATTTTTTGAAACAAAGCAAGAGTGAGAAAAAAAAGCGAAAACCAAAAATTGGCGAAAACTTTGCGGCAGCAGCGAGTACGAGCAAAGGAAGTGCCAACGCCACAGCGCGCGCAGTGCTTATGGCCGCTTTAGTTGTTGCTGTTGTTGCTTTCGTAGTCGAGGCGCAGAAACAAAAGGCGCTTCCGCTTTTTGTGGCAACATGACAGAAACAAGTGTTTATGGCTTGAGCTAAAAAGCCACAGTGCGCGCCGAGCGTGGCGACGCGGCGACGAGGCGACGAGCCGGCTAACGCTCAACAACTGCCACACGCTGCCAGCGAAAGTTTTCAGTTTTGTTAAAATTTTGCTTGACTTGACTTGGCTTGGGTGTGGGCGTGTATTACTACAGTGGTCGTTGTTGTTGTTGTTTGTGTGAGTGGGCGTAATATAGTAGTTTCCGGCAGACAGGAAGCAACTACAACTGAATATAAAAGTGACGCGCACTGACAGGACGCCCAGGCAAAATGGCAATGGCGTCTGTAATGAGCATAAAAAGCATACAAATATGAACAGGAAACAGTAATGAAAACCAAATCAAACTTGTAAGCGGCACAAAAAAGGTTGCAGTTAATAAGCGAGGCGGCCGAATGAGTCGCAAGGCGCACTTGAAGTCATTAAAAGTCGACAACATTTAGTTGCCATAACTGGTTTTTGCTTTGACACACAAATATATATATATATGAATATGTATATATATACATATGTGTATGTACTATATATACAAAAATAAATATATATATAAATTTGAAACAAAGCAAGCAAACAACAGTTTCGTACGTAATTGAGCAGAGCGAAGGGGAAAAAAGGGAGTGGTGGCAGACGTAGGCGCGCTGCTTGGGGCAACGTAGGGTCGCTGCGGCAACGAGCTGACATCTGTGCGGCTGACAGCCAGTGGAACATATGCTGCAACATACCTTAGGCATGGACAGTTGTTTGTGTGCGTAATGGACGAGAGGAGCAAGAAAAACTGCGCAGCGTTGGCAGTCACTGGACTTGTTTCCACTGCATTATGGCGAAAGAATAGCAAAAAGCTGAACTATAAACATTTTTCTTATAAACAGGTTTCGCTCAATTTCGCTAACACACTCAACAAATGTTTTAGTTGTTTGACCCAAAAAAAAACTATTACTGCCTCAAGACAGATCGATAGTGCCATTTGAACTGAAAAAAATTTTTTTCCAAACACAACTTTATTTAATTTTCTCATAGAATTCTTTCAACTGAAGCCATAATGACGAAAAAACTGCTAAGGTGCCCAGCTTGTCATAAAATTGTATGTTTATGCTTGTAGCATGAGACAGCAGCTGCGTAAATGAGGCATCACCTCACAAAAAATCCAAGCAAACACACACACACACACATACACACGAAAAACACGCACAGCGCCAGCGAACGAGCAAAAGGAAGCGGAAATGTGAGCGCCATATTCATAAAAGTGAAATGAACGCTTCCCGCATACATCAACGAAACGCAACGCAACGCAAGTGGCGTCAAGGTGCCAGCGGCGGCGCGTTTACTTATTACAATAAAAGCTGTAATGGAGATGAAATGAGCAAGTCGAGAGCTGAAACGCATAAAAGAAATCGCTATAAATTTGCGTTGCTAGCGAAACGTGCGCGTGTAAGTGTGTGCGAACGCAGTGTTTATGCTGTGGCTGTGACTGCGGTTGATTAGAATAAATGAGCTGACGCTTTGTTCGAGGAGCGCGCGCGTGCCACTTCCGGCCGCTGCAGCGTTTAATGCAATGCGAAAACGCCAAGCGGAAACGGAAATGCGCCGCAATTGTCAATAATGAATTGCACGCACGCTGCAGCGGGCGGATAGACAATGTCTATGAGTGTGTGTGTGTGTGTGGATATGACGCAATTTGTTTGATTGCTCGCTCGTGTGTGTTGACGGCACTTTGTTTGAGTGCGTATGTATGTCTGTGTGTGGGTGTGTGCATTAAAGCGCAATTTTGACAGCTACAATAATTGACGCCAAATTTGCGTTAATGAGCCGAAATATGTTGCGGCATTTTGACAGCGCTTCCCGTCTTCCGCCTCCGCGCGCTGCCAGCTAAGCAGTTTTGTCTATTTGTGGTTTTGATTGCTGGTGAATGTGTGGTCATGTTGCTGTTTTTGTTTTTCAGTTTAAATCCGCGCAGCGTTTAGTGCCATTAAGTGTTGTCAGTGCGAATGAAAGTGTAGAAATTCATGTTTTAAACAGATTTTCGAGAGCAAGTGGCATTGATTTTACTTTTTGATTCATTAAAGTTATTCAACCAATTCAATCTTATTACAAGAAATTAATTTCGAGTTGGAAAAATGTAGTTTTGCTTGCGAATACATTTTTTACTAAATAAATTTGGAACACACGCAAAGTTGTTTTATTTTCCTTTTCAAGTGTAGAAATATGCTTATTAAAAAAAAAAAAATTATTTTTACAAAAAAATATTCAGTCAAAAAGTTTTATTTTTAATTGTTATTTTTATTAAACAAAAATAGATTTCATCACAAAAATATTGAACACATGCAGAATTTATTTATTTTCTGTTCTCACTTTGACTTTTAATTTTTATTTCTATTTAAAAGTGCAGAAATGTTTCTATTAAAAAGTTATATCGTAACTAAGAAATATTCAGAACTTAAAATAATAGCTTATTTTAATTTTTACTTGTATTCTAATTCAAGAATACAGAATACAAAAAAAATTAAAATTAAAAAAAAAATTAACACATGCATAGCTTTTGCAAATTTTTACTTGCATTCTTATTCAAGTAAAATATATTAAAAAAATTTATGTATTGAACACATGTAAAGTGTATTTCTTTTTCTTCTCACTTTGGCTTCCAATCTCTATTTCTTTTTAAAAATGCACAAATATTTTTATTTTAATGTTCTATGTTAATGTTTTATGTTAATGTTCTTATTTTTCATTTTAAATTTGATTTCAATTTTATTTTAATTCAATTTTATTAGAAACAAAATAGATTTTTCCAAAAACATATTGAACACATGCAAAATTAGTTTATTTTCTATTCTCACTTTGGCTTCTAATTTATATTTCCATTTACAAATGTAGAATTTTATTTTGTTTTATAAATATTTTTAAAAAGAAATATTCAAGACTTAAAAAGATAGTTTTTTCAGTTTTTAGTTGTATTTTTATTTAAGAAAAAATTTAAAAAAATATTAAACACATGTAATTTTATTTACTTTCTTTCTTTGGCCTCTATTAAAAAATGTTCTTATTTTTAATTTTCACTTGTATTTTTATTAAAACAAAAACAGATTTTTACAAAAAAATTACTGAACACATGCAAAATTTATTATTATCCTTTTCACTTTGGCTTCCAATTTCTATTTTAAAATGTAAAAATAAAAAAAAAATTTAAAAAAAATTTTAAAAGTAAAAAAATTTGTATTTAAAAAATTTTCTTTTTTTTAATTTTTACTTCTAGTTTAGTTTCAAAATATAGATTTTTACAGACAAATTTAATTATTTTCTGTTCTCACTTTCACTTTGACTTTTAATTGCTATTTAAAAATTTAGAAGTGTTTCTATTAAAAAAAATATATCTTTACTAAGAAATATTCAATACATAAAAAAATTACTTTGTTTAATGCTCACTTTTATTTTTATTCCAGAAAACTAGATTCTTAGAAATACAAATAAAGAAACTCATGCAAAGTTTATTTATTTTTCTTCGCACTTTGGTTTCCAATTTCTATTTCTATTTACAATTGTAATTTTCGTATTCATAATTTTCACTTAAAGTCTTATTTAAAAATATGGATTTTTACAAAACAAATGTAAAATTTATTGGTTTTTTCTTTCTCTTTTAGACTTCTAATTTATATTTCTAGTTAAATTATTCTGTTTTCATTAAAAAAATATATATTTACTGAAAAATATTCAATACATAAAAAATTACTTATTTTTAATGCTCAGCGCTCTTTTAAAAAAAATATTTTTACAAAAAAATTACTGAACGCATGCAAAATTGATTAATTTTTTCTTCTTTACTTTGGCTTTCAATTTCTATTTACAAATGCACAAATGTTTTTATTTAAAAAATTGTCTTATTTTTAATTTTCACTTGTAGTCTTATTTAAAAAAAATAGACTTTCACAAAAAAGTACACATATAAATGTTATTTATTTTTTTCCTCACTTTGGCTTTCAATTTCTATTTCTTTTTATGGCATTTTCTCCATCACTTTGCCCCTACTTCTAGAGGCTGTTAAGTAAGTGGAAAAATTGCTATTTCCCAGCTGCAGCCTGCGTCTGCCCGCCCCTTCCCCTCCGTCACATCACTCACCAACGAGAAATGCGAAATTTTATCGCTCACGTTTAGCTGCGTCTTGCCGCGGCACGCATTCCCGTTTAAGGCGCATTGAAAACATTTTAACTAATTTGAGTGCCGGTGAGCGTGAGTCCAAGTATGCCTCTGCGTGTGTGTGTGTATGTGTGTGTTTGCGTACTTATTTATGTGTGAGTGTTGCAAATTTATTTTGCGCCGCACTTGCCAAATAAATCTGTTGCAAACGCTGCTCGGCCTCAGCTCGCAAAAGGCCTGCAGGCTGGCATTGGCAGTCACCTCTCCTCGCGCTGCGCCCGTCGGCGAGCTAAAAAACACCTTCTGCAAAACGCAAAAGTTAAGCAAGTTTCCGGTGTGACATCAGGTGCCGCGGCGACGCCGTCAATGTTTGGCGGTGCGTAAAGCGCTGAAATTTATTACGCTTCTAAGTAATCGAGAAATTTGCCTTTCACCCCGCCTCTTTCACCCCGCGCTTTGTATGCGGCCAGAATTTTTCCGCCTTTGCGCGAAGCAATAAAGTTGCCTCAGCCAGCGGAATGAAGGAGACGCAGCAGCAGAAGCGGAAAAACTCGACGCGCAACAACAAAAAAATCAGTCAAGCCAAAAGTGCCAAAAGTCTTGGGAGGTGAGGCCAACACTCGCTTAATGGTGAAGAAGGCTATTTTGTATAGTTGTTGTTGTTGAATTTTGTTGGTATTGTGGCAGCAGCGACCGCCGGAGCAGCAGGTGGAAGTGAAAGTTAGTTGAATGAAATTGCTGTGCGCGGTGCTCGAGCGGCGGCGAGCGGAACAATTGTTTTAGTCCTAGTCGTTGTTGTTGTTGTTGTTGCTGTTGTGGTGATTTTGGCAGAGTAAAAGTAAATAAGCCAAGACTCATTTGCATGTAGCGCAGGTTGCGAGGTGAGCGTAACCTTTTTCAATTATTGAACAACAACAACAACAATGAGTAGAACACGAAACATCACAGCGAAAATGGCGGAAAAAATATTTAAGCAAAGATTAATGATGCTGTAAACTGGTATTGCTGTCTGAAATCGAGGGGAAACAATTTTTAAATGTTATTAGCACACACCACACCCAAACACAAACCCGACATAACCCATCCAAGTGCGATAAAACAACAAAGGCGTGTAATTAATGACACGTTTTGTTGTAAAAAATCCACATTGAAAAACTTAAATACACTTTTTGTAATAATTAGTTAATAGGCGCAGTTGGGCGGGGAGAGGGCAAGGCGGCAAACAGTTTTTGTTGGCCATAATTACAATGAAAATTTAATTAAATGTAAAAGCGCAAAACGCAAAGAACAAAAGCGTTAAACGCTGACATGCTGCCTAATTTGATTATTTCACACGGCAACGCTTATAGAATCGAACAGACACACACACACAAACACACATTTTCAATTCAACAACAGACTCACGCATCCACACACACACACACACACACTTGCAGCATCTCGTTTTAGCAATTTCACACATAATTTCATGACATCGTAATGAGACGACAGTCAAATCCGCCCAAAATGCTGCTACGATTTTTTGCCCTTCTCACTTTTCCGCCTTCGCCGCCCCTACACGCCACTACTTTCCATAACAATGGCGCGCTCTGCTTAATCCTTTGCGTTCGTTTTTTGTGGCACAGTTCCTCTTTTGGGCATCTTTCACTTTCCACACGTTGTTCTCGCGTTTGCATGTTGCCACGAGCAACAATTTTCCCTTTTTTTTTGTGGCTTTTTTCATTTTCGTTCGCTTTGTGGGCGCGCACATCGTTGCGAGCTGCTAATATGCCAACTAATTTGATATTCATGATTTTTATGCGTCAAAGAAGATTAATGATTGCACCAACCAGCTCACACATACACACACACATACATATTTGTGCACCTTTACTCGCATCCTTGCTAACGTATGGGAAGTCAGCCGTTGGCAAATGGGACGAGTGAGAGGCACAGCGGAGCAGACACAAAGCTCGCAGTTGAATGCAGTCAAATGACACGCGAGTTGAGCTGAAGAAGAAGAACAACAACAACAACATACGGGCATAAAGACGAGACATTGTCATTAGCGGCGGATTGGCAACAGCAATGTTGAAAAAAAAGAGTATTTTAATAGGTTTCGACTGACATGGATACACGCTGCAAATAAAATAAAATAAAATAAAATAAAATTAAATAAAATAAAATAAAATAAAATAAAATAAAATAAAATAAAATTAAATAAAATAAAATTAAATAAAATTAAATAAAATTAAATAAAATAAAATAAAATAAAATAAAATAAAATAAAATAAAATAAAATAAAATTAAATTAAATTAAATAAAATAAAATTAAATAAAATAAAATAAAATACAATAAAATACAGTAAAATAAAATAAAATAAAAAAAATAAAATCAAATAACATAAAACAAAATAAAAAATACAATAAAATAAAATAAAATAAAATAAAATAAAATAAAATAAAATAAAATAAAATAAAATAAAATAAATTAAAATAAAATAAAATAAACCGCATAAACCGCATCGCCTCAGTGCAGCGTTCATTTAGAACAGCAAACGAATGACAAGCGAAATGCGCGCAACAAAAGAGAACCAAAGAAACGGATATGAGCGCGCGTATTCTTTATTTAATTTGCATAATTTTCATTTCCGCTGACGCTGGCGGTGCAATGCGACGCTGCTTGCTGCTTTAGTGTGTCGCTCGTTTTTCATTTTCATTTGCCATTTCTTCTTTCGGTCCTGTTTTAGTGTTTTCCCTTTTTTGCTCGAAGCTGTACGCTCGCGCAGAGTCTTCGTCATCGTCTTCGTCTTTGACGCTCGGCGTAATTTGCCGCACATTACAATTTATCTTGGGAATTCTACGCCCCGCCGTATTATCTTTCGTTTAGTAATTTTTAATTAAGTTGATTTTTTTAATCCTTTTTCGCTGTACGCTGCGTCGCCGCAATCCACAACACAAAGCAGCTGCTGGCGGTGAGCATAAAGCATAAAATTAAAAGTAAACAAGCGTCTGGTCAGCATACAATTTACGACCAGGCACACACACACACACACACACACACACACATAGGCAGCGAGCGGCGCCAATAAGCCGCGCCGGCCTTTGGCGTTCGCTTTAAGCCGGCAAATTAGTTGGCGGTTGGGGAAACTTTGGTGCCGCCACGGAAGTCGGCCGCAAGGAACCGATGGAGCGAGAGCGCCAAAGAGTTGGTGTGGTAAAGTGAAAATTTCTTGTGCCAGAAGCCAAGAAATTCTTCTGGCGTTGCAGTGCACAAAGCACAATGGTTGGCGGCAAGAAACTACGCAACAGCAGCGGCAGCAACGGCAACAACAGTGTGCGGCAGCGGCGCAGCCGGTTGCGCTGCTGATGCGTTCTCAGTGCCCAGCGCAGCCATAAAGGTCAACCGACAGACGGACTTTTCATAGTTCAGTTTGTGTACTAATCTCTGTTACAGTAGCTGTTGTTGATGTTGTTGTTGTTGCAAGCAATATCAATCGTGTGGCATGCAGCGTCTAATTCGTCTCAGTTTGACGTGCAGCATGGCAAAGTTTTGCCGTTCGCTGCACGGCTGCTGACCGAGAAAATGTGCGGTTGCTGCTGTTGTTGTTGTTGTTGTTGTTATTATTGTTGTACCTATGTATTGTATGTATGTATGAGTGCGCATTGTTGCTGCTTGCGGTTTTCGGGGCAAATCTAATTAAACGAAAGAATCGAATAGCAGCGCAGCGCATTCGAGTCGAGTGCGCGCTTCCGCATTGCTGCAGACTGCAGGCCATGTTTGGAGGTGGCCGACGGTGGCTGCACCGCAAGTTGCAGGCTTGTTGCTATTTATTAGTTGAAAATTAAATTTGGTTTTGGTTTAGTTTTCAGTTGATTTTAGCTTTGAATTCCATTTAAAAATCTAAAAATACTATCAAAGTTTTAAATTTGCAACGAAAACTTGCAACTTAATGTTGAGTTCCAAGGCTGGATTATTGACTAAAACTTAAATAAGAAAGAAAGTGTAATTGGAACAATGAAAGTTTCACTTGAATAAAGTTGAGTTATCGAATCAGGTGAAGTTTGGTGAAGTTATAATATCTGTGCTAGCCACTGCGACTCAGCTCATTAGAGCTCAAACTCGATCTAATCTGGTCGAGAATTTGAGTTTCAACTTGAACAACACCCAAATCAGGAGATTGAAATGAGTAAACAATACAAGCTTCAAAAAAGTTGGATTTTTTTGTTTGAATACACAATTTCAATGAGACAGTTTCATTGCTGGTTGCCTTAGTCTCTCTTACGTCTAAAAATACATTAATATTTTTGTCTTTGTTGCCTTCCAACTACAGTTGATTTTCTTAACAATGAGCTGCTGATTATTTGCGGGAAATGTAATTTATTTCACATAAAACCAAACCTTAAAATGTATTTTTTAATTTCCTGTTGCTCATACGCCGCATTGGGCCACACATTTCCGACTCGCATTGCGGCGCAGCTGAAAATGCGAAAACAATTTACAACACAAATAAATATCAAGCAGCAACGTCATTACATACATTAGCGGCATTCACATAATGTCAGCGGCGCAAATGGACAATTGAACGAGCGGCACAGACCGGCACAGATAGATGGATGGACAGATGGACGGAATGGCTGGCCGAATGGACAGCTGCTGATGGACGGATGCAGTAATTTATAATGGCAATCAGAGCGTTCTGACTGTGACAGTGCACGAAAAATTACCTACCCCCGCAACAGCAACAATGCTTGCACTCATACAGCAATGAGTTGGATGCCTTAATTGCCGAAAATCGCCAACAATGCCGATTTGTGCCGTTGCAAAGCAAAATAACAAAGAAATAAAAATAAAAACAAGTAAATGGAGGAAAAATGCTTTCTGGAAAAGTATTTGTCACTACTACGCCACAGCAGGCAGTCATACAGAGAGGCAGACATACATGAACCAGAGCGGCGCAAACACTAAATGTCAGAAAAATCATTATTATCAGTGCCCACTCGCAATCGCACTTGCACACTCACACATATACAAACACCCACAAATATGTATATGTGCTCTGGTCACACTTCAATGGCGACCGCACTGCCCGCTCGCTCGCTGGCCGACCGGCCGTCTGTCGAGCGGGGCACTTTAGGCACAGATTTCAGCCATTTCCATGCACAGTTTCCGTTTCATGCTTTATTGTTGTTCCTATTGTTGTTGGTGTTATTGTTTTTGCTTCGCCTGCTATCGTTGCTCGTTGTTGTTGCTCGTTGCTGCTGCCACTGCTGTTGTTGCTGGTGTCATTAGTCATTTTGAAGTGGCGTTGAGTGGAATTATGCACAGCAGCGCAGCGCAGACGCGGCAGCTGCGCGAGAGCTGCGCTGCCGAGCGTGAAGGCGCCACGACCGACGGCGTTGGTGCCGCGTCCAGGCGCTGTAAGAAGTCACTTGAAGAGTGACCAAAATCACACTCCATCACAAAAACGGCCACACTTACACGCACACTCGGCCCGAAACAAATAACAGCCGGACAACAACAACAACTGCAATGACAGCTACAACAACAACGACGAATAATAACAACAACGCGCACAAAAACAAAACTAGACTGGACGTTGTGCACGCTGTGGCACAATGCAGCGCATAATTGTCGGTGCGCGCAATGTTGTTGTTGCTGATGAGGATACGCCGTGGCGGGTGGGAAGGGGCGGGTGATAGGACCATCCATGGAACATGGAAGTGAAATTAATCTTATTTAATTTGAAATTTTATTCAAATAATGGACAAAGGCACGTCCGGAGCGAGCAACTTTTTGAAATATTGTTTTTATTAAATGTGCGAGTGTGTGTGTGTGTGTGTGTGAGTGTGCCTCCGTTCAGCTATGGCGAATGCTCATTTCCCAATTTGCCGTTACTTTAGCCGTTGTCCTCATTGCTGTTTCCAACTTTTTGGTTCTTGTTGTTGTAATTGTTGTTGTGATTGCCGTCGTCTCTAGTCTTGTCGCTGAGGTGGTTGCTGTGCGCTCATTCTAACTCAAACGGCTGCCACATTCTGTGCTGTGCTTTGTCTGTCTTTCAGCGGTTGCTTATATAAAGCGCAACAACAACAACAACAACAAATAGCGCAAAAATGATAGCAAAATATTTCACAATATTTTTTGCGTCCCGCTCGCCGCGCATTCATTAGATTCGGCTTTGTTCGGCGCCATTTAACGTCCGAAGAAATGATTTATGCAACTTGCGTCCTGCTGGCCGCGCGTTTTTAATTTATTTTCTTTTTTATAAAATTTTCGCTGTTGTGAGTGACCAGTTGGGCGTCGGCTGTTGTGAGTGGACATAATCGGCGTTCAAGTAAAACCATAACACTTTGCAAAAAAGTCACCCATCGAGCGCTATTTACAATGTTTGCACTGTCGTGCGCATTTTTGTGCCAACAATGAAAGCACAACAACAACATCAACAATAATAAATAACAAACAACTGTAAATACGAATGCAAACATTTGCGCAAACAACGAACTCGCCGCCGCTTCAAATGTGCAATAAAGTCGGACATTTCGCTTCATTTGACTTTCATTTCCCCGCTGGGGCCGAAAACCCGCGACCAAGCGGCCGCCGTACCCCGAACGCGCGGCACACAGTGCTCGGCTTACGCCCGCGTTCGTGCTTAATTAATTGCGTTCAGCTGAACCATTGGCCGCATTAAGGGGGCGCGGTGGCGCGATGGCGCGCGTTCGCAGTCGCGTTGGCGCGCAATAAGAATGATGAGCAATTAGTGCGCGCGAAATGATTCGCTTGGCGCCGAAAGGAGTGCGCCACGAAGCGGCGGGGCCAAGGTGCGGGCCTCGCAGAGGGGTTGAAAGTGTAAATGAGCGGATGCGCGGGTCAACACTGTCAACAAGCAAGTCAAACGTAATGAATTAATGAAATTGCAATTTGTTTCAATAAAACGGCGACGCAATGGAAATGCGCCAAGCCTTCAGCGAGCATTCGGAACCCCGGAATTTCACAACATCATTTAACGTTTATGTTGCGTGCAATTGAATTTGTGCAGAATTTTGCAAATATTATATTACATTGACGGCCTTTGCATACGAAATGTGATTTTCGGCTTAAGGTGGCCAGGTGCGAGAAGTTTTTGCAAAGCGAATTTGTGTGTGAAAAGACTAATGAAGCTATTAACACAAGAATGCATGACCAACTACATTTTTTTCAGTGATTCAATTGAAGTCTAATGTTATTTACTAGTTTTTTGTCATAAATAAACAAACATTTCTAGGCTCATTTTACTCCTTTAAAATTCGTAAAGGTGAAAGTTCAGCATAATTTGGGCTGACTAGCCTTTTGTGTTGTAGAGATGGGTTCATTATGACCCAAATCAATTGGAATTGGAAAATTGAATCATCATTTGAGGTTAAAACTGGTAGAGCTCACACCGGAGTATGGAACATGTGAAATGTGTGTATGTGAATGATGTGTATGTGAAAAAAAGTCCTCCATCAAGTCGATACCACAAAAAAACTATTGTACAAAAATTATTATAAAATAAAATAAAAAATTAAAAAAAAATTGAGAGGAAAAGTGTGTTCTTTCTTTTTTAAACTTTAACAGATATTTTGTGAGGCCTTGAGGCCCTTTTTCATTCTTTATAAAAGTGCCCGTTTCTATCTCATTGAATTTAATAATTTTTTTTAAAATATTTTTTTATTATTTAATTTAATTTTAAAATTTAGTGCCACAAAAGATTTTGTTTTAGAAAGTTTTATAATAAAAGGTATTTATCAATAATTATAAAAGGGCTCAAGAGAGTAAAAACAAAAAAAAACACAGCTTGAGAGGAAAGCTATGTTCTTTCTTTTTTAAACTCTAACAGATATTTTGTGAGGCTTTGAGGCCCTTTTGAATTCTTTGTAAAAGTGCCCGTTTCTAACTCATTGAATTGAATAATTTTTTAAAATATTTTTTTATTATTTAATTTCATTTTAAGATTTAGTAATAGCCACAAAAGATTTTGTTTAACAAAGTTTTGTAATAAAAGTTATTTATCAATAATTATAAAAGAGCTCAAGAGAGTAAAACAAAAAAAAACACAGCTTGAGAGGAAAGCTATGTTCTTTCTTTTTTAAACTCTAACAGATATTTTGTGAGGCTTTGAGGCCCTTTTGTATTCTTTGTAAAAGTGCCCGTTTCTAACTCATTGATTTTAATTATTTTTTGTAAAAATATTTTCTTATTACTTAATTTAATTTTAAAATTTAGTAAAAGTTACAAAAGATTTTGTTTGACAAAGCGTTGTAACAAAAGTTATTTAATAATAATTCATTAATTGTTAACCTTCAAGTGGAAATTATAAAAAACTCAGACGTGCTGGACTATTATTTTGTTTGGCAGAAATGATCTGTACGACATCCTCTTTTAGAAATATATGGTCGTTACTATGTTGCACACAAAAAGTGAAAAATTGTTGTACTGTTTAATTATAAAAGTCACTCAGTAAGACTTCTTAAGTATGGATTGAACTTTTGGTTTTCTGAAGCGAAAAGTCTGAACCGCAGCGTTCCTCAAGTTCACTTTGTGTGATTGAGGCTCCATGAAACGTTACAGTTGAGCTTTGATGATACTCTCGGACAGCAAATGGCCGCAAAACCATGCAACAATGTGCCCTCCTTCTCTGTTTAATGTCTATTAGTGTTGCTGAAGTTAATTCAACTCGCAGAACCAAATTTTTAAAATTTATGAAATTTGGTTCTGCCTCTTTTGAAAGCAAAAACTTGACCCCAGATTGAATTTGTTTGTGTCCAGCTGTCTGGTCACTCCAGCCAGAAATGTGTCTGAGCACGTTTTTCGCACTGACTTTAAATAATTTCTGTGTCTAGTTTAGACAGCACTTAACTAATGAGTTCCTGCAGCTTAATGCGGCTTATGGATTTAGTAAATTTGAATATTAGCTGATTACGAGTGGGAAATTGTGCTATTTTCTTGTAGGTCATGGCAAAGTTTGAGAAAATTGTGGCAGTTGGGCATTTGCGTAATCAGGTTCGTTGATGATTAAAATCAATGAATAATTTTCATATTTAGTTACAATTTTCGAATTTCCATTTCGTAATTTCCGTTCGGCTATAAGTGATTTTCGGGATTTTGATTACTTTCAGAGAATTCAGCTGCGCCATTCAAGTTACGGAGGAAATAGGTTAAGCGCCCACAGCAACATAACCTTGAATGGATGGCGCCAGCAGCAGCACAGCTAACACACATACCGCGACAGTACATGACAGTGAACACACACACATTCACACAGATCAACCAACCAACCAACCAAGTGACAAACTGGCAAAACTTTTGCACCCCCCGCCAAATGTGCGACGCACGAGTGCTTCGTTGCTACTTATTATGGCGATTGTTGTTGTTGGTGATGTTGTTGATGTTGGTTTTGGTGATTTGTCATGATTTACTAAATTAATTTGGCGCAGTCAGCGGGACTCAGCGCACACGTGTACCACTGCACCGACGGTGAGCGAGCAGCCTCGTTGTTGGTTGGGCGAGCGGGTCTGACATTTGCGCAGTTTTCACATTTAAAGTTTTTTGCTTACATGACGGCTGACGGTGCCGTTGCCAAGCAAGCCGTGAGCGCGTATGACGCTGCACGAAATTAAATGTGCGGATTTATGCGTGCAAGTGGATGACTTATGCGTTGGCGCCACTTTTGACCTCTTGGCGCACTACTAATGACACTGACGACGTTGTCGCCGCTGGTCTCATGTGTGGGAGCGCGTGAGTTGCCGTTTGGGGCGTACGTGGCGTATAAGCAATTCGCCTCATCTGTCGCAGGCTGTGTGTGCACTTATTTTGCAGATTAACTTTAACTTTCTTTCGTGTTGATGCTGCAGTTGTTGTTGTCGTTGTTGTTGTGCAGTAATTTAACAGTGCAATAAAAGCCACAACAGCGCCATCTATTAGCGCGCAAAGACACCGCCACAAAGGTGCCTCATAAATGTTGCCAGCGCAGTTGTGAATTTATGTAGCAATAAAACAACCAAAAAAGCAACCAAACAACCGAAAAGTGTTTCCATTCCTGTTTGAGTTGTTCTTGTTAGCTGTGCTCGTTGCCAGCTGATGACGCAACTGAGTGCGGAGTGCGTTGCCGAGCGCTTTATGGCTCAATAATATTATGTCAGTTGCTGAATGTTCTGTTGTTGTTGTTGTTGTTGTTGCATACATACGTTATGCGGCCGTGTGACAAACGAAAGTAATTTTCCGCTTTTAAATATGCAACGCAAGCGGCAGGAAGTGAGGGCTGGCCGCAAGGTGGTTTAATGGCAGCGCAGCGCCGCGCCGAGTGCGAGCACGCTGCAGCAAATGGTTATTGGCGCAATGTGTTTTTATTAAATTTATGGAAATGATTTTTGCGAATATTTTGTAAATATTGCAGAAAATTCAATAATCCATTTGCCAGCCGGCAACCGATGCCGAAGCGGCGCGTCGGTGCGCCTTGGCGGTGGCGGTGACGGTTGCGGTGCCGCTGAGGTTGTTGCTCGCTGCCTGCTGCTGACAGTCGGTCGCAGGCGGCGTTGGCATTCAACTCATTTGGAAATCAATTTCGCCGCTGTTGCACCGCGAGCAACATTTTGCTCGAATGTGGGAATCATTTGGGGCGCAATTTAAGTTGATTTATGCAGTACATTAAACTTTAAATGTCAGCGGGAAATTGCATTGAAATGTTTTTAATCAAAAGTTGAAATTTTTTATATTCGCAACGTTTCATAGCTTTCGCCACTCTGCCTTCACACCCAAGCAATTCTCGCTCTCCGCGCAATGAATCAGGTTTATGCAGCAATTTAATTGCACTTTCGTTGGCGATTGCTCGATGCCAACTTTAAACATCACTCATACGCCCCCGTGTGCATATGCACGAATTGCAGCGCGGCACGTTAAGGGCGCACAATCGAATCAATTTTTGCTCCACTTCGCATCAACTTGAAAGCGTTTTTGACTCGTCGCTGCTGCCGCTTGAGTGTTTCCACTCGACTTGGCATTTCGCATTTCGCACATTTCACATCTCGCTTTGGCGAATTTCGCATTCATCGTCACTTGAATATGAACAAGAAGCCGAAGAAGCCGAGGCACCAGCACCAAAAAACAACTGCAAAGACACATTACAGCAGTGCAGCCAAACAAATACAACAACCAAAACGAGAAAAACAAAAACAAAAACAAATACTTGTAAAAAGCAAACGGCAGCCTCAGTGCCGCTCAGCGCGGCCTGATTCGATTCGAATTTCCTATCAAATTTGGTGCGGGTCACCCGGCTTCGACTGCCGCTTGTGGCTCATTCAATTTCTGGCGCTGCAAAAGCGAAAAAGTTGTTGGCGGCTATCGCCAGTGCCGTCAATATCGTTTATTTTGCATAAAACTTTTGCCGAAATCGGATAAAAGTTTACGTTGCTGCTCGTCGCTCGCTGCCATAACGCTGACTTTCTCCTCGACGAATTTGGGTGCTCGCTTTTTGTGCGCGGCTCCTTAATTTTTTTGAATGCTTTTTTATGTTTTGGTTGTGGTGTGGCAGAGCCAACCGAATGGCAGAAATGCATATAAATTACGTTTATCAACGAATCAATTGCGGACGGTTATGAGAAATTCGCAGTGCTCCGTGCATAGACGATTGGCTGGGCGACAGCGGGTGGGCAGCGGAGTGTTGTGACTTCTTGGCGAAGCGGAGGGAATGTGGCGCAGTATATTGAAAACGTGCAGCGCGTTGCAATGCGGACGCGATGATTAAAAAGTCCCTTTGGCCAAAAGGCAGCAACGTGTGGCGTTCGAATCGCTGAATGCTGAACTATTTTCATAGACGTTCTGCATGCTGCGCGGGCGAGTGTGAAGTGTTCTAAGAAATTTCCTAATTTTAAATTTTTAAAAAAAATTTTTTTATATATATTTTTCTTAGTTGTGTATTGTGTTGTAGCTGTGGCTGTGTGTGTGAGCTTAGTTATTTGGTTATTGGCACAGCGAACGTGCTCTGCTCAATCTTATCGCTTTTGAGTTGACAGTTGAGTTGCAGAGAAATATTAAATTGCGCTGTATTTGATGTTATTGCATCGTATTGGTATTTGCGGCATTTAGATAAACCAATACAGCCAATAGCACAACAAACACCAACACACACTGGTGCCCTGGTATGTGACTTGTGTACATTGCTGCATAAATATTGCAACAATTGTGACTATTGAATGTCATTGCTTGTCATTGCTTGTTGTCATGCTGAGCCATTGTTGGGCAGCAATTTTGACGCGCTCACATTTGTGTCCTTCTCACTTCCTCTTAGACAGTTGCAAGTGTGAGTTTTGCATCTGGTTCCGGGTTTAGTGTCCGTTTTGCTAATATTTTTGTTGTTACTTATTTTATTTTGAAGGCAAATCTGACAGATGCGATAATTTTTCATGCTTGACGCCCAAAAAGGTCGCGGCATCGAAATCCGATACCTTATTGCTGTCATATTTGCAGCGAAATGTGACTCAATTTGAAAGAGAAAATAACAAAAAAAACCAAAGACAAAGCCTGCAATGTTATGGCTGAGCAGTTATAGCTTTGACCTTAGTTGCTTTTAATTGGATCGCGTTGCCAAGTTAAATATGGCAACGTTAAAAGTTTTGGTGCCCCAGCTGCCACTTCTGTTCATATATTTACACGCTCGTATATATCAATTTTGTTTGTTTGCGTGTGTTTGTGTTTGTGTTGTTTTCGTGCGCGCACACAACTTTTGCTTTATCCTTCATTGTTCTTATTTGTGTTTTATTTTTGTGTGTATTGAAAATTCAAACAAACAGCATCCCTTAGGCCTCACAATTTTTATCTCATCTGCATTGTTTTTTAATCTCGACATGAACGCACCAAACTTTATTTAAACTTTGCTTTCAGTCGACACCGCGTTTTGCCGCCAATACGCCGCGCTGTTAGCCTCACCCTCACCTTACAGCTCCGCTTCCCTCCTACCCCCGCCCGCCGCTTCACGCTCTACAATGTTGCGCTGTTGCTGTTGTTGTTGTTGTTTTCTTTTTTATATCAAACACAAATTTTAAATGTTATTTTCACAAAGTAATATTCATGCTCCGCCAGCTGCTGTCCCACCCGCCCGTCGCCTGCCAAACGCTCGCTACCAACATTGTAAAACAAAACCGCTGTTGTTGTTGTTGTTGTTGTACGTTGTGACAACTCTACATACTCATCGCTGCCGCTTTGGTGTTCAATTTTTGTTGTTATTGTTTTTATTATTATTTTTACGATCTGCTGGAAGACAATATAACGGAATTTATTTTATGGCCAACAGGTAGAAATTTGTCGCTGATATTGTCTCTTTGTCTCTGTCTTATTTTTATTGTTATATTGTTTTGGCGTTGTTGCTGCTTTTGTTGTTTGTTTGTTCGTTCGGTTGGTTGTTTTTCGGGCCTGTGTGCGGTCTTCTGCTGTTGTGGCAGTTCTGGTTTTACGACGCGTATACGCAACTTTAACGCACGACCAAAGTCATTCGGCAAATAGACGTTTTTGAATAAAAGTTAAATTAATGCGGCGCCTTGGCTTATGGCCGCCCATAAAGTCAGCGATATCCCCCGGCAGTTGTGTCACCTTTCGGCTTTCAGGCGCCGGGCATGGTTTGTCGGCTCTCAGTTATTTGTTTGCTTAGCGATCTGTACACGTTTCATTGTGTTCAATTTTTTAGTGTGTGTGCGTAATTCGCGATTGCAAATGTCAGTCTCTGCATTGGAGCGAACTTTTGGGTGTTTATGACTGAATCCGTAGTTTGTTCATTATTTCAAGTCATTAGAATACCCATCGATTGTTCTACGAATGTTTATTTAATGTCTACAAAAATGTTTTATTGCATTTTTTGCAATAAGTCGTAAAAAGAAGAACAAATTTCCCTTGATCGATGATTGTTTTGAAGAAGAATGCGTTGGTCAGAAGTTTAAAACGCCTAGTAAGAGACGAGATGGATATGGAAAAGTATATATGTATGTATAACTGAACAATATCCGTCTTTTTCCCCGTTCTAGCGTTCGCGTTTTTGTCAGTTCATCGTTTCCATGTTTGCCTCAGTTCTTTCATTCATTTAGCCATGCATCCATTTATTTATCTATTTTATTTATCTATTTGAGCTGATTCCGTGCTTCCATCTGTCATCAATTTTTCCGCCCATTCGTTCATCACTTTTCTCTTTTCACCCATCCTTTCTTCATTCTGATTTCCTTTCATCTGACCTTTCGTCTATTTGACAGTCCTTCCGTTCGTATTTCCATCCGTCGTTCGCCTATTCATTCTTTCGTCCATTCATCCTCCCCTCTGTCTATCCCTCCATGCGTTCTTCCTTTCGTCTGTCTATCATCCGTCCGTCATTCTGTTCTAGCTTAGCTGCTTCCCTGTTTCCATCTGTCTTCAATTCTGTCTTTCTGTCTACCCGTTCATCCTTTCGTTTATCACTTTGCTTTTTACATCCATCCTTTCTTCATTCTGATGACTTTTCCTCTGCTTTTCCGTCTATACGTCAGTTTTAATGTTCGTATTTCCGTCCATCCTTTATGTATTCTTTTTTTCACTCATTCATCCTCCCCTCCGTCTATCCCTTCATGCGTCCTTTCTTTCGTTCGCCCAATCATCCATACTTCATTTCGACTTACTTTCATCTATCTTTCGTCTTTCCTTTGTTTCACCCTTCTGAACGTCGTTCTATCTAACCGTTCTTCATTCTCCTTTTTTTCCAACTATCCACACGCCCTTTCAACCATTCATCAATGTTTCCTATAGCCCTCCGTTCGTCATTCCGGTAGTCCTTCTGTTCATCTTTCCATTCGTCCGCCACCACTTTCATCCTTCTTTCCCTTCCTCTGAATATTCTTCTATACGTCCTTCCATTCGTCCGTTCATCCATTCGTCTTTCGTTTTGACTTCTTTCCGTCTGTCCTTTTGTCTATCCGTCCGCCCTTTCATCCTTCGAGCTGTCGTCTCTTCCTTTCTTCTGTCTGTTCATCCTTTCTTTCGTCAGTCTTTTTGTCCGTATTCCGTTGGTCCATCATTCCGCTCGTTCATTCGTCCTTCCGTTCGCCCATCTTTCCTTTCTTCCATCCATCTAAATGTTCTTTTATTCGTCGTCTTCTTTTGTTTGTCCATCCATTCGTATTTAATGTGGGTTTTCTTCCGTCGGTCCTTCTGTCTATGAGTCCGCACTTTCATCCTTTCATGGTTCCTTTCTTCTGTCAGTTAGTTCTTCCTTTCACCGGTCCATCCATATTTTCGTCCGACTCGTCTATCCGTTTGTTTTTCTATCTGTCTGCCCATTGCATCCATTTAACCTTTCTTCCTAACGTCCTGTCGCCACTCATCTCATCATTCCATGCGTACGTCCTTTCTTCCTTTCTTTCTTTCCTTCTTTCGTCTGTCCTTCCATTCATCTTTTTAACCATCTATTCGTTTATTCTTTCGTTTGTCCTTTTGTCCGTCTGCGCATTAAAGTTTGCTCTTAAATCTAAAAAGCTTTCATTCAAGTTTGTAACTTTAAGTATACGTCACCATTGAAAACTTTTTAAGGACATTTTGCGAACTTTTCTTATATTTTTTGAATTACTGTACGTTTTATTATTGATTTGCTTTAATTTATTTTCCACTCTAAAACCTCAGATCGTCGTTGGCTTATCTTTGAATTAAAATTTTAGTAATTTTCAGTGGCAAAATTCTTATTGTCCCATTCGGCTGCTTCGCTTAACCGGTTAGTCATCTGTTAAATTACATTGCAGTGTGCAGCGAGCAATAATTTTCGGTGCTAAATTTGCAAAGAAACTCATTAAATCTCCCCAAATGCAGCAACTCGCCGAGCGAAAAGCTGGCAATGCGAGGGAAAACGCAAGCGGCGAGGCAAAGCATTTTCGGTTTTATTGTTTTGGTCTTTTTCATTCTCACGGTAATTTCAATATTTCATTTTCGTATTTTTGCAGTTTCATGTCCATGCAAAAATTAACAACAACAACAACAATCGTCCAACAGCAGCTGAATCGCGTGGCGTGAAGCGTGAGGCGCGAGAAATTATTCGACTTGTTTGTGCGCGGAATTGGTGTCTTTGTGCCTCGTGCCCGCACCGTTCCATGGCTCCATGGCAGCGTGTAATAACGGCCAACAGTGTGCAGCGTCTTTTTTTTCATTACTGCTGTCGCTGTTGTTGTTGTGGTTGTTGTTTTGGTTGCCTATACGTTTTTGCAAAATTTATCTGTTGCACGAGGAGCGGGGCGGCAGCTGAAGTTTTGTGCTGCATTTGGGGGATTTTTGGGTGTTATTTGTTGTTGCTTTGCTTAGGCAAACGACACACAACACCAGAACCGCCAGGCGAATCAACAACAAACAAAAGCAATAACAACAGCAATAACGTGCGACTATGCTATGCTATGCTGCTCGAATGTTAGAAGCAACAACAACAACAACAATCGTGCACAGCGCGCACACTGGCAATAATAATAAAAATATGGCCTCAACAGGATTAATACATTACTTCCGCTTTTGCATGGACGTATGTGTGCGTGTGTGTGTGTTTGAGTGTTTGTGTGGGTGTGAGTGCGTTGCTGTGTTCAACGCTGCGTTTCGTTTGCCTTTTATGTTTATTGTCTGTTGCTCTATTCGTTTCTCGGTGTAATTGTACTGGCAATAGTTCTTATTGTTGTTGTTGTAATAACAGTTGCCATTGCTTTTGTTGCTGACGTAAGTGCAGTTTTCTGTTTTATTGCCTTTTATCTGTACACTTGCACTTTTATTTTATTTTATTTTGCATATGTTTTGATTTTGTGTGTTAACGTTGAATTTTTACCAAAACGAACATTCAAAAGCGCCGCGAGTGCAACTTTCAGCAGCTATTTCACTGCAGTTTATGGTTTTTTGGTAATTTGCTCCACTTTCGTGCGCCGAAACTTGGCAAATGCCAAATGGAAAACTCTGATTAAGCCGGCAATAAGGAAGACAAGTACAACAACAACAACAGCGAGAGCAACAACAATTGTAAAAAATTTATTAAAAATAAAGTTGTTTTTTAAGTGATGCGAACAGGGCCTGAGCGCTGCTGCATTGCTTCCATGCATTAGTTGCTTGGCTGCTGTTGAACACAGGGAAAGTGATAGCAATGCGCAGAGCGGGACGAGGACAAAGGAGAGCCGAGCGTTTGTGCAGCAACACATTTCCTCGATTCCGCATTTCCGCACTGAGAAATGCTTTAAAAGTTCATTTCCTTTCATACATTGACCGCAAGCAATTTTATACCAAGCAAATAGACAAACGTACTTACGTACACGAACACTGGGCACTGGTGCGTGAGAGCAGCGACATGTGAACAAATTCACACACACACACAAACACAAACACATACATTACATACTCGTACAAGTGCATGTAAAATGCATGGCCCGGCGCAGTGGCATTTAAAAGTGCTTTTGTTCTTAACGCTGCTTCGTTCTTTTTTGCATTTTATTTTAATGGAACGTATGAGTAACATTAATTTCAAACAGTGGTGCAACATGTTGAAATATAAATGAATTTTGCAAAATTAAAAAATCGTTCTATACTTTATTCTCTTCCATAAAAATTAAATGTGTAACGGGGCGTATGAGTAATGTTTTACTTTGTTAGATGAAGTTGAACAATATTTACTGGTTTTTATTATATACTAGCTGACCCGGCGAACTTCGTCCCGCACGACATTTGTTGTTTTTTTATAATGAAATACGCGAGATGGCGAATCAATGGCGATGTGGCAAATGGCAAATTGACGAAGAAAACCAACTAAAGGAAGAGGAGGGAGCTACTGATTAACGCAATCGAGGCCCGTAAATAAGCAATGGTGCTGCTAAGTTTCAGTAAAGCAATGGATAGCGCTTGAACCATGTTTAAGTTATATTGGCAGGGCCACGATCCCTTATTCAATACCCGCACAATGCCCTCTGTCGAAGGAGAAAATGGTAGGTTCGTACTAAGTGTCATTACTGAGCGACTTATAGTTCAGCGAAATATTTGGGTCACAACAAATGTGCCACGCCCCTTGTCCAACGCTTATAAAAACTTACCAGTAGAATGACCCATCTATGGGACGACGGGGCACTAAATTTCAGTGTTGTACGACTTACAACTTCAAAGGGGAGGATGTCATACTAAATTTCAATGCTGTGCAACTTACAATTCCGAAGCTATTCCATATAAAAGATTTGAGTTGTATGGGCGAAGCCACGCCTTCTTGTTAAATACCCGCCTCATTCCCTCTGCCCAAAGATATGACTAAATGGTAGGTTCAAACCAAGTTTCATTGCTGTGCGACTTACAGTTCTGCTGAAATGTTGGGTCATAAAAAATGTGCCACGCCCCTTATCCAACGCCCATACAATTTTAACAATAGAATGACACATCTATGAGACGACGGTACACCAATTTTCAATGCTGTGCGGCTTACAATTCCGAAGCTATTCCATTTAAAAGAATTTAGTTATATGGGCGGTGCCACACCCCCTTGTTCAATACCCACCCCATTCCCTCTATCGAAGGACATGATTGAATAGTAAGTTTGTACCAAATTTAATTGATGTGAGACTTATGGTTCCCAAGTTATTGTCTAAAAATGTATTCTTGTGGTGCCACGCCCCGTTTTCCCGACTTTTATTTTTTTATAAACCTTCACGTAACAATTTCAAACAAACCCTCCGAAGGAAGTATCCAAGTTGGTCCAGTCGTTTCCAAGTTTTAAGCATACATAACGAAAATTGGAAAAATAATTTTCTTTCATCATTGCAAAAATGCTTAAAATTTCAGAGAAAAATAGTTGGCTGGCAATGCTGTTCGCCGAAAGAAAAAGAAAAAAAGGTCTAAAATTCAACACTCGAGTTGAAAAGCTGTTTTCTGTCTGTTTTTTCTTTGCCTTTTGTCTGTTTTGTTTACATTCGGCGAACAGCATTGCCAGCCAATTCTTTTTCTCTGAAATTTTAAGCATTTTTGCAATGATGAAAAAAATTATTTTTCCAATATACGGACAACCAAAGGAATCATTCGTCGACCTATACAGAAACTCGCTATTTTGCCTTCTTGAAAGAGACCTTTCCATGGGGGCGGGATGTTCGGTCACCGAATGCACGATAACGTTTGAAATGTAAATTGCTATAGACACACCCTAACGTTTGAATGTAATTTGGTATACATACACTCTAATGTTTGTTCCTTATAATGTTTACCTCTAAATTTATCAGTGTTTCTCTACTATATTATGCATGTTTTATACATATAAACCTTCCTCTTGAATCACTCTATCCATTAAAAAAAACCGCTTAAGAAACCGTTGCGTAGTTTTAAAGATTTAAGCATACATAGGGACAGACAGCGGCAGCGACTTTGCTTTATACTATGTAATGATTAACAAAAATTATTTAATTTGTAACTGCGTTGATAAATGGAACATAGTCAGTCACTATATAGACAACATTAACCCTACTAAGCTAAAACTTTTTGCTGTCCCAAGTTAGTGAAAAAAACTAAAAATTTCTCTTTTTGTATTGTAAACTTCATTCTTTTTTCCTTTTATCTTAAAAATTCGACTTTTTTTCATTCGAAACAATGTTAACCCTTTCGCTACAGGTTTTTACTGGGGAAAGTTAAAATTATAAATTGTACGTCTTATGCTTTTGTGCGATTAGCAACATTCCATAAGAAATTTTTTAAGTTTTATACTCGGATCCTGTATTTTAGAGTGTTTTTGTATGAGAGCAACCACATCGTTGTGACTGTAATAATTACTTAAACATACAACTTTTTACGCATAACGAAAATTTGAATATTTCTTCATTTACTTCAGCCAAAATTCCAAAAAAAAGTATCCAAATTGAAAGAAAACGTCAAATTAAAAAGTTCTTTAATTTTTTCTGCTTCTTCTTCCTTTACTATGTCAAGATATACCATTAAAAAAACGTGTATACTTCTTTTCTTTAAACTTAAATATTCAGTTTATTAATTTCGTATTTTTCCTAAAACTTCAAACTACTCTAAAGACCAACAAAAAAAATGCATTCTTGCAACCATAGAGGATGCAGACGTCCACAAAGTAGCATGTTGCCATATGGCAACAAAATAGCGAAAGGGTTAAGTCTTCAAGCAATTTCAAAGTCCAACAAAATATTTCCTTCATGAAACCATATTTAGAACCAGGTCTCAGACATCCACAGAGTTGCATGTTGCCATATGGCAACGAACTAGCAAAACCGTTAAGTACAAATGTTAACTTAAATATAGTATAACAAAAAAAAAATGGCCACAAAGTTGATAAAAGCTCCACAGTACGCTCAAAGTACGACCACTTTATATGCACACAAAGATGTCAGCGCTCTCGCTGGTAAACACATATTCACACACACACACACTCCACACACACACATGTGCATCCTTTACCCACAGCACTACAAGAGTGCAAGTCACACATAGACAAGCGAAATGGCAAAGACACAGCGCCGCAATTGAGCAAAGCTCGAGCTCAATGTTGGTCAATCGTTGCAAAAAGCAAAGCAAGCCAAAGCGCAGGCAGCAGCTGTGGCAAATGCAACAACGGCCATAATAGCCGCCACACAGCAGTGGCAACAGCAGCATTCGCTTAGATTTGCGGACACGTTTCGCCACCCGACTTGTCCCGCTGCTGTCGCTCGACTTGTACACACACACGCTTTCATGCACCTGTGTGGTCGAGTCGTTTCTCTTTGTCGTATGACTCATATTCGACTTGGTGTATTGGTGAGTTGGGTGCTGCTGTTGCTCAGTAAGTATGCACACTCTTTCATATAAAAACACTCACCTATGCCGCTTTATTTGTATTCGTATTTGTCAATAAGTTGTTGAGTTTTATGCATTTTGCTTTTACTTTCGGCATTCAAGTGGCCAAATTGTTCAGGGCAGCAACAACAAAGATACAAATAACTATATCTGTGCCATATGCACATTTAATTAAGTTAGGCAGCTGAAATTTGTGAAGACACCAGTGCCATGGCTTGCGGCGTGTGGGGGCGTATGAGTGATTTTATTTATGGCCAACGGCAAAAGTTCGCAGCTCGCAGAGAGTGAAACAACGACAAGTATTAAAAACTATTGTAACATAAGAACTGAGAAAGGGGAGAATTGTATTTTGTGAGGTGTGAAAACCATACTTTCTCGATCGAGGCATAGCAGCACAGGAAGGAAAACAACAAAAGCAGCAGCTGCCGTTAAATAGAAAATTCAACAAATAAGAAAAACAACAACCATTCCAATTTGCATATTGTGCCATAAAATGTAAAGCAACATAAATGAAAGTTGCCCAGTGAAAGTCAATAGAGAAAAAGAAGGACAAAGGAAGAAAGAGAGACAAAATTCCTGTTTGTAGCAGCATTTGAGTAACTAAATTAAAATGTGGCTAATAGAGAGCAGAACATATTTTCACACACACACACTCAAACACATACATACATACATACGTTTATAGTATATAACAACTGGACAGCATAAATATTCCTCTGTTGTTTGGTGTCATATACTCGTATTTGGTTATTTGTTGTTGTTGCTGTAGTTGAAGTTGTACGTGGAGGGATAAAGTGGTCAGGCCATGAAAGCCATAAAATGGAGCAACAATATAAATGAAAACAACTCACAAAAAGTGTACGAAAACGTAACAATGAACAGACAAAACAGTGACACAGCGAGACGCCAACGAAGTTGGAAGTGCGGCGTGCGGGCTGCAAATTGAGGCCAGTGTCGACTTTGGCTTGTAAGTGCAGGCGATAAACGCCAAAATCTTCAACTACTAACAAACAGCAACAACAATGAAAACGCCAACAATAGCGTTGGGTTATTAGTTGTTGTTGTTGTTATTGTTGTTGCTTTTGTTTTATATTAATATACGAGCAATGTGGCTAGCAAGCCACAGCCGTGCCGCAAGTGCGTCCAGACACACGTTTGTATGTATGCGAATGGCTTATATGTCTGCTTGTGTGTGTAAAATTGTAACGGAATTTCGTTAACTCCTTTTCTGGCAAATTGAATTTCTTTCCATTTCCTTGGACCATATTTTCAGTTCTGCTCTCACTGGTTTTCCGCACGCTGTGACTCCTTTCCTAGTTGCGTCGTCTGTGTTACTGTTGGGATTTCGCAAACGACAAACACGCGTCGCAACCTCAAACCGCAAATTATACACACCGGGCCGCACAGTGTTCCTCCATCAGCCGTTTCCTGCGAATATTTGTGTGTGTGTGTGTGCTGGACAAAAGTTCTTGTCTCTTTTCAGCTGCTGCTCTCTTTGGCCTCAGGTTTCAGCTGTCTTGTCGGTTAAGGCTTCGCACACCCGGACTACCATCAACTGCCGACGTCACCGTCACCATCACCGACTACTTACATCATAACTTGTATGCTGCACAGGAGTGTTAAAGTGGCAACACGAAAATGTGGCAACACTTAAGTGTACCGCGTTGGCTGTGCGTGTGTGTGTGTGTGTGTGGATTGTTGGATTAAGATTTTATTTAGCACCGAAATTATGTGCAAATGGCAGTTGTTGGTGTGTGCGTGTTTGTGAGTGTGTGAAGCAAGAATACAACAAACACCACGGCACCGCAATGCACACACAGCCACACACGTCACACTCACACTTAGGCACACTTGGAAGCGGCAAATTAGCTGTGCAAGTTTGCTGACTGCCACACGCACACAAACACATCAATGGTAAAGTGGCGGTGCCGTGTTGAATGCAGCAGCTGGCACGAGCGACATAAAATTCGGTGCATGTAGAATCACTCATACGACCTGTGGTGACGTGGCGTCAAAGTTTTAATTTGTGCGGCATTGCAAATAATGTGGAATAGAAGCTGCCAGTTGGCGTCAACCAGCGCAATGCCACAAACAAACCAATAAATATGCCAATACGCACACACACACACACGCACAAACAAACAGACAGAAATACCGCCAAAATGCGACAACTTCCTGCTACTGTAACCGTCACCACTGTCAGCTGAGGCGTGCTTTTCATTGTGCTGTCTGTGTGCTTGAGTGTGCGACTAAATAGTTTATGGCACACTGGCGAAATGCAGAAAACTTTTTGCATCATCAAATATTCGCGCTGTCGTCTGAAAGTTGCGCTCGTTGGCTATTGGCAAATCAAGAGTTGCGGCCATAAAACTGGCGCGCACATTACACATTTGTGATGTTGGTACCAAACAATTTTCGAAACTAAAAAATTCAGCCACAAAAATCCCTCAACGCGCAGCGAGTGATGCGCTGAGTGATTACCATTTGAGTGAATATCAAAATAATGCAAAAAGTAGGGATAATAATAATAAAATAATATTAAATAACTTAAATAAACAAAATAAATTAAAATAAAATAAAATAAAATAAAATAAAATAAAATAAAATAAAATAAAATAAAATAAAATAAAATAAAATAAAATAAAGCAAAATAAAATAAAATAAAATAAAATAAAATAAAATAAAATAAAATAAAATAAAATAAAATAAAATAAAATAAAATAAAATAAAATAAAATAAAATAAAATAAAATAAAGCAAAATAAAGCAAAATAAAATAAAATAAAATAAAATAAAATAAAATAAAATAAAATAAAATAAAATAAAATAAAATAAAATAAAATAAAATAAAATAAAATAAAATAAAATAAAACAAAACAAAACCAAATAAAATAAAATAAATCGTGGAAATAAATTAAAATAAAATAAAATAAAATAAAATAAAATAAAATAAAATAAAATAAAATAAAATAAAATCAAATAAAATAAAATAAAATAAAATAAAATACAATACAATACAATAAAATAAAATAAAATAAAATAATTTAAAATAAAATAAAATAAATCGTGGAAATAAAATAAAATAAAATAAAATAAAATAAAATAAAATAAAATAAAATAAAATAAAATAAAATAAAATAAAATAAAATAAAATAAAATAAAATGAAATGAAACAAAACAAAACAAAATAAAATAAAATAAAATAAAATAAATCGTGGAATTAAATTAAAATAAAATAAAATAAAATAAAATAAAATAAAATAAAATAAAATAAAATAAAATAAAATAAAATAAATCGTGGAAATAAATTAAAATAAAATAAAATAAAATAAAATACAATAAAATAAAATAAAATAAAAAAAAACAATAAAATAAATTAAAATAAAATAATATAAAATAAAATACAATACAATAAAATAAAATAAAATAAAATAATATGAAATAAAATAAATCGTGGAAATAAAATAAAATAAAATAAAATAAAATAAAATAAAATAAAATAAAATAAAATAAAATGAAATAAAACAAAACAAAACAAAACAAAACAAAACAAAACAAAATAAAATAAAATAAAATAAATCGTGGAAATAAATTAAAATAAAATAAAATAAAATAAAATAAAATAAAATAAAATAAAATAAAATAAAATAAAATAAAATAAAATAAAATAAAATAAAATAAAATAAAATAAAATAAAATAAAATAAAATACAATAAAATAAAATAAAATAAAATAAAATAAATCGTGGAAATAAATTAAATAAAATAAAATAAAATAAAATAAAATAAAATAAAATAAAATAAAATAAAATAAAATAAAATAAAATAAAATAAAATCAAATAAAATAAAATAAAATAAAATACAATAAAATAAAATAAAATAATATAAAATGAAATAAAATAAATCGTGGAAATAAATAAAATAAAATAAAATAAAATAAAATAAAATAAAATAAAATAAAATAAAATAAAATAAAATAAAATAAAATAAAATAATATAAAATAAAATAAAATTAATTAATAAATTAAATAAAGAACAAATTTTAATTAAATTAAATAAATAAATTTAACTTAAATTTAAATTCATAAATAAATGTAAATTAAATTAAATTAATTAAATAATAAAATAATATTTTTAACTTTTATATTTACTGTAGTTAAAGTCGAAAAATTGTCCCACAAATTCAAAAAGCGAAAAGAAGAAGCTCTAAAATTAACCCAAAGAAAGAAAGAAAGAAAGAAAGTTATGAAATTCAGATATAGGAAGAAAACATGCTGAGGTATTTTAACACTCATAAGTCTTCTTAACTGAGTTTTCCTATGAGAATTTCATGTAAAGTTTCAACAAACAAAAAATTACGTATACCCCGCATTGTGACTTTAAAAATCACTTAACGCTCAGTTTGAAGTTGAACAGATGCTTTTCACAACTTCTTAGTAACCGTAACGCAATAAATACTTCAAACTTGTATGCAATTTTCATAGCATTTTTGGATATTCAACATGTGAGTGATTTAATTTAAAATTATTAAGACTTATTCTATTAAGTTCTGTCATTAAATAATCAAATATATTAATATTTTAAACTTTTATATTTACTGCAGTTGAAGTCGAAAAAATGTCGTAAAGATTCAAAAGGCAAAAGGGTGGAGCTTTAAAATTAACCCAAGCAAAGAAAATTATTAAAAAATATAAATATTTTTTATACGAAAAGAAGACATTCTGAGGTATTTTAACACCCATTAGCCTTCTTAACTAAGCTTTCTTGTGAAAATTTCATTTAAAGTTTCAACAAACAAAAAATCACGTATACGCCTCGTTGTTAGTTTGAAGTTGACTTAACGCTTTCCGCAACTACTAAGTACCCGTAAGGCAATAAGTACTTCAAACTTGTATGCAATTTTTATCAGTTAGTGGGTGATTTTAATTGAAATCAGTGAAAAAATACAAATAACTCTAATGCGCCACGAGGAAATGCAGTGCAGTTGCACAACTTTTCACCTTCATTACCATTGAATGAGCGCCGCAAAAGCTTGAAATAAGTTAAACTGTGGCAAGAACGGCAGAAATAAAATGGAACGAGCATAAAGAGCGAATGATTTAAAATGCAATTTAACAACGTAAACTGCATTTAACCTCGTTTCGGTTAGACAAGCGCGCAAAAGCACACACGAGCGCGCACACATGTGAGCAGATTTTCTAGACACGTTCAACAAATTGCTGCAGGCCGCACACACACCGACACACTCCCACACATTGCATTAAAAGTCCATCTTCCCGCACGCCAATAGCCGCAGCGCTGCGTGCTGCTTCGACCGCTCACCGCCTTGTGTGCTTTTTTTTTGCGAAACGCTGCCTTGTTGATGCAGCCGAATGTTCTCGCCTTTGCCCCGAAATTATTTGCTACAGGCCACACGGCGCTCGAAAATAAACGCAAAATGACGGAAGGTCATTCTGGTCGCACTTTAGAAATTTCAAGTTGGCCCCAGGCGCCGGCAGCAGCAGCGTTTTTGGCATTCGGCCAAATGGCAAAAGCTGCTCGGCGCAAGACGGCCGCCTCAGCTACACACACACACGATACTCGCATACGATATATTCGCAGCTCACCTAAGTACACATGCACCGACAACGCCGCGCGCTTCAAAGTTAGCCATGGACCACAAACAAACGTCGCCTCGGCGTCGGCGACCGAGCGCTGTGAGAACGTCGGCAGGTGTTGCGACTAATAGCGCGTCATTGTGCACATTATGCGCTGCGCTTTCTGCCGCGCGACCCGGCAGCGACGTCGCCCAGACACAGCTGCCGGATGAAAGGAGTTAATTCAGTTGGCCGAGCAGCAACCAGACAAACGGCCGCCGCTGTACGCGCGTCCGCATGTGGTCGAGGGTGTTTTGTGTGTCGCTGCAGTTGCCGAAGTGATTTTCCATTTAGCTTCAATTGGGCGAATGTGCGCAGCTTTTACCCAACGGCGACTGTACATAAGGAAAGTAAAAAGTGACTGCGCAAAGTGGTCCACGCTGCGGCGCGCCGCTCATGATTAATGGTGGCCGCGCGCTTTGCAATGCAGCCGTGACGCTCTCTTGTTGGTCTTTGCTGCGCTGACTGCCTGCTGCGCTCCCCGACTCGCTCATCACCGAGTTTTAATTATTTCTACACACAGGTGCAGCGAGTATCAGTGCGGCCGCTGCAGCCTCTTCTGAGGACCTCAAAGCATTTGCAATATTCCTACCGAGTGCATGAAATATGCGAGCGTTTGTTTCATAATTTTTATTTTTTTTTTGTTAAACGAATTTTTAGTTGTAAGAGGGTAACTTGATGGAAAAGTAAGAAAAAACTGCATATTTAAAATTTTACAATGAAAAGACAAATTTGAAATATTTGAAGAAAGTTGATTAGAAAAGATTTAAGAGCCATAAGCATTGACAGTAAATCATTTGCTTAGACACAATGACAAATGCGGGGCTGATCTGAATTATGTGGCACTGTCTGACATTAGAATGCAACGCTATGTTTCTCGAATGCATAAAGATGATTTCACCGTGCGACAAAAATCAAAAAATTTCAAAACACACGAAAAAATCTATATACTAGTGAATCTAGGAGCCAAATGTAGTAAAACTGCGTTTTTAGTTTTTCTCTCTGACGTCAGGATTTTATATTATTAAATTTTTTATATCTTAAACTACTAAAGTTAGAAGGACGAAATTCAAGGATGTGGTAGTGTACATATTAGTCCTTAAGATGTATTTTTTTCCAAAAAAAACTATTGGAAATTTGCAAGGATATTCAAGGTTAAATTTTAAAAAGTCATTTTCAATACCTCTTCGTCCTTTTGCACCAAAACATTAAATTTTCTTAGATTCTAAGAATTTTTCTCTTTCATTTGATACCCATATTGTTATTCTACAATGCGCTCAATTTTTAAAATATTTTTTTGAAATAAACATGTACTTAAAATTTCAAAGTTCTTTAAAAAAAAATCCTGACGTCAGAGAGAAAAACTAAAAACGCAGTTTTACTACATTTGGCCCCTAGTTTCGCAAGTATATCGATTTTTTCGAGTGTGAAATTTGTTGTCGCACGGTGTTTTCAGTAGAAAAGTTTCAGAGAAAGCTTTGATTGAGCTGAGAAAACCCAAAACCTGAATTCAAATGCTAGTAGACCACACAGGACTGTGAGAAATCAACAAATGAAGTTCGAAAGCAAGAAATCGTATGAGCTAAATAAACAAAATAGAAAAATAGGAACAGCATAAAGTACCTTAAGAGTTGTTCGGCCAATGATAATGATTGGGATTTGCGAAATCAGGTTAGAATCAGGTCAACATAGAGGAGAAACTACAAGGCTCCTTTCAATAAGCACAATTTGGAATTCTTTCTAGTTTAAGCGGAAAACAGATGGGTCAAAGTTTCTTCACCCATTTAGAAGGCCGTAGCACTCAGCTGCTTCTTTTGACACAGGACTGAAGTATTCTTTCACTACTTTAGAAAGCCGAAGCCCTCAGCTGTTTCTTTTGACACAGTACTGACACAGGATTGAAGTATTTGCTTCCACTTTAAAAAGCCGAAGACCTCATTTGCTTTTTTGGACTCAGGACAGATGCAAGACTGATGTATTTCTTCCCACTTTAGAAGGCCCGAAGCCTCAGCTGTTTCTTTTGACACAGTACTGACACAGGACTGAAGTATTTCCTTCCACTTTAGAAGGCCGAAGCCCTTAGCTATTTCTATAGACACATTAATGACACAGGACTGAACTATTTCTTCCCACTTTAGAAAGACAAAGCTCTCGGCTGTTTCTTTCGACACATTCTGGACACAGAACTGAAGTATTTCCTTTCACTTTAAAAAGCCGAAGCCCTCAGTTGCCTTCTTCGACACCAATCAGTGTTTTCCCCCTTTCACCTTCAAATGCAATACAAATGTTTATTTATTTTTTTTATTTTTCTTAATTCTCAATGCATGCAACATTGAATGGCAACAATTAATTTCAATCCCGCTTTGTAGGTGATAAAAAAATTGCGATTTAATTAAATTAAGTGAGACAAGGTTGGTGCGCCTTGGCGTCGTTCGCTGTTATCTGCAGTTTGGTTGCAGGTTTGGGGGGATTTGCGTGCCGAATGCAGTTTGCAGCACTAAAAGCTGCGGCGACTTTTGGCCCAACGCTTAGTGGAGATTTCGGTTGGCTGCGCACATTCAGCATTGGGTTTCCGAAGCGATTTTATTTGATTTGAATGTTTTTCTTTGTTTTATCTTTACATTTCATTTCATTTTCTTATCTTATTTGGTTTGATTTGTTGTCCTTGCTCGGCTGATCTATTTTTATTGTGACTATGGGCGAATTGGCCTTGGAAACACACACACACAAACAAAAGAAGAGCAGCACAGAAAAAAAACTGAAAGAAAAAAAAAACATTTTGCAGAAAGTGCGGCCATGGATGTGGCGCTGAGTTGAGAAGAATTAAGTGTTGCAGCAAACAGTAAATTTGACGCAGCTATTTTCGCTACTGCTGGTAATTTTGTAAGTAATTTTTGTTGTTGTTTTGTTTTTTTTTTGCCAGTAGTTGTCGCCAGCTGCCGGCAGACAGACACTCGATAATCTATTTCAGTACTATTTTTCTTCAGTTCTTCTTGTAGTAGTATTATTGTGATGTTGTTGTTATTGTCTTATTGTTGTTGTAGTCTATAGCGGTGGCGCGCGCATCAACCATTTGCATGCAAATTCACCAGCGCAGTGACACTCGTCGCTCGGCAGCCACTGCTGTCTTCTTCCTTCGCCGCTTTTATTAAATGACAACACTATACATTGTAGTTGTTGTTGCTTGGGTTTCATTTATTTTTTTCTTCCACGCCATATCTGCTTAATATCGCAATTCCTTCGTCTCTATTTGGCGCCGTTCGTGTTTTTCTATTCGATTTTTGCGCTCAGCTTCAGTTCTTCCGACTCTGCATCTTTCTTCCTTCCTTGCGCCCCGCACGTGCCGCACGTCTGCGGCGGTTCGGTCCCCTAATAAGATTATTTTCTTTTGCGCTACAAAGTTCCGCTTACAGCGCAAATATGCCGATACATATTGTTTACACCTACACACACACACACACACATGCATAGGACGTGCAGACGACGCCGCTTTGTGCTGACAGAAGGCAAATGCAAAAATTTAATTAAACTGTTTGGCGTTCGTGCGCCCCTTTTGGCGCCAATATTGGCCAATATTTACAGCCGCGCAGCCAATGTTGCCACAGCGTTCTTGTTGTTGTTGGTGTTTGTGTAGAGCGCGCCGTGCGACGCCATTAGCCGCTGAAAGACGCATATCGCCAACTCTATTTGCGCTGCTCCCCTTCCACATTGTTGCCAATTTATATTTTTTCTCGACATTTTTCTTGCGTTCTCTTACATTTTATTTGCTCTACTTTTTCTTCATTTTCTCATTTTCTTTAGTTTGCAAATTTGCCGTTTGTTCAATTTTCGCTGCCATTGGAAAAATTAATTTTTCTTGTTTTTGTTGTTGGTTGCGCGTGCGGCCATTTGCCACGTTGCAGTGTCCTGCACAGCTGCTGCGGACCGACTATGGTTTCCTACGTGCGGACAATGGCGAGTGCAGCTCTGGCGAAGTGTGCTGAATGATAACAACACTTGCCAGCTCATTATTGGCTGCCAATGGGGAGGACCGAATGGCCGAAATGCGAAAATTCGTTAACTAGCTCGAAATGTGTACAATTTAGCGTGGCTGAAGCGCATACTGGGGCGCGCGGCTAAAAGCGAAACACGCGGCCAATCGATGCGAGCGCAAAAAATTCTACAAAATATAATAAAAACTAAACTTAATTTCGCATTAAAAAGCGCTCGACGCCATTTCAAACCAAGGCGCAATTCATTCTTTGCCTCGTCTAGTCGAGTCGGTTGGTTGGGCGCGCGCGCATTGCCAATTCGTTTGATTAGTTTACGAATCGTGTATGTGTGTGTGTGTGTGAGAGAGTATGTGAGTGTGAGCGAAGCGTCCACTTGAGCACGTTTCAGCCGGTGTCAACTGCACCGCGTGTCAAGCGTCGCACCCTTTTGTCGCTGCCACGGCTGGGCGGCCGGAGCTCATTAGCGGCGTTTGTCGGCGCGATAATTTGTAGCGCAGCCTTCGTCTGTCAGACGCTCGTGCCCTCGTCCACGTGTGCAACTAATCAGCTGCCAGTGCGCCGCACCAAAGTGTCGGCCATAAGCAAATTTTATTTTTACTCGACTGCGACGTGCCAAATGCGGGTGAAATACAAAGTGGCAGGGGGGAGCGTGTAGGGGCCGGGACGAGTTCGTATTATTGGCCAAATAAAATACCAAAAACAAAAAACGAATCCTAATTTAGCAGACAGTGTGCTGGCAGCTTTATTAAAAGCGCTACACCTGCCGCACCTAAACACACTCACCAACACAGACAAACAAAAAACAGCCAGCCAGACAGACAGACAAGCCGTGAATATACGCTTTCACGCATACACTCATAAACAAATAAATGCCAGCGTAACGCGTTGTTTTACAAGCCGCACGTAATAAACCCCTCCCCCCCACCTGTGCCTCCCTCAACCCAGGTTCGCCTTCTGTTCACTCCTTTTACAACTTTTGAGCGACACAATTGGGAATTTTTGCGCTTTGCTACTTTAACGCACGCAACATTTCGGCCAGACCGCTCGCACCGCCCCCGTCGCCCTCCTCGCAAACATTCCGTTCCACTGGCTGGCAAATGGCCACACGCTCCGTTAGACAGTATTAGGCTTGTAAAATGCTTACCTGCAGCGGGGAGGTGCGCGGGCGCGAGTGTATTATTGCAGTTATAAAAATTCCTTTAGTTAAAATTTATTTGCACCCTAATGGCAGCAGCGCATGCCGCATTTGGGACAATGAGCTGCGCATTTCCATATCCGGCAGCCGTTTGCTCCAACCTCCAACCTACACTCTCCAATTCACTCTTGCTTGCCCCTCTACCACCAGCGGTCTCGATCAGCGTCGCAGTCTGCGTTATTGCTGTTATTGTTGTTATTATTTTTGTTGTTGTTATTGTTGCGGAATGCGTGCTAGAATTTCTCTATGCCACACACACACACACAAATACAGCAACTGCGGCGTCTACTTGCCGCACTCGGTCGGTATCGCATTGTTGCCAACTGCCGCTTGACATTTCAAGCGTGCAGATCCTAAGAAAAGCGCCGCCGCGTAGAAAGCAAAGCAATTGAAAGTCGGCGCGTGAGTCTTACTGAGCGGAGCGGCAAAACAAAGGCGCAGTCAATGTCCGGGAATGGGTTTTCGAGTGAGTCGCTGCGAGTGTGACAATTTGTTGTGCTTCATTGTTTTTGTGGCCGTTGTTGGTTGGTAGTTGTTATTGCTGCAGCATTTTTTGTTTCGGCATCATTGCTGTAAAGTGATGCGACAAGCGAGCAATGCAAAGTACAAGAAATGAAAGAAGGAAATCAAGTTGGAAAATGTGCAAAGCAAAGGCAACGACAACGCATAGCGAAATGGCGCCGAAGGGAAATTGAGGCAGCTCATAAAAACTAAAATGCGTTGCCGCAGCAGCCGCTTAGAAGCAACAACAATCAGTTGGGATTTCAGCGGATTGTCGGCGGTCCATTCGGTGGCTGGCAGACGTTGTGACGGCGCACAGTGGGGTCGATGATGGATGTTGGTTGCAGTTTGGGATGCGATTTGAAATAGAATGGAATTTAAAGCAGGTACCGTAAAAATGATGAGCTAAATATCTATAAAAATCAAAATATAAAACTTATTTTTTGATTTTTACTTTGTGCTCACCGATTACAAATTATTTGTTGATTTTTATTTTTGATCAGAAAATAAAAATGATTTGTTGAGTTTTATTGTTTTGGGGAAAAATTAAAATTATGCGGTGAGTTTTATTTTTCACTTGCAGAATGAGAATTTTTTTTTTCAGTTTTATTTTTTGTTCACAAAATAAAAATTACGGGGCGAGTTTTTGTTTTTTATTCAAAAATAAGCCTCATGTGGTAAGTTCAATTTTTCAAATTGTATTCTGAAAATTATTTTCTGAGTAATACTTTTTGCGTTAGACCAGTGTTCTGAATTCCTGGTTCTTTCGTCAAGTCTTAGTGACTCTGCGTGTTTTTGGTATTTTTGTCCAACCCAATGAAGAGTTCGGGTCCCAGGAGGCCGTCCTTCTCGTTTCTGTCAAGAACTGCGTGTCCTGCGACCCAGAGGACTTCGACCTGGTTGTTTTTCAACGTCTCTATGCACTTCAGCACCAACCCTGAAGTTATCTCAGATGAGATTAGTGCTTTGACTATAATAATTAATTTTAATTTTTAAATAATTGACTGGCACGACAGCCCGCTTACGCGAGACTAAGGCCTAGCTTCCCGCAACTACCCGTGTTGTGCGTGTGAATTTGTACGCGGGTGGAAGGGACCTACAGTTTTTATGCCGGTTCCGAACGGCAGGTTGGGAGCTTTATCATAGGCAATTTTTTACTCTCAGAGGTTTGCCATTTCCAGCTGAGAGGACAGCCACCGAAAGAGAAAACGAATTTTCCCGTTATTTTTTTAGATGTTATTACGGGCAGTATTTGAACCTGCGGTTTGCTGCCTTCGACTCGCGGTCCAACGCACTAACCAACTGAGCCACGGCGGCTGCCGTGCTTTGACTATAGGATTTGAAATAATCTGATTTGAAATAATTAAATGCAATTTTATACAAAAATAAAGTTAAAAAAATATAATGAAAATTAAATCGTAATAGTAAAACTTTGCATTGACGTACAAAATAACTAATGAGATAAAATATTTGAAAATTAAGACATAAATGAAAATTAAAAAAAAAATTAGAAGGAAATCAAATTAAATGGAATTTAATATAAAATAATAGTAAATTTATTATAATAAAATTAAAAAAAATATTTAATATAAAAGAATAGAATTTAATAGAATTTAATATAAAATAATAATAATTTAATTAATAAATATTCATGTATCTAAAAAATTTTCACACGTAGTCTCAACTGCCTAAACCACTGTGCGCCTCGCTCGTCTTATTGCCGCACTTGAGTTTGCACTTTTGTAAGTGCGGCAAAATTAAATTACATGGAAAAATGTTAAGAGACGCAAATAATCATGAAAAATGGCGCATGCTATGAAGAAACCAGAAGAACGGGAAACGAAAGATGAGCCGAAGAAAACTTGACAAATCCATGTAAAGTGAAATGCGTAACAGTCGCAAACGGGCCGCTGTTGCAAAAGTAAATGACAGCGATTTGTAGACAGCAGGCAATTCTTACTAACGCTCTGTGGCCAACGTCGGCCACCAGCTCTAGAAACGACCGCTGAATTCCCATCTTTTCGCACATTGCAACCAAATTGGCGCATTTCGTTGTGCTGACCTTAATTTCTGCTCCTCATAATTATTGATGATTGCTTGCTGAATGAAGCCCGCTTCCTCAGCCTTCAGGCACCTGCCTGTCAAGTAAAGACGCAAAGGTCAGCTGACTGACGGCGCTCAGAGCAAGTCCGAGTAGGCAAAGCCATGCGGGTTGCAGCAGTACTCGATTTCGTGAGACTACGCGGCAGTTGGCATTTAATTATTCCGCCGGCGTAGTTGCCGGCCAGTGCACTTAATTGGCGTTTGCGTACGCAGCAGCTACATCTATATTACATCTAGATCGACAGCAGCAACAACAACAACAGCAGCAGCAGCAGCAATAGTGTGAAGAGCAGCTGCCCAGTGACGCCCACATCAATTTGGCGTTTATTTATGGACGATTACATCGGAATAAATTAGCTAAAATAGCAACAAGACAAGTGGCCACTTATCGATTGTCCTTAGCTGTAAAACAACAACAAACAATATTAGACAAAGTAAAATGAAAATAAAAATGGGCAGAAAAACACACGAAAAGCAAAGCACAAGATGGACGTTTCGCCTCAAAAGGAGAGGAAAGAAAAGGAACGAATGTCTGCCATCGAATCGAACGAGCCTGTTAAATGGAAATAAAAACAAAAACAATACTAATATAAGCAACAAAAACAACATCAACAATAAAAGCTTCGAGAGAATGAAATGAAAATGTTTTCGTTTGTGCGTTTACGCTTCCGTTGGCGGCCGCACTTGTGCGGGTCATTCGTCAAATTGGCTATAAAACACTTAAGTCCATCGAGAGCGCTGGGCTGAGGGTGGCGCTGGGTTGCCGCGTTTGCGTCCTTTGCCTTCAAAGGCCAGAGCCCACTTGAAAGGCAAATGCAATCGATTATGAATCGACAAAGAGTGGCGTTCAAGTGACGCTGGCCTAAGCAGGCAAAGGCAAAAGGAAGAGCCCTGCTCTGTGTGTGTGTGTGTGTGAGTGCGTGGGAGTGGGTTCTTTGTGTCATGCAAAAAGGGACAAAACGTGCTTACACGCCATTTTGTGCGGTGCCACTGCCCGCTGCGCCGCCCCGCCATCAGTTGTGCAAATAAACAACAACGGCCGCAGCAACATTCAAATTTGCCACTCGAATGCGGCCGAAAGTGTTGAATGCCACTTGGGCGCTGCATGGCCACATTAACGCTATACCTATTTCGATATTACTATTGTTGTTGTTGTAGCTGTTGTCGACATTTAGTTTAGTCTTTTCAGTTAGAGTCGTTTTTCGCTCCTTCAACAAACAAAAGCCCACAAATTCGACACTAATAACCATTATGCGCCGCCAGCAGTCGGCGCAGCACTACGCGCCGGGGGGGGGGGGGGGGCGGGGTGGGTGGTGCAGGCACGCGTTATGAAATGGCGCCAAGCGCCTCCACGAAACTCAAGAAATAAATATGCCAAAAAGTAGCAAATTTCAACGCCTTTGTCGACTGTTGGTTGGTTCCCCTCTTCGCGTTTGCCACGCTTTCGCACGAAAGTTAATTATTTTTTACGATCGGAAGTTTTCGATGGCTTTAATTAGACGAAGTGGTTTCTAGCTTCGCTGTCGCATCGCCGCCACCGTCGGCGTCACCACCCATCCGCGCGCACATTTTTCGCACAATTTCGTTCCTCCATTTCGTTTTGGTGCCATTCGAGTCAACAACTTCCACAACAACAACAAACTTAGTACCTCTACCAGCGCCCACGACAGGTGCGTCTTTGGCACCCTCCCCCTCCGCCCTCCCCTCCGCCCCCCTCTTACGGCCCGCTCGGCCATTTGTTATCGCCGGCGCGCGACCTGTTCGCAGTGCGTGGTGTCGAGTGGGTCATTTAGGGTATTTTTGTTTCATTTCATTTGATTTTTTTCATCGTCCTTGTTGTTTTGCTACTGCTGCTGCGATTGTTGTTTTGCCTTTGTGTGTGTGTGTGGGTGTGTGTTATTCGGCTGGCTGGGCAAAAGCCTTTTATTAGTTTTTCTCATTTCCACTTGTTCCATTTGCTAGATGCTAATTTTATTTATGTTCGCCGACATTGTTGTTTTTGCCACTTTGCGGCCAACGCCAAACACATTTTTATTAATTTTATTTCATTGCGATTATTGTGATTAGTTTTGCCTTTGTTTATTTATTGCTGCATAATTTCGGGCGTCCTCGTAAATTGCTCTCGCCCACTCCTACAATAATATTAATGATTGGTGTTGTTGTCGCTGTGTACGCACATAAATTATTTTATTGTATTTTATTTAGTTGGCGACATGTGTTGGCAGTTTTTATTGTATTTTTTGCACATTGGGTGTGTGGCAGTGACACTAGAAATGGGCTGTCACGCGGTTTGTTTTTCTGACAACGACGGCGCATTTGGAAGTGTAGCAGATTACAGATTTGGTTTTTTCATGCGACAGATAGAGACGGAGACGTACGGACAAAATGGCAGACAGACGGAGTTATGGCAGGCTGACAGATGGGTGAGCGAATAGACGAATGAATAGACAGACAAACAAATGGAAAAATCGATAGATAGACAAGACGGTCGAAGGAAGACAGACGGACGGATAGACAGGCAGAGGGATAGACGAACAAATAGACAGATGTACCGATGGATAGAGACAAACCGATGCGCCGACAATCAAGAAAAGAGTTGGACAGAAATATAGAGGGATGGACTGATAAATAGACAGGCGAGAGGGAAAGGCTTACGAATAGACAGATATAGAATGGGATGGACAAATAAATTGACAGATTGAACGATAAATATACGGTCCGAGGAAAAAACGGGCGGATACACAAACAGAAGGCTAGACAAACCAATAGACCGATGGATAGACAGAAGAATAGATGATTTAGAAGGTAAAAGTAATAGATGGAGAGACAGGCAAGGCGGTTGAATGCAGAAACCAATGGAAGGCAAAAAGAGAGAGGGATGTTCAGACGTGGAAGACAAATAGAGATATAGACGAACAAATAGGTAGAAGAGCTAATCAACAGAGCCACAAATTGATGGATATATATATGGACGGTTCGAGGAAAAAACGGATGGACAGACGGATAGGCAAACCATGGATTGATATACAGAAGAATAGATGATTAAAAAGAGAGATAGACAGACAGAAAGAGGAATAAATAGATGGAGAGACAGGCAAGGCGGTTGAATGAGTGTACCATTGGAAGACAGACGTATGGACAAACCAATAGACAGACGGACAGACAGAAGAATAGATCATTAAAAAGAGAGATAGACAGACAGAAAGAGGAATAAATAGATGGAGAGACAGGCAAGGCGGTTGATTGAATAGACCAATGAAAGGCAAACAGGGAGAGGGATGAACAGACATTGGAGACAGACAGAGATATAGACGAACAAATAGGTAAACGAGCTGACCGACAGACCCACAAATTGATGGATATATAAATAGAGGGTCCGAGGAAAAAACGGATGGATAAACAGTCAGACGTATAGACACACCAATAGACACACGGATAGACAGAAGAATAGATGATTAAAAAGAGGGATATACAGACAGAAAAAGGAATAAATAGATGGAGAGGTGAGACGGTTCAATGAGTGAACCAATGAAAGTCCGGACGAAGGACCAGGTAGATAGAGAGAGGGATAAACAGACTTAGAAGACATACTCGTACAGTGGTATAGACGAACAAATACTCGTAGGCAGAAGAGCTGACCGACAGAGGCAAAGATTGATGGCTATATAGGGAAGATAATTCAAAAAGACGAAAAGAGGGACAGATAGACGTAGATATAGACGTGTTTACATATAGTTGGCCAAGACAGGTAGACGGATAAGGAGAAGAACGGATAGACAGGTAGAAGGAGAGACTATCAATTGGACATACTAACAGATAGGCTGATGCATAGTTGGACGGGCTTACAGGCGGATGGAAAGATGAATAGATCAACGTAATGACAGACAAAGGGATAAGCAGACAGATGGATAGACCGCTAGATAAACAGACTTAAATATGGACGGCAAGGATTGAGATGCAGTTGGAAAGATAGACGGAAAACCAACAAACAGAGGGACCGAAAAATGAATACGCACAACAAACGGACAAAGCGAATGTTGAACTTACATCAAACTTTGGAGGATTGTTGGGGAAATAGAAGAAGAAATGACCTTTAGACTGATATTTATTTATTTATTTGTTTGTTTGTTTATTTGTTTATTTATTCATTTTTTATTTATTTATTTATTTATTTATGTATTTATTTATTTATTTATTTATTTATTTATTTATTTATTTATTTATTTATTTATTTATTTATTTATATATTTATTTATTTATTTATTTATTTATTTCAGTCTACAGACAAATTTCGAATTCGATATTCCAAAACAGCAAGCAGACAAAAGTCTGGACAGACGGGCAAATATACGAATATGGCCAGTAAAATTTTTTTTGCAATCTATAAAAATAAAAATATATATATATATATATAAATATATAATATATAGGTACATAATATATATATATAAAATATATATAGTTAGATACTTTCCTCTACTGCCATCTCGCTTTTCTCTGGGCATCGCAAACTCTATACTTAAGTGAATGTACTCTCTGTTCCTCTTCTCCTTATCTCTTCTTCTCTCCTCTTCTCTCAACCAGGATATATAATACTTGCAAAAGTTGCATTACTGTTACAACTGGCAACTGGGTTTGACTATTTTTTAACTTTGCATTTAATTTCAGTCATCACTGACTGAACATTAAACAATTTCAGTTAAACTCGGCTGCAGCTCAACACCTTCAAACTTCCCCTTTGAGCTTATTGCACACATTTTTTCTTCATTTCTCACTTGGGAGTTTTATCCAGTCAAATTTCAGTCTCTCTTTTCAATCGGTTGATTCAATTCGGTTCTTTGCCAACTTTTGCGTGTTTATCTAATCATTTCTTACAGTCAACTTTAACTAACTCTGCGCTTCGTCTTTTTTTGCGCTGAGCTCACTGCACGCTCAAAGCAAATCTCTCAAGGCATCCGCAGGGAATTTCCTCGCTCACATCCTTTTACGAATTCTTTTGCTAATGATGGCAAATCTGAATTGGCACAAGTTCGATTTTGTCTGCGCTCGTCAGCCGCGGCGCGTTGGTGGATTGACACATACCGACAGCACGCCGACACCGACGCAAACACCTACACACACACAGTTGCCCACGTAAAGCGCGGCAGCCGCAGCAAAAGGATCGGAAGCACTCGCATTCCTGCTGGCACGTCTCGGACGTGCAAATGTGCGCCGTGCGTTCGGGCGTTCGCGCTCGCCGTCTGTGCAATCAATGACGGCGTCAATGGCACTGAAGGGGAGAAAGGGACAACAGGCAACCAGCAGCCAGCGCCAACTGTGTGACTGCAGCCGGAAGAAGCCAGCGAGAAACGGAGAAATGTGGCAAAGCTGGCTTCGCTGGCTGCGGCGAGTCGCTGTTGCAAGGTCGGTGTCGGTGTCGGTGCTTTGGGCCAAATCGTGGCACGCTTGGCGCATCAAATCAAAATCGATGCAAGTCGAAAATTTGCCAAAGTTATGCGAATTGTCTGCTTTCCTCCACGCCGATTGTTCGTCGTGCGGACGAGCGAATAGCGCCGGTCGTCAGATCGTTTTGTGGTGTCGCCGCATTGCATTTATGCATTTGAGCTCGTTTAACGATGCTGGCTGTAAATTTGAAAGGAACGAAAGCGCAACGAGGCAATGGAAATGTGTGTTTCGTGCAACATTTCTGCTTCTTCTTGTTTGCTCGTTTTTTCGCCTAAGCGCTTCTCACTTGGTTGGTGCAAGATGCAACAGAAACAGCAACAGCAACACACAGCAAATGACAGTCGTTTATACGATGTTGTTGTTGTTTTTAGTTTTGCTGTTTCGCAGGCCGCTTTCAATGCGTTAGCTGGGATTGTGTGTGTGTGTGTGGCAAGCAAATCGCGTGCGGTAACGCTGCAGCGCCATTCAACGTGCCACATGTGGCATGCATATGCTTACGCTGCCACCACAAACACAAACACAAACACACTCACTCGCACACGCACACACACACACCTAAACCAATTTACCCAACTCGCTGACTGCTTGTGCCACTCGTGCTGCCGCTTTTTGCTGTTACTGCTGCTGTGGCTGTTTTTGTTTTTGTTTCTTTTTTTGTTGTTCTGGCTCGACTAGAGTTGCCTGCTGTTGCCGTTCAGTAAGCCAACGAGTGAAAATCCTTTTACATGGCATTTGCGGCATTTCCTGCCTATTTCTCTCTACTTATACACTTTGCCTTCCTGCGGTTCGTATGCGTTGCCTGCCGTTTCTGTATGTGTGTGTGCGTGTGGCATGCAGCATAAAGCACATCATTTCCTCATTTTCATCTTTTCATGTGTCGGATTTCGAAGTAGAATTTTTAATGCTGCATTACGGCACACAGCAAATAAATGCAAACAACAACAAAAACAAAAACAGTAACATAAAAACAAAATGAATGCTCGTAGGCGAGTGCCCGAGCCGATTTGTCAGTGTGTGCGTGTGTTTTTCTCCTGCTTCTCGAATTTGCTTTGTTTTCATTTTGGCATTGGTTCTGGTTGCTTTTGTTGTTCTTGTATACATTTAACGATCATTTACGTTGAGCTGCTCTTCTCTAATCGGCCTTTGCCGCCCCATTCACCACCAGTTACCAGCCACCGACTGTCGCTGCCCCAAATGGTGGTTTTCAGTGGTGGCCTTGGTGCCAGGGGGCCAACTTGGGAAGTTGCTCGAAGTGTGGCAGCATTTAAATGGCCACATTTTCAGCCTAACTGCAAAGTGTTGCCAATTTGGCGAATTTGTGACTTTGCAGCATTTTGAAATTTCTGACATTTTTGCAATCATTCGAAGACAAAATGCAAATTGAGCTTGAATGAATTTTTTCCAACATTTGTGTTTATAGAAAACATTAAAGTTTTGATTTAAAGTAAAAATATGTTAATTACAAATTTGTTGAAAAGAATTGTTAAGCAAACTTGCAATAAAAATGTGTTAAAAAATGTATTCTTTGTTCGAAAAAATGTCTGACATTTTTGAAATCATTCGAAGACTATGAAAATGAGTTTAAAAGCTATATTTCCGAATACTTATTTTCCAACTTTTATGTTTATAGAAAATATTTTAAGTTTTGAGTTAAAGAAAAAATATGTTAATTACAAATTTGTTAAAAAGTATTGTTAAGCAAACTTTCAACAAAAATGTGGTCAAAAATGTATTCTTTGTTCGCAAAAATGTCTGACATTTTTGCAATCATTCGAAGTTTATGCAAAATGAGCTTGAATGAATTTTTCCAACTTTTGTGTTTATAGAAAACATTATAAGTTTTGATTTAAAGAAAAAATATGTTGATTAAAAATTTGTTAAACAGAATTCTTTAGCAAACTTTCAATAAAAATTTGGTCAAAAATGTATTCTTTGTTCGAAAAAATTTCTGAAATATTTGAAGTCATTCGAAGATTATGCAAAATGAGCTTGAATGCATTTTTTGGAACTTTTGTGTTTATAGGAAACATTATAAGTTCGGATTTAAAGAAAAAATATGTTAATTAAAAATTTTTTAAAAAGAATTGTTAAGCAAACTTTCAATAAAAATGTGGTGAAAATGTATTCTTGGTTCGAAACAATTTCTGAAATTTTTGAAGTCATTCGAAGATTATGCAAAATAAGCTTGAATGAAATTTTCGAACTTTTGTGTTTATAAAAAACATAAAAGGTTTGATTTAGGGATAAAATATATTAATTAAAAATTTGTTAAAAAGTATTGTTAAGCAAACTTTCAAGAAAAATGTGGTCAAACATTTATTCTTTGTTTGAAAAAATTTCTTAAAATTTTTTATATCATTGGAAGACTTGCATAGTCTTCCAATGAGCTCGAATGCTATATTTCCGAATATTTTCGAACTTTTATGTTTATAGTAAATATTTTAAGTTTTGATAACAAAAATAAGTTGACTGTTAAGAAAAATTTTAATTGTTGCAAAAAATTATTTTATGTTCCAAAAAATTTGTTTGTTCTGCATAGTCAGCAGAGAGATTGAAGCTAAGTTTTTCAAACTTTACATAATATTTGTACAATTTGCAACTACAGCACGGTTTCCTTTCCACATTTAAGTTCCCCTTCTTCTGTTTAGGCGCAAAAGTAGGCGGCGATTGTCTAATTCGCCTTAAATATCTTCAAAAAAATCTTCATTTTGATCATTTCCATGCAGCACTCAACGTCACTCAACTCAACTCAATTGATATGCTCCCCGCGCTTCTGCCCCTCCAACTCCTCAACAGCGTTTTGTTATTTCTGACATGTTTGCTGCGCGTATGTCTGCCTATGTGTGTGTGTGTGTGTGTTTGTGTGTCTTTGAAGACCTTTTGCCGGCACGTAGCAGGAGGGTCCCAGCGGCGCGCGGCATGTGGGCAGTGGCACGCCGCATACACGCGTCCGGGTGTGCATTTGTGTGAATGTGTGGCGCGTTGTCGAAATGACTGTATTTAATTTAAAATTGGATCGATATTCACTAAACTAATGCCCGATTTGATTCCATTACGCAAAAGAATTTAATTTCAAATTCCCATTCCGTCAGCTAATGCGCTGCTTACGCTACGCGCTTGGCCGCTGATACAACAAAAAAATCAGCGTAGGGTGGAAAGCAGCACAAAATCGGCAACAGCAATAAAAACAATCGAAGAAAGAAAGAAAACGACGGCAGTGGCGTTCGACACGGCAGCCAATTTCGCTGTCGTTTCTGTATCCGCATCTGTATCCAGTCTGCAGCAGCTGGCACAGGCGTTCGGCTGCAGTGGCGGCCGCTTTGGGGCAATGAAAAAGTTGCTCGTTTTTCGGACTGGCCAGGATAATCGTTGCACTAATTGAAATACCTTCGCTGATAACACAGAACGGACGGACAGCGCGCTATAGAACGAGCATGTGTGTGTGTGTGTACAGTAGGCGTGGTTGGGGGGGTGAATGCGATGCTGTGTAAGTTGGACATGGCCAAGTTTCTAGTAAACGGAATCTGGTAGCAGCATTTTTTCCAGGCTTGTGAACACAGCGAACGCCAATTCGTGTGTGTGTATGTGTGTGTGCGTTTGGTGTAGCAAACGAAATTGGCATCACGTAAGTGACATTAGCAAATGAGTGCGGCAATGCACGTCCGGCGACCACGCGCCGCCAACTCGCTCAGCAGCTGCCGATAGGACAACTGCTGATAGGACAAAATTAGATTGCAGCCAATTGAGTCTGTGTCCCATTCTGGCTGCTTCAAATAGGTTTTCGGTTTTTATCCTTATTTCTTGTGTTATATTTCTGTTATTTCAATTATGTTCCTTTTTGTTTTTGCTTTTGACTGGCGGTTTTTTAATTGTGTAAAAGTGTCACGGTGCACTTTTATTTAATAAGCGCTTTGTTCGAACAATTTAGACGAAAATTAACTTCTCAATTTACCAGTGGCGGCTTAAGTTGCCCGGGGGCCCGGGGCGGCGAATGGGAATTTCCGGTTATGCTATTTATTTATTTTTTTTTTGAGAATTTGTATTCCATTGAACAGTAAACGGACTTGTAAATTATTTTGAAACGTATAGAAAGCAATAGAATCCAAGATAAAATCTAAATCTTTCCAAAATTTACAAAAACTTTCTTGAAATTAGGGAAACTTTTGGGAGAGCACATTCATCATTTCAAAAAGCCATCTTAAATCTCGAAAAAACAGAAAATCTTGCTTCGTTACTACAATCTGACCATTTTCTTAAGCTACCTGAAGAGGATTAGATTGTTTTGCGATCAGTGCATTATTATCTACGGCTTCCAATATCTTCAGAAATGTAGAGAAATATTTTATAAAACCCAGTAGCAGTGACTTTATAAGAAAAGTCCTGAAAAAAACATATTTCTCCAACAAAACAGCATGCAAGAAGCGCAATATTTAATAAATAATAATTAATAATAATTGACTGGCACGACAGCCCGCTTACGCGAGACTAAGGCCTAGCTTCCCGCAACCACCCGTGTTGTGCGTGTGAATTTGTACGCGGGTGGAAGGGACCTACAGTTTTTATGCCGGTTCCGAACGGCAGGTTGGGAGCTTTATCATAGGCAATTTTTACTCTCAGAGGTTTGCCATTTCCAGCTGAGAGGACAGCCACCGAAAGAGAAAACGAATTTTCCCGTTATTTTTTTAGGTGTTATTACGGGCAGTATTTGAACCTGCGGTTTGCTGCCTTCGACTCGCGGTCCAACGCACTAACCAACTGAGCCACGGCGGCTGCCATAGCGCATATTTAGCTTACTTAAAAGGAGCACAGAATTGCAGAGCCGCTACTGCAATTTACAACACACACACAAAAACACACACGTGGACAGCTAACAATGCATGTAATCCATACAAAAGTGGCGAAAAAATGGAGCAGTGGTTCGACTTTGATCAAATTTGGTTTCAAATTTAAAATACAAAACTATTTTTTTTTGGTTCACAATTACAATTTGAAATAATTTTGCCCAACTTTTGATAGAATTTCTAATATAAAATTATTGTTTTCCACATTGTATAGTTTTTGCATACTTATTGATCAAATTTTGTTTCAAATTTTAAATGCGGATATTTTTCTGCATTTTGATAAAATTTGATAATATAAATTTTTTTTCCCCCATTCATAATTTTTGCATACCCTTTGATCAGATTTAGTTTCAAATTTGAAATACGGGTATTTTTCTGCATTTTGATAAAATTGTATTTCACAATTAAAATTTGAAATAATTTTGTCTACTTTTTGATCAAATTTGGTTTCAAATTACTAATATAAATTTTTGTTGTCCCCATTTCATAATTATTGCACACCCTTTGATCAAATTTGGTTTCAAATTTTAAAATACGAAACTATATTTTTTAAAGTTTGATAAAATTTGGATTCACAATTCAAATGCTAAATAATTGTGCCCACTTTTTTATTGAATTTGGTTTAAGTTTTTAATAAAAACTATATTTTGCAACAATTCATACGTTTTGAACAAATGTAGTTTCGAATTCGAAATACGAAACTATTTTCTGTACATTTTGATACAATTTGTTTTCACAGTTAAAATTTTGATAAAATTTGGTTTCAACTTTCTGATATAAAATTATTTCTGTATAACATGTCAGTTTTGAAATGATACATTCTGATTACCTATCCCTGCTTTTGAAAATCGCTCGGTACTCTTCACACTGAATGTTTGGAAAAGTTCAAATGTCGAAATGAAATGAATTGAATGTGGCACTAACAGTTTTTGCTAAAATTGCCCACTGACAAAGCACTGTGCGACACAGTCACGTTGCGCCTCAAATGAATAGCTGTTTGCTGCGCGTAAGAGAATTGAAAATTTAGCCAAATCCTCCCATATGTCCACGTTTCAATATTTCCCACACACACACACTCACACACAACCCACACTCCAGCACTCACTAACAGATTCAGTTGCCGCCACTCGCCCAACAAAATTAAATAATCCCCGAAAAACTCAAAAATTGCATTAACATTTAAATTTCATGCCAGCAACCAACAGTCAACAGCCAACAGCCGACGACAGCTAAGCTTGTCCGATGTTGGCGCCGCATTCGCACCGTCACACAACTTCGTTTTATGGCGATTTGTGTTTAGAATGGAAATTTGTGCCGTGCCGTGTTGTGTTATGTTTTGTGTGTGTGTCTGTGTGTGTTTTAGTGTGGCAACATGCTGACGCGTTTATGGTTGCGCCATGTCCTCCACCCAGCGCCGCACATATGAAACGTTTGACCGCTGAAGTTTTGCAAAATTCATTTCGAAACTGTTTTCGCTTTTGAAATGTTTGCCTGCTTGTATGTGTGTGTGTGTGTTCGGTTGTTCGTGTTTGCATTTGTACTAGTATGGGTTAGCGCGTGTAGTTGGGTGTGTGACCAACACCATCACACACACACACACACACGCACACATTGAGCATTTGTACACTCGTTGCGCGCAAATGCAACGCTGTGTTGATTAATTTAATCCGGCGAGCACTCAATTCAATCGGCGCTATTACACTGCAGTTATTGTTGTTGGAAGGATATATGTGTTGATTCTACTGTATGCGCTTTGCTGCTGCTGTTGTTGTTGTTGTTATTGAATTTGAAATATATTTGTCGAAATTAATTTAAATTGATGCGCATAGCGGAGCCGAAAGTGATTTGCACACAATTAAGTTAACATGTTGCATGCAACAATGCACACCACAACAACAACAACCAACACAAACACACACTCGCACCTAATAAGCACAATTTTGTTTTCAGTTGCGCATTTAGCATATTAATCCAGTGTTGTAAAATGGCCGCCGCCCTTTCATGCTCCTCGCGTACACAAAAGCGGTCGGCTTTTGTACGCAGCAAAGTTGCAAAGCCAACAATGCGTTCTGCGCCCCCGCGCTCTGTGCTGTCGGCGCTAATCCTTTGTGAAATTATCATCACTCGGAATTGCAGGTTGCTGAGCGTCGCGCAGTCAATTTGCTAATCCGACGCTTGTCAGTTGCCGGTGTCAATTGTGGCAGATTTCAATTTGCACAAATTTCGCTAAATCTGACGCTGCAGCAACTTAACCCGTTACTCTTGTCTAGTAATTTTTTTTCATTTGCATTGAAAATTTGTAGTCTTCTGTCTCTATATTGCTTAGTTTTTTCTGACATGTGAAAACCTGCCTGCGACGCTCTGAAGGAGTTGAAATATTGTAATAAAATTTGGTGAGAATCGTCCAGGAAAGCCCCAAAGAGGATGTGTCTCAACTTGGATTGAACAGGGACAAGGATCGTCACTCTGATTCTTCCATAGCCTTCATAAGCTTTTTGACTATAAACAAATAATAGAAAGCGCACAGTTGGATCTTTGCTCTGATGGAAAAGTGGCAGCAAAAGCTAGACAAAAAATGAAGCTTGCGACTTTAACGAGACACAAAGAGCAAATATGACTTTTAGATTTAGGAGTCCGAGGTCTGAACAGCGCTGGACAAGGTGAAAGAATCTTGATAATGTAGAAGAAGCCCACAGGAGTCTGGTGGCTCCTCCGAACAAACACACAGAACACGAGACATAACAGGGTTTTAGATGACAAACGATTTATAGAACTTTTCTTTAGAAAAACCGCCGAGTTGCCACCTTATCCCTCGTCTTTTTGGTTGTCAGCAATAAGGATTCGAGTTTGCTTGATTTCATACTAAAGTGCAGTCTGTTGACTATGTCTTTCTTACAAGTTAGATATGAAAAAATTGTGCATATGTTAATCTACATACAAATTTTTATTTAGAGTCAACACTTAAAACTTATCTCGGAACAAGCATTTTTATTCTCAATTTTACTTTAGTTCTAACTTAATTGTAGCTTTTAAACATGTTGGCTAAAATTTTTACTCGAATTTCGCTTTGAAAATCGAGGTCAACGCTTGAGCTCTAAATTGTGTCATGTGACTGCCCGCTGTGACCTTCAGCACTGCGCCCCACAATATCCTCCAACCTGCCATTGTGCCATCTCTGTGCAAGGCTGGTTGCAGCTGTATGCATGCATTAGTGTGTGTGTGTGTGTATGGGTGAGAGAGTACGACGCGCATAATGTGCCATTAAATTAATCTTTGCCACTTTTGCGCTCTTTGCATTTTTCATTTTTCCATTTTGCAGCAACGATTTTTTTTCAATGCGCATTAATTACATTTTATGCACATTTTAACCGCGACGGCACTCACACACACACATACACATTAAACAATTTTGCATTGTTAAGATGCCAGCACCCGTCGCTTCGTTGGTCCTTCACTCGCTCACTGGCTGCCTGGCTGGCTGCCCAACTAAATAATTGCGCTCAGCGTCAGCAGCAACAATTAATGGTTTGCCATATTTTCGTCCTTGGCGCTGTTGTTGTTTTCGGCTATTTGCTTGTTGTTGTTGTTTTAATTGCAAAAACTGTTGGCACACAGAAGTGGGCTGCTTTAAATCACCGCGCAAATAATTTTTTGTGCGATTTTGGTTTAGCGAATTCGATTGGTAGAATTTTGAAATATTTTCTCTAATGATTTTTGCAGGTGGCGGCAAAGCCGCTTTTCAAATGCAATCACAAAAATGCCAACAAATTGAAAATGCCGAAATTTGTATGCCAAATCAAATAAAAAATGCTGTGTAATTTTTTAATGGAATTTTTTATTTGTTGAAGCTAAACAAATAAATTTAATGCCATTTAAAAATCGGACTATGCGAAAGTCTGGCAAGGTTAGAAATAATTAGTAAAAAAAATTAAAATGAAACCAAAATAGTTTGGCAAAACTAAAAATTTGTAATTACATGAAATATATGAAAAAAAATTTATGGAACGAGTTTGAACATTCGAACAGAGATGAACACTAAAATCCGTCAAGAACAGTAGAAAATATGAGAGTCTGGTCGATACGTGAATACTAATAAATAGATGAGTTCACAGCAGATTGAATAGATCAGCAACTATATTGATAGTTCAAAGAAAGCAAAGATAAAATTAACTATAAGACAAAATGGGTAACAAACAGAGGAATGGACAGCCAGTTACATAAACGAAGAGATTATGGTATGATGGGCAGTAAGTAAAAGGCCAGTAAAGCATGAATGAATATACAGATAAACGGACATAAAGATATATGAGCAGAAGTAAGAATAAGGGGTACAGATATATTTAGATGCCTACATATAGATAGCTATAGATGGACATATTGTTACGAATATGAGTTTTCCAAGGTTCGTTTGAATTGTGCTTGAAAATAAAACAACTTCATTTATTCAGCGCAAACGCAGTCAAAAAATCAACAATCACTTTATTTACAAATTTACACTTGTTACTACTTTACTACTACTATTGCATGTTTCCCCTTTGCTTGCTCAATACCGACTCGACGCTTTGCGCTGCACACTGCTGCTTTTATACTGGTTTTCTTATCGCGCCGAAGTTTCTTGCACATTCTAGTTGTGCTCTCTATCTCGATTGTTCTAGCAAAGTCCATCACCTTTCGCGAACCATCCTTGCCCTATCGGAATAACAGCCAACTGGCCGTACTCCAAAGTGCATGCCTAAAAGTATGCTTGGAAAAGTATTCAGGCATAGTACAGTACGGCACAGAGTGCCTTACCGTAGCACTGCCCACCACTTAGACTTGTTCGTCCCGAACAAGTGCCGAGGCTCCGCCGGAGTAAGACGCCAAGCGCTCCAAATCGATTACGTTTCTGTTGCAGCAGCGTTGAACTCTGTACACCACGTCATTAATCTTTGTCACGACTTTGTACGGTCCTTCCTATGATGTTTGAACTTCTGGAGACAAACCTTCCTTCCGCTGCGGGTTGTTGAGCATTACCAGATCGCCTTCTTGGAACCCTTCTGGGTTAGCCAGTAGAGCATAAATCACTGTTAACCTGTTTCCGACTAGTTGAGTGCGGCTCTGCGATCTTCTCCTCGGCCCTTTCGCAGCCGAACACCGATCACAGCCTCTGATCCACTCAGCGACAGACTCCTGGCATCCTGCCCAATAGAACCGCCTTCTTATCATGGCGACAGTTCTTGCGATGCCTAGGTGCCCTCCACTGGAGTCGTTATGGTTTGCCTTGATGACATCGTCGATCCGGCCTTTTGGGACCACTGTTAAGGACTTTCTGGTCCTGCCATCCCTGCTCTCCCACTCGCGGTATAGACAGCCATCCTTTAGACGTAGACTTTGCCATTGTGCCCAGTAGGCCTTCGCGATCGGGCTCACAACAGCCATCTCCTGCCAGTCCGGCCGTACTCTCTGCGCTCTGCCTTTGATGATTTTTGCGAGATCCCTATCCTCGCGCTGGTCCTTCTGTAGCCTTTCCGCAAGAAAATTTTCCTCTTGTAAAACTCTTACCGACCAAACATCCACAATCTGCCCCTTGTTTTCGGCTTGCGAATCATGCCTGCGCTCGGTTTTGCAAGAATGGTGTGGCAGAGCGTCAGCACATCTTGGCGACGTCTGCTGTTCAGAACGGTTCTCTCGCCGATGGCAGTCTCGTGCTATGTGACCTAGCTTACCACATCGCCAGCAACTGACTCTAGATGACACTGCCCGTAGCCTCGCTGGTGCCTCCGAGCTCACTGTCCGGCTTTGCGTGACACGTCCAGATTGGGCTCGACGCCTTTCCGCAGATGAATTTTGAAAACTTCCCCTCCAGGCGGCGTCATAGGCCAAAGCGCTTGTCACCGTCTCACGGAATGTCGGCTTCATCATCATCAATGTACTGCGACGTGTCTCCGGGTCATGAAGACCTTCAACAAACGCTTCAATCTTCAGCCTTTCCAAAACTTCCATACTGAATTCTGGGAAGGACAGTGGTACCAGCCGCTCAATATTCGCCGCATACGTCTGCAGCGCCTCGTTGGCTCTTTGTGTTCGGCTCTTCAACTCGCAATAATACAGCATTTTGTTGTGCTCGTCTCGTAATCACCTCTCAAACCTTCCGGAACTGTTTTTATTACCTCAGCCGCAGGACCTCTTAGAGCCAGTATCAGCCTCCGACCTTTCCTAACATCGGTCCACTGACTCTCCAAAGCAGCCATATCGAATTGTAGTTTGAATGTGTCGAACGACGTAGTACCATCATAAGTAGGCACTTCTACGGCAAACTTTCCTCAACTAACTGCACCCTTGCTCGCAGCTGTACCTCTCTAAGCCGTTCGTCTATCTTTCTGTTCACCGAATCCTCCAGACTGTCAACTCGTTTGTCTAAATGTTCTACTCGCATCTCCAGGTGCTCGACTTTCACATTAATCCTGTCTGAAATTTCCTCCTCCTTTCAAGTTTTTCTGACATTCCTCGGTTCGCCGTTTCCATTTTAGCTATTTCTTGATTTGTCGTTTCGACTTTTGCCGATTCCTGAAATGAAATGGCAGATGGATTAATGAACAAGCAAACAGACGGACGATTGGAATAGACAGTGGGATCATTAATGGAGTGGAAGTATGAATGAGTAGAAAGTTAAGACAGTAATGTAATGAATGAGAAGGAAGGTCGATGGTTAGTACAGGAACAGAGTAGATAGTTGATAATGGATTGGACACTAGATTCAAGAGTAAATGTATGAATGAAAAGACGATACTATTTATTGCTAGAAGAGGATAAAGAATAAAATAAGAGAGACAGAAAAATATAACAGTACTTACATCTACACATAGTTCGACCTAATCAAATCGCTTCGCTTACACCGAGTGTACTTAAAAGCTTCTCAGTGTAGCGTCTGGAAAATTACGCAAAATGCTGCAATGGACTCAAAATTTGAACAGATCATTTCACACATTCAAAATTCAAAGCAACAACTGCAAGTAATAACTCGATATTTAGGTCAGTAGTTGTTGCAAACAATGTCGTCACTGATGTTGTCGTTGTTGTTGTTGGTATACATTTTCGCTGTTGACATTGTTGAAAGCGCAGTGGCCCAGACGGTTTGCACGTACGCAGCCAACCAGCCAATTGCGTTGCACTAACAACAATCACATTTGCTAGCATCAACAACAGCAACAGAAACAAAAGCAACAGAAACAACAGCAAAAAGAAATTATGTTATTGTTTACGCATTTGCCAGCGCCAGCGTCGTTACACCAACAACAACAATAACAACAACACCAGCACATACGCCATGCCAAAACAGCTCTTGCCATCTCCCTCTCTCCCTCTCGCTCTCTCTCTGTTTCACGTGCTCGCCTTCACTCCGCCAGCAGTTAGCCAACTTTCAGCGCTTGTCGCCGCTTTTTGCTGCTCGCCGCTGTGCACTTTACAGCTCATTGAAAATAATTATCTGCCATTTTGCATTTTGTAAAAATTTGCATTGTTTTTGTTGCACTTTTGCCGTTTTAATGAAACAATAAAAATAACAATAACAATTAAAAGCATCGCGCAGCGGCAGTTCGTTCGCATCGCCAGTCGCCAGTCGCCAGTTGCCGGCCGGATGTGCGCCGCGCAAAGTTGGCAACCGGCCGTGGAGCGAAGTGAAGTGCAGCCAGCGCATAGACAGGCGGCCGACAGTCACTCAGCAACGGCAAATCGTCACTTGCTGCAGTTGGCGACGTAAATTGCCAGATTTTAACATTTTTCCAGCGCGAAAGCAGGACAGCACCGAGTGCACAGGCAGTGCAATTGACACGCGCGCAGTGGGTGCGGTGCGGGGAAGCGGACGCAGGGCCTAACTGGAACAGAGCTGCTGACGTTAACAATTATGAGAACGTGACATTTGGGTGAAAAGGCATGAAATGCGCAAAAATTTGAATGAAAATTGGCCGCCGCAGTGACCACTTTCGGTACGAAACTGGATGGAGAGGAGAGAGAGGGAGAGTGGAGGGAGAATAGTAGAATAGTAGAAGACTTAAATGCTTAGAGTTGTAGAAATTATATGAGTTGTTTCGGGTCAGCGAGCAGGGTGCAGGGTGCAGGAAGTTGAATGGAGGTTTACTTTCAAAAGAAAGTGAGCGTAGATTTGTCGAACGTATGCTTAGTATATATGTAATTATGTATATATTGAAAGAGCTTCTCGGAATTGAATACTGTTCCGGAACTTGATCTCGCGCTTCCAAAAAGGTTAGTTTTAAGGAACTTAGTTGAATTTTTTAAATGAACTTGTTGCCTATTTATTGTTATTAGTCTGTAAAAATTGTTAATTCATGGACTTAATAAATAAATAAATAAATAATAAATGGGTTAATATCTCTACATGTCTGTTGACAAGCTGTTACTCATAATAACTCTGAAGATAGTTGAGATATCTAAACAAACTTTCATACTCCTACCAAGTACTGATCTGAAAACAGACCTTAATTAGGCCAATTTTAAGCAGGGTTGCCAAGTAATTATATTTTTAAATTTACAATAATGGTTTCTGTTTCAGAGATACTCATAAAGTTGTAGACAGAAACAACGGGAAATGAATTTAAAATTCGGTTCTTGGTTCAATGCGTCAAAGACAACAAATTGGTTAAAGAAAACAAATTAAAATATTGAAAGAATTGTGACCATCAGAGGTGTCATACTATAGTCCTAATTGTTGTTGTTAGAACTTTTCATGTCAAAAGTTGCAGGAATCTGACTCAAACATTGTTGAAGAATTTGGTGTAAATGGTTACTGGTTGAGGCAGAGTGCAAGCAAGGCAATTCGTGAACGGCGCCAAAAATGTTTGCTAAAAGTGTTACAACACCGTAAAGTATGCTACACGAAAATGCCAAAACTCATGGCAGGTGTGAAATTCAAAGCAGATTTGCGGTTGGCAAAATAAAACAACAACAACAACGACTTCACCTATCTGCATACCGACCTAAATAAAGCCGCGAAAGCTGCACACGAAGGAAATTCCCGAGATAACCCCAAATATTGTACACGCGACAGAGACCACAACACTTTTTCAACAACAACAAAAATTGGAAAGCAAATTCTGCAAAAATGAATTCGTTTCATTTGAAAGGGCGTATGAAAAAAAGGGCGTGGCAGTGGCATATTCGGCACAAGAGCACATAAGTCGATTGAAAGCAGCTCAAATATTTTGTTATTATTAAATTTCAGCAATTCAATTCAGCTCGGCTCATTGCAGTTCAGCGAATTCGTTTCGGTTGTTTTTTGTTTGTTGCTGCTGTATTTATTGTTGTAGTGTTGCTCGGTTTGTATTTCGATTTATTTGCAGCAAAAATATGCACACACACAGACAAACACACGCCCACATGTACACATGTACACATTTACAAACGGACAAACAGATGTCCTTGCGCTGCTCTGCTGGCCATTCGGCCATTCGAGCGCTGTCGTCCTTCAAATGGCTACTCGACCAGCAGCATTCGCTTTGAGTGGCTCAACTCGTATTGCTGTTGTTGTTGTTGCTGTTATTATTGTTGGGTAGTGATGCTGTTGCCATTCGATTTGTTGTCGTTTTGGCAGTTTTTGCATCAATTTCGGTTACGCCGGCCGCTGTCAGCCTTCATTGGTGCGCTGTCCGACAACCGGCACAACCGACTGTCCGGCGGCGCCTGCACTCAGTCATCTTTATTCATCACTGGCGCTGCTGTTTGCTGTGCTTTTTCGCTGCTGTGCTATCATGTCCTTTGCTTTGTTGATGATGGTGCTGGCAATGTTGTCACTATTGTTGTTGTTGTTGTTGTTGTTGTTGCTATTGTGTGGTTGTTTTTGCCAATGTTGACGCTGATTGTTGGTGATTTTGATTTTTGCAATCACAATTCGATTTATTTTATACATATTTTTCAGGTCAACGACACTCACACCGCAGGCGCCACCAACGTCCGTGCAGTCGTCCGTTCGTGCGTTTGTATGTGTGTGCGTGTGTACGTGTTTTTGCTTGCATATTTTTGTGCTGTAATAACAGAGCTGCCACAGTTGCCGTTGTCGTTGTTGCTATTATTTTGTTTTTGTTTGCCTTTCTTGCTTTTTTGCGCTGCAATACTTTTTGTTGTTGTTGATTTCAAGTTTGCTTGCTGCTGTTTGTGTTGTGTCGATACCAGCGGCATTTATTTGGCAGCGTTGATGGTGCTTGATAGCGACTGGTGAGCGCTGCCTGTGGGTATTATTTTTGTTGTTGTTGTTGTTGCTGCCGTTGATTATTGTGGCGTTTGGTGCCGCTTGCTGCCTGTCATTGTTGCATGAAGCATAAAATCTAAGCAAATGTTGACGTTGTCATGCGGGCGTTTATTTTTGCTGCCGCTCGCTGCCAAATTTCTTCTATTCTTCTTATTGCACTGCTGCAAATGTTTCTTTGTTCGTCACATTTTTGTTCATTTGTATAATTTTTTTTTTCGAAAAAAAATAATGGCAGGCAAAATGTGACCAGCATAATTGGAAAAAATTTGGTTTGTTTGCTGTTGTCGAGGCTTTTGTGCAAATTCGTGTCACACTTTTGCTCCATCCGTGCCGTTTCGAAAAAATTGAATTCCCTGCTATCCGAAAACATCTCGAAAGTGGGCCAAAAAATTTGTGAATTCAGTTTTGCGTTGCACTTTTTTGTTATTGCTTTCGATTGAAAAACACAAAAGCAAACGAAAGAAATATAAACGATTTTTTGTCTTTTGGATAGGAAAATCTAAAAGCAAAGTCCAATGTTTGCTATGCAATGAGCCTGCAGCATATTTAGGTATGCTTGCAATACACCAGGCAACAATAACAACAACAATGCAGATAATGTCAGCAAATCACAATTGCTCCGAGTCTTGTTGACAACTGGCATTAGTTGTGCCCCCAGACTCGGTCGCCTGCCCGGGTTTCCGTAGCCCCAACACTAAACGTAGCCACGCTCGAAATTCAACTAATTTAATCAGATGCCCGTTAGTCACCCACACACACACACATTAGCACACAAATGTGCACACATACTTGCAACTAACCGGTGGCCGAGCTGCACAAATACACTCAACGTTCCTTGGACGCGTCAATCGATTCTCCTTCTCTCTCTCTCTTTCTCTGCTTTGGTTTGGTTGGCTCTTTGCGCGGGCCATATGTATTTTCAATATTGTCGCCATGCTTCCCCCTGACCGCTGCTCTTGTGACATGTGTTGTTCTTGTTGCTGTTGTTGTTGTTGATTTATGCGATTCAATTTTGATATGGCATCACTTTGATTATTGCTTACAACATGTGCGACAGACAACAGCGACCACGTCCACATTGCCAAAACAGCTATAATCAACGCACAACAACAAAACCAACAACAACTACAACAACAGTAACAACATCATCAGTGAAGACAACACTACATAGCGCATTGTTTTGACGCTGCTGTCACTTGGAATTATGAGCGGAACTTTCACCCAGACAGCAGCACAGATCATCGGAATCTCGCCCGGCGGCATCACAATGAATTATCTCAGCGTTGAGTAAATTTTGATTAGCATGTTAATAATGTCAGCTCATTGCGCTGATGGCATTGTGCCCGCCATGCCGCCCGACATGGCTGCCTGGCTCGCTGGTTGCTTTGCGGCCGGCACCCGCCCACTCAGTCGCCCATTGCACGGCATTGGACGCCGAGTGGCATAGCGACAGATGGACAGGCCGACATTTGTGGCATGTAATTGAAGATTTGACAGCCAATGTTCATAAATGTCAAAATAATATTTGTGATGCGAGCACTTACAGCAAAGTCACCACCACTTGCGGCCAGTATCTGTGTGTGTGTGTGTGTGTTTGGTGCTGGCGTCTTGCAATGTTGATTTTGAGTTTGTTGTTATTTCTGGCTGTGCTGGGCTGAAGTTGAGGCAAGTTGGACGTTTTGGTTACTCAACACGCTTCGTTGTTACTATTGTTATTGCTGTAGTATTGCAGGCATCTCGCTGTGGTTGCATAACTTTAGGCGTCTGCCACATTGCCTTCGAAAGGTTCGTGCGCCGCTCGCTGCGTGGCAGAAGTTACGCGAAATTTCGCACGCCTGCGGCAGCGGCAGCGTAGATCAACTTGCAAATTAAGACGATCGGCTGCTTTCGTTCACACGGCAACGAGTTGGTTGAATAGTGAGAATCGTTGAACATGAGTGAATGTGGGGAAACTTGCTTTGTTAGCGTCGAAAAGTATGCAATTCGTTATTTATAATTTAACTTTACTCTACATGCAGCACATCTCATAGCGCACAGTGGGCAGTGTTAGTGCGAAATAACAACAAAAAAATTACAATTGACATGACAAAAAAAATTATTACAGATATTTTAGAAAAAAATCAATAAAAGAAGTCTTATGTTTTTTGTAAAAATTCTCAGAATTAATGTTTGAATCAGGGACCGTAAAAATTATGAGCTAAATATAAAAATTAAAATTTAAAACTTATTTTTTTATTCTTACTTTGCGCTCACCTAATAAAAATTATTTGTTGATTTTTTTTTTTTGATCAGAAAATAAAAATTATTTGTTGAGATTTATTTGTTTGGGGGAAAATAAAAATTATGCGGTGAGTTTTATTTCTCCCTTGCAGAATGAGTATTTTTTAAGTTTTATTTTTTGTTCACAAAATAGAAATTACGCGGCGAGTTTTTGTTTTTGATTCAAAAATAAGCCTCATGTAGTAAGTTAAATTTTTAAAATTGTATTCTGAAAATTATTTTCTGAGTAATACTTCTCGCTCATGAAATAAAAATTCTACACTGAATTACGAATAATTCTTTAAATATGGCATATGCTTCCATACCTTTTTACTTCGAGTATTGATTTTCCACGCGATTTACAATTTTTATAAATTTCTACAACGCGTTCACGAAGAGTGTGTTTACCCACCCCCCACAAAAAAAAAACAAGTTAAGCGGAATGGGACGGTACCGCGAAAAAAATGTTAGAAACTTTTTTAATTTTGATATAACAAAAATCAATGTACGTGCAAAATCTGCGCGAAACTATTGAAAGGAAATCATACTTCAAATTTAAAAAGACACATAAACGATTTTCATGCCGAAATTTTCCGTGAGGAGCAAAACGAACAAGACTGGCAGTTGCCAGAAAAAAATTAAACATTTTGTGTTGAAATTTCGCAGGCCGAAGTAAAGGATGCATGTGTGGGATAATTACATCCCAGCCAATTCCTTTAAATTTTTTGGACTCGGCAACATTCAAAATTTAATTTTTTAATATTTATTTATTTATTTTATATTTATTTTATTTATTTAATTTATTTAATTTATTTCATTTATTTAATTAATTTTATTTTATTAAACTTATTTTATTTATTTTTTTATTTATTTTATTAATTTGATTTTATTTATTTTTTAATATTTTGGACCAAAAGTTTCAAACTTTTACTAAAACTGCCATTTTTTATAAATTTTTAATTTTATACGGATTTCAATATATTGAAACATTGATTGAATGTGGATTAATTGAAAATTCTAAAAATATAAAAATGAGTTCGGAATGTTTGGGTATAGCAAAGATTTAAGGCAACCAATTTACAAAATTGTCCTCAGTGTAATTTTAGATGCAATTTTGTTTGGGTTTTCAGGGATTTTTAGCTGTTAAATAAATAAAAATATAAAAAACTATAAAATTGAATCAACACTTCATCTTCTTCGGTGTGGTGCAACCATTGTAACAGCGCACAGTGATTCGTTCTCAATAAAATTCGGTATGAAGTAAAATTTCCATTTTATTCTTAAACTTTGCTAGTTTAGCAATGCCTGAGACTTAAGTTCGCAATTTTCATAACTTTTGCTAAGCATGGTACCAAGTGTGTTGGCTAAAATTTTTAAGATTTGACTTTTAATCAGATACGTCAACATTGATATTTGCAAAGAGTAACAAAAATTGTATTAAAATCCTTTAGTTTTGCAATAAAAATTATAATGAAAATGAATTAAATTAATTAATGAATCAAAATTTCTTGTTGATTGCATACTTTCAGGCATAAATAAAATTTATTTTCTCGAAAAATAGGTGTTTAGATCAGTTTTCAAATTTAATTATCGGAATATATCGGAGGATATGCTTACATTATTCGATAAAGAAAGAATGCTTCTTTAAATAAACAAAAACACAGGAACTTAGTATGTTTTTTAGATATTTTCCTCTAAGTTTTGGCAATTTTTAGGTTTTTAAATTTAAAAAAAAATTTTAAATTAAAAGTGAAGCTTCAGAATTACAAATTTTGAGTAAATATTTAAAGCCAAAATGCCCACATGAATTCTTAATCTATATTGAAAGTTTTAGGAACTTCTTGTTAACTATGTATTTTGATGATTTTTTTACTCAATAGACTAAGAAACGGAAAACATGTTTCAAGTTTTTTGTGAAAAAAGTTCCGACTTTACATTTATAAATTTTTTGCACAGATCTTTTGGGCTTTCCTTTGCTGGATGCCATTCTTCCTTTCGAATGACATAAAAATCGTTAAATTCTGAGACTTTAAATTGTTTGAATTTTTTTTATGGAACGAATCACTGTGCAGCGCCCAAAAGTATGCTACACATTCGCAGCACAGCGCGCTATTGTTTCATGTTACCGTTGCTATCTTCTCGAAATTTACAATTTTATTTACTTTTCAACGCAATGCACACACAACGACTTGCTGCAACTCACACACTTTCACAGCGCAGTGAGTGCGCACGCATCGCCGGTGCAGCAAGCAGCCACGTTGTCATCGGATGAGGCCATGTGCGGAGCAAAGATGGCGCCGGCAAGTGACGTGTGCCGCAGAGATTTGCCTTTTGCAACAAGGCCGACGTCGCTCGATGTTGTGTCGCTGGCTGTGGCCGCTTTGGCATTGCACTCGGCTCTGCTCTTGCAACTTGTGCTGCACGCCGTATTTTCTCAGGTGCCAATCTCCTGCGGCAGCAAGGCAACTGCTGCTGAGCGACTGCTGCCATGGCCAGCGCAAGAACAATGGCTGCCAAGTGCATGAACCTGTGCATTCCGCTTTTTTTATTAGTTGCACTTTAGCAACGATTACGAGGCGGTGGGACCCAACCTGGGCTCTCAGCCAAAACTCGCGCTCGAACAGCTCAATTGGCGCTCCACGCATCGTTCGTGCCGCCCTGTTGGCCACGTTACTGCCAGTTACGCGTCCGTGTTATATCGTTCTGCATATCTATGTGTGGGCTGCACTGTGTGAGTGTAGGTGTATCGGCGTGTAGGTGCGAGCAAGCAAACTACAAATAATAAACAGAATGACGTGTAAGCTGACACGACACCAGCCAACGCAAACGTCAACGCACCATTCCTTTAGGATGTTCAGCTGCAGCAACAAAAACACCAACTACAACAACAACAGCTACACCAACTCGTTACACCATGCCAAGTACAAACACAAACACAAACACCGCCACATTTGCCTGCCAACAATGACATTTGCAAGTGAGAAGTTAATGTAGCGAGTTGCTGCAACAATAACAACAACAACATCAAAAGTTGCATTAAAAGTTGCACTGTTTTTGACGTCTCTTTGACAGCTTGTGTGATTGTTTGTTGTTGTGAGCGCACCGGCAGCTGCAAGTGTCGCTCTTGTGGAATTGCATGTCTTGTGTCTTTGTTAGCTGTCGGGCTGTGAAGACATCCTGCACATGCATCATAATTAGCTTCTTTGGTTAGTTGACGCTCACTCTTTGAAATTGAAAATCAGCGGTGCAGTGTTGCCATTCGTCTTCATTAATTTAGTTGTGCATAAGTTTCATTTTCAGATTCTTCTTCCTCGGCATTCACTTTGAAGACTGAGTAGGGGATTAAATAGGTTTTTATATACCTTGAAGTATATTTAACTGAAATTTAATTACAAAATTGTGCAGGCAGAGATGTTTTTGGCTGTTTATCTTCATAGAGAAGGAATTTCTTATGGTTAAGGGACCTTGAGGACCACGAAGTTAATGGTTAAGGGACCTTTAAGAAGCTGCAATATTTTATTTTTTAATTAATCCTTAGCAGAACACGTCTCCTACTTTCACTTTCGATCTTTTCTTAATATCATAATGTAAGAATTTTTGTTCCTATTCAGATCTGATGTCTTCTCTCTGTTTTCTTTACAAGCAATACGATAAATTCACGCCAACCGCTGAAACTTCAAGCAAAATTCTATCCAATCTTCAGTCTTATACTGTCACATTACCCACTAATGTGGTGTGTGTTTACTTGTCGCTGTCACTGGCAGTCACTCGGCTGTTGCCACAAAAATATGAATGACACACAGCCGGAGACATGGCCAGGTAGAACTCAAGCAAGCCAGACGCGTTGCGCGAAAACTATGGCAACCTGAGGCGGCAATTGCCCCAGAAAGTCGACAACAAAGCAAATAATATTTTACGCACGTTGTCAACTGCAGCCCTGGCCCGGTAAATGCGCCATTGTGTAGCATACTTTCAGGTGGCAATGCAAAGCGCGCAAACTTTCAATGCTTCAGTTGAGAACTGCAATCTGCACCCATACACAAACACAAACACAACACTGCGGCAATAACGGCAACAGCGGCGCTTTGCTTGTTTCCACTTCCGGTTAAGTCGTCTCATTAATTGAAGTCGTGATGAGAACGTTCTTGTTGCTGCAACTTCATGTTGGCAGTTATAACAAAGCGCAGATAAACACGCGCCCAGACACACACACACACACACAAACATACGTTTGCAATGGCACCCGCGCAAATGAATGGCAAAGACTTGATGCGCCTATTGTTGTTTATTATGCGCAAGTGTGAGTCCATGCAGAGTGCTGGTGCAGGGGGGGTGAAAGCAGATTGTTGTTGTCGTTGTTAGGGGCATAGAAGAAGCAGGCAAAATAAGTAAACAACTCGCAAATGCAAAGTTGTTGCACCATTGTTGCCTTAAAAATTAAATGCCATCTGCTGAAATGATGAAACGAGCGAAAGTGGAGCGGAGCGGCGTTGAGAGCAGAGCGGTGCGTTGCAGTATGCGCAAGCGACAGTCGACTATTGGCTGATGGCAGCCAGAGTGCAGTGCACTGCACTGGCGCAGTAATTAGTTAGGCAAAAAACCAACAACAGCAACTACTCGCATAAGAACAACAACAACAATAGTACGCACAACAAGTGTGCAACTACGTGACAGCTCAAATAAAAACACACTCACACACACTCACACGCCCATACAACAACACATACTTGCATTTATGATGCCCGTGAGTTGGTGTGTGTGTGTGTTTTTGTCGATGCATGCAGGCGGGGATTTCAATTAGTGCTGCCACCCAGATTCCCGCTTCCTGACTCGTCGCTCGTTACTTGCAGCCAGTGCAGTGATTTCCTATTTCCACTTCGAACTTTCCATTTTCCGTACTCAGTTGTGTAAGTAATAATTTTTTTTGTATATATGTTTGCTTGTTGCTATTAATTTTGTGGGCACTACATGCACACAAACAAATGTGCAAGTGTGGCCTTTCATGGCACCGAATGTGTTGCGTTGCATGCCATGCGATGTTTGTTGCCAAAATTGCCACTCTTGCGCATGCAAATCAGGCAAGTGCACAATTTTAAGCCATCCTAAAAGTATGCTACAGAAATTTGCTTTTAGATGTTGCGGTGCTGCAGCAAAATGCGTGAAAACTTGGCAAAATATTTGGGAAAACTTTTCATATTGTTTAAAAAAATATTTTCAATGGAAATTTAAAGTTTTGTTTATTGTACTAAACAAATATTTGTTTGCAAGAATTAAACAAAAAATACTTTTAATTTTTTTTTGGTATCTGAATAAATGGTATGTTTAAAATAAAGTTGTTAAAATTAACAAATACAAAAATTAAAAAGAAACTTATTCCTTATTATTATTTATTATATACCTTTTATTATTTGTTATTTATTATTTATGATTTATTATTTGTTATTTATTGTTTATGATTTATGATTTGATATTTATTATTTATGATTCATGATATTTATTATTTATCATTTATTATTTATATATACCTATATTATTAATTTTATTCTTTTTATACTTTTTTATTCTTAACTAACTTCATAAACAGTGGGAATTATCAAATGCTTAGATTCAACGAAAAAATATTAACTTCATAAACGTTTTTCCATTCGAAGCCCATTCTTGGGGCCCGGTTCAATTACCAATAAGCAGCGTCAAGTACCGTTAAAAACTCCTACCAAAGACTCGTTTGGTTTGCTTCGTCTTTTCATTCAACAATACAATTCGTTGAGGATTTTCATTCAGTAGCTCGGCAGTAAAGTTGTCGAACTTTGTTTAATTGAACTGAATCAGTTTTATAAGCTCTTAGATAGTTTGGCTCGATTCAATGGTCATCACTCGCGCATTTGGGACCATAGCACTAGCGAAGATTTCTTAAAAACATTTAGGGTTTTCTCAATTTTGCACACAGTGAGGCACCTGTAGACTGTCTTCAGTGTCTGCTGAGGGAATATCAGAAATGGCTGCTGAGCTTATCGTATAGATTGTCAACTTGATATATAGATCCTTGGAAGATCTCTTAAACACTATTTAGGTTCTTCTTCATTGAGGCTTGACAGACTTCATGGTTCTGGGCCTCGACTCAACACACACAGTGTGCGACCTATAGAGTTTCTTCTGTATCTGCTGAGAGAATATCAACCATTGGATTGTCCAGTATGGACAACTCTCTTAAGGCTCTCTAATTGTTGCCTTAACACACAGTGTGAGACCTGTAGAGTGTCTTTTGTGTCCTTTGGGAGAAAAGAAGTCCTCGCTGCTTAACCCATTTTCAACTTGGTCTTCAGATTGGACGTACATCTCTTAAACACTTTTACTACTCTCGAATTGTCAACTTGAACTAAAGAATTATTTAGTTTGTGTTGGTAATTGCAGAGCCTCCATAGACCAAGTTCCTTTCTAGCTCCCCCTTGTTTGAAGTTTGTCTTACTTGAGTACAGGAAAAGTCTAAGTTTCGACTTGTTTCATTCAAACCACCACTGCCCTGGATTCCATTCTGAATCCAGCACAAGTTCTTAGTATGCCAAACACATACTTCCCCCCTCATTACTCTGCCACTGCGTTTCATAATTTTTTCCCCCAGCGTGTTGCTTTTTGTGGTCCCATTGGTCGCAGACTACATTACCGCACTTCGATTTTCGCCCACGTTCTCGTTCATTCCACGTTGCAGTTCTGCCGGTTTTTGTTGTAGCGCCTCGAAAGCAGCATTAATGCAAAACCTTTGCTTCGCGCTGGCTACAACGCGCTCGTCGCTGCCTAATCAATAATTCAGCGAATGAAATTTATGACTGCACCAACGTTTTTCATTTGCCAGCATTAAACGCTTTGCACGCCGTTCTGAACGCTTTCTGAGCGCACTGCAGTGGCCGTAAATGCCGCAAATGTGGCATAAACACATACACATCACACACACACACACACAGCACACTGACATTTCCAAATAAAACGTCGCAGCGCGCATAAGCAGCGCACTTCCGGTTTCGCCGCAACACTCGCGCCGCCAACTGCCAAAGTAATATTTTCCGCTTACTCTCGACTGATGAATAAAAGATGCCTTAGCCACTTTTTGGCTGCTTAGCTTCTCGTTTCGCTTTGTACTTGGTAAATAGTGCCAGTGTAGTGGCGGCGCAGGGACGCGGCTCGCATAATTTTGTTCCACTCGCCGGAAGTGGAAGTGGTGGCCGTTTGTTTTGTCGCCACTTGGGCTGTTGTTGACTTGTTTTCACCAATTTAACTCCTTGCTGTTGTTATTCTTGTTATTGTTGTTATTGTAGTTGTTGTTGTTTTTGCTGGTGCTGTTGTTATTTTTGCAGCAAGTGGCAATATTGCTGGCAAAAGTGTTGAAAGCTGTCAAAACAACCAACAATATTTATGATTTGTTTTTCAGTTTTGTACAGTTTCCGGCGCCGCTGTTGACCGCAAAATTGTGTACTTTGAAGGTACACTTTTGTTTATTTGTTTATTACTAAATTGCAGCATGAGTTTGCCGTAAGTTAACACTCTGAGTTGGCGATTTGGTTAATGTTAAATGTCAACGAGCAATAAGCTGAAAGCAATTAGACTGTGCAAAAATGTTCGGGCGCTAAGTGGTCAACATTGTTAATGAGGCAAACAAGATAATGAGTTGTCATTCCAAGAAGAAGAAGAATAAGTTGGCTACTAGAGTACACTACAGTACACTCTACCAAAAGGTCGCCGAAGAGCTCATACAATCACATCTCCTGCCCAGTGATGTCTGCCGAGGCTGTGGTGATGAATGGGAAACCGAGGCCATAAAGCTCTCTCTATGCACCAGCTGAGCTCTAAGACTCATTGGAATGTTCCTTCAGTTATATTAAGGGGCTCCCAATGAACCTCTTTCGGGCCTCCGACTGTAAGTGTGCCTTGCACTGCACAAACCTTCTAAACAATTTACCTGTCTCACCTAACCTAGCCTACAAAATTTTGTTTTCTTTTTAATTAAAACTTGTTTTATGCTAATAAAAGTTTTTACATATGGATTAAGGCGCATCATAAACTGGCGCACGACCTACCACATCAGTCAGTTGTGTTACGCTGACCTCATAAAGTCTGTTGCGCAGTTGAAAACTTTTACATAAATCCGCTTAAAGTGAATCGTCAGCCGTTCTCATCAGCATTTTGTCCTTGAAATACAAAGTAAGCCGCTTAAAGTTAATTTTATAGTAAACAATACTTTTAGCATTTCCCACCAGCCACCGGTTCCCAGCCTCGAAATTAAAGCATCCATTAAATTTTGACACAGTTACAAAATGTTTGTTTTGCTGCGTTGGCATTATCCCACATTGTCTGCTTGAGTATCATTTTTCCCACTAATTAAAACTAATCCCACACTCCTTTGAGCACATAGCAGCGTCCTTGCTGGCACATCGGAATCAGGACACATGCGTGCCTGCGTTGCGCAATGGACTTGGCCGCCCCCTTTCAGCAGTCCGCCTTCACGACTTGGGCCACAACCTTGTTGCTGATATCATTTTACGCTAACAAAGTTGGCCAGGCGTATAACTCAACGTTCTACTGGCCCGCCACTGATTGGTCTTCAGCCGAGCCGTTGTCTCATCTTGTGGCTTTGTTTCAATTGAATTTGTTGTTCATCATCTTTGGGGCAAAGTCAGTTTTAATTACCATAAAATTTCTCCATTTTTAACCGAATAAAGACAAGTTTGTGCTTAATGTCGCAGCAGCCAGGTTGCGTGTCCTTGGGGGCGCAAGGAATATATGAGCTGCGGCGCCCATAAGTATGCCAACGTAATACACTCAAATCTCTTGCTCGCTCACTCGGCATCCTATCGTAATAATCACCTGGCGTCTATGCTGAAATTTCACACCAATAAATCTTGTTGTTGCGCGGCGCCCGGGTTGTTCATATTTTAGGTTATGTGCATTAATGTGCGACTCCTACCGCACATTCAACGCAACGCCATACATGAAAAAATATTATTTGAGCAAAGTGGAATGACAACGGAGGGGAGGTGAAGGGCGCAAAGCGGCGTCCAAATAAATGCTGAGCCTGCTACAGTTTCGTTTCCTTCACTTCGCTTTTTGTGGTTGCCGCTGCTGCCGCCACTCGTGGGTATTGTTGCTAATAGTGTTGTTGTTGTTGTTGGTGCTGGTGTTGGTTTCACATACACAACACATATCTAGTCGCCAGTGCGTGCGTGTGCACGTTGTCAAGGTTACAAATATGATTTCTGATATTTTCCTCTCCACACACATACACGGACACGGCTACACACAAACAAGGACCTTCTATTGCATAAACATGTTACTTAAATTAGTTGACAACATGTGGGAACAACAGCAGCACAGCACAGCGCAATACACTTTTGCACCCTTCGGCGGAGGTGTTTGTGCCAGTGTGTGTGCCTTCAAGTATGCAGCACTTTTATGCTGTATTTCATTTTGCTATGCGAAAGGTGATTAGGAGCAAATTTTCGAGCTTAATTGAAAATTTGCCGAGACACAGGCGAAGGGCGCTGATACATCGCGGGCGAGGGGGCGGCGAAAAGTTGTAGTTTATATTTTGGCTTGGCTGAAATTTAATTTCACTGGCATTAATTAGCTAAACTGGCAAAACTTATGAGCGTCGATATGATTTTTTTTTTTGTTTTTTTATAATTAAAATTGGAAAGCATCGAAAGCCAAAACCTCGTCAATGAGGAACTTTTACATCACTAAAAGCAACTCTTTCTTTCAGCGCTTAGAAAATGTCAAAGCTGAATTAAAACTTTCACCGCTGCTGTTACGTGACCTTTGGCCACTGTCACGCCCACCAACGTAAGCTGTTGCCTTTGCTGCTCGCACCGCTGGCACTTTCAAATGCCACTTAAGCGCCTTAGGCAGCAATTTGCACTTCAACAAAAATAGTTAATAGAAAATTAAAATAAATAAATATGAAAAGCGCTCTTGAATCATTGGAAGCGCTCACTTTACCTTTTCAATTTACCTAAATATTCTCTGCTGCTAGCGTTGGCGTTGTAATTTCACGCAAATAACTTAAATAGCAATTTGGCTGCGTCGTCTGCCCGTCTGACAGCAAGTGGCAGCACCCAGAGATAGTTTTCGGTTGCAGCGTTGCAGTATTTATTGCGCTTATTTTTTTGTGCTGCGCATTGCCGCGCTTGGCTGGCGCGCTGTCACACTGCGGCAGCCGGCAGCCACTCGGCGCGACCGTATAATGTTGCGTCTTAAATTGCTGTTAAAATAAGCTTAAATAGCTCCTGACACATACGCCGCGTCGCCGGTGTGTTCCTGCACAGGAAATGAGAACATAACACCTTCGCTCGCACTCGCACACGAACACGAACACGCGGCGACGAGCTGCGCTTACAAGCTGCTTACGTTGCGCGCGTATTTGCCTGCCGCAAAAAGTGCGCTCTGCAGTCCGCTGCCTGCTTCGTCCAACTCCTCTTTCACTTTTTCGCGCCGTTGGCTGTGTTGTTGATGCGACTGTTTTTGTTGTTGTTGTTGTTGTAGTGGCTGATGCTGGTATTGCCATCATCGGATCACTTCAGCGCCCCAACACGCTTATGGGCACAGTTGTTGTTGTTGTTGTTAATGCCGCTTATTTACACATTGCGCATTCGGTGTGCTCTGTTGTTGTTGTTGACGTCGCTTTGCCAGCGGTGGCACTTAAATCAGCAGGTGGAAATTGTTATTTCTTCTGCGTTGCGCTGCGCTATTTGCGTTTTTTCCACACTCTTCATGCAGCTGTCCTCTGTGTTAATGTGTCTCTGTGTGTGTGTGTGTGTCCGAGGACAGCACTATCCTCAGCTACTGCAGATAATTATATCTTCTTTCACCCTACACTCAGTATTTGCCATGGAGCTTGTAACTCTCTAAAGGAGACGGAAACATTTATTATGTTCAAATATTCCTATAAATACAAATATTCAAATATTCCTGATGAGAAGGATATGCCATACAGCCAAGTCCTTCCTTACGTCCATATAAAGGTCTGTCTATAGTTCGTCCCTCTCCCCATCTGCCTGTTCGTCTGATCCCGTCCACCTGTCCATTTGTCCACATGTCCTTTTCCACTTATCTTTCTGCCTGTCTATTACGTCTCTACATAGGTCTGTCTATAGTTCGTTCCTCCCTCCATCTGTCTGCCCGTTCGTGCCCGTCTCTCTGTCCGCTTGCCCTTTATCATATATCTATCTGTCTATGTATGTGTGTGCAAACGTTTTCGAACGTCTGTTTGTCCGTCTGTTTATTGGTCTATCCATTCATCCAAATCATTCATTCGATCCACACCTAGAGGTGTTCCACTCATCCCGCCCATTCTATTCATTCCATTCAAACTAACCATTCCATCCAGCCCATTTATCCCATCCGTCCCAAACATTGTATCCATCCCAGTCAGCTCATCCATTCCTTTTAACTCTTCCATCTAATCCGTCCTATCCATTTTATCAATCCCATTCATCGCTCCTATCCCATTCATCCCATCCACCCAATCGATCCGATTCTATCTATTCCATCCATTGCTTATCTCCTACCTAAATCATTCTTCTTTTCTATCTCTTCTTCTTCTCTCCTATCGTATCCATCCCAGTCAACACATCCATCCCATCCATCCCTTCTACCCCATCCATCCATCTGTCCTATCCATTTCATCCAAGATATCCAATCCATCCCATCTTATCCATTCCATCCATTGCTTATCTCCTATCTATATCATTCTTCTTTTCTATCTCTTCTTCTTCTCTCCTATCGTATCCATCCCAGTCAACGCATCCATCCCGTCCATCCTTTCTACCCTATCCATCCATCTCATTTGTCCTATCCATTTCATCCAACCCATCCAATCCATCCCATCCTATCCAATCCATCCCATCTTATCCATTCCATCCATTGCTTATCGCCTATCTATATCATTCTTCTTTTCTATCTCTACTTCTTCTCTCTTATGGTGTCCACCCCAGTCCATGCGTCCATCCCGTCCATACCTTGAACCCCATCCATTCATCTCATCTGTCCATTTCATCCAACCCATCCAATCCATCCCATCCTATCCATTCCATTCCATCCAGCTTCTCTACTATATATTCCATTCTTCTCTTCTATCTCTTCTATCTCTTCTTCTTCTCTCCTATCGTATCCATCTCAATTAGCACATTCATTCCGTTAATTCCTTCTACCCCATTCATCTCGTCCATCCTATCCATTTCATCTATTCCATCCAACTCATCCCATTCTATCTATTCCATCCATTGCTTCTCCCCTATCTATTCATTTCTTCGCTCCTATCTCTTCTTCTCTTCTATTGCATTCATTGCAGTCAACACATCCATCCCGTCCAGCCCTTCTTCACCATCCATCCAATTAATCCTATCCATTTTATCCAACCTATCCATTCAATCCATCTTATCTATCCCTTCTATCCCATCCATCCTCTCCTATCTACTTATTCCATTCTTCTCTCCTATATATTTTCCTACCAGTCAAGTCCCGGGGATGAATTCCGTCCATTCCTTCTCCCCATCCATTCCATCCCATCCATCTTATCCATTTCAACCATTCTTAAACTTCCGTCTGTCTGTAATTATGAAAATTTCTCAACTTTTAACCCATTGTGGCTCAAATGTACCCAATCTTTTCTCAAACTAGATTTTTGTATTAAGTTATAATTTATTCTTCAGACATCGACATAAAGTTTGCATTGAATTATAAAGAGAGCATTCAGCATGGTGAATCATTAGCCAACGAGTTTAGGTTCGAATCTCAGCCTGGGCGACCCCAACAATGAACTAAATTTTCTTTCATACAATTTGATGTCATTTTAATCTCAAGTAACATTTGGTTCACCCAAGTGTAGAGCATAAATAAGTCGATTAGGACCCACTCAAACATGATTTTTTTTATCTCATGACCTGCTGACTCAACACATTTTTCCTCGGCGCAATTAAAATACTAAAAAATTATAATAATTCAGCAGTTGCCGCATTTTGCGCTGATTTGACTTTATTTCTCGCATGAAAATTGTGGCATATTACGAGTAATTTTTTTCTAAGCTGTCACCTATTTACAGTTATTTTTGCAGATATTTTTTGCAATCACAGCTTAGGGCCAAATGTTCGAATCTAAACTTGAAGAGGGGAAACTGGCTGTTAACTAAAAAGTGCTAATTTCGGAGTAAAATGAATTGGAAATATTTGTATTTTTTGTTGTTTTTGTAACTGTCGAGGTAAGAGCAAATTATGGAAGTTTATTTCAATTTTTTTTTATATTTAATTCTGCTCAGAGAGCAAATGTCATATTACTTTTAATTTCGGTGCTTGCATTCAATTCGACTTTTCTCTCATTGCTGTCGCCGAGAATTTCCTCATTTCCATGCGAGCTATTTAATTTTTTTGGTTTGCTATCAATAATTAAGTAGATTCATGTGTGCGTGTGTGTGTGTTTATACAAACTTATGTACGAGACACACAGCTCGGCTAGCAGTGCGCCGCCACTCTGTGGCCAATGACATTTCATTTGACTTATTTGTTGTGCAACTGCCACATGCTGCATGCCGCATGCAAACTTGCCACTCGTATGCAGTGTCGAGTGCATTGTGCATTGCATATCTGTTGCAATTGTGGCAAATTAAATTTTTTGTTAGCGGCCAATTAAAAACTTTATGACACAGCCAAATCCAGCCGCAACCACTGCGTCCCACCAGACCGCAACGAATGCAGCCAAATGGCAGCAGTCACATTAAATTTGTATGCAGCGGAATTGTGTCGAAAACACGCTAAATTTCAGTGTTTATGAGCGACAACTGCTGGCTGCAGTTGCACTGTCTGGGAGGTGTGGCACGAATTGCTCGAGCCGGCAAGTCAGAAAGTCAGCGCGCGTGGTTTGCGCAAAAATGCTTCACGTGCGCGCTTTGCCTGAAAACGACAATGAAATTCGGCAACAACAGTGTCGGGCTGCTGTGGCCGAATCGGCTGCAATGACTGCGGCTGCTCCGCGCTTCAATGTGCGGTTTTGTATTTGCCGTAGGACGACACATTGCCGGCTGGTAGAACGGCCTATCCGGAGCTTCATTCGTCAGCAGGCGAATGCATTTTTATTGCGGCGCCTCGAAATGTGTTTTCGGTGTTGTCGGCCATGTTGGCGTTGATTAGAAAATGGCGAAAACATCAACTGGAAAAAATGGAAAGATTAAAATGTCGAGGCATTGTTTCGTTTGGGGTTGTTGAACACTCAACAAAATTACTTTTGTTTTGGTGCTGAAAAGGGGGGGAACTTGTTAAATTTTTCTACGTGTTGCTTTCATAACAGAAGATACACAAATTGTTGCTTATTGAAATGAAAATAAGGAAAACCGCAGGCTGAAGATGACAATTCAAACCGGCTTCGACCGCAACCACTTTTCATTAGCCATGAGCATTCCTTTTCCTATTTTCGCTTCGTAGACAAAAAATAGCAAAAATATATTTTTAAATATTGCAAAATATATAAAAGGATTTAAAGTGGACTCGCTAAAAACTGCTTTTTATTCATTAAAAAGAACACAAAAAACCATTAATTATATTCTCAGTCTACATCAAAAGGTCGAGACGAGAATGAAATAAAGTCCTCTGCAAAAAGCAAGAATAACAATTCGAGCAACAAAATGATAGCTTCTGACGCTGCTGGAATGAACTTATTTTCCTACAACTTGCAATGTGGCCACTGCGCGCTGTTATCCTGCGACTTTTTATTTTCGTTTCTTTTCACCCCTTTATTTGCATCCTCATTTAAGATCGCTGATGGTGTCCTTTACGTAATATTCCGTTTTAATTAATTTTTACAGCACTCACAGGCACTTGCACCGCTCGCTTTGAGCGGTTGCGGTACGTGCCACAGATCATTTGCAGCAGGACCGTTAAGTCAATTAACGACTCATAACTCAAGTGGACGATGCCAGTGGCCGCAGCCGCTGCGATATGTTTACGTATTTGCACTTTTACGCATTCGCGCTTCACGCATGGATGACAAGGTGCGGCGAGAGGAGAGGAGTAAACCGAAGTGAAGCTCATTTAAATTCGCTGCGTATCGGCTCAGCGCTTTGGTCATCCAGCCATTCATTTGCCCATTCATTTGCGTTTTCATTCATTCATTCAACTGGCAATCGGCTCGACTGGGCGTCAGTCAGTCAGTGCGACGGCGAACGCATCAATCTCGCTCACTGTCGATACGATGTTGTTCGTGCTTCATCAACTTGCCGCACGTTTTGCGCATCATTACACTTGGCGACACTTTTTGCCGCAATGCCCACAACTACGCCCGCCGCCCCTCTCGCGGCGACCTTTCAAGTGTTTGCACGCAACATGCAACAACTCGTTTGCGTCTGTGCGTCTGTGTGTGTGTGTGTGGCGTTTGCTGATTATGTAGCTGCGTGCAATATTGACAACAGACGCCAACAACAACAACAACAAAGCATTCGAAAGCTTCCTTTGATGCATTTGCATTGGCATCTGTCGCGGCCGGCAACTGGCAGCACGCACTGATGCCATTTGTCGCGTTCGAACGCGAACGCAACAATGCCGTCGGTGGCGCTGTTGGCGTAATGCTTTTACTATTTTCTTGTTGTTGTTGTTGTCGGCTTGGTGCGGTATTGTAATTAATTGCAATGAATTGCATCCAACACGCCCGCAACAGGCAACAAGCAGACGACAGACAACAAAAATGAACGACATCAACACCAACAACAACAAGAGCCAACGACAACCGCAAAAACAGCGAATAACAACAGCAACGCCAACACCAAATACTACTATTTATTTGGTGTCGCTGTGTGTGTGTGTGTGTGTCTGTGTCGGTGTGTTGGCGCTATGAGCAACACAAACGATTACAACAACAACAACTATAAAAAACATACATACATAGCGACCGCAATATCCTTTAGTGCGGTTGCACGCACAGCATCCGCGCAACTGCGAAGCGGCCGAAATCTTTTACAACACCAACAACAACAACAACAATGCACACAATGAAATTGTAAATAAAACAACAACAACAAAAGTTGGCAGCAGTGCTGTTTGCATGGTGGCTTGTCTGTCCGTTCGTTCGTGCATTGTGGCAGCGACTTTGTGTTGTTATTGTTGCTGTTGGGATGCCGGTGCTGCCCTTTAACTGACGTTCCCATGGTGGCGTTGCTGCTGCTGTTGGTGATGGTTCAAATTTGCGTGCGGCAATGGCCACATCAGCCATACAGACCGACTGACGCACGAACGCAAGGATGGACGGACAAAAGGGCAGACCAGTAGTGGAATGGAGCGTAAAGCGAAGCGGTTGTGCTGAAAAATATCATTTACGCGCTTCTACATGCAACATTGCCATGCGTGGGCAGGTATGCGTGAGTCAGTGTGAGTGTGTTTGTGTGTGTGTGTGAGTGCTGGTGTCCATGTGTGTATTTGGCAAATAGTGGGAGCCGCGCGGTGCAGCAATTACCTCAAATTAAGTGTAATATCCGCCGTGCAACGTGCGTCGAAACGCCACAGCGGCTGCTATCATTGCCGTTCCGCAGCCGCGTCTCTAATGAGCAATGACAAAGGCATTTGGCGCGGCATTAAAACTGCACAACGGATGCGATAGGCGCTGCTGTCGTCATCGGTGCGGCCGCATCACTGTGGCCAAGCGACAAAGGCGAAAAGTAATTAACGGTCACGGTTTTGGCTTGGCTCGGGCTGTGCTTTTATTGCACACAGTATCGCATTTTCGAGGCCACGCTGCAGTACTTGCAACGCAGCGCATCGCATCGCTTTAATTAGATTTTGCTGGCTGCGCATTCAGCTGCGTGCCGGCGCGCAGGTAATGGCCGCCAAACGTCACAAGAGCGCCACGCAATAAATTTTTAATTTCTGCCTAATAAATTAAGCGCGCGAACCTGGCTAAGAGCCGTAGCGGAGGAGCATGCGGCGCTTCGCCGAAATGCGGAAACTTGCCTAAATCTGCAGGCGACATGGCAGCAGCTGTGCGGCGCCGCATTAATTTCGTTCTTCACTCGCATACACTCGCGAACGAAAATCTGAACAAGAAGCGCCCCCAACTACAATAACAATAACAATGACGATGTCAAAGCGAAATGGAAAAAATCACCTGGGGCCAACCACCTATGCACATAAATAATGGCAGCGCTGGTCGGGGAGTGACGCTCCGCTGTGCGCTCGGCGTATGGCGGCGTGCTTAATGAGCTACTTACAGTGTGTGTAAAAGCACATGAAACTTTATGAAGCGCAACGAAAAGCGAAAGCGAAAGCACCGACGGACAACAGCGATGGCTGGCTGTTTGTTTGTTTGTTGTTGTTGGGTGGCGGAAGTGCGAAGCTGCGAGGCACAAGTACGGCAAATAATTATTGTGTGCATGCGTGAATATGACGAAAACCGCTTAATGCAATATTGAAAAGTTTGCCGAGCGCATGTTTAACAAGCAATTAATTGAAAGCACTCATACGCCCCGTTGCCGCGAATTGTTTGCTCGGCTCGTGTACGCTTTAAAGTAAATTTCAAGTGTACACACAGACACGCGCTGTGTGTTGTTGCCAGAAATCACTTGCGACAGTTCAACTGTGTGCGTCCACACTTTATTAACTCTTCCCGCTCCTCGTTCGCATAGACGCCAGTGGCGGCAGGGTAGGCGGCAGCCACCGGACAGCGCAGCAAAATAACGACCATCATTTGTTGCGAAATGATGTATAATTTAATACCCGTAAAGTCAAGTCCCAAATGGACCCAAAATGCGACCTCCGCACAACTGAAGCCACACACGCACATGCAGTCGAGTGGACAGACACACACACACACATACACACGCAAACAAAAAAGCAAAAAATAAACAAATGGTGCAAGGCGACCGGCCGCGACGAACCGAGATACTTGAATGTGTTGGCGGCATTTGTTTGTTTGTGTGTGTGTGTGAAGTGGTAAAAAGGATGCGCTGCACAATAACAACTCACATGTGCTGGTCGAAAACAAGAAAAGAAAACAACAACAAAGCCATGAAGCACTTTTTCATATGCTGTCGGCCACATAATTCATGTGTCCACTCGCCGTTTTTTGTTTTGTGTGTGTGTGTGTGTGTGTGTTTGCTTACTGGCCGCTTGCGTGCCGCTTTGGCTGATTTTTGCAACCGTTTTCGATTTTCGTGTTTTCTTCACCTCATTCCCTGCACTTTGTTTACGAGCGCCTGTTTTCTCTGCCCCTCTTCTCACTACACTTTCACTCTCTTTTTTCCGATTTTCCACTGTTTTTACTTTTTTGGCTTTGTTCGGCTTTTTTGTTCAATGCGTTTATGTGTTTCTGTGCTGATAAATTGTTGTTATTGCAGTAGTTTTTTGTACGCCACAGTCTTCTGTTTTGTTTTGTCAGCTACATGCGCTGCCGGCGCTGAGGTAACAGTTCAAGTTTCGGGGTAATGAAGCTGGCCCAGACAGGCGGCGACAGCGCTGTCGAATGAACTGGACACAGACCGCGTACGAGGGGGCGGACGAGAGTGCCGTAGTGCGGAAGTTATTTATACTGTTGCTCTTCTTACTGTTACAAATGTCTGTGTATGTGTAGCGTCCGCACAGTGTGAAGTCGACATGCAAACGGCATTCAGAAATGGTTAACATTGTTGATGTTGAACAAATGTTCGCGCTGTAAATTTAATAAAAAAAATTGTTTCAGCTTAATTTATATAAAACTTCAACGAAAACAAGTGGAAACGTTTATAATTTTACTGATTGTTTTTGCTAAAATTTTTCCAATTACTCAAAGTATTTATAAATTTTTTTTATGTATAATGTGTAGTAAATAAAAGAAAATTATTTATTTTATTTTATTTTATTTTATTTATTTTTATTATTTTTTTATTATTTTATTTTATTTATTTTATTTATTCAATACTTAGATGGCTTTAGAATCCATAACTCGCGTTGGGTAAAGTGCGATCGGAATAGGCGGGATGACCTTAGAAAAATAGGATTTTGAGTTAAGAAGACTTTTCAGACAATTTAATGATTGCTTGGCTTAATTTTGATTGAGCACTCGTCAAAAGCCCAGAAGCAGCAATCAGGGCAACGCCAGGCCACTCACATCCGTAATGACTGGTCAGAAGTTTCGGGAGTTTCGTTGGGAGGTTCTGATGCTTCCAACTCAAACTCCAAATCTGACATCAAGTGATTACTAACCAGTGGCGCCCACAGGGGGAGTTTTGGGGGGTCAAACCCCACTAAACCCAAATATTTTTGGTACAAAATATGTTTTCGAATGGTATTTGGCTCAAAAGTTGTACGCAAAACCCCACAAAAGTGATATTATGTGTGCGCCACTGTAACTAACAGTTTCTGTCTATGGCGAAAATGATTTCACTGGTAAAATATGTGCCTCAAGTGAAGCTTGTGAAAACCAACTGTCCAATTTTTTTTTGCCAATAGTGACGAGGCTTTTCATAAGAGAGATCTTTGACCTAAAGAGAATCTATCTAACTTTGCTTAATAATTCTTCAATTTCATGCAAAAAGAATTGATTTTTTTCAATATAAAAAAAATAATTTAAAAATAAAAAATTAATAATTAATTATAGCGTCCGACCGAATATTCGTTTTCAGTTTCGGCCAAAAAATGGCCGAACGCCCGAAACCGAAATTTTCTAGAATATTTTTTTACATTTTATTATATAGGAGATATATAGTGAAAGGAGGAGTAATTTAGATGCCACCAATATAAATAGTTAAACTTTTTTTTAGCATATAATATCAAATTATTTCATTTTGAATATTAGCGAGTAAGGTACGAAAGGGTGATTTTTTCATGTTTATGGTTTTCAAAAATGAATAAATTGTTTTAATTAATAAGTATTTATTTATTTATGTTATGTGTGTTCTTTATTTACTTACTGTAAAATTCGTTTGTTGAAAAAATGCTTGATATGGTGATTTTTATTTCAACTAGAATGTTTCGGTTTCGGTTTCGGCCGAATAGTAAAGAAAAACCGAAATTCGGTTTCGGCCCAAAAATTACGTTTCGGTCGGCCACTAATTAATTATAATTAATTAATAATTTTAATTAATATATAATATTAATATATTAATCTTAATAAATTAATAAATTAATATAAAAAATTAATAATTAATTATAATTAATTAATAATTATAATAAATATATAATATTAATATATTAATTATAATTAATTAATTAATTATTAATTTTATATTATTTTTTATGTTTCATACAAAAAACATGATTTTTTAGTGCCATGAAATTTCATGCTTTTAATTTTCTTAAGTTTCTGTCCATCACGCAGCACTGTGAAGTGCGCTTGAAATGTGAACTGAAAAATTTGAAGAGTGCGTCATGCCAAGGCCAAAGGCCGAAGCGGTTAAAGATCGGCGGCAGCAGGACGAGGCCAGCGCCGTCGACTAAGCGGCAACTTCCGCTGTGGCAGCGAAATGACAAAGCACGCAGAAGGCACAAAAAGCCTAAATGAATTTCAGCGGCGAAAACAAAAGAAATAAATGAAAGTGCGGCCAAGAAAAACGTCGAAACAAAAACTGTAACTGTTACGGAGCAGAAATAGTAGCAGAAAAGGTAGTAGATAAATTTTGTTGCAAACGGGCAACCAAAAGCGGTGAGTGGAGGGGAGGGGAGCCGGAATAGAAAAAACTTAGAGTAAAAAAGGCCAACATGCAACACGCTCATACATTCTTATGCACATTTAATGCTCGTGCCACATTCACGTGCGGCACATGGCGCGGAGCAGACGCACACGCCGATGTGGGCGATGTGGCCTGAGGCGGCAGTGTGGGCGGACGATGTTGGATATAAATTTTTGCTAGTGGATTTTTACATTCGAAATGGCAACATTAAAAAACGATGGAAATCTCGCACGCCGGCGCTGAAATTTATTGACTCGGATGCGGCAGGCGGTATTTGCATTTATTAGTGTTTGCACGCCTGTGTGTGTGTGGGTGAGTGAGTGTGAGTGTGAGTGTGTGTGGGCTGTTGAAGTGTTGGGCACTGTGCGCCTTTTTATTTGCATGTTTCATGGCATTTCAGCAAAGGTGCGAGAAATATTAGACGCCACATTTCCTCGCTGCCTTTTATGCTGCTTCGAGGTTATGTTTTTCACACTGCCGCGCGCGTTTACACAGCCAATCGAAAGCGCACACGCGCACACACACCAGCGGAGAGTAATGTTTTCATGTACGAAAGTGGCAAAGTGCGAATGTTATGGCGCGCGGCAGCAATTTATGGCTGACATTTATGCTGCCACTGCACTCCGCTAAAATTTTACTGGCGGCGCTTTAAAGTTTTCAGCATTTTAGCGCCGTCGCAGTCGTCGTGCCGCCGAAAAATGGAGTCACAGCCAAATGCCACTTGTAGCCATTTTACGTTTGTTCTTCGATTTGCTTTTGGCATTTCGTTGCCGGCCACTTCATGCCCGATTTGGGCGGCTCGACCGCCCGCTGTCCATTTGCCCGGCTCTCCGGTTGACACTTGTTTGCATGTTTCGCATAAACGTCACATGAGTGTCATTTACAATCGACATTAGGTACCAACTTTGCCTTTTTTTGTCCGCCCGCCGCAGGCCGACTGGCCTTTCCGGGCTTTTTCCTTCTTCTATTTGCCGTTTTTCACATTCCTTGCACTCCATTTTCGGTTGCTTTTCCCCCCCTTTGCAGTTGCGTTCATTTGTCGGTTTGCAGAACTGAAGCGCTACCCTAATCACGACGACGTTCGTCGGCTGCGTGGACCCTTTTTAAATTTCAAATTACAGCTCAGTGCGGCTGGTTGGGTGAGCCCCATGTGTGGCTGTTGTTGTTGCTTTTATCAACCGACTACTTATACGCTGTGCGGCGCTGGGTGGCAGCGCTGTGAATTGTCGTCGCTGTGGGTTAGTTGGCTGTTGATCCCCAGCGATTTCTGGAGTCATTTGCCTGATTAATTGTCTCGTTGATTTCTATGCGAATTTGTCATCGCATCTGACAGCTCGACGGCTGACAACCGGCTCGTCAGCCACAGTCACGGCCAGTGCCGACCCGTGTGGCTCCCGTCGCCGCCATGCTGACAGTTTTGTGCCGTTGTGGCAGCGATTGTTGTATGTGTAGATGCAGTTTTTGTTGTTGTCGCTGTTCGCACTATCAATTTAAATGTTGGCTACATTTTTTATGCACGTTGACACGCCGCTGGAGCGTTAAAAGCAATGAAAATAACAAGAACAAATCCTCGCAGCATGGCAACATAAATCGAATGCAAATAAAGCGAAAACGTAAATTATAAAATGGAAAATTAACATTAACGTAAAAAAATGTGTATGTAACGTATAAAGCAAAAACAATAAATAACAGTGACAGTGAGAGTGAGAGTGGGGAAGAAAGTTCGAATGGAGCAGGTGGTGACGAATGTGTTGAAATTGTTTGGACATTAAACGGCTGATCGAGGCGGATGAGACCGAAGGACGCATATGAAGACAGGTGTGTTGGATAATTGGGGGTAAAGCCGCGACAATATAACGAAAAATAATGTCTGGTAGGCACAGTGGAGCATGCAATGTGAAAGTGTCTGAGCCAAGCAGCAGAGTATGAAATTTTATTGTGCACGAATTTCAGTCCCAAAACAATTAAATTTCCAATGCGCAAAGCAGCATGTTGCAGTTTTAGAAACAGATGTTTACAAAACAGATATTTATTTATATCTTTGTTGATTTTGTGCATTACGAAGAGTATTTTCGCTGCAAATTACATTTCGACAATCATAAATTTTTTAACAAAAATGTGTAAAATTCCGCTAAAAATACGAATGCAAATTTTATGATTTCGTTTTCCATTAGATTGATTTTTAAATGGAAATTTACACGATTACAAAATATTACAATTTTACCGTTTTCATATTTTTCACGGTAAATCGTTAGAAATACTAGCAGCACATAGTTCAAAAAATTTCAGAAATCAAATGAAACAAAATCCTTCACTCTTATTACTAATCTCTAAATGCTCAAAATACGACAAATTGGGACATCAATTTCCGTTTCGTGCTGCATTTGAAAAATGTAAAAATTATTTTTAATAAAAATCAGCCCACAACACATTTAAATAAAAACGCATAGATAAAATGCTAAAAAAACGGCTAGAGAACAAATGAAATAGGCGCCACAGTGTGAATTTACATGTCCTTGTGAAAGACACACACACACATATATCGATTTCCAATTAAATAGTGTTGCGTTTAAATAAATAAATATCGCCGCGCCGTTTGAGGTTGCGCCACTTCAACTTCAACTTCAACTGCGCGCCATATTTGCGGATATAAATTTCCACTCGCCGCCCACAGCCGGCAAACGTCAGCGACGTCAACGTCAACGTCAATTTCATTTCTTTTGCCACGCACACACACAAACACATTCACGCTCGCATACGGCAGCGCAGCCAAACGGATATGACGAATAAAATAAAATGAATAAAATAACAGCAGGAAGCGGCAGCGGCCAGGAGGTGGGCTGGGCGGCAAAATGCGAATGAAAATATTGCATTACTAGAAATACATTTCAATTTTCCGCATGGGAAATGTCGCGCACCGCATCAATTTATGACGCGTCCGCAAAAAAGTCACGGGTCGACGAGTGTGAGTGGGTGGGCGGAGTAGGCGGGCGATGAGTGATGAAGTGTCGGTGCGGCGTATTGGCAATAATTTGAAATTTATGTTTATTTACAATTACTTTTTATTGGCGCAGCGGTTTTTTTGTAACGCTCTGACTGTGCCCCGAGGCGCAAAGCCGAGGAATCGGAGAGTGGAGGCGTCAAGGGGGGATTTTAAGATTGCGCTTTTAACGAGGGAGGGGGCGGGCATTTTGTATTCATGGGCCCAGAGCTTACTTTGGATCAAATTATGCCACTTCGATTTGGGTTTCCAAAGTCGAGCGGCAGAGTGGATATTTCTGGTAATACCAGCGAATTACTGGTGAAGATAACTTGGCAGTGAAGTGGCCCCAGCAGCGGTACTGATAAGGACATTGATTATTGAATTGGGAAAGCCATGGATCAGTCTGAGTCTCAAAGCAATAATCAGTCATATGCAAATCTATGTAAACTGTTGTATGAGGGAATTTTGTTGACCTAATGCAACTTGAAAGCAGGAATGCAGCTGAAGAAATCTGAATCCAAAGATAGAAATAAAAATGGAAAGGTCACACTATCTGCAAACAAGAAGTTAGCATTGCAAAGAAGATCTTAGATTGGAATCCACTAGTTGTCAAAAAGACCGCTCGGTGAGCTTAAGGATTTCTGAAGCAGAACGTTCGACCCTGACGCTGTTGAGCTCAGGATAAGTGTTAGGATAAGATAAGGATTTGATAGCTTAAATTTGATCCGATTCTGTCTGTCTATTCTATAACAGAGCGCAGGTGTGGTTGATGTCCTTTTCTAATTTCAGAAAGCAGTGATACGTAGGCTGCTTCCATGTTTTCGAAATGTCTCAATAGGAGTGGAAAAAGTCCTTCGACAAAGTGTTTGAGTGCATGCAAAAGTGTACCAATCTTCATGGAGAATACTTTGAAAAACAAAACCATTTCATACTTTCTGAAAAAATATAAAAGGCAACTCTCGTATCATTAGTGGAAATCACTCTTCATAGCATTTTAGGTGTAAAGTTGCTATCGTAGCAATCTGTCGCTACAACTGCTTTCAAAAACATTGCGAAAAAATTGCTACGAGAGCAACTTTACACCTAAAATACTATGAAGAGTGAATTATTTTTCACACGTTCTTATTTTTGTTTTTAACTCTTTTCAACAACAATATTTACGGCCTTTAACTCGCTACGGCCCTGCGAACAAAATTCTCTGAGCCTGCAGCGCGCATTATAGTTAGTTGTTGTAGTTGTAGTTGTTGTTGTTTTTGTTGTTTATATTATTATTATTTTTCTGTTGCTGCTGTGCTTGCGGTTAGTTGTTGACACGACTGATGCGCTGTCTGCCGCAGAGTGGTTTTTCTGCTTTTGTTTTTTTTGTTGTTACATGCAGCTGCAATGCGCGCGAAAGCTGAGCGACCGTCAGCTGACATTAGCGCGTAGCTATTAGCATTTTTTCCAATATTTTCCACGCCCACTTTTCCACTGCGCAGCGAGCTGTAAAGTCAAAAGCCGCAACAAAACGTCATGGAAGGCAGTTGTGAATATTTGCACTTTTCAATTAATTTTTTGTGACGTTTTGTGTTGTAAGTGCAAACGGTTTAATCAAATATTTGCCAGCTGCCATTTCAACAACAACAAAAAGTTTATGATGCCACACGCATGCGACTGAAAATTACATTTGTATAGTATGTGTCTGTGTGTGTGTTTTGGGTTTATGCGAACAAATTTTTGCACTAAACACCCGGTCGGACCTGAGACATCTGGTTCCCAAAATTCAATTGGTTGGTTTTTCAATTGGTTTGTTGTTAGTCAATTTGACAACTAGTTGTCCAAGTAGCTGTCAGCGAATGCAGAAGTCAGTCAGTTCGCGTCTAATCGTTCACGTTCTGTGTGCGCGTTCATTGGCGAGAAGAGCACATAAAAATGAGAAAAACGAAACAGAGGTGAGATAAGCAAAAAAAATGTTGTTATGGCTGATCTTACGATACTTTTGCTACAACAACAACGAAGAAATGTTTGCATTTTTCGAACATGTCTGTTTCTATGACTCGAAGTTCGCTCGATTTGCACGTTTTGCCTTGAATGATTTCAGCTAGAATTTTGCGTGGTTGCGTGAAGCAATAAATTGCAGCAGCAGTTGAAAGGTATGTAGTAATATATTTATTTGTTTATTTATGAAATTATTAATTAATTTATTTATTTATTTATTGATTGCAATCGAAATCAGGATGTTGTATTGCGTCAGACCCCAAACAGTTCCGGCTGAAGTCGAAGTTCATCTTGCTTCATCTTTAAATGCACCAATTTATTTTTCCTTCGCGACAGAATTTTGTTGTTTTTTGAAAGTATTTTTGAAATAAAATAATTGTTTAAAAACTTCAATGTTTTATTTTCCTTTGTAAAATTCAAATGGTTAGAAAACTAACCTAGAAAACACTAGTTTCCAAACTACTTGATTTGCAACTGGTTTGGAAACTGTTTTACTTCGGACTGACTTTGGACTAGTTGCAAATGGATGCAGACGGGGACAATTGACTCTCGCCTAGGACACCGCCACGCTAAAAGAGTGAGTTTGCTCCAAGGAAACGAAGTCAGGTTCTGAAGTCAGCTATGACTGACAAGCGACCGGTTGAAAATCTACATTTGGACCAGTACGATTTCCTACAGGGCATGTTTTGTTGTTGTGGAATTTTTGGTGACCAGCCATCAATGTGAGTGCGGCAATTGGTGTGTTTAAGCGCAATTAGGACTCATTGCAGTCAAAAGTCGAAAACCGAAAAAAAAGTTCTCCCAGTACAAATGTCAACTGGGCTGTCAAATGTCGGCGCCCGCACACACACACAATGCTCGATTGGTGTGAAGCGGCTGCTCGTGGCTAACAGATTGGCTGGCTGAGGCGTTGGAGACGGCGACGGCGCGCTCCATCAATCATGGCACCTTGTCATTTGGTGTGTATGTGTTTGTGCGCCGTTTGGCAGCTGCCAGCGCGTACAAATTCCACTTTTCTCTGCGGTGGCCGCTTTCGTTTCATTTATTTGCGAAAACTATAGCACACATTTTTGCTTTGAATTACAGAAAATCTCTTTGTCGTCGACTCTGATGTAAAATGTTGTCTTTATTTTGGAGCAATGGAATCAAATTCAAATTTATTCGCTCTGTCAGCGTCTTTGCTGTTGCAGCGCAAATGCGCATTTGGCTCAGTGCATCCGAAGAGACAAATGTTTTTAAATTAAAAATTTGCTACAACGCAACAACAACAGCAACATTGCTGCAGAGCTAAAAATGTGCTGAAGTGCAGCTAATTAGTGGCGAGCTGAGCTGAAAGTGCGCGCACAATTGTGCGGTTGTCAACAGCAACGGCGGCCGGGCTGGAATTTTCATTCTGTTGCCAGCGCAAAGCCGCAAAATGCTGCACTGCATAAACGCATAAAACGCGGTTAAATTAGAGCAAACCATTTTTGATCAAATGTAATGCAAAGAAATTATAGTGAATGCGCTTTGTATGTGTGCAGCTGCTAGGCGCCTAAAAGTATGCTTTCAAGGAAAGCATGAAAGCAACAAATGCCAAATGTTTGATGATACATGCGTTGTTCATGTGTCAAATTGGCATAATGGAATGTTTTGCAAATGAATTTGTGCTTAAAATGTGTTAATTTTTTGTTTGAAATGTGTGATTGTTTTTTTACCAAAAAATTTTTGAAAACAAAATCATAATGGAAGTTAGTAGCGGACTGAGCTACATTCATTCATTTGTGTGAGTAGCTTTCTAGCGGATGAAAAGTGCCAACATTTGCCAATTTTATGCCGATTCTGAATGGCTAAGAATAATTTGTAATTTAACAATTTCTTTGCGTAGCCGGAACTCGAACTCAGGAAGTCACAGACTTCAGTAGACTATTACGACAGTTGACAAGAACAACTCTACAGATATATGGATACAAAAAATATCTTTGCATTAGTCTGAACTTGAATTCATGATCCTCAATATGTAAATTGAAGTTAATTCTATTTCTAAATTGAGGTTATGTTCACTTTCAGATTTGTGAACGATTTTACGCGCGCATCGGAAACGAGTCCACGCATTGCTCCACTACGCATCATTAATTGAACGATTGTTGGCAACACACACCAACAACAACAACAACTACAATAATAGTTGTAGTGTTCAAGTGGAACAATAGCATTGTTGGTATGCTTGCGGTTCACTTTGCACTGCACTTTCTTGGCCAACATGTCGACTAACATTTGGCCACTGAGCCAGCTTTGTTTTGACCATTTGGGAGCTTGACAACCATCTCGGCAGCCATCTGAACTGTCATTTGTTCAGCTGCTTCTGCAATTTTATTTCATTCATCTTCAGTCATGTTGCTTGGCATTGGCCAATTTTAGCGTCCGGCGTGCGGCGGCTATTTCCATTCACAGCGATTCCATTGTGCGGGTCCAGTTGACTCCGCTTCATTTATTCCAACCGCAATCGAACTGAATTTGTCTAATTATTCACTTGGAATGTCACTCAAAGTCGTTCATGTGTCCATAACTACACTCGATTTACAACAACTGTTTGTTCAACAATGCGGAAGTGCACACACCTGTTTGCTGTTGTCGTCGTTGGGCGTTGCAGATAGTAAAATAATTTGTCAGGGCTGCAGGAATTGTTTTGCAAAGTTCCGTTCGTGCTGCACGTTGAGCATTCCTGTGCGCCTGTGTGTGTGTGTGGAAGAGGCTCTTATCGAGTGCAGCTATTGTGTGTTGCATGAGAGAAAATTCTGTTGCATGGCATGTGAAATGTTGCAGTGTGTGTTGAAGTTGCTCGGAGCTGCATCCATGGAGAGGAAATTGGAATACCCGAAAATTCCTGGATGAGACTGAAGGAGGGATACAAGAGGCTCTATTGAACACATGAAAGTGACTGACAGGACAGCTATAGGGGATACTAAGATAGGTTTCGATGAATTTTCACTGACCAAGGAAGTCTGGTTGGTTGAAGAAGGCGTTAACTGGAACATTTTCAAGAAGCGAAATTTGTATTTAGATTGTATGGTAGCATTTGTGGTATCACCTTGGCCGACATAAGCTTTAGCATGTCTCATAGAAAAGCAACCAGCCTTTCCTAATTTATATCAAAATCGTTTTCAAATCGGCTGCACAGAAACATTCCAGAACTAAACTGGAAAAAAGTACTCCAAATCAAATCAATCGTTTTATTGATCTTGTATCTTTTTATGATTTAAAATAATGATACTCAAATAAATTAGAATTTTTGTACTTCATTTGAATTGCAGCTTCCGCCTTTTTTTGAATAACTTTCGAACTAATAAAGTTAGAGTAATGAAATTTTGGCACGTGATCAAGGAGATTTTGGGTTTTAACATACTTACTTTTCAAGAAAATTCTATATAAATTTTCAAGGATATTAAGGATTAAAATTTTCAAAAGACCTTTTTCATATCCTTTTTTTACAAATAGATAAAAAATCATTTTTATTTAAATTCTTGAGCCTTTTCTCTTTCATTTCATATTTTTTATTTTTTTATTTTTTTTTTATTTTTTTTATTTTTTTATTTTTTATCCCCTTCAAAATTTTGAAGCCCTTTTAAAAGGACAAAGGATGTAGAAAGAAAAACTGAGTACGCAGTATAACTATGTTTGGTCTCTAGTTTCACGCCCATATGGATTTTTTCCGGTGTGAAAAATGCTGTCGCACGGTGTTATAAGACTCGAGAACGTCTATGTCGAGAATGTGTGACAAACTTGCTCAACAGCTCGTCACAAACTCCTGTAAGCATAACCCTAGAAAGAAGATTTTCGTTACTCGAACCAACAACTCTCAGCTCTTATCAATAAAGTCGCATTGGTCATCTGTTTCAAAGTATGAAAGTGAAAATTTCATTAAAAATTCTTGTTTTAAATTTTCAAATGCTTTAAAATGCTGCCTAAAACTATGCTACATATTAAGCCCTTAATACAGAAACGATATTCAGGGTAGATTGTTTACAAACCAATGTTAATGAACTGCTTTTAGGCGCACAGCCCCATCATAAGCTCTTTTAATGCGATACATCTTTGCAAACTTTAAATTGTTTCCCACCCAAAAAAACCTTTTTTTCAAGACTTCAAAAGTATCTTTAGCAATTTTTGTTAAACAAAAAAGCAAAATGTTTAGAATGGAAGAATTAAAATATCACCGTTCCAAACGCGACTTGAATAAATTCAGTTCATCGCTCTTGTCCTTTCTGGTGAATTAAGTCGAATTTCGTTGACTCAATTTCAGGGAAAATGTTTCTTTTTGGCTTTTTCTTTCAAGGTCAAAGCAACGTCATTGCGTTTGCGTGTCCTTAGAGCTCAATAGAGAAGTACAACTCAATTATAAACGCCTCAATTATGTGGCCTGAGGTGCCAACTGTAATCGTTTGCGAGGATTTAATGCCACACACACAAATTTACAAACTTCCATTCGGTCTCAGAAATTTCGCGTTTGGCTTTAAATTTTAGGTAAACAGCGACAAATGCCGCCAAGTGATTTTCTCATTCGCATTAAATCACGAAAATCAATCGATTTCAAGTTGTAGGCGCGTGTTGGCCGCCTGCTATATGTGAGCCAGTCGAGCGTAAATTCTGCTCGCCACATGGTAATTATGCCGGCGGCGGCGTGTCAGCAGGAGCCGAAAACAAAGCTGAACAATTAGAACAACAACAACAACAACAGCCAACGGCTGGTCGTGAAAAAAATGTTGACCTTTGAACTATGAGCAGCGCGCATTTAGTGAGCTGCGTGTTGGTGTGTGTGTGTGTGTGTGTTTGTAGCACGCAGCGCTACGTTTGATCGGGTAGGGGAGCGGAGGGCGGCTGTAGGGGCACGTAGGAGTCTGTGACGTTAAGAGCGTATTGTTGTTGTTTTTGGCTGTTTGACTGTGTGTTCTTGTTGGCAGACAATGAGGTGAGAGATATTGTTGGATGCGATGGTCAGTAGTGAGTGAGTGGGGAACAGAAGAGAGTGAGGACGTGAAAAAATTGCTTGGACATATTTTTTTGTGTCGATATTAATGAACTCTTTGTTATCATTCAGTGCTTCAATCCAAAAAAAAAGCGTCCAAGTAAAACAAGTGCCACGTCTGCTGGTCGATTTGAAAAAAAAGTGAGGTTAACTTCAGCATCAACGAAATATGATACAAACGATAAAACAACTCGATCGAATTTCTTATTGATTGTATGGCGTCTGAAATGCAATGCAGAATGAGGAAGAAGAAGAAATTGAGTTAGTTTTCCCAATGCTTGTTCTTCTTCTATGTTCTTTTCAGCAATATTCTGCTCGTTTTTATGTACACTTTGCTGTCTAATGTTGTTGTTGTTCAATGTGCTGGCTGCTGCTTTCATGTCACCAACAGTTGCAGAAAAATAAGAAGAAGCAGCATTGTTGTGACTGCCATTTTGCTACTCTCGTTGCAACCTTGAACTTGTCTGCGACCACAGCGGACGTCGAGTGCGCCTAATTTGTCTCTGCTGCGTTCTGTTTATTTCTTCCACCATCACAGTTGTTGCAATCGACTCTTGTCTTGTCTCGATCCGATTTTTCGGCTTTTATTTATTGAAGCAGTTTGCTATTTGCCTGTTGAGCTGACAAACAACCGAAAAACGTGCACCGACATTGGCGAAGGAAGCTGACAGGAACGTGCTTCGTTGCAAATTGAAAATCTCTCAAAAACGAGAAGAAGAAGCAAAAGCAGGAGAGGGCGGAAACTGGCCACAGTGTGAGCGGGCGAAAAGTAAAGTTTTGCTGAAAATGTGTTCTATGAAGACTCGTCGGTGCAATGCTTCAGCTCGGTGCTTGATAATTTGTCTTGACGCAATCGATAACAACCCAACAACCACAATAACAACCGCAAAGCATAAACAACCGAAATTGAAGCGACTTAATCAGCGGTCGTGCTTGCACTTTATGGCCGATAGCGGCGCGCACTTCAAAAGCACACACACACACACACACATACACACATACAAGAGTAGGCAAACGTGAGTATGTTTATATGCATTTGCTTGTAGATATTTGTAGCTGAATGCGTTTGGTTAATTACGAAAATTATCTGCAAATCACAGTTGGCGCTTCGATGCAACATTTGCAATTTACAAAGTGAATTGGCTTCATTCAATGCCGCTGCACCGTTTTCGTTGGTGTTGTTGCACGAACAATGGCGGCTTAGTTGTGGCTATGTGAACAATATCGACTACAAGAACAACAACAGCCACAGGAATCAAATCAGCTAAGCAGTGGCAACATTACTTGCACAACAAATCCTTTCACTCTCTCTCACTCTGTCTCCACCTCCCTCTCTGTCTCTTTCTATCGTTCACACAATGTGTTGCGTCTTGGAGAGAATATCTAATCTAATAAGTATGTCGATTTATTTTGGGCACCATACACATACACACTTAGTTGCATATGTGTAGATACGAATGGTGGAATGGCGCGCAGTCGGTTCAAGGAGATTCAAACGAGCAAAACGTGGCTGCGTGAGTGAGCTGTGGTCTGCGCTGTGTATGAAAGGTCAATTTAGGTCAATTTTCATTGCTAGTAGCTGCAGCAGTCAGCGAAAAAAATCAGCAAAGAGTGCGTTGTAGCGGTAGCTCGACGTAGAAAAAAGAGATTTCAGTATTAACTAAATTGTTGACTGAAATAAGATGTCGTGTTGAAGAAGAATAATCTGTAAATCGATTGAGCAGAGTAAGATTTAAGAGAGAGATTCAATGTGTCTCTATGTTGAAGGCTATTAAAAGTGAAATTTCTTAATACTTCTTAAAAAAAGGTTTCAAAATTAAAAATTCCAATGTCTCTGGTTTCATATTCAGTTTGAACTGTTTACTGCACTGAGATGCCGGCTGCACTTACTTTGGAGCTTGTAATGACCAGTTGGCAATGAGGTCAGTTTGGAAAAATCTCTATACCTATAATTGTTTGTCCTGACTGACTGACTGATTGAGCGACTGACTGACTGATTCATCATCGTTTAACCCAAACCGCCAAAGCTACAACTATGAAATTTAACCTGTAGATACATCTTGAAAAACGAACCTCCGTTAAGACGGGATTTTTTAAAATTCTGGGTCTAAAGAGGCAAAACATGGGTTAAGATGTTGTATGAAGAAACTTGATATAAAAGGCCTATTGACTTCAAATTTGGTGAAAACACTTCAAATAGAAAATAATTCGACAGCTATTTTTCAATTTTTCGAAAATCAGAATTTAACGTGGACAACAATGGGTTAAGGTTCGTATACGGGAAGACTACGAAAACGAAAAAACAGGAACCAATAGGCCTATTGACTTCAAAGTTTGTGAAAACACTTGAAATCAAAAATAATTTGACACGTGTTTCTTTTTTTTGGAAAATCTAAATCTAACGGAATGAATCAAGGATTAAAGTTCAAGTATGAAAAGTTTGTATAAAGAATTTGATTTGAAAATTATTTTTTCCGTCTTTTGACTTCAAACTTGGTAAAAATACTCTTAGTAAAAAATAGTTCGATGGTGTTAATTTTTTCAAAAATAAAAATTTAACAGGGTCAACAGTAGGTTAAAAGTTTCTATAATAAAATACGATTTTTTACGCCTTTTGACTTCAAACTTGGTAAAAAATACTCTTAGTAAGAAATAATTCGATACGTGTTTTTCATTTTTCGAAAATCAAAATCTAACAGGGTCAACAGTAGGTTAAAAGTTTGTATAAAGAAATATGATTTTTTTATATTATGTTACGCCTTTTGATTTCAAACTTGGTAAAAATACTCTTAGTTAGAAATAATTCCACACGTGGATTTAATTTTTTCGAAAATAAAAATCTGACGGGGTCAACAGTAGGTTAAAAGTTTGTATAAAGAAATATGATTTTTTACGCTTTTTGACTTCAAACTTTGTAAAAATACTCTTAGTGAGAAATAATTCGACGGCGTTTTTCATTTTTCGAAAATCAAAATCCAACGGAGTCAAGAATAGGTTAAGAGTTTTTATGTTTTATGGGCCTCTTGACTTCTAACTTGGTGAAAATGCTTTTGGTAAGAAATAATTTGACAAGTGTTTTTTAAGTTTCGAAATTAAAAATATGACAAAATTAAAAATTGACTTCAAATGTGTTGAAAGCATTTCAAATGCGAAATAATTAGAAAAGTATTTTTTCATAAAAATCTGACGGGATCAATAAAGGGTTAAGAAGAACTTGATTTATTGGATCCATTGACTTCAAACTTGCAGGCAAAGCCGCGGGGCCCTGCTAGTACTCAATATTCATAATCAGAATTAGAAGCAGAATTTGTTCACCAATTCTTTTGTCTGTCTGGCGGTCTATGAATCTATCTGTTGATCGGTCTGTCTGTCCGTACGTCAAACTTTCCATCTGTCCATACGTCTTTCCATCTGTCCATCCGTCCGTCTATCAGTCCTTTCTTCCATCTGCTCACCCGTCCGTCTGTCAGTCCGTCCGTCCTTCCTAGTGCTATAGGGAAGGTCGGAAGTTCCTACCTTCCCTACAGCACCTTCCCCACTTAGTTTAGTTTGAATTTAAACCCGCATTAAGTAGCAAACATTTTTTTTTTTAATTTCCAAGTGATGACATGAAAATTTGGCAGCAATGTGCTATGCCATGTGGCCATGTCAATGTGCAACACGAATCATGTCACGCAGTCGTTGTGGCGCCACCCACATCGCTTCTGCTTGCAGCAATGTGCACATTGTTTGTGTAAATTTGCTGCGGGCGCGCACCAAATTGTGCATTAAATATCAGCGATTCGCAGCGATTGCGCTTGCAACAACAACAACAACTGCTGCAACTTTACAACGCAACAAATCATGCGTGCAAAATCATAAATTTGCAGCACATCGGACCGGTTGTTGGTCCCATGTGGCAGCGGCAGCGGCGAATAACTCTTGAAAATTTCATGTAAATTTTTGTTGAAATTTCACAAAGTGGAGAGTAAAGTGCGGCTGCGGCTGCGGCAAGTGTTGATTGGACTTGGAATTGATGCAAATTGCGCTCGACACATGCTAATTGCCAATAATTGTCGGCACACACACACAGACAAAGTGAAATATGTGTGCACATGTGTACGTACGTAGGACAACGCTGGCACAAGCCGACAATCATAAGTTGCACGTGTGTGTGCGTTTGGGTCAGGCATTGTGGCATGTGTCGACGTGGCAATAATGCCACGTACGCTTATTTGGCAATTACTGAAACGAAATAAGCGCAAGAGCAATGCTGCAGCAACTGTTTCAAATGACAGCAGTTGGAAATTTCCAACAACAACTTCACTATTATTGTAACGAAAGCGCTTCGCAGACAACGCAAACACTTTGCAAATAATCAATTGAAGTTGGCGAGTTGGGGCTTATTGACATTTAGTTGACTCTGTATTTGCAAATTTTATTTTATTTTCTTTCAATTGCTGGGGAAGTTGTTAATGTGTAGAAGCAACAAAAAAAATTACTCTAAAATCTCATATGGAAAGTTTACGAAATGTCAAATGCCACAGCGGCGGCTTTACGTCTAATGCCCATTGAAATGGAATGCAGACCGGCGACACGCAAACGGAAATGACGTGAAATCTAAAGAAATCACACACACACACACACATACACAGATATTTCAATGCGCGTCAGCCTAGTGACAAATTGCTATTGAACGGCATCGAGAAGGAAGTGAAAAAGAGTCAAGTGCAGCAACAAACCATTGCGCCGAAGACGACAATGATGCCACAGCATCGCAAGCGGAAGCGGAAGTTGCGGCGCGCTGCTAAGAAACTTTTTTCATTTCAGTTTATCAACTTGCAGCGCAGTCAAATGCAGTGATGATAACAACAAAAATAGTAACAACAGTGAGGTGAAATAACAACAACATAGACAGCGATGTGAAGCAACAACAACAACAAAACATTTCATTTGCAGCACGCTGGCAGCGCGTTCAAAGGATGTGGCACTGCGAAGCAATTTCAAGTCGATTGAAGCTGACACGGTGGCGACAGTGTCTTGTGTTCTTCTTCTTCTACTTTCTATCTTATAGCTTCTACTTTTCAGCTTCTTCTAATTTTCGGCTTCTTCTACTTTTCAGCTTCATTTTATATTTTTTATCGATTTGCAAGGATACATTTACAGAAGTTTGTTGCGCCCAGAGAGAGGTGTGATCGATAAAGAAGAAGATCTATGCGATTTTCATCGCTTGAGGTCAAGTCAAGTCTCTTGTTTTGTACATCTGCGCGTCCGTCCGATTGTACCTCTGTCAATCCGCTGGTTCGTACTATAGTTCCTGAACAAGTAAAGTAATCGAATTGGAGTTTGGCACAGACACTGTTGATGCCCCTGCGAAAAGCTGATGACCATATGGGCTCAGTTCACCTACTTTTGAACAGGGTTGCCATATACAAAATTTTTATAAAATAAGAAAAATGGTATATTACCTAAACAAATTTTTTGTATAAATGTTTACGACTAGAAACGTTGACGACTAAAATGTTTGCGACTAGAATTAGCCTCAAAACCATTTGTTTAAATTGATTGAGCTGATGACCATATGGGCTCAATTCACTCACTTTTGAGCAGGGTTGCCATATAAAATATTTTTATAAAATAAGAAAATTTGTATATTACCTAAAAAAAATTTTTTTATAAACGTTTACGACTAGAAACGTTGACGACTAAAATGTTTACGACTAGAATTAGCCTCAAAACCATTTGTTTAAATTAAAAAAAAAAATATTTATAAAGACACTCGCCTCACAATCGGCAACTTTAAGTAAGTGAATGCATGAATGAATGAATTTTATATTTTTTCATTTATATTTTTGTATTTTAAGTTTAAATATCTATGAAATATTACCAATAATTATGTAAAATAAAATAATTGTTACAAATGCTTTTTAACTATTAGTTGCACTTTTTACTACGCTGTCACTGTTACGAGTAATTTAAGTGCCATTGTTATTGTTGTTCTAGTTGCACACCCTTTTTTTATTATGTTTGCCAAGAGTTGTCATGTCATTTCGCCTTATAAATAAATTTGATGCAAGCTTCGCAAGTCGCTGTTGTCTTACAGCTGGATTATTGCTACAATATTTTCTCCGGCAGTCAACACTTTACACAGTCGTAAGCAGTCAACTGTCAGCTTGCAAATTCCGCCACAGTGTCCAATCAGAGTCGCTAACAGCACATAAAATGCAAAGATGACATGAAATCATTTTGTTAGCAGCAATCGCGGAAGAAACAGTTGCAGCCGCAGCATCCAATCCACTCAATAAGGCAATCAATCAAACAGCATCGCTGCTCAGTGATTATAAACAGTTGGCGTATGCTGACGCCGGAAGGCGTTCACGATGCTCTGAATGCGCGCATTAGCGTTTAGATCAAAGATGCCATTGTTATTGTTGTTGTTATTGGTACTAATGCCGCTGACATTTGGGCCCATGTTGACGATGCTGTCGTCGCTATTGTTGTTGTTGTTGTTGCCGCTACTGCCGTTCTCAGCGCGTACAACTTTGTGCTTTCGCTTTCGCCGACTGTTGCCTTGTCGCCTGCGCTTCGCTGGCGCATGTTTGTTGTTGCGGTTGTGGTCAGAGCCTTTGTTGTTGTCGCTGCCGTTGCGCAGCACAACCGGCCGATTGTAGGTGCTGATGTGTTGTTGTCGCTTACTGTTGTTGTTCTGCTGGTTGCGCCTAACACCGCGCTGCCCCGCCGCAGCTCTCTCGACGGCCAGTTTGTCGTGCACGCCGTTGGTGCCCGGCACCACCGGCGGCGGCTCGTCCTCGTACGCATCGTCCGCCTCATCGAGCAGCGGCTGGCCGGTTGGCGCTGCGTCGGCGTCGGCGTCATCGTTGCCGTCGCGCCTGCCAGTGTTGGCGTTGTCGCGTGCCAGGCTGCCCGTCGTTGTGAAGGTCGTCAGGCTGGTGGGCCCTGTGGGCCGAATGATGATGACGTTGCTCTGCGGCTGCTGGAACATGCTCTTGAACATGGTCAGCTTGGCCATCAGACCGCGCCCGGTACCGGCGTCGGCCGAGCGCCCGTTGGCCGCCTGTGCGTTGCCGCCGCGCAACAGCAGCGGCACAATAAAGTGTCCTGAGTGTTCTGCAAAAACAAATGAAATCAAATATAAATCAGTCAGCTCGATTGTGTTGAGTTGTGCAGTTGCACGCACGTTTCGCGCGCCGCTGAGTGGCGTCGGCGAACGCCAACGTCAGCGACAGCAGTGCCAATAGCGCCACACTGACAGCCGGCAACCGCATGCTTGTTATCCTGGCGGCGGTTTTGCGTAGCGGCGCGAACTTTTTGCGAAAGTTGTCGAGCGAATTGTTTGCGTCTGGCAGTTTGAGTCGAATGCCGACACGTCAAGTGCGGTGGCCAAGTTTTTATACCATTTCACCGCTCTTCCTGATTCACTTTCGGTGCTGCCTTCTTCTTGTCGGCTCTATGCGCTTTTGTTGTTTTTGTTGCGGTTGTCTGCTGTCACTGTGGCGCGCTGGCAATTAGCTCCACGACAGTCGCGTTGCCGCGAATTGGGGCTGTAGGTCAAGCTGCCACGCCATCTTGGCCGTCCAATGCGATGGGCGCGAACGCAGCGAAAGTTGCAAAGTTTGTGCTCCGTCACAAAACTCTGGCAACACTGTAATTAGACGCTCGCGTGCAAATTTCGCCAGCCCCGACGCACGCCGCAAACGTTCTCAATTAACTTGCCTGCTCTCGCTTAAGGCAAACTAGAAGAAGAAGAAGAAGAAGATGATGGCAAAGAACAAGAAGAAGAAGAGCGGCACTTTGATTGCCCAACAGTCGCTGTGTCACTGGGTGATGAATGGTTATTGCTGTCTTGCTGGTCCACATCGATTTTGGCCGCAGAGAAATTTTCCACTTCATTTTCAAATATTCTCTTATCGCACAATGCAACAACATTAAACAATAATAACTCAATCTGCTTCGAATAGATATCGGCGCATATGTCACAAATACAAAACTCATATGTGTGTGTGTGTGTGTGTGTCGTTGTGTATTGAATCGAAGCTAGAATTGTTTGTCACAATATGCAAGATAAATAAAATGCAACTTGACAACGACAATAATAACAAAAACAACAACATTAAATAGCTTAGCATTAGTTGTGCAGCAATTGTGGTAGACACAAGTGTGGCAAGTCTGGCAGTGCATCAAAATGCTGCAGGCAGCAACTTCATAAATCAAACTACACACATTGGCCTAGGCACGTGCTGTCACTGTGTCTATGTATGTATTTGTGTATGTGTGTGTGTGTGTGTGTGACATTAACCAGGCAGCCAACGCCAGCCAACCAGCCATCTAACACTAACGCGCACTTAACTAATGTCAACATTCCCTAATCATCTTAAGTGTTGTGTCAATAATCGCATGTCGTATGCGGCAACAACAACAACAACAACACTCACACACACTCACACAGCAGCGACAACAGTTCCGATCCATCTTGTTAAGGACGAAATGTGAAAGGTTGAAAACTATGAAGTTCGAGCAAAACTTTGAAATATTTGTTGGGTATATTCTATTTCGATCATCTTAAGGTATCCATTGAGGGATAAATTTCCGGTAAATTTGTTAAATATATATTTCATAGAAGAATGGAGCTATAGCTTTACTACAAATCTCACCCTAAGACAATTTATTCACTTGTTGAACTTGAGATGCAGCTTCATTAGCTCAGCCTAAACCATGCTTGGGAGACATTACCGAATCGATAGACTAAGTTGGGTAAGAAGATATTTGCTGAATAGGCAGATATACATATGCTGAAAGATCAGGTTATTCAAAGAGATACCACCAAATCAGTAGATATGAAAAAGGTTAAGTAAGGAGACACTACCGAATCGATTGATATGTTGAAAGAACAGGTTGGGCTAGGAGTTATGTATTACCAACCCAGTAGATATTCAAAGGGTTAAGTAAGGAGAGCCCACCAAATCGATTTTGAAAGACCAGGTTGGGCTAGGAGATCCTACCAAATCAGAAGATATTCAGAGGGTTAATTAAGAAGATCCTGCCGAATCGATGTTGAAAGACCAAGCAGGCTAGGAGATCCTACCAAATCAGTAGATATTCATAGGGTTAGGAGATCCAGCCGAATCGATGTTGAAAGACCAGGTTGGGCTAGGAGATACTACCAAGTTAGTATATATTCAGAGGGTTATGTAAGGAGAGCCTACCGAATCGATGTTGAAAGACCAGGTTAGACTAGGAGATACTACCAAGTCAGTAGATATTCAGGGAGTCAAGTAAGGAGCGAATCAAGGTAGGTTAGGCAGGGAGATTCTACGAAATCAGTAGACAAGCTTAAATGTTAGGTTATGTAAACCCGGGGAGTTTGTGAGTTGGAAGTTTTTTCATACAATCTATAGGGGTTTTATTCTATCCATCCATCGTCCACCTAAGAGAAATCTTCATTTAATTAGTAGATAAATCAAGCTTCACCATATTATCTTAATTGATCTGTTTGCTGGTGTCTTGCCTGCCTATCAGAATTGGAAGTAATAGGAGCAGGGATTGTGCTGTCCTATCTGTAGCATCATTACAACCTCAAGTGAGCTTTCCTTCTATCACCCAAACCTCATCTTAGCCCAACAAAACCTATATATGTGGTGTGTCAACCACATGTGTGTCTCTTCAAATCGAATATCTAAGATTTTTCCTGTCACCTTCAGTCTTCAATAAATTCAAATGATTTCTCGATTTCCCAAATCTCTCTGGGTATCTTGCAACTGTCATTCCTAACAAACACACAGACACACATTTCACAACACGACTGCATCTTGGAGCAGAGTCAGCGCCTACGCCCCTCAAATTGCAGCTGAAGTAAACCGCTCAACGTGCGCTCGGCGTATGTGCCACAAATTGAATTATGCAGCAACGCTACACCGCACCGCACTGCACCGCAACGCATCAGCCAGGCCGAAGGCGGATTTATTTAAAAGTCGAGGCACAGCCTTCGAATTGCCAAGGACAGTGCGTAGTGTTGAACGGCAAATGTTGCAACAACTTTACTTAATTCATTACGAAACCCACACAGCATTTTGTTGCCCATTTGTGGGCGTTGTTACGCACAGCTGTGTGTGCTTGTGTATGTGTTTTGAATGTTTATTGAAATTAAAATTTACTAAATTGATTTTCTGCACATAAAATTTGTAATTGCATAAGCAGCAGTTAACAATGCCAACAACAAACAACGAAAATGAAACGAAATGAAAGCAATAACATTGCTGCCTTTGTTGCTGGTGTGTGTGTGTGTGTGTGTATTTACTATTGTCTTGCCGTATTTTGCTAATATTTTTGATTGTTATTTGATTAAGTGAGAATGTTTTACGCATTCGTGCATTTATGCATTTACATATATGCACACTTTGAGTGAAAGCAATTAATCGAGGTCTATTCTGCTGCAAATTTTGAGCTGCCAGCAGCCAATTTGATTTTCGCACTTTAACCTCTTGACTGTTTTTTGTTATTTTTCAGCAAAGACGAGGTAACCCAACGTAAACAAAGTAAAATTTTTCTGCCTGTAAAATTATGCAGTTATGACAAAAATCATGCGCTATATGTATTGTCTTAAAAAAGATACCATCGTTGATTTCTGTCACTATGGTGAGCGTGGTCGATCGTATATAGCCTATGTTTACCCCTTGAAAAATATATTCTAATAATATCAATGCACTAATATACCATAAGTGGTTTCAATCATCATGGTGGGCGTGACAGGAAGGCGTATTAGGTGGGCGTATTCAATGTAATAGGATCTATGTTTACCGTTATGAAACACAGAATCATTTGATGACAATATTGATTCACAGACATATGAAGTCACTTTGTTTTAAAAGTTTAGTGGGCGTGGCCAATTCTATAGAGCCGATGTTCACAACAGTAACACGCTGAATCGATTGATATCAATATCGGCTTGCATATCCCATATATCATAGTTGAGATTTATTACCATAGAATAGTATAGTAGGCTTTAGAGGTGGGCGTGGCCTTTGTAACAGTCCCACACAAACGAAATCGTTTGGTTCTTATTTCATCTGAATAGATTTAGTGGTTTTTGCCACTAGGCCACCTTGGTTTTATATAGTAAAATACATAAATAAAAAAATACCGAATATTCTAAAATGTTAGTTTTTTTTTTTAAAATTGATTTGCTTTTCTTCAGGACAAAGAAAAATTACAGTTGATTCCTTGCAAAATCATACAAATAAATTTTATTTTGTCTTTATGACGATTATACTCGACATAAGCAGTTGAGGGGTTAAAGAGATTTCATGGTATTTGCTTTTCTTCGCAATGCTTCTTTAGTTGATTGAAAATATGATAGCTAAGAACTCGAATTTCAAATTAAATACAATTAATTGCACGAGGCACTCGTCAATGCTGTGCGTATTTTTTAATAACTGAAATTGGAAATTGTAGACTTTTTTTTTAAATTGCTTCTAATATTACTAACTTGATTCTTTGACTTAAATCAATAATGTAATTTCTCATTAAGCAACATAAAATATTATTTTACTAAAATAAATAAAAATATTGTGTTCAATTTGACAACTTCTATTGACATGCAAAAAACTAAAAAGGTAAATGTGTTTAAAAAAACGGCTTGGCAGCAAATGCTGCAAATTTTTACTTAGGTTCCAAGGACTTCGTATGAAAGATCACTTAAGCTTAAAGCCATCCATGCATTATCACCTTTTAAACTTAACTTTAAACGCAAGTTTGTAGATAACAATAAATATTGCTATGAAAATAAGTTCTAGTTCGAGCTGGGAATCGAACCTAGGGCCTCTGGTATGAGAAACCAGCGCGCTACTCGCTGGACTATCGACGCCGGCTAACTTTAGGGCTCGAATTCGGATGCTGAGTTTGTTAAAAATTGTATTATTTGTTTTCATGAAAAAAACAGAATTACGCAGACTATTGTAAAGTGAAATTTTGTAAAATTTATAGTTTTATTTCAAAATTTAATATGGAAAATTGATTTAATTTGGCCGGTGGCTATGGCAGATCGGAAATTAATGAAAAACTAAACAACCAAAATTTATTCAAATGTGAGCAATATTTTTTCTGCATCCATAGCTTCAGGCGCACTTTTCTGTCTCTCTCACTCCATGCCGGAACTCAAAGCTTGAGCTGAACGGCTAAAATAAACTCACACAAAACTATTCCAATGAACAGCGAAAATTTATTGGCAGCAATTTTAGAGCATTGAATCGTTGGTGCAGCTCTGACCTGGCAAATTTTAAAGCATTGAATTTGCATAAAACAGTTCTTCGCTCTTTCTCTCTCGTAGCTGAATATCGCAAACATCAAAACCTCTGTTCTGTACTTGCTTATCACTATTCACCTTTTTTCCTATTGATCTCTTCGAAAAACTTTCATAACATCCGTTTGAATTCAAAGTGGTCAAAACATTCGCTGAATGACGCACCAAAAAGTGCTGAGAAGCAAAAATCATTTTTAAAAATTACTGCCACTAATTGCTCAAAAGCCACGCGGACTTGATACATTTCCCCCTGCCCCCGCGCCAATGATTTAATAAACCGCGCAACGAACCCAGCGACATTTGTGTGCGAAAGCAGTTGCAACATTGCACTGCACTGCGTCGAGTTTGTCATCCATTTGGCGGCCAACTTCGACTCCAACTCTCAATAAATTTCCACTGCTGACAGTTGTTGTTGCCGCACGAACTTTGACACCGAAATGCACTGCAAAAGTTGCCAAAAAACATACATTTTCACTTTTGGCGCACCACACTTTGCGTTTCGCCGCTTCGTTTTCCTTACGCTGTCGCTGTCGATGTTTGCATTTTTATTTCATTTAATTTTCGCTTTTTTGTTGCTCGACAAGTGAAATATTTGCGCATTCATAACCAGCGTTGGCGCTTTTCCTCCCTTTTGGGTTAACAGCAACTTGTCTGCGTTTCAGCTCGGTTACGACTTCACTTCACTTCAGTTCCGTTCAATTCGGTTCGGTTGAACTTTGCAACAGCAAAAACAACAAAAACCCGCCGCCACAGATACAGTTACAATTATAGATACAGTGCCAGCTGCAGCCGAGGATACGCAAAGTAAAGTATAGCAAATTTTCTTTAATGCAAAAAGCATCGAAAATTCTCTTTTAGCGTTTAAGTAATTTTCGGCATACGAATTGGGCTTTTCTGTTGCCCCTCAAAGTGGCAGAGAAAAGTCAATATGGGGTCGGCGCTCGAAAGACACGGCGCGAAATTGTGTTAGTGCTGCGACGAGAACGAACGTAGCAGAGCCTTCGTGGCTGGAGGGGATAAGAGCGCAGGAAATTCGGCTGCTGCGCTCCGGGTTGCTTCGCTCGGTCCCCGCTCCAGTTTCGCGCCATGCCGCACGCATGTCTACCTTCACTCGGCGGCTCGTAGGCTCGTTTCGGTTCGCTTTATTGAACAGTTTATTACGAATTATTACATTTGCATAAAATAAGCAACGATATCATCGCTTATCCTTATCCAGTCGAGGCTTCGGCTCAAACGCAACGCTCACAAAAATGCTCGCTTGCGCCCGCAAGCTGCCGCGGCGCTGCTCCCTTTGCGCACTCATTCGCATTCCGCACGCGTCTTCGGCGGCTGTGCGTATCGGCGGCAAATTATCAGCATTTGTCTGCGGGGTGTGCCAGGCAGCGGCGCGCGGGCAGGTGCCGAATATTTTCATTTTCATTTTTGTACAAAATAAATGCGCACTGCTCGCTTTGCGGCCTGCGCCATGCGTCCGTTGGCATTTTTCCTTTCGCTAACATTCCATTTGCCTTCAATTAAGGTGTGTGAGTGCAGTGGAGGCGCGGCGCGGTGCGGCTCTGTGTTGGTGAAATGGTGAACGCACTTAAGTAACGGGACTATGAATTGAATCGGAATACTTGCGTATTGAAATTTTAACTAACTTTGCCATTAGCCATCGAAGTGGAACCTGGCAAATAGTAAAGTTTGGATACTTGCTACTCAAAATCTTTAACGCGCATCGGTGCAAGTTTGATCTCTAATTACTACAGATAATTTCAATTTCAAGCACAGTCTTTCCTTTAACTGCAAATCACTGTAGATAAGTAATACCGAATCAACTCGCTAACCCAAACTACCTACATTAGTATTCATTTATTATTAAATTCTTGAGAAGTTCCTAGGTCATTATTATTGATGGGGATATTGCACTGCGACCTAGTAGACCTATTGTGCCCCTTCTTGGACCTCAAAGACTATCAGTGAGTCCAGTATCCGAGAGGATACTAGACTCACTGTTATACTGTTTCCTAAACCTCTGGATACCCAGTCTGCTCCTGATATAAGATGGTCCCCCAGGTGCTTCTTTATTTTATACATAAGTACAGGGCATTTTCCTAGTATATGTATTGCAGTCTCGTTTTCCTGAAAGCAGAACCTGCAATACCCGTTTTCACGGATCCCTAGTTTAGTCTTGAACATGGGTTCGAGCGTGGCATTTGACTCGCGGCCCAACGCTCTAGCCAGCTGAGCTACGGCAGCCACCGTATAATCCTTAGATTATTTTTTGATAAGGTCATACATTCCTCGAATCGTTTTCTATTGTAGGACCCGATAACCAGCTTCGAATGCTCTAAACCTGGTTGATTTTGCCACTATTGATTCCTTCTGGTCGTCTCGTCCTTTCTCATTAGGATGGAGGAAGCTCCTTTTCCCAAACCGCAAAAAGGTTCTGGGCCGACGAAAGGTGTGGAAGCTCCCCTCCTTGCCAGCTCGTCAACCCGTTCGTTCCCTTCAATGCCGGTGTGGCCCGGAACCCAAAGTACCCAGACCTTATTGCAACGGCCAAGATCAATAAGCTTCTCAATGTACTCCAAAACCAGTTTCGAGGACACCTGGTAGGATCTCAGAAAGGATGGCAATCTTCCGGTTCCGGTATATCTTCACCAGATTGAAGTAAGCACACCTTTCAATGGCGTATATTTCCGCCTGGAAGATAGTGGTGTGCTTTCCCGTAGATTCCGAGTATCTTAGCCTCGGCCCGTATACTCCTATCTCGGTGCCTTCCTCCGTTAAGGAACCATCTGTGTACCAGGATATCAGGTGCTGGTCTATCAGATATGTTTCCGATATACCTACCCAGTTCTTTTTGTTACTAAGTTCAGTTTTGAATCGTTTGACAAAGCTGAAGTTCGGTGAAATTGTGTCCCTCGGTATTGCAATTTCGGGATGCTGATGCGTGAGAGTATCAATCCACTTACGGCTCAGGAATCTCTCAGCCCCGATATTAACATCAGTCATCCGTAGGAGAGCCCTCTTCGCCTGGGTCTGTATATGTATATGTAAGTGAAGAGGTGTGAGTTCAAGAAGAATCTCCATGGATGCTGTTGGACAAGTTCTCAAGTTCCTAGGTCACAAATCAAAATCAATATAATTGAGTGGAAATAAATAAAAATATATAACTCAACTCAACTCACGGCAGCCGCCGTGACTCAGTTGGTTAGTGCGTTGGACCGCGAGTCAAAGGCAGCCACCTCAGGTTCAAATACTGCCTGTAATAACACCTAAAAAAATAACGGGAAAACTCGTTTTCTCTTTCGGTGGCTGTCCTCTGAGCTGGAAATGGCAAGCCTCTGAGAGTAAAAATTGCTTATGAAAAAGCTCCCAACCTGCCGTTCGGAACCGGCATAAAACTGTAGGTCCCTTCCACCCGCGTACAAATTCACACGCACAACACGGGTGGTTGCGGGAAGCTAGGCCTTAGTCTCGCGTAAGCGGGCTGTCGTGCCAGTCAATTATTAAAAATTATTATTATATAACTCAAATATATTAATTGAAAATATATAATTAAAGTAGAGATTCGAACCTCAATCAGACTACAAATTTTTGTAGAAATAGCTGCGAACCGGTTAAAGATTTGGTACTTGGCTCAGCTTATTCAAGTCTTGAAAGAGGTCTTGAAAGACCTTGAGCTTGAGTTTAGTTCTTTAAAATCATTGAACCATTTCTGTAAATATCTCAATTCCGAACCAAATCCACTTCAGTTTGAACATTTCAGTTTTCAGACTTGAAATTACTGAGGTGTGTCTATAGAATTAAAATGTGTTTTCAAGTCAGGTTGAAATATCAAATCAGGGCTTTTCCAAGAACCGAAGAAAAGGACTCTCGCTGACAGTTAAGAAAGCAACACCAGATGTGGTTGAAATCTAGGTCAGTGTTGTTAGGTTAGGGGGGTTTTTCCTAGATTTGGGGTTTATTTGTTGAGATTGGGGGAAATTTTATGATAAATATTTTAGGGGAAAATTTAGGGGGAAATATTTTACAGACATTTTTAATTTACGCTTTTTAAAATGCCTGTGGCCAACCAGGTTGCATTTTTGGTGCATCAACACCTTGTTCAGATATATTTACTAGTGGGTCTTTTTTAATTGCATGTACCAAATAGAATGAGCAATTATCATGAAATATTAAATTTTGAAATTTTAGTTTTTAAGGGGGAATGGTAAGTCCATTTTAGAGGGATTGCTTGAAATCCATCTGGAAACACTGATCTAGTTTTCAAATTATAACAATTTTGAAGTTTTGAGGTTTTGAAACTATATGTAAGACGTGAAATGAGGGTCCTGAGTCTGGACACTCAATGATAGAGACTCAAGAGTTGCCAAATCTAAACTGAATGAATTCAGAGTTGTTAGCTCTTTAAAAGAGATGAAATAAATTATTTCAAATAAAACATTTCGGTTTAGTTATTCAAATTGTATTATCATACTTCGCTTTTACAAATACTGAATGCGTTTCAGGCTATTCGCCAGCACCTCGAACGGATTGTTGTGATCATGCCGCATATGGTTGTCGTTGTTGCGATTGTTCTGATTGTTGTGTTGATTGGCGTTTTGATTGCCACGCCTGCGTTGTCCACCGCTGCCGCGTCTTCTGTTGCCACCGTTGGGCGCCTGCAGCTGCATTTGCTGTGCGCCGGCGGGCAGCAGCACCGGAATCATTCCGCCATTCAAGCCGAACATCATAGCCGGCACATTCAGCGGCTGCTGGCCGTTCTCGCGCTGCTGGTAGACCTCCGTCGGCATCTGCACGGGTATGGGCACAGCCTGAACGGCGTTGGGGCGATTACGCACGCGTCGCCGTCGTGCGCCAGCGGTGGCTGTCGCAGTTGCAGTCGCAGTCGTAGTGGGCGTGGTGGGCGTAGTGGGCGTAGTGAGCGTAGTGGAAAGTAAGTTGGTGAGGTTATTTTGATTGACATTGGTGACATTTGTGGGTGTATTCAAGACGATGTAAGGTAGGTAGGATCCGCCGTTGCTGCCACCACCAAAACCACCGCCACCACCAAAACCACCGCCACCACCACCGCCGCCACATCTGTAGCAGCTGCTGCCGCTGCCGCTGCCGCTGCCCAGCAAACGGTTGACAAGCATTAGATGCTTGAAGGTGCGTCCCGAGTTGGTGCCCGAGTTGGTGCCGGTCTCCAGGGCCCTGCCAGCGCCGGCCAGTGAGAGCAGCATCGGTTTGTTGCTGCGACTGGGCTGCGTCCTCTGACTTGTGTCCTCTGACTGCAGCGAGCGCAGGTTCGGCTCATATTTGGTGTGTTGTCGCTTGTGTTTAGCACCGCTGGCAGACGAAGGTTTGAGCAGCATCAGTTTGGTGCTGCGGCTCGGCTTGTCCATGCCAGTACTGGTGCTTGGAAAATCGTCCTCTGACTCCTGCGGCGCTTGTTTGACGCTGTGTTGCCTTCGCCGTAAGCGACGTTGATCTGACATTAAAGCATTAATTTTGATTTTTTTTTATATTTCAACATCTCCGAATTCTTACCAATGCGTCGCGCATTTATGGCGCTCACTGCCAGGAGCAACAACAAAAAAGTTGAAAGTAATTGGCGCCTACAGAGAATCATTTTCGCTTCTGAATGCAATCATGAACTGTAACTGTTCGTTGTTCTTTTCAAAGTATTTATACGAGCAGAAAGGTCACCAAGTTTGGTGTTGAGAAAAGCAAAATATTCTTTACTTGATGTGTTGGAGAAAGTTGTGGCGAATATGTTGAAAATATTTAATTTCATTTCAAGATAAAAGATTAGCTGACTGATGTGTGACCAGCAAATATTTATTTATTACATTCATTTCAACTTGTTGTAATATGTATTTTTGAAGCAATATTGTTGTGTTTCAACTTGCAAATGTTGTCGACACACAGTTGACATATGATATCACCGTTACAAACCTGTTGAGCTGTTGACAGCTGAACTTTGCTTAATTGCAGCAATTAATTTAATTCGTATGAACTCTGAGCGGCTTTATCAGTCCATTTTGATCTGGTAGTAAAATGGTATGGCAATACTGGCAGCTGTATGCTGAATTTGGCGTAGTTTGGCCCACTTTCAGGTTGAACCTAATCTGAAGTTTGTTCGTCGTTGAATTTTGTTCGTCTTTTGATGGAATCATTAAAATTTTAATCATATATTTGAAGTGAAAATTTTGTATGCAAAATTCTTCTGTCCATTTGACAAAGTTTCGCATAGTGGTCGACTTGGACTATTTTTGTTCATCGTATTGGATTGTCTCAGTTATTAGTTGAAAACATGCAAAGTTGTTGTTGTTATTGCTAGTGTTTACGGACCACCACTATTTGGAGACCACTTCAGCATTTAAGCAAGAAACATCTGCTTTTCCTACTCTTCATCAAATTTACTGCCAGTTCTGGAATCCATCATCAAATTCTTCAGGGACATTTATACTTCCAATATTTATGAATTAATTTATCATTTCAGACAAATCTCATGGATTTCCAGTACACTGGAAAAAAGTTAAAGACATTTGTTTTCTAAAACAATTTCTAGCAACAATACAAATACCTTTTTGCTTCGCCAAAGTTTCTACTCCAAGCTGAGAATCTCAAAAATCATTCGGAAATCTTACAATCGGTTGAAGTCTGTTTGATAAAGCTGCTTTATAGTTTGACAAATGTAGATAATGACTTATTCTTGGTTTTTCCTGAGTCCCACTTTCCCAAAAAATGCTTTTAATTCACATAGCAAATTCTAACCTTAAGTTGAGAGTAATGAGCTCATAGGTTTAGAAGTGATTTTCTATTTCAAGCGACCTCATTGCAAGGCAGTAAGGGATCGTAAGTCACCTACTCTGTGACTGCTCGGTTTTATCTACAACTTACAAGCAGATGGAAAGCCCTCAGGTTCCTATTCTTTAAAGACTTAAACGTCTCTGTGGATGCAGATGGACAGTGTTGCCAGATCAGGAGATTTGCTCCAAGATTTAGGATATTCTTGGCCTTTTAGGAGAATTTTTAGGAGGAAGAAGGAGATTTTGTTGGTGATACATTTGACATCATTAGTGGCACTGAAGCCTTGAATATTGGAAGCAAAAGTGTCTAATTTAATTTAACTAAACTTTATACTTCAAAGTGTATAAATTATGCAATGAATGAAGGAAGTTTACAAAAGTGAATTTCATACCGATCTCATTTTTTATTTGTATTTTATGCTGAATTGATGAATAAAAAATGAATTAAAAGGCTGTTATTAAAAAAAATAAATATATTTTTATTTAGTATGAGAAGTTTAATTGTTGACAAAAATTTAAAAAACAAAATTTAGGAACATTTTAAAATTTTTGGGAGAAAATTTCAGCTTTTTTAAGATTTAGGAGATCAGGAGATTCAGGTATCTGGCAACACAGGAAATGGAAATCTTTGGGGTTACTCCTCTTCAATCATTTGTATGGCCCCAATTATGTCCATACTAGAATTTTTTTTATTTTAATAAAAATCATGGCGATTAGTCAGACTATTCCGTTGATTTTAGGGTTTTCAAGAAATATTTATAAAACTTGCTGAGGCTTAAACATAAATTCAATTTTCTTGAATAGTCCATCGATCGTGCGGAAAGAAGAGATTGATTTCCTTTGTTTGATTTTATTCCTCGATTTGATTATTTGATTGATTTTAGGGTTTTGAAGAAAATTTTATAAAACTGGCTGAGGCTTAAACATAAATTCAATTTTCTAAATAGCCCAGCGATCTTGCAGAAAGAAGAGATTGATTTCCTTTAATTGTAGAATCACAACCCTCAAAATTCAAACCCTCCAAATGCAAAAATTGCTGGTACAAAATATAATTTCAAATGGTATTGGGCTCAAAAGTTGCACGGAAAATCCTCCCAAAATTAAATCCCATGTGCGCCACTGAGTGCTTTACTTACTTCTGTGTTTTAAATGCCACTTTAACCTAATGCAACGAATGCCAACTCAAAAACTCATTCTCCATCTTTTGAGTCCATATTTAATTTTCTCTCATACTCTTAGAGCAGCCTTCGATCTTCTTCTCCCTAAAAATGTTTCAAAGTTTCATTATTTTCGCCTAAACCACACATTTCAAATTGGCGAATTATTGCTGCTGACACTTTATGTGGCAACCGTTTTAGTTGAGTGGCGCGGACAGACGGACGGCCGCCAAGCGATCATTGCCTTGTTGACGCGACGCAATTTCAAGCGGCTGATACGACATGCGCGCCCACTCGACGACCAGCGCTGGGCGTGCAGATTAGCTGCCGGATAATGCGCTCAAGTGAATCGCTGCGCGTCGGCCGCACTGTAAGCGCGCTTAAGTGCAGTCGTGGTTAGGGCAGCCAGCCCACCGAGCCCGCCAAACGTTGGCATGTGCAAAGTTATATCGCATTTTTACTATCTGCAAAAGTGGCACTTGCCAAGTGCCGGCAACAACATAAAAACGTCTGCCATAACAATGAGTCAGAGATAACTGCAGCAGTTGTTGTTGTTGCTGTTGCTTAACGTTTTGCTTAATTTACAGCAAACTTTTCATTATACTTTACGAGTGCCGCTGAAATATGCTTGATGCAACTCGCCACCCACCCGACGCCACTACCGGCTGCTGTCTTCCTATACACTCTCAGACTCACACACACACACACACACACACACACACACACTCGTTTTGGCACGTGTGTGTGTGTTCTGAAGGCAGCCTTAAATGCCGGCACGTTGCTGCGCGCCGCCGCTCGCTGCCAGCATTTGCTGCATGCCACACGCTTAACTCCATCTTCGTGCGATGCAAACTTTTGTCACTTCGCCCAGTCGCCTTTGTTGGCGCGCCAAGCTGCTGCAAGTCGTTTGCGGTTTGCATTCCACAATTGCGTGCAGCATATGCCGGGCGCAGGCCCGCCCACACCCCCTGCGGCCGCCACCAACTGCGACATTGCTCGCTGCTGTTGTGTATTTTTCGCTGGTATCAAAGTCTCGAAAAGTTGTTGTTTATGTTTCAGCTTCATAAATTTGCATAAATAAGTTGGAAAGTTTGGCTTTCGCCAGCGCCGACACAATCTTAAATTGTGTTGTATTTGCCTTCGGGTCTTTGCACCTAGCAGCAGTTGCCGCAACTATCGATGAAACGTTTTTCATTTGCATTGGGCTGCAGGACCAAAAGAAATTTGTTGGCTTTAAGCTGTTTCTGACAGCAGCTGTGTTGGTCGGTGAATGGATTCTCGAAAGCGGCCATACAGCAAACCGATGAATGTCCAACAAGGGCATTAACCGCTTAAGAGCAAGTTGTGACAGAGTTTAAAAAAAGTTGTTGTATGTTGAATGCCAAAAGCTCGAAAATTTTCGTTTGATATGAATGGCAAATATGACCAAATTTTTCTACGAATCTGGCATAATTCCCAATAATCAAGTACAGACTTGGCTCTCAGACCAGCAGCTCGTCTATGTGTCTATCGTTCTGTTATTCCTAAAGGCGCCATTGTTGCAGCTGCTGGGAATTGTTGGCACCATGCAGCTGCATTCGGACGCGCGCACAGTGTCGATTTGTCGCTGACGTGCGCAGCTATCGCACATTTGCAGCATCCAGCCGCGTTTAATAAGCTTCATTTTTAATTTTGATGATGTGCGATTAAGTGCACCGAGAGAACGAAATAGCAGCGCGCAGATTGCGCTTTCGTTTACTTTTAATTTGCGCGCATTTCCTTTGCGTTCATTGTTTGGGGCGCATTGCACATCGATTCAAGGATTTCTTCAAGACGCTGCCGGCATTGTCGCTGACAGCTCGGTGCAGCATTTTCCTTTTCCTTCTCGTTTTTGTGTTTTGATTCTATTCTGTATCGTTTTTTCTTTGGTATTTGAATTTTATTTTTCATTTTACTATTTTGCGTAGTTGTTCTTCGTGGCAATAATGGCGCCTTCAAGGCGAAGCAATTTAGTGCTTTGTGTGCTTTGGCATATTTAAGCAGGTTATATATTATTTTTGTATAATTGTTGTTGGTTCCGTTGGTGGTTTAGTGCGCTGCATTCATTAAAAAAGATTTGATTTATATGAAAATTTTCTCATCTCCTAAAGGCAATAATGATTTAAGGTGACCAGGTTAGGACCATATTGGTATCAGTTCTTGGTTGAAGCACCGCCAGCAACAGCACCAAATTTCAGCCCAATAACTTTACTGCTTTAATGAAATGAACCAGAAGGTTTATGAAAGGACGAACGAAAAGATGTTCAATATTTGGTTGATTCTTCAAATGATTCTGATCATGTATATATATGTATTCTGATCATGTATATCTATATATATATAAATGAATGTCTGTTTGTTTGTTTGCTTTATTGTTTGTTTGTCACACGACACTAAAACTCAAAAACTAGACGGCCAATTGACCTCAATCTTTCACGGACTGTTCGCCTTGACCAAATCTCGGCAAACCACATAGTGCAAATACGACCAGACAGGTGGGCATGGCACCTCCCATATAACCTAAATTTTTAATATGGAATATCTTCGGAATGGGAATCGGACAGCATTAAAATTTGGTGCGGGACCACTGTTTGGGTTTGTCGTTTCACTGGTAAAACTTTTTAAGCGTTGGACAAGGGGCGTGGCACTTTTCAAGTACCCCAATTTTTTTGAATAACTTGGAACTACAGGTCACACATCAATGACATTTGGCACAAACTTACCATTTAAACGTGCCCTTCGACAGAGGGAATGAGGTCGGTACTGCACGAGGGGGCATGGCACTGCCCATACAACCCAAATTTTTATTTGGAATATCTTTGAAATTAGAGATTGGAAAGCATTGAAATTTTGTATACCATCGTCCCATGGATGTGTCATTCTACTGGTAAAATTTTATGGGCGTTGGACAAGGGGCGTGACACATTTTTGTGACTCAAATTTTCCGCGAAAATTTAAAACTGTAAGTCGTACATCAATGAAACTGAGTCGCACCGTTGGAATGGAAGAATGGATTGGCCACTACATAAGAGAGGCATGGCACTGCCCATACAGTCTTGTATAAAGAAATTTGATTTATTGGATCCCTGCTTGTTGTATATACTTCTCGTGCATTAGAAGCTTCTGAGTGTCCCAGAGTATTTATGTTCCAAGACCTCTGTGCGGGCTGTTAAAAAAAAAAGTGAAAGCAAAGAACCCAACCCAAATGCGCATAATTACAGCTTTTAATTTTCCAGCTGGTGAAAAAAATCTACATGCAGATGAAAAACCGTCTTTTTTTTCTTTCGTCTGCAGACGTCGCACGCTCAATGAAGGCAGTAACGTTGAAAAGTGTACATATAATTTAAGACCGCATAAACCACACAAATCTCCAAAATCACTTTGTCCCTACCTTCTCCTCCCTTCTCAACAACCGCTGCGTCGCGTCGCTTTCGTTGTTGCCACGCGTGCAGCAGCGACACGTCAACGGCAGGGGGTCTCGTTAATCCTGCAAATCGCGTCTTCAAGCTGAAAGTTGATACCCTTCCGCCTCACTGCCCGCACTGTCCAAGTATGTACTACGAGTTGCTGCAAAGTGCGTATTATGACATCGTAACGCTAATACGTTTTTATAATATTTTCATGCTAATTACCGCAGACGGAGCCACTCGATGCTTTTCAACATGCGCCGCGCCGCGTCGCTTCGCTTGGCCCCGCTCACCTGCTGCTCGTTGCGCGGCGTGCGGCAGCGCTTAAGTTGCGACCGGCGGCCGGCGGCAGAGTTTGTGCTTCAACTCGCCGAGTGGAAATAATGAACTTTGCATACACTTTGTACGCTTCAAGGTGCGTTCGTCTTGATTTTGTGCGATTTTTCGCTTCACGGCGCCGCATTTGACGCAACGCACACACACGGAAATGAAAGGGACCGACACGCCGTCGCTCTACTGTTGTCTTTGTAATTTTAATATTTTAATATTTTCAAGATTTCAAAGATTTTCCTATGGCATCCTTTTCGTGCCGCGCGCCGTCGTAATGAGACGCGCGCGCCGCGCGGCGAACGTCTGCTTTTGACAATAATTGACGCTTAACCGCAGCACAAAGGTTTTTGTTTGCTGTGTGCCCTCAGCTGTCTTGCCATCTTACATTTTTGTGCCATTCTTGACTGGGCGCCGAACGCTGACCGCGTGCTTGGCGCCGTTGCGGTTGCCCACTTAACAAACACGCGCGCCATCCGCTGCCAACGCCATCGACAGCGACAGCGACGGGAAGTGGTGCTGCCGCGGCGCACTTCCCTTTGACTTCCCCCGAATAGCTTTGGGCATTTAATCCAGTCGAGTACTTTCGCTGTTACTCGCTTTGGCCTTTGCGTTGGCCGTTGCTACGGCATTGTTGTACGCGTTGCTGCGCCATTGCTGGCCAATTTCTACAAAATAGTTTCTTTTTTGGTTTCGTCGCTGTTGTTGCTGTCTTTGTTTACATTGTTGCTGTTGCTGTTAAAGGGTCCTTTGCCTTTTGTTTTGCACTCGCCGCGACTCGTGACTTTTGTACTCTGCTGTTATTGTTGCTTTTTCGCCATTACATACCTACGTCTATGTGTGTGTTTGTATGTAATGTAATGTGTTTGTATAGTAAATTGTTTTTGTTGTTGCAGTGCTTGTGGTGCGGTTTATCAGTGTAAAACTCTTTAAGCGCGCAAATTTAGCGCTGGCAAAAGTTATTGCCAGATAAGTGAGAAATGGACTTTCGGTTAGCGATAACCGCAACGACCCACACAGCAGCAAACACAAACACACGCACTGCGGAGCGTATTTCCGCTGAACTTGAGTAAATTTTCATTGCAAAAGTGAACATTTAAGCTTGAAATTGAAAATGGAAAATTCTGACAAAACGATTCGAGCGCAAAATTACAGCAAAATCCACTGCGACGCTGGCAAACAAACGCAGCGCAGACGGGCAGACGGACTCCTGGCCGGGTTGGGTGGACAGACGCGTGCACAAACAATTGGCGTCCGCGGCCGCTGGCCATGAGGACGACGACACTGGCGGAAATTTGCAAAGCAACAAAAAGGATTATATTTGATTTTATTTACATTGACTTGAAGAGTGCAAGAAGCAGACGGAGATGGAGCATCTAAGGGACAAAGTGTAAGGGGAAAGCAAATGTGTGGGCAGTGTTTTGAATTATAGAAACGAAAGATTAAGGAAGAAAACTAAAAAAATTATATTGTTAGGCAGGAATGTGTCGATACTTTTGAGATACGATACTACTTATTTTCAATTAAGAAGCGAGAATAAAAAAACTTTTTTAGAAAGACCCTGTTAACCCTGGATTATTAATCTTTTATGTTCACCCATATAAAACGAATTCTGAGATGATACCACAATGTGTTTAGTTTTCTCTTTCAGTATGAAACAGACTTCAATTTAAGAGTATTTGACCGTATAGCCTTGTTTGCTGCATGTCTATCACAAAAATTTCGAAGGATCTTTGGTAGTTTCCTTTAATCCGGTTATACTGAATGTATAAACGTAGAAGCTTCGATCAAGGTTAGGTTAGATTATGGTGGCTACCGCTGTACGAAACACACTCGGAGGTCTGAAAGGCCCCTTCCCGGAGGGGGGAACGGGAGGAAAGGACCTACAGTTTAACCTCGAATCCGAAAGGCGGTTGGCAGATTTTCTTTCACACTTGGAGGTTTTTTGCCTGCCAAGAGTGCACTTGTGCGATTCTTGTAATTCTCAGCTCCTTCATCTGGACAGCGATTAGAAGTAGACGAGCATTTACCAGCCCGAGCTGGGATTCGAACCTAGGGCGTCGGTATGAGAAGCCAGCGCGATACTCACTGGATTATCGAGGCCAGCTAACTTCGATCAAAGTGGTGATTGAAAGAGATGCTGTTTAACGACAACGGACGGATGGTTGGTTGGTTGGTTGGTTCCAGTGGCGATGTTCCAACATCCAATTAGCGCGTTAGCGCCGTTTTGATACCACTATTCCCGGTAGGTACCCTAAGGTGTATATTGTGTGGTGTCATCTGGACTTATATGTATCTATCCATACATATGCTTATATCCAGTCCGAGAGGTTAATGAAAGAGAGAAGTGAGTTTACGCTGCACTTTGCTATCTCTTCGAAAGTCTGAAATGTCGGTTTTCCCAGCGTTTTCCACCTCCTTCTTGCTAAGGCCGGACAGGCGCAGAGAAAATGGTGAACGGTTTCCTTCTCATCCGGGTTTACGGACGGATGGAAATACCAAATAGTCCTGACGTGAAAGAGAAGGTCGGGGAAGCTTTTGCCTAGTCCGGGAATTGCAGAGACTCAGACATTATTATTGCTTTATTTTTGTTTTTTAATTTATAGTAGAAGAATCTTGGAAAAAGGGCACCGTACCTCCAGCTTTTCGCTGGAACACAACAACGGTGCCTGGAGAGAATAAAATAGAGAGAAACTGGTTGAATGTAGGTTAGGTTACAGAAAGGGTCCACATGGTCAAAAGAGTCCAGAGCCGTCTTTCTTGTAGTAACGGATATCTGCATTTCTGGTCAACTGTAACTTGTCTCCCAGATCTGTGGGTCCGGGTTCGAATCTCAACTCGTTCAACACCAAATATAGAAAAACCAATTTGCGTAAAAGTTTTGTAAGTGGCTTAGTGAGACGTTAGACCGAATGTGAATTGCTAAGTGTGTCTTCTGCACGGAATTTGCTAGTTATTCATATTTGGCTATCGTTGGTTCGAGACTTCGACATCCAAAGAAGTTCGGTGCGAATGGGGAATTTACTGTTGCCGTGGCCAAACGTTGGCGCAAATGTGTGTGTGTGTGTGTGTGTGCGGCACACTGGTCAATGGGGGAAAATCAGTGCAATGGACGTTGCTTACAAGACAAATGCAGCTGTAAGCAAGCCATTCTCACACTTTTTGTACTTTTATCTCGTCTTCTATGCGCTCAAGCAGGCAGCGGCGAGGAGCCAGTGGGTCCGATGAATGCATGTGTCCGTTTAAGATGCCAGTTTTAGATAAATGCGATATTTAAAGCGCTCAATTTGTGTGCAGAAAGCGACAACATACTCACACTCACACTCACACTCACACTCGCACACTTGACACACACACTGCACCGACACATATAGAAATCAGCACACCGAGACACATCAAGGACCGAATGCGGGGCGCAGCATCGTCTGCTTCCTTGGGGAAATTTGTTAAGTGCAATGGAGCGGAAAAGTGATTCTATGCTGTGCTCTTTGCCATTTTGTATTTTTTCATACATTTTTATTTTGCAAAACATCTCCCTCCGCCGGCTGCTGTTCGTATGAAGTAATAAATTGTTTATTGAATGCGCTCGTCGCTGGTATGGAAAAAGCATTGCCGCCGCCCTCCGGCCCGCTGCTCGTTGAGCATAGCTTGTTGACGTCATTTTTCACTTGCACCAGCAAAGTTCCGAAAATGTCAATCTTCTGCTGGCGACTATCGACTGTCTCGCTCAGCTGGTATGGGCGCGACGGGGGCAGTTGGGTATCTCCGGCTTCGAGTGGAGATTCCAGCGTGTCGATAGGCTGCGCTTCGACACTTTGGCTGCCGATGGCGTTCTGTGTGTTTTGTGCGCCGCTCAAGCGGCTGTGACACTCCACTTTACCTCACTTTACGGCGCCGCACGCTGGCTGGGGAGTGGCACCACTTACACTTACCTGCACACCACAAAGGACCCTTGGCATCCTTTGTGCTGCGTTTTGCGCCTTTCATGCTTATCCGACGATCAGTTTAATTTATAACACGAAACTTGCCTGCGTCTCCAGCGCCGTTGTGTTGCATGTCACATCAAGTTTTTCTTGCTATCCGGCCCAGCAGAGTGGGAGGGGCGTGCCATATCGCGTTGCGCTGCAGCTGACTGCTGGGGTTGGTTTAGTTTCGCAATGTTGTGGGTGATGCAGAGAGGATAAAATGAAGGGAAAATATGCCTAGAAGTTGTGAATAAATAATTAAGATTTAGTCTCATGGTGGACTTGAATGGCGCTTCCGGGTGGAAAACTATGGCTTGGTAAGTTTTTCATAAGCAATGCAGCTGCTCAGTGATTAATGTACTGGACCCCTGGTCAGAGAGCTGTGGGTTCAAATCCCGACATAAACAACAACAAATAAAAAATATTAGGTTCAACTTGACAACTTCAACTTCCCGAACCGATATAGTGATTTGCAATACTAGTGAGCATCCCACATTCGTTACTTACTTATTTGACTGGCCATAAAAACCCATTATCGCGTTACGGCCTGCCGCAAAAGCAGTCTCCAGGCGCCTCGGCTTTGCGCGTTCCTTCTCCAGTTATTCACACGAAAACTTGATAGGGCTTCCCCAACTTGGTCCTTCCACCGGAGACGCGGGCTCCCTCTTCGCCGTCAACCGCCAACTACCGCATTGAACACCTTTTTCGTCGGAGCTTCATCCTTTATTCGGCAGACATGGCCAAGGCAGCGCAGCCGCTGGATGTTAATTCGCTGTGCTATATCCAGGGTCGAAGATTTTGCGAAGTACCCTAAGGGGTATTCGACTGGAACTCCCCACATGCATTGGGATTCCTAAAGCGACGAGTTGAAAACACTCCCAACTCGGCGTTCGGAATCGGAACTGAGTCTGAGTATAAATATGCATCCTCAATCCTAAAGGATCTTAAAGTATCCTAAAGGACCCGATGAGTGAACAGTCGACGAAGGAAACTTGTGTTTTGTGCTGTTTAGGTCGAATTTCGAACTCATGATTCTCTGTCTTGTAGTCTCAAATAGACGGTTTCACAGTTGAGGCATTTGAATTCGCGCTTATGACCTCATGCAATCGATGGCTAGATAGCATCGATTTTCATAGACAGTTGCTACATTATTCTTCTTCTTCTATGCATTCTTCCTTTAGAACCTCCCAGCCTCCTAGCTTTTGCTTCTTTTCAGAATGCAGCGCAAGGCTTCTCATTCATAAAAGTTACATCTTCCCCTCTGTTGCTCTGCCCCTCAGTGTGTCACTTCATATTGTTGAGAAGCCACAAAAATTGCAGCGCACAAACGAGTCGCTTAAGCCGACCACTGAAATGTTCGTAGCTCTTTCTTTGCTTTTCGTATACATCCATTGTTGCTTTTTGTCCACACGCCCCGATTCTGTCCACTGCGCCGCCGCCGCCGCAACTGCAACGGGAACTTGTAAATGTCGGCAGCGTAAGCGGGGGTGCAACGGGTCTGACAAGTTGAGGCTATGAAGCGGAAGTCAAGGAAAAACGGATAAACTCGCTTCCGCTGTGCCCGAAATAAAAATTTGCATGCGCTTCGGTGCACCGTTGACGTGCAAGTGTGTAGGTGCGCTTGTGCAATCAGCCGCCCCCACCCGCCCACTGCGCCACTTGCGACTTGACGGCGCTGTGTTGCATTTTTTGCACTTTGAAAGTTTTACGGGCGAACTAAGGCGAAAATACGACCGCCACAAGTGCTCAATAAGAACAGAAGGAAGACCGGCGCATGCAGCGACTGCGAAACGCGCTCGCGCACAGCGGGGCGTGGCGGCGGGCCAGAGAGCAGGAATTGTCGCAAAGGATCAACTTTAGTGCCGAAAGAGCTCAAGTGTGAATTGTAAATGTGAGACGGGATATTGACAACTTTGGCAGCAGAAATAAAGAAGAGTGGTGCTGCGAGAAGGACGAGCGACGAGAGAAGTTGGAGTGGCGGGCGCGGGCTCAGCTCAATGTTCGCCTGACTAGATGCGCCACACCTGAACGTGGGCGACGACGATAGTTGGAGCGGAGCAGCGGGTGTGACGCCACTCAACTGCTACACATACAGGGTGTGAATACAAATTTGCACGCCTCGGTGCACAGCAAGTGACAAGTGTGTGCCGCGCATGGCGCATCGCGAGTCGAGCGTCGCATACAGCAGATTTGCGAGAACGCCAGATAAAACGACGCAAGATGGCCAAAGTTTTGCGCCGACACACGCACTGCACGCAGCTTCCGGATTTCTTTTAGCGACATTTCCGCATAATGTCTGAAGTGAATTGTTCTTGTTGTTGCTGTCATTTCAACGGCAGCGATAAGCCACCGCGGCGCTACAGCAGCTGCGTGCAAATTAACCCTTTGGTGGCTTCCCGCACACAACAACTTTTTTACTCGATCTTATAAGCAGCCATAACTTTGGCCGTGCGGCAACACTGTTTCGCCCGGTTCGAGCGCACCGACAGGACAAGACGAAGCGAAATAAAAGTGCGGCTGAAATGTCATCGCTGTTTGTTAAGAAAACGAGCCACTACGACAAGAACAACAGCAAAAAAACCACAACAAATAACTATGACAACAACAACAACAACGGCAATGGACAGACGCAAAACAACGGCGACAAACAAAAACACATAAAGCAGAAAGTTGGTTGACTTTTGAAAGAATTGAAGGTACGGAGCGGTGTGGCGCGGCGCGGAGATGGAGAGTAGATTTTTAGTTGTTGTTGTTGCTTTAAGTGCTCACACTTGATGACGGCGTTGTTTGGTGTTGCTGCTGTCGGTGTTAGTGTTGGTGTTGGTGATGTTGACGACGACGCCAGTGTTGCCAGTGACGTTATTGTTGCAGTTGTTATTGTTGTTGCCGTTTCGCTGGTTTACGTGTTAAGTGGGCTAGTACACACACACACACACACATATATATATAAAACAGCACACGCACTTGTAGACTTTTAAAAAGCAAAACAGTAGAACAGCAGAAAAATGAAGAAAGAAAGACGGCAGAAAAATGAAAGATTAGTAAAAACAGAAGCAGCGATAATCCTTCATACGGTCAACATTGACTTCTTTTTCACACTACAGTCGAATGCGAAAGGTACATTGCAATGTGTGGTTTCTAGTTGGGTTCCTTGAAATCAATTTGAAATCAATCTATGCCAGACCGTTTAGTGACACATTGGTCAACCAACTCGGATTGTCAGCAAGTCAGAGAATCGATCAGTTAGGGACAGCGAACCCAAGTAATACAAATATAAATCTATTTTAATCTTCGTAATGCTCGCTGTAGGGTCAAAAACAACAACAAAGAACATATAGCAAAAGCAGCAGTGAAAAGCAAAAAAGCGCGCCACAAGCGACCAAACTGGCAGCGACATTATGGTGTGGCAAAGTGTTGCTAGAGCCACACTTGAACTGGAAAAATGCAGCAGCACATCTCTTGGTCGAGCGGCTGTTGAAGGCAGTGTTGAAGGCATGGCTGCTGGCCGAGTTTAAATGAGCTGCTGGTGACAAATATATCAAAGAATAAGTTTTTTAATATGAAAATAAGTTTTTAACTATTTCTCATTAAAATCGGTTACTAAATCATTCAGCAGCATTTGGGAGTTTGCATCTTTTGTACTCCCAAGTTCTTTTAATCTTTTCAGCTTCTGGCGTTCTCTGTGTGCAAACATTGAGCATTTCTAGAGAATTGTACACTTTGACTTCCGCCCACCATAGTCAATTTCCCCTCGCCCCATGCCAGTAGTGCGCGCTGAAAGCCGCAAGGCGCCGCAACCCAGCAAACCGACAAACCAGCCGTCAAGCCTAATTAGCAAATATTAAGCGCGTGTGCGACTTGGGGGTACATTGTGCCACTTTGCATGACACACACATGCACACACACACACGCACGTGCGCGCGCTAGCGGCATCGTGACTATTGTCGCGTCACTATTTGGAACGCGCCAGAAATGGAGCAAAAGTGTGCTCAAGTGGCAAAAATGCAAAATAGGCTCGCTGCTCCGCTCCGCTGCCGTCTGCACTCCACTCAATGCAACACGACTCAGCCAACTCAACAACAACGGCGCTGCAATGAAGCATCGCAATTTGGCGCATAATTAGCGGCGAACGCTGAAAAGATTTTGTCGCTTTCAGCCGAAAGCCACAAATGCGGCTTCTAAAAATAGAATCTAGAGTTTTCTTTGCGAAAGTTTTTCCAAAAAAAAAAATATTAGACTTTGAAGCGAAAACTTTAAAACTATCTTAAGTGAAGAACTTTTCTAAGCCATTAGCAGCTAAAAACAGCTCACAGTCGATTTGGGTTAACCGACTTTGACTATGTAAATATTTAAACAAAATTGAGTGCAAATAAAAAAAAAAAAATAAAATAAAATAAATTCAAATAAATAAAATTCAAATAAAATAAATTCAAATAAAATTAAATAAAATAAAATAAATTCAAATAAAATAAAATAAAATACCCCCAAAAAAATTACCAGAAAAAAATGCTGGTACAAAATATGGTTTCGAATGGTATTCGGCTCAAAAGTTGCACGCAAAACCCTCGCAAAATGAAATCCTGTGCGCCACAGGATTAGAGTGACAAGAGTCACAAAAAGGTCGGTGAGAGTACGTTTTAAAACCATTTTATTCGTAATGAAAACTGAGTTACGATACTCACTTTAGAGAAGATCTTAGTTGACATATTGGAGCATATTGGAGTGCAATAACTACGAAATCGTGTCAACTCCATAGAACGAGGTCGTAAAATAGATGGCCAGACAGATACCGACGTACGACCATGACTGAAGTAATGATCGTTTTCGAGAATATCACTTCATGAATGATCATTTTTCTATACTGACTGCGCGTTCTTCTGGAATTGGCATAGCATCCGCAACACTCTGGTATTCCGGGACACCACTTAGAACCACTTAAACAAGTAAAACGAGTACAATTAACTTCAAAAACTAAAACTTTTTCTGTGAAAACAATTTCGGATCAACTTCTGATTGAGTACACTCATAGTCAAGCAGGAAGCCGCCACATGTCCTTAAAAATGTACCGGATTAGACCCTAACGACAGCCTCAGCCGTGTTCACTTTGTCATTATTGACGCTGCAATTATTGTTGTTGCATAGAGAGAGAAAACCAGAGAAGAGAAACAAAAAAAGCAAATCAAATGGAATGTTTTTCCGGCTGATTTGAATGAAATGTTAAATGCGGTTGCCGCCTCATTGCTCGCGCTTGGCTATTTGAACAAAGCAAAGGGCTGCCGCATAGCCAATTTACCGTTAATGGCAATGAATGTTGCTGGCAGGAGGATTCTATGCTCGACCTGTGCCGACAGCATCCATGGACAATGCATGGGAACTGTTTTAAATGTCGATTCGTTACAATTTCATTGCTAAAACACTTGACTTGACTTATGACTTGATCCTGTGATCCTTTTCGTTTTAGCGATCCAATGAAGTAGTTCTAGGACCTCTAAATATTTTATCATAATTTCCATTTGTTGATTTATTGTATTACCATCACTCAATCTGACAACATATTTCTATGACCCCCAGCAATTTTCTTGTTGTCTTTAACTCCACCCAACGCTTTGCTTTTGGTAATCAAGTGAAATAGTTCGAGGAGCTGTGTGGCTTCTTTACATCTTCCAGAATGATTTCTGCATCTGTCGTTGAAATATTTCCGATAATAACTATTTCCACTAAAACTCTTTTTAATTTATTTTTTTCTCAATCAACAACATTTTTCAAAAAATTTCATTCCGGCATATTCTGCACTTTTCCATTATTAATGCTGCGTTTTTGTTTTTGTTTTGTGCTTCCGCAGAAGGTTAATGCAAAGGCCGACGCATTGCATTCCACACGCCGCGCCTCCACATTGACCGCAAAATGCTGGTCAACGGCATAAATAGTTATAATCACAACAACAACAAAAACGTGCGCAGCACACCCACAAAGTTGCATGGCTACAAGTTGCAGCGCGCAAACGGCGGCTAAAGGCTGCGCTCGACGGCCAGTCGAGCTTTTAATTACAGTTTCGTGTTAAGTTGCATTTTTCGTTGGCCATTTCGGTGTGGTTGTCGTTTTCGCTGTCGTCGTTCGACATTTGACTTTGGCTGTCGGCCTGTCGCGCGGCAAATGGCGCGCACGAAATTTTAGTTTTTCCATTTATATATTTTTGCGCTTCGGATCAGCGGCTTCTGTTGGTTGTTCGGAAAGTTTCGCGGCGCAAATTGAAAGCCGCACCGGCGAGCGAACGGAAACAAGCGCCAACGCGCACCGCAAATGTCGTGTTGCGTGTTGGCTGCGCTTCGAGCGCACATTTGGCGCGTTTAGCGATTTAATTGAAAAATTGCAACGCAAATGTTGAAACTTTAATTATGGCCACAATGTTAGCAGTTGCTCGCCCTCTCACTCGCCGCAAAACAAATCACACCTAACCTCAAATACGTTTTTTTCGTTTTCAATTAAAATCTATTTTTTAAATTTTATTCAAGTCAAAAGCATCGAAAGTCGCCAAATGTTGGGCGGTTCACGCTCTGCGCTCGTCCTCCTCGTCGAGGTCCACGAACGGCAGCCGATTGTTGTTGTGCGCGTGGCCGCGCTGCTGCTGGCGGCGTTGCGTGTTTCGATTGCCGTTCTGGTTGCGGCGGCGTTGCGGTCGATCGGACGACTGTCGGCGCCTCTGCTGCTGCTGTTGCTGCGGTCGATTGTACGACTGACGGCGCCTTTGCTGCTGCTGCGGGCGCTTGCGCTGCTGCTGATTGCGGTAGGGTCGTCGATTGCGGTCGCCCTGTCGCACGCGATTCGCGCCATTGCGATTGCCGTTGCGTCGCTTCGCATTGCTGCCCTGGCGGCGATTCGCACTGCTGCCATTGCCGCCGCGGCGACGCTTCTTCACGTGCACCGGCTCACTGCTCTCGTCAAAGTCGGCGAAGTCGTCGTCGTCGTTGTGGTTGTCATCGTCAGCGCTGTTGCTGACTTCGTTGTCCTGTTCCTGCTGCTGCTGTGGCTGCTCCTCGCTCTGAGTCTCCTGTTGCTGCTGCTGTGGTGGTTGCTGCTGGGCTGGTTGCTCCTGCTGCTGCGGCTGTGACTGCGGCTGCGGCTGCTCGTCGAACTGACTGTGCGGGGCGGTGTTGACGACCATGTGCTGGACGTCGCCGATGCGCACGTTGGTCACCTGCTCGCACGGCACATCGCTGTAGATGACGACGCTGCCGTAGTTGCAGACGTGCGTTTCCTTCTCGCTCTCCGGGTTTTGCCGGCCCTCGATCAGACCGATGCCGTGCTTGCCCTCCACCTCGTAGATGTTGCCGTTGCGAGTAATGAAGCCGGTCACCTGCAGCGGCCTGGCATTGTGCGCCGCAGCGCCAGACTTGAGCGCGTCGCGCTTGGTGTCCGCGGGCGGCATTGGCAGCGGCATCGCTGCGGGCAGCTGCTCGAGCGGCTTCTCGGGCATTTTTATGTCCGACATGAGAATGGGCGGCTTGTTTACGATGGGCGGTCGGGTGGGCGCGGGCGTTGGCATCGGATTGGCTGAGTCAGTGGGCGGACGCGGAGTGGACGTATTCAGCGGTGAGGCGGTGGGCTTTGGTGCCGGTGCGGCTGTGCGTCCCGAGGCGACAACATTCTTGTTCGCTGTTGGTTGGTTGCAAGTGGACCGAGCGGCAGTCGTCGTCGGAGGAGAACCGGTAGGAAGAATTGAACATTAGAAAGTGGCCGCAAGGCGGTGATGGGTCGCTCAAGATTTACCGCTCACCAGTGTGGAGAAGCCTGTGCCCAGCACCAGGCACAGCGTCAAATATTCAAATCGCATGTTCAAAACTCTGCTAAATCGTCTGGCTGCGGTCACTTTTTCGCGAGAACTAAACGTGTCCGCCTGCCGCACTTGCAACTTATATCACCTTGGTGGCTCAGCTTCCCGGGGCATCGACGCAAACGCTCCGGCAGCCACCGGCTGCGGCTACGCATAAATCAATTTGCGTTTGTAACGGTAATTTGTTGTTGTTCTTGCATTGGTCAGCGGGCAAAAGTGCGAACAAGATAATCAAAAGGCCAGAAAAAAGCCAAACAAACTTGCGAAAGAGCGAAATTGAACAGAGGATTGGGGCGAAAAGGGAGACGGAGTGGAGACAGTTCAAAGAACGCATTTGGGTCGCGGAATTAATGAGAAACAACAACGCAGAACACTACAGAACTCAAGCAGCCAGAGACGCAGCTGGAGTTTGTCGACAAAGCGAGCAATCCAAATCTTAGTAGAGTTCCCTGGCGGTTTCATCTACAACATGAACAGTTTCTATGAAAAATAATCCCCAACATTGAATGTGTCTCAAGTATCCAACTGAATGTCACTTATTTTTAAACAAAGTCTTCCCAATATCGAATTTGGTTTGTGCCTACAAGGTTTAGCAGCTTTTGGCTGAAACCCCTCTTGGCCGCTCTTTAGTGACGCTGCTGGCCAACGACAAAAACAACCTAACCGGCCGTCAACAGTCTTCAACGATCAACGGAATCGTCTCGGAATCGTTCTTTGGCTGTGCTTCGTCTGTTGGTGGCAAACAAGCGCCACAAATTGGCCTAAACTGCTTAATGGACTTTTTTCTTCGCACGCCGAAAAGGTCAACGCTCGGCCAATGGGATCGGATCGGGATTGAGCAATCAAACGTTCAGGTCGTGAGAGCGAGCTGAAGCTTTGCGTCTGGCTGAGGTCGGCGCAGGTCGCTGCAAACTTGTTTTATTCGCGTCGCTGTTGAGGAGTGGGACTGAGAGAAAGAGTGAAGTTTGTTTCGAGTGTGTTTGAGTTTGAGTCGCGTCAGTGTTGCCGCTTTGCTGTTGAAGTTAAAACAGTCTGGCGGCAACCCTGCTTCAAAGCTGAATACTTAATTTCTGCTGGAGTTGAATTTTGGATGGTCGCTTTAATTGCTTTCGAAAGAATATTTACGATGGCAATCAAGCATGAAAGTGTCCATCAAATAATGTAAAATCGAATCGATTCGGTTCGAACTCCAAGCTGTCATTAGACGGTAGCAAACTGGATGCTTGGCTTTGTTAGCAAAAACACATAACAAATAATGAATGATGGAAACATTTGAATCTCTGTCGATTCGAAAAGTTAATATGGAAAGCAGTGGAAAAATTAGAAAAATAATTTCAAAAGAGAAGAATAAATATACAAGAGTTATTAATGATATTGATTTAGTGATGGCAATATTGTTGATTCTGATCAACATACAATCATGCAACAAGATGCTACGATTTTTTGAAACCAAAGGAAAAAAAAACAGAAAATCAGCCCAAATAACAAAAAATACAAAAATAACAATTATCTTCCATTCCTTGTGGGAATCGAATGGAAACTTCAGTTCAGTGTTTATTATTCATTCATTCAAAAACATAAAATATCGTACTGCACTCAAAACAAATGTTAAACAGCTACAAATTGCTGCGCATCACTGAATTTAAATGATTTAATTTTAATGAAGCAACGCGCCAATTACATTGTAAAACTGAAAAAAACATTTTTCACAAATAGGTTAAAACACTTTAAATTCCCTCGAACGAGGCTTAAAGACCCAAATTTTGTGTTTAGTCCCCGTGATGGCGTCGGCGAGGGGATGGTTCGCGATGCCTTTGTTGGCGTGGTTCTTTGCGCTGCTTGTGACACTCTCTGCGCATGCGCTCCTCCGTCCTGCGGTCCGCTTTGCGGCTTTTTCCGTCAGAGTCGTCGTCCGAGTCCTCCTCGGAGCTGCCCTTCTTTTTCTTATCGTACTTGCTACAATCCAGCGCGGGTTTCTTGTTGGTTCTGGCCGTCGTTCTATCGGATCTATGGTCTGGCTTCTTCGTTGTCGTTGTTGTTGTAGTTGTGGCTTTGTTTATGGTTTTCTTTGTGGTGTTTCTTTTGGTTGTGGATTTTTCCGTGGTAGTTGTTGACTTTTTCTCATCCTTTTTATCTTCCTTGTCATCCTTTTCATCTTCCTTGCCCTCGGCGCCGTCCTCATTTGCAGGCTTCTCTGTAGTGGTTGTTGTGGTGGTTGTGTTCTTCGTTGTTGGTTTTGGCTTTTGCGTGGTTGTTGTTGACATTTTGTCATCCATTTTGTCTTGCTTGTCCTCTTCATCGTCTGGTTTCTCCTCATCTTCGTGCTTTTTCGTAGTTGTTGTCGATTTCTTGGTTGTCTTTGGTTTTTTCGTCGTTGTTGTTGACTTGTCGTCATCCATTTTGTCTTGCTTGGCCACTTCATCGTCTGGTTTCTCTTCATCTTCTGACTTTTCTGTGGTGCTGGTTGTTGTTGTGGTCTTCTTCGCTGTTGTTTTTGGTTTCTTCGTAGTTGTTGAAGACATTGACATCATGTCCATGTTTTCCATTTCGTCGCCATCCTCTTGCTCGCCACCCTTGTTTTCATCTTCATCTCCTTTTTCTTCTTCGGGCATTTCAGTTGTGGTAGTTGTTGTAGTCTTCTTGGTGGTAGCCATTGCTTTAGTGGGTTTCCTGGGCCGAACAGTGGCTGTCAAACCAATTCAAATCCATGTAGAAATAATTAACCTTCTGCGAGTTTTTTATAAACTTGTTGATGTAACTTACCACAGCTCGCCAAGGCGCTGAGCATCACAACGAACAACAACAATAGGTAGATAAACTTCATCTTTGCATTACAATAATTAGTTATGTTGGTGTGAAGGCAACGACAACGCGTGTAAAATGCGCCGGAAGCCAAATTATACTAAATTTAGTCTTTGGCACGCGCGGCTGCTTTATAGATTTTTCCGTAGCCCCATTGGTTTTCAATGGGTACCACACTTGAGCAACGGATCCAACCAGTTTAGAGACCGCAGATGTTATCAGCTCGGCTGGCACATCGACTTGGCTCAGTTGCAGTGCTGAGCTCGCGCCGCAGCTCATTAACCGATTAACTGGCACAAGCCGAACGTCATCGGCCACCCTTTGAACAAAAAATGCTGTCAAGTTTTTTCTCTAATATGATTAGTTGGCTCGTTAAATTTGAATAAATTAATTGTTGAACTCGAACAAAAACTTGGCGATTATGAAAAGTAAAAAAAAATTTAAAAAAAACCTAAAAAAGCACTTGCGGCAAGGCCTTTAACCCTCTAATTGTTGACGTTGTGTGTGAAGCGAACTGGTTGAAGGGTTAAAAGGACCGTAAGTGTTAAATTTGTGCCAACAACAATTTTTCAATATCTTCTAACTTGAAAATACACATTTGAAACAATTTGAACTAAAAGGAACTTTTTTTAAGCATTTTCTGATGGAAACACCCGAACTAAAAACTATTGTTTTTGTGTAACTAACTCTTAAAGAAACTCTGAAGTTTTTGTTAAACATTATGCAATACTTTTGATCGATCAAAAAATTCAGACTATAAAAAATAAAAGTGTTATTAAAATGTGTTGTATGATCGATTTATCAGGAGTCCTATTACTTATTTCACAACACAAACTAAGAAATAGTTCTTTATTTTCCAAATAAAAGTCACTAAAGTCTTTCAAACTGCACAATTGCCTTCGCTATTGGCTACTCTAAATATTCTTTAATAAGTCTTCTGACGATCATATTTCCAAAAATCTATCACTCGAGACCAGAATTGTTATTTTTTTATTTTTAGCGTAAAATATCGAGCAATATTTCGAAAACTTTAAACTTTTCTTAACTTTTGCATTTGTTATCTTAAACAATTTAAGACATTTGGAACTGTCATATTAAAATTTGCTTACTTCTTTTCTATTTCCTTTTTCGTTTCATTTGGAACTGTCAAATTAAAATTTGCTTACTTCTTTTCTATTTCCTTTTTCTTTTCATTTGGAATTGTCAAATTAAAATGTTGTAATTTCCATCAACCTGTATTTTGTTTTAACCCGTTCCGACATGAAAATAAACCCGTTCTGTATGAATTGTATGGGCTGTAGTCCAATATATTGGGCATTGTGACTGAAAGGGTTAATCTTCCCTGTCGTTAAAAACTCTCCATAAACTTTCCATTGAATGTATTTTCAAAAATCTTAGTCCTTCTTTCGACACACCAATCCCAACTCTCCAAGAAATTCCTATAACATCGGATCAGACAATTATAGCAAAATGCAAATCAGTTTTCAGCGCAAAGTTTCTGTATTCATGTGCAGCAATCATTCATTTCTTTATTGTCTTTTGCATTGTGCAGCCATTTATCTTGCATCCATTTTGGGCATTTCCTCTTTGTCCAATGCTGGACTCACAACTGCCGCCACGCTATCGGACGCCTCGGCCTTGGCAGCCTCGGGTTCGGCTGCTTTGCTGTCTACGGCCGCATCGACCTTTTCCTTGCTGACTTCAGTTTCAGCTGTAGAATTAAAGGTCAGGTTTTAGTAAATTGTGCGGTGGTCTTTCACCTGAAAATGTCACTCACCACCGCGCACCAGAGCCAACAGACCCAAAGCGAAGACGAACAGCAGAAAGAATCTCATCTTTGATTAGTATTATCACACTAAACTAATTTGGCAGCATTCGCTGCGGCTTTATATAGTTTTCGTATATCTAATCGGTGCAGTGGCAACAGGAATAAATAATGTTCACCTTGAGATCGAACGCCGTTCGAATGTTTTACGGCAAGCAAATGTTCCTGTTTGGCAAGCTGTGCCAAAATGCCATCTACTTAATTGGAACCAACTAACTGCAAAAACAATGCAGAGATGCGCCATTGAACACGTTGCTACATTTCCATAAATATATAATTGCAATTAAATTAAAAAATTAGCTGACAGCTGACTAAGTTAGATTGCCAGATCCTGCGATTGCCTAACCGTAGTTTGATTTGGCAGTTAATTGCTTTAACATTTTTAATTAACACACTTTTACGTTTGTGTTAACGCTTAGCCGGCAAGAAACTTATTCCAAATGGTGTAAGGAACGAGTGCGAATTGAAGGAAGAGCAAATCCAAAAGAGGAACAAAGTCATAATGGAGTTCAACACAATTGAATTTTTATATAGTTTTATTTAATTTATCCGAAATTTGAACTATTATATAAATTTTATATAAATAGTTCATAAGAGAAAAATAAAAAATAACAAAAAAAATGTAATTAATAGTTTTTATTTTTAAACTTAAAAATTAAGTTAAGTACCTATACTTCAGCAAATATTAAAAAACAAATAAGAAATATAAATAAACATTTATTTTATTTTGTATAAGATATATATCGGGTGTTTTTTTTAGAGGTATAGAACTTCGAATTGAAATAAAACACAAGAAAATCGTTTTAATGTCCATCAATTTGGCTTTATTGGAAGGATAATTTTATGCCATTAATGTTTAAATATGATTTCGGGCATGTGGCCGCCGCGGCTGGCTCGAATAAAGCCAATTCTACAGGTCCAATTTTCAAACACTTTTTCGAGCATTTGGGGCCGTATGTCCGCAATAACGCCACGAATGTTGGCTTCCAAGTCCCCTAACGTTTCTGGTTTGTTGGCGTAGACGAGCGACTTCACATATCCCCAAAGAAAATAATCCAATGGTGTCAAATCACACGATCTTGGTGGCCATTTGACAGGTCCATTCCGCGAAATTATGCGCTCATCGAATGTTTCCTTTAATAAATCGATTGTGACGTGCGCTGTGTGGCATGTAGCGCCGTCTTGTTGGAACCACAACTCATCCACATTCATGCCATCCAATTCGGGAACAAAATAGTCGGTTATCATGGCTCTATACCGGTCTCCATTAACGGTAACTGACTCCTCTTCTGACTGGGTCCTCTTCAACATTTTGCTCTACAGCGGCAATTGTTTCTTCGGTGCGCACTGTTCGACGTCTCTGCGGATGCGTATTATCACATAGAGTAAACGTAGTGCGAAAACGACCCATGGTTAACAGAATTAATTGCTCTGATGGACGATTATGTCGACCATAAAATGGACGGAGCTTGCGGTAAACTTCGCGAACTGAACCATTATTTTCGAAATAAATTTGCACGATTTGCAAGCGTTGTTCTTTTGTCAACCTGTTCATGATGGAATGGCAAACCAAACTGAACATAAATGACATTAGAGTTGCCAGATTTGACCACAAAATGCCAGTTTTATCTCTATTCGAAAAACAAACCTCTAAACAAAACACCCTATAATATTTTTAGTTTTTTATATATATTTTATTTGACTTTTTAATGTTAGTTTTTTATAATTTTTTGTATGTGAATAAATTACATGAACAAATTCCATTACTCCATTCCAAATTCCTTTCTATTACAATATAATTATTTATTTTTATTTTTTTGTATAAAAAATATAAAAAAATAATTTTTTTATAAAAATATCTGTTCTGAATTGTTTAAAAATTTATTAAATAAAAAAATGTGTTTGTTATACTTTATATACAACGTTAATAATTGTTTTTTCATAAAAAAAATATTTTCAAATTTTGAGTTATCTAAAAAAATTATTACTTTTTATAAAATATTTTTGAAAATGTTTATAAAAATGTTTTTAAAAAGTAAAATAAAATATAATCAATATTTTTTATTGATAAAAAAAATCGTAAAATGTAATACAATAATTTTAAATAAACTTAAATAAAAAAAAAAAAATGGAATTAAAAACACGTATAGATAGAAAATTCCAAAAAATTATGTTCTAATAACTAACGAATAAATAACTTGATTTGATTAATTATGAATTTTTTATTGTTTATTTCTATATTTTTAAAAATTTTTTTATATTAGCTTTTCTACTTTTTTTTTAATTATATTTTTACAAGCCACCTTCGGTTAATTCACTCAATAAAAAAACAAAATAAATGTTTTCCTTAAATTTTGTTTTTGTTCCTACACTTGGTTTGCGCCAACTTTCAAAATTAGTATTTTTTAAGCATTATTTTAGGTTTTATACTAAAAGAAAAAACAGCAACAATAACAACTATGAAATTAAGTTTGCTCAAACTTGAACAAAAAATGCCTCACAAGCCAACAAGTTCGAGCCGCCTTTAAACGTTGCTACCGCTCAGAAAAGAAACAAAAATACAAATCAATAAATTTTGCACTATTTTGTACATTTCCATGGAATAACGAACAATCAATAGAATTATTGAAATTTTTTCAAAATTTCTGCATATTTATAAAGTGAATTTCAAACAAGAATTGCTATGCAAAGGCTCTGTCGTGGTTTTCGTTTTAAAGAAGAAGAAAGAGAAGCGGTATCACACTTAATCAGGTCTTGGCCAAGAGAGGACTAAACATTTCAGGCTGCTCGTTTCTGACTCATTTCATTCCTAAACCGTCTCTATCCTAACTTTTTCTGGTTCTAACCTCCCTGAACTTTCTACTCTGGAAGTTAGGGAAATAATAAAGTTCCCAGTAATGGAAATGGGGAAAGTTGCCAATGAGCCATCACTTTGTGCTTATAAGATCTTTTATAAGAAGGCTTTCATATCTGCTGCACACTACTTGACAAAATTTGATCTTCATTTGATGCTTCGATTGAGGTTAACATCTTTTTATATTTAAAATTTCCATGAGTTGGACTTCACAAGTAAAATGTTTAAGATGTTCCACTTTAAAGCAAACTAGACCACAAACTCGGCCACAAGTTGCTTGTCTGATTCACCGATTTGAATGCAAAACATCTTAAAAATGTCCAGTTGGAAATATAACACACAACACATTTGTATAGCAAATCAATTGAAATCAAAACCTAGTAAATTCACAAGTGCTGAGAGTTGTGTATCTGCTTTTAAAGACTGAAATGATAACGTTTAAGCATTTACCAACACAAATGAATAATTCAAATAAAAAACTGAAGCACCAAAAGTCCAACAAAACCAAAAAATGAATCGAAGTTAATATAAACAGCACCAACAATGCCAATATTGTCAAACGTCTCTGCGTCTCTTTGCACATGCGCCAACTGCCAAGACTGGTTTTATTACCATAAAAATAGTCAAAAAAAATGTAAGCACACATTGACTTGATTGCTGTATGCATTGCTTGGCCGAAAACTAAATATTTGTGAGATGTATAAATTATATTTAAAGTCAACTAATCATTGAGGGGACTCCCGCGACCTTGGATTGTTGGAGGATATTTACAAATCTTCAAATATTTGAACATTCAACAATTATTCATTTTTTAATCTCAAAACTACAAGCAGAAGAATTCAGAAAAAACAAATTAACATAAAAGACTTGACAAGCACAAATTGACTAAAATGAAATTAAAACAAATTAAAGAAGCAAGAACTAAAAAGAAGATACAATTTTGTGTCTCTATGAGGGAATGTCCCTCTCCAAGTGAATTCGCGTGCGTGAATTCGAAAAAAAATTTCACTTACAACAATTATAAACATTAAAAAAATCAAGTCCAACTTTTTCCAGTTTGTGAATATTTCTGAATGCCCTACGCTTTGTTTCTATGAATATTTTATGGCTGCCCTGCGCGTGTACTTCCCCCACCAAAACATTTTAGCCGCCATCTAGTCAACGAATTAGAATTTCTTAAATACAGGTAACACAAGCAATGTGTACAACATTTAAAAGATACATTTGAAATGAAGCTTCCAATGCCAAGAAGAAGACTGCGCACAGCCAAATTGACTAAAAAGTGTGGCAAGCGCTGTCGTAGCCAAAGCGGGCGAGCGAAACACATTAACGTGCCGACAAGTGCATCTTCATAAAAACAATAACAATAACAAAGTTGAATACATTTAAGATTTTATTGAGAAGCGGGAAGGTGAACTCAACGCAGACACTGTGAAGCGAAGTAGACGGGGAAATCTTTGGATGACTTTGAGTGTAATGAAGTGCAGGCTGAAAAGGCCCAAAATAACAGCAACCAACTTGATAAATTTATACCGAAAGACAGCGCTGCTAATGTTAGAAAATTGTATGTTTCTTTCCCTTCGTTGCTTGCTTGAAGAAGTCTCGTTGCAGGGATCTCTTCATACGTTAACGTACAACCAATAACAACCAATCAATATCTGATATAGTTATGAAATATAAAAACAATAAAATTATGAAAACCCATAAATAAAAATGTCGTCACTTCTCTGCTCAACACAACTGGAATGTCCTTGTTTTCCCTTCATTTCTTTTCAGTCTAAGCAACATTTCAACATTTAACTATTACGCAGCTGACTTCATGGTCAGGCGCTCGTCTGGCGGCAGAGCCAGCGCTCACTTGCACGACCACAGCTCGACGTGCGCTGCGAAAGTGTGCCACCGGATGCGGCAGGTGTTCGGCTACATGGCAATGTTGCTGCCCAGCGCGGCCATGTCGTGGGCCAGCAGCAGCTGTTGTCGCTGGCCGCAGCGTCGTTCGTTCCAGCGCTGTTAACCATTTTCCATTTAGTACTAATTTCTGCAAGCTGCTCAATGCCACTATTCGCTCTCTCTCTCGCTTTGAAACGCTCTCTCTGCTGCGCATAGACAGTGTCGACGCGCAGGACTGCTGCGGTTTTTAGTAAAACTGTTAGCTGCTGCTCGTTGTCCTTTTCACCACGCGTGGCGCACAGATTCAGCGCGTCTCTGGCGAATTGAGCGTGCAACTGCCCGACATGTGTGTAGTGGTGAGTTTTTGCCGAATTCGCCGCACTGCACCGGGCCCCCACACGTGGCGCTTTTAGTTGTTTTTTGCGAGCGCGTGGAATGCGAGGAGAAGGCGTCCGCCTTATGATTGTTTTCCCGAATCGCAACTTAATGCTGCCGGAATGCGTAGTGGTATTTTGCCTGGTTTCTGATTTAATTCCGAGCTCCTGGCATGGCTTTTTCTGCTCGCTTTCTTCACAATGTCTGAGTTTCGGGCAAAATGAATTTTTAATACGCACATAGCGGGTATTAGCAAAAGTATGCAATCATAAGCAAATAATAAATTCGTACATTCCACGCGCAGCTATGCGGCCAATTGACAAACGCATTGTGGACAACGCAGCGCTGGAATTCAATGTAAAACCAATTTCATGTCGTAAATTTCAGGTATTAAATGACTAAAACGTGGTTGGCTGTTGTCAGTTGCGAGTGAGCGTGGCTATTTGTATATTAATTAATTTTAATTTGCATTCTCAAATCATTTCGAACTAATTTAGCAGCAATTCACTGCATAAATTCCTTGCTTTGTTGCAAGCAAATATTTTCGTTCGTTTCGTTTGGCTTTAGTGCCACTGTGCATGGCATACACGTCCGTCCGACGTACCTACACGTTTCAATTGTTGCCAACGACGTTGCTCTGGAGCGCAAATTTAAAATTCCGTCTGCGGCAAACGCTTGTGTCAGACACTCAATTGTGAGCGCATTTCATTGACATTTCACTGACAGCAGCGACGGCGACAGAGTTGGCTTCTCTCCACGCAGGGGTCGCTTTTGCTTTGTTTTGTTGCAGCCAAAACATTTACAAGAAATTGTCAACTTGGTGAAATGCTTAAGTGTTGTGTGTGTGTGTGTGTGTCGGAACACCTGCCGAACGCTTGAAGGCAGACAAAGTACAGAATGCGACAGCATTCACGCTGCTGTCGTATGCAATTCGTGCGCAATATGCGAGCAGGTTGCCACATCTTTAGAGCAACAATGCTTCGAACAATAAAAACAACTAAAAACTTGTGACAGTTGCGTATGAATTTGAAATTTGGACGTTAGCGACTGTCGGAAGTGTGTTCAGACGCATAACGACAGTTTTAGATTTTGCCAGCTGCACGTGCACTGAATTTTCACGACTGACAAATACACAGAAAACCTTTTCCAGTGTCACAGGTTTAGGTAAGCTTTGGTTGTGTAAGGTTGGGTGAGGTTAGGGGGCGGCCACAATAAAAGACGATTCAGATGTTCAAGTTTCCACTCTGTCAAACCAGTCTCCATGTTTAAAAAGCCACACGGAAACATTAACATGTTTCTTGAACCACAGAACATTCCCTCATATTTCCATCTAAACTTTGACTCACAGTTCGCTTCTCGCTTCGCTTCTCCGCTCAAAGGTAAATGTGTTTGTAAACTATTTATTTGAAATAATTATTTTCTTTGCGCTCCTGTCTGTTACGTAATTTCAACATAAGGCAATTAATATTGCGTATACGCCATGTCTGCCCCCGCTGACACTCACTCTTTCGCTCACAAAAAAAAACCACAACAAATAAATATCGAAAGCCAATTCTAATAGCAATTGTAGCAGCAACAAAAACAGTATTTACAATAAAAATAACAACAACATCAATAATAAAAGACAAATATTTATAGCAATAAAAGGCCATCGGAAGTTGTTTGCCAACACGCGAACTGTGCGCACACAGTGAACATTTTAATGTGCCAATCAATGCGTTGGCAGCGGATAATTCAATGTTGTTGTTGTTTTTGTTCTCGATGGTTGTTCTTTGATTTTTCGCGCACGGTCAGCTCAACGGCGGCAAACGTTCGTTTTCACTTCCGTTCCCACTGAGCCAACAATATTTGCATTTGTCATCGAAAATATTTCTGGCGCATTGGCTGGATTCCTGCCGGGAGAGACGTATGTGAGCTTTAAAAAGCATTTTTGTAGGACGCCACGTTACACTCGACTGACAGTTGTGGCGTTATTGACATCAAACATCAGGATTCGCACGAATTATTCATTTCGTTGGCAATATTGAAATATTGTTCAATTTACAGAGACCCCCTCCTGCGTATTGTTGGATATTTTCGATCTTGTGACTGTCTTTTTGCTTAACAATGAGCTAAATATTTGATTTGTGCTTTGCTTTTCTATATTTGCGGCGTTTGTTCGTTTTAGAAATCAATATGTTGAAACGTTTTTAGACTCACTTTGGAGCACACTTTATGATGAATGTTTTATTTATTATATTGAGTGAGAAGATAAGAAGAAGAAGAGCACTGGTGTTCGAATGATGCTCAAAACACTTAAAGTCAGCTTGCAACATGAATTTACTTGGCTATTCAATGGTGCAACGGGGACTTCAGGCCCATTTTTGTATAGGCCAAGAATTTTACTACAAGATAAGCAATGTCTGATGTCTGTTTTTGGAGGCTACTGGCGCTTGAACGACTGCTTAGGACCTACAGAGACTTGCAATTGTATGGCTTCAAAGATGCAGCAAGCTTTCCATTTTCCTTTAGTGGTTTAGCTCTTCCTGCTACTAAGATTGTAAGAAAAGTTTTCTTCATTTGTTGTTGCAATAATCAGCTTTTGATCTCTAAAGTCTAGACACTCCGACTTGTGGTCCAACGTACTAACCACTGAGCCACTGTGGACTTCTTCCCACAACTTGATTGCTGCAGTGTGAAACCTCAAGTCTGTTGCTACTCATTAAATATTTGTAAGCCAGACTTTTTTCAAAACATCATCAGACGCCAAGCATACTTTTAGGCTCACGTTTCAAAGTGTCAACATTTTCGTTTGGCATCACTTTCAAGCTAAACTTTAATTAAAACAAACTCTTAATTCATGCATGGGAATGCTCAAGCTTTGACAATGCGTAAAAAATGTTGAAATTTTACAAAAAAAAATGTTTATTTTCATAATTGTTTCCCTTTACAAGACGTTTACTTCTGTCTGTAAATCATTTCTACTCTACTTTTTTATTATTATTGTTGTTGTTGTTGCATCAGTTTAACATTACTTACTGCGCTGGAAGAGAAAGCACAAACGAAGCGGACCCGAGCGAATTTTTATTTAGCATTCAAAAATGTTTCTTTCAGAAGCAATTCACCGGAATGAGTTGTGGCTGTTGTTGCTGCAGATTACGTGTGTGCAGCCTCCACTGTGGCAGTTATGGCTATGTGTGGGTAAATTGTTTCTGTTGCTGTTGCGGTGGCAGCGTATTGTGCAACATTGCTGCGTGGCGCGTCGGTGAGCTGAGTCGGTTTTCGGTGTGTTGGCGTAAATATTACTGCGACGTGTATTCACTTGAGGCTTCCAGTATGTGTGTGTGTGTGTCAGAGTAAATGTTAGTGTGTGTGAGTGTGTACTGCTGCGCTGTGCTTTGCGCTGCAAAAAACCAAGGCAAACATAAATGCTCCCTGAACCGGAAGCGGAAGTGCAAAAGAAATGTCGACGCTGGCGCTGTTTGTGTTGCTGTTGATAGAGTTGTTGTTGTTGATAAATGTAAGCGGTCTAGCCTGTCGACGGTAATGATGACGACATCTATGACGTTTGTGGTTTGGTGCAGTTTTCACTTTTCTGTGTGCGGCCCAACGCAGCCACCGAGGCGATCAACTTTGGCATCAGTTGAATGGAATTTAAAGAGGTCTGAAAGAAAAAGTGTTGCATATATATTAAGGAATATATAGGAAATATATAAAAAAGTTCAAACTTGTACACAACTGAAGTACTTTACAGACTCGAGCCAGCCTTAACTTGGCTTCAAATTATTTGCCTAGCTGGACATGGTTTCAATGCGCCTAACTTTTTGTTTCATTTTCAAATTACTTGTAGCTAGTAGCAGTTGTTGTTCCGATTTAGTTCCAGACAGCGTTCGGTCCAAAGAATGCTATGTATGGGTAAAGTTCTGTCTAACCTAACCTCAAATTCATTTCTATGCATTGCTGGTATGGAACAAAATATCTAACACAAAGACGAGCACAGAACAACTGATGAAATTTTTTAGTGTCCAATCATTCATTCATCAGCGCTGGAAATAACAAACTCAGCAACGAATGTCAACGTCGAAAAACAAATGTGTGGACAGGTTGGGAACTTCTGCTCAGTGCGTAGCAATTTCAATCACTTCCTAAGTGCTGCACGAAAATCGACCAATGATTATCTGTCGCCACTTCTTGAGGCGGCAAGAGCTCAGCTCAGCTTGGCTTTGCGTCATATTCGACTCGCGTGAAAAGCGAAAAATGAGAAAAAATTCCACTGCTTTCTTCACAGCCGAGGTGAACCTTTGCAGCGTTGTGGGCGCGCCAAAGTCAAATACTGCGAACGAAAGGAAGGCAGGAAGGACGCCGGACACAATACGCAACGAAGAATGTTGGACATGGTGGCGACAGCGACAGAGGTTTTCGTCTTTCTTGCCGTTAAAGTCGCCGCTGCAGTTGCTGCTTAAATGTTTACGGTGCTCATTTCATAATCCTGTACTGCAACTACAACAACAGCAACCACGAGCATAGCAACAAAGGAACACACACACACACATTGACACAGATGCACGCACACATCGGTCGGCAGCGCCACGTACGGCTGTGCGTGGTCGCACGTCTGTTGGTCTTCCGGCTGCGGATCGCCAATGGTGTCGTTGTCGCGGTGGTTGTTGACATTGTTGTATTGCTGTCGCTGTCGCTGGCTGCTGTGCTTGTGCGGGGATTTCGTGGATGTTTATGTGGTGGTTTTAATATATCGAGCATGTTCGTAAGCCGCTAATGTGCAACGAGGGCATTGCGGCAAGTGTGCGCACACAGAAAGCGAAGAATCGCCGTGTACGCGAAGCAGAAGGGGGGCGACGCGGCGAAAGTGGTGAAAAAGTACAACCAAAAAAACATTGCATTGAAAGAGGAAAATAGTCGCAGAATTTATGGCCTTTTAAGGGGTCACCTTTGTTGCTGTTAGTGGCGTCGCCGCCGCAGCCAGAGCAGGCGGAAAATAATGGCGCATACAAGTAAAAAGTGTGCAAAAGCGAGCAACGAGCACACAAATAAATGCACAAGAATTTGTTATACCACGTTTAAATGACTGCAAATCCACGCCCTGTGGCAGCACTCGGCGCAAAAATGTGGTCATTAGTCTGCGGTGACAGGCACTTTTTGTTTTGTTGTCGATATCATAACACATTGCTGGAAGGCTCAGTTTTTGTTAGCACAAACTTTTAGCCGAGTTTAACAAAATACACATTTTATGCTTTCATAATGCTGGGATCTATGCTTATAATTCATATTAAACGCTGACACCTGTAACAGACAGAGGAGCACCACTAACCCAATCCTGCGAATGCTTCAAGTCAGTGACGAACATTCTGCAACCATTGTGAGCAGCAGCGACGCCAACTCTCCGTTCGTATACCAGCATCGACGGCGTTGCTGCTACTCGCAACAGGCACAGTGGTCATGACTGCTTTAGATGTTAGACTTTGATTCGAATTATTTGAGGAACTTGGCAATGATTTTTTTCGACGGAATTATTTCTAAAGAATCCAGCTTCATACTAAAACTTGTCAGCACTTTGAGTAGTCTAACGAAATTTTGATTGCACTATTAAACCTAATGACGATTATGTCTGGACTTGTCATCTCCCAACACAAACCTGACCTGAAAAGTTGTTATGGTTTGTTTCTTAAAAAGTCGATACAGGTGTCTTGGTTCATCACTGGTTTCTTTCAATGACATTTTTGCATCTTCTTTATAATAAAACTTGTAAGCACTTTGAGTAGTCTAACGAAATTTTGATTGCACTATGGAACCTAATGACGGTTATGTCTGGACTTCCCAACAACACAAACCTGACCTAAAAAGTTTTTATGGTTTTGTTTTGTTTTTTGTAATAGCGTTTTAATTCATCACTGGTTCCGTTCAATGAAATTTGTGCGTTTTCTTTATAATAAAACTTGTAAGCACTTTGAGCACAAACCTTAATTGAAAAGTTGTTATAAGTATATGTATGTATATATTTTTTTAATAGTCTACACAGGATCAGGTCTTGATTCAGGCCAGTTTCGTTCCATGAAATTTGTGCATTTTCTTTATAATAAACTTGTAAGCACTTTGAGTAGTCTAACGAAATTCTGATTGCACTATGGAACCTAATGACGATTATGTAGACTTGTATCCATATTTCAACACAAACCTGACCTAAAAAGTTTTTATGGTTTTTTGAAATAGTCCACGCAGGCTTCTTGATTCATCACTGGTTTCGTTCAATAAAATTTGTGCAGTTTCAAAATAAATGTAAGGCGCTTATTTTTAGACTGAGAGCTCAATTTGTTAGTATTCTTCTCCTCATACTCAAATATGTCTCTCTCTGTCTAATCCGTGACTGTTACAGATGTACTTTTTTTAATTGTTCATATCTTCTTTATGACAGTCATGACAGTCTACATCTGTTTCAATCTTAATGTGTTGACCAAGAGTAGAGCTGAACTTTGGAGAACAACTCAGAACTCAGAACTCCAAACGCCAAACTCAGAACTACAATAAACAAATTACGAAGCCTTCTATTTTGTTCAAGCTGGTCGTATTCTGTTTGAAAGCTCCTGAAACGGATTAAAGAGACTTACCGTGCATATCTGGTTCGCCCAACATAACTTGGACCTGAAGGGTACTTATAGAGAAGTACTTAGCGCAAACTGATCTGAAACCTTGTTGCCAGTTAATAATTCATCACTCAACAAGTTCATAGGAAGGCATATAAAAAGCATCACTAGTGATGGTTAGGTTAGGTTATAGTGGGACCAACAGTTTAACCCTTTCCGAAAATTTGTACGATATATCGTACAATTTTTTCGAAGATTTTTTATTTGACAGCGACCGCACTTTTTATGGAACGGCTTTTAAAATTTCATTAAGTGGGCTGTGTTGTATCATTCTGTTTAAAAATATAAATCATTACAGCCGTGACTACACAGTAGAGGTGAGTTTTGTAAGCAGCTCTTTGCAAGAATTTGGAAAACCAGCAAATGACGATGCCTCTGCGAAGGGATTTTTAAATATGTACTATTTTTTGGCAACAAAAAGCTGAACAATTTCAAAGCTTGAATCTCGGTTGATTAATAGAACTTACAAAATTTAACATTCTTTGCGTCTAAATATTTTTCCCGAGTCTTTAAAAAAATTGTACGATATATCGTACAAATGGCCACAAGGGTTGTAAAGCTTTGTACGATATATCGTTCAAATGGAAGGCAAAGGTTGCAAGTTATGTTTGCATTTTTTTAACTCGTGGGTTTGGTAATAGAATTTTTGCATTTGCCTGCCTGCCACGCCCATCCGTGAACCACGTGACTAATAAAATTCGACTATTCGGCAATTTTCGACTAAAACTACTAGACGATTTTGTGTTTTATTGGGCAGAAACAGGTTATGTAAGGTTAGACATGCGTACTTGCCACTCCCACTACGATAATAAGAATGGGCTATATTCAGTATCTTTCTGTAAAGCTGTATTAATTTTAATTGATTCTGTGTTTTATTGAGGGGAAAAGGGCTTTGCAACAACAACAACGGTTATGTATAAGGCCGAATTAATGTGAATCAATTGTTTATATAGTTATATAATTTATATAAGTTTCGATCAAAATGAAATCACGATTTGATTTTTTGTTGTTATAATTTATGTTTTCTATAAAATAAAATCAATGAATTGTTCATAAAACTTAAAAAAACGAAACAAAAATTTCATGCATTTTTACTCCTTTGCGGACCATTGTACGATATATCGTACACTATTGATTGAACCGTAATTCTCAACCTAAATCATTTTTTATTTTATTGTTAAAAAAAAAAAAAAAGAAAAATTTGTATCTCAAGAAATGTGGAAATTGACCGGAAAGGATTAACGCCGAATCCGAATGGCGGTTGGAAGTTTTTCATTCACACTTGGAGGCTTTGCCATTCTTGTAATTCTCATCTGCTTCATGTGGATAGCAATAGAAGTAGATGAGCGTTTCACCAGCCCGAGCTAGGACTCGAACCTAGGGCCTATGGCATTAGAAGCCAACGCGCTACCCACTGAACTATCGAGGCTCACTAACTTTCTCACTTTTAAAGGATACGAATCAAAATTTACTAAGAATTGGCATTCATTTCAGAAATTACAGTGGTTTTAGCGAAACGTCTGTTTTTAATTTAAAAAAACAAAGCTAAAACCGATATTTCCATATTTCGTTACTGAGATGTTTGGAACCCTACGAAAATTGAGAATCCTGCTGTGTTTACGCTTAGTAAGAATTCAGCAGTATTTTCAATTATATATCCCGTTATATCATACTAATATGGCATTCGTATGTTTTATCCTGTAGGAAGCTTTTGCTAGATTCTTTATTGAGACCTGTTACTACACACACACTCACAGAAGCTTCTATCCGTCTATCTCCTTAAGACAACATAGTATTTTTAATTTTTGATCCTGAAAAAGCATCCTGATATAACATCCTAACATGATATCTTTATGCTATGTCCTGTAGGAAACTTTTGAAAAAATCTTCACCGGTGCCTCACTGTGACGGAACACACTACTGTTTTTATCCTCTATCTACTTAATACAACATAGGATTTTTAAAATGTTGATCCACATAAAGAATTCTGATATGATATCCTTGTTTTATATCCTGTAGGAAGCTTTTGAAAAAGTTTTCACTTGTGCCTCACTCTTACTAAACACAATAAAGCTTCGATTCTTTCAACATTGTAAAACAAGATAATCTATTACTTTCCTATCTATCAAATTTGGCTTGAAAACCCGACGACCCGATTCATATTATATATATTTAATAATTAAATTTGCTAACATCAGTTTTTTGGTTTTAACTTCCGCTTAAAAGCGTTTCAGTACTGAATCGCTAGAAGCTTTCGAAACTGCTTTCCGAAACTGCACATCCAAAGCGATTGCCACATCACAAGATGACAAAAAATACAAATAAAACATTGTCATTAAATTGTAAATTCTTTGTAAAACTCGTTTATGCAGCTCTTAGTCGAAGATTACTTATTCGTTGCACTTTTTTGCGAAATATTTTCCTTGCAGCATGCTGCACGTTGCAGCTCAAATCGTTAACGCATTTTCGGCGTGCACGTCGCCGAAGTAAATTAAAATGTTACCGTTCCGAAGAGGCGCGCCAAACTTTCGGTACAGCGTTGGCATTTGACAATCAGCAAAAGTTTCCGCCGCCAACCTTGTCGTCGGTCCCTCTCGCGTCTCCTTGCCGCATTCGCCTTTTTGCAACGGCAACATTTGGTCGAGGAAAAGTTGAAACTGTGCAATTTACTGTGTTGCCAATTGAGTCTTTTGAGTTGTGTTATTCGTGTCTTTACTGTTGTTATTGCTGTTGTTGTTAATGTAGTTGCTGTGCTTGTTGTTGGCAATGTATCCGTTCTGGCTGTTGGTTTCGCAGCGCGACCTCAACGCATCGCCGGCCAAGTCAAAGTTGTCGTTTTTCAGCGCTGTCTTCTCTTTCTACTTGGCATTTTTATTCCTCTTCTTCTTGTTATTATTTTGTGTTGATGTAAATTTACGCAAACTGGGGCAATAACTAACTTTTTGCGCCAAGTGTGTGCAAAACGAAACCAAAGTAAATAGTGGGCAGTGCAAGCAGGTCGCAGCAATTTGCATGGCTTTTGCTTTCACTCAATGTTTTTTTTTTCACATTTTATTTTCTACTTAACCTGGTCACTTTTCGCTTTCATCGTTTTATTTTTACAATGTTGCGTACAACTTGCAGCGCTGCATCGATGCAAAGTGCACTCAAAGCGGCGCGCACAGCCAACGACAGGCACGGACAGTTCCTTGTGCGAAGTGAAGTGAAGTGGCATACACACACACACACACACACACACACACACATAATCGGACTTTAAACTGTCCAATTTGGGCACCAGCGGACTTACTTTACTACTTTGTTTGTTGTTGTAGTCATATGGCCCAGTTTTCTGGCGCCCACCTGCGCCGCGCAGTTCGAACATTCTCACTGAAGTAAAATTGAAAGTGAGGTTGAAAACCAAACAAACCGCTTATTCAATTTTCTGAATTCTGTTTAGAGAATATTTTCCGCACAATTTTGCCCAAGAAACCGAAAATATTTCATTACAGCATTTTTAAACTGCATTTTATTGCATTTGCATTCAACGGGGAATTTCAGTTGTTGTTGTTGCTGTTGTCCGCCGCCTGTGCGAGCCTGAATCGGCTGCATTTCAGTTGCATTACGACTTGCAAGTGAAATGCAGTTTTGCGCTTTTTGCCTTCATCTCTGCCTCTGTCTGTCTCGTTCTCCACCACAGGCTTCGGTCTCTTACCTGTGCTGGGCGCATCTTTGCTGCATTCCCGACAGAAATCACTTTAATGGAAATTATTGCATTCAATTACTTTAAGAAAACTTAATTTTTTGCTGTTGTTGTTGGTGTTGTTGCCATGGGGTGGAGCACTTCCCTTAGTGCCACAATGCAGTGAAGTGGCCAAATGTTGAGTCCGCGGGGAGTATACGATTTTTCGTAGAAGTCGTCGACTGCACGTTATGCAAACGAAAAGCACTCAAAACAGAATTAAATGCTCTTCCTAAACTTGACAAAATGCGTTGTTCGCCTTGGGCGTTGTTATTTACTTAACATGTCGACTCGGCCGATTGCAAGTGATTTTAATAGATTCGATTGTGCGCAAATATTTGATGTTAGTCCATGTTGTAACTTAATTATAAATTCAGGATGTGGCAAGTCGAGAGGGGCAGAGAGTAAACTTGTCGCATCGGTAAAGTATAGTAAAAGGATATACTGCCAGGATAAGAGCTTTTATTGCCTATGCTTCAGTAGTCGGGATGAGATGAATTTCTCGCTCCTGATAGGGTTAAAACGGCATTATGAGTGTTCTTTTTTTATAGGGCTCTATGGCTTGTAAGTATGTGGATCGATAGTCAGAATGAGTTGAATCTGTTTATCTTTTAGGAGCAAAGAGGGCCTAACGATAAGAGCTTGAGTCACCTCTGCATCGGTAGTGAGGATGAGATCAATCTCTCGCTCCAGGAATTAAGAGGGCTTTATGATAAGAACTGTAATCAAGAAGACACTATGAACAGAGCTATAAGCACTCTTCTATGGGTTGAAAGGACCCTTTGATCTGATCTATAATCACCTGTAAATGCAAATGAAGTCCGGGTGAGAACAATCTGTCTCTCTTGCAAGACTCAAGAGGATCTTATGATCTGAGCTGTAATCTCCTATGAAAACGAAGTCCATATGAGACCAATATGCCCCTCTCCGGATGAGACCAATTTGTCCCTCATGTAAGGGTCAGGATGATCTTATGATCTGAGTTATAATTTATTTTTCAAATGAAGTCCAGATGCGTATGAAGTCCGGATGAGACCAATCCGTCTCTCGTGCAAGGTTCAAGAGGATCTTATGATCTAAGCTGTAATCTCTTATGAAAATTAAGTCCATATGAGACCAATATGTCTCTCTAGTAAGGATCAAGAGGATCTTATGATCTGAGCTATAATCATCGATGCAAATTAGGTCCGGATCAGACCAATCTGTCTCTCTTGTAAGAGTTAAGAGGGTCTTAAGATCTTAGCTATAATCATCTATGGAAATGAAGTCCATATGAGACCAATCTGTCTCTCTTGTAAGTGTCAAGAGGGCCTTATAATTTGAGCTATAATCATCGTTGCAAATGAAGTCCGGATGAGTCTAATCTGTCTCTCTCCTAAGTGTCAGGAGAATCTTATGATCTGAGCTATAATCATCGATGCAAATGAAGTCCGTATGAGGCCAATTTGTCGCTCATGTAAGGGTCAAGCAGGCCTTATGATCTGAGCTAAAACCTCCTATGAAGATGAAGTCCATATGAGACCAATATGTCTCTCTTGTTAGCGTCAAGAGCGCCTTAAGATCTGAGCTATAATCATCTAAGGAAATGAAGTGCGGATGAGACAAATCTCTCTCTCTTGTAACGATCAAGAGCGCCTTATGATCTGAGCTATAATCACCTACGCAAATGAAGTCCGGATGAGACCAATCTGTCTCTCCTGCAAGGGTCAAGAGGATCTTATGATCTGAGCTGTAATCTCCTATGAAGATGAAGTCGATATAAGACCAATCTGTCTCCCTTGTTAGCGTCAAGAAGGCCTTATGATCTGAGCTATAATCATCGATGTAAATGAAGTCCGGATGAGACCGATCTGTCTTTCTTATTATGGTCAAGGAGATCTTATGATCTGATCTATAATCACCTAAGGAAATGTAGTCCATATAAGACGAATCTGTCTAATGATCTGAGCTATAATCACCTATGCATATGAAGTCCGGGTGAGACCAATCTGTCTCTCTTGCTAGGTTCAAGAGGATCTTATGATCTGATCTAAAATCACCGTCTGTCAGTACGGGAGCAAAATTTCGCTCGTGCAGGGGTCGATACGACCCTACGAAGACTGCATCATCACTGTGGTTTATCGCTGTTATGAACGCTTTCCCACAACAATTGGCCCCATCGCAGAGTCTTAACAGTTTCACTCGAGTTTAGGCCAATTCGGTGATAGCTGACATATGACTGATTCTAAGATTCCACTCAGTAGAGCGCTGTCAATTGCAAAGAAAACCTTTGTTTCAAAATCCAAGAGGAGCATTTTGGAAATGAAAATTTTTCCTAAACATTTTTACATAGACTGTAAATTGTATAGTCTTCGTCGTCGACAACAACAACATCCAGCATCGAGTGAGTACTAATATTTTTCGTGCTGTGCACAACTAGTGGCTCGGTGGCAGTGTTTGAGTGGTCGGGTGGGCGGGCTGCTCGACTGTTCGCCGAGTGGCGAGGCATGTGTGGCATTCGAGTACAAATTATTACATTGCGTGCGAACAAATGGGAAAATTTTGTGCAAATAAAAGACATCATAAAAAGGCACTCACACGCGCGCGCACACGTGCACACACATGCACGCGAGTGTGCGAGTGTTGCCGTGCGTGCGTGTGTGTGTGTGCAATGGGTTGACGGTGTCGGCGCAAGCGGCTGATACATTGCGGAAATGTAACTGAATCGCTTTTTATTTGCAGCGGAAACGTGAAAATCATTTCGAAAGCATTGACGTGTTGCCCTCAGTTGGAGCGCCGCCGCGGGCAACGAACCGTGCTGTGTTGGTGGGCGGTGGGCGTAGCCGTAGAGCACAAAAAGGCTGTGTGGCAGTGTTAAGATGCCCGAAATAATTTAATAGCACGCCGCCGACTGCTGTCGCATAATTGAAATGCCAGGCGGCGTAACATTTATGCGCGCCGCCTAAGAATATGCCACATTTTTCAGCAGTAAATTGACGACCTTTGCAGCCGCCTTTTGGTGCCAACCAAACCGAAAATGCAAATCGGCTAAATATTGAAAATAATTTCGACGCTGATAATTTCCGCCAGCGCTCCGCGTTTGCCGGCGCGAACCTAATCAAATTGAGTGAAAAGGACCGGAGCGCCAACAGTGTTGCCGAGTGAAACGATAACCCGACTTAATGAAATGATTTTTACAGCCTGCGCGTGCGAACGGCGGCGGCGGTGGAGGGAGCCGGATGACGGGACTAAATGCGAGCATCTTTAAATATTTGCCCGCCAGTTGTCAGCGAAACAAAATCAAATATTCGCCAAAGACACCGCACAGCACGGCAGACTCTGACGGCGTTCACAGCTTGCAGCGCGCAACTTTTTAGCAAACACTCAACACGAAAAGGCTACAGCCACAAGTGTTGGCCAGAAGTTTGGCGCAAATTTTAAAAGCAAAAGAACAACATTTTAAACACTTTTGCCGGCTGCGGTGAGGGCAGCAGCGTTTTTCTTCGCGCCATTGCCGGCTGCCAGCTTGCGCTCATCTTTAATTAATTGGTTTCGGTGCTGGCACACTTTGACGCCGAGTCGTAGCCGCGTCGTAAAAGCGAAAGCGCCAAAAAAAAATTCCCAAATGAAGACATAAAATTGCATTGAAGCACAATGTAAAAGCGCAATAAACAGCGCCGCGAACGAGAGCGCGTCGAGCGGCCGTCGAGCAACAAGGAAGACTGATTCAATTTGTGTTTTAGTGCTTTAATTAAATTCGCACAAGCAAACGGCGCGCATTGACGATGCCGACTGGCAGAACACAGCTTGCGGCCGGGCAGCGGCTTTGTGAGCCGGGCGGTGAGCGTTAGCCGGCGTAAATGTGACAATTCGGCGTTAAAACGATGCGCCACTGCGCGTCCTATCAGTTTTATGGCGAGTCGTCGACGTCGCGGCGCTCGTTGGGGCGTTCGAGGCAACTGACACGTTGACGTCGACTAAATCATTGCCGCCTAAGCGCCCTTTGCGCCTAATCTCACGCAAAGCGATGTCGAAACTCAATTAAAAAGTTTGCTGATTTTGATATTTAAAAACAAATACAGATGGAGCGAGTCGTCGACGTCGACAAATTGCAGCTAGCGCCGCTGCCAGCGCTGTGTGTTGAGGCTGCCAAAAGGACTTTGCTATAAATTCCAATTGGTTTTCATGAGAATTTATTCAGAACTAAGTTTTCTGGAAAATATTTTTCTCTCTATTTTTGAACATGTTTTTTTTTTAAAACAAAGTTGTGCTAACTACTTTTGCATATACAATCAGTTGATCGGTTTTCAAAAGAACGTATTCAAGACTAGATTTTCTGGAATATTTTTAAAAAATTTTCTCTCAGTGCTCAAACATTGACAACTTCAGTAGACCAGAAAGCCCGGCGCCTCTTCTCGACTGTTGTATAATTTTCTAATTTATTCTATTTCACTTTAATTGAAATTGATTTGCATACAGCGGCTGGATCAGTGTTTCACAGTGTGCAGAAAATTCAAAAATCATAAACCAGGCTCAGCCTCTAAAGTTTCTGTGCACAAATTCATTACCATTTCCATTTGGTTGGCATGCAAATTGGTTTTTATTTGTACGGCGGCATTTTTAGCGTCTTTTGGCAGCCGAAAGCTGAAAAAGACAACGACAGTTTTTAGTTCAGATATTAACATTAAAAAGACTGGAGCTATTTGTACCGAATGCCAAGTCGTCAGTCATCTCCATTTTATAATCTGCTGCATATTTCGTGATTACTTTGACTTAAATTTGACGCTTTTGCTGTTTTATTGTCATGTAATGACTTTCAATTTCAAGAAGTTCTACTCAAATCATAAAAGAATATGTTTGCCATGTGTCATAGGTTAGGTAAGGTTATGGTGGCTGCCTCTGTAAGAACACACACTCCGAGGCCTAAGAGGCCCATTGTGATAGCATATATTTCACCCGTTTTTTAATTGTGTACTGTTTTTTCCAACATGTGCTACAACACACATTTTAAGCGGATGGGTATAGAGAGGGGGGGACCTACTGTTTAACGCCGAATCCGAACGGCGGTTGGCAGTTCTGATAGATGTAGATGCGATGGAAGTAGACGAGCGTTTCACCAGCCCGAGCTGGGATTCGAACCTAGGGCCTCCGGTATGAGAAGCTACCGCGCTAGCCGCTGGACTATCGAGGCCGGCCTTGCCGTATGTACCTCTGGATAAAATAAATGTTAAAAAATTCTTCAAATTACGGTTTAACTTTTTGAAATCAAGAATAGCTCGAATAGCATGGAAAACCATCGAAGTTATCAATTATAGGTGGAGTACTAAGCAACTATATAAAGGCAAGTTCCGTGGAGACCAGACAGCCGACAACAGTGCAATCGAAGGAGCTATGGGAACTGTGAACTATGGAAATTGCACCACTGCAGTCAAGCGTTGGTAACAGATGAAGAGAACTAAGTATGCGATATACAAGACACTGTTAAATGAAGTCGAAAACAACAACAAAAAGAGTGGAATGACCGATTAGCAAAAGCTGTGATGATTGGGAAACCAGTGAGGACAACTGCCACATCGCTCACTAAAACGTTGGCATGAATGTCGGACATCCAGCTCTATCAATAACTGATGCATCTCTTCTACCGTGATTTACACAGGATCTCTTTTTCGGAGATTTTGCGTATAACTTTTGAGCCCAATTTCACTAAAAACCATATTTTGGAATTTTTACGGCAGCAATTTTTTTATTTGGGAATTTTAACTCCCAAAACTCCTTCTGTGTGCGCCACTGATCTTCTATAATAAATAATCTATATTATATTATTGATTTAAATTGTTGAACAACAGGATCTGATCCTTAAATAAAGCAGAAGAAGAAAAATTTTTATGAACCATTTCAACGAGATTCATTAACTTTCGAATGTTTTTCAAAATCTGCCAGCGCATTTTTCTCTAAAAGAATTCGATGTTCACAACTAACAATAAACAGGGCTTTAAATCAGGATTTAATGAAAACCTAAATTTGACCTGTCAATTTCCGCATGGAGACAACTCACCAAAGAAAAACTCTACGAAAAAACAGTCGTTCTGCACCTTTTTTCGAAACTTCGACTTATTACGCGAATTATTTACTTTTTGTTCTGTTAACAAACTGTTTCTTAATTTACAGCAGAATTATTGAATATCTAAATACATTTGACTGCAGTTGGACTTTCTTGTTTATCTTCGACCAGCAACATTCAGCGGTGCCATGTTTTCAATTCCGAGTACTGAACTCATTGCAAACTTGCATAAAAAATGCACAACTTGAAAGTGCGGTCGAGCGCATCTTGCTGCATGCATTTTCCATGAGACAACTAATGGAATTTATTACTCAATTTCGAACTGACACACACGCACACACACACAGACACACTCGCAGTCACAGAGTCAAACTCGTTTTAATTGTTGCTCTGCCTTGGCAGAAAACTCATTAAAGACGCGCCATGTTCGCTGCAGGCGACCAGCGTGAAGAGGTGCACGAACGGACCGAGGCGCCGAACAAAGAAAGGTGCGCTGGGCTCAAAGCTGCAAATGTGACTATTGATTATGTCATTACTCGATGTAAGTGTATTAGTTGCGCTCTATGTGTGACCGTATTTGTTGCTTGTGAACGCCCATTGCGATTGCTGTTGTTGTTGTTGTTGTTGCTGCTGTTCTCGTTGTGGGTGCTGCTGTTGGCATTTGAAATGACATTCCGGTATTTTTAATGCGAACAACCGACCGCACAGCGCACCTTTGTTTGTATGGATCAGCACATTTTTCATATTGAGGTCCTTCATCGGAACAGGTGAACGTGTGCCAGTGTTTGTGTGTGTGTGTGTGTTGGACACACTGGCACTGGTGACATGGAATTTCACTTAAGGGAATTGATGTATTGTTATTATTAAATTTATATATGACCGGTACTAATTGAGGGCAAGGACAACAACACATGCGCAACACTTGAAAGCGAAGAAGAAGAATAAGAATAGGACGAGCAGGCAAATGGCTAAGCGAAAGGCGGGCAAAACGCTGGAACAGAAAACAGTGGTTCTAATTATTTTCTGTTATGCGATAAACGGACTAACAAAGCGTTGAAGAGGCAAATGTAAGGACAAGCAAACAGAAGGAAGGACAAATGGGCAGACAAATGAAAGGACATGAGTACGGTTTCGATAGATAGACAGAGGTCGTCTATAGTTACATATAAATAGACACAAGGACGTGATTAAATCGGAATAGCGCGTAAGGACTGAGTGAAAAAAATACAATCGAAAAAAGGACATCGAACAAATAGACGAAGGATACGGGATATGTCTTGTACAAATTTCACTTTAAGAGCAGACGGGCAGGCCAGCAGACAGAACAAGCGAAGTTTTGAACATAAATTAATTAATTCAAGACCGATGACAAAGAAATACAGTAACTTTCTGTAATTCATATTGAAGAGACGAACACAAAATGTTTACTTTCGCAATGCAAACATTTTTAGGGAATTTTGCCATAAACTGTTCTGATCATTTCTATATAAATATTTTTCTATATCTTCCACGCCTTCTTGCAAAGAAGCCAGCCAACTCGAACGCCTCTGATTGTAATCGCCAAAAAGCAACAACATTCGCCACAAAAACAGCTGAGCTCAAACTGCCAATGTCCCAGTCAGTGTTCGCATATTTTCTTTGAAGAATTTATGATGCTTTTGCATCCTTGTTGTTGTTGTTGCAGCTGCTCCTATCTTATTGGTTTGATTATTTCTTACGCTCATAATTCTCATTGTGTTTTCATAGTATCGCAGTGTTGTTGTTGTTGTTGTTGTTGCTGATGCGCCACTATCTAATCGCGTCGCATTCCGTGCGCTCATTGCCAGCGGCCCAGCGTTGCTGCTGGCGCTGCTGAGTGACCCCATCTGGTCGGTCGCTGCTAACTTGTCGCAGCCATGATTAATGGCTTCCAAGCTGATAAATCAACTTTGCCGCCTTGCCACACACACTCACACTCACACGCACACATGCACGCAGGCAGGGCGGCAGTACACACATGCGTTGGCATTGTTCAGGCAATGCAGTCACACACACACACACATAAACGCAAACACACTTGGCAGTCATATTCGCTGTCTGAACGATCGCCGATTTGGCTCATTTGGAATTCAGCGCCATGGCGCCAATGGCTGACAGTGCGGCGTCGTCATCGTTGTTGGCGTCGTTCGGTGTGCAGCAACCGCAGCAGAAATGGCGCAGCCAGTCGTGCGCAGCGAGTGCCGTTGACGCCGGAAACTGCGCCGGTGAGTGAGTGGGAATGAAATCAAAAACAAAAGCGGAAATTATTTTTTAGAAGACTCACAAACTGCCAAACCAAAAAACGGCCAATGTTCACAATCGATGCGAAGCGCCAAGGCGGCAACAACCGACTCACCGCTAACCACTGCGGAAATGTGCTGCATTATTTTTGCGCAAGTAAATTATATTTTAAACCGCGTGCCCCCTTCCACCCACACACCCGCACACCTGTTGACTGGCCTTAACTCTGGGCTGGACGAAGAACGTCGGTGCGCTTTGCATTTATGCTGCAACCGGCGCCAGTCACCTGGCACACACACACACATGCACACACACACACACACAGGAAGTGCGCTTCGCTGGCAGTCGACGACAATAACAACACTTAAAGCAACAACAACAACTACCCAGAAGCATGTCGATGCGGTGCGGTGCAAGAGCTACAACTGCAAGAACGACTGCAGCGACTGTTAGAGGGGCAACAACAACTACAATAATAACAACAACAACTACAATAATAACACCGACATCGAGTACAGCGGCACTGCAAAGAGAAATGGCACAAAAACAAAATCGTCCTGTCTAAGCCATATCAGCCACAAACCACAACACAACAACAACAATCATTCGACAACAACAAACAGTGCAATGCAACAAGCAATGAATTGTGCGCAACGTTGTCAATAGTTGTAAAATATGCGCTTTGGGTTTTTGCCGGCGCTGCCGCCCCTCGCCCGACGCGCCAAAGCGTAGTTGCGCCGAGTTCGGTGGCTTTGTAAAGGCAAAAGGACTCTAATATCCTTTTACATTAAGAGCTCATATAAAAATAATGAAACTGCTTTACGGCAAAGTGGAAAGGTCTTTACCACAAACGCAAATACCAGCACACTCGCGCACTCAAACACACACACACGCACACAGCTGCTCAACCACGTAAATACACAATTTATATGCCTTTGTGTGTCGGCAGAGTGAGAGAGAGCGAGCGAGCAGTGCTTAGTGCTTTTGGTGCGGCAGCGCGCCGCTAATACTGCAAAGCAGCAGTTGTAATAGCAGCAACAACAACAACAACAACGAGGACAACACAGCACGCTTTGTGTTGTGCGCTTTTTTTTTACTTCGTCCTTTCGCGCAGCGAGACTTCTCCACTTAATTTGAGCGCAGTTGACGGTGTGCAGTGTTTTGCTGCTGCACCCAACATTGACAGCGCGGCGAGGCGTGCAAGTGGAAGAAAGGAAATAAATGTAAACAGGTCAAGAGAACAAATATTTAAAATGTGCAAATGGAGTGGCGGTCGCAACTTCATTGCTACGTCGCGTCTGGCGCGGAGAAGCGGGCTTTCGAATTATTGGTGATGGTGAAAAGACAGCGCCGAGAATATTGCAAAGTCAACCTGCTGCAGACGCTCGACTGTGCTGTGTCGCGTAGGAATTAAGTCAGAATGTTGCATACTTTTAGGCAATTAATGTGTTTTCCACTAATGAATGCCATTTGGAAATTTTCGGCGTGCTGCCTGTGCTGCGTATAATTGTGTCATTGTGTGTGTGTGTGTGTGCACTGACTAAATTAATGCGATTCCAATTAGTGCGTCATTAAGTTGAATGCCAATTAAATGCGAAAAGGTACGCTTTGTGCCAGCCGATTGGGCGCAGCTGAAGTGTTCTCCGACTGCTCGGCGCTCGACGACAAAAAGCGCTTAACCCATTACAGCTGAATGTATATTGAAGTACCAAAAACAAACCAGTTTTTATGCAAAAGGCCATAACGTGAAGATGCTAAGATGATGTGGGTATAAGGTAAAAGTGAAGAACTTACTACACCGATGCTATTTATGCAACAATACAGAAAGTTGGGCCACCATCTTTCGTTGCTAAGACAATATTTGTGAAGTTCAAAGGTGGAAGATTTCCAAAATTAATAAATGTATAAGAAAGTTTCAATAAAATAAAAAAAATACAATCATAATAGATACATACACAAAAAAGTTTAAATAAAATAAAAAAATACAAAATTGGGGAGTAACATTTTTGGTCTCTGGAGTTCACTATTCTGAGCAGACAACAGAATTCAAATGTCAATCTCCAAATTTGGATATTTGAATACTCAAATGGCAAAAGTGAATACAAAATGCTTCTAAAAATAGTTTGAATGAATTTGAAACTGTTTGGTGTACACGAAATGGTTTTTTTTTACAGAGTTCGGACATATTCACTCACTCTCTTTTTATTTATGGTTTTCTCCTAGACGTGTCTGTTCGTATGAATCTGATTTGTGCTCTGAATGTACTGAAAAATCTAATCTTTTGGGCAACCGATATAGCAAATTCTGTATGTCTGTCTGTCCGCTTGTCGGCCGAGCAGTATGGACGATAAATATCGAAGCAGTTGAGTTATCGCAACGAAATACTGTATGAATTTTAATGGAACTATCACAACTGGTTAGAACTGATTAGAAAATCACTGTGATCATTTTTTCGAAATTAAACAACTGACGGGTCGACGGTGGGTTAAAAGTTTGTATGGAAAACAAGATTTGTTGGAACTTTTAACTCCAATCCTGGTGAAAGCACTTCGCATGTGAAATAATTCTATACGTGTTTTTAATTTTTCGCAAATCAAAATCTGACGGGTGAACGACTGGTTAAGAGTTTGTTAAGAGTAACTGTGAAAAAACATGAATCAATGGACTTGAAAAGTCAAACTCGAAAAGACTCGAAATAAAACATTTGAAATCAAAAATAATCAGACACATGTTCAAAATTTTTTTCGAAAATCAAAAAAAATTTTTAAAAATTTTAAAAAAATTTTACGGGTTAAAAGTTTGTATTAAGAACAGTGACGCACACAGAATTTCATTTTGGCGGGTTCGAAACCACATTTTGTACAAGCAATTTTTGTGTTTTGAACCTCCAAACCCCCGTCTCCCCCCCCCCCCCCCTGTGTGTGCCACTGATGGAGAAACAAGATTTTATGGGACTTTTGACTTTAATCTGCTGAAATGTGGTGAAAATGCTGCACTAAACCCAAAAGTATTTTTCATTTTTTTCGAAAATCAAAATCTAACGGAGTCAGCAAAGAGGTTAAGAAGTCTATTGATTTAAAATATGGTGAAAGCACTTCAAAGAAGAAATAATTAGAACAGTTATTTTTTCGTAAAAAAATTAACGGGGTCAACAAAGGGTTAAGAGAAATTTTATTTATTGGGCCCATTGACTTCAAACTTGCATACAATGCCGCGAGGCCTTTCTAGTTTAAGATGTGGCAAAAGATTTCAAATATAGGCTATACAATTTCATGATAAGTTAAAAAAAAAATGGTAAAGCAGAATCTGCAGACAAGCATCAATGCATTCAAACTTTACTTTACAAAGTTTTCCTCTCGTAGACTTGCAAGTATTATGTTTCATATTTGTGAGTGTTTGTTTCTTCTTCGATTCGTCGTGGTAGCCACTCATAACCAAATTTCAACATTACAAAATTATCAAAAATATTCACAAGCAATTTAAATAAAAAATGGAAAATTTATAAATTGTGTAATAAACAAAAAAGTAATCAATATGTGCATTAAACAGCGAAACGAGTCGAGTGAAGTGAGCAGAAAGCAAATGTTTACTCGACCTTAACTGAAGGGAAGTGCAAACTTGTGGCAAACATCTTCACGGCCTTCATTTCTGTTTCTCTGCTCTACTCAAACGAGTGCGGCAGAGACGATTTGCGAGCAGCGACAGCGACAACGGCTTCCAATGCGGCTTACTGTCAGAATGTTGAAATGTTAATGCACTCGTGATATTTGACATCGACTTGCATAAATATTGTGCGCCACACCAAGCGCTACAACAACAACTATAGATAGCGGCAGCAACAACATAAATAGATAAAATAGCATAATTGCGCCATTATAGTCGCATGTGCACATGAATGCGAGTGTGTGTGTGGGTGTGTGGGTGTGCGTGTTTATGTGGTTGTGCTCGTGTCGTTGTGGATTGTTGTTGTTTTCGTTGTATCGCCCCAGGCACTTATGGCGCCAATGTTATCACAGCAGCATTCACACTTCTCACCGCTCACTCACACGTCCCCAGCATCTTTGTTGGCATCTTGCAATGCCTGCTGGAATTCGCTTTTAGTTTTGCCACACCACGAAGCGTTGCTGTGTTGCAGCAACTGCGGCCAAGTTTTGCAGCTAACAAATGGCTGCACAAATGGTTGAAGAAGCACAAAATTATTGATGCTTCTGATTGATAAAATATTTTATTTTATTTTATTTTATTTTGTTTTATTTGATTTGATTTGATTTGATTTGATTTGATTTGATTTGATTTGATTTGATTTGATTTGATTTGATTTGATTTGATTTGATTTGATTTGATTTGATTTGATTTGATTTGATTTGATTTGATTTGATTTGATTTGATTTGATTTGATTTGATTTGATTTGATTTGATTTGATTTGATTTGATTTGATTTGATTTGATTTGATTTGATTTGATTTGATTTGATTTGATTTGATTTGATTTGATTTGATTTGATTTGATTTGATTTGATTTGATTTGATTTGATTTGATTTGATTTGATTTGATTTGATTTGATTTGATTTGATTTGATTTGATTTGATTTGATTTGATTTGATTTGATTTGATTTGATTTGATTTGATTTGATTTGATTTGATTTGATTTGATTTGATTTGATTTGATTTGATTTGATTTGATTTGATTTGATTTGATTTGATTTGATTTGATTTGATTTGATTTGATTTGATTTGATTTGATTTGATTTGATTTGATTTGATTTGATTTGATTTGATTTGATTTGATTTGATTTGATTTGATTTGATTTGATTTGATTTGATTTGATTTGATTTGATTTGATTTGATTTGATTTGATTTGATTTGATTTGATTTGATTTGATTTGATTTGATTTGATTTGATTTGATTTGATTTGATTTGATTTGATTTGATTTGATTTGATTTGATTTGATTTGATTTGATTTGATTTGATTTGATTTGATTTGATTTGATTTGATTTGATTTGATTTGATTTGATTTGATTTGATTTGATTTGATTTGATTTGATTTGATTTGATTTGATTTGATTTGATTTGATTTGATTTGATTTGATTTGATTTGATTTGATTTGATTTGATTTGATTTGATTTGATTTGATTTGATTTGATTTGATTTGATTTGATTTGATTTGATTTGATTTGATTTGATTTGATTTGATTTGATTTGATTTGATTTGATTTGATTTGATTTGATTTGATTTGATTTGATTTGATTTGATTTGATTTGATTTGATTTGATTTGATTTGATTTGATTTGATTTGATTTGATTTGATTTGATTTGATTTGATTTGATTTGATTTGATTTGATTTGATTTGATTTGATTTGATTTGATTTGATTTGATTTGATTTGATTTGATTTGATTTGATTTGATTTGATTTGATTTGATTTGATTTGATTTGATTTGATTTGATTTGATTTGATTTGATTTGATTTGATTTGATTTGATTTGATTTGATTTGATTTGATTTGATTTGATTTGATTTGATTTGATTTGATTTGATTTGATTTGATTTGATTTGATTTGATTTGATTTGATTTGATTTGATTTGATTTGATTTGATTTGATTTGATTTGATTTGATTTGATTTGATTTGATTTGATTTGATTTGATTTGATTTGATTTGATTTGATTTGATTTGATTTGATTTGATTTGATTTGATTTGATTTGATTTGATTTGATTTGATTTGATTTGATTTGATTTGATTTGATTTGATTTGATTTGATTTGATTTGATTTGATTTGATTTGATTTGATTTGATTTGATTTGATTTGATTTGATTTGATTTGATTTGATTTGATTTGATTTGATTTGATTTGATTTGATTTGATTTGATTTGATTTGATTTGATTTGATTTGATTTGATTTGATTTGATTTGATTTGATTTGATTTGATTTGATTTGATTTGATTTGATTTGATTTGATTTGATTTGATTTGATTTGATTTGATTTGATTTGATTTGATTTGATTTGATTTGATTTGATTTGATTTGATTTGATTTGATTTGATTTGATTTGATTTGATTTGATTTGATTTGATTTGATTTGATTTGATTTGATTTGATTTGATTTGATTTGATTTGATTTGATTTGATTTGATTTGATTTGATTTGATTTGATTTGATTTGATTTGATTTGATTTGATTTGATTTGATTTGATTTGATTTGATTTGATTTGATTTGATTTGATTTGATTTGATTTGATTTGATTTGATTTGATTTGATTTGATTTGATTTGATTTGATTTGATTTGATTTGATTTGATTTGATTTGATTTGATTTGATTTGATTTGATTTGATTTGATTTGATTTGATTTGATTTGATTTGATTTGATTTGATTTGATTTGATTTGATTTGATTTGATTTGATTTGATTTGATTTGATTTGATTTGATTTGATTTGATTTGATTTGATTTGATTTGATTTGATTTGATTTGATTTGATTTGATTTGATTTGATTTGATTTGATTTGATTTGATTTGATTTGATTTGATTTGATTTGATTTGATTTGATTTGATTTGATTTGATTTGATTTGATTTGATTTGATTTGATTTGATTTGATTTGATTTGATTTGATTTGATTTGATTTGATTTGATTTGATTTGATTTGATTTGATTTGATTTGATTTGATTTGATTTGATTTGATTTGATTTGATTTGATTTGATTTGATTTGATTTGATTTGATTTGATTTGATTTGATTTGATTTGATTTGATTTGATTTGATTTGATTTGATTTGATTTGATTTGATTTGATTTGATTTGATTTGATTTGATTTGATTTGATTTGATTTGATTTGATTTGATTTGATTTGATTTGATTTGATTTGATTTGATTTGATTTGATTTGATTTGATTTGATTTGATTTGATTTGATTTGATTTGATTTGATTTGATTTGATTTGATTTGATTTGATTTGATTTGATTTGATTTGATTTGATTTGATTTGATTTGATTTGATTTGATTTGATTTGATTTGATTTGATTTGATTTGATTTGATTTGATTTGATTTGATTTGATTTGATTTGATTTGATTTGATTTGATTTGATTTGATTTGATTTGATTTGATTTGATTTGATTTGATTTGATTTGATTTGATTTGATTTGATTTGATTTGATTTGATTTGATTTGATTTGATTTGATTTGATTTGATTTGATTTGATTTGATTTGATTTGATTTGATTTGATTTGATTTGATTTGATTTGATTTGATTTGATTTGATTTGATTTGATTTGATTTGATTTGATTTGATTTGATTTGATTTGATTTGATTTGATTTGATTTGATTTGATTTGATTTGATTTGATTTGATTTGATAGGAATTTATTTTATTTTATTTTAATTTTTTTTTATTGGATTTTATTTTATTTTAGTTTATTTTATTTTAGTTTATTTTATTTTATTTTATTTTATTTTATTTTATTTTATTTTATTTTATTTTATTTTATTTTATTTTATTTTATCTTTTCACTCCGCCCTCGTATAAACGCTACTGACGCGACATCGACTTTACATTAGATATAATGAAAATATTTGAAAAATATGACATCAACCTTGATGGAACCTTTTGCATTTTTTTGCTGAAAAAACTAATTTTATTAAAGATTTAAAATTATGGAAAATTTCAATTTTCATCTAATTGCAAATTTTGGCAATTTCGCGCCAACATATTTGATTAGCTTTTGTCCCCAAAGTGTTGTTAAATTCGATTTTTGGCTGCTTGTGTTTGCTGGTTACGCATTTATTTTGGGTGTGTAATAAATTTGCAGCGCTCCCGAGAGGATGCGACACCGCTCGTGTTGGCCAAATGCACTAATTACTTACACACACACAGGTGTGTTGCCATGCATTATTGATTGCTGTTTGATTGATTGGTGGCGGCTTAATTGACAAATGCGCTCACTTCACACCCACAAACGCCCACACTCACACATTGCGTGGTCTAAATTAAAGTCGTTAATATGTTAAACGGCCACTTCAACAATAACCAATAACGCGCGGCAGCAACGTCAAAACTGTCGCTATCAATCAAAAGCTTTCGGTTGTTTAGGAATTTTTAGCTGCACGCGCCAACCTGAAATATGAATTCAACTTTTAAGCCTCGGCTCGTTATCAATTTTACTTACTTCACATGCGCGGCGGCAGCGGCAAATTGTGCCAGAACCGGCTTGTAATTGTTACGCGCCGACTGCCCACGACCGGGTCGCCCAAGTGCAAGCATCCTTCCGGCCCGAGCTGCGTTGTTTCGGAGTCGCCGAGTAGTGCGATGGTGTGTGTGCTTTGTAATCAGCTTATCGCAGCCTTTTCTCATTATGAAAGGATTTTAAATTTCTCCAATTTCCAGGCCCGATAAAAATAACCTTTTCATTTCTGCGCTTCCCTTCCGCAGCCACACACACACACACACACACATACTTACTTACGAACAGAGAGCAGTTTGGTGCGCACAGCCACTGAGCAGCACCGGAAAAGGCCAAACACACATAATCTTTTGTGCGCAACTTTGCCGTCTTCCACGGCCAGCGCTGCGCACCTGCCTTGACCCATTTGCATGTGTGTGCATGTGTGCGTGCGTCATGTCCTCTACTTTACACGCTATCAGACTCAGATGGGCTCCATCTACCATCTTCCGTTTTGCTGCCTCGAAAGGGCGCATTCTCCGATTACATTAACAACCGAGAAGCAGATAATTTTCTAAGCATTGTATGTTTGTATCCTAAGTATGCGTCGGCAGGTTGAAGGATATAGGCTTGGTTGTGTTACTGTTGCTACGGTTCAAATGAGGGATTCGAAATTGGGGATTGGCGGAGGTGAAATTTGTACAAGATTTTAAAAATTGAAAAACTGCGACTTTGTTGTCTCAAAAAGAATTCAATACAGGATTTTATAGAGCAGAGCACGAATATTAACCAATGAGTGAATCTAGTTTTTGGATAGCTGTCTTAGTTCTCTAGTATGTAGTTCTACTAAATGTAACACATATTGTAAGTTTAAAACGCTTTCGGCTTAGCAGCAACAGGCAAAAACGAATTTTACAAAAACACCTTTTGATTTATATGTAAAGTTTCCAGTGGGATATCGAATACTTTCAGCTCATTTACGGATAGCTGAAGAGTTCAACTACAAAATGTGCCATATTTCAGTTCGCTGGCACTTCTGGCTTAGGAGCTACACGTCACGGAAGGAATTTCGGAAATTCGAATTTTTGCATAGTCATCTTTCAGCTTTGTTTTAATTAAATTTTTCGTGGGATATCGAATACTTTCAGCCCATTTAGGGATAGCTGAAGAGTTCTACTACAAAATGTGCCATATTTCAGACCGCTGGCACTTCTGGCTTATGAGCTACACGTCTCGGAAGGAATTTCGGAAATTCGAATTTTTCCATAGTCAACCTTCAGGTTTGTTTTAATTAAATTTTTCGTCGGATATCGAATAATTTCAGCTGATTTTTGTAAAGCTGAAGAGTTCTACTACAAAATGTGCCATATTTCAGTTCGCTGGCCCTTCTGGGTTAGGAGCTACACGACTCTGAACGAATTTCGGAAATTCGAATTTTTCCATAGTAAACATTTAGCTTTGATTGAATCGAGTTCACAGTCAGATATTGACTATTTTCAGCCCATTTGTGGATAGCTGAAGAGTTCTACTATAAGGTGAGTCATATTTTGAACTGCTAGGTCTTCTAGTTTAGGAGCTACTGACAGTTGAAAAATTTTGGATAAGTCGACTTTTATCAAAGTCCTCCACACATTTTGATTCTCTGAAGTTTCTCGTGGCATATTGACAATTTGCAGCACATTTTTTCAAAGAGTTCTACTTCAAAACCAACATTATTTCAGGTAGATATCTCTGCTTGCTAAGAAGCTATAGACTATGTAATACCAAATGATTCAGCGGTTATATGTCGGCATTTTTTGTCCTAGAAATTCTCAAACTCTCATCCCTATCGAGTGCGTGGCAATTTCAAGTGTTTCCAGTGAATCGAACCGGCTCCGTAGCGAATGCGATTCGTTGTTGTTGTTGCTGCTGCTTTTATCATTTGCTGTTATCAGTTTAATACCTTCGAGTATGCACTCGCCGACGTTTAATTATGTTTACGGGTCTGTCTCCACCGCAGCCTAACAATGCGCACTAAAGTTGAGGTTTGTCGAATTGTTTTAAGCCGAAAAGGAAAACTCGAATGTAGTGAGTCATTTCATTTCACTTCGATGGCAAACATTTGCAACACATAAAGCCGACAACGATGCGGGGCCGGATTTTTCGTTCCGACAATCAACGTGTGCGGCGTTTGTCAACTGTTATAAATATTTACATCTGAAATAGTCCAAAGTTTGTCACTTTGATCGTCATTTGTGTGGAATAACATTCGCATTAGCATTTTGTGCCTTTTGCTGCCCAGTTGTGCACATACGCCAATCGATTACGGAGATTGAGAACTTTCAAACGGCAAATGCAATGACAATGGCCAACTTTTTGCTGTATCCCGTCTTCGACCTGCGCCGTCGTTGACTTTTCCACTGCACTATGCATGACGATGTGTGTGGCAAGCGAAGGGCGAGGAGCGGCTTGCAGCAGCGGATATTGTCCTTTATCTCGTTTCTAATTCATTGGATCGCAAAAGCGTCGTGTTCACCTTAATTGGGTTAAACGTAAGTTGCGATTGCCGCTGTCGCTGTCGCAGTCACTGTCGCTGTCGCAGTCGACTGGCGGCCATGTCGAAGTGGCAACCGAGCACACTGTAACACATCCAATTAGCCGAACAACACAATAGGCCGGCGCACGGCCACACTCTGTCCGTCCGGGGCAAAGGGTTTCCGCTTTTGTTGTTTGGACAAAATGAAAATTTTTCAACCACGTGGTGTGTGTTTTATTTGCGCTCTCGCCGTCGCTCTTACTTCCGCGCAACGTCTTCGTTGCTTTCGTTCCGCTGCACTGCGGCCGGTGGCGCATTCTTGGGGCCCAGCCCGTCGGCAGTGCCAAGATCCAAATTTCCAAAGATGACAGCGTAAGAATTTTGTCGCTTCCGTCCTTTGGCGTTTTCGGTGCTTTTTGGGACGCTTCTCGGCGACGGCCGGCTTGACTCTTGCCAGATCACAGAGGCCAGATAAAAAATGTTAAACGTGTAATTTTTATTTATTGCATGCAATTTTTAGGACAAATGACAAGCAAAAATTGCCGGCCAAGTGTGTGGCGCCGCAGACAAAAGGTTGCGCCCGAAAAAGGGATAAACAGGACTGATTCCACTTGCCTGCGGAAATCTGCTTTGTTTGCATTTCAGATGGGTGGGGCGAGAAGAGTTTAGAGCGGAACTGCCGTGCTGAGCAGTCGAGGTGTGTGTTGTTGCTGTTGCATGATTTTTAAATTAATGGAAACAAAATTTCCGGCTGCAGATGATAAAAACACTTATTTTTTTTTTGTACAAGAAAAATGTGTAAAATTTACATACGAAAAGAATGGCAACGTCCGCGCCGAGCGGCCAGTTGGCAGTAAATGATGTGTGAACAATTTTTCTATACGCCTTTGAACCTTTTCTTAGGCACGTCGGCCATTTTGAAGTTTAATGTCTGCCGGCGTTGGGGACATTGATTTCTATTTGCTGTGCTGTTTCTTTTGCTGGCGTCAGTGCAGAGTGTTGTCGCCGCAGGCTGTGCGGCAGTTGCTTAGGCTTTTTGCTATTTCCAGCTCATAAAACTAATGTTACGCAGTTCGAATTGTCACACAGTGGGTTAGGTTAGGCTTGCCGAACGACCAACGCGCCCAGCAATTTGAATACGTGTGGAAATATACGAGGACGAGTGTTGTGTACTATTTTGTAGTTGAAAATGGGACGAGGGCGAAGACAAATTTAGGCCATTAAAAAGGTCCGTTGTAATGACACGAAATTGTTTTTGTATAAAGCAAAGTATTTCATTTAGTAGAACTGTCTTAGGAAATACGAATTTTTTCATTTAAAGGTTGTGGGTAACGAAGTTACTTCCTTTTTTGGTGACTTGATAATACTGTCTTGGATATCTCTTCAGAGTTTCAAGTGTTTTAGTACATAAAAGAGAGAGTTTTTCTTTACTGACGGTTCCAAGATCGATACAGGTGCTGGCAACCGTCTTCCAGCTAGAGGTCTTTGCCATTCTGAAGGTAACGGAATGGATAATCGAGAAAGAAGAAATGGCACGGTAAACGTCTAGGAGTGACAGTCAAGCTGCACTTAAGGCCCGCGCGAGTAACTTCGAAGATTGTCCAAGAATGTAAGATGAAGCTTAGGTCGGTTGCGCGACAGAATAAGCTACAATTTGTCTGAGTTCCTGGACACTGTGATGTTCAAGGTAACGAAACTGCTGATAAATTGGCTAACTGTGGGTCAGGGGGGCTCACCCATGGGACCAGAACCAATAATCGGCACCAGTAGAGCAAGCACACTGGACTGGATCAAATTCCATGTAAACAGTTTACAAAAGAAGCGTTGGTATAGTTTGGGAAGCTACAGGACTACCAAGTGTTTTGTGTTAGGCCCAAGCAGGAAGGCAGGGGTATTCCTTTTGAATTAAGGAAGGAAAGATCTTCGCCGGATCGTCGGACTAATCACACAATCCATGGGGCCACAATCCATTGAGCATCTTGTCTGGAGGAGCTAGACAGCACAGAGCATTTTCTCTTTGTATGTATGTTCCGCATTCGCTAGAACGAGAGCGCATTTTGGGTTCTGATATTATGAGGATGGGCGCCATCGCCTGAGATTCATTAAGGAATCCAGGAAATTCGTACAGGAAAACTTGCAGTCTCTATCCCTTCTCCACTACTTTCTTTCTGTCTCTCAATAACCCCACCTCACTCTCCTCTATCACCCTTTTCTTCACAAGTATTGAACACAATGGGCTATGGGCTGGACTGAGTGCTAGTCTAGGGTTCACTTTCTCGACTCCGCTCATATCCATCCAATGTGCATTAGTCTGAATCAACAATATTAATATTAATCAACAGGACAACTCTCAAGCCAAGCGTACAGTATCACATGACATCTGAGTTACGTTACGAAAGCCATACAAACATGGAACCGTTCTATAGAATTGTTTACTCTTACATTGTCTTCCCGACTAGAGTAGCGTCTTTCAGGCTGAAGTCATGTTTTTTTAGAGGCTTTGAAGTACTTGTTTCACAGAGATCTGTACAAAGCAAATATTCACATCCATTTAGAGAGTAATGAAGTCCCTTGCTGGTGTATCCATTACGTCAAAGCTGGATTCGGACTATCGCTACTGCCCCTTCAGAACCAGAACCTTCTTTGAGTGCCAGGTCTCAGTAGCATCAGACACGATCGTATAACGAGACACTCTAACCAAAGACAATTAAACTATAAGATGTCTCACGTCCATACAAATCAGTGGCGCTTCAAAAATTTGCCGTGGCTTTTTCAATAAAGCCACGTGAGAGTGGTTTTTACAGCAGAGCCACATCCGGAGAGCAAAGATGAAGCCACGCAAGCAACTCTCTCTGCTTGCAGTCAGCAGAGATATGAATATGCGTGTGATCTCTATGTGCTCTTGTGTTGATTTTTTTTTGGGTAGTTGATTGTTTCAATCAGTAGCGCGCACGGGGCGGGAGCATTTGGGGATTAAAACCCCCTAAAATACAAGAATTAGCAGTGAAATATCCCTCAAAAATGAAATCTTGTCTGCGCCACTGATTTCAATGCGTGTGAAGTGAGCGCACACAATTTTGCTTTACTTGGCAGCGATCGAAACCGTTGTGCTTTGTGTGAGCAAAACAGAGAGCGTCAATATTATTACGCTCTCACTGCACCGACTTGCACTGCACTCACTGCACTGTGCACACAATTTTGTTTAGCAGCGATCGAAGCCGTTGTGCTTTGTGTGAGCAAAACAGAGAGCGTTAATATTATTACGCTCTCACTGTGCCGACGCTTGCTTCCTCTTGATAATGAAAATATTGCAAATTCGAGCTGGCCCTATGCCATTCGATTGTATGAGCGTAAGACATCTTATACTTTAATTGTCTTTGGTCTAAAAGTAATAAAGTCTCTTGCTGGTGTATCCAATACGTCAAAGCTGGATTCTGACTATCGCCACTCCTCCAGAACCTTTTTTGAGTGCCAGGTCCCAGAGGCATCAGACGCGATCGTATAGCGAGACAGTCTAACAGTAATAAAGTCTCTTGCTGGTGTATCCAATACGTCAAAGCTGTATTAGGACTATCGCCACTCCTCCAGAACCTTCTTTGGGTGCCAGGTCTCAGAGGCATCAGAAGCGATCGTATCGCGAGACAGTCTAACAGTAATAAAGTCTCTTGCTGGTGTATCCAATACGTCAAAGCTGGATTCCGACTTTCGCCACTCCCCCAGAACCTTCTTTGGGTGCCAGTTCTTAGAGGCATCTGACGCGATCGTATAGCGAGACAGTCTAACAGTAATAAAGTCTCTTGCTGGTGTATCCAATACGTCAAAGCTGTATTAGGACTATCGCCACTCCTCCAGAACCTTCTTTGGGTGCCAGGTCTCAGAGGCATCAGAAGCGATCGTATCGCGAGACAGTCTAACAGTAATAAAGTCTCTTGCTGGTGTATCCAATACGTCAAAGCTGTATTAGGACTATCGCCACTCCTCCAGAACCTTCTTTGGGTGCCAGGTCTCAGAGGCATCAGAAGCGATCGTATCGCGAGACAGTCTAACAGTAATAAAGTCTCTTGCTGGTGTATCCAATACGTCAAAGCTGGATTCCGACTTTCGCCACTCCCCCAGAACCTTCTTTGGGTGCCAGTTCTTAGAGGCATCTGACGCGATCGTATAGCGAGAGAGTCTAACAGTAATAAAGTCTCTTGCTGGTGTATCCAATACGTCAAAGCTGTATTAGGACTATCGCCACTCCTCCAGAACCTTCTTTGGGTGCTAGGTCTCAGAGGCATCAGAAGCGATCGTATCGCGAGACAGTCTAACAGTAATAAAGTCTCTTGCTGGTGTATCCAATACGTCAAAGCTGGATTCCGACTTTCGCCACTCCCCCAGAACCTTCTTTGGGTGCCAGTTCTTAGAGGCATCAGAAGCGATCGTATAGCGAGACAGTCTAACAGTAATAAAGTCTCTTGTTGCTATAGAATATCTCCTTCCTTTGAGTGGGTCCAATTTAATTGTAAGCAACTTTGTGTCCAAGACGCCAACAGACTTTGGGCTTGTAAGCGCACTTGAAATATCGTCAGTCAAATCTTACCAACACCACACGGGACGCCATTAGCCTAATAGATAGACTCATGGTCAAAGGACTGGAAATGTTACGCAATTACATATTATTTGTTCTTTGCATAATTTCTTGAACATACTTCATTTGTTTTCCACCACCCTCCAGCAAAGTGTATTAAATTTGGCCTTTCCATTGTTTGGAGGTTTAACCTTTCAGTGGTCGAAATGTACAGTAAAATCGTCATCGTCATTGCCCTTTCAGGTATTTCGGCGCATAATAAAAACGTCAACAAGACAAACACACATCAGGTGTCACTCTACCATCCACTTACCTCCACACACTCCACGTCGGCACTGCCCTCGAGCCCATAAGCCTGATTACGATAATTTGCGTGCGAGCGTCATGCGTTGAGCATTTGAAAAATCAAGCCGTGAAGCAGATGGCATGACACACGGACACGTTGTTGAAATTCACATGAAAACTGCTCCCAATTGTCATCGGCAAATGAGGGTCAACAGCCATGCACACACACATGGCCACATATCAGCTGCGCGGCAAGTGGCATGTGGCATGTTTATCAGTGTGTCAGGTCGTACGAACGGAATTTAACATATGCGGAGTGGGGCGCGGCGCGGCGGACAGTGCGAGCGGGGAGTTTCGGGAAAAATAAACTTTTTAAATAAATTGACCGTGAAATGAACTTGTTGATGGTCGAGGCACTCGCCGCTCGGCGTTAAATACGATGACTAGGTGCTGGCCTCCGGCGTTGCTTTGGCCTGGCGTGGCCCGGCTGCACGGGACAGCGCCGGCGGCCAGTTAGCGTGGCCAGTTGTAATAAATAAATGATTGCGATGAGCGAGTGGACAGCGACGGGTAGCCGAGCGCCAGCAGTGCGGCCTTTGTGTGTGTGTGTGTGTGTGTGGCAGCTTGTAATTCACGTGGACGCGCACACACATCTACATACAAACAGATGGACAGCAAAGGTGCAGAAAAAGTGAACAACAACAACAACAAACACAAACAAATTGAAATGGAATGAAATGAAAATCCAGCCCAAAAGTGTATGCAAACCAAAGGTATTTGTGTGAGTGTGAATGTTTATGTGTGTGTGTGTGAGAGTGAGGAGGTGGGAGTTTGTAAGGGTTCAGTGGCATAGTCAGAACTTTGTAGACGGAAGAGGGCATTGTACAAAGACATGTCTGAGCGCTTGGCTCAACTCTTATAAAAGAGAAGCGGGGTCTAAAAAAATTTGACCAAGAAAAAGGCAAAAGTTAGGTTGCAGTTAGGTATAAAAGAATTAATGATAAAAAATTGTAAAGCGATTGGAAATTTTTTTTTCAAACCCAGCACGTTGTGAAGGATCAAACAAAATTTTTAAAAAGATTCACTAAAGCTCTGCCCCCCCTGATTACGCCCCTGTGTGCGTTGGGTTCTCTTTGTGTGTGTTGGTTAGGTGTTTGCTTTGTTTGGTGCAATTTTTCATGAAAATTGACCCTTGACAAGGAAATTCTTATTAAGCTACTTAACCATTTTGCCATTTTACAATTTTCGCAAATAAATTTCAACAAAACATTTTGCATATTCACCAAGCACGAGCGAGAGAGCGCAACTGATGCGGTTTCAGATGGCGTGCGGCAGGAAGTGGGCGTGGCGGCCATCAACTCGAACGCCAAAGTTGCCACTGCCGCTTTAAGGCTCATTTGACGCTCGCCCGTGGGAACGTGTGCCTTGTACAGTTTTTAGCACATTGCGCTGCAGAGCGTTGCATACAGTATATGTGCTACATGTGGCATGCCACACACACACACACACTGCGAACGCAGTGAATATGGTGAAAATGCCACAACTTGTGTGATCGACGACGGCAACACAGCCTAACTGGCCAAGTGACTAGTTGACTGGCTGGTCGACTTGCTGTCTCGCCGACTGCCAATCTATCTGTCCGTCTGCCTGTCTGTCGGTTGGGTTATTTGGTTCGCTTGTTTGTCTCTTCAATCGCGTTGTTGTTGTTGTATGTTTTACAGTTGCTGCCACTGTTTATGCTGCTGTTATTTCGTTTGCGATTTGTTGTTGCTACTGTAACGGCTGCCACTATTCGAGGTGTAACCATTTTACTTTTAACGGGAAAACGCAAAATTAGTTGTGCCCAAAATGGCGCATGTTCTCGGTTAGATTTACGAAAATGCGGCAACATTTCGTGTGGCACGAAACCTGCCGTCGCTGCTGCACAACTGGTATGCGGTGCACTTTTGCATTGTTGTTGTGTATTGTTGTGTTGTATGCTGTCGCTTCGTTTTGATTTGCTGTTCAAACTGTGGCAATTGAATTCAGTTTTGCTCGCTTGCTGTGGAAAGGGGGGGGGCCGGCGGGGGGAAGCAAGTCAGCAAAACATTTCGGTTTGAAATATTGGAAATTTGCTACGGGCCAACGGTGCGTATGAGTGTTGCAAAATATCAACGATTCTAAAACTACCAGAAATACCTATGCGGGAGAGGGGCAGGAACATTTTTTGGAAATTTATATTAAATGCTAAGCTGAATGTGTCAGCCAATGTAGATTTAATCGGCCGTCGTAGTTAAAGCAACGCTTTGGTTGTTTAAAATACGAGTTTTACTAACAACATTAAACAACTTTTAGTGGCTCAAAGGAAAGTTGAAAGATTTATTGCAAACTATGTATAATTTCAACACTCTTGGATATTGCAGTTGGCACTTAATATTAGTAAACTGCGCACTAACCGCACACAACTTGACATATCTTCCAAAAATTTGTTGAAAATATGAACATTCCAAGTCAATATGACCAAATATGACCAATTCTTAACCTATAATCAACTTAAAGTTGCTTATTTCTGTATTTCAATGCACTCAGAATCAACCGTCTTAAATTTACAAATTTTTGTTATTATCTCATATTCCCATAAAACCTATTAAAATTATATTTTATCAATCGCCATTATCAAAACTCTCCATTTAAGGTCCAATTTCCGTATTGTTTTATTAAATTCATTTTTCAATATCTACATCGTTCACATTGCTTGGCGCCACTGTTGCAGCAACTTTGCCTGATAAACTGCAATTTATTCCACACTAAATACTTATCACTTTCTCGCCTGACACTTTGTCACGCTTTCGCATGGCTTGTTGGCTGCCTAGAAGACAATAAACTCGGCCATCAACGTACGAGCGTCAAGTATCAATACGTCATTAAGGGCGAAACAAAACCTGCGTGAAGACATCCACCAACACTACCAGCGACAATACAGCAACAACAACCGACAACACAGCCGATTCGTAATGGGCTTTCGATGATGTTTCTTAGATTAGCGCCAACATGAAATTGCTATCGTAGGCAATAATTGCAACAACAACAACAACAACGACCATAAGTAGCAACAACCGACAACACAAATTATTGTTATTCAAGCCAAAGTCAAACGCATAATTACGCCGACTCGCTCCCCAATTTTATACGCGGCCGCTTAATAACTAAGCGCCGAAGCGTTTTTTATGCGATAAGCGGCGTGTCCACGCGCAGTGTGTAGCTAAAGTAACATTAGTGTTGTTGTTGTTGAGGTCAGCGCTCGGTTGGCGCTGAAGTTGATTAATGGAAACGCATATCGATTTATAGAGGACGACGACGCACACATGCGCGACCGATGTGGCGCGACATATGCGGTCAGCGCTGCGCCGTTGTCGTTCGTAGTCACTGTGACACAGAAATTAATCCTTTTTGCAGGCGTTACAGCACTCGGCACTCAGTGGTCAACGGCGGCTTGGACAACGGCAACAACATTGACAAAGTTAAGCAGTCCATGTGGCGCAAAAGAATGTCGGTGGAGAGCAGTGTGGTGTCTAAGTGACATTAATGATCTATTTGTGTGTGTGTGTGTGGGGTCGAGTGAGGCAGCCAGCAGCACATTTGTTTATTATCTAATGTTTGGTATTAAATGTTACGTATACCACCAGTTGAACGAAAAGTTTGAGAACTTGGCAAATGACAAAATATCGAATTTTTTTATTTGCTCTGTTGAGCTGAATTCCAATTTGCTTAATGCTTTGAGTGAAGTTGGTTGGTTTGTAATGATTCTATGAACAAGAGACAGTTTTTAAAGCAAGTTAAATTTGTTCCATTAAATGTTGCTTATACGACTATTAAAACGCTTCAACCACTACGGTTCATGTAAACTCGTAAAGATTGGCTTCAACAATTCTCTGCGCTTAATTATGGCGCACAAAATTGAATAATTACGTGTGGCAAGTTTTAAGATTGCTCGCCTTTGGCTCAACCGAAAACGAAATACATACACACGCTGGAAATTCGCATCGCCAAACATTTAAACTTAAGAGATCAAATATGCGAGATGTAAAAGTGTCGGCGCACTTGAGTGAGTAAGCGCGTAAAATTTATATCCGACTTGTTGCTGACTTTGTGCCGCCAGAGTCGCAACAACAAAGTCGAAAAGCAGCGCTGCGCTACGTTCCGTATTTCGGCTTAATGCAGAATTTCAGTGTTTCGGTGTTGTGCCTGTTGGCAGTTGCGCAACAAAAACACGCTGCAACGCGTAGTAAGACAAGCGCCCCATCGGTGCAACACGAAATCCAACAGAACTCACAAAGTTTGCGGCAAGCGAAAAATGCGCCGCAAATTATGCCATGCAACTTGTAAACTTATTAAAACAAAACCGCAGCCGCAGTGGGTTGAGTCAATTTGCGAAGCGACTGCAAACACAAAGCGCGATATACGCGCGGCACGTGAGATCGTTTGTATGTGAGTGTGTGTGTTGAACAATTAAACGGCAAACAAGGAGGCCAACTTGCAGGCAGACAGCGAAAACGCCTCCGACAGCGGCAGCCGCAACCGCAGCTGACGCGGTTTGGCGCATTGCACTTTTCTACACAACTGCTGCGGGTTTCTTTCGGCGTGCGTGGAGTTTTACTGCGCTGGTTGCTGTTGTTGTTGTTGTTGTTGCCGCATTAGCAATGCACATCACTTGTGTTGGTATGCGGTGGCGAGCTGCGTCTGGGGTTTGATGTCTGCTGCACAGACACAGCGAGCTGCGGCTCGTGTCTCGGCTGAAACGAGCATAAAAAATCTCTTGTTTATTGCTTGGCATTTCACTGCAACTACAACAACGTCAACTAAACGCTGGCAGCAACCGCACACGGCCGGGTCCCACTCACAGCTTTTTGCCCGCTTGACGAATGCCGGTGATGCGAATTCTCATTACACACTTCAACATGTTTGAGAGCGAGCAATGATAAATAGAAAGGTGGGAAAAAGCAAAAACGGGCAAAAATTAAGTTGCATAATAAATAAAGAAATTATTTCGATTTTGAGTGAACATGGCAACAATTCATCGACGCGAACCATCTTCAATCAAATGGTTAGTAACCTTGCTAAGAGGATGGTTGATGGACCAGATTGATCGATACCATAAATTGTTTTAGGCGGGGAATAAGTAAGTCATAAAATAGCTATAAGTATGTGATAGCATATGCCAGGTGAGATTGATGACAGACCGAAGCGGCCATGCAAGGACCGTATTCAATACATAGTGAAGTCGGAAGCAGCAATTGTTAAAGGAAATATTCGGCCAGCTTTATTAGGCATTGAACAATTGATTCCTAACTTTAACTCATCGTTCAGCCCATTGAAACTAGGCGCTTGCAAACAAGCCTAATGCAGTACTCAAAGTAAAAAAAAAAGTTCTCGAAGCCTTCAAATGCTTCTTAACCCTTTCGACCCCAAAGTTGCCTGAGAGCAACTTCAATTATTTGTCATCTAATAGCAAAAGGTACGATTGATTTAATTGGTTTAATTTAAGTAGGCACCAACAAATAAATTATTTAGAAGTGAGTTCAAAGCAAATTACAAAAATTTTACTGTTATCCCCAAAATAATTTCCAATATTTTGCAGCGATGTCAGGGAAAGTTTGTGTTCTAATTGAAGTCTACGAATTGGGCGATAATTAAAGTGATAATTTAGTATTTTTCCATAAATATTAAACAATTTTTCTGTAATCAAAAAATATTGATACAAAATTTATTTAACCCGTTTTAAGCTAAAATTGTTCAAAAGTAAACTATCTTAGCTCTAGAACTCTAACTAAGAGGCGACCTTAAATTTCGTGTGTACACTTCTTAGGCAAGAAGTTCATGATTTAAATACCAAAAAGTAATATCGAGACACGGTAAAATTCGGGGTCGAAAGTATTAGTATTAAAAAAAAATATTTTCAATACACTAGAACGATTGGTAATGAAATGGACAGATTTTTGTTTTCAAAAACACAAAATTGATCTGAGACATTTAAAAATCGAAAAACACATGACATATGCATTTAATCTATTTCAACAAATATTTCATTTATATCCAATTATGCCAACACAATATCGCAAAATCAATTCTATACTCGGTCATAATTTATTTTCGCCGCATGTCAAATTAAATCATTTCATTCGCTTAAAATACATCAACTATGCAACATTTGTAAAACTGCCATTAGAGCGAGAAAATTCATAAAAATGTTATTGTTCGTTTCATTTTTTTTTTATGAAATACATATGTCATAATTTAATCTGTCACATAATAATTTTAAATCTAACTGACAGCCTTTCATCAAAAATTATTACATGAATTTATTTTTTTGAAATGTCCATGTCCGACAACATCGATATTAATATTTACATATATTAAATTGATAAATTTCAAATAAATAAATCCATGTTGCGTACCGTCGCTGTTTTCATGCCACTGGCATTGCTATGTTGCATGTGGCAGCGTTGAAATCGCGCCCAGCGCAGCAACAGCTGCTTCCGGCTCAAAAGTTTTAAGCATAAATTTTGCGCACTAGCGTCGAATTTTACGCTTTGTTGATCTCAAATTACACATTCACATTAACACACACACAAACATATTTACATGTAAGCATTCACAAATGTGGGTTGATTTCCATGGCGCGCTGCGTTCTTGTGGCCTACGGAAGATATACGTGGCATTATAACTGATCAACAAAGTCAGCCGCATGACCTTGCAGCATGTTGCACAAACACACCTACGTGATACACAACCTTCAAAGCGTGCAAGTGCAGCGGTCCTGGATAAGTTTGTTCGTTTGTCTGTTGAAAGCCACTGTGACATGAGGTGAGCATAGAAAAGATATAGTCTTGTCTCTTTCATCGGGGCAACTTTTAAAGTAGCTAATATATCGATTTGAATGATGAGAATGAACCTCCGTTTCACTGTGCAACACAGCTCGGGTCCTTATTTAGGTTCTTCTTTAGGTTTTACTGGAGAAAATAGTACCTACGGGCTAAAGAATTAAACCAGAGTCATTGCGTTCGCATTGGCTCAGTGCTTGGATCGTTCGAATACCGACTAAACACCAATTGGCGACTTCTCTCAAACAAAAAAAAAACCCGCCGATTGAAATCAGTATTAAACTGCAATGAACTGAACTGTCATTGTGTGTCCAGTTTTTCAAACACATTTCTTTACAGAATATAGATTTCTCAATAATTTACATGATTTAAAGCCATATAGCACAGAGGCATAAACAAATCGTCGAATGCCAAGCAAAAACACTCCTTTTTTATTTGTCTGTATGTGTGAGTCCCCCTGTCCACTTGCAGCCAACTGCGCAGTTCACAAGAAAAGCGGCCACTTGCAGCTTTGGCGTTTTTCGGTGACATTTCTTCTATGCTTTGTGTCATAGGTTTTTTGTTCCTTGTTGTTGTTGTTGCTGTTACTGCAGCTTGTTGTCTGATTTCGGTGCGAGTCGTCATCAACCCAATTTGCACAACTTATCCATTTGCCAAATGGCAACAACAATGGCAGCAGCAGCAACACACTAACAATCACAACAAAAACTACAACCACAAAAGGCAAAACCAACAACAACGCATGTACGAGCAAAGGCTCGAGCAGCATTTCGAACGCGCGACAAGTGCACATGCACTGGCTGTCTGTCGGTGCGAGTGTGTGTTGCCATCAGTGCCACATATTGTTGTTGGTTGTTGGTTTTTTATAGCTCGGCGTGCGTATTCATCGGTCGCAACAAGAACACATTGAGGCAACGCCATTCACTGGGCCAACTGTACGTCTGTCCATTTGTCGGTCTGCTTGTCCTACGAGCGGCAATTTGGGCCAACACACTCACACACAAACAAACGCGTTAATGTGCATGGCGAACGCGCCATGTATGTGTCTGCGGTCTTAATGAGCAGACATGCGTTCCATTCGTTTCGTTTCTCGAGTTTGTGGCGCGCCAAACGCCCACGCCGTGTCTTGCCGCTGGTCACCGCACCGACCGCACTTGGAATAATTTGGCCAAGCCCGGACGCTCTGTTGTTGTCAACGTTTTTATGCTGTGTCTGTCGTCGGCCTCTTCGTATTTTTATTGCGCTGCGGCCTCCGCCCGGTTGCCTGTCTGCACTCTGGCGTTGCATACTTAAAGGCGCATTTGCTGTCCGCATGTGCTTGCAATCAATTTAACGTTTAAATTCGACACACGGCCTTTGGCTAATTTCCTCCGAGCGCTCGCCGAACAGAGGGAAATTTGCTTCAATTACAATGCGGCCCGAGACAGGAAAGCGAAATGTCCGCAGCGATATTGTTTGGGTGCTCCTAGAACTGTGTCTTTGGCTAAGGCGGAACGCCTAAAAATATGCTTTTTGCATTGAGACAAATTTCAATTTGCACTCAGCACGCTTAACCCTGGCATACGAATGTTTGCCTGTGGGCAACAAGGAATTTGAATTTCACTTTCATTCGATGATTGCTGAGGCAATTTTAAATTTGTTTTGTATGTATTTCGAACATGTTGGTTGAGGATTTATTCAAATTGCAAATTTGCAAAATTCCGAAAAGTATAGAGTGAAACTCTGACAAGGCAACAAAGCAGAATATTGGCATCAGAAATATTTATAATTATACAGTAAAGTAATGGGTATGATAGAAGTTTTAAGGTAAACATTTTGTCTATTCAGGAAAATCCGATAAATTGAAAGAACCATGTAAATAAAAGTTCGCTATTGTTGAATGGTTGATAACAGATTTTACAAAATTAGCAAACATTTGATTTTGGCATTCCGGAGTTAAAACTCCACTCTGTGACTGCGGCACGACCGGCTTTGCTGTTGCGAAATCATGAATTCCATTTCATTTGGCTCATTAGGCGCATTCGCCGGTAATTAAGTAAATAATTTGTAAGCCGACTGGACGCGCCGCCGTTCAGAGTTCGGTCGGTGTCGCACAGCGTTGGTGCGTGTGCGCCGGCGGACGTATTTGCATTTCTGGTCGCGCGACGCAGCGTTCATTATGTCACCGTTGCTGAAATTTATGCCTGCACCAACCAACCAACCAAGCACCGCCAACAGCAACGGTCCGCCGCGGTCGTATGACCCGCTTCCCCTCGCTCCACCTACGTCTGACTGCGATTCGCTGAGTTATGTGTGCTGTTTGTTCGTTGCCCTCGGTGTGTGTGTTTGTGTGTGTGTGTTTATTTTCGAATTGTTGGCTTGTTTGTTTATTTGCTAGTTGGCTGTGGGTTTGCTTTTTGTAATTGCCAATTGATTTGCCGGCAGTGCCACTTGCACTGCCAGCAACCTGTAAGCCAAACGTTCGCCGCGCACTCAATTCCCTATTTATATTTGGCTTTATGCGTTTGTTGTTGTTATTATTGTTATTGTTGTTGTAGCGTTGTTATGCTTCACTTTCAGTTGGGCGCTGCACACACACACACACACGCACAAAAACAAAATACCCACAATAGCAGCGGCTACCGACTTCCACACGAGTGCGCCCCTAAAAGTATGCAACGCTCATATTTAAATCAGGTTTTTGCACCCAATCGCACATTTGTCGATTGCGCTAGTTATTTTTGTTGTCGTTGTTGTGGGTTTTGTTTTACTTATGGCAGCTCACGGTAAGCTCCACTGCCGACGCCGCCGCCGCCGCCGCTATTGCGAAACGGCACAATTGCGCGCATATCGCAGCGGCGCTTTCATGTTTGGCTCTTTCAAAATTTTTCTATGCCGTCTGTTTTATTGCATTTTGATGTTTGCTTCGTTGTGCGTTTTTTTCTCGCTGCATCACCGTACACCGCGCAACGCACTCAAGTAGAGCCGATGTGGCAGAAAATCGCGGCGAAATCAGCTTGGGGCATGTTTTGCTATATTGACCGCGTGCAAGCGCGTAATTTGCAATTTGTTGTTGTTGTTATTATTCTCTGATTGTTGCCGATAGTGGTGTTGTTGTTGTTGTTATTGCTTCAGTTGTATTGGGTTTGGCCCTTAACTGCAGCGGTTGTTGTTGCTGTTGCTATACGTAAGCATGTCGATATGTTTGTACGGCCGCTATTTCCAGAAATTCAACACTCGACTTTAGTATTTTGCGTCTGAACTTTTGTAATTGAATTTAAATTGTTTGGCCGCAACGTGCCACAATCCCTCGCATGTTGCACGTTGTACGTTGCAGACGCCACACGTGCGCAGTGCAGTTCTAGAAAAATCAAATTAAATAAATTCCAATTTTGAAATTGGCATCGAGCGCGCCATGAATAAATTTGAGTAACATACTTGTTACAACAACAACTACGGCTACCGTAACAACGGTGCCACACTCTTCGCGTCAAAACGTGTGTGCGGAAATGTACACAGGTTGGCTGCCATAACCGTTTGAAGCAGTACTGATTGGCACCTTCAGATGCCGGAAAACATTCTCGAAAATTTCCCTTCAACAGGTTGAGCTGCAAAACAATTCAACACATTTGTGACTTTCATGTGAAACATAATCAAATTTTTGCTACTTCTCGTATTACTAACTTTGTGTAACCTTGGATGTTCTCTTCCTCCTCCATGTCGTCATCCTTATCTCCATCGTTATACCATATATTGATTCCCATCTCTACTCCTTCTTCAAACTTTTCTCTTTCTCCTTATATTTTTTTTCATATCACAGTCATAGTCATAGTCATAGTCATAGTCATATTCATAGTCATAGTCATAGTCATAGTCATAGTCATAGTCATAGTCATAGTCATAGTCATAGTCATAGTCATAGTCATAGTCATAGTCATAGTCATAGTCATTGTCATTGTCATAGTCATTCTCATTGTCAGTGTCATTGTCATAGTCATAGTCATAGTCATAGTCATAGTCATAGCCATAGTCATAGTCACAGTCATAGTCATAGTAATAGTCATAGTCATAGTCATAGTCATAGTCATAGTCATAGTCATTGTCATTGTCATTGTCATTGTCATTGTCTTTGTCATAGTCATATTCATAGTCATAGTCATTGTCATTGTCATTGTCATTGTCATTGTCACAGTCATAGTCATAGTCATAGTCATTGTCATTGTCATTGTTATTGTCATTGTCATAGTTATAGTCATATTCATAGTCATAGTCATAGTCGTAGTCATAGTCATAGTCATAGTCATAGTCATGGTCATAGTCATAGTCATAGTCATAGTCATAGTCATAGTCATAGTCATAGTCATATTCATAGTCATAGTCATAGTCATAGTCATAGTCGTAGTCATAGTCATTAGTCATAGTCATTAGTCATAGTCATAGTCATAGTCATAGTCATGGTCATAGTCATAGTCATAGTCATAGTCATAGTCATAGTCATAGTCATAGTCATAGTCATAGTCATAGTCATAGTCATAGTCATAGTCATAGTCATAGTCATAGTCATAGTCATAGTCATAGTCATAGTCATAGTCATAGTCATTGTCATAGTCATAGTCATAGTCATAGTCATTGTCATTGTCATTGTTATTGTCATTGTCATAGTTATAGTCATATTCATAGTCATAGTCATAGTCGTAGTCATAGTCATAGTCATGGTCATAGTCATAGTCATAGTCATAGTCATAGTCATAGTCATATTCATAGTCATAGTCATATTCATAGTCATAGTCATAGTCATAGTCATAGTCATAGTCATAGTCATAGTCATAGTCATAGTCATAGTCATAGTCATAGTCATAGTCATAGTCATAGTCATAGTCATAGTCATAGTCATAGTCATAGTTATAGTCATAGTCATAGTCATAGTCATAGTCATAGTCATAGTCATAGTCATAGTCATAGTCATAGTCATAGTCTTAGTCATAGTCATAGTCATAGTCATAGTCATAGTCATAGTCATAGTCATAGTCATAGTCATTGTCATTGTCATTGTCATTGTCATAGTCATAGTACTAGTCATAGCCATAGTCATAGTCATAGTCATAGTCATAGTCATTGTCATTGTCATTGTCATTGTCATTGTCATTGTCATTGTCATTGTCATTGTCATTGTCATTGTCATTGTCATTGTCATTGTCATTGTCATTGTCATTGTCATTGTCATTGTCATTGTCATTGTCATTGTCATTGTCATTGTCATTGTCATTGTCATAGTCATAGTCATAGTCATAGTCATAGTCATAGTCATAGTCATAGTCATGGTCATTGTCATTGTCATTGTCATTGTCATTGTCATTGTCATTGTCATTGTCATTGTCATTGTCATTGTCATTGTCATTGTCATTGTCATTGTCATTGTCATAGTCATAGTCATAGTCATTGTCATTGTCATTGTCATTGTCATTGTCATTGTCATTGTCATTGCCATTGTCATAGTCATAGTCATAGTCATAGTCATAGTCATAGTCATAGACATAGTCATAGTCATAGTCAAAATCATAGTCATAGTCATAGTCATAGTCTCAGTCCTTAGTCCTCTACACATCCCTAACGTCATCAACATCCTTTTTTCCATAGCAAGCAGCGCACACACTGCTGCATTCGATCATTGACCCTAAGCCTTTGCAATAATTGCCGCTCCCCTCCACCCCCGGAAATTTATTGCAAATTGCACTCTCGCGACGGCTTCCAGCATATTGGCTGCTTATGCTTTAACATCTATTAAACTTGTGCACTTTTATGGCGCCCCGTCGACTGCTGCCAACGGTTCCATTCGACACTACGCCCCGCACTCCTTTCTGTCCATGCACCGAGCTGATTGCGCAGCTAAAAGCGCAACAAAATTATTTCTTTAGTGTTTTTGCCTAAGCTCGGGCAAACTTTGGCTGCGCGCCTTTAACAACTTGCAACATGCAGCTTGCAACTTGCCATTGCCGCACCTCTGACGCAGCGGCGACCAGAAGTTCAAGTTGCATTGAGCCAGTGCCAAAATGGCTGACAATGTCGGCAGCCAAGCGGGCACCGAGGCGACGCGCACACACTCGCACGCTGGCAGCAACTCGACACCGTCGCCATCTTGTTGCAAGTGCAACACATACGACCATTAGTGTGCGAGTGTGTGTGCGAGGTTGCTTTGGCAAAAACTAATTTGAACGATCCCGAGCGCTCATAAACGTCATGTCGATATTAAAATTTATTGCAGTTTGTGCGGCATTCGCCGTCTTAGGCGACATGCAACAATTACCGCCACGATAAGTCCACATTTGCCCAGCGCCTCTGTGTGTGTGTGTGCGTGAGTTGGCCCGGTGCACTCGCAAAGCGAACGCAAGTTTAATGCTCGCGGGACGAGGCGCGGCCGAGTGTGCGAGGAAAAGTATTCGCAAGTTCGCTTTTGCCAGCAAATGTGCGCGCCGAGCAGGCATTGGGGGGGAGATTTGCATGTTGTGCCTTTGTGGCCGTTCGATGACGAGCCATCGAGGCGCGCCGCGCTGGCAACATTTCATTTTCGTTGTCATATTGAAAAGTTTCGCATTCCGGCCTCAACACTTCGCTGCCACAACACCGGAAGCTGTCGGCAGCACGCCGTCAAAAGCGGCTCGCGGCGTTGTTGCTGCCGGAGCAGCGAACGCCGAATTCCGTGTGCCACCTGCCGAAAGGCATTGACGCATGTTCGGTGGAAATTTCGCTTCCAAAAGCATACCGACACTTCCTGCCATCGGCACCACGCAAAAACGCGCCGGCCGCCGCTCAGCCGTCAACCAGTGCGCGCCGGCCGCCAATGCTGCCAATTTATTTTATCAATTACGCGGCCTGTTGCGGCCTTTCCCCAACCCGGCTGCTCAGTTCTCATGTCAGCAGCACCTGCGAATACTTCTGGCGATTTCGCTTCGGACAGGGAAAAGTTGCTGACCCACTGATGGCTCAGCGTTCGAACTGCCAACTTTCGTATATGGAATGGGATTTCCCAGCAACGCATGCAGCGATACAAAATTGCTTCAATTTTAGGGAAAATTTTTGGGGTGAAGTCGAAATATCCAGAACTGGTATCATCAAGGATGGCTTTTCGTGCGCCGAGGTGGACTTGAAAGCGCAAATATGTCGAGTGCAGGTTTTCTGTTCGAGTTTAACCTTTGACGATTTCGCTTATTTATGCTTTTTTAGGCCACCCAACGTCTACGACAGTCAGCTGCAAAGAGAGCGAAACAGTGGCCGCGCGGCGTACGTGCAGCGCATTTGCATTGTTCGCATGGCGCGCGCGCGTTCGTATGAATTTCATGCAAATTGACTAATTAATTTTTCGCAATGGATTTTTATCGCTAACGTCGCGCATTTGCATAATGTTTATGTGTTTTCTAGACGCGCTCGCTGCCACGTCTACTCGTGCCTGCAAGTGCAACTGGAGCCGCGTAGGACAGCCAGGTCAACAGGAGCGGCGGCGCATTTGCACTCATAAATCGCTGCCCGAGCTGGCGGTTTTGTAAATACGCGGCAATTAGGTGCGCCGCCGCCCCTCGGCCTTCGTCCAAAATGCCAATGCGCCACATGCACCGCGCCGGCAACAACCATTCCGCTCAGGTGCGCTGTGCAGCGTTTGTGGAATGCCGTCGTCGTCCTTGTTGTCGTTGTCGTCCGTTTCAGTCGTTGCACTCGCCGCTGTCGTGTTTGGGGTGGATTTAAGTTTTATTATTTATTATGCCGCAAAACAAGCTCAAGTGCCGCTAATTAATTTTATGCAACATTAAATTATACGCTGATGCCTTCGTCGCCGTCGCCGTCGCCGTCTCGGCCAGCGTACCTGTGTGTCTTTGGATTGTCGCAGTTCGAGCGAAAACACATTCTGCTTGAGTTGTGCGACCGTTAAAACGTTTCGGTGCAATTGATTTTTATTGTGGCTGCCTCTGCTCTGCGCCCCCGATGCTCCTCGAACGGTCGACCAGTTAAAATACATAAACAAAGCCTCATGAATAAACGCATTCGCGGTGCTAATGTGCGTAGTAGTTAAATTTAATTTGCGCTAATATTAAATTTTTGCTTAATTGTTTCGAATTAAGCAGAGTTAAGGTAGAAATTATGTCAGTTTTTGGGGACATTTGAAAGCACTTGGAGTAATTTTTATAGTCAAGAGTTTCCATAACTTGAAAAGGTACTTGAATCAGTTTTAAGTAGCTGGCTGCAGTGGCTCCCACAGAGGGGGAGGGCGAGGGTGTAAGGATTCAAACCCCCCAACTCAAAAATTGCTGGTACAAAATATGATTTCAAATGGAATTGGGCTCAAAAAATAAAATGCTCCTCAAAATTAAATCCTTTGTGCAGCACTGGTTGGCTGCTTTGTATGCTGCGTTAGAATTTATATGCATGAAAGGTTCAAAATATATGAAAGCGATGGTCGTTGTTACTGTGTTGTTGTATCACTGCTCAATAAATTTGGGATTTAAATAAAGAAACAGTACAACACTAAACATATACATTTTTCTCTTAGCAGAAAATGGCAAATCACTGATTGTAAAATAATTGCTGACTACTCTGAATCGACATAAAGTTGGGGTCCTTCGAATACTTGGAGTAATTGCAAGAGACTTAGTCACTTATGGGATTATTGCATTATTATTGTTCTTGATTATAATTGGGGTTTTTACTTCTAATAGTACATCTAAATGAAAAAAGGCGCCATGATCTCACGAAGGACGAATACAGATCCGTAGTGTTTAGGGATTAGAGAATTCAGAACTAAGTATTACGATGTAGAAAAATGAAGTAGTTGGAAAGGATTAGGTTCCGTTAGTGGCATAAAGAAACACTTAGGACAGTTTGGATTATTGGGATACGCCAGTTTTTGGGATTACATAAAGTTTCAAACCATCTAGAACTCATAACGAAGCCATTAACTTCAACTAAGATTAGTTTGAGATATCGAAAAGCTTCTCAGTACAAGTATTGCTAATTGGGCAGTTGTTGCGAGCTAACAAATGGCAACTTGGAATCAGAAATCACATCCCAATCTTTGATTCAAGTTGCAATTTATGGCTAGTAAAAGAATTTCATATATGTTTTTTCAGATCAGCGATGTTAGCTAAAATAATCCTGCACCGCCAAAGAATAATTTCTAAGATTAAGTAACTGCCTGAACAGAATGCAGTACCACAGCCACAAGCGATGTGGCAGTCACATCAGTTGATCACAATGTGTGTCGCCACACTCGAAAGTTGTGAACACAATGCTGTGGCAGGCGAATAATAAAAGTTCTAAAAGTTGTATGGTAATTTAAAAAAAAAATTTCAATAACATAAAATTTGCACCAATTTGCAAAGAATTTCATTATTTGTTATATACGTTTTTTTTGTTTTTTTATTGTCAATAATTCCAAATTAAATTAATTATTAAAATGTCAAATGTTTGGGTTGTTCGACAAAGTTAAAAGTTAAAATCAAATCAATCCTTCAATCAACATATAAAATTTGCACGAATTGCAAAGAATTTTATTATATTTAATGTTAGTTTTTCTGTTTTGTATCGTCGACATTTTAAAATTAAATTAATTAATTAAATGTCAAATGTTTGCGCTGTCAAACGAGGGGCGCGAAAAAGTTACAATTAAAACCTTCTTTGTCATAGCCATAACTGAGCATTATACCACTAAGCAAATAAACACTCACACGCACTCCCATACAAATTGATGATGATGATGATGATGATGTTTTTTATTTAACTATTAACAATCTCATACAAATTTATAAATTTCAACGTTTGAAAGGTCCTTCCACAGCCACAGCTACAGCTACGACATTCTGTTCTCGCAGAAATTCAAAGATTTCAGTCAGCTCAGGAAAAATGATAAGTTAGAAGCATATTTGAAATAATTAATTAACTTGGCTCTAAAGAAACATAGATTTTGCATGCCTAGAAATATATTTTGTGGCATTCCACAGTGATTCGTTCCATACACAAAAAGTAAACAATTTATAGTTTCAGAATTTAACGATTTTGATGGCATTTGAAAGGTAAAACTCCAACTAAGAAAACTCCAAAAACTCTGTGCTAAAAATTAATTAGTGTGTGTGCAAAAACGGCTCAAAGTTGAAACTTTTTTCACAAAAAAATTTAAACACATAATTTCTGTTTTTAAATTTAAACACATATTTCTATTGATTAAAAAAAAATCGTAAAAATATTTGGTTGGCTACAAGTTTCTAAAACTTTCAATATAGATAAAGAAATGATGTGGCCATTTTCGCTGTTAATGTTTTCTTAAAATTTGCAAAGCTTTCACATCACTTTTAATTTAAAATATTTTTCTAAATTAAAAATCTTAAACTAAGCAAAACCTCGAGGAAAATATCTAAAAAGTATGTGAAAGTATGTTCCTGGATTTTTTTTTAATTTTAAGAATCATTCTTTCTTTGTCGGATAATGTAAACACATCGTCCGATATCTTCCGATCTCAGAAAATAATTCAATTCAATAATTCTACTATTATCATTTTTATTGCAAAAGTTTAAGAAAAACAAAATGGAGATTTCAATTCAGCAGACCATGATTAACTAGTATACCTAATTTTATGAAGAACGCACCACTCCTTCTCATTTTGTGCCGCGGTTGCATGGAGTCGAATCACTGTGCATTCCCTCGAAATTTAAGTATCATTTGAGTAATAAATTGTTTCGTATTTACATTTAAAATTTTCCATTAGTCTCTACCTATATTCTTAGACTTTTTAGTATTAAAACATTTTTTTAAATTATTGATTAATAAAAAAAGATAATCTTGTAAAAGATAGGAACACATTTTCTTCTAGGTACGTGTTTCATTTTTATGAATACAAATATTTTTAACAAATTCTGTTCTTCTCTTCTTGGCACTCGAAGTTTCTCTGTCTCAAAGCGTCTGCTGAAGTTATCGGAGTGAAGCCAACAACCGCCGCAAGTACCGGATGCAGCTTGAACTCAGACAATTTCGCAGCGATTTGAAATGTTCCCGCCGGCGATAAACTGCACGTTTGCCATGTTGGAGCGCGGCTCGTGTAAATCCCGCTGAAGTGCACCTAAGCATTGTTGTGCGCTCGCCGCTGACTGTCTCCACTCACTGTCACCATAAAACTTCCGCAACGAGCAGCAAAAACTCGGCGCTGGCGGGAGGTCGAAGTGTGGGTGTGAGAGGGTTGTTTGCTGTTTTATGGCAATTGCCACTTTGAGGCAGTTGTTGCATTGTTCTTGTTGTTGTTGCTGTTGTAGTTCCAGCGCGGCACACGAAAGTCACAAACAACAAATCCGACATATGCAGGAGGGGACTGCAAGTCTGCCAGATGTGAGACGCCGACAAGACCAACGACGACTGTGAATGCGACTGCGACTGTGAAACGAGAATGGCTTAGAGTTTTTGTGAGGTGGCTGAAATTTATACTGCAGCGAGTGCATTATGCGAAGTTGGCTGCGCACTTAGGGCGACTGACAATTGCCGTGCGGCGCGCTGCTGACATTAAATTCAACTGTGCGGCTAATAAAAGCTAAATTCGCAGCACTTTCGGAAGTGAGCAAATAATTTGATGAATTGCTCGTCACTCTTCAATCCTCTTCTCTACGTCTCTCTCTCTCTCTCATTGTTGATGTGTGACGTTTGAATTTGTTTATTTTTTGGCCAATTCATTTCAATAATTAATTTTAATTAAATTAATTAGAAGATATGTGTCCGTGTGAGTGTGTGTGTGTGTGTGTGAACATGCCGCCTGCCACATAATTGCAAATAAATGCGGCATGCAGCCATGTTGTGCTATGTATGAATGTATGTACGTGCGCGGCCATTACTTGTCGTATTCGGTTAAGTAATCTGGCATTAGCGTCGCGCATTAACATAAATTGCGGAAATGAAACAATGGCTCATTATTTTTCAAAAAAGACATTAGCCGGCGCACAGAGCTTCGAAGGGCTGACGATGGCGCCCCAACCGCGACGTAGGGTGAGAAATGGCCAAGACAGAGGCGGTGAAAGCGAAGAGCGGTGAGGGCATAATTGCAGCTGCCAGGTGCCGGGCGACGGGTCAGAGGTGACGCGCTGTAGAATTTATGTGATGAGCGCGATTTGCTGTGCCCCAAGGAGCCATTCGTGCCAGGGCGCGAAATGCGGTGAAACGTGCGCAAACAATATAGAAAAATAAAAATAATCACTTGATGGTTGTAATGTTTTAGCGGCACATTAAATGAAGCAATTCATTCTCGAGTGCGTCGCGTAAGATGCGTAAGATTTGTTCATATGTTGTTTGAAATTCGTTTAGCGGCAATCGCGTGTGGCAGATCGTAACGCTGCACAAAACAGCTCAAATCACGCCAAATTACTCGAAAGCATTCAAAGTCGAAACTCATTACTGTCATTGTTTGTGTTATTAACACTAGAATGCCCAAGGTTGAGGTCGTTTATAGTAAATAACTTTTATTGCATTGCTTTCTAAAAAAAATATCTTACGTGACTTTTACTAATTTTTAAAGCTATATGGAATAAATAAATTAAAAATATTGTAAAAAATATTTTTACCCCAATTTTGCAAAATTTACCTTAAATGACCTTTATTAGCAAAAATGAATTTCTTACTAATAAATATACAAATATGCATATTCAATTACGAAATATGAAAATTTCTAATAATTGCAACCTTTTAAAATACCCTTTCATAGTACGCTTGACAATTCCTAAGTTTTTCAATCCAAAATTCACTCACAAAATTCATTCACAATTCCAAGTTCCATATTTCATTCCATTTTATCCCATTTATGTGTAAAGTACGCCATTATATTTAAATGAATCTACTTTGTAAACCATAAAAAAATAAAAATGAAGTATTTATTTTATTTAAATCTCATGTGCATTTATTCATATTTGCTACTTAACCCTTTCGGTTATTCTATGCCATATGGCATAGTCTCTTTTCAGCGCCTGTTTTAGGTCAAAAAACTTGTGGATACTATATTTTTGTTGTTCCTTAGAATAGTTTGAAGTTTTAGGAAAAATACGAAATTAATAGACTGAATAATTAAGTTGAGAGAAGAGAAGTATACACGTTTTTTTAATGCTATATCTTGAGATAATGAAGGAAAAAGAAGCAGAAAAAATTAGATAACTTTTTTAATTTGACGTTTTCTTTCAATTTAGATACTTTTTTTTTTTAAATTTTGGCTGAAGTAAATGAAGAAATATTCAAATTTTCGTTATGCAAAAAAAGTTGTATGTTTAAGTAATTATTACAGCCACAACGATGTGGTTGCTCTCATAGAAAAACACTCTAAAATACAGGGTCCGAGTATAAAAATTTAAAGATTTCTTATGGATTGTTGCTAATATAACCACATAGAAGCCTAAAACGTAAAATTAAAAATTTTAACTTTCCCCAGCAAAAAGCTGTACCGAAAGGGTTAAAAACCAATCAAATTAAAAAAAGTAAGTAAACAATAAAAAAAAGTCAAAATGACTACATATGGGCATTTTAGGTAGGTCAGATTGTCGGGCATTCTAGTGTTAACTGCTGTGAAATACACAACAACCGACCGGTTGTTCCCCGTCGTGGCAGCCATAAATATCAACAACGTACTAGAAGCGGGCGCGTTAATGTGGCCAAATGGCCGCAATAACAGCACTAAAATTAAATAAATATGCGCTCAATGTTCACTCAAATATTGAGTGACTCTTTTATTGTTCAGTGGCATAAACAAATTGTAATTTAAAATATTAATTGAGCTGTTAACTGTTGGATTGAGTTCAGAGATGCTCAACGAGAGGCACAATTGGGTCATTTGGTTCACTTTGGCTCAATTAAAATTGGCTCAATTTTGACTTAATTACTACAAACACTTTGATTTTTACTGTCCCTTACTTTACTACAGCGGTCAAGCCTTTGTTTTTGTATCAACCACAGAGTCAACCAAAGACTCCTATCATTCTGTGTAATTGTCGTAGTTTTTCTCAACAATTTTCTCAGGCGCGCTGATTGATTTTCCGCGAAATAAACTTGACCCACTTTGCAGCACACGGTTGACAATAAAAGTCTTGAAAATCCTTACATTTTTTCAAAAATGTTTACCAAAATTGTTGGCAAATGTAATCATTGAAAAGTGCACAAATCTCACTCATGAACGCTTCACAAATTGACACATGTTGCACGACACAGATAAGTTTTGTTCCAGGCGACTCAGCTCGTCAGCCAGCATTTGCCATGCACAGCCAATAAATATTTGGCAAAATTATGCAATTGTTGTTGTTGTTGTTGCGTTGTTGCTGCAATTGTCATTCATGGCATGGCGTGTGCGCCGAAGATGGTTTTGCCATTGTGTACTCTGCCAAATGAATTATATTTAAATTTACTTTCATACTTTGCATATTTTGGCAATTCCTTACAAAACACTCTCTCGCACTCATACACGCGCAGCCATATGTGTGCCATTCACACACACGCACACATTTGCACTCGCCTGGCACGCACGCACAGAAACACACCGTCTGTCAGTAAGTAATTGCATTTCTGCCATATTTACTGCGATACGTGTTGCACTTCTTGTGCAACACCATGCCACAGCAACGAGCGGACACAATTGTTGTGCGAGCGGCGTTTTGCATGACAGCCGAACGGGGAAAACTTTTCCTTGGCAGTTTTCTTGTTTCAGTTTATTAAAGTGCTGTGAATATTTCTAATATTCAAATTTCCATCTGCACATACCCAGTGCACAAATCGACTTTTAATCACATTCTGACAGCTGTTTGTTGTTTCACTGACAGCACTTCTTTCCAATGCGAGTTTTGCATTTTTGCCCGTTTTTTCTGCGCACCAGCAAAACTTTGGCGAGGCATTACAAGTAAAATTGAATAGGGTCGCTTGTCGACTTGCACACTGTTGCCATTCGTTTGTGAATTTGTACAAATTTGTGCGTTGCAATGTTCAGTTCAGTTCGATTTTTTTATACCAAAGCTGCAAGTGGAGTATTGGAGACGATGTGGCGTCACTTTTCTTGGCAGAGTTATTTGCAATCCTTGAGCTGCTACTGCAAGTCTGAATCTGCTATTTGTCTCTGGAGCAGTGAGGATATTGAAAATCTCAAAAGTCTGGGTTAGCTTTTTCGTCGCTTCTTGTTGCAAGTGATACAAAAATTATGCGCCATGAGACTTTAAAATGTCAACATCAGTCGAGATTGTGGAAGAGTTTATGGATGAGAGAGAGTAAGATTACATCTTTCTTATTTCAAAATATGGTTTAGATTGAGTGAAAACATGTCTTGTTGTAACTGTTCAGTGCTACCTTGCAGAACGAGCTTGTTTGTTCTACAGTTCCTGGAATGTGAAGCTGCCGGAGAGACTCGTTATGAGATTTGCTGCAGCTGAGAACACGCGAAGGTTATGTGTTGTAAAAGCCATCCTGCCACTTGGAGGCCTGAAAAATGCCTACTGTTCCTTTGCATAGACGGAGGCGCGTTCATGGAGAAAAGAAATTAAACCAGGTCAAATATCCCATCTGGCAACCCTACTTTGATATTAAATTCCATGAGATATTTTCAAAGAATCTTTAAACCAGTAAAGATTCCGTGACGCTGTCGGAAATTTTGTATGCCCCGAAATGGCAGCACTGGCATTGCACTAGGTACGTGTGTGTGTGTGTGTGTGTGTTTTATAGGCGTACGAATATTTTCTAGTTTTTGCATTATTACTTCATCACAGTTGTGTGCACATTGCGGACAAACTAATGAATTTAAAACTTTTGTGTCTGGCCAGCCAGCTGCATGTTGCACATTGCAATATATACACACACACACACACACACTCGCAACATGTGCCACTGCACTGCATTAAGTGCACATTTTTGTATTCTGTATTGTAATTTTAGTAGAAAGTCTTGGAGAAATGAGAAGCGGCCTATTGTTGCACGTTGCTGTTATTTTGTTGTTGTTGCAAATTGCAACCAGAAGGCGGCCGCATGCTGTGCAGCATGTGAACTGAGCGGCAGCCAAGCAGCCAAACAACAAAACAAAACATTTTCAACAGGCGGCAAACAAACAAATTGGCGTTGGCACCCGGCTGATGTGTAGTTGCCGCCACCATTTGTGCAGTGCAACATGCAAACTTAAGGTTGCCGACAAATGCTAGCAACTTGTTTGCAAAACAAAGAAATTTATTAGCACTTGCGCCATTTTCAAGTTGAAATAAAAAATTCGTTTTTCAAATAAGTATCAATTTTTTTTTAATACATTTTTTATATTTTTTTCTGCAATATATTTGTCAAAATAAATTTATAAAACATGCAAAATTAGTGCAAACAAATAAATTCCGTCACTGTGTTCACACATGACTGGCAGTCTAAGTTTTTAATTCATTCCAAAAAAAATCCCCGTTTTGTTGAAAAACAGTTAAGCTAAAAGCTATAATTATTATTGCCAAATTTTGCTCAACGAACCAACAAAAATTCAAAATTATTTTCATATTCTAAATCGTTTACTAAGCGAACTCAAAAATCGAAATCAAAAACCATTGAACTTTAAATTGATATACTAACAGCCAGCAATTAAATATAAATCAAGTGGCACCTTCGCTTTCATTTAGAATCAACAGAAAAAAAGTTGAACAAAAAAGCAACAAAAAAATCCATCAACTTTCCGTCGTCAACCGAAAACGTTGGCTGCAAGTGCGCACGAAAACTTGGCGGCCGCATGGTGCCGCACATTCAATCAACGCAGCAGCCAGCAAAATTCATTTACGAGCCAAATTACTGCACTGGCCGCTGCCGCTGCCGCTGCCACTGCCGCCAACGCGCTTCAAACTATAAAAACCGAGAAATTCGAGCAAAAACCAACAATAAAAACCATCGGTATGCGGCACGACAAAAATGTCTGGCCGCATGTATAGAGCTGCAGCTGCAAAAGTTGGAAAAGTTTAAGCTCCATGTGCGCCAAAGCAAGCACTGCATGATCTATTGGCGCTTTTCCGATGCGACCGATTGATAGAAAAACAATTTTTCTACTCCATTTCATGGCTTCAAGGCAGCACGCACACACACACAAACACAAACACGCGCATGCAACGTTCAGCGTTCAGCGGCGGCAGTGCGTTCGGAAGCGTGAAGATGTTGACGCAACGATAAAAAAGTCACAAGCGAGTGTGTGGCAGCATGAAAGTTGGACATTGGTTTTGACCCATTTTCGATGGCTGCTTTTTTTACACATTTTCAGTTTTCCAGCGAAAATTTGTGAGAAAAAAATGAACGCATAAAGTACGAAAAGTGCAGAAAATTGGAAAATACAGTCAACACTTACGTACATACAAAGTAAAACGTTCAATCGGGTGGTTGACATTTATTATTGGAAATCCCGACACTTTTTAGGATTTTTTGGAATTAAACAAAAAAATTTATTATACAAGATATGAATTAATTCTAGTTTGTAGATGGAAACTTAATGATGACGAACTGATGAACAAATTAAAAGCTGTAACACTACAGACTGAGATTCTATATCTTTTGGATCTCAGTTTCAAAGGGATATGATACAAATTTTCAAGTATCTTAAAGCATCCAATTTCAAAACACACTACTGACATCTTTTTGTTCTGAAAGTTTAAAAGGAAACATTTGTTCAAAAGGTGAAGAAATCGTTGGTATAGAATCTTTTATTTGTCTGCAGTTGAATACCGAATGTAAAGCGAACGAATGTGAAGCATGAACAGAAAACATTTATGGATACGAACCGCCGAGACCGGAGATCAGAATTGGGGAAAAATCAAAATTATTTAAAACCAGGAGGTTTGCCATCTTCATGTCTTCAGTTTTGATTTAGTCAATGAAAACATTGATTGTACTTCTTCAACACGTTTCTAGTTTTTGTGTTCAGTTCTCTAGAACGAGATAAATGCGAGCTGAGTTAAATCCACTGTTGGCCTCTTTAATTTTTGATCTATTTGTCCCTAAACCCATGTTCACTTTCTCTCTAAATTCCCAGTTTCCTGTTTAAGTTTAAGTCTTACTCATTCGTAAATTAGTCTGGTAGAATTGTATTCAAAGACTGAAATTAAATAAATAAATATAAGAACTAAAGAATTGGATTAGCGATGGCAGGGGCGGATTCAGAAAAATATTTTGGGGGGTTTCAAGAAGTAATTCTTTAATATTCATAAAATGCCAAAAAATCCCTTTTAATTGTATGTAGTTTTAAATTCGGCCCTACTATTTCGGGAGGGGTTCAACCCCCAAAACCCCTCCTCCCCCTGAATCCGCCACTGAGCGACGGGCTCGAGAGATCACTAAAGGCAGCACTCATTTAGCCAAAAGGCAACATTTCCTTGAAATGGATATGTCCTTGAAATTCCAAAGTCTTTGGAAAGGTTATTGGATCAGAAAATTAAAAACTGAGTTTTGATATGTTACTAAAATAACAACTTTTGAATGTGTCCACTAAGGCTTTCAATCCCGAAGCATTTTTAAAAATCCCGGGATTCGGGATTCTAAAAATTGCATTCCCGGGATGCCGGGATATTTCGAAATTTATATTCTCTTATTTATATTTATATTCCTTACTTTGTTAAAATAAATTGTTTTTAACTAAAATTAGTTTGTTTTTAATATACAAAAAAGCCAAACCAGCAATCAAAGAGCATTTATTTATTGTGAATATACTTACTCGTAAAGCTATATTTTAAAATTAAAATCGCGTTTTTATTTGGCAGTCTTTTTTATAAAAATTCTGATGCGAGTAACTTATATCTAAAATAATATCTTATATCTAAATCAATCTGGTAGTTGAAACATTAAGTTCATTTCCATACATTGCATTCAGTTATGAGATCAATTGAAAAAAAATAACGAGAAGCAAAAAATAAGAACAAATATTTGTATAAGAGAGATCAAGTATAAAAAAAAGAGGTACACTAATTCACTGATACCTGTTTATTTCAAAAAGTGTATGTATGAATAGTACATTTTAAAGCATTCTTAGGAATAATTTTTCGAATAATGTCTAAAAAAAATTAAAGCGTCTAATGTGTCGTCAGCAAGACTTGATCCGAAGCATTTTAAAAAATCCCTGGATTCAGTGGCCCTAATACTGGGATTCAAGAGTGCAAAAAGCCTCCGCAATCCCAAAGATTTCGGGATCGGGAATGCCGGAATTGAAAGCCTTAGTCTCCACAAAAGTGACTCTTTGCTGCACAATGAAATATTGATTAGCTAATCAAATCACGAAGATATGAGACATTTTTTCATATTTTCAAATTCTTTACAAAAAGTTTCTGAGACAAATATTGTATCGACATTATCAGCAGCAACAGCCAGCAAATGTGTATGGGTCGGTTACTAATACCCACACATACGATTTGTTTTCACTTGAAATTTTGAAATTCGCAGTAAACAAACCAACGAAAACCTCGTAGCAAGAATTTTGCTTAGATCACTAAAACCAAACTGAAATGCATCGCAGACACCAAAATTCCATTCTCTGGCTGACTAATGCAAAGTACTTAACATGCCTGACGGCTGCCGCAAGTACTTTGAATTTACATTAAAAAATCCAACTCATGTCCAAACGTTCGTCTTACAGTCGAAACGACTACAAAAGCACTGAACAATATTTTGCACAACAACAACAAACATCAATGCAATGGCTCAAAGTAAACAATAAACAGTCTATTTTATCTTTAAATGTTTTTTTTTTACAAAATTCATTACGGTTTTTGTTGTCCACCTCACACTGAGCTGTACGACGGTAATTCCCATCGTCGAATGACTTGAATAACCAGAAAAAAATCACATACAAACGAAACAATTCGTTGTCGACATTTTCTATGATTGGCGCATCGTTGCTGCTGTCACTAATTCGTTTTTCCCAATGCGAAGCGAAAATGTTGCTGACACTTGATTAATATCGAGTAAACAACAACTAACAACCAAATTCACACACAGCTTCAAACTACTAACGAATAACAACAACAACAATTGCTACCGCATTAGCGTCGAGCTTGTTTTCTATGTACATCATCGGACAATTCGCTGAGCGTCGCTTGCGGAAGACGCTGAAAAAGACGTAGAATTTGATGAGTTTTAATGTGGCCGCGTGCGGGAGTTCACAGCGACGAGTCAAGGCGAGTCATGGTCAAGAAACTGTGAGCCAGCTTGTCTTCATAATAGCTACACTCGTCGAAAGTGGTTAGTTGATGTGTTGAAGCTTGGAGAGCCCATCTGAGGCAAAAAATTGTATAAATCGTACCTGTGAAGGTGTGAAACCGAACAACATACATAAATATAACTTTTAATGTGTAATTAGTTTGCGAGAGCAAAAGTTTTTCCCACGTCACTTTGATTAGTGAGCTTTTAGTCACGCAAGCAGCAGTGTTATCAGATGAGGAGATTTCCTCATAGATTTAGGAGACTCTTGGCCTTTTAGGAGAATTTTTACGAGGCAGAATTGTTGTAGAGAAAGTTTAGGAGATTTATATTTTATATTAGGGGATTTTTCGGATGCTTAGTGGATTTTTGGGAGATTTTTGGATAACGAAGTATGAAGTATTGGGAACACTGGCAAGAAAACATATTTTAGCAACTATTTAATAGTCAAAGCATCCTATTGTGTTAAAAATTTTTAAGCTTACAAAATGTAAGCTCGTTCTAACTCGTTCTGACTTATTGCTGTCACAATGAAATCCCACCAAAAATGGCACTTTTTGTTTAATTCATTTGTTATATGTTCTGCTTCTGTTAAGTTTTTGTTGTTAAGCGGAAGATGAATAAAAAAGGCTGCATTAAAAGAAATGATATTTTTTTTTATTTTTTTATAATAAGTTTATTTCCTTTAAAATGACGCCAATTATAAAAAAAATTTTAGGAGATGGAACTTTTATTAATTTATTTAATTTTAACTTTTGGAAGAAAATTTCAGTATTCTCTCAAGTCCCCACAAACATTTGACACGCTTTGCTAACTACGAATGAAGCTATTGAAAAAAATAGTTTTTGTATGTGAATTCAGTTAGTTTGGCTTTCGAACCCACTAACCTCTGTAGCCACAATTGCAGCTATTTTATAAACGAATAGTTTTTTGTCAGAGGTTTGATTTTGTTTGAGAGAAAACCTGACGCATCACTGCGGTTCAATTCAGTTACAAAAGCCAACTTTCAACCACACCGCCACTGCTTTCAAATGCGACTCTATTGACCGCCAATGCCGAAAGCGAGCACAGTAAACTTTCGTCTGCAAGCGTCTTGGACAACATCATTAAAACGACAAATGTGATCAACATGTTTTACCGGAATTCTAATTTAGAAGCGCAATGTTTTCTCATTGATTTTGTCTGCTACTCGCGTGTTGTTTGTTAGAATCTGTCAAAAAGAACACACATAAAACGCCCCTAAACTTGTTTAAGCTGCTACTTATACAAAGTCAACATTTGTGTGTGTGTGTGTGTTGTTGTTTACCAAAAAGAACATCCATCGAAAAGCAATTTACACATTCAACTGGAAACACAGTACACAGTCTCACACACACATATGGCATTTTTTTGTATTTGAAATTATGAAGCGGCTTACAGCCGTTGGCGCTAAGCTTGAAAAACACGCAGCACCAACGGGCAATCAGAATTAGAGAATCGTCGACCGTAGACGCGTCAGCGCGCAGAAGCAATCGACAAGGCAACGCGAACAGTTTTCATCGCTCACTCAATTGCAGCATTTGCATTTGCAGCAACCACCGCACAACAACAACAACAACTCGCAGCAACTTACACAACGCGCCGCCCCGTGAAAGCACAGCGGCTGGGCTCAGCATTTCGCCGATAATCAAGTGTGGAAAATTGCCGGGGAAACGAACAGCGCCCACAGGATGCGCGCTTTGTCGCTATTCAGCTGGCAGCTGGGATTAGTTACGGTCCTGCTGGCAGTTTGTTATCCGAAAGGTAAATATTTTCGAACGCGCTGTGTGTGGGCCGTTCGACACACATCAAGTAGGCAGTGCAACATTGACGCGAAGGCGCAGAGACAAATACAGTTTTAAAAAAAGGGAAGAACTAAGTGACAGCCTACAGTTTGCAATTTTCAGTTTTGTGGTTTTGGTTCTGTGACAAAAACATTGAATTGGTGGCAAGAACAAACAAAAAAATTGCTAAAAACTGGGTCAAAATAGTTTTTACTTTTCCCATTTATGGCAACAATAATTCAAGTGAATAATATCATAGCAGATCAAAGTTATCATACGAATAAATCAGACAGTGTGAGGATTAGTGATATGTAAAGGAATTTTTTTAAGGATTATCTCAGCCAAATCGTAGCGAAACATTTTGTTGCTTTCATGTTTCCACGTATCTGAAAGACAAACGAAATAATCGAACATTTCATTACATAGCATTCGACCCATTCAGAAGCAAATATTACAGCAAAATGACCATCAGGGATGGTAAAAAAACACTGAATTCAAAGTTTCGAATGCTCTTCGTTTTGTAAAGAACACCAACTAGTAGAGCTGCAAAACTATCGATAGTCGAACTACAGATAGTTTTGATAGTTTTGAAAAAAATTATCGATACTATCGAAACAAACGAAACTATCGCATAGCATTAGATAGTTTTGATAGTTTGGAAATACTATCGCAGCCAAAAAACTAAACTAATTGAAATTTTTATTTTGAAATTATTTTTTAAGTATATTTTTAAACATTATAAAGTATATTAAAGTATATTTTTAAACATTTTCAACGCAATTGCTGCAGTCAGCACGACAAGAAACATGCACATAAGTCGTCTCACTCGCCCTCTTTGACAAAATAACAGATACTAGTATATCAGCTTCCCTCCGTAGCTCTACCAACTAGTCGAGCTACGGAACCTCTGACCCCTCTAATATCATTCATTTACCATATAAGGCACAAACGACAAGAGAGAGAAATGACTAATCAATCGAGAGCCTAAAGACTTGTCAGCCAGGAAGGAGGAAGGCTTTGTCAGACCATAATGGACCTTAGGGTCAATGTTAGTGTGTTTCATTGCTGCTGCAGTTACTCTGGGTCCTTCTAGATTTTTTGATTACGCAAATCATTTTTAGATAATCGAATTGAACAAAAAAAGTCTAACATCCATGTTCACTCTCTGTAAATCAGAATTCACTGAGATAGGAAAGGTAATGGATTATGTAGTGGAAAAAATGTGATAGTCAGTCGGCACTGAAGAGTTTACTCAATACACTTGTCACGTCTGAAAAATGTTATGTATGCAAATTCTGGATTTTTATATATAGGAAAGCATGGTAGTTTACTGCGTTAATAGATCTGAGAACAGATGTTTTTAACATTAAATAAAGACAGACTAACTTGAGACTAGTAGACGATTTGAGACTAGTTTTACACATACGAAATGTTTCTCTCGCTTGACTCTTGCTGTCATTTAAAGCTATTTCTGAAAGACTTTTGGAGACGCCAGGTGAACAAAGGCTGTAGAAAAATTTGTATAACATTGGACGTTGAGGTTTATTTTTCCGCTTAATTAAAGGAGTGGTAGACTTAGCTGGCCTCGATGTTGACGTTAACTTCTCATACTAGAGGCCCTAGGTTCGAATCCTAGATCGGGCTGGTCAAAGATTCGTCCACTTCTACCGGTATCCACATGAAGCAAATGAGAATTAGAAGAATCAAACAATTGCGCTCTGCTAACTGCACTGTAGGTCCCCTTTTTCCCCCCTTTCCACATCCGTTTGAAATGTGTATTGTTACACATGTTGAAAAATCAGTGTTGCATACACATTTCAAACGGGTGGAATCTGTGGTATCACCCACACGCCCATATAGAGGCCGAAGTGTGTCCCATACAGACTGAGCCACTACAACCTACCTAGACGTGAAGCTTGTGCAATTGAGGATATAGGAAACACTGTCCGTCTCTGTCCGTCCTATGCGGATGATAGGGATACGGATATATGACAATTTTGTTTGGTTTGTCCATATGGCGCTTTCTGAAATCCGTCATCAGGTTTTTGGCACAGATTCTTCTAAACATTATCTTCGGAAATATCCAGAGTCCAAGGGTCTAAAAAAAAAATTTGTTTGTGTGAATTATCTGCATTCAGCACTCAATGTGTTTTATTTGGATCCCACAAAGACAAAAATGGACTAACTTTTTCACTCTTTAGTACATTTGGGATCACTAACTATTGAGAATTCTTCTCTATCATATTTCCTTCGAAGTACAGTTGGTATTAAATTCTGCAGTCACCTGTTTCTATTTACGGCGTCAAAGCTCTATCGAGAAGAACGTATTTCGTTCTTTGACGCTTCTCCTGTCACATGTGTCACGCCTTAAAACGTTACATTTCATTAAGATTGAAATATTCGTAAAAATTTAGCAAGCTTAGCTTATTTGCATAAATTAAAGCTTAATTTTGCCAAATACAAAAATCATTCAGGCTCAGTTGCTAAACGAATATCTGAATTCTGAGACAAACGGGTTTCGAACTCAGTCTACTCTACGCTTTAACTTTAACTGGTGGCTAAACATTTTACGCGATTTTATTTTTTTTGTTTATCGAATAGCTGCTAATTTTGTTCTGGTAGTAATGGAAGAAGCATTAAAAAAATATTAAAAACTGCGAGAGCACTTAGCATATTTAACAAACAAAATTACTGCTTTACACTTTAATGACCATAAATTACTCAATTACAGTTTTTGAGTTTATAACATTTGCAATTATTACATTGTGAAATTATTTTATGGTATTAAAAATCGTTTTGGTTAAAGTTAAATTTGCTGAAAAACAATGAGGAACTAAGTACACACTTAAGTAGATTATCAATATAGCTTATATAGTATATCGAGTACCATCAATTTGTTGTTGTATTTGTACGTGAGCTAAAAGAACCAACAGATGCCAATTCCGAAGATTCCCATGAAGAAACACAACTTGAAAAGGTTTTAGTTAGGTTAGGTTGAATCGAGGTTTAACCCATCAACTTGTCAACGCCTTAAGAACTCAGCGCCTTTAGCTCTCACTGACCTAAGCACGACTCAATTCTGCTCTGCATTAGTTGATTGCTTCTCATGCACTGTTAACGTTTTTCAAAACTTTCCATTCAACACCCAACTTTTGATTACAGCAACCGATGCTCAGTTCTACCCGCAACAAGGCGTGCCACGCCAAGGCTCCGTGTCGCGTGCCTTCAGCAATGCGCGCGAACGTGAAGTAGATCTCGGCTTGTTGGGCTTCACGCAAGGCGTCTCCAACTCTCGCGCAGTCACCAAGCAAAACGGCGGCCAGCGCAATGGCGGCCTGACGAGCGTCGCGCGCAGCAACTCCGTGACGCGTGAGGTCAATCTGGGACCGCTCGACATTGGCAGCACGCTGACGCGCACCCAGACGCGCAACAATGGCGCCGTGTCGCGCGGCATAGCGCACGATTTGAACGTCGGCCCGGTGGACATTGGCACCTCGCTGTCGCCGAGCAATCTGCGCAACGGCTTCGGGCTGCAGCGCGGCCCCGATGGCGGCGTCTCGCTGGGCCTGGGCCTGCTCAATGTCGGCCTGTCGCCCAGTGCGCAGCAGAGCAACACTCTGACGCAGGCGCAGGTGAACGCGCAGGGACGCAATGCGCGCGTGGGCTCCAACAGCAACTCGGACACGCGGTCGCAGCAATTTGGCGGCATCGGCATCACCGACACGCGGTCGCGCTCCAATGCGTTTGGCCGCACGAAATTCGGAAGCACATCGGCGCTCACGGGCGGCGGCAGTGGTGGTGCTGCCACCAATGCCCTGACTGGCGGTCGTCCATTTCGCCGAGTGCGCTCGGCGCCGGCACAGCGTCAGCTGAGCCGTCCGAAACGGCGCGCCCAGTTCATTCCGTTCGCCTATCCCGACAACTACTACCAGCCGCAACGTCAGCGACGCCAGTTCAACAGGCGCGGCGGTGGCGGCGGCATCTTCTTTCCCGATCAGCTGCAAAACGCCAATTCGCAAGGCATTGCCAACAACAAGGGAAACCTCTTCGAGCAGCAGGCCGGCGCCAACACGCACTCGAACAATCGACGCACGCAGGACGGCTTCTTCCAGGACAACGGAGGCTCCAGCATTGGATCGAACCTCGCCAACGACGGCTCCAGCGGCCAAGTGAGCTCCGCCAACGTGGCGCAGATGAACTCGGAAACAGCCGCCGGGCACATGAGCACAAACAATGCGCAAAGTCAGGGGCTGAACTTCGATCCGAACCAGCAGCAGGCGTCGTCGGCCAATGCCGGCACCAAGCACAACCAAAACGGCGACTCGGAACGCATCGAGGCGAACAGCGGCTCGCAGTCGACCAACAACAATCCGTTCGGCACCGCGACCAACATTGCCAACACGAACTCGGCCGTCTTTAACGAGGGCAACCAGCAGGGCGCGACCTCGGACGCCAGCGGCCAGTCGTTGTTCCAAGGTGCCGACGGGCAGAACGCCGGCGCCAACACGAACGCCAACGTCAACTCGATGCGCGGACCGGACGGCTACGTCAGTAACTCGGCGTCGAGCAGCGCCTCGGCGAACAGTCAGGGCGGACAGGACGCCAACGCCAATGCGTCGGCGTCGGCTTCTTCGCAAGCGGGTGGCCCTGGTGGCGGCGGCGGCGGCGCGTTCACCAATGCTAACGCGGGTGCTGGCGGTGGTGGCCGCCGCGGCGGAGGTGGCGCACAGTCCAACAGTGCGGCGAACGGTGGGTTCAATGGATTTGGCGGATTTGGTGGATTCAATGGATTTCGTCGGGGTTAGGCGGCCAGGCGGTTCGTGCACTTTTTACAATCACTGTTCACTTTCAGGAAACTTAATTTAAATAAATACTCTTGTTTTTGTACCTTTACACTTGTTGTTGCGCACAGTTGCGTTGTTATTGTGATTTAATTGCACTGAGCACACATTCACCTTCACCATTTAAGGCACAGCGAATGAGTTTAAAACGTTGTTCTTGCAATTAGCTGCAAGATTCTGCTTGCAAAGGACATCGGCAAGGATACTGTCATGCACAAAGCACTCAGTGTAGTTGACGCCTTTGGCAAGCGTTTTATGGCATTGTGATGGTCACTCTGAAACTTCCGAACATTAACGACAAAAGTGTGGCATACCTTGGGGCGCCTTCAATGCACTCTCTCGTACTTTTTTATGACCTACGAGCGCCCGCAAGTGGTAGCATACTTTTTGGCTTCAGTGTTTGAAAATTCCATTTGTTGTACTATTATTTCAGCGCAGAAGCGACGGCCCCGAAAACGACGCTACGCGCCATGCAACAATGTTCCGCCGCCACCTCAGGTCAGGTGGCGAAACGGCACAGATGTGGCAGCGGCGCTTCAACAGCCACAAACAGTGCAAACAACCCGCATACAACAACAATGGCAACAACAACAGCAGCAGCAACAACAACGTCAACAACAAATCGCCAGCGAGCTCGCCGATCTACGCCGCACGCGGTACAACAACAACAGAGCACCACCGCAACAACCGCCTCCACCGCACAATGGACAACATGCACCCGGTCGCTCTCCAGCGGGCCGTTATGCGCCCGCCACAGCAACAGCAACAACATCATTCGGCGCCATTAACAAAACCACCGAGCAATTCGGTACTATCGATGCGAATCAGCGACAGGCGCGCACCTTCGATGTGATTACCAACTTTTTCAACAGTCTGACGACGGGCTGCGTCTATCCCTGCACGCCGGAGGCCTATCAGCAGAATCGCTGCTGTGTTACGTCGCCAACGCCGCCGGGCACCTGCTGCCAAGCGCAGCCGTACCCGCCGCCCATACAACCGCCGCTGCTACCGCAACCGCCCTTCCGACCGCCGCCACTGCTGCCCCCTCAGCGGCCGCCGATAACCTGCTGCAGCGCGTGCAGCTACGGCTTCTACGGGCCGCCGCCGTGCCCGGGTTCCTACGGAGGCACTTACTACGGCAGCGGAGGCGGGTTCGGTGGCGTTGGCAGCGGCACCGGCACCGGCTTCGGAAATCCGCTGTTTAGTGCAGGCGGCTCTGTGCTGGGCAATGGCGGACAGGTGACGGTCTATACGCCCTCAATTTTGGGCTAAGTCGCGGCACTTTATAATAGATAAATGATAAATGAGATAATTTTTTGTATCTAATTTCAAACGAGATTCTATGAGTCGGTATTTTTTTTTATTATTAGTTGAGTTTTGATTTGTTTTCTATTATGCTTCGAATTGCCAATCAGTTTTTGTGTTTAGCATCTTTGCGCCAAACTGTAACAAATTGAATCTGATGACTGCAATGTAAAGTCAGCCCGAATTCATAGATTGCCCAGAAGATAAATCGCCAATGGACCAACAACACACACAGACAGTCAGCAGTTGCTCACTTTCTCACAACTGAGATGAGCCAACTTTCACTAAATATTTGTGAACTAGTGGAATGCCAAGAAGCTTATTACTTTTGCTGATGCTAAGATGAAAGTAAAAATCTGCTCCACGATAAACTGCAACACGGCAACATCGTTAAAGAGAATAGATAAGTTTCGCTTTACACTGCAAACATTGAACATGAAACACTGAACGCGTGTAAGTGGCACACAGTCTAGTAGAGTTAAGGTCGATGGCTCTATGATTGAAATAAACGGCAATGTAACAATAAATCGCAAACTGCGCTGTTTCCTCCACCTTAATGTTTTATAACTTTCAGTTTTACTTGCTTCAGTATGATAGTCGAACTTTAGAATTTACAATAGTTTTTCAAAAACCAAATCTTTTCCTCATAAACTTAAAGCTGAAACACAATTAAAGCGCAGCGCGAATTGCTACAGTCATTTTCTGTTGGAACTAGAACACAAAAAATATTTCTACTCGCTGTTCGTCTCGCAAACAAATCAAAGTACATTTCAGACTATAAGTAAATAATGTACGGAAGAAGAGGTAAAGTAAGAATTACGGAATCAGCAGTTCTGTAACATGAGTAGACATGTTCATATAGAATGATCTATCAAGACGGGAAAGATCATATTTTTGGCTTGTCGATAGAAAAATTGAAAACTCTATAAAATCTTTGGATAATTTTCACTACGACGGGGTTTCAGAAACCCATTTGAAGCTTCATGCAAAACCATGCAACAAAACTTATTAAGGAAGAGCATAACATTCAGCTTTCAAGCGGAGTTATATGCTATCAGGCTATGTAGACTAACCTCGAGCGTTTGTACAGGGGCCAGGACATAATCATTTATTCGGACAGTCAAGCAGCCATCAAAGCACTAATCTCGTATGAGATTACCTCAGGGTTGGTGTTGGAATGCATAGAAGCATTGAATAAACTGGGTACATATAACCACGTTAAAATCCCCTGGGTTCCAGGACACAGAGGTATAGAGGGGAATGAGGGGGCTGATAGTCTTGCTGGAACTGGGGCAGCTACGATCCCCCTTGCACCAGAACTGTTCAGTGGGCTGGGCAAAAGCACTCTAGCAGAGTCACTAAGACTTGAGGAACGAACCAGGAACTCAGAACACTGGTCAAATGCCTCAGGTCTTAGGCAATCGAAAATCTTCATTAAGGGTTATTACTCCAGATGGAGTGAAGAGTGTCTCAGACTGGGGAAACCCCAGCTTAGACTGGTCACCGGATTGTTAACCGGGCACTGCAGACTGAGGAAACACATGCACAGGATTGGGTTGGAACAGGTAAGCGTCTGCAGATTCTGTGGAACAGCGGAGGAGACTCCTGAGCACGTCATATTGCACTGCGATGTGGTATGCCGCAGTAGGAGGCAGCACTTGGGCCAATACTGGCTTGCAGAAGAGAACGTCAAGCACCTTCTCCCACGTGAGTTACTAAGGTTCATTAGGTCGTTGGGAGTGGGGGACCTTCTCTAAAGCTGTAGGGGGCACAATAGATCAACTCTGATCTCAATGCACAATGCCCCCTTTCAAATCTATCTATCTATCTCTCTAACATTCAGTTTTATTGACTCTTTGGAGTACCATTGACACATGCTATGCGTTATTCTAATTTATTTTACATATATTTCATCCCAACGAAGGTTTAAAGGAGATGATTAGGTTAGGGTAGGTTGCGGTGGCTGCCTTCTGTAAGAGGCATACTCGGAAGCCTATTATGAGGCCCATTGTGATACCACATATTTCACCCGTTTTTTGAAATGTGTATGCAACACTGTCTTTCCAACATATGTTACAGCACACATTTCATGCGGATGTGGAAGGGGAGGGGAGGGGACCTACAGTTTAACGCCGAATCCGAACGGCAATTGGCAGTTTTTTCGTTCACACAGGTTTTTGCCATTGCCTGCTAAGAGCGCAAATGTGCGATTCTTGTAATTCTCATCTGCTTCATGTGAATAGTGATAGAAGTAGACGAGTTTTTTCACCATCCCGATCCAGGAATCGAACCTGGGGCCTTTGGTATGAGAAGCCAGCGCACTTCCCGCTGGAAAAAAATTCGTTAGAAATTTAACTTAAAATTAATAAAAAGTGCCAACTCTATGTGGGTAGCTCCATGATTTACAAATGTACAAGCATTGTGTTGCTTCTAGAATAACAGATGAGCTAAGGATGTGTCTGTCCATTCTTAGCCCATCTGTTCTGGAATTAAAGAATAGGACGAATAGAAATATCTTTAGCTCATCTACAAGTCTGGAATTAAAATATTGCTGCAATTTTTAAAGAGAGTTCTAAGCGTCCCACTTAAATTTGGCCGAGTTGAAAGTTCTCTCTCACAAAATTGCTATAGAGAGCCTATTCACATTGACCGAAAAACTTTCGTTGATGTTTTTATTTTTGTTCAACAAGTACCTCTTAAACTTAAAAAATCCCAAAATCGTTCAAAATCTTATAAAAATTTGTGCATTACAGTTTTGGCCAACAGTGGTTCACTGAGCAAATTTTCACAATGAATTTCAGATCCATCGAGCGTCTGTTGCCTACCATTCCAATTACTTCTCACCTCAAATCTGCACTGTAAGCTCTTTGCCAAAAGGACCCTCAAGGACAACGTGTGTGTGTATGTGTGCAATCTACTGTCACACACACAGACTCGCAGTGCCCAACATTTAGCTGCTTTGTGATATGTGACCAACTTATGCGCAGCAGATCAGTGAAATGTGGAAACTTTTTCAATTCAGCAAAGGCCGATGTGCCGATAAGCGCATTGAAGACAAAAGGACTGGACAAAGTTTTGTAAAGCAAAAATGCATCAATGCTCGCTGGCAGTGTTGCTGCTGTTATAACTTTAAGGAGTTGAATCCCTACGACAACTTAATTACTTACTTATCCTAACAACCACAGTAAAGTTTCAGAACTTCTACTTATGAATAGTTTTTCGCTTTTGTAGCAGCATTTTTAAATTTAAATATTTCCGCCAATTTTGTGCCCTCAAATGAATGCAATCGTCGCCAAAGTCCATTCAGGGTGTCCACTTTTTTATGTATTTTTATTATTACTCAGTCTAATCGCTAAAATAAACAAATATTCCTTTAAATCCCGCTTTTATGGTTCGTCTAGGCATGCTGGCGACGTCCGCTGTTGGCGTGGTGACGCACAGTCTTCCTGCCGCTGTAGACGGCCTGTGGCGTGTCCTTGGCCGAGTACAGGAACAGTGGAATCTCCTCGACGGTGGTGTGATGCGAGTTGCGTAGGCCCGGTCGCGCCACGTCCTCGGCGGCCAGACGGCGCACGCCCGACACGGCGAGCTTCGTGGGCTTGTCCGCAGCCACAGCTTCCAGCAGCTGGTCCTCGTCTTCTTCCTTCACGTTGAGCGGCTCGTCCTCCTTGCGCTTCATGTCCGTAATGACGACGGTGTTCTCGTCGGCGCCGCTGGTCTCCTCTTCGGCGTCGTTGAGCAGCGCCTCGATACTCTCCAGATTGGCCAGGCCGTTCAGCTCGAGCTGCTGATGCAGCTCCGTGGGTATGGCGATGGCCTGCACGTCCTTGTGGCCGGAGATGCCGTTCGGCGTCGGAATGAACTGCACGTTGGGCGGTATCTCGGAGGTCGGGTAGACGGGCACCAGCTCGGCCTCGTTCTCGTTGCTGGACTTGAGCAGGATCAGCGAGATGGGAATGATCTTTTTGAACTTGAGCAGCACCAGCTTCTTGATGGCGATGGCGCCGGGGAAGACGCGTCCCTGCGGCGACACCGAGCGCTGCGAGTCGGGGTGCGGGTGACGGCCCGCAACCGAGGCGACAATCTGCTCGTCGTCGTTGTCGGCGTGAGTGCGATAGGAGGTGCGACGTGCTGCAAAACAATTGAGAAAATTTTAAATTAACGGTGAAGAGTAAAAGCCGATTGACGGCCACTGATGCGATTTCGCTGACACTGCGTGCCGCAACAGATTGAATCGCTGCGATAATTGCAGCAATTTCGCTAATTGGACATAATTTCACACACTCGTGGCTCACCTTCGATGGCACCAGCCAGCACCAACACAACGGCTGCAACAGTCAACACCAATTTGACGCCCATTTCGAATTTGTTTTCGGTTCTGCTTGTTTCCTGCTGTTGCGCTCGGTGCGTTTAGAACTAATGACACCCCAAGTTGTTTGTGTGTGTCTCTGCTGACGCGCGATTAATAAATGCTATGCGATATGAGTAGCCATAGACTTTTTATACGTCGAACGGGACTGCAAACCCCAATGCACAAAAATTCTAACAAATTGTAAAAAAAGCCGAGCGAAAGCCTGAGCGTTGCGAATTGTAAGTGAAACAAAAACCAAACAACCAATCGACTCCTGAAACACACAGAGCACAAAAACAACAAACGATAAAACTGCCAATAATATATATAAAAAACGATCAAACAGAGGGGCAACATAGTCGGCTATCGATACGAAAATATACAGAGAGAAATTAACTAATTTCCAACTATGCTAATGTGAGCAACTGATTTATGGTCCTCGAATCAAAGACACGAGCCAATGAAAGACGGGAATAGTGAGGAGAGCCACAGAACCACAGACCCACGGCCGGCAGTGGCGTCATAGCATCAGGGGGGGCGAAACTTCAAACTGGGCCAAACTTTTTGCAAAATTAAGAAAATTAGCAGTAAAAAAGCCAATTAGCTAAAGGAATAATTTTGTATATTATATTTACTAACTTATTACATACATATTTATTTATTATTAAATACTTATTTTTTTTTAAGTATAATGTTGATTCGAACCCACCTCACCTGACCCTCAGACTCACAACCCAATGCACCCAGCAGTGAGCCAAGATTGTCTGGTTGAATGGGTTTTAGTTTTTAAGTAAACATTTTTTGAATAAAAAATTATTTTTAACACAATATTTCTGAGGTTTATAAGAGTTTTATAAACTTCTTATGAGTTGATTGCGTTGATCATATAAGAATAATTTTTTTACGAATCTTCTTATGAGGCCAAAGTAATTGATTGAATAATTGTGTTTTAATCTGCGGCTCAATTGACATTTTTGCAAATCAATTTTAATAAAAATTGTTCTTTTACTTTTCTTATACAAACTTTTTTATTTTCTTTCCAGTACCTTTTTACAAAAACCAAACACTCAAACCCTCATTAAACTGCTATCTGACGCCTTATTTCGTCTGAGCTATTGATTTAGTTTAAGGTAAGAGAAGAAAATTGTATTCATTACATACAAAACGTATTGTAAAGAGCAACACAAACCCCACTAACACATCAAGTTCCAACAACGCCACTGTTCGCCCACCAAATACACCAACCAACTAAGAACCGACTAACAATCTAAGGTGGCAAAAGTCGTTGACCAGGTTAATGAGCGACAACAAAAAAGCCAGCAACACAACAATAATAACCAAATAAATTGCAAACATCATTGGCGGAGCCGTCGCCGAGTCGGTTGCTTGGTTGGTTGCTTGGTTGGCTTGTCAAGCGGTGAAACGATCACATTTCCATCATAACGAAGACATCGACTAACAAGCAACATTCACCCGCGAATTTGTCTTTCTCGCATCGAGTCAGAGTCCGAATTTGCATTTGGGTCGACAGTTGACTCAAATACATAAATCCACGAGAAGCCAAAGAAACCTCACACATAACATTAAATTACATTCTGAATAAAACGCCGCGGCCGCAAGCAACGGAAATAAGCACAAAAAGCGGCCACGCACTCGAGGTCAGCGTCGCACGTCAACGCCAACGATCCGCATCTATTACACGATTTATAATGCAGACCAACAACAAAAATAGAAAGCGCCCATTTCTCAATGTCCGAATTTTATCACAGCCACTTTCTTAGCGCTGCCGCTAGTCCTGGCGGCGACTACCTGCCAGACAACACGCTGACCTCGGCCTCGGCGCAATTATTAAGTCGTTAGGGCGGCCAAAGGTGTTGCCTCGGTCCGGCTGATTCAACTGGGAACAACTTGAGGAAAGCTGGGCTTGTAAGATGTTCTGGACGATTTTGTGTTTCGAACAATGGACGCAACTCGACAGTTGATGATAGTTGTTGTCGACAGTTGATGACAGCTGTCAAGCGAAAATTTGCAATCAACTGTATTAATTAGACGCGCATAGAAGGTGGCGTAGTTGTCGTATTGTGTGTGAAATGATGATAATTTTCACGGAATGTTAATAACTACACCCGAACCAAGTCTTCAGGCTGGCTGACCAGTGCTGAACATTTCTAGATCAAGTTTTTCTTTGGACTTTTCAGCGAAATTTGCAGCTGTTCGCAAGACTGACGGCCCATTGTATGGGTGTCGCTCTTTTATACAACTAGCAGGGTGCCGCGGCTTTGTACGCAATTTTTAAGTCAATTGATCCAATATATCAAGTTTCTTTTAAGCTTTTGTTCACCCCGTTAAATTTTTATGAACAAATAGTTGCCTAATTATATATCTCATTTGAAGTGGTTTCATCATATTTGAAGTCAATAGATCTCTCAAATCATCTTTCTGCATACAAACTTTTAACCCATTGTTAATCCCGTTACGTTCTGACTTTCGAAAAATTGAAAAACATCTGTCTAATTAATTTTTAATTCAAGTGTTTTCATCAATTTTGAAGTCAAAAGGTCCATTAATTCATTTATTCACAATTTCTCCATACAAATTTGTAACCCGTCGTTGACCCCATCAGATTTTAATTTTCGAAAAAATTAAAAACACGTATCGAATTATTTTTTATTTAAGCATTTTTACCAGGTTTGAAAACAATAGGTCTTTTAAATCATGGTTCTTCGTACAACACATTAACCTATGTTTTGCTCCTTTAGACCCCGATTTAAAAAAATCACGTCTTAACAAAGATTCATTTTTTTGAAATATACCAACAGTTCCAATGTCGTGTGATTTGGGCTGGGCGATGATGAATCAGTCAGTCAGTCAGGACAAAGAATTATATGTATATATGTAGATTTCCATCATCATAATGAATTCAATATATATATATATATATATATATGTATATATATTCAATTCGATATAAAGTCTCCTAAAACTGCTCGGGAAGACTGCGTACTCAATGCCTAAATATTCAAATTTCGATCTGATTTGGAAGTTCAAAATTTTGTGGCAACATTTCTAGTAATGCTACAAGTCTTTCTCAGAATCAAAACGAGTTTACTGGTATTTGGGATTTATGAAAATTTCACAGCAATTTTTATTTATCTATCCACAATTAAACTAAGAACTAGTCATTTAATTAGATCGGCAATTGTCTGCAATCCCTCATAATACTCTTAAAGGGCCGTTCTCTGATCTGACTTGTATGATCCCAGCTCTTTGATGTAGATTGCGTTCCGTTGAGAACCGCTAGTCGGTGTTTTTCCCAAAGCGAGTTTGCCATCTTGCTTCTCTTTGTAAGTCTTTATATTTTGTGTTCTTTTTCTTATTGATCTTAACTCTCCGTTGTACAAACCTGACTCGAAATGGCTTAGCATAGATTAACATATAAGTCCACATTTTGAGCTTCCGACCGAAGTGGACATCCTTGCAACTTTTTTTGCCATCTGCCAGCAGAAACCATGAGTTATCTCAGGTCTCATATGATGTGAAGAATATACTGAAGAGAAAAGTTTATTCTGGGCTATGTAGGTTTTCTCCTCTGATGCTATAGGATCCACAGAATTATGGATGCTGCTGTAGATGCAGTTTAAGTTAGGTTGACTATAGTGTAAAAAGAACTAAGTAAATGCTTTTACTTTTTTCTTGGGAAGATAGAACAAACCGCATTACTTTACAAAACAAACCAACTCCGATTAGAAAGCTTGACAGTTCAATTTCTATTTCGATGAAGGTTCTAACGTTTGTCAGGTTCGTCAGTAAAGTAAAGAAAAGATTTCAGAAGCTTCAGATTCTATAGAATTTGAAATACAAAACGTCATTGAACCGATTAAGTGACGTCAACTTTTTTCATTAGCTTTGGTTCGGCGAATTATGGCCGATTATTTTGCATAATACTTTTGAGTAGAAAAAAGTTCGGCCAACTATGGCCGATTATTTTGCACAATACTTTTAAGTAAAAAAAGTTCGGCCAACTGTGGCCGATTATTTCGCCAGTACTTTTGAGTACAAAAAACTTTGGCCAACTATGGCAGATTATTTTGCACAATAGAAAAAAGTTCGGCCAACTTTGACCGATTATTTTTGCTGATTTTTCAAATGGCAAAGTCTACAAAAACCCAAACATTTTTAGATTATTTTCTAAAAACTTTTGCACATTTAAATGTAAAAAAAATTTAAATATTTAATAATAATTTACACAGTCTCTGAGAAGAAATTTATAGTTGCGTTTTGTATTTAAAACATGAACAAAAGTGTGAAGGTTTTGGTTTACTGCTTGATATGAAAAATACTTGTGACTTAAAATAAAAAAATAGTTCAATAAAATAAAAATGTTGATTGATAACACAGTTCAACAAATTCAAAAAAAATTTCGAGGGACAAGGTCAAACCCATCTCATTCGATAGAGGACCTCAGTAGATGAAAAAGTGTCAAGGGATTTTTTATAATATTTATATATTTTATTATAATAGACTAAACCACATTTGGCAGGCACTTCCTACTTTATATGAAAACGACTTGTTTTTTAAAATGAAAAAAATAATTTAAATGAAAAATTTAATTCCTAATAGACTAATCCACATTTAATAGGTACTTCCGTGGACAATGCATCTGCATGGGTCACAAAATGGAAACAGATCGGGCACTAAGTAAACCACAGTTGGTTCCAAAATTAAGTTTAGAACTTTGAGTCCTTTATTTAGTATCTTGTAATCATTCTATGATGAAAGACTCGAACCAAGTTTTCGCCAATTTTTTTTAAGAATTTCGAGGCAAAAAATTGTATTGAAGCAATTAGTCGCCATTAGGTACATAGGGTTCTTTGTTCGCTTAATTATGGCCGATTATTTTGTCTATGCTTTTGAATTCAAAAGCAAAGCGAGTCGAAGGCAGCGACCCAGGTTCAAATACTGCCTTTAATAACACCTAAAAAAAATAACGGGAAAACTCGTTTTCTCTTTCGGTGGCTGTCCTCTCAGCTGGAAATGGCAAACCTCTGAGAGTAAAAATTGCTTATGAAAGAGCACCCAACCTGCCGTTCGGAACCGGCATAAAACTGTAGGTCCCTTCCACCCGCATGCAAATTCACACGCACAACACGGGTGGTTGCGGGAAGCTAGGCCTTAATCTCGCGTAAGCGGGCTGTCGTGCCAGTCAATTATTAATTATTATTTTGAATTCAAAAATCCAAAGAATTATCCTTCAAAACCTCATATAGCCCCCTTCCCTTCCTTCCCATGCAGCAAACATATTTCCTATTGACGCATTCGATTTGCGTCGAATTGGCCAAATTTCTTTCAGTGTAGCAGCGAAGAACAACCTGATTATCATTACCAGTCACATATGTACGTATGTGTGTATGTACGTGAGTCGGCAGCCACATGAGAAAATTTACTGGTCATAGAAATGTATTTGTATGTTTCTCAATAAAATATGTTAATCAAATCTCCGAGCAAAAGGGCATTAAAAAGCTGTTGGATTGAAATAAAAATTAATTAGTTGACCTAATTCGAGTGAAATGGCAAATTGGAAAAGTTCATTTATATTAATATCCGCCAACTTATGGGTCATGGTGATTTATGTGCTCCTACATGTACATGTCTCTGTCTCTGTGTGTGTATGTGTGTGTGTGTGCAGCTAAGCAGTTTAACCCATAGTAACGTGAGTTCACAAACTGCCAACGGTTCAAGTGGCCGCGGCCTCTTAGAACAATTCTCTGTTCGTCAGCTGACAAAACTTACCAAAGACCATAATAAACTGTAAAAACTGTTGTCAAAGCGTTAAAATCTGTTTTTTCCGATTGGGCCATTGTGCGCCCAACGGTCATCAATTAGAGCATTTTGTTAGTTGTTGTAGGTACATCAATAAAATAGTTTTTACCGCTAAATTCTATAGTTTATGACAAATTAGTTTTGATTTGCAAATTTCCACTCATTCCCTTCTCGGCCACAACATCGCCGGTCTGTGTGATTACGAAATGACGAATCAATAACGACAAATTGTGAATTATCCGAAATTCATGCAGAATCAGCGCAAAACCCATCAAATCATCATATCAAAGCCCGTCAGACAAAGGCACTTATGATGATTTTGTGTTATTCATTCACTTTCAATGCGTTCGCAGGCAGAATGGACCAGCTGCCGTCCACGAGTTGGCGCATTGGCGCACGCCAGCGCCGTTTGCTTACAAACGACGCTCATTTTTGTCGCACGTACTTAAATCGGATATATAATATTTCAATTAACATTTGCATAAGAAAGCAAAGCGTATCAATCAACACATTTGTCCATTGCTGAATGGTTTTGCGCCACAACAAACCGTTAAACACATTCGATCATTTAACGTTTTTGAGGGAATTCTGTGCTTAACATTAGCCGGCTGTTGTTGTTGGAAACAACAAACAAAAGAATCTAGAACTGGAGCATAAAAATAAAGAAATGGAACCTTGTCAACAGTGGATCACGAGCTAAAACTGTTTGATGCTATTTCCGGTACATTGCGTTGAAGATGTTGGACTAGAATGAAAATTCAGAAGCTCTAGTTACGAAAAACCTTTATACATCGTAAAACATTGCATTGAAGTTCGACTCAACTCAGTCTAGCACGCACTATAAGTGTAGCTGTCTCGCTCTCTACTAGGCACAGTATACAAATCGCTGTCTAATCAAAGTTGAGATCTGATGGGTTTTGATGGGTATGATGGGTATTCACTATTACGGTCGAAGATGGCCGAGAAACGTCCCCCTATTCGGTTGACGTACTCGCTTAACGAACGAAAGAAAAACCGTGACGAACACCACAATGGTTCTGAAACCAGGTTTGCTCAGCCTTAGCAGCTTCAACATCAAATTTCCCAGAGACTCTGGATCTCATTTCGTCGGTCAGTCACTCGAGTTCCAGTAGCTCATTCTCCATTAGAGTCATCCTGTCAAAGTAAATGCTTCTGGAACGTCCGAAAGCTGTCCCCCTATTCGGTTGACGCACTTGCTAAGCGAACGAGAACCCGTGACGAGCACCACAATGGGATCAGCCTCAGCAGCCTCGACTGCCTACACCCTGTATAGGTTTTCACTAACTTACTTAAACCTTAACTTACTTTACAATCATATCTCGATTTTAGCCCAATTCAGCTGCTACTTTCCAGTGCTTGCTGATGTCAATTGGAAATTTCAAGCAATTGAATGTTCAGCAATGTGGAATGATTCCGTAGTAGTTGGGATCAACGTCTTCTACGCTGTGTAGCTTAGAATATTGTTTCATATATCTGCTTCTAGTCCAGTCTCTGTAGCTCTTAAATACCTGCAATGCATCCACTTTCCTCAACATTTCATTCTATTATCTAAGAATTGCCTCAAACTTTGAGCCATTGCTGAAAGTGAAAACAATTAGCGCACATTTCCATAGTTTCGTTGCCTGCAGCAACTTCGTTAACTGCGCTTGCCTGACAGCATTCTTGCTTGCATAAGCTACGATTTTCTGGCCGCCAATATCAGCCAATTTCATTTTCAATAGATGGATTCCTTTTTTTTCTCGCGTTTGTTAAGCTGAACATTTTAGAAAGCTCAATGATTAATTGGAAATTTCGACCAATTTGGGCAAAGAAGCCAAATTCATCAAAAATTTTGATCTTGTACCTTGCATTTGGCGGATTCGAAATGAGTAATGGGAACAACTTTCTTAGCACCGACGCCAACAGTCATCGTCAATCATTTCGCCACTTGTTCAGGTGGTCATTTAGTCATTGAACAAACCACACACGAACACTCAAACAGATGTCAGAGTTGAAATATCTGAGGTCGAGTAATCGAAATCTGCATTGCTCGAATTTCTGCATGTTTACGTGTGTGTGTGTGTGTGTGAGGGTAGCTAAAGAAAGCCAGCGGTTGCCAAATTAGTGCTGCCCAGCCAATTACAGTTATTATACCTTTGCACCTGTGTGTGTGTTTTTCTAATTCTAGATACTTGGTTCAGTTGGCCTTCCAAACAGCATTTTCCCCAAATTGTATTTGCCCAGAAAATATTTTTGTTACTTTAGCAACTTGCCAACGTTGGATAAGCCAGACCAAAGTTTCGTCTCAGCAAAATAATTAAAGGCGGCCGCTGATAATGGACGCCGCGCAACCGCCAGCCGCTCTGATAGCGAGTTCTCACGTTGGCGAGCAAAAGATGCGCGCCGCGCTGCTGTTGACCCGAATCGACGAGCGCCAACTGCCGCCGAGCGAGCCGCGTCGCGTCGACCTGCGCTCTTTGGCTAGTGGCGTGTGCGAAAAGTTACCAACAACGTTGGATGCCGCATAAAAAGCTCATGTTGAAGCGCACGCTCGAGCAGTTGGTAAAAAGTTTTGAATGTCAAAAGAAGTGTCAGTGTTGGTTGGTTGATTTCTTCGTGCTTGGGACTTTTTACTTGTCATTTGTTTTGCACTTGTAAAACTTATTTACATTCATTAGTTGGCAATTCGTACGGCATAAGAAAATATTCGCCGCAGTGTGTACAAGAGTGACCCTACAGCTACTGTTGCATTCGTCGCATTTCCAGGATAATGTTCGTAGAGTGAAGCTGAGCACGCACGCACACACACACACACAAAGAACACGCAATGAACTGCAACGTATTGTTGCTCTCGATGGTGTTGGCCATTGTGGCTGGCGCCGTGACGACGTCGGAATTGAAGCCCGACATGGAGCAGAAAATGGAAGATTCAACAGAGTCGCCCACAGCCGACATGGCAATGATCGGTGAGTGATGTTCAGTTCATAGCGATTGAGATTGTTTTCCAATAGTTCAAAATGGTTTCAAGTCATCACTACAACTTAAGTACACTATCCACTTTTAATCCCGCCTTCGCACTCTTTGTCAGATGCCGAGCTGAAAACCTCCACGGAGCGTTCACCCATGGCTCCGGCTGCCGCCTTGGCCGAAGACAAGACCGACAAGAAAGACACGCAACGCCACACAGTCGCCGACTTCATCATTCATCCGTTGATTGCCTTCAAGCCGCACTCGCCCGAAGAGCTCAACGGCGAGGTGAAGCAGGCTACCGACGGCAGCTCCACGACCACCCCATCTCCTTGGCAGCTGTTCGGCTTCAATACGGGCCAAGGTCTGGGATCGTCTGTGTCCTCGCTGGCCGGCTCGGTGACCGGCTGGCTGAACGATCGCATTCAGCTGCCCGGTTTGGTGGACTCGCCCATTCGCGAGTCTACCACCACCAGCACTTCGACAACCACCACCCAGCGTCCCGACGTTGTGGTGCGCGTGCAGCACAAGTCCACCACTCGTCGGCCCCTCATTAACATTAACAACAGGAATCGGCCGCATCCTTTCAACAACAACAACCTGAACTTTGATTCCGAGGAAGATGACGACGACTTTGACGATGAGCAGTATGACAACGACGAGGAGGACGGCCACAGCAACGAGCAAGAATACGATGACGACGTCAGCAATCCGCCCAGACGCCCCAATCGCGTCACTCGGCCGAACCGTCAGAATAAGCGCCAGCGCCCGCAGTTCCAGGAGGAGTACGACGACGAGCAATCAGAAGAAAACGATGACGATGTCGAAGACGACAACGACGACCGCGACGACGACGACGACGAGGGCGAGGACGAAGAGGAAGAGGAGGTCGAGCAAAGACCGAATCGTCGACGTCCCGTACAGAGCAGTAGCAACCGGCGGCGACAACAACAAAATACACGTCCACGCAACCCACAGCGAAATCGCGTCAGTGTTGGCAGCCAGCGACAACAGGGCGTAGCGTCCGCGTCCAGCCAGCGCCGCCACCAGCAGCAGCAGCAACAACACGCAGCCAGCGCCGAGGAGGAAGAGGAGAGCGCCGAAGCCGGGGTCGAAGCTGACAATAACGATGAGCAGTTTTTTCACGGTTCGCGGCCGTCAACGAAGCGCTCACAAAGCGCCCAAAACAACTTTATCCAGCGCGGCCAACAAAGCCTCATCAACCAAATACGCCAGCTTACGCGAGGCCAAACGCCCGCCGAACTTAGCGCCGCCATGCGCAAGTCCCAACAGCAGCAGCAGCAGCAGAAAGAACAGGCCAAGAAGCGCCGCCGAAACCAGGCCACCCTGGTGGTTAATCGCAATGGACAGACTATCTACATGGCGCCTGAACTTCTGAACGCCGGCGAGAGCGGCGCGCTGCTCAACCCCAACCTGCAGTACTACACGCAAGCGCTGCGCGCAGGCGGCGCTAGCCAGCAGTTTCCGCAGCCGCCGCTGACGGTGCCGCTGAAGCGCAAAGGCCGCCCCACCCAGTACATCACCATTCCGTGGTCGCAGCTGGGCATTGCGCCGCCCGACCAGGTAGTCGCCATCACCGAGGGCGTCCAGTCCAAGCCGCTCATACTCAACATTCCGCAGAGCGCCATCCACACGATGCAGAGCCCCTCGCGCAAGAAGCGCCCCCTCATCACGCCCGACGCCGTGCCCCTGCTGGCCGAGGCCTCGCTCATGGACGTCTTCAAGCCGCCAAAGATTCCACCGTCCCGCCACTCCACCGCCGCACCAAGCCACAAACCGATCATTATCGCCTCGAAGCCGAAGCCGGCAAGCAGCGGCGCTGCGCTGCTGCCGCACCGCATCCGGCCGGCAACTATAGTCGAGAAGGCGCCCGCCAGCATGGAGATGGTCCAAGAGGAGACGGCGGAGGAGGACAGCAACGAGCCAACGCCGACGGTGCTGGTGGAGACGAACGACGAGCTGCGCAAGAGCGACAGCGATTTCATCATTGTCGGCGAGGACAACGATCCCGGCCTGACGCGTCAGGTGCAGCCCGTCTACGGCGAGGCGCGCTACGTGTACGGCGACGGCAGACCGTACCTGGAGGTACTCAATCGCCGCCGCTTTGCGCTGCACAAGGCTGGCCGTGCGCTCGAGCAGCCGGAAGCTGGCGTCGCGGCGCAGGGCAGCGGCCAGCAGGCCGAGCAGCTGATACCGGTGCAAATCATCACCGAGCCGCAGCAGCAACAGTCGGACGCTGTGCGAGAGGAGGCGGCCGTCGAGCAGGCGATCGTCGAGGAAGCAATCGCCGAGCCAGTCGAGACCAGCCAGCAGCCAATGCAGGCGAACAAAACGGCGCTGCCAGATGCGACAACGTGAAACGAGCTGCAAGACTAATGTAAATGAGATTAATTTTAAGTTTAACGCGTAGTTGTAAAGTTAAATAAAAGCAAGCGAATTAATATTTTTAGCAAATATTAAAAAACCTGGCGATACAAATAAACGTGCATTGGTTTCTTTTGCTAAATTTTCATTCATCGCGCCGTCGTTGATGAGTGGCACAATTGAGTGGTCAATTGTGCGGCTTCCATAAACTTTAGAATTTAAAATATTTATTCGGTTATTTATTTTCACACTCGTACCGCAAATCAGGTGTGACATATTCGAAGCCACTAACGGCAGCTTTGCGATGTTGGGAGCTGCCACTTAATTAGCAAAAAACATGTATTAATCTGTTTAGTATCGCTAAATGCCAATAAATGTTTGTTGTTGACAACATTAATGGTGTTTTCATTTCTTTTTCCACAATGAAATGAACAAAAGAAGCCATTCCCCGCTGTCGTCACCTACTAACCCCCATAGAGTTCATCGTTGTCGGCGATTCTGCTTTTAATTTGTTTCATTCTCGCCCATTAAAATCAAAACGCCCGAAACGTTTGTGGTGGATTGACCTCTCCATTCAAGAATACCGACCACGCATAGGCCAGCGCACGCCTATCATTTCAGAATCGCATAATTTGTATAATGAATTCTGAAGTTTTGCCATCGGCGTCGTCGCGCGGCCATTGGCTGCTGCCCAGAGCCGGTTGGCGAAATGTGTGTGCATAAAAAATAACGTAAACAACAACAACAACAACAATAGCAATCGACAGACTATTTAGCGTCGTCCACCTTTGGGTCGGTCAGGCGAGTTCAACCGCGCCGTTCGCGTTCGTTCTAAACAATAACAACCCGATGCCGTTATATTCAAATTTGGCAACGTATCGCCGCCAGAAGGAATGCCAGCCGCCGCGCTGCGTATAGTAAATATCGAAATTAGTCGCCGGCTCGCACCTGCCGCCTGCGTGATGATTAATCGCTCAGCATGAGTGGCTAATTAGAATTTCGCCGTTTCGCCGGCATTCTGGCCCGCTGCAAGATTGACCAATGAACTAAGAAAAATGGCCTGGCCCGATTCGTTGCTTATGGGATTGTTGACCCAGCATCGCTATGAATATTTATACAGCAAATATTTTGCATTTCGTTATTTATGCCGACGATGGAACAAAAATACTTTGCTACCTGTAAGCGGCGATGGTTCTGTAAATTATGAACTGAAATGGAAGAACCCATCATTAATGTAACGGTATTTTGGCATTTTAATAGGCACATATATGTATGTATGCAGGTAAATAAGTTAGGAGATTTTTCGGTGAACTCGGTGAACTTGATTAATCGCTTGACATGTAATTTAAATATTTATTAAATTATGAATAGTTGGCCAACTCGGCCACCTTTTGCGCAATTCTCACATTCCAAATGATTCTGTACACAAAAACATAAGTGGGCATCTTTATATGGGAGTGGATTGCCTGTCTGTATTTAAGACTTTGAACAAGGTCGATCAAAGTGTACAGTTGTGCCAAATCCAATGCGTGCAACTTCAAACTTGCACTACACGCACAATTTTGTGAAACACAGTTCGATGCCTCAGACCAAAAAGCGTATAAATCTTTGTATTTACGACTAGATGACCCGGTGAACGTTGTACCACCTAAAATGATTCAACTGTAATTTTCATAACGAATTATTTATCCTTATCAAACTTCCAACCGTCCAACTCTTCGTTGAGTTCGTTAATACCACCGTTTGAGTTTCGCAGTATTTTCTTTAGTCGGTTCTTTAGACGGTGTTCCCGTAAAGTAGCGCGCTGTACATTTGACTTACCCAGACGACCTATGTTAGCTCGTCTTCTTAGCGGCATTTTAACGGATACTGTAAGCCGACACGAAATTGTTTTCGAAGCCACTCAAATCTGTCAAACATTCTTTGAAAACTTTACAATATTGAAATTCGCAAACTAAGTCCAACTATTGTTTTGTCTAAGCCAACCAAGTAAATTTACCTTAAATGAATGACTAATAGAAATGAATATTCGCAACATGCAATTACATTTGACGTCCGTCGAAATCACATTTTTTAAGTTTTTAAACCTTTCCTGATTCAAAGCTAACAAAACCTCGAAAAAGTTTTATCGATAAAAAATAAAAGCCTGAAAACCCATTTTATTTGTATAGACTTTTCAGTAAGAGTTTCTGCCCCAAAGCGGAGTTCAATGGGCCATAAGGGCCCATTGTAAGATCACAAAAAAACGAGCTTAAGTTCTCTCACTCAATGAACCAGTTTGAACTTTTCATGAAGCCTAATAGACTGTGAATAGTTCTTTTGATTGGATCTTCTGGATTGTCGATTCCAATTAAAAAATTACCCGTTGAACACCTTTCACCATTCCACTCAGGTCCCTCCTCACGAACATAACCACAATAAAATCGATTAGATATTGGATTTCTTGTAAGCGATAAAATGTTTCTGTGCAAATTTCCAGTACTTAGGTATATCAATACACAACTGAAATTAGCTACCGAAAACCTCTTCTCCTACCTTTCTTGTCTTCCTCTATTAGAAGGAAGGGAGAAAATGTATACAGCAAATCTCCTATTTCTATTTAACTTGGCTGAATAATCCCAATCCCTGTTCAATTCAAATTGATAGATAGTCTCCAGGATAGCTTTCGCATCAGCTCAATATTGAACCAATGTGTCCCCCTGGACTTTGAAAATTTAGCCTACAATACAGTTTATCATTTTTAAAATGATATTTATTTGAAAGTTGATTTGTATATTCATAAAAAATATTGAAGTTTTTAATCGCTAGTCATATTTATACCCATAGAAGCTGGTCTTTAAGTGTTCAAAATCTCCCTGTTTTTGATTATTTTTTTTTTTTATTAACATCCCACATACTTGTGTCGCATAGCCACAAGCGTTGTTCAAAGAAGGCAAAGAATAAAGCGTTCTGCTGTTTGTAAACAGCCAAAGTTCATGCGAGTTCAGCGTGAATAAACTATTGAAAATTCTTATCACGAGGTGAACGTTCACCGAAGGGCTCAACGAATAACTAATCAATTTGCGTAACTTGGAAGTGAAAAATATTTAACTTCGGATTCAATCTGTACAGCCCCAAATTACTAGAATTTCAATCGTTTCAAAAAACACAATTTCACTGTTTCAAAAGTGGGTTGTTTTCGTGTTAATTAAATCAACGTCAACTCTCCACCGGCGCATTTTTCAAGCCTCGAAACTTTCCTTTTTTAGTCATAACTACGTTGGCCCCGATCGACAAACCCTTCGCTAGGCAAAAGTTGCACCGGCAAAAATGCAAATTGAAATTTATTTGGCCCTTCCCAATGGGCAGCAACCAACAGATTTTCGGAAAAATGTATGCGTTCATTGAACTCTCAACTCGAGCGCAGTGTGTGATTTCTCTTGGCTGCTGCGACATGCTGATTCAACATGATTCCAGCGATTAAGTTTTGACCTGTGTGCTGCCAATGGCTTTTTGCATATTAATTACACGATTTGCAACCAAAATCGCGACACGGCCGCCAATCGACAAACTATGAACGCGAGCTGGCAACGAGGCAGCGAAAAATTGGCTTCTAAAAAACAAACGAGCAAAAAAAAACACCAGCGAGCATAAATGCTAACTGTAAATTTTTATGATCGTGATTCTTATTTCATTTGTAGATTTTTATGCGAAAATTTTGTTAGGGCAATTTATAAATTATGGCATTTTTGCTGAGGTATTTCATTGAGACAGCTACAAATTGGCTTTCGAAAAACAAAGGAATGAATTAATAAAAAATTACATACATAAATTATTTCGTATATTAGAACAACTGCGCCATTTCATCATCACGACATGGATGTCTTTTTGGTGGGGATAAGTTGGAGGTTGATGTGTCGATAATGCTTTACATAGGTTTGGCTCCGAAACTTATGAATGTTCCAATGTTTGAATTTCGAGATTTCGATTAGATTAGATTAGATTAGATTAGATTCGATTAGATTAGATTAGATTAGATTAGATTAGATTAGATTAGATTAGATTAGATTAGATTAGATTAGATTAGATTAGATTAGATTAGATTAGATTAGATTAGATTAGATTAGATTAGATTAGATTAGATTAGATTAGATTAGATTAGATTAGATTAGATTAGATTAGATTAGATTAGATTAGATTAGATTAGATTAGATTAGATTAGATTAGATTAGATTAGATTAGATTAGATTAGATTAGATTAGATTAGATTAGATTAGATTAGATTAGATTAGATTAGATTAGATTAGATTAGATTAGATTAGATTAGATTAGATTAAATTAGATTAAATTAGATTAGATTAGATTAGATTAGATTAGATTAGATTAGATTAGATTAAATTAAATTAGATTAGATTAGATTAGATTAGATTAAATTAGATTAGATTAGATTAGATTAGATTAACTTAAATTAAATTAAATTAGATTAAATTAGATTAGATTAGATTAGATCATATTAGATTTCATTAGATTAAATTAAATTAGATTAGATCGATCAAACTCTTCTAGAAAATTGGAGTCAAAAGTAGAATTCTTAAGAACAAAGAGGACTAAATTGAAATCGGTCATGAGTAGGTTAGGTTAAACAAGGGGATTGTGGGGCATGCACTTCAACCCGGGGACCCCATAGGGTCCATTGTGAATCCCTTCCTTGTTAACAATACCTGCATCCTTCCCTATCTGTTGGGACCTCTTTAGATCCAGACGGGATCTTTTGGGAACCATTTGGTTTTGGCGAGGAAGTTGTATGGATCGGTAATCAGTGAGATTGGTCATATATTTGACGTTTCTAAGGCTAACTTCCGGATAGTGAGGCCCATTCTATAAAAATCGTCTATTTTGTATTGAAGTTACCACAGTGATCGTTCTATCCACTATGAAAGATTTTTGTGGTATAGTCACACATAAGAAAATCAGACTGTGACTTTAAAAAACTGAGAAATTGATTGATACATTTGAAATCGCGTTTGACGAGTATAGTTATTTCATTTTTCAACTTTTAGTAGTAGACTTTGTAGTCTCAAATTTTACCTACTCCCTTCAATGAGGTGTAATTTCTTTTGATAATTTCCCCTTTGAACCCGACCACTCGGCACTACAAGGCTTTGAAATTTCTCGCCTCAGTGCTGTGCCGCTTCCACGGTCGGTTCAATCAACAATAGTCTTTAATTAATCATGTGGCCCCGGCATTATAGGCGAGTTCGCGCAATGCTGACTAAATTGTTTTGCGCCGTCCTTTGTTCCCTTCCCACAATGGACCACGCACTCCGACGCAAGAGCCGGCGCACGATGACACTTGTGCGCGGCTTGCCAGCGGCCAAACGCTGGCCAAGCGTTCAAGCGAATCAAAAGCCGGCTGAAATGTCAACAAACCGCTCTACCACCGCCAGCGCGCTTAGCCCGCGAGTGCTCAGCGCGCTCCTTCGGCGGCCCGGCGCGCGGCTGCGCAGCGCTTATAAGTTCTAAATTGTTGCCGGTAGCGATTCCAGTTGCCGTTAAGCACACAAATGGACAGCAGTCAAAAGACACGCCAACAGCAAAACAATTCAGCAGTCTGATTGGATGGGATGGCCGCATGAGTTGGTATAATTTCGGGCAAGACGACAGCCCAGTAGTCGACACCTTTTTAAATTCTTCCACGCAATCGATTGCCGGCGGCGAATGCAAATAGGCAGAACGTACTCCAAATCGCACGCCACGCGATATGGAAGGCGGTTTGATCTGCTCATTTCGTGCCAAAATAGACGCAAGCGGTCAGTGAACTCGGCAGACCATTCTTGACGTCGGCACTACTATCCATGCGATGGTCGGCGCCATTGTGCTGACAGCATCCAGCGGCTAACCGATCGGACAATTATGTCAAAAATGGAAAATTGAGTGTTTATAGAACAGCAACGAAAGAAGACGACAGGGCAATGTACACACAGAGCAGCAATGGCGAGTGCAGCGCCGATTCTCAGGGGGGTTTTCATAAACAACAGAACACTTGAACAAGTTGCAGAACGTCTAAAGTTGACTGATGAATGCCTGAAATCAGGAATAGTTGTAATGACTATTTTGCGAATGTACTGAAATATGAAAATGTGCGACGAAAAGGTTTGATTATTGCGCTGAATATCTAAAGAATGAGACCCCTAAATGTCGGCTTAAGCGACATTTTCACAAGTTGCACGTTCAGCTTCTCTGATAGTCGATTTGGTTTGCTTAGCAATTCGCTCGGGTGGCTTAGAGCTGCCGAAACGCTCCCCCAGTGCGCGCACTGCTCAGATGGCCGAGTGTGGCTCGACCACGCACGCACAATGCGAAGAGTGGCGAGAATCTGCGTTGCGTCTTTTCATCCGCTTCGTTCGTCGTCTTTGTCTATCGGCCGAACTGTGGCGCCGACTCAGAACGGTGGCTTAGAACTTTTTGCATAAAAACGTAAAGCAACCAACACAGCGTTACAGTTCTGCGGGACTTTGCTCACAATTAGGACTTTTGGTTGCTGCCAGGCACCGAGCACAGAAGAGCCCAAGCAGCGAGCGAAACACGGCGAGTGGTGTTGACTGATTGATTGATTGATTGATTGACTGCATACGTAGGACAGCGCGAACATGTTCAAGCTGGCCAGTGCAGTTTTGCTCTTCGCCCTTGTGGCGCTGACCTTGGCAGGTGGGTTGAGTTGTGCAGCATGAAGGCTGGTTTTACTGAATCTCGAATATGTTTGTTCTACTCGTATCTGCAGAGCCGCGTTTGCAGCAGCAGCAACAGCTGCGCAGTGCAGCTGGCAATGGCGCTTCGGTGTCGTCGAAGCATCCCTTCCTCTTCCTGAGTGTGCCTCGTGGGCGCGCCGGCGCTGTCGCGAATAACGCCGTGCAGGGCTTCCACGTGGTCGAGGTGGAGAACAACGAGGACGATGACGAAGCACAGTTCGACGACGAGGACGACGAGATGGAGCGCAACGCCAGCATGGTTGACTATGACGATGACGAGGCTAGCCGCGAAGACGACGACGACTACGACAGCGACGCCGGCGTCAGTGACGAGGACAACGGTGTCGAACTGGTCAATGTGAGGGAGCGCATCAGGGGCCAGTCGGCCGGGCAGCACAACTTGCAGCTGGTAATGAAGAACGCCAAGTCCACGCACATGATGGTGTCGCGCGAGCACGCCGGCGCAATTATGGTGCCCGACGGCGTCATCGAGATCGAGGGACAGAGCGTGGTTGACGAGAAGACGGGCAAGACGGCGCTGCTGGTGCCGCGCGAAGCGCTCGACGCCATTCCGGACGGCAGCGTGGTGGCGCTGATGGAGCGCTCGCTGGACGAAGCGGCGGAGGAGCGCGCCAATCGGGTGGTCGTGCGCCGCCGTCGCAAGGGCTCGCGCCGCAACGTGAGGCGTCGCCGCGGTGGCGGCCGTCGTCGTCGTCGTGGCGGCAACAGGCGGCGCCGCGGCAGCAGGCGCACAAATGTACGCGTCTACAACGTGGCCGGCAATCGTCGTCGCGGCGGACGGCGGGGCAATCGACCGGTGGTCATTCAAGGCTGAACTGGGCCCGAACGAGCACCCACTAAGGACAACAACAGGGAAAACATTCAGTACTTTAGTATTAGATTAGATTAGCGTCCAAACGACGAGCCCAACGACGCCGACGCTCTGCTAACGATCGATGAATAAATGTGATAGCCATTAAGAAAGTTTACATGAAAACCGATTTTGATTTTATTCCGTTCAACTCGACTGGAATGCGAGCCGTTGCGGGTCTTCTGCATTTCTTCTTGTTTACATTTCGCTAGGCGGCGAATATTTGTAGCGAAAGCCAAGATGGCTTCTTGGTGAACTTTCTGATTGCCGCACATTCAAATACACAAAACACGCAACACACACACACACACACACGCATATGCCTACGGACATTGGCAGGGGTCATTAATAAAGATTGAATAGCGTTGGTTGTGTGGGTTTGTTTTGTGTCTTCAGCTTTGGGTGAAATTTTATTTCTGGCCAATTCGACCTCTGACCACTCCAACCAACTTCGGGTGTGTGTCAGTGACTTTGTCCGCTAGTATTTAGAGGTTCATGAATTTTTCGCCAAGCTGCGACGCTTTCTTCTTGCCTGGCAGCTGCCGCCGGGCACCCAACTAACTAACCAATCGAAAACGCTCGAGTGCTGCGCCTCTAAGCGGCCTTTGAGAGTAATCTACCTTTTGAGGTAGACAAACTGCAGAGATGATGTAAATAAGTAGAAAATGTCAAATCGTAGAACCAAACGGGTCTTTTGGAGTTGCTTGACCAAAAATATGCAAATGTTTCTCACTATTTGAGTTAAACAACACATTAAAAAATAACTAAAAAACGAGAAGAAAGAAATCCAAGTCTAATTGTTTGTGATTGCTTCAAAATTCACCGAGTTCAGGGTTCGAAGAAAAATCACTTCACCTAATGAAATATTCTGCAGGTCATTCTTGCTGAATAATTTCGCCATAACTTATTCAATGGGGAATTCCCATACTAAGTTATCAGTCAACGTTGAAGTAAGTCTTTATGTGCCTTGCGAATCCAGCTTCAAAATTCCAAAACACGAGTAGTTATGAGCGATGTGCTTTTGCGCGTAAACAATGCAGCCCAACGCTTTCTCTTCGCTGCGGCTGCGGAGTGTTCGCGAGTTTTCGCAGCACGATAAGAAAGAATAGTGCTCCGCTGAAGCGGAATATGATAATGACCGATCGCGGAGTTAATAGATTACAATTGGCGATATAAGAGCGGAAGGCAGCCGGCGGTTGTTCGCATAACGTCTCGGCCAGTAAACGAGCGCTGAGGTCAGCGCAAACACGCAAAACGCCGTCTAGCAACTTTCGTTCGTTATGGAGTCCAAGTGGTGCTGGATGTTGGTGGCGCTGTGTGCGCTGCTAATGTCCAACGACGCTGCCTTGGCTGGTAGGTACATGACGGTGTGGGAGAAGGCATACTGGGCTGGTGGCTGGTTTCCGGGATTTCTGAGCTGACTTATCGCTTGCACTTTTAGATGATGTCGCCGTCAAAGGTGTTGACAGCGATGCGGCCGTGGTGATGCAGGAGCAGACAGCAGCCACACAGCAACTCTCTGTGGAGCACACCGATGTGCGTGGCGATGTGTTGCAGCCGCAGGTGGCCGCTGGTGGGGCACCAAGCAAGGAGGAGATGGAAGAAACACAACTGCCGCTGGTGATGGCAGAGGACGCGCAGTCGAAACTCGAAGGTGTAGTTGCGGAGCAGCAGTCGGCGCCGGATGCAGCTGCAGCCGACGAGGAGCGCAAACTTGAGGCGGCTGTGAATGCGGAAATTGCCAAACAGCCCAGCTTGGTGAGTGCTCAGCGGCAGCGTGCGAAAGACTGTCCGCTTAATGTTGTCGTTTTCTCTCCATCAACTAGCAACGGCTGGCGCGGCACTTGAGTAGCTTCCACGACTATCAGATGTTCCGCGCGCGCAAAGCCGGCCATCCGAACGCGCTGCTGCAGCGCGCCGCCATCAATATCGACGAGGACGACGACGACGATGCCATCGCCGAGGAGCGGGCTGTGCGCCGACGCCAGCGCGTGCGCCGCCGCAACTCCAAGAACAAAGTGAAGCGCACCCATCGCAACAAGCACTTTGCCAATCGCAAGAAGAGCACACGCCGAAAGCACTCGAACCGCAACTCGGTGCGGCGCAAGAACGTGAAGCGCGCCCAGTCGAAACGCCGCCGCAACACCAACAGGACCGGAGTGCGGCCGGCGAGCAACAGCAACCGACGCTCGACCCAGCGGCGCAGAGGCAGCAACTCGAACAAGCGGCGCAGCGGCAGCAAGCGCCGGAAGAGCGGCCGCAAATCCAAGCGCAAATCGTCGCAAAAGAAGAAGAAGAAGAAGAGCCGCCGCAGGCGCAAGCACAGAGACGAGCTGGCCGACGAGAACACGGCGAGACAGCAGGCGCCAGGCGGCGCTCAAGCGATGCCAATCGGCGACGACAATGCGCCGCAGGATGCTGCAGCGCCAGCAGCTCCCGTCGTCGAATTGCCCAGCCATTAGCTCGTTAATTAACAATAAATGTATTTAATTTAAGTGCGCGCGATCTATCTTATGTAATTATTTATTTTTTGAGTAAATACAAATTCTATGAAAACATGGATTTGCAATTTCATGCCGACTGCGATCGGCGAGTTTCACAGTTTGCTGAGAGGGGGGTTTCTCTATATAGTGTTGACTGAGTTGGGACTCCGAACACGAAACCACGGCGGTCACTCTTACTAAGACGAGTGTCGCTAAAAATAAAACATTGCATTCTCTTGACAAATCTTCCAAGTAAAGTGTTGTCAATATTTGATTTCACCGAAAATCTATGAAATCCTTTGGTGATGTACGGCTCACGACTGCGAAGACTATGAGGCATGCACCCAAAAATATTTAAATACATCTTTACTTTTTAATTCTTACATGGACGCAGGCTCTGTTCCTCTATAATTCTCACTTGAAATAGTTGTTCACCACCCTTTTCATTCGTCTTTTGTTTCAATTACTGTCCGACCGAAACGTCTTTTTTGGGCCGAAACCGAATTTCGGTTTTTTTTTAATATTCGGCCAAAACCGAAACCGAAACATTCTAGTTGAAATAAGAATCATCATATCAAGCATTTTTTTCAACAAACGAATTCTACATCAAGTAAATAATGAACAAACATAATATAAATAAATAAATACTTTTAATAAAAACAATTTATTCAGTTTTTAAAAACATAAACATGAACAAATCACCCTTTCGTACCTTACTCGCTAATATTCAAAATTAAATAATTTGATATTATATGCTAAAAAAATGTTTATTTACATTGGTGGCATCTAAATTATTCCTCCTTTCACTATATATCAGCTACATAATAAAATGTAAAAAAAAATATTCTAGAAAGTTTCGGTTTCGGCCGTTTGGCCATTTTTTTGCCGAAACTGAAACCGAAACCACTTATTTGGGCCGAAACCGAAACCAAATATTCGGTCGGACACTATAGGTAATCCTATTCCTGCTACATGAATACTTGGTTAAAAAAAATAAATAAATAAATAAAAAATAATAAAAAACAGTAATTTAAAAAAATATATATAGCAATCTTTCAAAGATTGTTGTATCGTTCACCAAATACCTACCCGGATGACCCCTGACATTTTGAATAAAACTCACAATAAAAAATATGTTATCCATATCTCAGTATGTGTCAATAAACCATCTGGAAAAAAATCTTCTTATATTTCTTATTCATAGTCGCAAAATAAATCGTTAACCCGAATGCGCCTGAAGTCTTTTTCTTTCAAATTTTGCGAAAACATTTTTTGAGCGATTTAATATGAAACATAATTAAAAAATTAAAATTTGTTGTGTGCATGTTAATTGCTACCATATTGTTACGCCAGGCACTCGCAGGTTAAAGTTAGGCCGGGTACTTTACTAATGCCGTCGTGGCCTAGCTCTTTGAACTGCGATTCAATACAGAAATAATAATTTTTCTTTTAGCGGCTGCTGAAAGTAAAAGCCCTCAAGACAACGTTTTGACCCGAATAGAACTGTTAAGTCCTTGCAGCTGCTTCCCTACTTATCTACTTTCTTGTATTCCCCACCCCTCATACTTCTACTATCCTCTTCACAGCCTTGAGTACAATGGGCTACCTAGCCTGAGTGCTTAAGAAATGGACCTTCTAGGGTTTACTTCTTCTAGCACGCACAACATGGATGATTTTGGCATGCGATTCCTAAGTCTTGTTGTGAGGCCGTTGTCTTAATGACGCATGTTTACTTTACTCGAAGAATGGTTAGAGTGTTGAACCACTTTTCAATGAGTCGTGGGTTCAAAAGTCGCCTCAACTAATATCAAACTAGAAAATGTTGATTTTTTTAATTAAATCATTCAAGCTTAGCGTCGAATTAGGTTTATCTACAAGCTGCAGACATTCGGAAACTATTTTCAAACTTCTCAACAGGTGAAAGTATTAAAGAGATCAGCACCTACTGATTTCATGACGTTGATCCTTTCACTGTTCAATTACTGTATTTAAACGCTTTTAACTGTAAATGCTACAATCACAAAACCACCAAACGAAATTATTCGACATACTTCTGAACTCAATGTAGAATGTTCAATGCGCAGTGTTCAAAGATTTTTCAGCGGGTATGGAAATTTGGTTAATTTCGCAAAAGTTCATAATGAACCGTGCAAAGAAGCACTTTGTTTGTCGGGGTGAGCGCGCACAGTTGGACACCAATTAAGTTTCGGTGTCAGAGTGTACGGATGCGTGTATCTGTTTGGATGTGTGTGTGAAAGGTGATCAATCAACGGATTATTCGCCCGCTCTGAACGATACTCAGCGTTCTGTTAATCGTCGCGTAAGCTGACCAACTAACTAGTTTCAATCTTTGCCAACAACTTGCCAGCCATTTTCGATTTACCTCGGATTTCGATTTTCTCCTTTGGCAACTCGGTGCCTGTCCAGCCGGCTTGTGGCTGCGCCCATAGGGTTATTAGCCAAATGGCTTCTGCGCCGTATTCCGCCGTACCTTTGGTCTGCCTTCAGGGTGTGTGAAAAATATCATATGGCGCACGCAACCAACTTATGCGACAGGCATGATTTGTCTGTCATGTCATGACAGTGTCAGTTTGCTGCCGACATTTGTTCCGAAGTTTGAAAGCTCCAAGGATCGTGGTGGGACTAGCATTTGCGCTGCTGTGGGCGCTGACGTTGCAGTCGGTGGGTGAATACTAGAAGACTACCGTCATTAGTTGGCCATTGGCTTGGCCCCTTCACCCTTCCGCTAACACGTGCATCTGCCAGAGATGCAGGTAACTCTAAGGACGATCAGGATGATGGCTACGAAGACAGTGATTATGACAGTAAGGAACGCGATGAGGATGGCAACGACAGTGAGAATGAGGATGAAGGTGAAAGGTTGGACGAAGAAAATAGTGGTTTAGAAGAACGTGACGACGTGAGAGCAAAAATTACTACTATGAGGACAGCGACTATGCAGCCACTGAAGACCGAAATGAGCACACGAGAACGTCTACTTAGACATCATCAGCAACAACGCCGCCGAAGAAATGGAGACGTCACATTAAGCGAAGCCTCGGGAAAATCAGCAACAACAAGAAACGGAACCGACTTTGTCGCCGAAGGATCAACCAAAGGCAGAGAAGACGGCAAAAAGCCAAGCGACGCCGCCGCTGGAAGCAAATGCGCATAGCAGCTCAAAGGAACACAGCGCGACGCAAACAGCAGGTACAACGCAGGCACTGTAGAGGGCCCCGGAACAAGTGGCGAGATTCGAGACAAAGTCGTGGCGGCCGTCATAACCACCGCATAGAACGAATCAACGAACTCGTGCCCCGTGAATATCTGAGAACTTTTCGAACTTTCGCGGACGCCTCTATAAATCTTTTGAAAATAAGACTTTAAGCTGTAAGCTGGTCACCTTAATCGTTAATGAAATTACACGTGTACGTTGTTTCGTTATGTGTCTGGCTGCTGTGAACTGCGTGGAACTTTGACATGCCCGCAGGCCTTGAAGAGAAATTCGTAATTTGCTAAAACCAAGAATATTCTTCTACTCGAGAAGCTACGAAAGTTAAGTCTTGCTATATAAAAGGGCTTAGAACCATTCCAAACTCAGTATGCTGCAGGCATTCGCTCGCGAAATTTTGAAAGTGGGACTGAAGAAGGATCAAAATGCACCTTATGCGTCTCGGACTAGCGTTTGCGCTGGTTTTGGCGCTGACGCTGCCTTTGGCTGGTGAGTACCACACGTGCACATTCCCATAACCAGTCGGAATGCTCATAGTATCCTCCTTGCTTGTTAGATGCCGGAAATGTTTCGCGGAAGAACCAACCGTACAAGCTGTTCAAACCGCGCACTCTATCAGCTGGACGATCGGAAACTCTAAAGCCGCAGGGCCGTTTCACGAGCCAACTCCTGAACCAATTCAATACGCTGAAGAGCACAACCACCACCACTACGGTAGCACCTTTCACTACCACGACCACAATTCCATCGCCAAGCACCGGCAATACAGTTACTGTCCCGCCTACGAATACATCCCCCTCACCGACAACAATAACGCCCACAAGCCCAACAACGCCTGCAACCCCGACTGCAACCACCCCAACATCGCCCACAACCTTGACTGGTACTAGCCCGACTGGCACCGTAAGCCCGACTGGGACTGGCACCGTGAACCCGACTGCGACTGGCACCGTAAACCCGACTGCGACTGGCACCGTAAACCCGACTGCGACTGGTACCGTAGCCCCGACTGGCACCGCAACCGTAAGTCGCGCTTATTCCGCCTCGTGGTCGCCGGAAAAAAATGCCGTCAACGATTATGACGGCAGCGAAAGCGACGAAGATTACGACGACGATGGCCAGGATGACGATGGCGAGTTCGCAGGTGCGAGCAATGGGGCCTACGACAGCAGTACTGATGACGACGTCGATGACGACAACGACGACTCGCAGGAGGACGACGACAACGGCGCACTTAGCTTCAACAAACGCCGCGAGGAGTTGGGCCGTGCTGCTCGCGCCCGCCCCACCGAGTGGAGGCTGCAGCAGATGCGCATGCGCCAACGCCAGCTCCTCAAGCGCCAGCAACGCAGGCACATGAATAGGCTTCGGAAACAGGCAAACCAGCGACGACGCCAATCGAAGAAGCGCACACAGAAGATGCGACGCAGCAAGCGCAAGAACCGCTTTCGCAACAAAAAGATGACCAAACGGCAGAGACGTCAGCAGAGAGTCAAACAGCGGGCGGCCAAGCGTCGACTGCGCCGTTTGCGAAAGAAGACCAAGGCGACGCAGAAACGTCGGCGTCGCAAACAGAATCGGCAGAGGAGCCAGGCGCGACGCAGAAAACAAATGCAGCAGCGTGTCAGACAACAACAAAAACAACGCCGACGACAGCAAACGAACAATCAGCGCCGTTTGAGACGCTTCAGAAATGGCCGTGGCCGCCGCAAGCGCATAGTGCGACTCAACGTCTAAGCGCCTCTTCGACCAATTCGTACACGGTATCCGGTTCAGTAACGAATGCAAACACATATTTTGAATGAAGAAAATACATGTCGAGAAAACCATAATGAAGTTGCAACTAATTCCGATAGCTTTGAGGTTTTCCACTTCTCTGCTTGAGCCGGACTTGGCAACGGTAATGAGTCTGCAAAGTTGTTTCAAAGTTGGAACAGAAAAACTTTTTGTGTTCTATCAGAAAACTTTGCTTATGTCATTTTCATTGTGCTCCAAGGTTTAGGCTTCTTTGCAGAAAGTAACGTTCGGAAGGTCATTCGGCATTCTAGTATCAACTCATTGAGCGCCAATATTACAAATTTTCTTCTGAAATAGTTAAAATTGCTTACGTTGTCTACGTTCCAGATTCACTGCTACTTAAGTATTCAAATCTGGCTCTTTACAGCATGCGAAAATACCGTTACTCAAATTCGAAAATAAATAGATCAACGTCAACTAACAATGCCTATCGGCTGGATAATTCCGATTTTTAGTCCCCCCCCCAACAATAACACTTAACAGTCTTATCGACGCGGCCACTATGACCCAATTAACGCGCTGCAGTCTCTTTCTGCAACCTTTTCGCCCTAGGGGCCACGAACACGATTCGCAGAAGAGTTGGCACGGCCGCTGTAAGCGACCTTTGTAGGCCCGATTCCAGTTCGAGTTATTCAAATTTCCTAATTAACAATCGCTTTATGTATGCAAATTGACCTACAGCGAGTCGTAGCAAGCAAAAAGTGCGCAGTTTGGCACGGGCGATGGCAATCTGTGGCAAAGGGCCTCTGCATTAATTATGGCTGCGGTATGCAGAGCGTCGACCGATTTTGTGAGTAAGCCCAGAACAAGAATTTCGCCCTTCGATAGCTCGTAAAAATATGCTTGCCAGTGGGTTGGGCAATCTGTGTGCTCCAGGCAATTTCAACTTGGAGCGAAGCATGTGAAACGATTTTCCTCCTAAGCAGGTCACATTTATACACAAGGAATCGTAGCCCTGTTGCACCGATTCTGCACAAAGCCGCAGAATGCACTGCATCAAGTTTGTCATTGTAGCGTTGTGCGTTGCTGCTGTGGCGCTGAGATCTCAGTTGCAGTTCACAGATGCATTGTTTTTACATGCAAAGGTATCCAGGGACGCGTGATTTCGGCCGGGCTCATCGATCGATTCAACGCACTGAAGGGCTCCAACACAACTACGACGGCCACTGCTGTCACTATAACCACCAACATGTTATCGCCTCCGACTGCCACTCCCACAACCCCCACAACGATCATATTGCACACGACACCAACCACTGCGACTGTCCACATGCCCACAACGGCCACAGCGCCGACCACTTTGCCCGCCCCGATAACCGCAACGACAGGAATTGCACCCACTGACACTGCCCCAATCGTACTTTCATCAAAATCGAGGCAACGCGCCCACCTTGACGACGATGACGATTTCGACGAACCGGAAGAGAGAGACTTCGTTTTGGTGCCACATAATAACTTCGATGACAATGACGATACCGGACTGTTAAAACAATTGAGGTCCTTTGTTTCCTAGACGGCCGAATGAAGGACAACTGTGTGCGTTGGTGGAGAGCGGCAATGCTTCCTCTTCGGCGTAGTCGAAAGTTTGTGTGTGGAAGTCCTTTCTTTCGCTTTAGTCTGCGGCTCACAGTCTTGTTGATGGATGTATATAGATTGCTGGTGAATAGCAAATATTTGCGTAGTGTTGCTTTCACCGCAATTCGCGTAGCGTTTGATTGGAATGTAAATTTTATGATAATTTCGGTTCGTAAATATTTTTATTTTACAAAGCAGCATAACAAGAATGCGACTTGTGGCTGTGTTCTAGGGGTCAGTTGGCCTGTTCGCAGAAGATTTGCTTGTGTTGGCGATTTTGCTTACTTCGGTTGGTATGTCAGTGTGTATGTACGCTGATCTTTAGTGCCTGTATTAACGTTGGACTATATAAAAATTGCATTAATTAACAGTTGGCACGACCTGCGCCGCCACCATATAAAAGGCGCTCGCTGTGCCATTGAAAGGCGCAGTCAAGTCCAGAAATTCAGTGCAGGGACCGAAAATAAACTGAGCAAACAGGCAGTGAACGAGCGAACCTAGATTTTTGCGAATTGTGTCCTTCGAAACCACTTGCGGACACATTATTTATCCGCCGATGCATGCTCTACGGCTCGGCTTCCTGCTGCTGCTGGCCGCAGTAGCACTGCACTCGTCAGGTAATTTTCACATCCGCCAAAGAGCGACCACCTCTCCATTACTTTAGCGATGATTAAGAAACGTTCCGTTTGCAGACGCGAGAGGAGACGAGCACAGCGCCGGCCGATATAAACTGTTCGGTCAACGGCGACGTTCGGTGGGCAAATACGAAGATGTCGACGCCGCGGCGCGGGTTATTACCACCGGCCTGTTGAATAGATTGAAGGGCACCGCCACCACGACCACAGCTGCTCCCCAAATAACAACAACAACAACAACACCGATAGGCCCTGCGCCTTCAGTGCCGATTCCTGTTCCAGCGCCAGTGACAATATCACCTACGGGCACTACCGTACCCACAGCTTCTCCGACAGTGACGACAGTGGTTCCGACAGTGTCACCAACAGTGTCACCAACAGTGTCTCCGACAGTGGCGCCTACAGTGGCTCCGACAGTGTCTCCAACAGTAGCTCCGACAGTGGCTCCGACAGTGGCTCCGACAGTTGCTCCGACAGTGGCTCCGACAGTGGCTCCGACAGTGGCTCCTACAGTGGCTCCGACAGTGGCTCCAACAGTGGCTCCGACCGTAGCTCCTGTCGTTCCGCCTATCGTACGAGCTGCTCGTGATGGCGATGATGACACTGACAATCGTAAAAACTATGATGATTATTATGATGATGATGATGACGACGGCGACGATGATGATGGCGACGATGACCACCGCCAAAACGGCAGCGACAGCGACAGTGACAGCGACCGTGAATCGAACAAAGTCGACGATCAAGACGCCGATGACGAGAATGGCGATAAAAACGATGACAATAATGATGATGACAATGACAGCGATAACGAGGAGCAACAGCGAGCTCAACCTCTTCTTCGGCGAGCTCCGAATAGCAACAACATAGCTAGCCAGAGCTTCGAACAGAGTGAGAGTCTCGGCAATGAAATAAACGAGGGGCGATCTGCACGGAATCGTCCTTCGAACTGGCAGCGTAGTCAGATGAGAAATCGCCGCTTGCAGCAAAAACTCCGCCGCACGCAGCGCCAGCGCCAAAAGGCGAAGGCGTTACAACGTCGCCAGCGAAAGAAAGCAGCAAATCAGCGGAAGCGCCTCATGCAAAGAAGCCGCCGTAAAAACTTGCAGCGACGTAAGAATTCACAACGGCGCAAACAAATGCAAAGACGCAGACTGAACCGCGTATCTAAGAAACAGAAGAACAAGAATAAAAAACAACGCCGCCAACACAAAAAGAAAATGAGTAGACTTCGCCGCCAGCAGAAGCTTCGACGGCGCAGAAAGCTGAAGCAAATGCAATCGAAGCAGCGTAAACGCAGGAGACGCCAACGCAATCGGCGCAAGGCCGAAATATCGAAGCGACGACGAGAGGCTCAGCTGCGTGCCAGGCTTGGCCGAGGCGGGCGGCGAGGTCGTGGTGGCGTGCGGCGAAGTCGCCGTGGCGGACGGCGTGGTGGCGGGCGGCGCGGTGGCGGGCGGCGCCGTCGTGGTAGAGGCGGCCAAAGGCGCATCATGAGAATTGCAGTCAAGTAAAAAACGCAAATGACACAAATTACTTTTATTGTGAATTGACAAATAAACGGAACAGAAATTTGATTGAAATGTAATGTGAAAATTATTTTATTGTGTTGGCATGTTTGCCACCAGCAACAAACTGGCCGTTGACATAATTGCGACGTTCACCTACAAATGTGCTCCATGTGAAATGTTTACTATGCACATATGTAAATATCTTTGGCACAATTTCAATTTCGCATTCGATTTTGAAAAAATCATATGGGGCACATACATACATATGTATGTACAGTGGCGCAGGCAGGATTTTGTTTCGGGGGGTTTGTGTAACTTTGTTGAGAACTTTGAAATAGAATAAAATTTATATGTATGAATCTACAGACTGAGATCCAAAACATGTATGTTTTCCCCTACCTGACATATTTTGGACCTGAAAGTTCAAAATAGTAAATTTAGCTAAAAGGAGACAATTTTTCTGTTTCATTTGATACCCATGTCTTCATCATTGCACAACCGCAAATATTTAAAAAAATATTTGAAATGTGTATGTCCTTAAAATTTTAAAGTCCTTTAAAAATTTCTTTGGGCCAGAAAATGAAAAACTGACTATGCCAGATTACTATAAATGACCTCTAGTTTCTATATCAACATTAGGATGGGTCTCGGCAAAACAATTTGTTTTACGCACGGTGTAATAAATGTAAACTTGGTGTTTTCACTCAGTGCATCATAACTTTGTCATTTTTCTTTCAATTCTATTGATGTTAAGCAGAATATTTACACAATAATAATATATCTTTCATATTAGATTTTTAAACCAAAGGAGATCATTTATTTGTCTATAAAACAAAACATTCAAAAATTTATGATTTTTGAAAACGGTCGAAATATTCAGTTTTTACAATTTTCACCGTCAGTAATTTCTCCAAATCTCATCTGATTTGGACAATCTGTATATTTCTGGAAAGACTAAGGTATTATCTTCTGACCGAAGGACAGCTTGTGTTAGTCGAATGATTCGTTTACGAGATATGTGCTCATAACTGAAACAACAAGGAAAAAACTGTTTTTTCGAAGATTTTTCGAAAACGTTTCTAACAAAAATTTTTTTTATCTTCAGTTTCGTGTTCAGCTGCCCAAAGTTTGTCTAGAAAATACTTTTATTTTCAGGTGCATTTTATGTGTCGAGTAGTGTTATTGATGATTGAATATATATGCGACGGTTATAAATTAAATTTATGTATTAACTTAAAGATATTTCGGGGGGTTTTAACCCCCAGCGCCACTGCATATGTATGTATGTATGTGATGTGGCTGGGAAAGGATTTAAAATAGTTTCGATTCATTGGGACCATTTCAACTCCAACTTAGGAACATCTACTTTTCGCAGTTCTATAGATTAAAACCTCGAAAATAATGTTTACTAGAGACAAAACTTACTTTCAGAAGCGACCTTAATCCGAAAAGCTTCACATCATAAAGTGGACTTGTTTTGTTTAATGACTAAAGTTTTGAAGCCCTTGAACAACAAACAGATTGTAAGATACAATCACAAATCGATTTTTGTGAAACAGAAAATTGCATATTAATTGTCCGCACTTAACCCTAAAGTAGGCTGAGAGCAACTTCACCTATTTGTCATCTTATTGCAAAAGCTACGATTGATTTATGGGTTTAATTTAAGTAGGCACCAACAAATTAATATTTTTAGAAGTGAATTCAAAGCAAATTACAAAAATTTTACTGTTATCCCCAAAATAATTTGCAATCATTTGCAGCGATATCAGAGAAAGTTTGTGTTCTAATTGAAGTCTACGAATTGGGCGCGTTTGATGCAGACCCTGTTTCTTTAATAACGATTAATTAAAATCAAAAAGTGATAATTTTGCATTTTTTCATAAATAGATTCATAATTAGATAATTTTACTATAATTAAAAAATATTGATACAAAATGTATTTAATCCGTTTCAAGCTAAAATTGTTCAAAAGTAAACTAGCTCTAGAACTCTAACAAAGAGGCGTGGCGACTTAAAATGTCGTGTGCACACTTCCTAGGCAAGTTTTTCATGATTTAAATACCAAAAATTAATATCGAGACACAGGGTAAAATTCGGGGTCGAAAGGGTTAAGGTATTTTAAAATCATTTCCACGACTCGTCAGTCTTATCTGTTCAATGAGGCGTCTTATGCTCGCTTCCAAATGCAATTTTTCTCAAATCTTAGGCTTTTTTATTCATATCGGTTAAACAGTTTCCGAAACATGTTTCACTGCAAACTGAACTACTCTGTACTCATTTGCAAAAGCGTCTTCAGGGTTGACTATAGTCCGGTATGTCCAGAAGCAGATTTCGTAAAGGGTCCATCTCACATCTGATCTCTCTAGATGGGCACCTGAGAGGCTGACTTCATGAAAATAGTCTAAGTATTTTGTATGGAAGCATCATTCAGCAGTAGATAGAGATTTGAGAGAGAGAGAGAGAGATAAAGATTTGTATGTTTGACAAAAGGTTTTTGAAAGAGGAAATTATTGAATGCTTGTCTTATTTTTTACGCCTCTAGCGGCAAAAGAGGAACAGTTTGCGCAGTTTCCACAAAAATGTTCCTTTTCTACGAGGAGTTGGAACGATTTCTTTACTAAAACATAATTCTTCAATATTTTGAAATCCTTTCAGCTAATAAAGCAAAGCCTTATCTCCTCTAATATTTATTATATTTTCTTGAAATTCTCCTTAGGCCCTTAACGTCAGATCAGTAAACACAAGCTTCAGACATATGTATGTAAGCCATGGACTTTGATTCCGACTGACAACATATTTCAGTAGTTTATTATTTTTAACACGTAGTGAACTACCTTCGGCCTGACCCCTGTTTAAAAGAATCTTTTATTAGAAAAGCGTGAATTATTGAATCAATGCTGACACGGCACAAAATTCTAGTTTCTGAGCATTGCTAATTTCTCTTTCTGTTCGATATTTTCATACGACGTAAATCATTAGTAAACTGTAAAGCTGTGAGCGCAGAGAACATTTGACTAATGACCAGCTGCGCGGTTGACCCCTGCCAACTGCTGGCCATATAAAAGTGGCAAACCGTTCTATGTTAGTACGCAGAAAATTTTGAATATTCTAAGCTAGAAGTAGAAATAGCATTCACTCGACTGCAATCGCTCAAATCAGCAGAAAGCAGTTTCATCGCGTCCCGATGAGGATTCAATGTGTCCGCGGTGCGGTGTGGCTGCTGCTGGCGCTGGCGCTGGCCTTCCAATGCAGCTCTGGCTTCTGTAAGTGATCGTCGTTCGTTGGTGCTGGTGCTGGCACGCCAGTTCATGCTTTCCTCCGACTCTTTGCAGCTGCACGCGTTGAGCCGCAGCGCGATGCTGGCTACAAGCTTTTCAATCAGCAACGACAGCGTTCGATAGCCGGAAGAAGGTTTGGCGGCGACGTTGGCCAGGGACGCGCTGTCCCAATCAATCTGAGCAACTTCTTGTCGCTGAAGGGCACCACCAGCACGACCACAGCGACAGTAGTTACGACCACATCGCCCATCACGTCGCCCACGCCAACCACGGGCCCAACAACCATAACACCCACGAGCCCCACGACCACAATTACGCCAACCCTCACCACAAATGTGCCCGCCACGCCCACATCGCCAACGTCACCGCCCCCACTTACTTCGCCGCCAACTACAACCTCGCCGTCGCTTACTACACTCGCATCGCGCAGCGCCGGCAACGCCGATGACGATGACGACAATGACGAAATCGCTGCCAACGCGCCCCTAACTCTCACTTACAACGACAACAACAACAACAACATTATTTTCAACAACGACTACGATGACGACGATGATGTTGCAACTGAGACCGAGCTGGACAATGTCGAGGTGGATCGAGCATCGCAAACACGCCCCTCCGACTGGTACCGCCGACAGATGGCCGGAAGGCGACGACAACGCCGCATCCGGAAACAGGTGCGGCAGCGCAGAAAATTGTATAGAAGTCGTCGTCGCCAGTACTACAGGCAGCTGCAGCGACGTCGTCAACGGCGCAACAAATCGCAACGACGCCGAACTCGCGCACGGCGACGGTCCAGCAAACGCGAGCAGCAACGCGACCGGCTGCGAAGGCAACAACAACGACGAGCCGAGAGGAAGGAACGGCTGCGAATGCGCAAGCGGCGCAGACGACAACAACAGCAGAGCAAACGCGCAGAGATGGCCAAGAGGAGACGCTTGCAAAGAATCAGACGGCGGGGCGGACGCAGAAGGCGCACAATGCGAGTAGTGATTTAAAGGAACAAAATGACACAGTGTAAATAAAATGTGATAGATGAAAAGTAAAATCGAAGAAAGTGAAATAATCCTCGAAACAATCGTTTGGTAGAAACGGAATAGAGTTTACTTACATTGGTAAACAAACATTCCTCTGTGAGACTAAAGACCAGCTTTTCCAACGGTTGAACTGTCGGAAATAGCCCACAGTTCCAAGCTGATCGCGAATGCCAACTTGGGTACTTTCACAACTTTGCTCTGACTTACTTACTTTTACTTTTGGCTTAGGCTTCGACGAGGACTCGAACCTCGGTCGGGTCGGACATGAGGAACAAAAAAAAATGTCCACAAATGCTATGCGGCACATCTTTTCTAACTACGTGGTTACATTTAGGGTTAGAACAGCTTTCAAGATTTGATAAATTTTCAACAGATTATGCATGCATTGGACACATTGGGGTTTTCTTTCTTCTGCATATTACGTTTCTGTTTTTTCATTCAACTGCTGATTTTGCTTCTTCGGCGTTAGCATTTAGCCAATCAGTATGCGAATTTTCGATTATGTTTCGTCTTTATCAATTCTTCATTCTCAAACAGAACGCAATCGGCTGAGGGAATCTGGCCGAGTAGCTTTCTTCCCTTTTTTTATTAATTAATTATATGACTTGTTTTATATACTTGCATATATAAGCAAAGTCTGTGGTCTACTTTGCCTCAGTTGGCTGCGATCCACCGAGGCAAAGAACTCCAGGTCAAAGTTTTCTTTAGTCACGCAGCGAGTAGCGGCTTGGCAGCAATGAAAATAGTTTACGTGTTGCTACTACTGGTGGCCATCGTTGAAATCGGCGGTAAGAACCGAGTGACGACTTGTTCATCACACATAACAAAAATTGGTTTTTGCATTTTTAGCACAGCGACACAATCGACCACAACGGCACAAGTCCAACAGGCAGTCCAACAGAGATGCAGACTACGAACCCGTAAGCCAGCTGGACGCAAATGATATCAATGCTGACAACGGCGATGATGACGACAACGACGATGACTATTATGGCGATGACGACGACTTCAAAGACGATCTCGACGATAACTTTGATGAAAAGAACATTGGCGGCGGGCTCGATGACCAATACGATTCCGACCCGGATGCCGACAACTCGATATCTGCAGCACCAAATTCTGATGCAGCGGCCACCGCATCCGCTCCAACAGCGACCACTTCGAGTGCGCCAACAGCCGGCAGCGGTACGGAAATGTCCGACTATTCGTCCGACGACGCTCCAAGTGTCAGTGCGAGATCAATGTCACCAAAACCAAAAGCCTTACATCGCGCCCAACGTCATCAAAGGGGCCATCACTCACGCAGATTGATGGCACTTTGAGCCATGCAATAATTGAGTCAGAGTCAGCGAACTTGACTTAAAATTTACAATCAATAAAATGAAATATGAACACGTAAGTTTATCAGTTCCGTTGGGTGATATTTCTCCTTTTCTATTGCGTTGAATTGGGCTATAGTTGAATTTTGTATAAGGAATGGGAAAGTGGAGTGTGAAGTGTGCTTCTATATTTGCTGAGCGATGTCTAATGAGGTAGGTAAAGGAAATCTGTTGTGACTACTTAATTGGTGTAAAGGTGAATAGAGTGGGTTTTGCAGCAGTTAGGATAGTAGTTATCTATATTAACTGAGTTGAGTCAGCCTCGATAGCCAGCGTGAGTCTACTAGCCTATCATCCCAGAGGTCGTGGGTTCGACTCCTACTCTTCGACTCTTCCAACTTTTCCAATTCTTCCTGTCCTCTAAATATTCCCTAGCACAGCAACATACCCCAGTTCAAAAACGCAATATCGCACCAGCAAAGCCTGTGAGGGTAGCGCACCAAACCGATCTTAGCGAAGTCCCAACCATCCTGCTGTCACCTCCCTTACACATCGGAGGCATCGTTTCTAAGCAGCGATAGACGGACGCCTTATCTCTTAGGACTACCTACGGCAGACTTATCACCTACCCTGGCAGAAAAACACAACCGATTAACGTAACCCAATGTCTTGTGGAAGTCCTATACTCCCGAGAGGAGTGAACAAGGAACAAAAAAACTGGTTAAGTAATGTACTTTTCGCTCGCAGGCCAACACTTGAGTCATAGATAATGTTGGGTTAGGTTAGATTGACTCGGGAGATAGCTGAGGCATCCAACATAAGCCCCCGTTTCGTATAGCTGATTGATTGATAGCATTAATGAACCACTTTGAAGTTCGCATGAATATCAAAATGACAATCGGATTGTTTGAAGATAACTCGACTCTGGGTTAGGAATACCCAACTGATATGAAGAGCTTTGTTCTTATATGGTGTTGTATCAAATATGTAATGCATGGGTGATATTTTTTGGATGATATACACTTAGCTAATAATATATTCTCAATCCCAGTACAAGAAAAATGTCCACACAAGTCTCATATTTCCTGGCGACACGATTGTTTTGGTTTTGTCAAACGTGTTTCCACTCTATTCTCATTTATTTTGCGAGCTGTGTGAATTCCTCACAGGTAAATACTCAATGATCATTAGATTTCCATATAGTCGGATGGCATGTGGAATGAAAGAGCTGAACCCAATTAACCGCGTCTAAATACCTCGACGCGCTACCACAGCCAACATGAATTTCACTTTTGCATTTCGCCAGTTTGCTGGTGTCCACTTCAGACTCGATTCTGAAGTGCTTCACGCATTGGGGGCAATTCCGTTGAAAGGAAAGCACATAATCGTGAGTGGCGGGCTTAATTATGTGCATATTGATACGCACTGCGACGCTGTCTGTGATGTTTGGGCCAACCGTTCGAGTGCGATCACATTCGACTCGCCTAGCGTGTACATACACGTCGCAGGCGTCCGCGGCAATGATGATGCTGCTGTTTATCGCTACGCGCCGCCGATGCGGGCACATTCGCTGCGAATTGCACGCGGCGGGCGACCACACGCCGCTCGACGCTTCCACACACGCGGACTGCTGATGTAGCGCTGAGCCGTGTTCGAGCTCGATCGGTTTGCTTGCGGCCACGCTTCTGGCTGCGCAAATAGCTGGCAGCCATTTCGGCAATTTCTTTTGGAAGACCTACTTTGCTGTCGTCCAGCGGCCATAGGGCGCTGCGCACTTACTCCACATACCGTACGGCGTCGGCGCTGTTTGCAATTGAACGAAATCTCTTCTCGGGCAATTCTTCAATTGCGGAATTAATTCAACGAGTATAAAAGCCGCCACATGGGCTGATTGCGTATCACAGTTTAATTAACGATCGAGCCGATCGCACTTTGGAAAGTTCTTTGCCTTTCGTCTGCCGTTCGCTGATCCGTTGGACCGTTAACCCCACGAAGTAGAAGTAGTTCCAAATGAAGGCTGCCGTGTTGCTTTTCGTCCTGTTGGGCGCGTTCGTGCTGGCCGCCCAAGCCAGGCCCGAACCGGAACCGGAACCTTCCAAGGGTACGCCTGTCGAGCGGTGTCAGTAACTGAATTTCCGATTTCTAATCTTCTTATCATTGGCAGCAGGCCTCAGGCCGCAATTCCGCGCCGCGGCCGATGTCGAGGTCGTCGACGAGAAGGAGATGGCCGACGATGTCGTCAACGAGGGCGACGCATCCAGCGGCCGCTTGTTCGCGAAGAAATTCCTACTCTTCAAGAACTTATTCGGCAGCCAGCAGACGCAGCCCATCATTCCGATCATCATTGCCGGCGGCTCGGGCAGCGGCGGCACCTCGCCAGCCGCTTCGCCCACTTCGCCCACGTCCACAACGCTCACCTCCACCGGCACAATTCCAAACGCCTCTGGCACCATCACGACGACACCCACCAACCGCGCCCGCGAGAGCTACGGCTCGGAAGATGAGGCCGCTACCGCGGATGCAGCTGCCATTGACGAGGAAGCATTGCCAGAGGCACTCGTTGCCGGCGCCCAGGAGTACGTCGTGACCGATCAGCAGATTAAGGGCACCTCCGACGGCAAGCCTACCAGGCAGCCGAACCGCGTGAATTTGCGCCGCAAGAACGGCAAGAAGGGACAGGTGGTCAGCGTTCGCATTCCGCCCCAGTACCGACGCTACTTCAAGAACGGCCAAAAGGTGATGCTGAACACCAACAGTCGGCCAGTGAGACGGCGCTTTGGACCGAAGCGCGCCCAGTGGGTGCGCCGGAGGAAAGGTGGCAAGAACAAGCGACGCGTGGCCGGCATTTAAATGCAATTCAAACACTGCAACATCTGCTGCACCAAAAGCCACGCAATCGTTTCACGTTCACAGTTGAATTTGGAAAACTCGCTGCACTAAATGGACTAAACTTGCAATAATTTATGAATTTTTATTTTATTTATTCACAACAATAAAACGTATTAAATCTATTGAAACATTGAAATTGCGCTGTTCATCAAGAACGAATGGAATGAGGGAATCTAACCAAATGAAGGGAAACCTTTGGAAATGCTGTCCTGAGGACAAAGTTTAAATTGATGATTGATTTCAGGGGCCAAATAAAGGGATCTCATGGGTTGCAGTGGGAATGATATTGGCCCAACCTATAGTGTCTACTTTACTATATATTAAATTTGTGTGCAATGTGTTGGTAGAGTTAGCAGACAATTGCGACTTGAAATCAAATTTGGAAGGTTAAAAATTTGCTACTGAAAATGGTGCAATTTTTGGTTTTCTAGTAATCTGAGAATTTTTAGAATATTTGCAGATTATACAAATTTCTTCTTGGCAATTATTTCGTTTTCAAATAGTTTTAGAATCCTTTAATCTTTTCTATGTCGATGTTAGAACCAACGACTTGTTTACTACAAAATCAACAGCAACGTGGTTTCGGTTATTGTAAGAAAATGTTAATGCTACAAGATTTACAATCAAATATTTGAATGTTGACAGTTGTTCAAGTTACATTAACCGTTATATTTTATACATAGACAAAACATGTGATGAGTATACCTCAAACATTTCATGCTTCATAACTTATTATGAGGTCTGAAGTTTCTTGCAAGTGAATTTTTAAACACAAGAATTTGTTATCACGGAACCGCACTCGAGAACATTCATTCAAAAATCTATAGAAAAGAAGACTTTAAATCGGAAGAAAGTAGTGAAGGCATCGAAATCAGCGAGATCGTGTTTTGGGTCAAAATTTTCCTTCGTCTTGCATCCACGAAGTTCTCAAAAAGAAACATCAATGCAGAAGTCAGCTTTTTTATTTCTTACGAACTCAATGACTAAATTTACACCACTCAAACGGTTAAGTTGCACAGAAATATGAGCACTAAAAATATGAATAATGAAAAAGTGTTCAACCAATTGATCACAACACAAATCATCAAATCACTACTATCTCTTCATTGACAGACACTCGACCCAGATGTCGACAGCTTATGCCTCTAAATTCTATGTACCATCAGCCAATGGCCAAACACTCAGCCGGCCTGCACACTCGACCGCTTTCGCGCCCTGTGGCTGCGCCACTTGAAGACTCATTGTACCCGTCGAGGCCCGAGGCTGCGTGAATTGCCAGTTGTATGCCACATGCGGACAAATATAAGTCGTCGTTTAGTGCCAATGTTGATACAATTTTCGTTAGCGTGTTGCATGTGGCAGCCGTTTGTGTGAACCGTTTGAGAGCCGCAATGGAACAGAACATGGCCCGCAGTGTGTGGCTGATCGTTGCCGTTTGGATCTGCTTAATGACAATCCAAGGTAAATTATTTCATCGTAGTGTGAAGCCTTAATAGTGACTTTTAAATTTCATAACAGTGGAACTGCACCCACTGGCGCGCTCCTATGTTTTGCTGAAGAACAGTGCCGAGCGACCGCGTGGACAGTCTGCGGCCGCCAACGAAGCGCCCAAAACAACCATAACACTGCTGAGAATGCGGACAAGCGAGCCCGAGGAGGCCAACAAGGAGGAGGAAGAGGACTACGTGGACAATGATGATTTGGCCAAAATAGAGCAGCAGCAAATACAGCACTTGCTGGAAAAGGGCAAATATCAGCTTGTTGAAGTGCGACAGGACCGTACAGACGAGGACGAGAATACTGACGATACCAATGGTGATGAGCGCACATCACATAAACGGCCCTGGCGCAAAGTGAAACGCATTTTGCAGCGTCAACTGGTCAAAAAGCCGAAACGATATCTGAAGAAACTACTACGAAAAGCTGGACTCAAGCGTCAGTTGCGTTCGCAGACACTCACATTGGTGCCATTGGAATTGGCTTCCGTGCAGGAAGTTAGCATTCTGATGCATGAAGATATGGTCCCGGACCAGGCAGCTGCCAAAGAACCCATCGATGTGGAGGGTGTTTTTCTTCTGAAACCAACCAACTGAAATATGTACTGCAGACTAGAATCAAATTTCAAACTGTTTTTGATATCGACGTGAAATAAAAACTTAATGTTTAATTTAACAAATTTGTATTTTGTTTTTTTTTTCAATGCTTTGATTTGATTTGTTAACTTTACGCCACTATTTCAAAAACTTAAATGTTGCAATGAATTCAATCCTACGTTTTTTTTTACGAGAAACTGTGAAAAAACATGAATTAATGAGCCTATTAACTTAGAACTTGGTGAAAGTACTCCTAGTAAGAAATAATTCGACGCGAGGTTTTCATTTTTCGAAAATCAAAATCTAACAGGGTCAACAATGGGTTAAAAGTTTGTATGGAGAACAAGATTTGATGGGCCTTTTGACTTTAACCCATTGCTGCCGGGTACCAGTTCCGCCCATACGATTTTGATACAATTTCATGTTCGACCTAGAAGTGACCCAAAATGATCAGAAACAAAATTTCAGCTTTATATCTCTGCACTTTGCTGAGATATTCATTAGGTATTTTGTACCCATTACGCAGCAATGGTAGCTTTTTTCCATACTTTGTGAAGTGATCAGCTAAACAGTGAACAAAAGTTATATTTTTTACAGGTGAGTTAGGAGGCAGATTTTTGTGAAGTTCTAAGGCCACTACGTTTTGCCACATTTTCCTCCTCCGGAAAATTCACGATTTTTGGAGTTTGGTAACTCTAGCTAGATGGCGAAATTTTAGGGTGACCTTCACTAGGTTAAGGTAGTTCCATCTTTACCCTAACTATCCGTATCAATGGTTTTGAGAGATCTCAAACATTGACTTTTTTGTGATTTAAAAAAAAATCAATTTTCATGGGTAAAATTTTACCCATTAGGCAGCAATGGGTTAAACTCTCAGTGCGAAATAATCTGACACGTGTTTTTTTTTTATTTTTTTTTTCAAATAAAAATCTGACTTGGTCAACGATGGGTTAAGAGTTTGTATGAGAAAATATGGCTTGATGTGCTAATTGACTTCAAATGTGGTGAAAGCATTTCAAATGAGAAATTATTAGATACGCATTTTTTCATAAAAATCTGACGGGATCAACTAAGAGCTAAGAAGAACTTGATCTATTTATTTAAATTCACTTTAAACTTGCGTGCAAAGCTGCGGGGTCCTGCTACTACTCAATATTTCTGTATTCCCTTATATGGAATTTGTATACATCTTCTTTTTCATTATTTATGTCTTGTTGTTGTTGTATTCATGTCCACAATCCAATTTAATTTGCAAGAACAAAATCTGACTAGAATCAACTCCAACATCTCGGTTGATGTTCCTTTAATTGGGTCTCCATTTTATTTTAATTTCATCATTCATTCATTCATTTGTTTTAATTCTAATTTCAGTAAATTTATTTTGCTTTGCATTCCCCTTCTGGTGGCTACTTTTATTTCCCTCTAGAGACTCCAAAAAGCAATCGTATTTATTTCGCTCTCACTGCCACACATCGAATTTCTCGTCTCGCCATTGTCTACTTTTAGGCGGCCTTTGCTTTCTATTAATAGCACTGCCACAACATGCGATAATCAAAACAATTATAGCAGCCTCCCGGCCCCCCTTAAAACCCATTGATAACGCACAAGCTTTCCGTTGTGCCGCATCAGCTGTTCCGCTAAAAGCTCTGCGCCACCAACACTCTGGAGACCAGAATCACGCGAGCTTGTCTTCCACTCGTTGGCCAGTGCCAGTTGTGATCGCATCAATATTTGTTGTGTATCATTGGGTTTTGCTGCTGCCGGTTCCAGTCGTCTTGATTGGGTGCGAGAGTGCGTGCGTGAAGTGAAGTGAGCCAATTCCTCCTCCATTCCGTAGATGTTAGACATCTTAATTGTTGTTTAGCAAATTTCGTTCTTACTTAATCGAAAAGACAACTGCAAAATTTACGTGATGACCGGGTCGCTGCTTGGAAGATTGGCAATAGTTACTGGTGATTTAGTGATTGCAGACACGAGTCGCTCTCAGCGCCCCGACTAACCTGTGCTCTTTCTCTCGTTCGCGCTGTGTGCGTGACGTAGGTGCGGGATCCGGCATCGGTCGCGCCACCTGCCGTGCGCTGGCACGCGATGGAGCTAAGGTCATTGCGGCCGATTGCAACCTCAAGGCGGCCGAGCAGACAATCCGCGAAATTGGCCACGGTGAGTGCCGGCGTCCTATCGGTCAGCGGCTTTATCACACGTGACATTTTGTTCTTGCAGAACACGGGACCGCCCTCGAGGTGGATGTGACGTCGCTGGCGAGCATCACCAGCGCGGTGGCAGCGACCATTGCGCACTACCAGCAGCCGCCCTCGATTGTGGTCAACTCGGCGGGCATCACGCGCGACGACTACCTGCTGAAGATGAGCGAGAAGGACTACGACGACGTCTACAAGGTGAACCTGAAAGGAACGTTCATGATGACGCAGCAGTTCGCGCGCGCCATGATCGAGCACCAGATACGCAACGGCAGCGTGGTGAACATGTCGAGCATTGTGGCCAAGATGAACAACGTCGGCCAGGCCAACTATGCGCCCACCAAGGCGGGCGTCATCTCCTTCACCGAGGTGGCCTCGAAGGAGTTCGGCAAGTTCGGCATACGCGTCAACGCCATACTGCCCGGCTTCATCAACACGCCGATGGTGGAGGTGGTGCCCGACAGCGTCAAAGAGCAGGCGGTGGCCAAGTGTCCGATGGGTCGCTTGGGGCATCCGGAAGAAGTTGCGGAGGTGATTGTGTTCTTGGCCTCCGAAAAGTCGTCGTACGTCAATGGCGCTTCCATCGAGGTGACCGGTGGGCTGAAGTAGAAGCGGGCAGCTGAAGCCAAATTGTGGCATTTCAAAAAACCAAAATTGCATTTATAAGTCCACATTCGTTGAAGCTGTTTTGATGTTGTGCTCGTTCGCTGACTGCCTGGGGCAGAGTTCGAACTTTTGAATATAATAATAAACCAAATTGCTTCGGTTCGAGTTTCGTGCATGCAAGTGACAGCTGTTTGATTGCTTACGAAAGTATCTGCGGCGTCGTTGCGCTGTGCCCGGCTGCGGCACTGTGCGCCGCATCTAAGTGCATTACTTGCAGTTTATGAAACAAATGTTGTGCGTACTCAAAGTTAACAAAGAATGCAACGGCAAAAAAGCAAATTTCCTGCCACTCGACGCTCGGGTGGTGCAAAAAGACAGAGGAGAATGAAATGGTCTCAAGACGTTTGGCTGCCGGCAATGACACAGCCCGACTGGCGACTCGACGCAGCGCAAGTGCCAACGAAACCAAACAAAAAACGGCGAAAAGAAAGCAGAATGAAAATCGCAAACAAATGCTAGAAAAAGTCTAAAGGAAGCGGCAATTAAAAGCGTCTGTTACTTCATGTTAATGACGACCATGTTGCACTTCCGCTTCACGGAAGTTTTTCAAGGTTTAATGCCTTTCGTGCTGTGCATAGGAAGCACAAACCAAGCAAAGCGCGCACTCACACACACACTCACACAAACGCCATTTTCGCTGCTTATTTGTAAGGTGCAGAAAACTTTTCTGCTGCCGCTGCTGGCTGCAGGAACAATGCGAAAAGGCGAAGAGGATTAGCGGCCGTCGCAAGTGGCATAACTGCTGGCAGGTTGCAGCGTGCAGGTTGCAGCAAATGACTACGCCGGCGACTTGTGCTCATTCTGCCCTTTATTGCCGTTGCTCTGGCTGTCACTTGCAACTGTCGGCCGATTGTTGTTTATTTATTCGATGTTTTTTCTGTGTGTTGACTGTTGGCATTTACACGTTAAAGTCTGGCGGCAGGAGTGTGCGTTGTCCTGCAGACTGCTGACCCCTTGAACTTTGCTGACGTTTATTTGAGTTGGGGAAGTAAAGTTTTGGATTTGGAAAGTTTCAGATTTAAGATTGCGGCTGTCTACAAAGTGGGTTTACAAATTGCATATTGAAGTTATTTCGTATTGTCTATTTAGTGGATTTTTTAAGTCGATACAACTGCACCTCCTAACATTTTTTGAATCAATTTGATTGGAGTTATTTATACTCTGCAAGTAAATTTTTAATGAGGAGTAAATCATAAATACAAGGTGCAACCCAAAGTAAACAGGACTTTTATAAAATAAAGAAAACGGATGATTATTTTTGTATAATTCTTTTTATTTATTCAAAATACTCTCCTTCTGCTTCGATACAACGTTTTGCACGGTCCAAAAGCATTTGGAATGAGTGTTTTAGGTCATCGGCCGGCATCGCCTTCAGAATGTTGGTACAAGCCTTTTGGATGTCCTCAACGTCCTTATAACGGTTTCCTTTCATCGGCAAATGCAACTGACCGAATAAGTAGAAGTCACAGGGAGCCATATCAGGCGAATACGGTGAATGATTGATGGTAAAAATGCGATTTTTGGTCAAATAATCGGTCGTAACTAGGGCTCTGTGAGCTGGTGCATTATCATGCAATAAACGCCAACTTCCTTCCTCGCGATATTCTGGCCGAATACGACGAATGCGATGCACCAAACGCTTCAAAACTTCAACATAAAACAAAGCGTTAATTGTTTTTCCCGGTGGAACAAACTCTCGATGAATTATTCCCTTTGAATCGTAGAAACAAATGAGATGAGTTTTGATTTTTGACTTCTCACGGCGGGTTTTTTTCGGATTTGGCTCATCTGGGTGCTTCCATTCGGCACTTTGACGCTTTGTTTCGGGATCATATTGAAAGCACCACGTTTCGTCACCGGTTACGATGTTGAACAAGAAATTTGGATCACGTCTGGCTTCCCGAACGATGTCTTTTGCGTGCTCAATTCTCTGCGCTTTTTGGTCGTCGGTTAAAGTGTGCGGAATGAAGCGAGAACACACTTTACGGAGACCCAAATGTTCGGTTAAAATGCGATCAATTGATGTTTTGGAGATGTTCAATTCCATTTCCATCAATTCCAATGATGATTTTGGCTGCATTTTGATAAAATCACGCACAGTTTTGATGGCATCGTCAGTAATCACAAATTTCGACTGGCCGACGTGTTCGTCGTCATTCAAGTCTTCACGACCATTCTTGAATCGATTCAACCACTCATTAACACGGCCACGGGATAAACAATCATCACCACAAACTTGTTTTAACAATTTAAACGTTTCGGTAAAAGTTTTACCAAGTTTAAAACAGAACTTAATATTAGCTCTTTGTTCGATCGACATTCTCGTACCAAAGTTAAAAACATACTGTCACATTGAGCGGGATATTTCGGCGTCTACTAGACCAAATGTCATGAAATTTAGACAGTATGTGAATGAAAGATGTACCTTTCCAACGCATGTCCTCACACATAGATGGCGCCACCAGAAACGTCCCTATTGCAAAAGTCCTGTTTACTTTGGGACGCACCTTGTATAACAAAGATATATTGCATCGGCAGCCGCCGTGGCTCAGTTGGTTAGTGCGTTGGACCGCGAGTCGAAGGCAGCAACCTACGGTTCAAATACTGCTTGTAATAACACCTAAAAAATAACGGGAAAACTCGTTTTCTCTTTCGGTGGCTGTCCTCTCAGCTGGAAATGGCAAACCTCTGAGAGTAAAAATTGCTTATGAAAAAGCTCCCAACCTGCCGTTCGGAACCGGCATAAAACTGTAGGTCGCTTCCACCCGCGTACAAACTCACACGCACAACACGGGTGGTTGCGGGAAGCTAGGCCTTAGTCTCGCGTAAGCGGGCCGTCGTGCCAGTCAATTATTAATTAAATTATATTGCATCGTACGACAAACATAAAATAGGCATTTAATAAATTATTTATTATAAAACAAATTGTTGTTTGTTCTTTTTAAGTGCACAAATGGTTCTATAAATACGATTTCAACATCCTTAATGATACTGAAATTATTCGTATCCTATAGAGAGAAGTATTACATTTTTGATATCCTAAACTAATAAAGTTAGAAGGACGAAATTCCAGGATGTGGTAGTGTAGATATTAGTCCTTAAGCTATATTTTTTTCAAAAAACACTATTGCCAATTTCCAAAGATATTCATGGATAAAGATTTAAAAGGACATTTTCAATACCTCTTCGTCCTTTTACACCAAAACATGAAATTTGTTTTAATTCTAGGGAATTTTCTCTTTCATTTAATACCCATATTGTTATTCTACATTGCGCTCAATTTTTAAAATAATTTTTTGAAATAAACATGTCCTTGAAATTTCAAAGTCCTTTTAAAAACAATCCTGACGTCAGAGAGGAAAACTAAAAACGCAGTTTTACTACATTTGGCCCCTATTTTTTTCGTGTTTAAAATTTGTTGTCGCACGGTGTAATAAATAGTTGTTTAATGTATTCATTTCGAAAACTTACCCAAAGAAGTTTTTTGGAACATTATTGATTGAAACAGTTTGTATGAGGTGAGTTCGCAGATTATCGCTAGCAAGCATACATTTTTAGACTGAAATTATTACATCCGTAACCCATTATTTGGCTGCAAAACGGGCCTTAAACATCTTTGAGTGCACTAACCTTGCGAGAGGGCTTCAAAAACGCCTTCTGGTATAAAGATAATCAAATTGTCGGCCGAATTTTACGCAACGAAAAATTATGTCGCTGCATTAGTCGTCGCGAAAATACGCACAGTGAAACAGAATGGGTGCGAAATTCGCATCACCTGTTTACAAAAATTCTTCCTGCAAACACGGCAAACCCAAATTTTGACTAAATAAAAAGGAACATTAATCCGAAAATTTACCGCGATGTAAAAAAAGTGAAAGACAAAATTGATTATTCGGCACAATTTTTTATTGAAATTTACAAATGAATTTAATTAATGTTATTTGCACTAAGAACTTTTCAACCTCAAAGTAGCACAAATCAGAAATTTGTTACCGAATTTTTTGTTTGGTTATTATTTTTGATTTTCACCTCTGACAGCTGCACAGCTTATTTGTTCGCACGACGCTGCGATAAAAATAGAATTTGTTCTATCGTCGGACGATCGCTCGTCGGCCGAATATCGCAGTCGTCGTCGTTGTGGGCAATTACATGCACTGCTGTGTGTTTTAATTTTGACAGCGTACGTTCGTTGCGTAAAATTCGTCCGACGATTTGATTCGGTTTATACCATTGCACAGTGATTCGACTCCATACAACCGCGGGACAAAATTAGAAGGAGTGGTCCGTGCTTCATAAAATTTGGTATACTAGTTAATCATGGTCTGCTGAATTGAAATCTCTATTTTTTTTTTTAACTTTTGTAGTTTGGCAATGTCTGACACTAAAATTTGCAATTTTCGTCATTTTTGGTGAGCTATAGCAACGAGTGTTGGCTAGATTTTTCAGATTTTACATTTAATCGGTAACGTCAACATTAGTGTCCGACCGAATATTCGGTTTCGGTTTCGGTTTCGGCCCAAATAAGTGGTTTCGGTTTCGGTTTCGGTTTCGGCCAAAAAATGGCCGAATAGCCGAAACCGAAACTTTCTAGAATATTTTTTACATTTTATTGTGTAGCAGATATATAGTAAAAGGAGGAGTAATTTAGATGCCAGCAATGTAAACAAACTTCTTTTTTTAGCATATAATATTAAATTATTTAATTTTGAATATTATCGAGTAAGGTACGAAAGGGTGATTTCTTCTTGTTTACGTTTTTAAAAAATGAATAAATAGTTTTTATCCGCTTTCGTGTTATACATAACTCGATAATTGATTTACGAAAAATGTGTTTGTTTTTTAACATCAAAGAAAACGCCTTGAAATTCCATATTTTCCGACTTTGAGGTCCAATTGCCGCGGATTTTTAAAACTTATACAAATAAATTACATTGGAAAAGAAGCCGTGAGGTGTTGTAAATGCCACAAAGTGAAAATCATGTCAACCGGTTTATTGGTTTTGAAATTACAATCCCAAACGTGAAAAAAGTCAGGGAAAATCCGAAAAAGTGACACGCCCATTTTTTGCGAAAACGGAAACTAAGTTTTCAAAACGGTTTGCGGATTCGAAATCAGCGGTCCCTAATTACCCTAGAACTGATGTCAGAACCAGAAAAGCCATTTTGCTGTTGATCAGTGTAATTGCAAAGAGTAACAGAAATTGTATTAGGACCCTCTGGTTTTCTCAATTTTTCATGCTGATTGCATACTTTTAGGGATGAAAAAAGAAATTTTGTCGAAAAATAGATGTTTAGACCACTTTTTAAAAGTAATTATTTTTTGAGATCGGAAGATATCGGAGGATGTAATTACATTATCTGACAAAAAAAGAATACTTTTTAAAATAAAAAAAATCCAGGAACATACTTTCACATACTTGTTAGATATTTTCCTCTAAGTTTTGGCAATTTTCAGATTTTTAATTTTGGAAAAATATTTTGAATTAAAAGTGAAGTAAAAGCCTTAGCTTTGCAAATTTTGAGAAAACATTAAAAGCGAAAATGGTCACATTATTTCTTAATCTATATTTAAAGTTTTACCAATTTTTTGGTAACCGTGTATTTTTATAATTTCTTTACTCAATAGGCTAAAAAACAGAAAATATGTGTTTAAATTTTTTTGCGAAAAAAGTTTCAACTTTGAGCCGCTTTTCCACAGACACTAATTAATTTTTTGCACAGATTTTTTGGGGTTTTCTTAGTTGGAGTTTGACCTTTCAAATGACATCAAAATCTTTAAATTCTGAGACTATAAACTTTTTTAATTTTGTCTATGGGACGAATCACTGTGCATTGTGTTGATTACAATAAGTAATTTAAATTTTGCCAGAGTAGGTGAAAATGCCTGCTGTCTGGTGTAGATTATAGGTTGAAGGAGTTGATATCAGATTAGGTTGATGTCTTCGATGAGTGCTGCAACATTTTCCGCTAGTCTGTACTGCAACTGTATGTTGTTGCGTTTGTATGACTACTGGAAAGTGGAATTTGCTAAGTGCTGCTCATCACAACTGATTGGAGTATCAATGATAGGAAGTTTTCACGAGGTAATGGATTGAACTGGGTAATGTTGACAGTATGAGAACTATTTGGAATTGTAAAACTTTCTAAAAATATGTAAAAATATTAAGCCATCAGAGGAAATGGAGCACAGGACCTTTTGAGCTGCACTTACCCTGGGCCACTGAGACGACAGCGTTGATCTATTTTTGCACAATTTGCTCCAAAAAAGAAATTTTTTTATAAACCAACAAATTATAATTTTATTTTTATTTCATTCCTCACTCAGTTTTGCTGGAAAAATTTACTTCAGATATTACCGAAATTGTACAACTTTTTGATGACTCTGTATGAAAATGAAAGTAATGGCTCGGTGGGATGAGATGGGATCAAACTAATGTAGCCAATAACAAAGTCATTGTTGATTGTTTAACGAAAAAAAAAAATACTAAAACAAAAGGAGCTCAGCATATTGATTTCTTTATAGAGAAATATGTTTATTTCTAGAACTAAAGGCACCAGCACACTTAAAGCTGGCTTCTGTCTAAGTAGATTGTAGGTTTTTCTATCGGAACTGTGCATTTATTATTATCATTGTTGAGGAAAGCGTACTGCGGCCTAAGACATCTATTGTATATACTTTATGGACTCACAGTTTCCGGAAGGAATTTCAGTATACCTCCAAGTTTTTGCATCTAAGAAATGTTCAGATTTAAACTACGTTTGACTCTCAAAAGCAGATCCAAATACTCTGATTCCTTGCTATTCCATTTTTCTGTCACTTAGTGGACAATCACAGACATATTCATCTACTTGGTGACTATTGATGATCACAGATGGCCAACCTTTATGAGGTCCCTTTGTCACATCACAGACTGCCCGATTTGTAACTTTTATTAGTTTGTTAGCCTTGGCAGTCATTGGAGTGTGAGAATCGTGCGTCATCCTTCAAAGACTGGTTACAAAGGTTGCGGTTGCTAAAGTCGTCGCTGATTCATACTTAATGCAATAATGTGAATTTCTGTGACAAGCGGTTTCGAGCGGTTCGTCATATCGCACCCCTTCGGTGAATCCATTTTGTCATATTCAACTTTTTCCGGCTTCCATGACCAACCCAAGCATTCGGTATTCGAGGAACATGTCGAGGAACCCTCGCCGTTGTCCCAAAAGTTGAACTGCAGCATAATGGCAATGAGCACGCAAGCCGAAAGTCGCTGTCGCTGCGTTCGGTGACGCACATTTCATGCGATTTTTGTTTATTATTTATTCGTGTGCGGGTGGATTTTGTCTATGCGCCTAGTTTGTTAGTTTGTTAGTTGGCTTTTTGCCGGTTGGCTTGCAGCTATTTTTGGTTAAAAAATGGTTTACGGAAAAGTGCAGCGTATTTGTCATCGTCACATGACGTAGCGATTTTATAACTAAACATTTTCCATGTTATTTAATTTTTTTTTGTTTTGGTTTCTCCTTCTCTTTTGGCCCATTCGCTGATTTATAATGTTGTTGTGTGGGGGAAATTTGTGAGCTGGCAAACAAAAATGAAATACATACACCCACGTCGCTGTGCAACCACTCGGAAATAGTAAATATTTAGTTAATAACTTTTTCCCCATATGGAGATATCGGCCGTTCCCTGCCCCTTTGCCAAACAAAAAGCGGCCCAATGTGCCAGCCACCAATTGGCAGTCGTTCAGCAGCTAATTATGGCCACATTAAGTATTGGGCAAGCGGAAGTTGTGTGTGTGTGTGTGTGTGTGTGAGTGAATGCGCGCACTCATACTAATTGGCTGCGACCCACACCAACCCACACCCCACTCCACTCACAGCCAGCTGCACATTGGCCTCCAACACACACACACACACACACACACACTCACATTCACTCTCGCACTCACACAAGTTTACGTCTGCGCGCACCAATAAATCCTCAAAGTTTTCTCGCTTCCCCAGTTGTCGGCCGTCGTTGCGCGTAGTTGGCGCATTTTAATGAAATTGTAATTTTTATGCAGCACCACTCGACGCGGCGAGGCGTTTGCCAGACAAGCTGCCGACCGTTGCGTTCTGACAGGGTTAAAACGGTCATCCGTTGCGGGCGTTCATGCCACGTTGCCCGGCGCTGGGCTTTGAGCGGAGCGTGTCGCTAATCGCTGCCATTGAACCACACACACACGCACATATCTATGAATGCACGCTGACTCTGCGTTTGAGTTTAAGGTTTTCGTGAGTCATGTGACAGCGGCATTTACTCGGATTAAACGGATACATTCTGCATTCATAACATTTCTACGCCCCGAAATTATTCGAATCACTCTGACTCGAAGGCATCGTTTGTCGTGTAGTCGGGGTAGTGTGTGTGTGTGTGTGTGTGTGTGATGTGTGTGCGTCCGACCAAGGGTTGACCTTGCTCTTGCATGTCACCGGTGACCGGTGGCGAGCGCGATGGGGCGTGCAGCAATTGGCACCAGCTTCGTTTACACCTCGAAGGGTGGACTTTAAGTGAATCAAATAGGCCAATTCTCAATGCAAATACAAATTTGTTTCAAGGTGTATATTGGAATTCGGTGAATCATGTTTGCTTTTTAATTTATCTACAAATAAAAAACACCTTCTACTCCAGTGAAGGGGAAAGGAATTTCTGGGAGATGTGCACCAAAAACGGAATTCTTCATATACTGAGAACATAGATTCTCTGATAGATGCGTTGCTGAATACCAAAGTGAGATGAGTTCGAAGGGGGAAAAAAGTTCTGAAGGGAAAGCAATTTCTAAGAGACGTGCATCAAAAACGGAATTCTTCATATACTTAGAACTTAAGATTCGTTGCTGAATACCAAAGTGAGGTTAGTTCGAAAGCGAAGGCTTGATGTTCATGCATTTTAAGTGTTTTGTGTTCATGGCAGTTAAAGCTTTTTTACATCTAATACCTGGAAATTACCATAATGGATTCTCAAAGTTTACTTACCTAAATACTTACTTTCCAAGGTAGGCCAAAGCGATTACGACATGTGATTTAAATTGATTAGTTAAAGAAATTTCAAGTCATATCAAAGTTTGATCGAAATCCAAAACTTTGAGCCAGAAAAATTTGTTTGTCTTTGTCGATAATTGTTTTTCCTAATGTCCAGGTGAATACTAATTTGAATCTGGCCACTCTAGTTCAGTCATATATCAGGTTGGAAATTTAACGTTTTGAAAATTCAACTTTTCCAAAATACCTCAATTTAATTTAATTAGGTTTTTCTTGGGTTATCGCCAACTTTGATGTAATTTTCACATTGCTGAAGTGTTCTACCTCAACAGGAGTCATATTTCTTTCTCGCTATTACTTTCGGTTTACGAGCTAATATTTTGAAAATGTGTACTATATTTGTTTTTTAAGTCACACTTCAACAACGACATAAATAAATCCGTGAAAACGTTGCCCAAGTTCGCGAAGTGCCTAATAAGGTTTGAGAAGTTAACAAAAGTTCAGATGAGTGACGTTCTTCTTCCTCCTCTTCTTCACAGTGATGCATGATAAGGTCTAAAATTTCTGCTCCAAGCCTCTGGTTTTTTAGTTGCTAAATTTCGTTCAAATTTAAGCACAACCAGCCTCATTTGGAGCTGTAATCAACTGAGAATGTGCTTCACTTCTGAGATATTTCGCAGTCCTGTCCTGTCTGGCTTGCCCAATGAAATCTTCTTGAGTGCAATGAACTAACACTTTCAATCTTCTTAAAGCGGTTAGTTCAACACTTGAGGCTTTTGATGGGTCAACACAAAAGAATTGATCGAATACCAGAGATTGAACCCCTGCGGCTGCAAGGGATCGCTCTTAATTTATCTGATACAGTAAGTATTAAGGACTGGTGTTGGACAGGAACCTCAACTGGAAACTCAATGGCATGGAGAGAGCAAAGAATACTGGCTTTCTGCAAGAAGATGATAGGCAATGTTTGGGATACAATTCCTCATATTGTACACTGGTTGTATACTGCCGTGTATAGGCCTCTTTTATCTGGTGGCCTTCATTGTCCAAAAGGTCCCACTACAAAATACTCACCAAAACTCAAAGATTCGCAGAGTTATGTATAAGTGGACCCTGCGGACTACTCCCACTAATGCTTCGGACATTGTGCTTCACCTAATTCCATTAGTTATCCTGGGAAGGCAATTGGCCGTCAATGTCGCAACCAGGAAGCGAGCTTCCCCGCAATGGAGAGTTGGGCGTAATGGGCACTCTACAATTCTCAGTTTTTTAAACGACATTTTTCAGAACGTAGATTACATGACACCCAGGCTATCCTTTGATAAGGACTATCAAGTTTCAATCTCATCAAGGGCCGATGTCCAAAGTTGGCGTTGTCCATATTTATACGGACGGATCGAAACTGCTGGGTCCCATCAGAAGAATTCAATCTGAACTTAAAGCTCCGGCTGGCAGATTACTGTAGCGTCTTTTAAGCCGACGTCATAGCAATCTGCGCAGCCTCCGATTGGCTCAGAGTAAACAGGATATCGGCAAGGGATATCCTGATACTATCTTATAGCCAATTTGCTCTGCGGTCATAATAACAGTCTCAGCTGCCGCAACTTTCAACGAGACTGCCAAGCAGCTTCAAATTAACCTATGCTGGGTTCCGGGTCATAGGGATATTCCAGGGAACTGTAGAGCAGATGAGCTCGCTAGGCGTGGTAGTACCGAGCAGTTAAGTCAAAACATGACAGCGCTCGGTGTTCCTCTCTTAACTTGTAAGCTTCGTACCCATACGAGTTCTATACACGACACTAATTTAAGATGGGCTGAAGGCAACACAAGTCTCCTTGGACTCCACCTTCGACGTTCTAGAGAACTCCTCTAACTGAACAGAGAACTGATCGGTGTTCCATCAGGTCATTGCATTTATTGCTTGTTTCAAATGACTTCTGTCGCAGCTGCATTGAGGAAGAACCTACTATGCAGCTGTCCTGCTCTACCCAAAAGAAGGATGACCTATTTGGGCGATTTCTTCTTCGATAGTCTATGTGGTCTAACTGATAAGACCATTCGCAGTTTACTAAGCTTCGGTAATATCTCCAACTGGTTCAATGAGTGAGCGATTTTATGGTAAGTATGCTCTTCTTGGGGCAGCCAAACCTACCTACCTACCTACGTGGGTGGTCCGATAAGTATTTAGCCTACAAAAGGAAAACGAAAATGTTGGAAAAGTGGCGATTTATTTCTCAACGTAGTCTTCTTTCAACTCGATACACTTGACCCAGCGATGCTCCAACTTCTTTAACCCGTCTGAAAAATACGTTTTCTGGAGGCCTCCGTGGCGGCGATAACCTCCTCATTCGACTCAAATTTCTGCCCGGCGAGTGACTTTTTCAAGTTTGGAAACAAAAAGAAGTCACACGGGGCCAAAATCTTGAGAATACGGTGGATGGGGCAGCTGTTCGTAGCCTAATGAGACCAATTTGGCGAATCACCGACCGATATTGCTCTTTTTCCATTTTTATAAAATCCGCGGACACGTTCGTTTCCACACGCGGTCAAAACAAAACTACAAATCCAATATGGCTGAAATTTTGACAGTAGCCGTCTACGAGGATGTACTACACGATAGTAAATTTCTCTTACGATAGTTGGGGCTAAGTACTTATCGGACTGCCCACGTACGTACAAGAGAGTTTGTTCTTGACTTGACTGAACCGAAATTATTGTGCAATTCATTAGAATTCATGTAACCTTTAACCTATTTTTAACATGGGCCACATTTCCACAACGACCTCTAAGGACGAATCGCAATTAGCCAAGAAAATATTGCAAAGGTTAAAGCCATATTTGCAACACAGAAAAAACTTTCGATCCGCGTACCATGAACTAATTTCAACCACAGGTTTGTAAAATTTCGGGAATTCTACTGCGATGATTACAATTTCGGGATAGCCTTGATTTATTCATACCTCGTGCTGTGCGCTGCCCAAATCTGATGTAGAGTCGAGTTGGAATTTGCATTTTAAATTCAAACTTTTCATCAAACGATTACATCAGCTCATGCATAGTTCATGTGAGTTTTGCGCTTGGAAAAACAAAAATCATTTTTCCGCCAATGGCAATGTAATGTTTTTGCGTGTCTGCTCTCCTCTCTCTCTCTCTGCGCAGAACTTTTCATCACTTCCGCACTAGCAGAAATTAAATGCCACAAGTGTTGAGTTTATTTTTTAAATAGGTGTTTTATTCATTTTCATATAAATTTCGCTTAGTTGTCTAAAAAAAATTTCAGCACTGTTCGTTTACAATATGCTTTATATACGTTTGCTGTTCTATATAAGCAATTTATATCTCTACTTCATACTCGCATTGGGGTTTCGCGTTTTAAATAGTCATTTCCGCACATCAGATGCATCGTATGCAGATAAATAAATGTTTGCGCAAAACATTCGCCACCCTATCAAAATACTATAAAAATATATACGAATACGCTATAAACTCTTCGAATAATGCTCGCTAATTTAAAACCTAATGCCAGCGTCGCAATCAGCGGGCAGCGGCAACTCTGAACGCCGACAGACAGACGCGCGGCCGCTGTGAACAAGCAAATGGGGCTGGGTCTGACTTCGCCTCGGCCATTATGCAGATGCGGCCGTAATTGTCGTTGTGATGAAATGCAGCACAATTGCGGTGAGCAGCCAAGCAGTTTACTATATATTCTATCAGATATTCTATACTACAGACAATACGGTAAAACATTTCGGCTGAGATTCTATGCGAAAATTAACTGAACTGAACTCTGCGTGCGCACAGAACAGGGATGGGCTGCAGTTGGGGATGTGATGGGACACTGGAAGAAGATGGATGGATGGGGTTGGGTTGGGGAAATTGTATGGTGGTGCATTAAGTAAACATTAGTACAAGTTTTAATTGAGAAATGGTTAAGACACTTAACGATGAAGCTGTATCGCTACGAATACAATCAGATATTCTCTATTTACAGGCTAAAACCTCTTACAAAATACGTCTGTCTCAATGCAATCGAACTAAGGCTAAAACTTATCGGCTATCAGGTACTTTGGCATTATTTCTGCTCACTTAAGCAACAATTGCTAAGCTAGTCAACTAAAACTTAAGCCAAACTTAACTAGGCTAACTACAACTAACAATATCGATATCGGTTGATGCTCAGTAGTAAAATTTTAGTTTGTATAGCAACAATTTGGACTATGGATCGGCCGTACTTTTGTCAGCGAAGCAGCGCATCTTCGATCTAATTGAAAATTGAATACTTTTCATTGTTTTAAAATAGTGGTAGTACAATAGTTGTTGTTGTTGTTGCCATTACGCTCGAGTCTATGCTGCAGCAGTGTTTGTTTGTTTGTTTTTTTTTTTTATTATTCGATCTCGTCTTGGCAAAGTGTATCGTGTGTCGAAATGACATAAAACGAAGACTGCATGGATAATGAAACTGTACATCTTTTAGTCTTTATGCCTTTTTGTGAGTAGTTTTGCACATTTAATGGCTACCAGTGTTTCAAGTTTAGCAAATGGATTTCAAATGTATGGTAAATTTGTATCAAATTGCCTGCTGGCTGATGATGAATAACGCTTTTGTTAATTGAAAGTAAAAGCAGCGCTTTGCAGTCGTTGGGTGAAGCGCTCGCAAACGTTTCGATGTCTCTTAAAATATTTTATTTTATTTAAATTTATGGGTATTTGGTTTTCAAATTTCGACTTGAACTGCAAAGTGATTTTATTTTTGTATGCCCAAAGTGAATGCATTTTCGTATTTTCCACACACACACACTCACATACACACAAACAGAAAATGTTTAATTGTCCAAAAATTGGGAAGCATTTCTGCATGCATGGCTTCAATTTTTTGAAATTAAACAAATAAACCACATTTAAATATTAAATCGTTTCCAGAAATTGCATAAATATTTCGCTCTGTGCATAGTTTAACATTTTTGCTGCTGCATGTTTTAGCGTTTGGAAAATGCTGAAAAGCGACACACCTTGGTTTTTCGAATAGAACAACAACAAGAATGCTAAGCAACCATAACTCAGCTGGCAGGTCGTGTCTTTTGTGCGCTACACATTGTCGTTGTTGCTAGTGGTGGTGTGGTGGTGGTGTGGTGGTGGCCGCTGTTTGTGCCCTTGTACGACAACACATCAAACAAATTGCCACCCCCGATTTTTCGCATTTTCACTGCGCCGCATGCCGATGCCTTTCATTTGTCTGTCTTTCTGCCTCACTTTCGAGCGCTCCAATTTAAATATACAAATTCAAATTCACAGAAATGCCTACACACAATATATGGTCGATGCATGCGTGCGTGCGTGTGTGTGTGTGCGTGTGTGCGTGCGTACTTTACAAAGGCATTCAAGCGATTTGTTACATTTGATGTCATGGGATAAGCCGGAATTCCTAGTACAGTAACAGACGTAGGCGCGTTCGCCAGCCCCATCACGACCGCACAGATGAGTGCCGAGATTTGCAAGTGTCATTTGTCACTTTTTACTTTCTGACAAATGTCGCTTGCTCTCTCTGCTTTCTTCATTCTGTCCCTGTGGCAGGCTACGGCGCCGCATGGGGAAGATGCAAGAATGAATTTTAAATGCCATGTTGCCCGCCCAGGCAGCGCAGCAATCCAGTCACTGGCTTTTGTGCGGAAAATTTCGTTCGATTTAACGCAAATGCTGCTGAAGCGAATTCGTTGTGCGAAATAATTCACTCGGGAGCTGCACGCTCGAGACTGTGTGTGTGTGTGTGTGTGTGTGTGTGTGAGTGTATGTTTGTGTGCCATCACTCAGAGAGGTTTTCTGCGCGCTGCAGTCAATGAACGATCATTTTTAATGCTTGAGATCAGTCTTTGAACATTCACTTCGACTTGGAGTTGCGTGTGTGTGTACGTTAACATACTTTTAGGCTGCACTATTTATTAATGTTTAGTTTGTGTGCATGTACGAACTGACCCGTCCCGCCTGTCCCACATTTCCCACCCACAACACACGACACACTCACGTTTCAGCTGTTGGCGCGTCGCCTCTAAACGGCGGTCGGCGGCGGCAGCAACGACGAGTTGGACGATCGCAGATACGGATTGCCATAGATGGCGCTGTAGCGCGGATCCACACTGAGCGCCACCGAGCTGGGCACCACGTGCGTCGCGGTGCTCTGATTGCTGCAGCTGCCGTTCGGCGACGAGCTCACCACCGACGCGGTGGTCGACTGCAGGCTGGGCAGCCCGTTGTCCTGTCGGATCTCGCGCGAGCCAATAATGCTGCCCGTGAGGCTGCCGCCGCTGCCGTTCGACAGGAAGGTCATTGGCACACTCTGCGACGGCTGCTGCTGCTGCGACTGCGGCTGGTGATGAAGCTGCTGCTGTTGTTGCTGCTGCTGCTGCTGCAGGTGGTTCTGATGATTGTTCTGCAGCATGGTGGAGCTGCCGTTCGACTTGGTTGAGCAGGTGGTCAGATACTGCGGCGGCGGGCTGTAGTGGGTGCTGTAGTCGCCGTACGGTACGTAGCCGCCCGTGATGTCGACCTTGAGGTCGCTGTAGTTGGAGGTGCGGTCGCCGGCCTCCATCTTGCACACGACACCGCCGTTTTTGGTGATCTGGTGCTCGCTAATGACGTCGGCAGGCGGCAGCTTGGTGCGTTTCTTGCACTTGAAGTAGACAATGACGAGTATGGTGAGCACCATCAGTATGACCACCGACGAGATGCCACCGACGATTGTCATCAGCAATGGAACGCTCTCTGCAAATGCGAATAAGAAGAAGAAAATCGAATTTTATTTTCACAACTGGCAAATATGTGCTGAATATATAAATAGTCATTTATGTATATAATGCATATGATTTCGAATATCGCGCACTTACTTTGTGGCTGCAAATTGATTTCGGCCACATCGTTGCCATAGTCGTTGACCACAGTGCAGTTGTATTTGCCGTAATGGTACGACTGGCTGTCCCTGATGATCAGCGTGGACTTGACGCCGCCGGGCACCGGGTCCACCAGTATCGAGTAGTCGTGGCCCGACTCGGAGCTGATTTCGTGCCCGTTGAAGGTCCACGAGACGTGGCGCGCACGCGGCACCGAGCTGGCAAAGCACTCGATGCGCGCCGTGTCGCCCACCAAGCCGTACTGGTAGTGCGAGGACGTGATGATGGGCGAGCCCTTCAGGTAGACGTAGGCATCGGCCGAAATCTCCGCATAGCCGGGCACATTGGCCTTGCAGTAGTAGCGACCCGCCGTCTCGTTGCTGACGCTGAACGTCAGATTCGAACTGGTGCCCACGACCTGCAGAAAAGAAGCAAGAACACGCAACCCCATCATTAGTGGACAATGAATTGAACTGCCGAATGGCCGCCCACCCATGACCGACTAAACACCCAAAATTTTGCCCAACGCCAGAGCAGCAATTGGCCGCACACTTACCCTATCACTCGGATGTTGGATCCAGACAATGTCCGGCGTCGGATTACCGTCAACTTCGCAGCTAAGCGACACCAAGCTGCCAACGTCAGCTTCAATCGATTGCGGCCGCTGGCGGAACGTGGGCGCATCTGTGCAGGAACGAAGCGAAAAGGGAAAACCAAAACACAAAGTGCGCCAGATTAGTGTCAGTCGAAGCGCCAAATAGAGGCGAAGGGTGCAAACAAAATCGAGAATCGACCACTTACAGCTTATGTCGAGCGTCTCGCTGTCCTCGCTCTTCCCCACGGCGTTCTGCACCTCGCATTTGACAATGGCGTCGTGGAACTTGCGCGTCACGTTGCGTATAACCTGAAATGTAATGTTCGACAAGGCGATGTAAAATTGTTAAAATGTTGCAAATTTTAATTTGTGCCGTGGCATTAGCAGCGCGGCCGCGATACGCGTAATTATGTACGAGCGGGATAAGTGCAACGTGGATGAGTGGAGTCAACTCGAGTTTGTGTGTGTGTGTGTGTGACTGCTAATGGCTGCACTTGTTCCTTTGCTATTCTGAAACCAGCTTGAATGAGTCGCCGAGCGCTGATTACGAAAGCGCTTAAATGCAGCCGCAGCGCTGACGCAACGTTAGCGCCGCTGATGCAAAAAAAAAACGCACTGCCGCCAATACTCCACTCCCAGCAAGCAGCGCTGTGCTGCATTCTATGCGGCCATAACAAATTATGGGAAATCGCAGCCAGTTTTGGCCGGCTGACTAACTGGTTGCAGCGCCACGTCGCTGCCGACTGTCGACTGCCACATTCAGGCTTCATTTGACGTGAATGAAACGTTGACTGACTGGCTGTTGCTGTTGTTGTTGTTATTGCTGCTGCTGCACTTACAGCTGCCGCTGATGCTGATGCTGTTGCTGTTGTTGGCCGAGTTGCCACTTGTCTAAGTGGCTCTGCGGCGGCCAACAGCAATCGAAATAGTGGCAGCAGTTGCTGCAGTAGCAGTGGTTGTAGTTGTAATTGCAGCTGTGGTGGCAATAAGTAGCACCAGCAGCCACACTCGTTCTTGTTCTCGTTGTTGTTGTTGTTGTTGTTGTTGTTGTTGTTGTTGTTGTTATAATAAATGGCAGTGTGTGTGTGCGCTGAATTGGCTATGAAGCATCATTTATAATTGCTAGCATTCGCCAGCGCGCAAAGTGGCTGCCAGCTACCAGCGACCAACTACCCAGGAAGCGTTTATGCACTGCGAGAACCGAATTGCATTTAGTGTTTTTGCTGAATGTAAGATTCCAGGCCGCCGCAAAGCGTTTCGCACCGTGCACGCTGCAACGCTCAGATTGCAGCAGCTGGCCAAAACAATCCACCAACCAGCCAGTCAGTCAGCCGCATTGTTATCGCATCAACTAATTATGATCTCGGCTGATGGATGGAAATGCAGCTGAACTAGTTTTTTGCGCACGTAATCAGCCATGGCGCGTACACGTAATCACTGCTAGCCGCCCCGCCTTGCTGCCCACTCAGTGTCGCGGCCGCCAGCTAATGCGCACAACTGACGCGCGCTCAACTCACCATTTCGGTTTTTTGTCCGCCAATAATCGGTTCGTCGTTGATGTACCAGCGATAGCGAACATCGCCGGGATTGGCATCCGCCTTGCACTCGAGGCGCACCTGGGCGTACTCGGGTATGCGGCCGCCGCTCAGCGCGCCACCAATGACATTCACTTTAACTTTCGGCGCATACTTAACCTGCGGGAAGACGAACACAAACATAAACAAATCAGTCGGTAATTGCAAACTAGTTTTTCATTAGCTCGGTTCGCATATTGAAACAGTAAATCTCGCTAATTTCCACTAATTTGTGACTACTTTGTGACTAAAAGGCAGTATTGGACTGCTTCGGTTGGACTAAGGTAAATAAGTAGTAAAATTGATTAGCAAATCATTACACTGTGCAACAGCTTTTTCTGACCTGGAAAAAACAAGTAGTTTTGTATCGAAAACCAGAAAAAGGCGATTTTTTTAACTTTGAACGCTGAAATTTCGTGGAGGTATAATTTTTTTGCTACAGAATGTCCACAGAATTTGTCAATCTAAACATTAGCTGCAACTTTGCTGAAGACAGCAATAAAAAATGTTAAATATCTTACGACTTATAAAGTAAAAAACTAATTTCGAAAACACACTAACACATACAATCTTTAGACGGCTGTAACTTTTAAAAGGCAACTAACTTTGCAAACCCTAGCTAGGCTTTTGTTACTCTATACCAGTACTATCGACCAGTGGTGGCCGGGTTCAGGTCAAATTCCATGACCCCAAAGTTGTCGCACAGTGTTATCGAAAATCTTAATTGGATCCTTTCCAAGATAGATTGGAGTTCTCAAGTACTTGAAAAGAGTGGGAGTGGAGTTCCTGTCTTCATTAAAGATATTTTCGAATCTCTGCAAATTCTACAAAGATGCCTTATGTCAGTCACGTCCAATAGTGTCGCATTATTCCCCACATTGAATGCTTAGGCAACAGTTCTCTGCAAATTTCATTAATCGATCAAATTTGTACATGAAGTGTCATTGACAACGAGCAAAAATTGTACAAGCTGTCATAGCACCGCTGGGCATTAGTGAAAGTCAGCTCAAATGTCCGTCCGACATTCACTTAAGCCCCTTTTTGACTTAACAAAATAAATATTACAGCTCAAAGCGCAATCGGCGATTGTAGTGAATCCCCTGCGAATCCGCTTAAAAATTTATTTACACCAAAAAACCGAATTGCTGTTCACTGACACTTTCGTATTTGTGCACATGCCGCGGCTTAGCCCGCCCAGCCGGACACACGCGCACACGCACAAATATTGCCACATAGCGTCACATGTGCCGTGTGCAACTTTTCGCATCTAAGCGCAACAAAATTGTCGCGCTACAATTTCACTGATTTTACCAGCACCCTTCTGCCGTCAACTATTTCGTCGCCTATTCGACGGGCTTGTGTCTAGCTGCAGTCGCGTCTGTCTGTCCGCATGAGCTTGTTGCATTGACGCAGCTTACCTCAACGCGTATTTTCGCCGAACGATATGTGCGGTCGGCCGTGTTCTGCGCCTGGCACGTGAAATTCGTGTTGTGATGCTCCTTTTTCGGCGTCAGACGCAGCGTCGATTTGGCCGTGTAGCGACGCAAATCGGGCAGCGGAATGACGGCATAGTCGATGTTATCCGCTATAACATTGCCGAGCCCATCAATCCACGTAATCTGCAAAGACAGCGAACGGCAGCGTGAGTGAGTGTGAGCGAATGTTGTGCTGCGGATTATTGAATGCAGCGTTGTGTGTTGGAGGGGGGACAGGCAGAAATTAAAATGAAAATTGCATAAACGCCATTTCGGAGCGAGCGCATTGCGCAATTGGTGGATAGGTGACGGGACTGGGAAGTAGTTTGATTGGATGACATTGGCGCGAATTGGGGATGTTTCGATGCGGCAAGAGGGTTGGTGTGCCGAGGGTTCGGGGGACAAAGTACTTAAAGGGTTTTGTGCGCTTCAGTGGTTGTTGCTGTTGGCTATGGTGGCAATGGCGATGGCGACATCGATGGTGGAGCCATTGTTGTTGAAAGGATTCCTTCAACGATGCGGCTTGGCTGCACGAAATGCTGCGCTTGTGTACTTGCAACACGAGTGGTTGCACGCTCCATACATTTCCGCCTTCGTCTCCCTTACCGGAATGAAATTCAGTATCGCTTTGCTGCGGATTTTGTTTGATAATGTTTGTGTGTGTGTGACGACTTGACAATTCAATGCGAATGCCAATTAAACACACCAACGAATCGAACAGCAACAATGCCCAACACGGCACCCAACACATCAACAATTGCTGCATTTCCCAAAATCCTTTGGCTTTGCTTACTTATTGGCTTTGTGATGTGACTTACCTCGGACGCCGGCTTGCCGCCCACCGACACGCATTCGATCTCCACCTTGCGATCCTCTGTCGTGTAGATGACTTCGCCCTGCGTTATCTTCGGCGACTCGGGCGGCACCAGCACGGTGAGCGTTGCAAATGTCGAACGTATGGCCGCCTGGCCCTCGGGGCCCGGACTCACTTGGCACTGATAGCGCGCATCGTCGTCCAGCATCACCGGGTAGATGTCCAGCGAGTAGTCGCCCTCCTCGTCGCTGCCAATCATCGAGTAGCGCTCGAAGCCGCTCAGGTCGCGCGAAGTGCCCAGGCCGAAGTCGTCCTTTGTCCACTGCAGCACGCCCTGCTTGTTGATGACGCGGCAGGGCAGCGTGACGCGCGCACCCACCACCGCCGTCTGGTCCTGCGGCTCCATGGCGAAGCGCTGATTCTGATAGCTGCCATAAAGCGAGGACGACGATGCGGCAGTGAGGGCCGCCGCGACGGGCGCACTCCCACTGCTCGCTGGCAGATGCTTGGCACGGACAACGCCGCCGCTGGCGGACGTGCTGAGGGCGACGGCAAAGAACGGCAGCAGCAGCAGCCGCTGCACGCAGTGATGGAGTGTTGATGGAATGCCAAGTGCTGCCATCGCTGTTGTGTTGGCCCGGTTGATGGGTGCGTTGAATGGTTGATGGATTCGAGTGCGGTGCTGATTTCTGGCTTTTAACGCTGCAATGACAGAGAACACAGAACGAACGACGATAAGTGACTGCTGGCCGAATAGTGAAAGAGAAGTGTATTCGTGGAATTTTTAAATTGAACGAATCGATTTTACTTGATTTGATTTTCAGCATAGAATCAATGCGCAAACAGCATTGCAATTTCACAAATAGAGTTGCCACCTTTTATTTGTTGCAACTGCAAGATCAACATTCAGGTTCCAAGGCTTTAGATAACCGCGTTTCTATTATAAAATTTCGCTATTAAACATTCCTCACATCACGTTTCCTGCCGTACATGCAACAGTGATGGTGTCATTCTATTACATGTCTACACGCATTTGCTGTAATAATAATGTGCAAGGCTCAAAAAAGGCGTCAAAAATCCCTCCTGGCGCTTGCAACCGAAATCCGACATGGTTTGGCTTTAATGGTTGCACCAATAAATTTTATTAATATCGCATTTGAAAAGCATTAGCTACAACAACACTTACGCAACAACAACAACAACAACATCAACGCCTGAAATGGCAGCACATTTGCGTAGAAATGGCCTTGCCACATAACCCGAACATTGACGCGACGCACATTTGCCGCATAACCGACAAATTTCGCGCGCACGCAAATACAGACGCGGCCAGAGGCGCACTCGGAGGATATGGGCCGTCAATGCCCCCAATCGAGTAACTAAGCTCACGGAAGTTTCCACTTTGACGCAACACTCAGCCCGGCGTACGATTCGACGACGCGCCTGCACACTTTACGTGTATGTATGTGTGTGAGTGTGTGCGCGCAGAAATTGCACAATTGCGCAAATGTGCAGACGCCAACATTTATAACCGCAGCAACCAGCGTCACCGCCGCCATTAACGCGCAACACAAAAAGCAACTGGCAAAAATAAACCCAAAAGCAACAACAACAACCACAAAAACTCATACAATGACAACAAAAACAGCAACACAAAAAAAAATGAAACCCCCAAACGACGCCAAAACAGAAAAAACCCCCATACGAAAATACGAGTTCGAGAGACAATGTCGGCAAAAACCACAACAACAACAACAACACAAAAAGACAATTTGAAAATTAAGAATTACCGAAAAGTTGGTATTCATTATATTTAATTACACGCTGCCATGTACTGAGATCACCTACTGGCACTGACTTTGCTACTGTTTGCTGTTTGTTGTTGTTGCTGTTTTGTGGCACTGTGGTTCGGGCGCCTAAATTCACGCTACATGTGCGCGCAATTTAATAATTTGCTTTTTCTACAATAGCAAAGGAAGTTGGTGTTGCGTTGAAATGAGGGGAGGAGGGGAAGAGGGGTGGAACGGAGTGCAACGACGACTGTTGCAAACTCGAACTGGACACTTTTTTTGCTGCTGTGCAGCGCAACCACTGGGCCAGCAAAGTGCAAACACGATACGGCACGGCGTCTCATTGTGGCTGTATTTAACACACACACACACACAAACACACACATTCACACGCATGTGGCTTCGCATTAAAAAGTGGAATTAAATTCAAATTACGCCAATGTTGCGGCGCGCCGTCGCTTCAAATTAGCCGCGTTTTCAGTTGAAATTTCAGTTTGGCGGCTTAGCCGCCGCGGCGTGTTATGGTAACACGATACTGTTGTGCTGGCCGTCAACGCCGCCAACACCACAGTTGCGATAACTTCGCTTGGTTAGAGTTAAAGGTGAAAAGTTCAACGTAAATTAGTTGGAAAAATTTATAAAAATTTCAAGTTGGTAAATTCGTTGGCGGAATGTTGCGACACTGCAGCCAGTTGCTGTAATTTATTAATGCAACCAGCAATTTTATGCTTTCCAAGGATCTCAGCAAGCGCTAATGATTTTTTAAAATAACAATTTTATTAAAATGCCAACGCCTCTGCTGTGGGGCGCACTTAATCAGCTTTGAAATTGCGTCGTAAAATAAGTGAACGCATCAGTGAAATAAATTCGCTATCAATACTGCGCCCAATCAGCAACTTCGCCATCACCGCCAGCATCGTTGCCACCGCTCCCTTTCTCCTCCGCACACATTGTCATTCGGCGCGTTGTCGCCGCAAAAAACCAACACGGCTCACGATCGTCGAGCCTTGTTGCAGGCGCCGAGAACACACAAAGCGCGCCTCGTCCTCGCACCACTGCACCAATACCCATCAGCGGTAATGATTATGGTTATGGCGGGATAATACGGAGGCGTTGTAACAGCCTCACAGCGTAGCTGCCGTCGTTACGCCCAACGCATTATCGGCGCCGCATGGCAAAATCGCTGGCCCCGTTTCGACTGGTTTGGCACAAAGTGGCAAATGCGCTGTGCAAATTTAATGGAAACACTTTTTCGAAAGGTTCAACCTTTTTGCGGCCCCACACTTTCCTCCCGCTGCGCGACTCTTTCGAAGCGGCCATTTTTCGCTGTCTATGTGCAGTTTTCTTTGGGCAAATATTTATTAACGGCTGTCGAAAGCGCTTCGCATAAACTTTGCCTACGTTTAGCGATGGCTCGCAGCTGGCACGTAGCAATTAATTTGCCGCTCATGGTTTAAAATTGGGTCACGTGACACGCTAGCGGTGGACTGTGGGCAACAATAAAAACTCGTGCTGGCAATTGAATTTTATTGTATTTTAATAATAGGTGCCAAATGGGTTAGAGTGATGCCGTAAGCGGCTGATTGAGGATGCAATTGGCGTCGATGAGTGTTTGGCATTTATCGGTAGCCACTGTGGCGACAATTGGCGAGAAGCAGCGATGGTTTCATTTGAAGAAAAGTATAGGATGTATGAATTGCTACGAAAGCCATGTTAGAGATAGAAAAGCAGAATACAGGATAGAATACAAATGCAACAGTGCGTCGAGGTAGAGTTAAGGCGGAACCACAAACAGTAGCGAGCACTATGAATGGGCTTTGTTCGATTTAAATGATGAACGATCTATAATCACAAAACTTTATGGGATTAAAAAAGAAAAGGAAGATTTGTTTTAAGTGACAAAGGACTTTTTTGGGCAATGGATGCTACTACGGTCCCGGTAGCAGAGACCTCTCTCGACAGACCAAACTTGCACTCTATAGAACGCTTATTCTGTCCGTCTCCTCTATGGCGCAGAAGCATGGACATTGACCCGTAAAGACAAAGCGGCCCTTGAGGTGTTCGAGAGAAAGATATTTACTTCGCAAAATATTCGGCCCTATTCGTATTGGCGGACGGCTATCGCATACGAACCAACAACGAGCTGTATGAGCTGTTTAAAGACATGGACGTAGCACAGCGAATTAATGGCTTTGCTATGTGTGCCATATGGACAATGAAGCTCCGGTGAAAAAGGTGTTCGATGTGGTAGTTGGAAGAACCAAGTTGAGGACGTCCTATCATCTCTTGGTGTGACCAACTGAAAAACAGAGGCCGCTGGAGAGACCTCTTACGGCAGGCCGTAACACGGTAAGGGCTGATTAACGCCAGTTAAGTCAGTAAGACAGCAGTGGCGCACACAAGATTTCATTTTAGAGGACCTGCACACAACTTTTGAGCCCAATACCATTTGAACCATATTAGCCATCTACAATTTTACCTTCCTTGCATGAAATCCCACATACATTCTAGTTGAAATACTTCGATCTCGAGCAGCCAACATTTGCCCAACTAAATTGAAAACTTGATAAGGAAATCTGGAGCACAAAAGTTCTTAGGTACTACTCTCAGTTCTTTAGGAATCACAGTAAGAGTGGGGCTTTAGGACCTCAGTGGACACGAGGATTAAGTGACTGCAACTACTACATCGTGCAACAAAAATCACTTTTGCCGAGACCCATCCAAATGTTGATATAGAAGTGAAACAAGAGGCTATTCACAGTAACTTGGCATACTCTGTTTTTAATTTTCTAATTCGATGTGCTATTAAAGGACTTTAAAATTTCAAGGACATATGCTTTTCAAGGATTTTTTGCAATATTTGCGGTTGCGCAATAGTGAAGATTTGGATATCAAGACAAAGATAACAATTTTAGCTTTTTAAATAAATTTTCTATTTTAAACTTTCCAGGTCAAAATATGTCAGTAAGGTGAGGAAAAAATGCACGTTTTGAATCGCAGTCTGTAGTATCGTAGCTTTAAATTTTATTCTTCTATCTTTATTGGTTTGAAGTAAGAAAAATATGTTTCATCCATAAGCAAAAATTAAGTATGGAATATTTATGGGTAATATATAGCTTTCTATAAAAGATGAAACTGGCAGAGACTGACACCACGCCACATCAATAGAAACTGTGACCCTCTCAAGCGCAAAGGACAACTTGAGTATACTTTGAAAAATACGTCAGCACGTCGAATAAATCCCTCTAGCGACGCTCTACCAAAGTTGTCTGTGACAAGCTGTGTTGAAAGAAGTAGAAAAGCCCCGTCTTAGCTCACTGTTATCAGTCGAAAAAGACGCGTGCAAAGTGTCGGAGTAACATCTCCATGGCCCAATTTACTTTCAGCATTGCTCAATCAAACTTGCCGCAACGAATTCAAGGCATTAAATTCGGTTTGGCGCTGCTCTGCAATACAAAATGTGTTACATATTAAAAATTGCACCATATGCCAACTGACCAGCGATCAGCATGTGGCAGCCCAATGCCGCGCAATTTAATAACCACAACTGCGGTTGAAATGCAATAAACAGCACAAAACACACACCGAAGCAAATAAAAAGTTAATTTAAAAATTTACAAAATCATAAAATAAAAGCAAAAAACTAAAAACCCCAAAGCCGCAAAAAGTAACAACATTTAGTGGAAACCTTAAGTGGCCACATTTTCACGCCGACATGCATTGCAAAGGCTGCATGCGTGTTGCTTTTAATATGTATTTTTGTTTGTTTGTTTGTTTGCTCGCACGGCGAGCAATTGAATTTTCCGACGCTGCAGCTGCGCAGCACACAATTGCAACACTGGCCGCGTTTTCGTTTTCGCTTTCCTTTCCGCTCGCACATTTCACACAACAAAGAACCAAAGTCATTATTTCGTTTCATAAAGTTATTTGCGTCATTAGCGCCGAATAACGCGGCGCGTACGACTTGCGTGCGCAGCGCGGCCCCGTTGCGGTCGCGGCTCGCAGGTGAATTTTCCTGCGGCTTTTCTCACGCTGTGGACAATTTAACGATTTGTGTTCTCTTGCATGTTGCTTACAGTTTGGCTTTTTGGGAAATCTGTTTCGGGCCACTGCAGGCCGGCGCAACTACCTGTATCCGTCCGCGTGGCGGCGACTTGATTTTCCATTTCCTCTCGTCACAAGTGCGCTGAACGGCGGCTCGGCTGGTTGGTGTCGAAAATGGCCCGCAACCAAACGCCAAAACGACATGAATTAAACGTCAGAACGCAGTCAGGTTGAAGAAATCACAGCGCTGGGATTTCGGCGCAAAGATTCGGCGCTGCCGCAAGAATCTTTTAATACTTTACACCACACTTTGGTTTACTTGGATTTAATTGCATTTGTTTTATTTCACTTGTGCCAGTCTCTGTGTGTGTGTGTTGACTTTGGCCTATTCTACATTCTTATTCTTTTGGTTCTTGTTGTTGTTGGTTTTGGATTTAGATTTCTGTGTGCGCCGGCACACAATTCGTGTGATTTGGTCAACTGTGCTCACTAATGGCGGCTATTGTTGGCTTCAATGTTGTGCTACTGTTATTATTGCTATTGCTTTTTATGTTTGCCTTGTTGTTGTTGTTGTTCGGTAATAAAAAGCAATTATAATTTTATGTTAATCTTAATTCACAGAATTTGCGGGCATAAACACAGCACCGAACGGAAGTCAGTAATCTGCTCAGGTTTCAGCTGTGTTTCTTTCTAATAATTTTCTTCTGATTGTTCGCTATGGAAGGAAATTACGATTTACATGCGAATTGATACAAACATTTGGTTGCTTTCAGAGCGGCAAACAATTTGCCGGTATTTACTTTGTTTATCTTCTATGTCGATGAACTGAAATGTGTGTCACACACGCCGCCGCCGGTTGTCATGGCGCATTGGATTTGCGTCGCTCTGCCTACGCGCGGATTATCCGAAAACCGTTCAGTATCCACTTAATGAAATCTTGGTTTCGTTCTTTTGTGAAATTTGCATGCCACGTTGGGGTGCTTTGTTCTATGAAATTTATAAATTTATAATGAGACACTGATTGAAGACAATCTGTTTGAAATAACAAAATTGTAGCAAAATAATTTTATGTAAAAACAATAAGGAAAAATGGGTATAATTTGTTTCTCTTTTTTCACTTTGCTGGCGAGCATTGGGCCTCAGGAATGCCTGAATTGAATTAAGTTCTGGCAGAGTGAGTTAGAAGCCTATCACGACCACTTCCAGGTGATGAGGCTGCCATATGTCATTCTTCGGATGAAGCCTCCATACGAGTACTTATGTGAAAGTTTATTACTGGGTTGTGTAGAGCGTCTCTGTGCAGAGAATGTTGTCTTTGTTCTTTTCCAAGATCCGGATTTCTGGAACCTCTTATCAAGAGATATTCAACAAGTCTGATAAATACCTACTACAACACTGATCGTTAGGCGTCATTAAGCTACCAAACGTCAAGCACAAAGATAGACGCATCAAACATTCTCGCATCAACTATTATCTATAAATCTATTTGTTGAAACTGCAATTTCTGGATCTGCACAAACTCGGCTGTTACAAGTCGTCGCTGTTATCGCATTTGTGCCACAAATTGTCATCGTTGACCAGAGTTGCCAATAACTTCCCTTCAATGTTGATCAATGGCCGCAGCCAAGTTGCACGTTCCTGCTGCGCCACAAGCCTCAACACTTTTAAATGATACAACTTAAATGGCATTAAATTTGCCAGTGCCTGCTTGCAACTGTTGCACTCGCACTCGCTCGCTGCCTCGGGCGCTTTTGCAAGTCTCAGCCACTTCAAACGGCAGCAACAACGAGCGTCCAATAATATTGAACGCGCATAAAGAACGAACAAGCAGAATGAGTTATCCGCACCAGGTGGGTTTTATTGATTTATAGTGTTGGACGTATCGCCAACCAGCGAAGACAAAAGTGCAGCAGCCGCAGCAGCAAGGAAGCAAAACCACATCCGTTGTGCGACGTGCACTGTCAGTCGACTTGCTCACTTGTCAACGTGTGGCACATTTGCGGCACTTGCAGAGGCGTTTGCATTGCGGCTGCTGCTGCCAACCGAGTGAAAATTCACTTTCTGGCCAAGTTCAGACTCTTCAAAATTGGTGTGAACTTCTGCCAGAAATCTCCGACTTTATTGTGGCAGCGGCACGCAACGCAATGCAGCCAATGCGCGACGCTTTGTTCGTTTTGTGCAATTTTGCAAAATCAAACGCAACACCACAAAACGACCAACAAGCACTAACAAATCAAGCAACAGTCAACAGCACAAGGAATCTGCACCTGTTCTGCTGCAGCCAATTGGCCATGACTATCGCTGCAAATGCGCCTCGCCCCCCCTCCCCCTCCCCAGCGTCGCGGCCCCTGTCGGCTGCGGTCCATTCAACATTTCGTGCAGCCACACACGGACCAGTATCTATTTGTGGCCGCAGGCTCGTCGGGGCCTTGCTGCTGCTTAACTGATCAATGTGTGTTATTTTGCGCTACCTCGCTGCCTGCCTCGCCGAGCACCGCGCCCCACTCGTCGCTATTCTATTAGCATCGTTTCGCTTTGGCGTGCTGCTTCTTGGCCAATTCAGCCAAGCCAAGCCAAGCCACGCAGATTCTTATAATGGCATCTTGTTCCACACACACACAGCTCGACTGGCAATCGTTGTTTGTTTGGCTGCGTGCAACAACTACAAACAACTACAAAAACAGCAACAAGGAGTCTTGCTCGTGTTGGGAAGCTCCACATCAAAATAAGAATCTGAATCGAAATCAGGTCCTGCAGCATTGCAGTTGACTTCATTCATGCCGTCAAACAAGCGCCCGTCTACCATCGCCTCCGCCCCCCTCTCCTGCGACAGTGTCCACACACATTGCAGCGCTGCCGCTAGCCACGGCTCGGCCGATGAGCGATGAGCGATTTATGCGATAAGATACAACAAAACAATTATCTGTCCGCTTGGCTGGTCGGTTTGTGCGGCAGCAACAATCCGCTGCCGATTTCTGTGTAGTTTATAGTTTGTGCGGCTCTTGTGGAGCGACGCAGGTATTTTTAGACGCGCGAGTGTGTGCGTCGCTGGCATCGGTAGCGCGCACGTAACACCGGCAGATGGGCGCATTGACATTGACTAGAAAAATGCTAATCAAGCGATAAGCAGCTGGACCTTGCGCTCGCATCGAGCAAAGACGACTGCGACCATATCTAAATCGAAATGGGAAAAATCGCATCGAAAAGCAAAGCTGCCAAGTCCCATAAACAAAACTAACAAGAAATGCTGCCAAGTGTTGGAACTCGAGTCGCACGAGGTGAGTGAGTTTTTAAAGTGAACAGGAAACGAAGCAAAAAAAAACATTCTTTATTTTCTGCGCTGCTTTAAAGTGGTACGTTGCAGTTGTAGAGCGAAAATTATCCATTCAAATTTTTGCATCATGAATTTCAGAAAACTGTGCACATTTTTAATGAAATTATCACTATCACTTTTTTCAATTCATGGAAAATTGTTACATCTAAAATCATATTACACACTTTGGCGACGCCATTATTGCTCGCTGCTGTCCCACGCAGTCAACCTTTGTTCACATTTTCATCGTTGCACAAAAATTATTCAATTTTCCAATCTTTTTCCATTGATGTTATCTTTCTTTCTTTAATTTTCTGTTTGGGAAATTGTAATGTTTTCATTCCCTTTTCATTTACATACATTTCCATTTTGAGTTGGTTTGTTTTCTGGTTGGGTGCTGTGCACAGCAACAACATGGCTGTTGTCATCAAAATTAATTAAATCCGAATTCGATGTCATTTATTAGACTAATTTGGAGCTTGAAGCTACCTAACCGCGCCGCCACGACCGCTTCAGCGCATAAATTTCGATTCTCTGCGCTGAAATTGAAACCCACCAACACAAACACACACGCACTCACAACAAAGTTGCCCAAATTCCAAAAAAAAAAATCGAAATTTATTAACCTTTTGGCGCCAGCAAAATATCAATAAAAGCCACACACTATTCGCCATTTTTTCGCCGCTTGATTTCGGTGTTGCGCGCTTTGGCGTGTCATAACACTTCATAGTTGTTGCTGTATTGTTCGATTGCTTTTGTTTTCGGTTTGTTATTGTTTCGGTAGTGTTTTCCATTGACTGCCATTGTTTGTGCGTTTTTGACTGTTTTTCACTTCTAATTTAAATTAAATATCGAAAAAATAATACAACTAAATCCACTTTGCATGTAAATTGCGCGCCGCCTCGTGGCGTGGGCTTTGTGTTGGTGATTGATAGCCGAACGGCCAGTAATGAAGTTGTTAACAACGCCACTGCCAGCCCCAGTCCTTGCCAGCCCGAGCTGCTGCTGGCTGCTGCTTGGCTCTTTTGTCACCCGACCAAATTTGGCAAAAATTAATCTAAATTTATTTTTTTAAAAATCTCGGCTTGAACTCAACATGTCGTCGATTATTTCGTTGTCTTTTCGATTTCAGGCGACTTCAGGTAATTTCCGTCAAGTTTCTATGATTTGTTGCTGCTGTTGTTGTGAATCGATGATTTTGACAAACACTTGCAATACTAAACGTATTCATTGTTATTGTGGCCGTAAGCTGGGCTCGTAAAGCCCCCGCATGCAGCGCGAAGCTGGCAGCGCGGCTCGGACGGCACCGACTCGCTGTGAGTTCAGCTGCCGGCTGAAGTGGCCGAGTTGTGTGTGGGCGCCAAACTGTTAATGTGGCCAAGAATGTGCGTGTGCGTGTGTGTATGTGTGTGTGTGGTTTTGTATGATTTGAGCATAAAATATGTTAATAAGATCTGAAATCGGGAAAAAACCACATAACAAAAACGAAAATAAACTATTGAACATAAAAAAAAATGCAATAAATTCAAAAATTTTCATGACAAAAGCGAAGGTGATATCTCGCAGGAAAAAGGGTAAATATATACAAAATTATGTGTTTTTATTGCATCGATCGTTCGAGCAGAAGTGCTGGTGTAGTTAACAGTAAAAGTTGAACAAGTTCGTGCTAAGGCGACATCGCACTTTCGAGTCACCGAAACGGTTGTGGAGTGAAATTTTTGGGCGGTGACAAAATTCATTGACGATTTTAGAGTGGAAGTGGCCATTGATTGGAATCATGAGTCAGATATTAAATATAACAAATCAATATATTTAGTAAGGAAAATGATATTCTATTCTAAGATTTTACACTCATAGGACAAAGCAAGGCTATGCAGGAATAGAGTTGTTGTCTATAAAAAATATAGCAATTCGCTGTGTAGAATTACCATACAACTTTATTTTCAAGTGTGCTTTATATAAAATCCCATATGTATACTGTGGCCCTGAGAGCGCTAAGAGTACATAGATATGTACTTATAATGTTTCTAGTTTTTAGTGTCATGAATGAGAGAATGAAGCACAGTAAAAGTAACTGGTATTAAAATAAATAAAATACATTTGTAGTTCGTTGTAAACCTCAACAATATTTCGTATTCATCGTCTCAAGCGAGCTAATCGCAACCTAAAGTTTATGTCAAGAAGCAAATTCATTTTATGGTCCCACAAAAATTGCAGCACTCAAATTGCTGTGAAGCTTTAAAAAAAAGCACCTTCAACATATCCCACATGAAGATTTACGACGTGGTAAACGAAGTAAGGAACTTTAATTACGCATGTTAAACTTTTTTCGGCTTCTGCTAACCCTTGAAAAAAACTGCTGAAAAAAATGTGGCAACCCTTTTTTGTGCGCACTGTCCATTTACATTTTCGCTACCCTTGCCACAAGCATGAAATGCCATTTTCACGTTCCCCCTGTCATTAGCATTCACCCAAGTTCCGACTTGTGGCCAACACGGATGCGTGGCGCTGTCCGTCGCCGCAGTGCTGCATGTGGCAAGGCTTAATCACTGCCCCCAAAACAGCTGCCGCCGCCATTTAAGTCGAAGAAATCTCAATGCAACTCAGTGCGCCCTGTTATTAAAGTGTCCCCTCAAAGTGCATGGAAAACCAAAGACCGAATTATCATAACGTCAGTGCATGTCCAGTCTTTCGTTGCCAGCCAAAAGCTACACCTGAATCAAGGCAACAACAGTGCCAACTCACTCACATCAACTGCATCGACGCCGCAGAAGGGAAAAAACGTAAAATTCGGCTTTAGTGCGTAATTTGTAAGAAGTCAAGCCCTGCTTATCCGACTCGGCCCTTGGCCGCTCTTCGAGTCATTGCATTGGTGGTGGCTTAATTTACGATCGGCTCCCATTCCATTCCATGTCATTTTGCTGCGTTTGCTTTACACTTTTGTCGTCTCCCTTTGGCAGTCAGTTTCTCCCCAACTCGAGGCGAGGCCGCATAAAGCAGGAAAACACGAAACCAGAAATTCACTCGTTAAGTTCAGGTGTTCGATTAACTGATTGAAAAATCTCCCATACGCAGCACAGAAATGCTCTTTACATACTTAACTGCATTGCTTTTCTTTGAGGTTTTTTCATGGATCACGCAAGTGTTCGGAATCGAAATGTGAAAGGAAGAAGCGCCGCAAACCTCGAATGCACAAGATGGAAGAATGCGTGTGTGCTGCGGCAAAGACAAGGGGCCCCAGGAAGAGCTGCTTGATTTACAAACAATAACAGCTGTGCACAAGCAAGCCACAAAATGGACAGCGGGAGGAAGTGATCAAAGAAAAATTGTGGAATTATGATAATGAGTTACGTTTTAATTTAGAAGATTCTGTGCGGCGGAAAGAAAGAGCGCCCGAACGGAGACAGTGATAAATTTTTATCTTTTAATTATAGGCCATGCGACACGGCCGCAGCGCTGCACACGTGAGGAGCCGATAATTGTGGCCCCTGAGCTGAATTTTAGAAAGCTGATTCTTCAAAGAATCGTTAAAAGTGAAACAGAAAATCAATGTTTCTCGTCCGAAGCGCCGCTGTAAATAGCAAAAAAAGTTTTGGGCATATATTTGCCAAATTGAGTTTGCGAATTTCATGCGCACGTTCCGAATTTGTTAGCAGTCTTACATTCTTTTAGTAGTCTTACGCATCGCTTTGCAAGTAAATCGCCGGAATTTGCCAAAGCCATCCGTCACTGGCTTTCGCGTTCGTAAGGCTCGCACATGCCGCCACTTGAGCTCGGCCTGTCGTTCGAATTGACAGCGGCAGCCAGTAACGGACGCGGCCAAACTTTATTATTATTTGCTATTTTTATGTCGGTCGATATTTCGAGCGCGGCTTATGTCAGCCAAGGCCAAAAGTTCTTCAATTTCCCAGGCAATTTCGTCGAATGGCGAATGACACTTTAAATCGTCCGACTGCGCACCCAACGAAAACTTTGGCAGCCCAGCAGCGCGCGTGCGGCTGCCCCGAAAACTTCGAATCGCACGCAAGTCACAATTCGAGATTGCAGCCGAATCGTCGTCGTCGTCGTCGTCGAAAAATGCTAATTTGCGCAGATCCCCGCGCTGGCGCCACCACTGTTGTCGTCTTGTTGCCTCGGCGCCGTGGCTGATTAAATGTCAAAATGTGATAAGCAGGGCTGCTTAGTGTGCGTCTGATTTCGAGTGGCATCCTTTCGCAGTCGTCGTCGTTTTTTATTATTCTTCCACTTTGTGCTTTCTTGTCGTTTTTGCGCTCATTTTATCATGTTTCAAACACAAGTTCAAACGCTTGTCAAACAGTGGAGAACACCAACTAATTCTTTGCCTTTTTTCTGACTGCTGTTTTGTTGTTGCCGCCGTTGCTGCCTTGGCCGCTTTTTGCCTTGCGCCGGAAAGTTGCTGACTTCAGCGCTGTGCGCTTTCGCCTTGCCTGCCATGATGCTGCTTGTTCTTTTGTTGTACGGACAGCAAAATTTTAGATAAGCGCAGGCAAACCCTTCTGGCCGGAGCGAAAGCACTGCAAGCGCACGAAAAAATTTACAGCGAGAAAGGAGGAAAGCAAGGAAGCAGCACGAACTGGTTGCAAGAGAGAAAAATCTTTAAAGGACGTAAATGCTATTAATAGGCGATTTATTTTTAAATGCAAACAGTTAGAGGCACATTTTCCACGCCACTGTCCACTTGTCTCATTTTCTCCTGCGAATGAAAAGGACTTTGACAAAAACGCCAATAACCAATGCGAGCAAATGAAAAACTGAGCTAGAAAAAGCGGTAACACATAAAATTAAATTTATTTCGATTTCCTCATAGCGCATAAGGACCAATGTGATGGGCGGCCAGCGCAAAGGCCCTGACAATTTTGAGCTCTGAAGAGGGTAGCAACGACAATGAAGGCGGGCCGAAAGTGCTCATCGAAGGATGTGCGTGTGTGTGTGTGTGAGTCATTACTATGCGTCATTCGAATGTTGGCTATTTCGTACAAAAATGCTGGCTGTTTGATTCAATTCAATTTCGGCAGATGGTGGGGGGGAGGGGCTAGTAAACGACGAGAGCAAATGATAATGGAAGCTCGCAATAAGCCAATGAAACAAATTCCTTCTGTTGTGAATATATAATTGGGATCGCAATGCAATGTTTTGAATAATTCAGCACACAAAAAGTTCTACACTTTTTTGATATCTTTCCTTTTAGTGAGTGAGTTTATCGGTTGTACTCGTGTTCATGATTATAACAGTCAGTTTATTATTTTATTTATTGTTTGGCCCATGCTGTACTGAAGCCTTTCTGCTGTAGTCTAAAGCTCTGCAGAGCAAAAAAGCATGTCGAGTGCTAGTTGGCTGCCATTCCAATTCTCGCAAAACTTCTCCTAACGACGGCTGTGCTGCACCAGTCGGCCACACAACAACCTCAATGTGGGTTGTTCAACCTCGTCGGCTCGATTCCCAAGTGCGCTGTCCGTATGTGCCAACATGCAAGTATGTGCATGTGTGTGTGTGTGTGTGTGTGTGTGGATTAGAAACTTGAAGCGGGGCAAATCAACTGCATTCGAGTTGACGCAAAACCAATATTGTTACTACTGCCTTATAACTGTCAACGTTGTAGCAGCAGCATCGAAACATTTGACAGATAGACACACACAGACTGGCAGCACCATGCAGCCGAGTTGAACGCTGCCACAGCGCCGCAAACACACCCACCCACACCCAAACCCACACCCACACATGCACATCAACAGTCACATTCACATTGTGAGCTTCATTCACTTGCACAACGCACCGCATGCAAAGCACACGCAGGCGGACAGTCAAACCGACAGCCAGCCAGCCAGCTAGCCAGACATGCAACACACACACACCTGAAAGTGCACAAATGCACCAACCGGCACCGAAGAAGTTTCTAAAAAGCACAAATAAATGCAGCGAAATGGCACAAAAATCCGATTATAACTAATTATTGAAAGCAACACCAGCAACAGCACAACAACAAATAAATATTACAACAACCGCACATAGTTTCGGCCAAGTTTTCCACTGTGTGTGTGTTCTGAGTAGCGTCGAGTTGCTCGCAGCGACCAACAACCAGAGACAGTCAGTCGCATTGCCGATGCTCGACGTGCTTGCTCACACCTCGTTATCATTGGTTTTCTTCTCTCTTGTCACTCTGGTCTTGAAGAAGACAATGAACAGTGACTGTGGCGAGGGCAATGTTATTCGAATGGTTTCACGGAAATCAACGCTTAGAAAATGATTCGTGTGCTTTGATTCAAGAAAATGATGCAAGCAATTTATAAGACTCTCGAATTTCTGGGCAGCAAATCGAAAGTTGAAGATAGGAAGGAAAAGATGGATGCTATTTCAAGGTAAAAAATATACACTGAAAAGTTTCTTTATAAACTAGAAGAGTTGGTCGGTATTGGAAAAGTATTCGAAAGTTGAATAAGCAGATATTTGTATATAATACCATATATGATGCATACAAAGATTATTTGAACATTAGATAGCAACACACAACATCTAAATGTAAACTTTGTCATAAGGACTTTAATCCCAAAAGTAATAAGGAGTAAACTAAGAATCCAAATGAACACTTTTAGAGGTCACTGTAGACATAATTGCCACATGTTCTACATGAATTTTGCTTTATGAAGCACCTATAGGTCCTTTGCAGCTCGTAAGGAAGTATCACTACACCTGATACATACTACGGAATTCTAATACACAAAAGACATAAATTTCTGGGAAAGCACATGTTGAACAAAAGCCAACATTCTCAAATATATTCCTTGGATATTTATAAAATAGCAGACATCCGTCTGCCAGAGGTTCTATAGATGAGATGAGAGTCCTTATCTTATGAACCGTTAGGTGATCAAAGTAGATTTATCAGGTCCCAGTGTACAATACACTTTTTTGAATCCAGTCATATTTAACAAAAGAAAACAAACAAGACATCAGTCTGCCAGGCGTTCTATAGATAAGATAGTCCTTGTCTTATGAACTATTAGGTGATCAAAATAGATCTAATAGGTCCCAGTGTACAACACACTTTCTAAATCTAATCTTATCTAACACAAGAAAACAAACAAGACATCTGTCTGCCAGAGGTTCTATAGATGAGATGAGAGTCCTTATCTTATGAACCATTAGGTGATCAAAGTAGATTTATCAGGTCCCAAAGTACAACACAATTTTTTCAATTCGAATCTAATCTAACACAAGAAAACAATTTTTATGTACAGTTTGTGCCTAGGAAAGCACATCTTGGACAAGCGCCAACACCCTCAACTAGATTCCTCCGATATTCATAAATTTATAGCAGGCATCAGTCTGCCAGAAGTTCCATAGATACGATTTTTTTTCTCCATTGTACTCCGGCTTATTGTTCCCTGTTAATGTGTTTTAAATCTATCGGAACTCCAGAGAAATCTTGATAGATCCTTGGATGTCAAGGAGCCAAGGTGGTCGCTTCTTAGCAAATCAGTCCCGAACGTCTCAAACCTGATACGAGCGAACGCGGGGCAGAGACACAGGAAGTATACCGCCGTCTCAACGTCCTCCCCACAGGCAGGACATGGGGCACTGTCAGATAAGATAGTCCTTGTCTTATGAACCATTAGGTGATCACAATAGATCTTATAGGTCCCAGTGTAGTACAAACTTTGTTGAATCTAATCGTATCTAACAAAAAAGAAACAATTTTTATGTACAGTTTTCAAAGGCTCCCATTGATTTGAGTTTCCACACCAACCCCAACTGGGTGGTATCCAAGAATTGCTGCAGAACTCAATCAAGGCAACATTTCTGTGAATCAGCGCTGTTCAGTGGTTGACATGCTTTACGAGAACCTGTACAGCCCCTTCACTTTCGACGCGCGCGACCACCCGTTCAGTCAACCCGCCACACTAATCCTTCATTTGTCGTTCCACTGCTTTCAAGTCAGCTTTAGTTTAGTCTTCTCCCGCCCGTCCCATGCTTTTCCGGCTCTGTCTCGTTTCCGCACCCCATTCCCCTCTGTTGCACGACATTTGTCTGCAACTTACTGTACATTCGCACGTATTGTTTTTTAATTTTATATTTCCAGCTCGGTTATTCGATACCAATTTTTCATTTTACTCCACAGGATTTGTCTGCCATTACACAATCGAGCCAAAGCTGCTTCGCTTTCATGCCCGTCGGTCCGTTCTTGCCTTTGAGTTGTGCGTTGCGGGTTCTTGTTGTTGTTATTGTTATTGTTGCCTTTACCCTTGCCACCTGACAGGTGTTCCCTGTGCTGTTTTATTCGTTTGTACATTGGCGTTGGTATGTTGTCTGTTTTGCTACTGTCATTGTTGATGTCGTTGTTGTTATTGTTGTTGTTGTTGTGGTTGGGGTGTTTGGGGTTGTTGCTACAATCTGTTAACTGTGTGTAGTTGTAGTCGCATGTCGAACGTACTTTGTGTGCAAGCACACTGAGGAAAAACTCTCTAAATACGATTTTCGGTTTGCGGAGACAAAAAAAACGGGTGAGGGGCGTTGTTGTTGTGTTTGGCATGTTGTGGCTTGCTTTGTGCTGTGGATAGAAAAGTGAATTGTATAACAGATGAAATTGTTATTCAATTTGCAATGCAGCAAAGTTGTAATGTTGCCGAAGAACTTGTAAAGTAGCAAAAAATTTGCCACAGCAAATGCCTTTGTGTGTGTGTGCGTTGTCGCAAAGAGCTGAAGAGGAAATAAATACTTGAACAGTTTGCAGCGAACTTTCGCAAATGTCGATACTCGACACGTAAAGGTCAAACAAATACACACGTAAGTAGCTCTAAGTTTGAATTCGGTTAGCTTAAGTTTAAATTTGTCGAGCTGCGAGTTTTGCTTACCTGCTGGCTTCAGTTCAGGCTCGAGTCATCTGCGTGATCTGCAAGAGGAGGCGGGGAGAAATTCGATTATTCGTTTGTTCGATAGAGCGAAAAAGCATTCAATTTATGTAGATCAGAAGTGCCAGCTGGCTCATAAAGCATGCGCGGCGCACTTTACGCCACTGACTGGGAGCAGTCCATTAATTGCTCGGCTGGCTGGCTGCAGCACGCATTTCTCGCATAAAGCAATCTTGCCCCAATTGATTCTCGTCCCGTGGCATAATAACAAAAATACATCAATAGCAACAACAAAAATGGCAGCATTACAGTAACAACTGTAAACAATGCGAGTAGTGCTGGCAGCGGCTGGCGGCGAATGGGAATGCGCAGCCGAATGCCAAACGTGAATATGGATGCGAATGCAAAAGTGTGCGGAAAATATGAAAATTGGCATACTTGGCGTTGTTTCTGCAGCCCGCACAGCCACTGAACTTGCCAAAGCACATGAAAATTGGCATAAGCCAAACAAGTACCCACACGCACACGCACACACGTAGAGCCAACTTATGCGCCAGCTGATATATATTTATATAGTGCACGAAATGATTCTGGCGGTTTATTTTGCTGCGCATAAGTGCTCGCTTTGTTTATTTCGAATTTTATTGAATAAAATTGTAAGCAATCGCTCGCTGGTTCGCTTCGCTTGACAGTGAATGCGCGTACGTGGAGTGCACGGTGGAGGTGGCGAGGGGGTGTTTTTGGGGTGTCGGGCAACGCATGCTAAGCCACCCCTAAGCAACGCAAAGGCTGTCGACGATGCAGCGCACATCTGGGTAAATTGTACACGCAACGTTGGCAACATTGTTTTCTCGTATGCATGACTCATCCATGAATATGAAGGAGCACTCACACACACGCACACACGGTCAGCCATGGCGAGCAGGAACATGAAAGCGGGCGCAGTGTACGCTGCCAGGACACTCGAGTGCACCAGTTGGCAAATGAAAGTAAATAAATACAACAAAAGCACAAGTGCGGCGCGCTCGTAAAGAGGGTTGCCAGCACTCGCGAGAGAAGTGGTAAGTGGCGCAGTTGCGAGCACAAAAGAGCGCAAGTGAAATATGGGTTTCAGCTGAGCTCAATTTGCAATATTAAGGGGTTTTTTGTTTAGAATAAAATAAAACATGTTTGGTACATTTTTTAGAAATGCAAACATTAATTAACAAATTAACTTTTGCGAAAAGTAAATAGCAAATGTTAGAATGAAACGATTAAGAATTTATGGCAGTAAGTTGGAAGCTAAGATTTGGCAGGGGAAAAAGAAGTCACTGCCACTGAGGCTAATCCTCAAGCATTGGGCCTGACTAGGACATTCTGCTCGAGGCTGAGAAGAAGAAGGGGTAGGTAGGTAGGTAGGAAGATTGTAGTGGCTGCCTCTGTATGAGACACGCTTAGGCCTTTATATAGACCGATTGTGATACCACAGATTCCACCCGCTTGAAATTTGTATGCGACATTGTTTTTTCCAACATGTGTTCTAACACATATTTCAAACGGATAAGAGAAGGGAAGAAGAGGACCTATACACTTGTGCGATTCTTGTAATTCTCATCTCCTTCATGTGGATAGCGATAGAAGTAGACGAGTGTTCCACCAGTTTGAGCTAGGAATCGAACCTGGGGCCTCTGGTATGAGAAGCCAGCGCGCTACCTGCTGAACTATTGAAGCGGGCTAAAAACTGGTGACATTATAGAGAAAACAGTAGAGCAAACAATTCAAATAAATAAATGAAAAACTGGTAAGCGATAAAATGAGAGTATTTGAGACAGAAATCGAAAAGGAATTACTAAATGATAAAAGTAACTCTTCTGCAAATTTGCTAAGGCATTTCACCAACCTTGAGAGGTTGAATTACATTGTTGCATTGTAGAAAAAACAGTAGAGCAAACAAATAAAATAAATACATGGAAAACTGGAAGAAGATGGTATGAGAGACAGACCTTTATAAGGAATTACTAAATGATTAGAGTAACTTTTGTACAAATTTCCTAGAACCTCAAAAAGTTGAATGCATTGCATTCATGCTCGTGACATCATAACTTAAATTCCCTGAGAAAAAAACTTAGTGATGTATGCCTTGCTCCCCATGTGTCCCATAAGAAGTCTGACCATAATACAAAAATCCTGTCATGCTGATTTTATGAAGAATTTTCTGACATTTCTATTCGGAGCTGGGCTTCTAACCGGACACTTCAACACTAGAAAAGAATTGGTTGACAACAACATTGGTTAAACTTCCTAAATTTTATTAGGTCGTTGGGCCTAGGCGATGTTCTCTAACTGTTTGCAGTAGGGGCCACAATTGATTGGTTCTAATCTCAGTGCATTACAACCTCAATAACAACTATCCTGGCGACAACGTCAATTCTAGTTCATGGAAACAAATGTTTTTACGAAATGAACCCAACTCAATCTTTAATACTCAGCGATGAGATATAAGTCAGATTGGAGGAGCAGGATGAATCCGCCAACAATATAATTTACAACAATCCTGTTCTAGTTCCTTTCGGCTTTAAGGAAAACTTTACTCAACTCTTTCTCGAGACTGAGCTGTACTCATTTAGGCGCTCCGTTCTTCTCATTAAGTCTTCACATTCTCGCCAACGACTTTTACATTGTTCAGCAATTCTAAGGAGCTCTAACTTGAAGCGCCAGGGACCTTTAACGAAAACTCGTTATTGTTATTTTTTACTCTTTCAATCACAAGTTTCTACAGCAGTCTCTGTGTAAATAATTTAAATTCTCCATAATTAAAAATGCATACATTACCAAAATCTCAACTCACAGTGCTTAACTTCATCGTCAGCTAATGACCACAAACGGAGTAAAACTTCAAAAGGCAATGCTTTGCATAATGCATAAACCATCATAAATTATATACACACACATACATATATACATATAATAAAATCAGCTAATCAAGCAGTAAATAACTTTGGCGCGTAGCTCTTTCTGCTCAGCTCGTTTGCCGTTTTCTAACGCAGTCAAGAGTCAATGAAACTAAGCAGCACCAAAAAATATATTCATATACTTAATCCTGAAAAAGCTACAGCTGCAATAAAGCCGAAACCCCAAAACAGCCAGCAAACAAGTTTCTCGGGTGTTTTCACCTCACCGCACCGCGTTCGCTCCACTCGAGTCGGCTCCAGTGCCAAGTGCGAGTGCGAGTACATGACAGCACTTGCTTATGAAAATGTTCTACAATATCCTTTTTATGTTATTACTCGAGTATGTCCTTGTCGCCAGCTTTGTCAATGTCTGGCTACGCTTTGCCGCAGCCAGCGCGACGCCGCGTCCGTCTTTGTCGAATTGCCAGCTCGCTGTCGCTGGCGCCGCCATCTTCAGGAGCAGCCGGAAAGGAAAGCAAGGCGCCCCACCCCCACCACTCACATGGCGCCACATGGTTGCCGCGCCGCCGTCGAGCGTAAACCCAGCGCGTTTTCAGTTTTGCACTTTTCGTTCTTATTTGATTTGTTTTTCCTTTTTTTTTTATTTATTTATTTTCTTTGTCGCCAAGGGGGTCGCGAGCGTTGAGCAATTTCTCAAATGTTGAACGCGGAAACAGCAAAACATCATCAAACTATAAAAATATGAGCTTCAAAACACAAACACAAACACACACGCACTTATGCATGAAGCAGAAAGGACTCGAGCGAGGGATGAGCGAAGCGTTGACGGAAGGAAAATTTGGAGCAAATGCTGTCGGGGGGATGTCCGTCATGCTGCAGCGGCGCCGAAGAATACGCAGAACACACAGTGCATAGTGGAGCAAGGCGAGCAGGACAGCTGGCTTGGCTGAGCGGAAGTTGAAGCGCATAAAATTATTATGGAGTCGTTCTTGTGGGGTGAAGCTTGTCCGTGTGTGCGTTGGCGGATGTGCGTGCGAGGCGCATAAACTCGCTTACTGGCGCATATGCTCGTGTGTGAGTATGAATGCGTGTGTGTGTGTGTGTATGGGGCAAGGAGACGAAAGGAAGTGTTATTTTTATGTGCAAATTTTTATATTTTCGCTTTAAGCGAGCGCGCTCGCGCAACACATTCGTAAATATGGGAAAATGAAGAGTGGCGCGACGGCGGTTTTAAAATAAGCTTCACAGTTAATAGGAGTCATGACGGCACTGCAGCAACCACATCTGTGTGCAGCTTGTGGCCACAAGCGAGCAAGTGGAAAGTGCAAAGAGCGGCTGAAGCGCTGGACAGCGCGTAAGCAAAGCAATCAAACGGAATAGACGGAAACTATTTCCCCGCATAGCCAACGGCACTCGATTCTCATGTCAAGCAGCCGGCTACCGAAATAGCCAACTTATTGCTAATATTTGCATTTTTAATCAATCGTTGAACTGTTGTCGCTTTCAAATGCAAAATGCCAACACCAAACCTCTCAACACTGTTCGTTGCTACAAAGCCGCAAACAGATGCGAAATGGAGTGGGGGTTTTTTATTGAAAAATTAGGAACATATGTGGCAACGCCATAGTCGTAAATGGTCGTAAAAATTGACATTAATTTTTGATCAGCGAGTGGGGCACTTAAATTTAGTGGATTCATTGTGGCGTCGATGGCCCATTTGTTTGACAAACAATTAATTGTTGAATTGTGCAAATGTGGCCATTAAATTGACAGCAGAATTGATGCCGCGCACTGTGAGAATGAGAGTGTAAATACTTTCCTTATCCGGGTGGGTCAATTAACTAACAAAATTATAAACGTTTTGGGAACGGTTTCGGTGTTTTGTTGTTGTATTGTGGACAACATCTGAACGCCTCATGACCTTTAATCGTCTTTGTTGCACGGTGCTTGTGTATGGCAATGAAACATGAATAAAAAGAAAATAGATAAAGAATGAGAATCAATAAAATTTCTGCCATTCCACTGTTTCACTCACTGACCAATCGAACTGTATTGGTGTAAGTCGTAGAGTGTTTTACTGCGAAGCGATTGTAAATCAATGTCGAATATTCTTTAGGGATTAGCGCAGAGTTTCGTAATTAATTTGACTTTGATTATTTTGCAATAATTACACACGAAGCAGCGGGATTGTATTCTGAGTTAAGCGATAAAGGTGTAAGGGATTCGCTATTTTCTATGTCGATGTTCAAGGTTACAGTCAGAGCGACTGCTTCACCCAAAACAAGCACTTTTTTTTGGGTAAAGCTTCATCACAGACACAGATAAGTAAACAGAGGAAGTCAAATTATGGAATTATTTAACTTCAGCTGGGCAATACGAATTCCAAATGGTTCAATAACGCCAATACTTGTACTTCTGACTGGGAATTTCAAGGTTTAAATATTTTCTGTGCTCTCATACCGCCGCTTTGCCCCACTTTACCACCAAATTTACGCTAAACCTCGAAACTACCTCTAATACTTTTTCCAACAAAAATTTTAGCAAGCATAGGTTAGGTTAGATAAGCTGGCTGACCAGGTTGGCCGCGCCTAGACCCTGTTGGGTGCCTGGCGCTACCAGTTAGAGCTTCTTAGAGTTGCTAATCAACGTAAAAGTCATTGTTGAGAAAAATGGGTGTTCCTAGCCAAGTTCAGCAGCAACTTAATGAGAAGAACGGAGCCTCTAAATGAGTACAGCTCAGTCTTGGGACAGTGGGACAGCAAATTGGATGCTAGAAACTAAACCAAATTTCTATTATAATCTGCGCCCATTCGAATTAATTAGCATACATAGAGTCAACATAAATCTCTTAAGTCGTATTCTCGAACAAAAAATACTAGATACTCTTCTTAAAACTTATTTAATTTTTTTAATTTTTTATTTAATTTAAAAATTTATTTATTTGTTTTTATTTATTTATTTTATTTTATTTTATTTTGTTTTATTTTACTTTATTTTATTTTTTTTTTATTTTATTTTATTTTATTTTATTTTATTTTATTTTATATTATTTCCCACGGCCTCTCTCCCCCCACATACCGAGGTATGGTCCATTTCAACTGAATATGGCTTATGGAATATTTTATTTTATTTTATTTATTTTATTTTATTTTATTTTATTTTATTTATTTTATTTATTGTATTTATTTTATTTATTTTATTTATTTTATTTATTTTATTTATTTTATTGTATTTTATTGTATTTTATTGTATTTTATTGTATTTTATTTTATTTCATTTTATTTTATTTTATTTTATTTTATTTTATTTTATTTTATTTTATTTTATTTTATTTTATTTTACTTTATTTTATTTTATTTTATTTAACTTAATTTATTTATTTTATTTATTTTATTTTATTTAAAAAAAGAGGACTGGTGAGTTCAATTGATTTGTTGCGCTTAACAAAATCTTCATTCATTGGCATTTATTAATTTTTTTTTCAAAATAATTACCACTTTCCAATTTTAAACATGGACTCATCTTTTCTTCATAGTTTAACTTTTATTGTAAATTTAAAGAATTTAAATTTTCCAGTGTAGACTACTAATTGACAACAGACTCATTTGTCCTTTGCTTTTCATATTCTACAGTTTCAAGTGCCAACATCCACCGCCTGGCGTCCGTCCGACACATGTTGTGCTCCAATTTTTCGGAGGTGGTGCCCAAAGTGCCAACACAAAGCAAACAAAAAATGTACCTTTTCGATTAATTGCAATTAACAAAATGTGAAAGCAGCAACACGCAACAGCCGAGCGTACTTATTTTGATCGGCAGTTTGCGGCCCATATGTGTATGTATGTATGTGTGTACATAATGAGGGGGCCAGAGTGTGTGTGTGCGTGTGTGTGTAATGAGTGAAGGATGTAACATTTTTTGCGGATGCTGCGGCCAAATTGACAGCCTGACAGACAAGCAAGAAACGAGCAAAAATACGAACAAGCAGTGCCGGCAAGATGTGCAAAATGACAGGCATTGACAGCAAAAGGCAGCACATGTTGCCACAACAACAACAACAATCACAATAATAATAGCAACAACGTGCAGGTATGCTGTAAATTGATAACAGTAAAAGGTAATTCGGAACATGCAATTATTTTTGTCACAGCCCCGACAGCAGCACAGCACGAAAACCCATGTTTAATATTCAACAGAAGCAACAACAATGAGCGTGTAATGGCCGCAACAATGTCGACTGCTTTCGGCTGCTGTGGCTTTACAAATTTAAGACACACTTTTTTCGTTGTTGTTGTATAATATTGTGGAGCAGTTATTGAGTGATTGTGGCCTGAGTGTGTGTGTGTGTGTGTGTGTTTGTCTCAGGCTGCTTGCATTTAGACGTTGCAGTTTAACGTTGCGTGAGTTTGTTTTTTCCTACGAACTCGAAAGTGGTTTCTTATCTCCTGCATTGCAGCAGTGCAACGCTGACCTCTTGTCGGCCCCTGTGGCTTGTGCGCCTTCAAGTGCTGCACTGAGCGGCGCCCAATTTGTTTCGTTGCTGCCTCGAAATTGTTTTCATGCAGTCTGAAGGATGTAAACAGCATTCGATGTACTTACTGCAACTAGTTCGACGCTATCCGCACAAGTGCAACATTTTACAGTCGTTGTGTTGGGTATCCAAAATGCAGATTGCGCTGTCAAGTGCTGCCCCAGGAGACTCCTTACGGATTATGAACTGACAATGCGTTTTTTTAACAATAGTAATTTCTTTTACTTTTTTAACTCTTTCTCTTTCTTAACTCTTTTTTAAGGCAATTTAATTTTTTTTATTTATTACCGCTACTAGTGAAAGTTGTACTTCATCTTGTAAATAAAAACAATTTATGTTTTAGGCAAATTTTATTTGGTTTTCTCTTTAAATGCGCACACACATGCAATGTTCACAGGCAAAATCATAAAAATCATAAGAATCACGCTGGGTTCAGTGTCGTTTTAAAAAGCGCTCAAACGGCAAACACTCGTCGTTTGCCGTGCAGTGGGTTTTAAGAATCGTTATAAATTTTCGAAACAACTTTTTAATGCGCCGACAAGCGCCAACTCCAGCTGTGTGCAGCACTTTGCGTTTTCCACAATTTTCTTCTGGGCGCAATTTTTGTTTTATTTTTAATTCACATTAAACCTTTAACGACTTTTTCACCATAAATCCGCACCAATGCAGCAGCAAAGTCGAATTAATACCAAAACATTTATTTATTTTGCTCACATCAAAAATCTTTGTTGATGTTTTGTTTGTCGCTCAAGAATACACTTTTCACTTGTTGTGGGTTTTTCTTTAAAAATTTACTGAATGTTGTTTGCGATTTTCGCGTTTTGTTTGTTATTTTTTATCGAATTTTGTCACTTGCACGTAATTTTTTGTCGCACGTAATAAACACGCGCAGCGAACACTTTCGACTGCTGTCCACACTGAGTTCGCCACCCAAAGACGCAACGCACGAACGAGTGGATGAAACGTACGCCACCACTGCCAGACACGTAATGAGCGCTCACTCCCGGCCCATGTGCTCAACAGCCCCAGCCAGCCAAGTCAACTCGGGCCAGCGGCCAAAGCCAAACCAAACAGCATAAACACCAACATGAACAACAACAACAACATCAATGGCACAACCAGTCCAACTCACCCAACAAGCGACACACAGCGCAGCAGTGCGTTCAACATTTGCCTTTGCGCCTTTTGTCTTTCGGCCGCTTGTTGCCAACAAAGAGCACAGAATTGCGGCACCTAAGAGCGCAAAGAGAGCATTTATGACACGACAAAAACTAAGAGAAAAACGCTTTACTATTCGGCTGACTGGTTGTCGATGAGTACGGTGGGGGCGCGCGGGCTGGGTTTGTTGTGTGCTGCTGCTGTTGCATCGACAACGACTTCGGTGCATTAATGGTGCAACAATAAAGCGAGTTGACTTTTGGCTTTTCTTGGCGGCAGCGCAGACGACAGAGCGCTGGCGGCGCTGTCGGCAGTGGGGCGCAGTGGCGCGCTGGGGCGTTAAAACGGCCGCCTGGCAGACCCGTTGCGCAGCCGTCGCTGCGCTTAATGAAGCCGTCGCCCATTGGCGTTGTTGCTGTGGTCATTTGAGTTTTACTTAATTTAAAATTAAAATTGTTTTCGCTCCAGCCCCCTTTTCCCTTTTTCTCATATGTGTTTCTTTCATTTTTCTTGCCGCGCTTCGAACCGAACACATCTGGCCGACCGCTGCCAGCGACCACCAACGAGCAACATTTATTAGCTGCAACAGCACTCACTGTTGTCCGTTGTGGCCGCTTCGAATTCACTTTGCTATTAGAATTCATTTATTGTTGTTGTGGTTGTTGAGTTGACTTGTTTGAATATTTTTCGCTTTCGTTCATAAATTTGTAATGTAATGAAATTTTCAAAGTATAATTTTTAATTAAAATTTTTTTCATTTTAATTGTTTTGCCATATTTTTTAATTGCTGTAAGTTTTAATGGGAATTTTTTAATTTTAATTTAAATATAAATCACTTCGAGGAAAGTGTTCATTGCGTTGGCGATTAAATTTTACTGTTTTTCATTTGTCGTTGTTGTTAGCAAATTTTGAATGTAGGACAATGAAGAACACTGTGAAAAAGTACACAGAAATATTTATAACACAGAAATGGATAACACTATGCGAAATGATTATATATTCAATGATGATTAAATTGAATTAAAGTTAAAATTATAAACTTTCACTTTTGGTTTCAACTATGTAATTCGATCACAGCAATTAAAAAATATTAAGATTTATATTAAAAATTAAATAAAACTTAAAATATACATTGGTTTGTTAATTTTACAATTTAATAAACACAAATACCTACATACAAACTTTAATTAGAATTTATAGAAAGTAAAAAAGTACTGGTACACACATAAAAACTGTATCTATATTTTTATTAAAAAAATGGAAAGTTAAAAAGTTTAATTTAATTTAGAAAAATAAAGTTCAAATAACGTAATTATATAAAAAATTGTATCAACTATAAAATATAAAATTTAAAAAATTTATAATTTTATTAAAAACAGCGAAAGTTAACAAGTTCCTTTTTACTTAAGAAAAACCTAAAATTAAATATTTAGGTTTGAGCTAAGATATATTTTTAATTCAAAAACTTTAAATTAGTTAATTAGATACATACAAAATTTTATAATCCATAAAATATAAAAAAATTAAAAACCAAAAAGTTTAATTACATAAACTAATAAACAAACTAACCAACTAACATCAAATGAAAATATTTCAAATAATAAAAAAAGCAATGGAAAAAATTGAGAAGCACTAAATAAAACACTTAAAAATTAATTAAAATGAAATTTTTGTCTATCAAAACTTAAAAAAAAACACTTATGTCCAACCCAAACCTAATAAAAAAAATAGAAAAATTCTCTTGCAATAGAAATTTTAATTAATTTATCATTGCAATAGTTTCCACTGCATCTGTTGCTGATGATTGAGGATTTAGTAAAATTGTTGTAATTGCTCTGCATGCAATGGTGAGTTTTATTTTCTTCTATCGCCTTTCGTCTTCCTAGTTTCGCTCGCTTAGCTGTCACTCAGTCTGCAGTGGAATGCTGCCAATTGAAGCAACAGTTGCTGAAAGTTGCCAACCATTTTGCAGCATTCACCAGATGAGAAACAAAAATTTTACATGAGTTCATTCACGTACACAAACGAACACAATAAATGACGCTCACAGCAACAACAAAAAAAGCGTTACTTAATGCGGCAGCAAAACAACTACAACAACAGTAATAAAGAAACAGATGTTTTCAAGCTGAGATGCCAACGACGGTTAAGGCAAATCTCTCAAATCTCTGGAAATCGAAATAGGAGATATTTGTGAATTCTTTCAATGGTTAATTCAAAAGATAGAACTCAGAAATTAGAAAAATTTTATATTAATTTCAAACACTGCAATGTTTGATGCAGTTTAATGCACTTGAATCCAAAATCGTAGATCTTTATGGACGCTGAACATCAGAGGAAAGAATTTGAAAATGTTTGGGATCAGAAAAGGATGTAGTACTCTCGTTTATTCACATTGCCTTAGAAATACACCCAACCAACAACAATTGAATTAAACTTACTTGAACCACAAATTTCAAATCTTTTTGAACTATGCAGTCAAAAGAGAAGGTAAGGTTAGGTCGAACGGAAAATCGCAAATCTTTTTGAACTCTGAAATTAAAAGAGAACTAAAAATCCAACAAAATCATGACATCACTTTCTGTTAAACAATTCAGTAGTTACAAAAAAAATAAATAAAAATCCAAAAGAATTATGGCATCATTTCCTTTTAAACACATTCCCTTAGAAATACAACTCTGTAATGATTGACATTACTTTAACGCAAAATGAGTGATTTAAAAAAAAATAACACAAAACTAAAAACGTTTATCAAATACTTATAAAAACTCACTTGGAAATACAATTTTGTATATAACAATTCTATTGAATATATTTTTTATTAACACTAACATTTAAATTTCAATATAAGCTTCTCTCCTTCTTCAACATTTTAGGTGTTATCTGATTTTCTTCAAATCTTTTAAAAAAATCCCACATGCCATGATTTCCCAAATCCCGACAATGTGCGGAACGTCCACTCTTGCATCATAAATGAAAACAAAACCGAAACAACAACAGTAACAGCAATAAGCAACAACAACAAGAAGAGTGTTCGCATGACACTTTTTTGCATGCAACAGCTGCCGCTGCCGTTGTTGCATGAACTGCTGCAGCATGTCCCGTGCAAGCCAAAGTGCGACCAAAGTGATTGCGTTGAGCATTTTTTGTGCTCCTTCGCTGCGCGCCGTCGCATAATCGACAAAGGCCGCCACATGGCCTCGGAGGCGTCGCGCCACATTTTGAGTGCGCCTGCGGCATGTGGCACGAATGCAGTCTGCCATCAAACGTGATTTCAAACCTCGCTGCACCAGCACAAACGGACAGTTTAAATATGTAAAATAAGGCATTCCGCTCTAATTGGGCGCCGCTTGCAGCGCAATTCGCCGCAATTCGAACAAAGTTTAGAGATGGACCGCAGCCGATGGCGGCCCGAGATTAGTGGGAATTGTGCTTGCGGAGCCGCAAGTCGTTTGCGTTCGGGTTAACTTTGGAGGGGCCCAAGTTTTTCGCCACTAAGCAAAGTATGCGCAATAATATTGAAGCAGTGGCGTTTTTAATTAAAACACCAAATCCTCTGCCGCTGGCAAACATTTTGTTTACCCCCAAATCGGAAGAACAGTTTCTCGCTCCTTGCTGCGCGATTAGCGGCGCCCTTCAGCAGCAGACCGTCAAACGATTTCCCGCACATTACTTTGCAACTATTTTGCACCCCTGCGGCGCCATTTGTGTGCGCCATCCCAGAGGGCGTTTTCCGGTCTGCTGTCAAATTACGCCGAGCGCGCAGCCACCCCCCGCTGTTAGCTGGATTCACCTGCGGCGCGCCGTCACACAAAACGGCACTAACGAGCAGCCACTTTCCGTCAGTCGCCGTTCAGCATAAACTCGTCGTTTTTACTTATCGCTAACGTAATATTATCCTTTAAATCCATTAAGTTCTCCTCTTAAATTTGAATACATTCCACGAGTGCTCGCGCCCTCCGTCGCCGCGACCCGGTGTTCCGGTGCGCTGCTGCAATTGGTCCACTTTCCAAAGTATTCGATTGCTGCTTAACAGCAAAATTAACATCTAAGCTTACAAATTAAATAGCGAGCCAGCCAGGCGACTCCCACCGCCCGAGCAACCCCCGAAGCTATCCGCCGGCGACACACTTATCGACTTGCTGACTACAGAGACAGCGACAGCGTAAGCTCGCCGCTACCCCACGCCGCCCACACAAGCTTATTAACCTTTTCAAAGTCACTTAAACGCCACAGAAAGCAGCCAGCAGCGCTAAAAGCAACCACGCGAACGCGCGGCCGCCAAAGCGACAGTGGCCCAAAACACTGTCGCAAAATTCCCTTAAGCGAGTTTCACTCTTTGCCAACGATAATTACATGTCGTGTTGTCTTATTAGACCGACAAGCAGGCGGACAGACAGACCGACAGACAGCAGCACGGACCGCGGCAGCGAGCGAGCGAACGCGCGGAGCTCACAAATTGGGACATCAACTGTGCAAAGTCCAAAAAGCGGCGCCATTTTCCGCGACGAGTGGAGACGATTTTCCTGTCGCATACACACACACACACACGCGCGCGCAAAAATGTCGCAGCAACTCCGCACAAAGACTTTTGCACAAACTGTTTCGCCTTTCTGCTGTTTCTGTTTAGGTTTTTCCTTTTTCAATTTGTCGCTTTGTTTCAGCGCTGTTCTTGTTCGTTGTTCGTTGCAACGTCAGCTCATGTCAGACATCAGCTGCCAGCCGCCGCTGCTGCCGTAGCGGCGTAATTTACCCGCTTCAATGTCGGCGAATTAAATTATTTTCTTAATTTCTGAAATGCGCCAACCGGCACGAGCCAAATGCAACAGCAACAAAGCAACAACAACAACGACTGCAAATTGTAAAGTAAATTTACATCAAGTTGCACAAAACTAAAAATACGCAACAGGGCCGCACTGGAGCTGGCAACAGCGCAGCGCGCTGATGCGCTGAATCGCAGTGAATTTCATTTGAATTTTCTATTCTCTGGTTTTTGCGCGCCGTCTCGGTGCGCGTTCAGCGTTTTCTTTGTGCAACGCATGCAAAACGGCAACGCGCCGCCGTTGCAGCGCCACCGCGTGGCAGCACTAATGGGCGGCATGTCAGCCAGATTATGGCGACCGCAGCCAGAAACTAACAGCGTTGTCGTGTCGCGCCGTCAGCTCGGAGGGGGATTATTTTTGGAAGCGGCAACTGCGCCTCGTTGCCGCAGCGCTGATGTTGTGCGTCAGTCTGCCAGATCTGTGCGCCTCACTCCGGCTCTGCCGCGCGCTGTCGCAACTTCAAATGTTCTAAATTGGTTGCACGACGCGCTGTGCTATTTTTTCTTGTTTTGTCCTTGAAACCGTTGGCTGCTGCAGACTTCAAGTTAATTGTTTGGATTATTTTTGCGCATTTCTCAAGCATTTCTGCTCAGCAAATCCATTCCGAATGTTTAATGTGCGCGCCTCAACGGTTCAAGGCATTAAAGGAATAAGAAGAAGAAGAACACCATGCAACCGAAAAGAAGGAATCGAATCCTATGCACTCTTGGATTTTGATTTTTCGAGATTTTCTGAGAGATTTCTGTGAGATTTCTTGAAATGAGAAAGAAAAATAATCGCTCATCGACATCGAAAGATGTCTTGTCGAATCGACAAAATCCAAACGTATTTTGTGGCACAGTGTATGGAATACCTAGTCGCGACGTCTGGACTCGAGTGAGGGCTCTGTGCATGCGAGCTGTGCGCCATTCAAGTCAAGCCAACTCAATCTTTGGCCAAAGTGCTAAAAATACCAAAGACGAGACGAGGAATTCGAGCGAACGCTCCACAAAACGGAAAACAAAGCAACTACAGCGACTACAGCGAGAAGCAACGCCACATCCGGTGGGGTGCGATGCGGTTGAGCGCGATTGAGTGCGGCACTCGGCAGCAGCTGAGCGCTGGGGTTAGACGGACGGGTGCAGCAATTCTAAAAAATGCCATTTCAGAAATACAAATTGCTCGCGACTGCAGAAGGGATGCTCGGCAAATGTTGACTGCCCCCAGTTGCGGACGCACTAAGTCCAGTCATGGAGACACCGAGACACGCGGAATAATTTTTCCAAGTAAACTCTGGTTACCGCACATTTAGAGACTTTCTCATACATTTCTCACCTTTTGGTCGCTGCGCATTTTTTCTCGCAGTGCAGTCGCCCCAAATCAGCGAAAGTACTGCACGCTGCTTGAAATGCACTTCGCAGGTCATGCGGCGAAACGGGTTTTCGCTGAAATTCGCCCACCCAGCAGGACACTGGGGTGCCCGAGGCCGAGTTTTGATTATTTCCTTCGGCGAAACGAGGGCGTTGTTTCGTGTGTTTTTCCCCAGAACCCATCTCGCAGCGTCGGCTTTCCAACTCGTCCCACATGCACTTCAAATGTCCGCGCCGTATTTTTCAAATTCTAATCTGGGCACAACAATTGCGACGACTGTGCGTGGGTATGCGGCAGATAATCGCCGCCAAGTTAAGCAACACAACAGCGTACGCTGACTGCTGACTGCTTCCTGCGCCCACAACACGCCGACGTTCCTATGCCGTGGGGTGCTGGGGGGGAGTGGAAGTCTCGCGCTAAGGCGTTGACAATTCAATGCGATGTGTTTTTAAGTCGGCGACTTTAAAATTCCAATTCGAAATGGAAATGGAAACTGACTTGAAAGTGGTGCGGCGGCAATGGATGAACGACGGAGTCAGGAACGGGGAGCTAAAGTGAATCCCATTCGACGGCTATAAATTACCGAACAGCGGCAATTGCCTAATTTCGGTAAACGTTGCGTTGTGCTGTGGAGTGGGATATGTCTTTCGACTATGTGTGTGTGCTTACATGTCATTTGTGTGTGTTTGCTGTTGGTATCTTTTCGGTTATGCTAAAGTAAATTTTCCGAAATAAATTGTCTTTGTTGTTTATTTGGCGAAGAAATATGGCTGCGTGTTGTGTGAGTTTGGTTTAAAACAGATGTGACGGAGGCGCTGGAAGGTGGCAGCGTTCAAAGTGGAGCCTTGTTTGGTAAACTAATGGAGCCGCATACAGGGCGAGAGAGAGGAGCAAATAAAAAAACAGTTATAGCTAAAAACATGCTGTTGTTATTAGGCAACACTCTGCAGCACCCTGTATTAGTCCGTTGGAGGATGCGGGCGCTTTTGTGGTATTTGTTGATTTTTAAAATAACACAACTAATAACAAAAGAAGCCTCTGACTACGACTCAAAGTGGCGTCTCAGCATGGGCTAGTCGATGCGTGCGTGCGTATGTGTGTGCGTGTGTGTGTGTGTGAGACAACGTCAAAATCCACACTTACAAGCGGCGCGCTAAGCCGATAAGCCGCAACGCTTGTAGCGCGAACTGTGCTGCCTGCTTGTCGTCGACTACATTGTTGGAGCTGTTGTTGTTGTTGTTGTTGTTTTGCCTGGTTTGTTTATCCTCGAGGATTTAAATTGGAAAATGCATGATGAGCGTGTGGGGACGCGCAAACTGCGAGCGAAATTGAAATTGAAGCAATCTGGCTGTGGGACGACTCAAGTGTAGCGGCTTAAGTGCGTTAATGAAAATTCGCTAAAATGCAAAGTTTTTCGAGCCGAAATGCGTTCGAACTTTCCCCATTTAAAGCGGCGGATTTGTGTAGCTAAAACAATTTGTGTTTTGTTCACAACTTTTTATGTTGCTTGCAATTCCGTCGGCTTTATTTCATTTTGCTGCATTTGACTTTAATTTATTTTGATTTATTTTACTCCCCACTCGCTGGCTCACTTTTCAGTTGTCTGTGGTTGCGCTGCAGCCGTTGTTGGCATTGGCGTTGACAACTGCAACACAACGCATCGAGCCGCAAAGTTGTTGTCGCTGCGCCGTAAAAATCCTTGAATGCGCTGCGAATCCATTAAAACTCACACACACTCACACGCGCACGCACACACTCGTGCGTGGAGCTAAATTTGAATGTGCGCACATTTTTGGTGCATGTAAAGCGGGTGTTGTGTTGTTGTGCGGTCGCTGCAACATGCAACACTGGTGGGCGCTGGCGCTGGGCCGTTTTAGGTTGAGGGGAAAATTATTTATTATTTTGGCTACATAATTACCTCGCTGCAGCCCCCCACATGCCGTGTTCCGTTTCCTGTGGGCGCCAACACATCTGCGTTCGTTCCACCTGCCGCAATTATTGATAATAATATGGAAAATAAAATTAGCGCAAATGCCACACACTCAAACACGCAACTAATAAACGCGTATTTTGTGCATGAGCCGAAATCTCTCGCGACTCTCGGCGACACATAATGAGCTCATTAGCGGTGTACTTTACACAAATCGATGCCAGCGGAACGGCGGCATTTCTCGTGCTGCTGTCGGTGTTCGGTGGTGTGTTGGCAGGCAGAAATATTTTCGGTTTATGTAATGAAACACAGCAGAGGCGAATGAAACTAATTAAAGTATCGAATTTTTATATTAACTATATTCCAAATTGCGGAGGCGTGGCCGGCAGGTAAAACAATATTGATTTGTGGGCGGCATCAAGAGGAAATTTCTCCAACTATATGCTTCCGTTTGTCCATGACTTGTGAACAGTATGGCCGGTAGAATCGATCTGGCCATATTCGCCAGTCCGTCTATTCACTCCTTCATGGTAAGAAGTTCTTCATCTTACTTAGAATCACCAGCAAGTAAGTGAGTAATATGTATGAACGACCACAAGCACATCCGATCTAACCATATGAAGACTCATATTCTTCTCTCTAAGTATCTGTCTGTGATTTGTGAACAGAATCACAGGTAGAATCGATCGATCCATGTTCGACCATCTGTCTAGACGAAATATTTGTTACGGGTCGTCAGCATAAATCCGCTTTTCAATGTTTGTCTATTAGTCTGTCACTGATTTGTGATAAAGATCAACAGGAGAATTGTTGTTGTTGTTGTTGAGTTACTCAGGATCAGCGCAGAGTCAATCAAACATTTTTCTTCGTTCATCTGTCTTTGATTTGTGATCACGTTCAGCTGTGGAATACATCTATGTGCATTCAAATCTATGCATCCGTCTGTCAATTATTTGTAGCTTAGTTCAAGGCAAGAATGACACTAGCCGTGCTAGGACATGAGAACAAAATTTGTGAATGACTCTGGATTATAACTGAGAATTTATATGAAGGTGATCCCCATCATTAAAGCAGATTTGGTATAAAACTGTGCTATGGGAATTATGAAAGCATTGACAGTAACCAAAAAAACTTTTCTCCCATTTCTCCCATGGGATCTTTTCTCCCATTCAATTTTGCTTTTTAACTAAGTATTATTTTGAGATATTTATTATAATTTTTGAGATATTAAAATCAAGTTTAATATAAATAGTTCCAGTACAAAAGTCAATGATTCTGTTGAAAATTCCCTTGGCCCCCTTTTAGAAAGGGTTTGGACCATCTAATGGGATATGCTGAAATCTATCAATTTTATTACCAACCAATTTAACCTTCCCTATTATAGATATCTGCTACGACAAACTACTTGTACATATTGCTGCCTGAAGGCACATTTGAGTAATCCGAACTAAATTGTTCACCGCCCACTTGTTCCACTCGTTGTGAGACTTCTCCTTCTTGCCAATGACGCCAAGTCAAACCATAGACACCAAATTTGACTGCAAAAAACGAATGTCAGCGTGAGGCGCAGCACAAGTTGCCGAATCAAGGTGTGTCCATTCGCACCCACTGACCAAAGTCTGTCATCTTACACAGTTCCCAGGCTGGACGCTGCCACACATTTTCCCAGCACATTGGCCGCAACTGCAACATTTCACAATTCCACGCGCCGCGACACAGCTGACACCTACACTCAACCAGTGTTGCCAGATAGCTGAAATGACTTTCTCCTAAATCTTAAAAACGCTGAAATTTCCTCACAAAAATTTAAAAATCTCTCAAATTTTTTTTTTGCAAACTATAAACTTCTCACCAAAAAAAAAATAAAAATATATTTAGTTTCTTTTATTGCAGCCTTTTTATTCATCCAGATTCAGCAACAACTTAACACAAACAAAACATATAAAAAATTAGATGGGTAGGAAATTCGCTTTTGTAAACTTCCCTCATTCATTGCATAAATTATATACTTTGAAGCATACAATTTTAATTAATTAAAGTAGACATCTTAGCTTTACATATTCAAGGCTTCAGTGCCACTAATGATGCCAAATGTATCAGCATCAAAATATCCTAAACTCTCTTCTTAACAATTCTTGTTCCAAAAAACCCTTCTAAAAAGCCTCCTAAAAATTCTCTTAATTACACAGAGCAACAAAATCGACATTATTTTTTTTTTCTGAAATCAAACCATACTTTTCTAAAGGATTTTTGGACGCTGATCACAACTGCGTACTTAGTTTTTTGATTGTTTGAGCGGCTTAGGAAATATTGATGGTTTTCCTTAGAGGGCGTTTTACATGTTTTTTGACCATGACATGCATGTAGCTCCTACAAACCTGAAGTCTTAAATGCCATTTTTTTAACATAGATTAACAATAATCTAGGTATGTATTTAAAATGTAAAACATTAAAATCGGTTCAAATTTGCAAGAGTTATTCATTTGCAAAGTCAAATTTTCAGTTACTTTGCAAGATCTCGAATACACAAAAGAATTTTGCTTCCAAAAAATATATATTGTAATATAGTGAAAGAAGAATGTTGCGGCTTTCAATTAAAAAAGACATTTTTGAAATACCATGTTTGTAATAGAGTATGTGTACAAATATGTAACTTCTCCATTCATAAATTCAGCAACAAAAGCAAGGATTTACTTTTGAGCTATAATATTGGAGCACAATTTTAGGCAGCAATATAAAAATGCTACATTCATCAAACGCCCTTAATTCATAAAATTTTCACCTTTCGTATTTTGATTTTTTTGCGCCCTGAAAATATGTCGCAATGAAATATGGAAAAACAGCAAGTAGTTTGCTTAGTGTGTGTGGTTGAAATTTTTACTTGTGTGATGCAACTCTTTTTAGAATAGCTCCTACAGTAATGAACCAATTCAAATTTTGTTAATGCCCCTGAAAAGACAAATATTGACGCTTGCGAAAATACTTTAGCTACTTTCTTCAATGATGCGAAAAGCATTAATATATTTTAATACAAACACGTGTTCAGAAGATGAAGTCGCATTTACACTCTTATGAGTATAGCCCGAGAATGGCACATGCAACACAAAAAACTTGTTCTATAAGTTTAAGTTACAACCTTACACTATACATTGCACACTAACTCCTAGTTGAAAATTGCAACCCCGAATTTAAATGAATTTTTATACAAAATTCGCGAAAATTGAACTTTGAAGAGCCATAGCCGTGTTAACCCTTGACCAATCGAAATCGACTATGGTCAAAATTATAGCTTGAGGATTCGTTATTGTGTCATAAAAAAATTATCGTGTTTTGCAACATATTATAAATGCAATAAAAATTCAAAGATGAAAAATCGTAGAAAACACCAACTAGCAAAAACCACCAATAACTTACAAACCGCTCAAACAACCAAAAAACTAAGTACGCAGTTGTGATCAGCGTCCAAAAATCCTTTAGAAAAGGTTTACTAGAACTCGGAAAAATTTTGGCTGTTGCTCAGTGTTATAGAAGAAAATCTACTGATCTGGCAACACCAAATGATTCAACGCATGCCTGACGCCTACTTTGGAGCATTTTGTGCCCTGCCAATATTTCATATTCAATTCATATTTTGTCATTTGCCGCAAAGCGGTTTAAAAACTTTTATTCCGTTCATTGGGTGCGCGATTTGTGTGGCTGCCTTAATTTACAGCTGCGCTCATCATTATCGGTCGCGTTCGCGCCACAACATACAAAATATCAAATATTAAACGCACCGATTTCCATAAATATTCAGTCGACATTCGCGGCGTCGAATGCAGAGCGCGCCGTAATTGCAACTTGCATCAATCGGAAAAGCGTCAACTTGTCCATGCAACAATTTCCCATGCCACCTCACATCAACTTCAATAAGTAATGAAATGATTTTTTGTTTGGACGAGCGGCGCGGAATGGCAAAATGCGCAGCTGTCAGTTGCGTGGCAGCAAATGCCCGTCAAAGCACCGCTTTTGTTTGTGTGCGTTGAGCATTTAATTTAAATTTTAATTTAATACGAATATTTCAATTTTCATTTACATTTTGAGCTCAACGGAAAATGACATTTATAGCGCAGCATCAATGCGCCGCACAGCCACAAAGAGAATCAATTTTTGCTGTCCACGCACGCACAGCGAGGCATCAGAGGTGGGGGCCTGAAAATCGCATTAATTGAACACACTAGTTGCGCCATTATTTTGTACACAATAAACAGTAATCAATGGAACCTTGAATAGCGGTTGCCGCATGACATTCTAAGGGATAACAGTACAGGACTTTACATTGTAAAATTGCACTCTAAAATTACGCAACAGAAAAATCTGCTGAAAATTGAATTTTCTACTAATGCACAACGCTTACTTACTCAGCGCACATCACTTTGAATATGATTTCATTTGTTAAGCTTCAACATATACAATTTTCATAAAATTATTTCAATATTCCTATGAGTGCAAATAGCGGAATTAACTTTCGGTAGGTCAATGCATTGACCGAAAATACTCGATTCACTTTCAGCTGAAATCAACTCGACTTGATCGGCAACAAAGAAAGCACACACTGTGGCGCGATTTTGGGGTCACCAGAGTTCACTGCATTCAATTCACACACACACACTCATTCACATAACCTTCAATTGTCGCGAAATGACGGTTACACTTTTGCGAGTTTAAAATTAATGCAACAAATGCGGCCAGTTGCGCTCAATTTCTGGCTTTCGCTTAAGTTTTTGTTTCATAACTCATTTGCAGCAACAACTTTTGTTTGAATTGAAGTATTAAATGCTGCAAAACCATTCAGAAGTAATTAAAAAAATTCAAATTAAATTCGAAGTCGATTTCCTATCGCGGAGAATTTAAATTGAAAATAAATTAAAATTGATTTATGCGGCGCTTACGAAATACTGCGGCTGCTGCTTACCATTATTGTTGCCTAATAAAAGAAGTAGAACAGCAACAACAAAACTTTATGTTGACATAAAATTTTGTCGCTGTAACTGCTGCCGTGTGTCGCCTTTTTCTGCTTTTAATCACAGTAAAGCAACAACTGGCAGCGCATTGCAAAGTCTGCCAGCAACACGCCGTGATGCAGAAAAATATTCCATTCATATTTGCACAGACACACACACACATGCACACATGTGTACTTTTCATTGTACGCGCGGATGGAAAGTGAAAGAGCGAGCGTGCGACATTTGAAAAGAAATCGCGCTATTTGCCGCCAAGGCGAAAGCACGCAGCGCGCCTTCATTAATTTGACGACGATTTCAAAATGCCAAATTTAATTAACGCGACAAGCGACTCGAAGGCGTAATTGAATCAACCAAAATTGCAGCAGCCGCGGAAAACAGTCGCCGGGCGCAAGTTTTCAAGTTCATTATCGCCGCACGCCACTGCGCTAAGCTCCGGCCGAGGCGCGTCTCTCATGTTTGTTTACGCCAGCAGCCGCTGGGGCCAAGCACCGATAGCGTAATCCAATTATGTGTGTGAAAGATTCCCCACATAAATTTCCGAAGCTGCACGAAATTTATTGAAATCACCAAGAAAGCATGAAGCATTGCGGCCATAACCATAATTCAAATCGACGTATGCGACTGCAGCGCGCCGCCGCCTCAATAGAGACGTTAATGATAAAAATAATCATTGCCGGCAACGTTGCACAGCGCGTTGCGTACTTGCAATCATTGTCGCAGCAAAACATTTGTAAGAGGCCCCAGAAAAAGTTAATGCCCAGCACAAAAGGAAAGCACATGAAATGCGACAGCGACATTTCCATTACTGCGGCGCGGCTGCAACATTTCGGCTAAGTAGCCCAAAGCAAAGCGGGAAATCCCAACCGACGAGGCGAGAGTGCAGGCCTGAGTGCAGTGATTATTATCGCACTGGAGCAATCGTGTGGAGCATTCGATTCAATTTCCTACAACAAAACAAAATCGTATTTATTTATTTACTTTTCCGGTGAGGGGGCTGAGGGGAGCATATTACGTGCCATTTCCACATAACCGAAGAGCCGAGAAACTGCGTTTGTGCCCCATCAGGCCGAAGACCGGTGCCGGGCTTGAACTGTGTCGACAAGCGACGCTTCCAGCGACGCGTCAGCACATAAACAACGCGGCGAGCATTAGCGGCACAAAAATCGTCATTGTGGGGTATTATCGACAGCAACAACAAGCGCTGACGGCGGCATGTCATTCGTCTCACACGCAGAAGATGCGGCACGTAGCATCAACACTGCGTCTGGACTACACGCAGAGAAAATACTGTCGAAATTTGTATGAGCCAAAGAATTTTAAGGATTGAAGTAAAGAAGTATCACAATAAGCCATAATTTGTGCTTAAATGAGCTCTTCACTCAGAAGGCTGCCACTCCAATCTAACCTAAGCTAACCTAAGAAAAGAAGTAGCTGTGAGTGCTTATTGCAAGAATTCGGCGTCAACACTTTGTGCTGTTAACCCTTTCTTATTTTTTTTATTTTCTTATTAACCCTTATTTTGTTGCCATATGGCAACATGCTACTTTGTGGACGTCTGAACCCTCTGTGGTTTCAAGAATACATTTTTTGTTGGTCCTTAGAATAGTTTAAAGTTTTAGGAAAAATACGAAATTAATAAACTGAATATTAAAGTTTAAAGAAGAGAAGTATACACGTTTTTTTAATGGTATATCTTGACATAGTAAAGGAAGAAGAGGCAATACAAATTAGATAACTTTTTAATTTGACGTTTTCTTTCAATTTAGATATATATTTTTTTAATTTTGGCTGTAGTAAAATGAAGAAATATTCAAATTTTCGTTATGCGTAGAAAGTTTTATGTTTAAGTAATTATTACAGCCACAACGATGTGGTTGCTCTCATAGAAAAACGCTCTAAAATACAGGGTCCGAGTATACAAATTAAAAAATGTCTTATGGAATGTTGCTAATTTAACCACATAACACACAAAACCACAAAACTTAAAATTTTAACTTTCCCCAGTAAAAACCTGTAGCGAAAGGGTTAAGAATTTATATCCATATGACGTTGTATCGTCGTATGAATATTATTTTGAATGGTATTGTTTGTTGACCGGCCTCGATAGTCCAGCGGGCACCGCGCTGTCTTCTCACACCAGAGGCCCTAGGTTCGATTTATAGTTCGGGCTGTTAAAATACTCGTCTACTTCTATCGCTATCCACATGAAGCAGATGAGAATTACAAGAATCAAAAGAAAGAAACAACTGCCAACCGCCGTTCGGATTCGGCATTAAACTGTAGGTCCCCTCCCCCTTTCCCCATCCGCTTTATATGTGTGCTATAACACATGTTGAAAAAACAGTGTTGCATACACATTACAAAAACGGGTGAAATATCTGTCACAATGGACCTCTTAGGCCTCCGAGTATGTCTCCAACAGAAGGCAGCCACCATAACCTAACCTAACCATTGTTTATTGGTCAGTTTTACCTTTATGATGCTGATATATAGTACGATTATTCTGGAAGTTGTTTTACACTGTCACCTGTTGGATATATTGTGATCCCTCTTTGTTTCACTATCTACACACATCCGTTCTCAGACGGATGCCTCAAAATTGATCCCACAAATATAAATGTATCTGCAAAAACCCTCATCTATGTTCATACTTCACATCAAATGCGAAATCTACCAGAAACAACTGTCAGATGTTCTCTGAAAAAGACAACTTTTCACATGCTCTCAATCTCCCTCATGCTATATTTGTATTTGTATTTCATTTTGAATCCCCGCAGACAATTTATTTTTCCTAATGTACCTCAAACTTTGCTGTCTTGTCTTCATTTAATTCTTCTACACGTTTTCCACTCTCATTCTTCCAATGTTATTTATTTTCATTTGAAATTCGCTTCTTTGCTCGCAGCTGTGTTGTTGTTGTCGCTGATTTTACCCAAAACTACAATTTCGCTGTTGATTTTTATGTTTAGGTTTTATTTTTATTTTCTTTGGTATTTTTCAAATGTAATTTTGGAATCTGGATTTTCGGGATTTCTCACCCTTTAATTTGCCTCAAGTGGAGTGTAGTGAAGTGAAACGCATTGCCGCTGACTTTGCCGCGCTCGATTCTGGCTTCGCATGTTCTCAGCTCGACATTTAATAGCTGGATTACGCCGCACTTCCATCCGAAACTGTTATCGCCGGCTCATTATCGCCACTACTTAACGCAGCCTGGCAATGTGTGTGTTCGTGTGTGTGTGTGTGTGTGCGGAATGGAACTCGGCGACGCATGCAGCGCGGCAGGCTCGTCGACACATGGCTGAGCTGTTGACTCCTCCGCAGGCTCACCGCGACTTAAAATTATCCATGGTGTACTTCTCGATGCGCTGGTACTCGGCGAAGGCGACTTGTTGTATGTTGGCGGCGAATTTCTCAGCCTGCTCAATTCGCTCTTTGAGCTTCTCCATCTTCGGCCTTTCGCCCTCGAAGTAGCCCCGATATTGGTCCTCGGCGACCTCTTCAATCCAGCCGCGCAGTCCGAGCATATTCGCCTGCAGCTCCACGAACTTCTGGTAGACTATCTTCGGCAATCTGCCGCTGATCTGGAAGCTGCAAGAGAAGAGCGGTTCCGCGGGATTCGGAGCTTCGCTCTGCTCGGGTGTCGGAGTTGCGTTCTGCTCGGGTCTCGGAGTCTCGGCCATCGTTCTGAGCGTTGTTTTTATTGCTATTTTTTCGAGAAAATATTTTTTTTATAGAAGTTTGAATGTCACCGATACTTTTTATTTCTGCATAAATTTACTATCCGTTTTACGACAAACAATTTTAACATTGAAAAGAAAAGCAAGTCAAGCTTGTGTCTGTAGCAGAGCTTTTGTAAAGTTACCCAAGTTCGAGCGATCTACAAGTCTCAACCGTTCGGGTCATGACACACTACAGCACTTCAGCCGACTATTGGTCGGGACTGGCCACTGGCCAGCTGTCTTTAATTCGGTGGTTTGGTTTTTCCAACTCACTCTCGAAGTTGGTCTCATCTGGGTTTTCTCACTTAGGAATCTGCTCCAAATGCACAGCGGAATCATTGCAGTGCAAACCTGTACGCGGTGAATTGCTTAATCCTCCTAAAGTGGACGAATACCGCTCGCTCGATTTGGTCCTGGAAATCGTCTGCATGCATCATGTGATCCATCATTTCTCGTATGTCCCGCAATTTGCCCTCCAGATAGCCATCGTAGTGTCCTTGGGAGGTTTCTTGGATCCAGCCAACCAGTCCGAGTGTGTTCGCCTGCTGCTCGACGAACTCTTTGTAGAGATCGCTGTGCAATTCGCCGCTGATTTCAAAATGGCAAGAGAAGAGCGTTTCGGTACTAATTTCGGGCATGGTCTTCGCTGGTCCGAAACCAATTCCAATTTCTACTTTCACCCCTCATTAACGATTTATGGCCACATCGAGCGGAACTGATGTAATTAAAGTAACTCCACAACAAACAATTTTTACAATGAAATGTAAAGCATGTCTGAGCTTGTGTTGGATATTTTTTGTAAAGTATCCAAAAGCAAAAGTTGTACGAAATCATTGAATCATTTGCATGAGGCGGTAGCCGAGTGAAGACCTGTCTTACTCTGACCGACGGTATTTGACTGTGGTCCGGCCTAGCAATAGAATCAGGAGGAGCTAAGAATCCAGTCACTGCGGCATGAAAAGCTCAACTGTTGCATAGTCCAACATTTACTGAATCCGCAATTTAGCACAAAGTCCTGGTTTATTATCGCATTTTCATACATTTAATTTCTTTTCGTTTCCTTAAAATGTAACTTGGAATTTGGAGTTGTCATTACTGCAGATTTCTTCAAGCTAATTGGCAAAAGTGAGTACATTTTCCACAGCGACTCGCACAGCACAGCACACCAGACACGTCAACACACACGACTTCACGGCGGTCTCACTTCACTTGGAAGTTCTGTTGCGTGCGCTTCTCGATCTTTTTGAACTCCTCGAAAGTCACCTTCTGCACGAGGGCGGCGAACTTGTCGGCGTGTTCGATCACCTTCTTTATTTCTTCCATCTTCGGCATTTCACCCTCAATATAGCCTTTATATTTCCCTTCGGACACCTCTTGGATCCAGCCGCACAGTCCGAGAAGGTTGGCTTGAACCTCCACAAATTTGTTGTAGACGTCCTTGGGCACCTTTCCAGTGACCTCGAAACTGCAAGAAAAGAGCTGTGGCTGCTTGTTTGCTGCCATTGCGTCGAATGTGGCTGTGCTGGCAGGATACTAATGCCAACTGTTTTAAAATTTATGGTTTTTATTTGAATTTTCAATGTCATTGAAAGTTTTTCGTCTACATCAATTTTCTTATGCGTATTTCACTTTACGATGACAAAGTGTTTGTGATGAAAAGAAAAGCACATGAAACGTGAGTTTTTCGTAGTGCTGGCCAATACGAAAGTGCCGAATAGTTAAGGTTGCAAGAATTTAGTATCAGCAAAAACGTCAGCGTTGAACAAGAGATCTCCTATGGATCTCTGAACCTTTGTTACGGCCTAATTGATTGATATAACAGAGCAGTGTTTGTACGTAACGGCCGAATGTATGCGAAGCATTGGACTGAAGGCATAATTGGGGGGAGCAGCGGGTGTTTAGTGGTGGTGCAACCAGACATTGAACAGTTGGCTGATTTGTAGTTTACGAGGTCTAATGATGTCTGATGAGTGTCATTATTGAAATTAAAGCGCGCTAAGCTGCAGCAGCCCTAATCCGGCCATGGGCCAACCGAAGCGGTCAGCACGCACGACCGACTCGCCAGTGATTTAATTTGGCTCCTTTGGTGTTTAGTTTGCTGCCAAGTGTGCGCACCTAATGATGGACTCCGTGTAGGGTTTGCTGCTGCTCTTTATTGCTGTAGTTGCTAATCAGGCCGACAGTTCGCTTGTCTGCCCGTCAGCGAGTCTGTCCGTCCTTATCGCCATTGTCCCATGTTGGGAATCTGGTATTCTTTATTGGACAACTCATTCCTCGGCTATCGCTCCTGGATTTTCGTGTTTTATTTTGCGCTCCGCACTTTTGGCCCCCTTTGCGTGCTTGTCTCCTTGTTTATGCCTTTCTTCGCTGTCTCCTGGATATTTTCTGCCGCTTTCAACGCACGATAAATGCTGCCTTATCTTTATGTTGTTTTTAGCTACTTTACAGTTTATTTTCTCCGACGTTTTCCCTCGAGATGCTTTCGGTAAGGGCAACGCTCGGCATTGTTGTTGCCGCTGTTGTTCTTATGCGCATTTCGGATCTTAACAATTTGGCCAGACAAGGCCAACACGGCGAAGGACGAGGAGGCAGAAGCGTGAAAATCATAAAGAAAACAACAATCATGATTAGATGGAAAACTGCATTTCTGACCTTCCGGACACCGCACACTGCCGCATTGGCTGCGTTCCATAACGTCGCTGCGTTAGTGCACTCGATGACAAACGCTCGCCGGCTTTTCCCGAAAATGACAAAATGTGGCAAGCGGCAATTTTCGGTGGCTTCCTCCGGTCGCTGGCCGGTCGTCAACGCAACGCACACCGGGTCAGCGCCAACAATGAAACAATGCTGCCGAGAAAAATATCACACATCCGCAGTGGGCAACAACAACAGCGTGTGCCGTGTCTACCGGCATTTGAACGCGAATCCGCTGAATGCTGCCGCGAACAATGCGCACAGGAAATATTTATAGCCGAGGCAAAACTGCTGAAATCGCTGCGCCGACGACTTTCTGCCGTTGCGTCGTCGTTGGCCATCAAATGAGTTGTGCGTAAGTAGTTGCAGTTTTTTGTTACTGCTGCAATTGTTGTTGTTGCTGCTGCTGTTATTAGTAATGTTGGTAGTGTTTTGTTATTATTTTCGTTACGATATTTTCTCGTTTCTTTTCGTTTTTCCTGTTGGCATTGTTGTCGGTGTGATGTTGCGTGCACGTCCGGATGTGAATGGACGCTGGATGAATGTTGACGTTGATGTAGCGGCGCTCGCTTGCCATGCGCAGCGGTGAGCCGGTGTTTGCTCGGTTTGCCGGTTGGCTGGTTTGTTGGTGGCAATTTCATTTTCACAACTCATTAAAATAGTTGCCGACAATTAAGGTCTGATTACGCTCTTTATTACTGGTTATTGTTGTACATGCGGGCTTTTACAACTTGCCTGCGCTTCTTTCCGCCGTTGTTGTTGTTGTAATTATGCATATTCTCTCGAATTAAGAAAAAAAAAATTAAGATGAATGTCGACAGAGCCACCGGCAGCTGCGCCGAGCGCTTCTTTGCAGTGTGAGAATTGGTGCAGCGCCGGCGCAAAGTGGGTCGGTGCACGCTTTTGCAATGTGTGCCAGATTTTTGCATTCTAACTGAAAAGTCGAAGTATAGGAAGTTGAGTGATGCATGAGGGGAAAGTAAAGTTCATGGGAGGCAAACCCCATTGAAAATGTATCGCATATATTTTAGTCTGCTGCACTCGTACGGTGTTTGGTTTTGTACAAATTCAGACTAGGAATTCAAAGCAGGAAAGCTTAAAACCCTGACTGTGTAAAACTTCCACTCACTAAAATTACCTGAAAATATTTCGTTTCACTGCCTGTAACTCCTAAACTAGAGGGACTAGCGATCAGAAGTCGAGTGGTTCACAAGACTCAGATATATCACAACAATCCTGAGAAAAATAATATTTAAATTGATAACATTTGCCTTTTTTAAAACCTTTTCGCTGATTGGAACTCCTAAGCCAGTAAAGCAAAGGACTTGTAGTACTGATTTTGTAGTAGAGCTCTCCAGCTATCGAAAAGTAGTTCGGAATTGCCAGATATCTCACTTGAAATCAATGTTGTAGGGTGACTTTAGAAAAGTCAGCTTTCCAAAATGAACCAAGACTTAAGTAATTGAAAATTCTGTGTAATTAGTCTATTTTAAAACAGCGTTAACATAGTTCCGTGTTTTAGTAAAAATTAAAGTGTTTATAGTTTCTGATGTGGAAGTCAATTGGATAGTGGCCAAGCAATATTTTGCCAAAATATTTGAAGAAATATTTGGGCATCACAATGGGTCTTTTGACTCCTCCGAGTGTACTTGATGAGAAACTAGCAAGCTGCCTGTCTTACCTAACCTAACCTTTGAAGAAGGTTAGCTATATTCAAACCTCAATAAAAAAGTATTAATTTTAAATGTAAAGTTTGCAATCAGAAACCTCTATTGAGAATTCCTTCTAGTGTATGTAAGACGATTGTCTCCACTTGGCTTTAGGACCTCTAACTCTTCTGATTTGGTTGCCATATACTCGTAACAATATGGGACTTTGTGGTTCAGAAATACATGTGTTACATTGTCCATAGAATAATTTGAAATTTTTGGAATAGTATGAAATTAATAAACTGAATTTTTTAGTTTAAAGAAAATAATAAGGCACGTTTTTTGAATGATTTGTCTTTACAAACTACAGAAAAAAGAACCAGAAAAAAATTTAACATTTTAATTTTAGTTTTTTAAGGAACCTACCTTAACTCCGAATCCGAACGCCGGTTTTGGAAATTTTGCTCTCACACTTAAAGGTTTTTTCCATAGCCTGCCAAGAGCGCACTTGTGCGATTCTTGTAATTCTTGTAATGCTTAATGTGGATAGCGTCAGAAGTGGACGAGTGTTTCAACAGCCCAAGCTAGGAATCGAACCTAAGACCTCTGGTGTGAGAAGCCAACTGGGCTATCAAGGCCGCCCAGTTATGCGTAACAAATTGTATATTTAAGTAATTATTACAGCCACAACGGTATGGTTGTTGTCATGTGACAACACTCTAAAAAACAGGGTGCGGTAATAAAAATGTTAAAAAAGGTTGTATGGAATGTAATTAGTATAACCACACAGAAGGTAAAATAGATAAATTTGAAATTTTAACTTTCCCCAACAAAAACCCGTAACGAAAGAAGAAGAAGAAAGAAGAAGAAGAAAGTATAACTTTGCCTTTTTACTTGGACTACATTAATGAAACATTTAAACATTTTCATATATTTGAACATTAATTAACCCTTGATATATCAAATTATTTTGCTGAATGCTTATATTTATTTCCAATTTTTGTCTAACCATTTTTGCATGAAAAAAACGCCTTTTGATTTGTTGGCAATGAAGCTGCTTTGAGCTGTTTGAGTGAAATTCCAACCCTTAAAATACCAAAATCCCGATTGCCTTTGCCTTCCTGTTCATCGCCCATGAAAACAAATCAACTGAATTTCTATTTCTCTCTCAGCATCCGGTGCTTGACCATTTAAATATTTCGTTTCTCTATAATTTCATTGTCGTCCAATTTGAATGCGATTCTATTGTTTGTTGCCCCTCGCACAGCGCCGAAATCCCTTTGGGCCAATTCATTGCTCGTTATAGTTACGAAAGGAAGAAGGTAAAAATCGAAATCACACCATTTTCCAGTAATGAGGCGGCAACCGCACTTTGATCTCCAGCTGGCTGCCAGTGCACAAAGAGCCATAAAGTAAACAAACATAATTGCAACAAGGTCGCACTTTCCACACCCGCGACTACTCCGGCCGTGTCGTGTCGAGTCGGGTGGGGTCCAGTCAAAGTCGAAATCAAAGTCAAAGTCAAACTCGACATGGACCGGGCAGGTACCCGGCGCTCGTTGTGCGCTGGACAAATTATGATTTTCCGCTGGCAGCGTGTGTGGGAATTTCCTTGCAGCAGACAACTGCGCGCGGATTCGTGTGCGTGTTCGTGTGTCCGAGCGGAAAGATGCTGCCGGCAAGGGGCGCAGCTGGTCGCTTCGTGGTAATTGCGCTGTGTGTTTGATTTTCACAGTTTTCCACAGGATAACAACGGCCGCACAGGCGAAACGGTGCGCAGGTACCGAGTGACTGCACAAGTGACTGCCACAAGCTGTCTGGCTCCCGAGGCGCAAATTCGAGGAAGAAAGAGTTCAATGCTGTGCAATTGGGAAGGGCGGCGTGTGAAGGTGGCAACGGTTGCACAATTGTATGTCTGCGACCCGTCGGTGCCGGTGTGCGTGCGGTGTTGATGTGTGCGCCAACGCCTGCGCGTTGCAAGTAAACATTGCGGCACCGGCACCGGCAGCCTGTCAGTCAGTCGGCCAAATGCACGCAAGCCAGACTAAGACGCAAGCAACGTGATATGAAGAAGAAGAAGAAGACGAGGACGAGCAGCAGCGAAGCGCTACCGGAAATGCATGACATACTAAATGCAGTGCAGTGGCATCATTAACTTGCAACAGCGCACACACACAACAAGTTGAATGGCACAGCCGCCAACAAGACTCTCGCTGTTTGTGGCATGGAAGCGAGAGGGGAAACTAAATAAATACAAAAGTGATTAAGGCAAAAAATTGTGAAGACATGCGGCAATTATTTGAGCTCAAACTAGACGATATTTAGATGGCACTGTGCGTGTGTGTGTGTGAGAGAAGAAGATCCCAGCTTCGTCGAGACTGTAATTATGCCACAATTCGAAGATATGTTTGGATGCTGAGAACAAGTATGAGAACTTAGTGGGGCACTGCACAGAAGACTGAAGCGCGTAAAACTAATTTGAAAAAACTGCTTGAGGAGCACAAGAAGAAGTGGTATGTTGTGATTTCTGTTTTATGACATTCTAAATGGATTACTAGCACAAAAAAACACTGGAGTACTTTGTCTGTAAAACAGAGTAACAGATGCCACAGCTTAACGTTCAATAACGTCAATTTCGAAGAAGATAATCTGTCTTTCTGATTAGATGTACAATTTCAAATCAGTCTTCTAAGCAGGTATTACTTAAAACAGATGTTGGGAGATCTTTTGTTTAAGCTGAAACTCGCATCCACAAACCTTGTGACTTCTGATCCAATGCACCAACCACTTAGCCACTAACCACTCCCAGTTCACACTCACTACCCAGCGAACACATTGAATAATGATTGATAAATTAACAAATTGCTTACAATTCCTGAATCCATTTAGAAAGTATTCCGAAAGGTTCTGAAATAAAGCCTAAAGAGCATTGATAGCTCAAATATCATCACAAAAAACAAGAAATTATTTTCCCATGCTGTAGATGTTCCCCAGTTTGATCACTTAACTATCTCCAAGTTTTATTCAATCACACTCAAGCCTAAGCAATCCATTGTCCAGTATTGAAATTTGAGCAGCTCTTTTAGCGTGTCAGCCCACTGTGCATGGGCGACCTCTTCCAATTGAGAATTGGAACGAGGAGTGGTACTCGAACGCTTTCGATTTATTGTTTTTGTAGCCGTTGCAGTTGTGTACGATCCATTCCTAATTCGTCATACATACAAACATTCACATGTACACATAAGTCTAGGTATGCATATCTCCCTGGGACTGAGTGAGCGAGCAGTTGAACGCTTTATTCGTATGCGCACTCCGGCTTCATTTTTCGTCTTTGACATGATTGACATTTTCAGTGGAAAGTATTTAAAATTGTCGATTCGTTGCAGCAAGTGCACGCAAGTGCTGGCCGCAACGACACGCAACGCTGCCAACTTGAAGCGGCGACAATAAATTCCAATGGCGCAACAACATTGCGACTGCAACAAGAAACAAAGCACGTTGTATCCATAATCACTTAACAAATTGTCGCCTCGCCGAGTGAGTGACTGAATGAATGAATGGACGAGCGGACGGACGGCAGCAGCTCCAATTGCGCGGCGAGCGTTCCCAGCGATGCCAGCACAGAGCAGCTGACAACTCTGAAAAGTAGGCAGAGAGTCGTTTGGAAAATATGCGCAATGCAAGTGCAGCGCATTTTCAATTTTCCACATTTTTTCGTTTTTTGTTTTTCAACATTTTTCACTCGTCGCGTAATTCGAGCTGCAATGAATTCCTTTGGCATTACGCGCCCATTGGCAGCGGCGGCCACAGACGCGCCAATGCCGACAGCGGCTGCCCTTCGTCTGGCCTTTTGATGGAAAAAGGATTTGCACTTGCTCTGCTTTTTTCAGTCGTTGCCTTTGCGCCGTCTGCGTTGCAAGGCCACATGTGCGGCATGTGTGCGCGGCGGCCAAGGCGAATGTGGCAGTGGCAATGCTTTCAACGGCCGAACGCAAAAATGGAGCAAAACTATTGCAGAATTGTGTCTAGTTGGCAATTGGCGAATGTTTTTTACGTGCTGCCGCCGACAGACAGCCAGACGTGGAGGCATATTGTTGGGCAGCGAAGCGACAGGATGTCGACGCATTGTTTAGCGAATGCCAAAGTGCCAACTGGTGCACAGACAAAGCGCGGCCCGGACAGCACACATTGCCATTACTTTGGCGCTGTTTGAATTAAAAGTGCATTTGGGTAATAAATTTGCATGAATTAAACATTAGCATTTCGCTAAATTTCAGTGCACAAACACATCCAATCAAACGACTACAATTTGTGCAGCGCAAAAACCTTTTAGCGACAATTTTTATTTGGTAATTTGTTAATTTTTATTTCTGTGTCTGTTTGAGCTGCGCATTTTTTTCGCACGCTCTATGGACATTTTCAATTTAAATTTTGCGTGTGATTAAACAAATCGTAAAAATATTATTTAATGCGATGTTTGTATGTATAAACACACGTACGCATATTTTCACGCGTACAACTCGGTTGGCCGTGCGGAATTAAACCCTAAAATTAGTGCGGCTTCAAGTTGCAATTACCCGAAGTCGAACGGTACTCGAGAAAGTACTGAAGCGAGAAGAAAGTTTTTGAGAGCACTGCCAAATTGAAAAGTGCCTCTTGCAACAATGAACTTTGTTTGCCCGATGGAAAATAAATAAAATAAAATAAAAATAAAATAAATAAAAACAAGAAATCTTTATGCAAAAAGACACTTGACTCTTGCAAAGTACCGCAATGCAAATGACAACTGGCTAGCAACGATCTATGCAGAAACTGCGGAGATGAGGAACCAGTAGAAGCAATCGAACGACTACTCGGGACTCTTGTATTAGTTAGGATTAATGATCTACAAAGTTCCTCGCCAAGATCAAAGCATGCCGTCTGAATCTCCCTGTAGAACCCAACAGATAGAAAAGGACCAAAAGGATCCAAAGTGAAGGCAATCACAATATTCCCAATCAGGTCTCCAAGTGGAAGCACACCAAAACCTTCTGTAACCTAACCTAACCTAGAAAGTGTTAAAAATTATTAATTACCCATTCCTCATTCCTAAAAGTTCTGATACCGATGCAACTATTCGATTGTAGCAAGCACTCGAAACCTTTCATCACTACTTAAATCCAAATAAGCAAACACAACCAAATGTGCAACGCTTAAGCACACAAACAAAGTGGCAAATATTTCACATTAATGCAAAAAGCATAACACATTGAATTGTTGAGAGACCCAGTAGGAAAATTAAAAAATAAATATTTTATAAAAAAAGTTTGTAAGTAAAGTTGTGCTTCTTCAAAGAAATTATGTACATATGTATGCATGAACTTATATGATTCAATCTTTAGTAGGTACTCTTCGAGTGCAGTTTTTTTTTAGCTTACGGTAAAAACTCATTGTTTAAATATGTAAAAATTTGTTCATATAATTAATAAATGGAAAGTTTAAGTTTAAGTTGGAGGGTTTTAATCATTGAAGCAGTTTGAGCCTCTTACGAAGCCTAATTGGCAGTGAATAGTCCCAGGTTCACCTAGGTTGGCAAATAAAATGTTGACCAGGTAATCCTTCCTTCTTTTAGTTAATGCAAGACAAGTGCATAGATGAAGTAGTTTGTAGTTTTCCCCCTTCTTGTTCATACAGCTTTGATAGAAGTCATTAAAGAGCAAACCCAACCTTCTTGCATTAGTACCAATTACACAGTGGCCAGTCAGAACATGAATCATGGTTCTCATCTGGTTTCTTTTTATTGAGAGAAGTTCTCTAGAACGACGGCAGTTTAAAGTTGAGTCAAAACATTTTTAAATACAAATAAAGAAAACCATTAAAAAAACACAGGACAATCCTGAGGGAACATTGGTCGAGATTCCAGCCAGCACTCATGTCCACTCAGTAATCAGTATTCGCAAGAAATGATTTTTGCAGTTGGAATATGCCTTCGATTATCTCACATTGACTTCCAGGTCTGTAATAAGCTTCCGAAAATCGCTCGACACTTAACTCTCAATTTTTGGAATCCATTAAAAAGATACTCTGGACAACTACAGGACGGATAAACCAGGCGTGAGTGGAATTAATGAGAAACCACGTTCTAAAATTGCCATATTAGACACTCCAGTGAGTTTCTGTAAAGGAGCACTTAAGGAGAAGGTAATCCAAGCTGACAAAACTGCTTAGTTAGTTCATGGGACCAAAAAGGTTAGATCTGTTTTAACTTTTCACTTCACTTTTGTCGAGACCCATCCAAATGTTGTTAAAGGAGTGAAACTAGAGGCTATTCATGGTAATGACGTTTTAATTTTTTCTTTTAAAAGGACTTAAAAATATAAGATTTGTTTCAAATATTTGCAGTTGTGTAATGATGAAGACATGGAAAGAGAAATGAAAGAGGAAAATTTTCACCTTTCAACTAAATTTTCTATTTTCAACTTTCAAGGCCAAAATATGTGAGTAATAGAAATACCTACATGTTTTGGATCTCAGTCTGTTGTGTCATAGCTCTAAATTGTATCCTTCTATCTTTATTGACTTGGAGTAAAACAAATGTGTTTTCATCCATAAGCAAGAATTGAGTATGAAATATGAATATGTAATATTTACATATATACTTACATGTATCAAAAATGACTATAGCCTACTAACTAAACTAGCAAGTCCAAGTACCCATCAGAAAAGCGAATTTTTTAACCAAAAACGGACAAAAAATTAATTCATATTCATTTCATTTTCATTTCATTTCATTTCATACTTAATTTTTGCTTATGGATGGAAACATATTTCTTTTACCTGGTTACTATAAAAGACCTCTAGTTTCAGGCCTATATAAACATTTGGATGGGGCAAAGTTACTCTCGCACGGTACAATAGACTGCAAGTTTTTAAAACTGTTTCAGTCCAAAGACCTGCAAACCAAGCTTTGGTGCCCATGCTAGAAATAAAGGTGATAAGCAACCTCATGCATCGCTTTTAAAGAAAATTTGATTACGTAAAAGAAAAACGATGCTTCTTACTGGATTCCATGTGGTTCGAAATCTATTTCGCATCACAATGATCCAATTTATGCAAGTACGTGTATGCCAAACTGAAGGAAACTACTTAAACCATCTGCCGGCTCGCAGTTTAGTGAATCGCTTTTCGAACCCATAACTTCGACTTCGGGATCCAGCTGTCACATTTTATGTCGACAAATTCCACACATCCCTTTTTTCGTTGTGGGCCAATGATGGGGAAATTATACAACTCCCTCTTCCTCGTCACTTGCATTGTTTGCTCACATTTAATTGAAATATTGATCATTTTTGCATACTTACGAGTACTCACACATTCACACAAAAAAGAAGGCACTGCCAACACTTCACATTTGACCGTTTGGCCCGCGCGCATGCCACACTCGCACACAATTGAATGTGCGAGCAATCATGGCTCCATTCCATCGACGGCAAATCAATATTTGCACATGCACAAAATAATACAAAATGCTTACAATTCAATTAAATGAAAATTCGTGGCAACTCGCGACACTCGCAGCGCGTCAAATTGTGCCACAATGGCACAATTTATGACCCTTTTGATTGTTAATTTTGGAAATGATTTAAGTACTTGGCAAACGATAGTGAAATTGTAAAAACCGGCCGACTTTCACGCTATCGGCCGCCGGTTCATAAATATTTGGCCGACGTTTGTTCGAGCTCGTTGCGCTTCGAATTGTTGAAGGCAGCAAAGTAGTTTGTATCTGAATTTGCAAAAAAGACGAAACCCTCTCCCTACTCTCAATGCAAATTGCACTTTTTTGTGCACCGATTTGGCTGTAATGAAAAAGCTTGATTCTTTTTTGGATTTCATCAACTTTGTCGGCCTGCAACAATACTGCCGAGAATATTTGCATACATTTGCATACGGTTGCGTTTTTGTTGTTGCAGTTGTTTTTAAATCAGCGCCAAAGCGCTGCACGCCTGCGCGCAAATCCATAACAACAACAACAAGTCCGCAATGCCATTTCTTTGGAAAGCGTTTTCCTGCAATGCAATTGAAAGTGCGACCAATAGTTGTGTGGTTTTTGTTGTGAATTTTGTAAATTTGTTAAAATGGAATTTCGCAATTTGCTGTTATTTTTTCACACTTTTTATTAAAAAAAACGTTTCTGCAATGATTGAAAGCGCTGGACTTATGCAACGGCAGCATTCAATCGAATATTGCAAATATTGGAACTTGGGCTCGGGATGTGTTCAGCCTGAGTCCTGTGTCTGTCTGTGTGTGCGGATGTGAGCTTTGTGGCTTCTATAGAATTGGGGATAATACTTTTTCGTTATAAAATGCAATTTACATTTATTTGCAATGAGTGAAAAAATTATTGGCACAACTTGAAATCGGTTCACAGCGCTGATAACTTTGCGTGTTTTTTTTTGCAAAAATCAACACACTTCCTTCGAGACGACATTTCAGTTAGTGATTTTGCAAATTCTAATATCGTTATTTATTAACCAATCGGAACATAACAAGCGCCTTATCCGCACGACTGAAGTTTTATGGTGTCATAAAGTTGGGCAAAAAATCAACGAAAATCGTAGAAATGTCAGTGTCGAATGGCACAAATTCATATGCCTGTTTATGCATAAAATTTCAATAAAAACAAATTGCAACGTCTTTCGCACACATGCACTACTCAATACACATAAAGCTAAGATAACACACACACACACGGACGCGCACGAATACGCATAGCTAAATATAAATAACACATTTGGCTCATAACAAATAAATTTCCCACAATGACAACCAAAACAACAATAATAACAACAACAACAGCAAATTGAAGAAGACTCGAAAATATATATCATAGAAATAATAACCACGAACAACAGCACAGCAACCACACGCGGCAATAAAACGCGATTCGATTTCAAATTTATTGACAGCGGCGTGTCGAGCGCAATGCGACATTACTTACAGCCGCCGCTCGCCCGCTCTTCCCCCATGCGGCTGAGGGATCATTTAGCGATTGCTGTCGCCTGCCTAATGCAACAACAACAAGTACTCGTACTGAAATAACAACTGTAACTAAAGACGGATTGGACTATAGCCATGGACAATCAGAACATTTTCCATCGTATTTTTTTATATTAATTTTAATTCTAAGTTGTGGAAATTGCTGACATCGCAACTGCCTTCGCATCAGAGCAAACCTACTGTGAACAACAACAAAACATACATTGGTGGCGGATTTGTTGCAATTTGTAGTTTTTTTAATAGTAGCAGATTTTGTTCATGATATCAGAACTCATTCCAATCGTGGTGCCGTGCCAAAAGTAAACATAATCCATTGGTTTTTTAGTGAGAAAAAACTTTCATTATCTTCATTTGCAGCGTGTCGCAGAGTTGTTTTGGCTTAAGGGGTTATATACCTTTTTCTGTAGGGAAATACAGGGTTTTACTTTTTTTTTAAGCATGTTACCATAGTTTTATTCAAAGGCAATACAAAGTTTATAAAAGTACATGTCCTTATGTGAATTTGTATAAAATTTCAAGCGAAAATTCGAAAAATTGGGGAAGGTACAGTCCTTGCCGCAGAACTCCTTTTGTTAACAGTGGTTGACGGTGAGCATGAAATCGAGGTAACGGCTCAGCTCAAAAAAAAAACTACGTTAGTACATAGTGTTACCATGTTCGTGAACGAAGGATTTAAAAAAAAAAAAATTTTTACAGTTACAGTGCTATTTTTTCAAAAAATGTCGATTTTTTAAGGTCGAAAAATTGAGTTTTTTGCCAAAAAAAATAGAAGAATTTGTCGAAAAAAAAATTCCTTCGTTCACGAATTAGCTATTGTATGTACAAACAACCCCTCAAAATTTCAAATTGATCGATGTAGTGGTTAGCGGGATATCGTGCTCACCGCGATGGCATTCTTTCAAAAATACGATTCCGAGATAATCGCGGTTAAAAATTTTAGGTGGACATTAACACTTCGTTCAATAATGTGGGTGACTAACTAATTAAAACACATTTTTTTGCCAAAATTCGTTTTTATTCATCAACATAGTTGCCATCGAGGGCGATACACCGATTATAGCGATCTTCCAACTTTTCAGTACCATTTTTTTTTTTGCTCCGAAGCATCGACACGTTCTGGTTTTGGTCGATTGTGAGCTCGCGCGGCACCCACTTTGCACATAGCTTTCGCATACCCGAATATTCATGAACAATATGTCCAACACGTTCCTTTGATATCTTTAGAGTGTCAGCTATACAAATCAACCTCAATTTACGATCTTCCAAAATCATTTTGTGGATTTTTTTGATGTTTTCGTCCGTAACAGCCTCTTTTGGACGTCCACTGCGTTCATCGTCTTCGGTGCTCATATGGCCTGTACGGAATTTAGCAAACCACTTACGAATGGTTCTTTTTGATGGAGCAGAGTCCGAATAATGTTTTTCAAGCCATTCCTGGCATTGAACAGCATTTTTTTTTAATTAAAAAACAATGATAAATCAGCACACGGAATTGCTTTGAATTCATTTTTTTTTAAAACTCAAAAGTAGTGTCACTTAAAGCACTGTAACTTGTAAAGTAATGGTCGGATTGACATATAATTTTGACAGTAAGCCTAAAAAGGTTCACAAGTTCGAAAAAAAATATTGCTTTAGTATTAGTGCCGCCATCTATGTGTCAGTCACCCACATTATTGAACGAAGTGTTAAGTAGTCATGAAACTGCGCGCTATGAACGGCCGTATCTTAGGTTCTAGTGCCCCGATCTCGATGAAATTTTGTAGAAAAATTGTTAAAAGTATGTACTTGAAAAATAAGTCATAAAAAATTGTTTCGATTTTTGAGCCACAAAAAGGTATATAACCCCTTAAAAACTCTAAATCATTGGTGCTGTTTGTAATTTCAATGCCTCTGCAACCAGTTCTCAGTTCACTCAGTAACCCTTAATTTCTTATCTAATCAAAAAACCCCTTCAAGTTTGATGCCTTAGTGACCCCTAAAGCTGTTGCACGCTTCTATGAAGCGATCGAAATAAGCTGTCAAGTTTTTCGGCTTTCCAAGTCTATAAAACCAAAAAGTTTTCACTTTGTCCCATGTCCTCATAACTTGTAATTGTACTTTTTAAAAGTTTTCTGACCTAACATTAAATTAAAATGTATCTGTCTCAGGTTGACAGGTTGCTAGTTGCTCTTTAGTAACAGCAGAGGAACTAGTCTCATTGACTTCTCGAAGCATTGTCGAAACGTGCCTTACTTCAGGCACTATCAGTTGATAGCCACTTTTGAAAGGTTAGAAATCTGATTTCACCACCTCAGACCTGTCTCTGACAACACATCTTAGTTAGACTTAGTGACTTCAAGCATCAACATTAGTCCTCCTGCCTTCTAATAATTACATACTTTCTGAAAACTACTTTCCGTAAATACGAAAATCCATGGTGTTCAGACACTTTTAAAGCACAGAAAAAGAAAATAAAGAAGAAAGAGTGAGATGTGTGATATGAGCTTCCAAAGCCAAGCAAGTGGAAAGGTAGCTGAGATTATTCCTTACTATTCTTAGACCTCAAAAAGGTACTGGATTCTCGCATTATGTGAACCATAAAAGCAGGAATCAGAGATATCAAACTTTCAGAGGATCGCAAGGTTTCAATTTTCGGCCCCCAGAAGCATTGGTTAACTGTTGTTGTTTTGGTTAATGAATTCAGTAGTCTTACAAAAAAATGCCGGGTTGTTTGTTCCATTAATTTGGGCAGCTTATACAAAAATGTTCGATATGGGTTGTCCAATAGTTACGCGCAGCAACCTGACGTGCGAACATCCGGCAACCCTAACAACCTGCTGAAGGGGAAGCTGGGTGTCCCGGCGGAACAGCGAGTGCTCGGTGTTGGTCAGCGATATTTTTACAATTAATTTCCAATAAATCCTGGATAGTTAAATTAAAAAAAAATTTGTTTTATTGGATCGATTTTTTTATAAGAGCCAGCGCCCAGGGAATACGAATATGAATCTGGAGGGATGCAGAAATGAAGAACCCGGGTTTTGAATAATAAAGTTGTGGACACTTGAATTGAGCCCGTCAAGGTCGTAGATGGTAGAGAAAATCTCCGCAGGGAGGTCATAATTTTTCCACAAAACATTTAGGTTTCCAATATCTTAAAATTGTATGCAAATCCATTTTGAATGCTTTTAGTAAATTTTAAGTGGAAATATCTGGAAATCCTTTTGGCCAACGATTTATGTAAATAAGAAATGAAAATGGGAAAGCATATGTTGCTGAAAATATTTTCTTAAAAATACACAAAACATTTTCCATTCGTTCTAACACGAACCTCTTGAATTGCATAAACGATCAAAAATGCACTGCGAAGCGCCTAAAATGCAGCAAAATTTTAAATAAACATCCAGACGAAACATTGTACAGTTTTTTTTTTTCAAATAAATTTGCATGTATGTACATATGTATTGCATGTCCATACATATGTATGTGTGTACAGTGCTATATAAATTGCTGGGATCGTGTAATACACTAACAGATTTTACATTGAATGCGCAACAGGGGTTGCCACCTATGCGCATAATTCCTCCGCGCGTGGCCACATTTCCGTAGCTCCTCGTTTTTTATGCTTTCATAATTTTGTCGCCTTTTTGTGCGACCGCAGTGGTTTATAAATTACATGCAAATTGCATTTTTGTTAAAAAAAATCATGGCAAAAAAACTTAGATGCACAGCTGTCGGCCCCCGCAGCGCCGATGAACGTTCCTCGCCCGGAGTCTGCGTGCCGTCCGCTAAATGTCAGATTTATTGCAACTGGGGCGCGCTGCACTAATTTGCGTCGAGCGCAGCTTACCCCCCACCCCCTCTACTGCCCCTTTCCACTCGTGATGCTCTTATTTCGCGCTGCGCTCTGCTGCAAAACAAAAAACCGCCAGCAAAAAACACTCAACGTTATGGAATTTGACAAAAAGTGGCAACAAAGTTTTTGCCGATTTTGTTGCAAAGACCATTCACAACTGCACGCATCGCCATTGTCCGGCGACGGGTGTCCACAAAAAATGTAATATGCAACATTTTTGGGCAAAAATTGTTATTTTTATGCGCGGCCGCGGCTCAAGTTGCGCTGGGAAGCCGCTTTGAATTTATGGCAACATGCAGCGTTTAATTGAGTTGTAGTGCGGCGTTTTTGTTTTTCGGCGCGTTTTTCTCGATTACATTTTGCACAGCAACAACAACACGGCAACAGAACTGCAACAAAAACCAAAACAAAGAGCGAGTAAATTGTATTTGAATGCAGTTTGTCAACGGCGAAATGGTGAAGTAGGCACGGGGGGAGGGGGCGTGTCGGCCGCATAGATTAGGCGAATTTATTAAACGATTTCAATTGTTGTGTTGCTGTTGTTGTTAGACAATGCGCCACATTGTTGCGATGGTGCAATGGTTTTGTTTTGGTGCTTTTTGGAACATATGGCCGCCGCTCCAGCGACGCGCAGCCGGATTATGTTTCGCATCCATTAGGCAAATTACCAAAAATTACAATTATCGAAAAACAAACTTTGGAAATCGGCTGCTGCTGCTGGCAACACTTGCGCCCCAGTCGGGCCGCGCGCCGCTTTCGCTCGATTAGCGCGCAGTCAATTAGGCGGAACTTTCAGCGCAATTTCAACGCCATCAACTTCATTACGCTCAATAATTACATTCGATGCGATGTTCCATGTTGGCGCTTTTTTAGTTGTTGCTGCTGATATTTTTTACTTGCTTCGCCCCGTCTCCCCCGCGCTCTGCGGCTCTGTGCAAGAACAAAGTAGCACCGAGTGTGCCTCCATTCACTTCAATATGCCGCACAACAAAAACAAACAGCAACAACAAAAATCAAATTGCGCACCAAAGGGAGCCCAATTGTTGGAAAGAATCGAAAAAACATAAATAAATTATGCAACGCAAAATTCTACAAAAATAAGAGAAAAACATGGGGGCGCAGCAAAAAATTTGTATTTATACATTTCATGAATGAGCGAATGCAGGCGAATGTAATTCAATTACAACAACAATGACGGCCACAATGCATACGCAGCCGAATGGTGCGCCGGGTTGCAGCAATGTGTGCAGGGCGCAATCATCTCGAAAGTTGCCGCAAATTGAAAAAATGAACCTAAAAAGGCAAACAAAAGAGTGGAGGTGGGGGAAGGCGGCCGAACAGATTAACAATCCAAACAAATGCCAAGCGTTTATGCTCGCTAATTGAAACGAACTGATTAAGGTCCGCTGCCGCGTTGCGTATTGTTGGTAGTAATTGGTGATGTTGCTGGCATTGTTGCTGCTGCTGCTGCTGCTGCTGCTGTTCTTTCCGTTTGTGTCGTTCCGGATATTAAGTGATGTGCATGTAAGCGTTTGGTGGCGCGCAAAGCTCACAAACAAATTCGACTGGCTTTTTATAAAATAAATTACTTAGTTGCTTTTGTTGTTGGACGCAATTGCTGCATCAACAATTAAAGCTGTTCGATTTCTGAGAAAACAGTACATACACAATACATAATATATGCAGTATATAGTAATGTCATGTAGGATAATAATGTGATGCGCAGTGGATGTGATGTGATGTGATGATAATTCATGAGATTTGATGTGATGTGATGTGATGCGATGCCATGAAAAGAGGAGAGGATAGAAGGGGATGATAAAAGAGAAGAGTTCTGATCAGATGAGATCATATAAGATCAGATGAGACCAGATTAGATCAGATACGACGAGATGAGATAAGATGAGTTGACGTGACGTAACGTAAGATGAGATGAGATGATAAGCGATGGTATGATATACGATACGATGCGTTAAGATGAGACGAGATTAGGTTACGTTAGGTGAATTGAGGTGAGGTGAGGAAAGGTGAGATGAAATGCAATGAGATGAGATAAAAAAAAGATACGTTGAGATGAGATGAGTTGAGATGAGATGAGATGAGATGAGATGAGATGAGATGAGGTGAGGTGAGATGAGATGAGATGAGATGAGATGAGATGAGATGAGATGAGATGAGATGAGATGAGATGAGATGAGATGAGATGAGATGAGATGAGATGAGATGAGATGAGATGAGATGAGATGAGATGAGATGAGGTGAGATGAGGTGAGATGAGTTTAGATGAGATGAGATGAGATGAGATGAGATGAGATGCGATAAATTGAGATGAAATGAGATTAGGTTACGTTAGGTGAATTGAGATGAGGTGAGGACAAGTGAGATGAAATGAAATGAGATAAAAAAAGATACGTTGAGATGAGATGGGGTGAGATGAGATGAGATGAAAGGAGAGGAGATGAGATGAGATGAGATGAGATGAGATGAGTTGAGATGAGTTGAGATGAGTTGAGTTGAGATGAGATGCGATAAGATGAGATGCGATGAGATTAGGTTACGTTAGGTGAATTGAGGTGAGGTGAGGAAAAGTGAGATGAAATGAGATGAGATGAGATGAGTTGAGTTGAGTTGAGTTGAGTTGAGTTGAGATAAGATGAATTGAGATGAGATGCGATAAGATAAGATGCGATGAGATGAGATGCGATAAAAAAAGATACGTTGAGATGAGATGGGGTGAGATGAGATGAGATGAGATGAGATGAGATGAGATGTGATGAGATGAGATGAGATGAGATGAGATGAGATGAGATGAGATGAGATGAGATGAGATGAGATGAGATGAGATGAGATGAGATGAGATGAGATGAGATGAGTTGAGTTGAGATGAGTTGAGATGAGTTGAGAAGAGATGCGATAAGATGAGATGCGATAAAATGAGATGAGATGAGATTAGGTTACGTTAGGTGAATTGAGGTGAGGTGAGGAAAAGTGAGATGAAATGAGATGAGATGAGATAAAAAAAAGATACGTTGACATGAGGTGAGATGAGATGAGATGAGTTGAGTTGAGTTGAGTTGAGTTGAGATGAGATGAGATGAGATGAGATGAGATGAGATGAGATGAGATGAGATGAGATGAGATGAGATGAGATGAGATGAGATGAGATGAGATGAGATGAGATGAGATGAGATGAGATGAGAGTAGGTTACGTGATGTGAATCGTGGTGAGGTGGGGAAAGGTGAGATGAAATGCAATGAGTTGAGATAAAATAGTTAGAATATAGAAGCGCTGAGATGACATGAGATGAGATGAGATGAGGGTAAGTTAGGTGAGGTAGGGTGACATGAGATGAAATAAGATAAGGTTAAGTTAGGTGAAGATGAGCTGCGTTAAAATTAGATGAGATGAGGTTAAGTTAGGTGAGGTAAGGTGATATGAGATGAGATTAAATTAAATGAAATGAAATAAAATGAGATTAGTTGAGTTGAATTGAAATAATTTTAATTGAATTAAGTTTAATTGAGCTGAAATTATGTGATTGTGCTGCGTTGAGATGAGATGAAATGAGTTGAGTTGGATTGAGATAAGACGAAAGGTGTTATATGGTTTGACATGATGTGAGAAATAACATCACTCTACGACTTTGAAAAGATGGATTTATATTTCACTGTCTTAACCCTTTCGGTACTACTGGGATAGTACGTTCCACCAAATTTTTAAAACCCCTCAAAACAATTATTCCAATGTTATGACCCACGCAAAACATTTGTTCTAATTATAAAAGGATAAAAGGATGATTTCAGAATTTGTGAGTATGCAACATAATTTTCTAGCAAAAAACTTTCATAGTAGATATGGAAACATTTCTACCGAGAGTATTTTGATTTTCTGAATTGAATTCCATCTCTAAAGGGTTAAACTATAATTTAGGATCATAAAAACAATTTCCAAGTGGTCCTATGGTGAAAAAAGCGCAAGTAAAACTTTGCTTTCGCTTTTCTTGAAACCATGTTTTGCAAATTTGGCAGGCGAAGTACTACAATGGGCCATTGTATAAAATAAAATGTTTAAAAAGCGTTGTGCTGCCACTATTTTAAATGAAAATTATTACGAAATATTGCGGTCCATATTTTAATATCAGTTTAGTGAATCTTCTGAAAAGAAAGCTTCTTTCTTTTTTCATACTCGTTTAATTAATCGTCAAAGTTAGGCCTCATTTTCGGCGCATAGATTAGTGTTAAACTTAAACTTGAATATTTCAGATACATGGATTAGTATGCTACATTTACTTCTGTTGATGTTACTTTATTCTTGTTTAATAAAAATGCAGTCAACCCCAGCTTTCAGTCGCCATTTCCACCGCTAATTCGATTACGTACACAGACTTGAATTCCATTTACTCTTTTGTATTTATTTATTATTTAAAATATGGTTTATTTAAATATGATTTCAATTGCCTTTAATTGTATTTGTTGAATGTAATATTGCCATAATTTCATCAATTCATGATCAATTTATTAAAAATCCTTTAGAAACTACATGGGAATTTTTCAATATAAAGTACATAAAATTTTTATATTTTACCGAATGTGTTGTAGGATTAATTTTTGTTGAATGAACTCAATCGTGTAAATGCAGCTTTCAGTACTGCAATATATGTTGTTGGTGCTTCAGGAGCATTTTTTGTATGCCATTTGCAGTGTTTTCCATACCTGAATAGCAGCAGACATTGCACAGCTCGTCGCCCTCAACACTGGACAGTTGAGGTGAGAAGACGTTAGGGAAAACTTCAATTCGATGGCTGAAAGGGCGAGGACAACATTGGCTGCCATTCAGCCGGCAAATTATGCTGAAAATAGGCAAAAAATGCCTAATTGCACTTGCCGCACGATGAGTACTTAATTAATTCCCATTTACCGGCATGCGCCCACTTGCGTCTCATAACTGTTCATTGCAACGAAAATAGAGCTAAATAAATTTTTATATATAGAGAGAAGCACCGGGCAGACACCCACACATATCTACTATACTGTACTATATGTATGTAAAATAGTGTTGTTGGCGCTGTTAACCGGAACTTAAGCAGTCAAGCGGCGTTTGAGGAAGTGCGGGGCGGCACTTCCACCTTGCCGCTTACGAGCGCAGTCCACTCGAAGATTAAGCGAAACGTCATTACCCTGTCGAGTGCGACTCTATGGCGCGCATCCATATATCAGAGCGTGTTGTGTGTGTGTGTGTGTGTGTGTGTGTGTGTGTGTGTGTGTGTGTGTATGTGAGCGTTGCCATAATTAGTGCTGACAGGAGTGGCATCATTCAGCGGCAGCCACACCACGCCGCACATTACGCCCGTAACGACTGGCGCTGTCGCATCGAAGGTGAATCTGGGCGCGTGTGTTTGTGTGTCGCATGCGGAAGCGTCTTCACATGCCGCATGCCTTCCTTCGCTGCTCGCTGGCTCGCTTCCGTGCCAGCTTTTGCCCATTTCCCGTTTCGCTTCCACCACATATGTATGTACATATGTACACACTTATGTAAAGCAGCGGCCAACGTGACCCGCTGTGCGCTGTCACCAACGTGGAAAATTTCTCTCCTATTTATTTACAGATTTTTCTTATAATTCTTGTTCGCTCTGAGGCCACGCCGCGCGCGTTGCTGCCCGCTGCGCGGCGCCATTCTTCACGCTTGACGCTTTTGTTCAGCTGTCCAGCTGTCTGGCTGTGTAGCTGTCTATCTGTTTATCTGCATAGTACGCGCTCGTCGTGCCATGTGTTGTCATGGGGCCGTTTGTCGCTCGCACGTCGGAAGTTGCTGCTCTTGTTGTTGCAGTTGTTGGTGTTGCCGTTAATCGTGATAATCCTCTCATTCATGGCGTGATTCATTCATGGAATCGCAGCCACATCTCATTCATGTGAAGACAAAGCATATACGGACGGACTCATCTTGTGACAATTCCCCGTTCGTGCACATCACCTCAACTCACCGCACCTCACCTCACTTCACACGACAATCTTGCAGCGCGCAAACCTTTTGCTTGCCAACACGAACACATAAATTTCTGTATGTGTATGTGTGTGTGTGAGAGAGTTCATAGCTCCGCACACTACAGCCGAGTACCTGCACGCGCTAAAGTGGCGACTAGGCGCTGAAGTCCCAACCCTCCCACTCTCATTATTTCTTATTCCCCCCCCCCCCCCTTCTCGCTCTACATTGTTTGCGCAAAAAATCCAACGCTCCCCGCTCGGTTGGCGTTTATTTATTTGCTCCGGTTTGTTTACTCGAGTACTGCGCAGCTTTAAATTTCAATAAGGTCCGCCTGCGTGCAACTCCTGCTTCCGTTCTGCGCCCAGCTAACCCGGCTCACCACGCCCCCGCCGGCGTAACAAAGTTTTCGTTTGTTTATCAACAAAAGCGAAAAATTCGACTCCTTTTCCCCGTTGTTATTGTTAGCGTTGTTGCTGCCGTCGAGCACGCTACGCTTTGCATAAACATGAGCGAAATGTTGCGCACACACTTTCATTACCGGAAGCTGTGGCTGCCGCATGCGTGCGCCGCCACGCCGCGCCGAGTTAAAGCGACACAACACATGTTCGCCAAATCCGTCCGCCGCCAACAACTGTTCAATGCAATAAAATGCGCGCTCGCCACCAACCGCCACACTGCGTTGAATTCTGCTGAAATTTCGCGCATAAAAAGTTTGCATTCACGTTTGTCCAAATGCATTTTTTGCCGTTGCTCGCCACAAAGAAATCCCGAACCCTCCGAGTCACCCTGTGGCTCTTTGTACGCACAACGCGACGCGACTTCCTGTGCGCTGCCAATTAAAATACTTCCGCGGGCCACATGTGCCGCCTGCACCGCTCTGCCCGCTGCGCGACGAGTTGCCGTCGTATTGTGCGCTCGCTTTTGTGTCTGTCCGCAGTAATACGCATCGTCTTGCCGCCCACAACTGCCGGTTCAGCACAATTTTGCGTCGCGCCCGTCGGCCCCTGCGCGCCGGGCATACAATTTAAAACGGCAATTGGCATCACTGGCATTGTTAGCGCTCCTTCTTAATGACAGTAAATCAAGCGTGGCGCAATTCAAGTGGAGCTGCTGCCTCTGCCGTGTCCACATCTGCCGCCCGGCCAACGGCACTTCTCGCTTACTTTTGCGCACTGCTTACGTTATTGCTGCTTCTTTTATATCGCTCCACAGCTGCGCTGCTGCTTTCTTTCTCTGATTATGTGAATTACGGAACGAAACGTGTCCTTTTTCCACAATCCTTGAACGGGTTGCGAGCGCACTACAAGAGGTGGCAACATTTGTAAAATGTTGCACGCTGCATACGCTGCAGGGGGGGGGATGCGGTGATGCGGGGGGCGAAACTGGAAATACGGAAGCGTATTTTTCTGCTTAGTGGGTGTCGCTGCACAAACGAAAACTGTGGACAAAGAATACAAGAAACCAAGAAAAACCGACAGTGGTTGCAATTCGAAGAATTTGTTGAATGCGACATTAATGCGACAAGTATTGCAACAACATTGTAGTTGAACTTTATTATTTATTTATTGGTTTTCATTGAATTTCAGCAACAAAAAATCTGCTCATTCTTGACAGCAACACGATTGACAAGCAATTGATGCGTTCTCCGAAAATAACTTCTACTTGTTTGAAAATTTCAAATCATTTTAATTTTTATGAGAATATTCTTTGTCCAAGAAAAAAGTCTTATTTCTAAGATCGTGTAGTAGCAGAAAAGTTAAATTTAATTATGTGATCTTTGTCAAGTGACAAGAAGTATTCATATGAATTACTTTCTCTATGTGCAATTTTTCCATTGACTTCCATTGATTTGAAAAAGCAATGTACTTCATCAATGAAAGAACCAGCACAAAGAGAGACTGTCGGCGCTTAAGGTGAGTTTTTGAAATACTGATCCCTGGGAACACCATTTCAGATCGGCTCCAAGTTGATCACGTGTACTGCAAGGACTCAACTACATCAATTTTTATTTTATTAATTGGATTCTTAGCTAAAAAACGACCACGAATTTAGGATTCTTTATAGAGCTTCAAACAAAATCCGGACACTCCGAACTGGTACCTCGTTTTGACAGCTCATTAACCCTAATTCCCAGAGTTCTAAAAGTAACGTAAACCCAGAAGTGAGATTGTCAGGCCCATATGAGCTAAATTACTAAAAAACCCAATTTTTTTTTTATTTCCAAATCCAGTTACTACTTAAAGACGTTTTTATTTATTTAAGTTTTATATTTTTAGTAAAGAACTTGTGAATACAGGGTCCACTGGAAAACAATTGCTACTACAAAAGTATAATTAATTAATCCAGATATTCAGATCTTTGTCAAATTTGGGTGGAAGAGAAATGGAGATTTGTTTAGTTTATTGTAAACATGTTCCTGCGTTTTGGAGATGGGTGGTGGACAAATATGGCACCGACTTGATTTACGTGTACCAGAATTTTTATATATCATATATTGTTGCCTGAGTTATCGCTCGTAGATATTCGTGGCTATGCAGAAAAATCCACCAGTAATGGCAAAAACAACTATATTTTGCTATCTAGACCCTCATTCCAGTAAGGACATGCTTTGAGCCATATGACATATGTCGTATTACCAGCAGCATCAATCAAATGTATAAGGAAAGCTAGAGGCCATTCATTAGGTTTGCGTGTTTTGATATACCCATCATACAAATTTTGTTTTTTCTGAGTGTACGAAAACCGCATCTAATAAACTATCGGATAATTCCTTACTGGTGAACTAGTTGGTCATTATTACATTTGTGGTTGTAAGTCTCAAACAGTTTTTCAACACCCTTTTTGCAAGACCCACAGCTCCTTGATTACCGTCTTTGCATGTGTATGGCATTTCAGGAAGTATTAGCACCATCGCATTTCCATATTCTGATTACATATTTATCGGGATTGGCAAACATAAACTGTATGAACTAACTTCAACTTCGGCAAGGCATAAATTCTTCATAATATGTCGTATATTGTAGTATTTTCAAAAATTTTAATTGACCTCGTCCCATGCCGACTAGATGAGTGCTAGGCTCAAAAACTTTGAAACTGACACATTAAAAATGCACCTAAACATGAAAAATAAAAATATTCTTCCATATGGTGGACAAAACGTCAAGGAATTCTGAGTAAATTTTAGTTTTTTGTTCAAATGAGCTTCTGAGGCTCACTTCTGGGGTTACGTTACATTTTTAAAAAATTTTTTTAAACAAGTACAAAAACTGTCTAAAAAGTTAAATTTATAAATGAAATATAATTTTAACATTCCATCAGAGGATTACATAGAAAAATTTGAATCGAAAATCTTTTGGTATAGGCTTTATCACCATTTGAAATCTTTAGTGAGACTGTGAGACTCACTTCTGGGAATTAGGGTTAATTGGCAACACATCCACCAAATCTTACTTCGCTCGGACTTGAACTCTTTGAGACAGTGCTAGAAGTCCGTTCGGACGTCTGACTCTTCCATACAAAATCGTAAATTTCAATGCACTGCTCAAGTTCGAAAGTTCGAACAGTTCGGATGGTGCGAAGTCCTGACAGGTTAAAGCAATAATTCTTAACCCCCAATTTCAAATCGATATTTAAGTAATTTTTTCATGTTTCGCAACCACTGCCTCGTATTTGTCGTTGGTTAGGTGGAAATCCTTGCGAGTAATTTTAGCCTCTACCTCGCCCCGGAATGACAGGGTTTTCGAGTAAAATGAGTCACGTTTAGCGATAACGTGTGTGACATTACGTATGACGCCATTTGCAATGCACACAACGATACACAACAGCGCAGACGGCTTGCAACAATGATGGCAACAAATTCCGAACGTACACCTCGGCCCACCTCCGCCCGCCGAGTGACATGTGACGCATACGCGGTGTGAGGTTAGGAACGCTTGTTTAGGGTTAAGAAGTCGACACTGCAGCACCGGCTGAGCGCAGACCGAGGGCAGTAAAGGTGGATTTGAAGTCGTGGCAAGGGAAGGGCGGCGAGTGCGTGGGATGACAGTTGAATCACAACTGATTGCAGGGGCCGACATGTCACAACACACTGACAATTGACACAAAACTCGCTCACTTCAGTTCGAAGGCACAATGCGAACAATGAAATTGAAAAATTCGAGTCGCTGGGCGGGGCGGCAGAGAGGGAAGCGAAAATCAAGCAAATTATGCATTATTCAAGCATATTGTTAGGCGTGTCAGAATTTCGGTGGAATTGGTCTGCTCCGCTCCGCAAAGGGTTGCTGACTGCAGTCAAAATGTCAATACATGTCACTCTCAACCCCCTGCAATAAGCCAAAGGCCAGGCAGCTCATCGCCGGTAATTCAAGTGGCTTGTTTGGCTGCGAGCATTTCGGAAATGTGACGCATCTGCCGCCCACGACGCTCTGCGCCCTGCGCCCTGCGGCCGCTTAATTGAAACAAAGTGCGGCACTGCTGCACGCCCACGCGTCCTTTTTATGTAACTTTATCGCTGACGTATGCAAAAACCCGAGTGCGGCAACAACACTCGCTCTGACAGCAACGACAAAAGCAATAACAACGACAACTGATTAACATCGAACTTCAAGTGCCACGAAGCGTGACTTGAAGGATTTCCAACGAGGATAACTTCAAGGCAATACAAGAACAACAACAAACAGTAATTAGTGTTATGAACGACAACAACACAGCGTCCAAGAAACGCAACTCAATTAGCGCGGTGAATGAAAGTCGCTGGAAGGGCGCCGGGGGTTAGATTGTGGAATGCCACCCGAAGAATCCTTACAACATTTTGTCGCAAGCCGTTCTGCAGCAGAAATTCGATGCTTATTCCAATGTGTGTGTGTGTTTTTTTGCGAAATTATTTCTTCTTCTTTGTTGCAATTTTTTGCAGGCATTGCAGTCAAAATATTACAACAAAATAGTTAATATGAAAAACTTTCAAATTAAAAATTGTGAAAAAATATTGCAAAAAATTTGTATTAACTTTTTTACCTATAAACAACAACAACTTCAGCTAAACATTTGCGCAAAAACAACAGACAGCAACAAATACTAAGACAGAAAATTATCCGACTACACGCAAACTACAACAGAAACTCACAAAAAACAAGAAACACCAACAACAACAACAGAAGCAATCAACGCAGTTTTCCAACAACAATAATCGCAGCGACAGCGATAGCGGCAACAGCAGTAAAACAACAACAGCAACGAACGTTGCAACCGAATTGTGGCAAACGCAAAAAAGCATTGGCACAAAACAACAACAACAACAATAAAAGCAAAAACACTAACGGCATCAGCATATAGTCAGCGCGTCATGGTCCTCGTCGTTGTCGTTGTCATCGTCATCTTCCACCATAGTAGTAGCAACAACAACAACAACAACAGCAGCAGCAGCAAGAAGAGCAATGATGTTGCAACATCACCGCCTCGTCAAAACGTCACTCGGCGTAATCAAGCGTTAAGTGATTCGGCGGCAGGATGCGGAGGAACAGCAACAACGACAACGACAACAAATATTACAACAACACTGCTAGTTGCTTGTAACAGTCAAAACTACCACTTCTGTTTTTTGTTATTGTTATTGTGGCTGTAGCTGATGTCGCTTTTATATTCACGCTGTCAAGTTGTTGTTGCTGTCATTGTTGTTGTTGTTTTTGCTGCTGCTGCTGCTGTTTTCGTTTGGATGGTTACGTGGTTGGCCGATGTTTTTGCTACCAACGAAAATATTGCAGAGCAGAATTTTTCGTCAAAAATACCAAAAATATAATCAACCCAAAATCGACAACAACAACAACAAACGCCAACAAACTGTGGACTCATCGAACGTTATTGAGGCAAAAAATCACGCGTGGCTTTGATGTTGCAACCCGAATCGAAGCGCAGCGCAGCGCCGACGATGTCAAAAATGAAGGCTTTGCCGACGACGGCGCACATTGGGGTAAACATGCCAAAAACCCGCGCATTACGGCTGAACTTAAAGTTACGGGCCTAACTTTTTTTGACTGTTTCGTAATCTGCATGCATGTAGTAGTCAGAAAACATTTTTTGCATGGAAATTGGACCGAAACTGGCTGCTGTATAGCCATTCAAATTTGGGTGGTTTTAAACTAAATTTCATTTTGTCGATGCAACTTTTTGATGATGATGCTGAAATGTCAATTAAATCGTTGTTTATAAATATAATCAAATAATTTTTAGTACATATATAAAAAGCATATTCCTACAACTAATTTGACATATAACTCTTTTACATGGCACATTTTCTTGATATAAGTTCTCAAAGTTTGGGCAAAAACGACGATTTTTTTGAAAAATGTCCTACTTTCGTGGTCTATAACTTTTTTGGTTCATCATGGATCATCGAAAATCTTGAGTAATAGTAAGTAACAACCTTAACAAAAACAATTATACCCAACTTGTCTGCGGAAAGCTGCGGAATGGTTAGATTTTAGGACATTTATTCACTTCTCCCGGTAAGAAAATAAATACACTTGGTGCATATATATATTACTAAAAAAATAAATTATGTAAAAATTGCTGTGATTTATTACCTGAATTAATAAATATGCTAAAATAAAATATTTCTTGTAAATTTTTTCGGCTGGTACGCAGGATGATTTTCGAAAGAGGCAATATATTTCAATAAAACTTTGTAAAAAATTTACAAGTGGCCTAACAAAACTTTGACGTGAAAATAGGCATGGTTCGCCCACTTTTCAGTAGGGTTGCCATATACGCGTATTTTGTTAAATAGGAAAATTGATATACTAACCAATGTCATCTGCCCTTTTGTGGTTATTTATAACGGTAAGTGGGCGTGATACTCCCCATTTACCCGTTATGAGCCATATCAAGCCATTTTTCCTTATTAAATGGTTTGTTTTTAAATATATTACATAAACATAATTTTAAACATTTATGTATTTTATGTGAACAATAGAAAGGAGGCGAAAAAACGGAGCGTGACTACAGTCCAGAGTATTCATAAGTCAGTTTGGGTCGATTTAAATACTATAACTTTGGTTTTGTTTTTACTAAAGAAGATTTTAAAAATTCCTGATTGCCGACTGTAGGGTGCCGGTGCACGGTACAGTAAATCAGATAAAATTATGGTGGACAAATCTCTGAAGAGTCCTGAAGGAGATGTCCAAATTTTAACTTTAACCGTATAGATACTACAGCACAAAATAGGTAAGGCGCGGGTTTTTGTCATGTTTACCCCATTGTGCGGCGACGACAACGCTGGAGCGCAAAATGTTGACTGTCGATGACGATGATGAAAAGCGCATTGCACCGGCTGCCGTCGCCGGAGCTATTTTGGCCACTGCGATGCTCGTAGCTTCGTTTTCAGCGCTGTTAAAGCCGCGAGTCGCATTGCGTCGCTTCGACGCGACATTGCAGCCGCAACACATTGACATCTTTTAATTTATGACAATATGCGCCTGTGTTGTTTTTGCGTTCGCGGTGATATCACTTAATCAAATTTCTATGCCACAACGCCATTCCCACCGCCGCCAGGTCGCACACCACCTGGGCAGGCGACGATTCCTTGCGCGGTGGCCGTTGGTGACTTGGTGACGCGCCGCTCGCTGCAGCTTCCATAAATTTTACGCCAGCCGACCGCAGCCACCACAGCAACAACCACATCGACTGAACAACTGCACCGCTGTCGGCGTTCTTGGACGAAGGACGTGAGGCGCCACGCAGCGCCGACAGCACCAGAACTCCACTGGCCCGTAATTTGTTTTGCTGCCTTCTGATTGGTGCGCGAACGCCAGGTGGACACGCGCTGCTCGCCAACTTTTATGACTTGTTTTCGTTGGCAACTTGCTCGGCTTTGCGCCTTTCACATCCCGTCCGACTTTGTTGCGCTGCGGTCTCAATTCGGCTTCGATCTCATTCTCGTTCTTGTTACTGCAATTCTGGTTGCTGTCGTTATTATGAACGTTGTTGTGGCTGTTGTTGTCCCGGTTCGATGGCAAACCCTCGACGGCCGTTGCTGCTGTTGTTAATGCTTCCCTGTGATTTCTGCTCGTTGACGCTTGAAAGACTGTGATGAGCCAACAACAAACACAGCGGCGGATGCTTGAAAGCGATGACGTCTTACCTGTTTTTATATTTTTGTAACTCAGTTTATGGCGTCGCCTGTTAAACCAGCAATGATCGCTTTCGTATATTTCTCGGCTTCAATTGAAAAGTTAAGTTTGGATTGGGTTCGGTTTGATTCAACTGGCTGGATCACAACGATGTTAACCGATTTTTTTGTTCACAACTCAAGAAATCTTTCCATCAGACTCGATTTGAAACCGTTATCTTTGCAATATCCTGTAATAAGTGTGTGATACCAGCTAGAAGTCTGCATTGGACGCGTTATTGGTCAATAGGAAGCCCGCTTAAAATTAAAATATTTCTCACGCAGCAGCTAAGAATCACCTAAGTGAGCAAACAAGAGTAGAGGACATGTTCCTGGATAAATCTTTCGACCTTCATCGTACACCTATTGTCCTTGATAGAACCCTTTCGTTGATGAACTTTAGCAGGGAGTCCGCTCAAAGTTGGAATGCTTCTCAATAAAATCAATGTATTCAAATACTGACTTTTGGCTTTGTCGAATCCTGCAGTCCAACTTAATCCATCCAGGGTTAATTCATTGCTTATTCCTTGCACGCATGCGCCGCACAACGCCGACCCAGAAGTGGTCAGCGCTCGTCTGAAAACTAGTTCAGATTTGTTGCGTGCAGCAGCAACGGCTCCAGTTGCTGCCGAAGGGTTCCGGCGCAGCACAGGTGGCTCGCTGCTCGGTGACTGCCTCCAACTGGTCGGACGTGCAGCCGTTCAATGGCCGCGCGCAAGAGTGCTGCGTAAAAAGCCGCGAAAACACGCATTGCTGCCGCTCTGGCGCTTGTTGTTGTTGCTGCCGCTGCTATTCTTGCTGCTTTGTACTTGGCTTCTCTTTGCTGATTTCATTATTTTGTATGCAGTTTTTATTTCTTCATTTTTAGCTGGAACCAGTTGCCGCGACCTGACTTGGGTTGAGTGTTGTACGGCAGGAATTGTCGATTGCTGTTGCTGATAATAACATCAACTGCACTCACAGCAATTGTCTGTGCATTACGAATGCAGTGCAACAATTTCATTAAGGCAAACAATTTTTGGAACAATTTTTTAATGTAACAAAAACTGATCAAATTGTCTGCGTTTCTTTCGTCTTTAGTACATATTTCAATTGGGTGCTGCGGCCGGTGTCGCTGTTGCTGCCCCAACAGAACTGCCAAAGCAGTTGCAATGCGACGCGTTGACATGCCGCCTGGCAGGAAGGCAGCGGCCGCTGCCGCCTAATCGCCATTTCCCTTCAGAGCCGCTGCGCACACTGGCAGCAGCCACTGGCCACATGTGAGCAGCGGCAGCAATGCAGCCAGGTGCTTTTTACGGCCGCAACTTGGCGCGGATGCTGCAAATGACTGCGCGCCTGCGCTCAATAATCTGCAAATGACGCAAATGGCGTTGCATGCTGCTGTGCCAGCCACCGGCCGCCACTGGCCGTTGGACGCGTTTCTTCTGTACTCCACTTGTTGTTGTTTTCATATCACTTTTTTGTGTTTTGTTCGCCCCTTTGCAGCGGTGCAGCTTCCGCCGAATCATGTTTTACTGCGACTTTTGTTGTTGTTCTTGTTGTTTTTTGTATTTGTGTTATTTTTGTTGCAGTAGTTGGCCATTTGCGATTTGTTCATTTCCACGCAGATTAATCAAATTGATTTTTTCTTTTCCATTTTAATTTACTATTTGGCTGTGGTTGTTCGTTGTTGCTGCACTGCTTGTTGTTGTTGTCAGGTTTTTGTGCTACACATATCTGCAGCTTTTTTGCCGCACTCGGCTTGGCGCTGCTACGTGCAACAAGTGCGTGCATTGCAGCTGCTGTGGCGAGCCGCACTCGTGTCGCTGCCAGACGTAGTGTGCAGATTGTTGTTGCTATCGGCAGATAAGCGGCAGCAAAACGTGCTGCCCGGCCGCCATATTGAGCTGCTCACGCGGCACACGCCCAAAGGCAGTGACAAAGGCAACGCACTCGGCGGTGTGGCATGTTAAAAGCGCCATTACGCCGGCTAATTGAAATGTCACTCAAGTGTGTGGCGCGATACGTGCGGGTGCGGCAGCATCCCTGTGCCGGCCAAAACCGCAGCCAGTTCAAATTTGTGCCGGCGCTTCACTTTCTCAGCATCGTCGTTGTGGCAACACAAATCAAGGCACAAACACAGCGAAAAGCAACGCAGAATCGCCAACCCGCTTCACGTGTCTTGGGGCCGAATAGTCGAGTCGAAGATGGTTCAGATCATTTTTGCCCACTGATTGCATGCAAAGGCCACACTGTGCACTGCTGACGGCTCTTGGCTGCGTGGCAATTAGACGCGCTGCTCGGGTAGTGCAGCAGGCCGGCAACGAGTTGCACCTGTTGCACGCAGCGGCGCGCATTGTCATAAAAATCTAGGAAAATCACTTTGCGCAGCCGAGGCTGGGCAGCAACGATGCTCGCGCAGCAATTACTGCCGCACAGCACAGCACAGCACAGGGCAGTGCAACAGTCGCCGATAGGTGAACGTGTGTGCGTGCGCCTGTGCGCTCCACAAAGCAACGATCGTCGTCATAATCGAAGCTGGCAGCAACAGCTGCCCACTGCCGGCCAATCAACTTCATAGACTGATGCTGAATTTTAATGCCGCACGCCAGTCGTCGGCGCGAAAAATGCTTCAACCAGCAACAGCGGCCGTCGGCTGCCAGTGCGTCACTTAGCTGGCTCATCAAATGCCGCACCGAATGCTTAGTCAATGCCATGCAGCCCGGCGTTGCACTCGCATTCGCTGCTGCGTTGCGTTGCGGCTCAATAATTGCTTGGCAGCCGGTGACAACCGAAGGCAGTGGGCGCGCACTGACAAACGCTGCTGTCAGCCACTTGTTGCCAACTGTCATTGCGCCATTGACAGCTGGCCTGGACTCTCTTCGCGTGTGTTGGCTTTCTCAGTGCAGACTGTGCTGCTTCGCGGAATAATTGTCACTTGCTGGCAAACGCTTCCGCATCTCTTCGATCGTCGCACGCAAAACTTCTCTGTGTCTCACTCACTGGGACGGCTATGCGTTGCGTTTTGGAAAACTAAAGTCATTTGTTGCTGATTTGCATAGCAAATTAGTAAATTAAGTTCTTCACGCCATCGCGCGCCCATGTCCAAACCGAATTTATCATCGCGCCAAGTGTCAATCAAAATTACAAATTAACGCTATGCAACAATGAAAAGTAACAACAACAACAACAAGCGACTGAGCGACGCTATTAGCAACACAATAGCCGACCAACCGAACCCTGAGCCATCCATCTCGGTGGCTGTCTGGCTGCCACCCGCCTCAAATGTTGCTGGCAGCGCTTTGCGGCCATCAAACGTTTTGGCCGCTTGACCAAACTTCGGTTAGTCGAGCTGAAAACGGGCAGCCAACTCCCAAATTACACATTTAATAAAAGATAAATACAACAAAAATTGTGAGCTCAGCTCTGCGGCAGGCGGTCGCTTACGCACGAAAGACAATAACAACAACGAGTCCGGACACAATCATAAAAGCATAAATTAACCCGCATCGAGCTGAAAAAGACCTCCACGCCTGCCACTTGCCGTTTGCTAGCAACAGCAACAACAACAACAACAAACACACACCAACAGGGAGAACGTGCGTGCGTTCGTGTGAGTGTGAATGTGAGTGGCGGAGGCGATGGTAATGGCGGAGCAGTCGGGGTGAATCAAAAGTAAAAAGTTTACAAACAAAATGTAACTGACATAAATGACACAATGTCAAAAGACAACGATGACGGCGGCAACGGCACCGGCAACGGCTGCAACGATGCTGCCGCCGCGTCGCATGTCACTCAGACGAGAAAATGTCACAAAAGGGCACCTAAATGGAAGGTAGCGACGTATGGCGGGGAAACAGCAACAAATAAATTACAAAAACAACACGAAAAACTAAAATAACAACAGAAGCGATTACAACAAACAGCAAAAACCTGCTGCATGTCTCACTACCCACACATACACACACACACACACACACGCACTGAAAGTTTAAATATAGTAGAATCACAAAACGTTGGATGATGAGGTTAAAACCAATAACAACTACAAGCACATTAACCCTTAATTGCATACGACTGCTAAATAATTTTCATGTCGACTTTATCTATAAAACCGCGTCTATGTTTTTTAACGAATTTTTATCTTTTCGGGACCTGTGTATTTTTTCTAAACGCTCGTCTTATATTTTCAATAAATTTATATTTGAAAATAAGTCATTGACCGTGGATAGTAATGAAAACATAAATAATTGTTTGGGGTCGATGAAGTTGGCTGGGGGAGCCAAACATCACAAGGACAACAATTTTATGTATGGTAGATTTTTTGAAAATGATTTTATGAATGATTTTGCTATCCATACACGAAATTTGTTCCGAGTTCAGATTTTGAGTTGGCCATGGCCTTCGGATGGATGATGAAGCTTTGGCGAAAAAGGTGTTCGACGCTGTAGTTGGGAGACGACAGCGAAGAGCGAAACTAATTTTGTCTTTGCCTTCTATGTCATTTGAGGGTTAATCGAAATCAGGCACAGAAACGCTGCAGCTCGTGTAGTGTGGCCATGGTAGCAATGGCACCGACAACAAAAGGCCAAAACATCAACAAAAGTTGAAAACTTAATTTAAATGCGGAGAAGCAAAACACAAACAGAAAAAAATCCACGCAATGCATTGCGGCGACGAAAATTTTAGGGTTTTATTTTAAAGTAAAAGAAACATGAAATTTGCATATTCCGCTTATAACAAAAAAACTGTGCAACACCAACAACAAAATAAATACAGTCATCCACGCACACGCACACAAATCTGTAGCTGTAACCAACAAAGCGCGGACGACGGCAGAAGAGTGCAGCGGCGTCCGAAGACAAAAGTTACAAATGCGCAGATACACGTTTTATCTGCCGGATTTACTTTTTACTCACACCGAGCGCAATGGCATCGAAAACGGCTAACAAACAAAGGTAACAACAGCAACAAGGATCATAATAACGGCGCCGAAGAATACAAAACGCAACAATGGCACCGCGGCGTGGCCCAAGCAGAGCAAACAAAAATTAAAGGCAACATTTAAATGCTAATGGCATACGTTGAGCCTAAGCTGCGCGCGGCACCGAGCGTTTTCGCAACTCGAAGCGGCGCCCGGCCCGGCTCCCGTCAGCGTCGGCGTTGCGGCAACTTGAAGGTTGGCCACAGTCGAGTAGCTGATAACACACGGCGCACAGATGTGTGAAGCGCGCCAACCCACAGCCGCCGCCGCAAAACCTGTAGCCAACACACAAAAAGACTCAATCTGAGAGCTGCAATCGCACAGCGTTTCTTACAAATTCTGTCATTTATACGCGTCGTTCCGTTTTCCAGTCTTGTTCTTTGTATTATTTTGTGCTTTGCATTTTTTTGCAAATCTGAATTTACTGGAAACATATTCATCTATCTGTCGCAGCGTCCATCCATCCGCGGAGCCCTAATCACACATGAATACATAAATGATTTGATGGAAGCGCGCTTTAAGCCATGGCCCAAGCCGTGCCCGAACTAAGCCGAAACAGCCGCGTCGAGCTGAGCTGAGCTGAGCTGAGCCTCACCGAACCGGACCGGAGCGAATACAATCGAACTGGCCAACTGAATGAACTGCTGGCTTTAAACTTTGGCCAATTTTGCACTGTTGCCGCATTGTCATTGTTGTTGGTGGCTGGTTTTTTCTGTGATAGCTGCAGGCCTTAATTTTATTTCGGCATTTAATGCGAGTGTTTTTGTAAGACACAGATTTTCGTTCTTCGTTTTAGTCGATCTTTTGTGGGCAGTTATTCTTACTGTTGTTGTTGTTGTTGTGCTTGCCGGTGCTGACTACATTAATTTGGCTTTCGACAAGTTGCGTTCCCTTTCGTTCGGTTTTAGGCTGCTGCCGGTTGTCCATCCTCTATAAATCCTACCGCTGCCATTTTACATATTTATGAATTTTATTTACTTCTGTTTGGTGGTGCGCTGAGGCCCATGTTTTGACTTGTTAATGTGTCTAACATGATTGGAACACGGCAACGTGCCCGAAACAGGTTCACCCAACGCGAGCGTCGCGTATGGCACACAAATTGCACTGCTCGCAAACAGCTGCCGAGCGACGACAACAACAACGACGACGATGATGACGACGACTTTTGTGCGCACAGTTGACAACATAAATTTCCAGAGATTATGTCTGCCCACCAGCAGTGGCCGCCCCTCGATGCGGCCAATGCCGTTGCATGCACCGCACACGTCGCTTGCGCGGGTTCGGACGCACGCAAAGGACGCTCACGAATTCCAATAAATGAGTGAAAACCATAAAAATTAAATTTAGTTATTTTCGTGCAGTGCACCTTCCGACAGACGCGCGTTCGGTGCATATCAACGACTCATTTGCATAAGTCTGCTCGCTTTAATTGCGCTAATGGCCGATCTGCCCGATTGATACGGTCTGGGTGTGTGTGTGTGTATGTGTGTGTGTGTGTGAGTGTGTACTAGAGAGCCCAGTGTTTATCCCAGTGTCAAGGCGTATCAGATTGAAATAGTTATCAACAATTAAGAACAGCTTCGATGACGTTCCATTGAGATAGGTTAGGCTGCCATTTGGCGTAATAAAATGTCGTAACAGTTGAGAGGCCAAATTAATTAAATGTCAAAGTTAGAACAGACTAAAATTCAAATAATGTACAATGTTGAAAGTTTGTGACAACTTTCTTATAAAAAACAAAAAGGCCCAAAAAAAGGTCAACAACTTTTTCGCTTTATTTTTAATTTTTGAGTTCTTAATCCTTTCGCTATTTTTGGACGTCTGATCCGCTATGCTTCTAAAAAAAAAATTTTGTTGTTGGTCCTTAGAATAGTTTGAAGTTTTAGGAATAATACGAAATTAATCAGTTAATTAATTAATATTTAAGTTTAACAAAGAGAAGTATGCACTTTTTTGAATGTTGTTATTTACATAGTAAAAAAAAGAAGCAAAAAAAAATCTCTATACATATAATTGTTTGTCCTGACTGACTTACTGACTGATTCATCATCGCCCAGCCCAAACCGCTGTAGCGACAAACATGAAATTTAAACAGTAGGTACATTTTAAAAAGTGAACCTCCGCTAAGATGGAATTTTTTTAAATTCGAGGTCTAAAAGAGCAAAAAATGAGTTAAGGTGTTGTATGAAGAAACTTGATTTAATGGGCCTATTGATTTCAAAATTGGGGAAAACATTTCAAATAAAAAAATAATTTGACACATATTTTTTATTTTTTCGAAAATCAAAATTTAACGGGGTCAACAATGGGTTAAGGGTCGTATACGGGAAGACTACGAAAAACCCTTCAAATTTTGACTTCGAAGTTAGTGAAAACCCTTGAAAACAAAAATTATTTGACACGTGCTTCTCATTTTTTTTTTGTAAATCAAAACTTAAAGGTGTGAAGATCATGTTTCTTAGATTATTAAGATTATTAGATTAAGAAACATGATTTTTTACGCCTTTTGACTTCGCACTTTATGAAAGTACATACTTCAAATGTAAAATACTTCGATACATGTGATTTATTTTTTCGAAAATCAAAATCTAATGGGGTCAACGATGGGTTAAGAGTTTGTATGAGAAAACATGACTTAATGCGCCAATTGACTTCAAATATGGTGAAACACTTCAAATGAGAAATAATTAGACAGGTATTTTTTCATAAAAATCTGACGGGATCAACAAAGGGTTAAGAAGAACTTGATTTATTGGCCCCATTGACTTTGAACTTGTGTGCAAACCGCGGGGCCCTGCTGGTTTCGATATATTTTTTTTAACTACATTGAAGTAACTGAAGAAATATTCGGTTTTTAGTTAAGCGAAAAAAAATTGTATGCTTACTTACTTACTTACTTAACTGGCCATAACAACCCGCTATCGGGTTACGGCCTGCCGCAAAACTTCCCTCCAGGCGCCTCTGCTTTGCGCGCGCCTTCTCCAGTTGGTCACACCAAGTGATGACAGGGCCTCTTCAACTTGGTCCTTCCACCGGAGACACGGCCTCCCTCTTCGCCGTCGACCTCCAACCATCGCATCGAACACCTTTTTCGCCGGAGCTTCGTCGTCCATACGGCAGACATGACCGAGCCAGCGTAGCCGCTGGATGTTAATTCGCTGCGCTACGTCCATGTCCTTATACAGCTCATACAGCTCGTTATTGGTTCGTATACGATAGTCGTCACCAACACGTACAGGGCCGAAGATTTTGCGAAGTACCTTCCTCTCGAACACTCCAAGGGCCGCTATGTCGTTTCGTGTCATTGTCCATGCTTCAGCGCCATAGAGAAGCACGGGCAAGATAAGCGTCCTATAGAGCGCAAGTTTTGTCGGTCGAGAGAGGTCTCTACTTCTCAATTGCCTACCGAGACCGAAGTAGCACCTGTTGGCAAGAGTAATCCTTCGCTTTATCTCCAGGCTGACATCATTGCTGCTGTTGATGGCGGTGCCAAGGTAGACGAATTCCTTGACAACTTCAAAGGTATACCTGTCGGCCTCGACGTGAGACCCTAGCCGCTGCGAGTCCCTGCGTGTAGACAGCATATACTTCGTCTTGCCCTCATTTACCACCAGACCCATTTTGGCAGATTCTCTTTCGATAGCCGCAAAGGCAGCGGTGACATCTCGCTTGTTACGCCCGATGACATCAATGTCATCAGCGTAGGCAAGGAGCTGGACACTTTTGTTGAAAATTGTGCCATTACGATGTACACCGGCCTTGCGCAGAACACTCTCCATGGTGAAGTTGAAGAGGTCGCAGGACAAAGGATCGCCCTGTCTGAATCCTCGAACGGTATCAAATGGGTCGGAGAGGTCACTTCCAACCTTGACGGAGCTGCGCGTATTGCTCAACGTCGCTCTGCAAAGTCTCACGAGCTTTGCAGGGATACCAAGTTCAGACAATGCGGCATATAGGCGATCCCTTATCGGGCTATCGAATGCTGCCTTGTAATCGATGAAGAGATGGTGAGTATCGATTTGGTTCTCATGGGTCTTCTCCAGGATTTGGCGTAGAGTGAATATCTGGTCGATGGTGGACTTACCAGGTCTAAAGCCGCACTGATAGGGTCCAATCAGCGCCTTGGCGAGTGGCTTTAATCTTTCACATAGTACGCTCGTCAGGACCTTGTATGCAATGGGAAGTAGGCTGATACCCCTGTAGTTGGCGCATATTGTTGGGTCGCCTTTCTTCAGCACAGGGCAAAGGGCACTGAGGTTCCAATCGTTGGGCATTCGTTCCTCCAGCCATATTTTGCAGATGAGCTGATGCATGCACCCAATCAGCTCACCGCCGCCGGCCTTGAACAATTCAGCTGGTAGCCCATCCGGCCCTGCAGCTTTATTGTTCTTGAGTCGCTGGATAGCGACCCAGACCTCGTCATGGCTGGGCGGTGGCACATCCACACCGTCGTCGTCGATTGGTGCCATCTGGACATCTTCACCACTGGCGGTATTGTTCCCTTCGTCGCCTGCGAGCAGCTTGGTGAAGTGCTCCTTCCACAACCTCAGCACACCCTGCGCATCCGTAACCAGATCCCCGTTTTCGTCTCTGCAAGAAGATGCCCCGGTCTTAAATCCTTCCGTGAGACGCTTAACTTTTTGGAAGAATTTTCGGGCGTCATTCCTGCTCCTGCACTCCTCGATTTCCTCACGCTCGCGCCTTTCTTGCTCCCGTTTGTATGCTTAACTAAGTAATAATTTCACAATGACATAGTTGCTGTCATATGGGAATCATCTAAAAAAACAGGGTCCGGTAAGAACAATATTTACAAAATTATTATGAGATATTGTTGATATAACCACACAGCAGAGATTGATTCAATTGATCAATTGAAAGTTTTAACTATCCTCAGAAAACCCCGTAGCGAAGAAATGTTGAGACATTGCACTTACCTCCAGCATCAAAGGCGTTCGAAAACTGCTTAATCAAATTTTGTTTCACTCCAATTGGTTGAGTTCTGAAAAAGAAAAAATAAGTAATTGTAAAGATTTTTTATTCATTGCACATATTTGTTGCGATAAATGTTCACTACACTTGAATTCAGTTTTATAGTATCTGAAAATAATTAGGCTGCGTCGATTAACCAGCTACAGCGACACTTGCGACAGTTGGTGACATACAAATTGCATTCTGTTGCAGCTACATAAATAACATGGCAATAAAAATAAAAGTGCACAGCGTAGACAAAAGACAAATAAATTCATTATAATGAAGAAAGAAGCGATTTAGCGCAACGCAATGCAACGCACAGTACACACACACAGACACACACACACACACAGACCGACAAGGAGGGTAACTCAGGGCCAGTGCGCTGTCCCCTTGGTGGCTAAAAGCGCAAATGGAATCTGAATGAAGCACAAAGTGCGCAGACACTGTACGGCGAGCGAAAAATTAAAATTACTTGCGGAGCGCGAAAATTACGCACTGGGGTTCGCTGTTCGCAGCGTAGGGGAGCCAAATTGCGCAAGCAGCCGCATGGCGAACGCACAAAATGTGCGCCGCATGCAGTGGCTGTGTCGCCTTGCGGCACAACGACTGCAATAGACCGATAAACGCAATGAAACGGATAAATAGTGGCCAGCGGACAGCAGCAGTTCGTCAACATTCCAGCGCGTTCCGGCGAGGACAGTTTGGCACAACTGCGTAACATTTTGCTGGTATCTGGCTGGCAGCCCGGCCGATTGGCAGGCCTGCAGTTGTTGCTGGTGTCTATCACACACACACACACACACATACATATGTACGCAAGTATGTTATAGCTGTTTGCATTCTATTGCAGCAAATGAAGCGATGGCTGGCTGGCTGGCTGTCGTCGATGAGGGGCGCACTGTTGGCATCTCGACTGTCATTCACAAATGACAACTTTGATGCGAGCGAGTCAAATTGAAAAGCGTGCATGTGTGTATGTGTGTGTGTGGGGGGGGTAACAATTTACATAAGCCGAAAGGGGAAGAACTAATGCCACCGATGAATCCTAGAATTGATCAATTGGAAGCATGTACGCATAGCTGTAGTTAATTTCTGTTTGCTGAAAACATTAAGTAACCAATTTATTCGATTGAGTTTTTGTGAATCCCAGTGCTAAGTTATGACAGGCCGTACTCCAATTCTTTCGCGCTTTCCTTACACGTCAAGTTGCTGTTCCATTGCTTTTGTGTCGTTAATGTTCGCTGCCTAAAACTATCGCAGCGCTCGGTGCGTCCCGCGCCGCCTCCAAGCAGATACGCTCCACGCTTCGGCGATAATGACACCCTTATTATTTGTTGCTGGTGCTTTCGGTGTTGTTCAATATATCACAGACAACACTCACACCGCTTGCAATATTTGCAAAGAAATCAATAAATGACATTCCATTTGCCGCTGCTCCAGTTGTGCGCCGCCATTTGCCATTTGCCACGAGTACCGCCACCGCGACCGCCACCGCCAACGTGAACGATTCTCGGTTTCTATCGTTTGCCATGGCCGTTATTTCTGCTCGTCATTGTTGTTGCTGGCACGGTGACGGCAACAAAGCAGCACAACTGTCACAAATATGACAATCAGGCACAAACATCCCTCCACCCCCGGCACACGTAGGTAGTTAGTGTACCTGCACTGGTGCGCCGGCTGGCGTTGTTTGGCGCTGTTGCCGCCGAAGTTGTAGTCATTGCGGCTGATGGCACTGTTGTATTTTATCGATAGTGCAATTTATTGAATTGAAATTTAATTCAACAAGAGCAGCAGCAACTGCCAATCCGACTACAATTTCCACAATATGTCATACAGTCGCACACACGCATTCGCACCCGCACTCTCACTCGCAACAGCAGTCGCCACTGAAGGCGGAAAGCAAAACAAAGCAAAGCAAAACAAACAACACTAAAAGCATATAAAAGTTCGCTAATTTCCAACAATCAAATAAATTACGATGTAATTTGTTATGGAAAATAAGAAATGCAAGCGGGCGGCGGGAAACGCTCTTATCCGGCTGTGGTTGTGGCTTCTGTTCGGCTCATTGTTGTTGGTTTATTGTTATTCGCTTCGATAAGAATCGTCGCAAATTTATGCATAATTTTTATTAATTAATGGCGAGCTGGCCGCAAAATGCCTCAAAGTCACGCATCGCTCCTGGGCGATGTACTTAAAGGCTGCGATGTGGCCAAACTCGCAAACCGAAATCGAAAAGTGCCAACTAACGAAGACGACAAAAGGTAGGAAATGATATTACATCCAGCCGCCACCCCCTCATCCGGAACGAAGGAACATGTTTGATTAAACTTGATGCTGTTTTGTACAGTTTTGCTGACCACAGCATGTCATTTCCTCTTCGATTACCTGTTCTTTGCTATTTTATCGGCGCCATTTTTAGCTAGCAACAACAACAAAATCACCCTTGGTATGTTTCTGTGGCTTGGTTGGTCATTCAACCGAAACTTTTCTACCTGAATGCGATGATTTTGTAATCGATTTAACTTGCGCAGTAATACAGCAGTCAGTTGGTGCTTTACAAATTTTGAATTACACAACTTTGACTTTAAAAGTTTCGATACAAATGTGGATCAAATTTTTTTTAGTTACTAAAAAATTTTGAATTACACAAATTTGACTTTAAAAGTTTCGATACAAATGTGGATCAAATTTGTTTTAGTTACTTACTTAAAAATTTTGAATTACACAATTTTGACTTAAAAAGTTTCGCTACAAATGTGGATCAAATTTGTTTTAGTTACTAACTTAAAAATTTTGAATTACACAAATTTGACTTACAAAGTTTCGATACGAATGTGGATCAAATTTGTTTTAGTTACTTACTTAAAAATTTTGAATTACACAAATTTGACTTTAAAAGTTTCGATACAAATGTGGATCAAATTTGTTTTAGTTACTTAAAAATTTTGAATTACACAAATTTGACTTAAAAAGTTTCGATACAAATGTGGATCAAATTTGTTTTAGTTACTTACTTAAAAATTTTGAATTACACAAATTTGACTTTAAAAGTTTCGATACAAATGTCGATCAAATTTGTTTTAGTTACTTAACCCTATCACTTGGGGTTTTCACTGGGAGAGTTAAAATTTTAAATTTATGGATTTAGTGTTCTGTGTTAATAAAAAAGATTCCATAATAATTTTTTTTAATTTTTGTTACTGGACCGTGTTTTTTAGAAAATTGTCATACGGCTGTCATAACTACTTAAACATACATTTTTTTACGAAACAAAAACTGAATATTTTTTCAGTTACTTCAACTAAAATAACTAGAAAAAATTTATCGGAATTAAAATAAAAAGTAAAAATAAAAATCTATCTTTTTTCTGCTTCTTCTTTTTACCATGTATTTTCTTTAAACTTAAATATTGCGTTTTTATTTTGTATTATTCCTAAAACTTCAAACTATTCTAAGGACTAACAAAAAAATTTATTCTTGGAACCATGGAGGGTCCGATGGCCACAAAGTAGCATGTTGGCATATGGCAACAAAATAACGAAAGGGTTAATTGTTCTCAGTTTTTAACTATTTTAGTTTTATTTATTAATTTTTTATTTTTTTTTATTTATTTATGTATTTATTTTTATTTATTTATTTATTTTGTATTTATTTATTAAATTACTTATTTTTTTAATTATTTATTTATTTATTTACTTATTTATTTATTTATTTATTTATTTGTCTATTTATTTATTTATTTATTTATTTCGTTTTAGGGGTTTTTTCACGGTTGTTAAATTTTGTAATAAAATGGGCAGATTGAATGTTATCTATGGCTTTTCAGCATTCATTCTCAGAAGTTTCACATTGCCTTCACATTCCTTTTAAGAAGACAAACAAATTATTGATTTTTTGTATTTATTTTTTGGTATTAACTGAATCAGGATTCAAACTTCGATACCCAGGCTCGCTGTTTAACGCTCTAACCACTGAAATGTCAATATTAAGTCTGAGGTTTGAGAAACCTCAACCACTTCACTAAGATCACAAATATCACAACTGTAATAACAACAAAAACAACACAATGTATTTACATTTGCAACACCTTGTCGCTTTTGTTCAGCAGCCGCCTCTGACAGCTCAGCTGCTTCTTCCTTCGCCTCTCCGCTGTCACTTGTGTCAATTCGATTTTTGCTTTGTTATTGTATTTGTTGTTTGTATTGTTCTTTTGGCAATTTCGTTGCGCGTTTTGCAATTTCCACACATTGAAATAAACGTCATGCAACAGCCCATCATGCCAACGGAACGGGAAGTTGACTGTTCATTGTTGCAGGTACAGCAACAACAACTACAACAACAACAACCCGCAAATGGAGCAAACGAGCAAGGCAACAATTTCACTATTCAGCAAGCAAACAAAATACTTGCTTAGACATACGCAACGTCAGCGCGCCCCAGCAGTGGACGGCAGCCGCCTGTCGACACGGCACCAGTGGCGGTGGCGTTGGCGGTGGCACTCGTTCGCCTGACAGCCGAAAGACGTTGCGGCGCTGATAATGCACTCAATGTGCGCGAATAGGAATACCTGCGCCCGACTGCCGGGTTCGACTTCGAGTTGGCAACGCTGGCAGCCCGCAAATCGCAATTACGACTCACTAAAAATAATGACATTCCTTTTCACTTGTTCACTCGTTACAATTTTCTTTAGCTCACTGTAACAACCAAAGCGTTTCCTGCCGCCGCCGAAGTGTGCGCGCATTTGTTGTACGAACCGCTGCCGCCGCCATTGTGGCAGCTGCGACGTCCATAATGGACTTTGCGCTCCGCTCGTCGCTGGGCGGGGGCCGTTCGCGTGTTGGCCCGACGACTTTGGCTGCGACCGGGCGCGTGCAGCGAACAATGCCAACGACAACAGTAGCGGCGGCCATGTCAACTTCATCAGCGACACCATCGACGGCCACTTCCACCAATGTCAACACCGGCGTCGCTGTCGTCATCCATGTCAACTGGTAGATAAATCTGATTGTTTCCTTTTCAGCTTCAATGCAATTTTCGTGGCACATGTGTGCGAGGCGCTAGCACACACAGTGGGCGGGGCAGGTGTAGGGCGGGAATGAGGGACAAGCAACAACTCCCCTCCCCCTCACTGCCGTTCGCATTAAAAGCGAGCTCTGTGTATTTATTGTACTTTTAATGTATATATTTGTGTTGTTGTTGTTTGTATAGTTGTATTTGTTATCGTCGTTTTAATGTATTCATTTCATTCCAATCGAATTGGTTGTTTATATTTATGACATCCTTCGCAACAGCTACAAATATGTATGTACAACAAAAACAAGTACTACTTTGGTTGGCAACTATCAGCAACGGCAGCGAATTTCGTATGCAGTACAACAACAAAGCTAGTCGACTTTACATTGAAAAGTCAGTGTCGGACGTGCAATAGTTGGGACCCCCTGAGCAATTCGCACAACTGAAAAATCTGAACTCAACAAGCAGTGAAGGCTGAATACCAAAAATCAGTCAGACCACAATTGGCAAATCTTTGTGGAATTAATAGATTTTTGGCCAATAAATGTTAATGGTCTCATTTGACAGGCGACCCTTTCCATGTTGAGTCAAAAGGTAGGAAATTGCATCCCTCTGACTAACGTTTCAACGGCGCCACCACTGTGTCTGTCTGTAATCTGTCGCAACATGCGTCTGAGAGCGCGCGTGCTGACTGAATGACTGGCGGACGGACTAGTTCGCTGGCTCTCGGTATGACTTTGGATGAATGGGCGACTGGGTGGGGGGAGTCGAGAACATAAATCGCACATGAGTCGCGCTAAGCGCGTGCGGGTTGGTAGAAAGCGGATTCGGGGCCGCTGCCGCTGCCGGAGACGCAGCTGATTGATGCCGCTGCTTAGAACTTAATTATGCCAACATGGATCAGTTCGGCATGGACGGGATGTAACGCGCCAAAATGGGAATGGCGTCGTCGTCGTGTGGCCGGAGCAAACTATTCGGGAGGGAGGGCAGACACGACAGATATGAATTTGCTGTAATATTGTCAACACATTGCTGGCATTTTGTTTGTCTATTTCATTTAGCAATAAATTTCACTTAGCACACACTGAGTGAACTCTCTCTACTCTGCCGCCTTTCATCCTCCGCTTGGCAATGCCAATTTGCTTGTTTGGCTCTGCTGTCAATGTTGATTGTGCAAAATTGCCAAATTTTCCATTCCCCTCTGCCAGTATTCAATAATACGCTCGAAATAAATAAATATTCATTTTGTATGTATACACACAAACAAGTGCAACAACAACAACAAACCTGTGCCTCATTGAATGCACAAGTAAAAGCAAACAATGAAAGCAATAACAAACATTTCGAGCAATTGAAGACCGCACCAACAATTAAAAACACAATTAGCGCCATATTGAAGCTGCCAATCATTATGGCGACCAACGCTAACGCCAACACCCACAGCACCAACAACAACAAAAGCAGCGCCAACGCCAGCGCCTTCAAGCGCCCCCAGTCGACGGACATGTTTGCTAGCAATTCTACAAATTGCTCAAACAAAATGGTTAACAGCAAAACTAAAAAGGAACACCAATACAAAAAACAACACCTACAACTACATGCAATGTAACAAAAGCAACAACAAGGACAAGAACAAGAACAAGCATCACCAACAGTACAAATAGAGCGTGAAATTGGCAAACGGCAGCGAGCAACGTGCGCCAACTCTGACATCGCGCGAAGCGAAACGGATTTTTGGTTTTTCAGGTTGACGGGTATTCGGTGGCCGATGAAAAAGATAATAAAGAAACATTTATCTACGAATATGCAAAAATCACACTAAAAAATATTTGACACTATTTCGGGATGATTTTGTGATCATAGATGCAACATTGGCCATTTTGGCGTTAGAGAAGTGGCGACTAAATTGTATGTGTTCAAAGAAGAATTTCGGTAGAGTAGGCAGAGAGTAATAGTTCTGGGAATGGGACTGGTGTTGCCTACTGAAACCGGCCATTGAAAATTACGAGAAATGTGAAGTTCTTAGTCTAAAGTTCAGACCAACAAGTTAAGGTTATGAAAAATAGACTTCCCTTGAAACGCGAGCCAACGAATAGAGCCCATTTTGACCTTCGTCTTATGCCGGTACCGACCGAAAAACGGTCCTTCCACTGAGTCCGAAACCCACGTTTACTTGTCTGTACCCAAATACCCTGAACCCAGAAGCATATTCAAGCTGGCATATTCCTGGGAAAGTTTCATGGTTGTGAGTTATTTAACAAAGTTAACTTCTTCTTATAACTGTGATGTCATGTGAGGATAGACAGGAAGGCTACAAGCATTTCATAGCACTCAGTCCCTTCGGACCATTGTACTATGCCCAAAGAGAAATGTAGGGGAGAGGAGAATCATGGACGGGGTTAACGGTCCTCACTTACTTCGAAATTCCTGGTTTCTTTGAACCTTACAAGGTCGCAAAGAAATTGAGTATTAGTAATAGACTACTTAGTAGTGAAAGGGAATGTTGTACGCTCTTATCAAGAAACTTTTGGCAGCTGATTACTGTTTAAAAAAACTTGTTTTTTAACAATTTTCAGTTCAATGCCAAAAAATGTCCACATTTCGTAATGATTTGGTGTAAGTTGTCTTATTTTTCACGTTTAGCCTCGCATTTTCCAAACAACAATTTCAAGTCTGTTGGATACTGAGAACCCGCGCATATTCCACAACAACTTTTCGCCATGCTACAAATTGATGTAATTTTTTCAGGTGTAGCAGCAACGAGTTCAAAAATCGAAATACTGCAAATTCACAAAACAACAGCAACAACAATAAACAGCAATTACAATAGCAAAAAAAAACAAGAACAAGAGCACAGACCACAACAAGTGAAGTTAATCCGTTCCGCATTTGTTTTATATCGGCGCTGGCAAAGAAAACATGCCAACGTATTAATTGAGGCAATTGTCAGCTTAAAATTCCGAACCGACACAAAGCAGTGGCAACAACCAAGCCACCAGCCATCAGCCACCGCAATTGTAATGGCAGCAATTCAAGTCCGAAATTGGCGCTGTGGGCCATGACCGAAGCAACACAACAAAAAAAAAACAAAACTCTCAACACCAACAAAACGAAGCAGAAGAGGAAGAGAAACAACAAAAAACACTAAAAACTAAGGAACTCGAAAGCCTAATAAAAATAAACAAACGCAAGTGCAAAGTACCATTAACAATAACAATAACAACAACAACAAATGTAAATAGTGGCACTAGCTGCAACAACAACAACAACGGCAATAAAATGACAACAACGAATTATGAATTGTAATTAAATCTGACAGCAGCTACAACAGCACTAACCAGCAATCAGTAGTAGTAACAACAAAAACAACAGTCAGCAAAAATCACCAATCGACAAAGAATAACACAAAAATAAAATTAAACACAACTTTAACAAATAAATAGCTACAAAATCCCATCACACTGATGTCAAAATAAGTTTTCGACGTGGTGGCAACATAAAGCTACAACAACAATTATGGCTGCCTATAGCAATCACTACAACAACAACAACACAAATCATACACAAATGGCATATAAAAACAACGACGACACGAGCTAACATTGCCAACATTGTCAACAAACAAGTGCCCAAATGTTGTTGCAATATTCACACCAATGTACGGAAGCAGCCATAGCAATAACAACAACAATAACAACAACAACAACAAAAACAAAAACAGCGATTACCAACTAGTCGAACAATGTCAACAAAAATTGATGGCGATTGCAATGTTGGCAAACATCAGCAACAATCGATAGCTATAAAAAATTACAACAACAACAACAATATTACCAATGACAACAATAGGCAGGTGCGCAGCGACGCCAACGCCGTTATGACCGCCACAGCATCTGCGAGATATCAAATTGTACTACAAACACGCCAGCAAAGTGCCAAACAAATGGCAGTAAATAAACAATAACAACAACAACAGCAATGCGAATGCCAAATATTTGCTGCAACTCAATCACAGCACGCGGCCGATGTTTTGTTCGAGTGTGGCACGAGCACCGGCCGACAAAACAACAAGCCGACTCTGTAGCTTCCGCGCTCGCCAACCGACAACAATTCCCTTCGCAGCAACAACAATTCAATTTCGCTGAATTCAATACATTTTCACGGCAACAGCAATGCAGCCAAAGCTTGAATTTCGTTTCGACGAACTGCGGCCGTCAGTGGACGACGTTAACCGCTAACCGCTGCCCGTTAGCCCGTTGGACAGTTGTTGGATGCGGCTAACTGCAACAACTGTTCGCTCAGCTGGAGAAGCAGTCAACAGGCCAACAAGTGTGGCGCTGTGCCGCCCACACCACTCAATTCAATTTTTCGACAACAACATGCAAACTGTCAACCTTCAAGCCGACACGATTCCGAACGCATTGAAGCTGACTTTAATTTTGAAGTCCAAGAAGGTGAATCGCTTTGCAATCCAACGCTTCCAACGCTGCACCGCGACCCAGCGCGTCGATCAGGTTTTGCTTGGTCGGTCATTAAGCGGTTTCAGCCAGCGCCGAGCGACCGGACTTTGCCGATTTACAGTGATTTTTTTTGCACTATTGGCGTGTGGATGCTGTTATTGCAAGTAATTTCTACTAATTACATTGCAATGAGCTGGCAAAGGTGTCGAGCGTCAGTGACCAGCGCGAACACGACCAGCGCTGCGCAACCCTTCGCACCTGAACGGCAAAAGCAGACAAAAAAAACTATAAGAAACTCTTTTGTTTCTCTGCCTCTTTATTGCTTGTTGTTTTTGTGTCGGCTGCTGTAGCTGCCGCTCGAGTTGGAGCGCGTGATTTGCAACTTTTCGCGCGATTAAGGTGTAAAAACACAGATTGTCCGACTGGTAAGCAAATACAAATTGCAAATTAAATTTTTTTCTGCGCCCGACCAACAATCAAAGCCCGTAATTATGCTGCAGCGCAAACAACCGAACAGCAACAATTGAAAACGTTTGACACCGCACAAACACTCGACGACTCCTCGACAACGTTCGATAAGAAATCGAAAGAGCTCCGCACGGCGGCTACTGTTGCCACCGCCAACAGCGCTCAAGGCGGCCGGCGGCGGCAGATGACGGTGACGGTGAACTTTGTTGTGGCGTTTTCGCAAACGTCATGCAGACTGGTGGTGATTAAGAATTTTGAGGTTTTTTCGCTGCAGCTGTCAAGTGTCATTTGAAGCGTGAAAACGCACGTCAGCCGCTACTTCTGACACAAGTGTCTGTCGCTCAGAGTGTGTGTGTGTGCATTGTTAGTGTGAGCTTCAACAGAAACACCTGCAGTCGCGCTCCCCACAACGAACGCCACCAACAGGTTCAACACGCTCCGACGTCCTTCGCGATAGCCATTAGACGCCAACACACACACACACACACACACCGCAGAAATGCGTGCAGCGGACAATATTGTCAATTTTATTATAGTTGCATTTGTCCATGTACGCCATGGAATTTGCGCAGACGCAGCCTCCTGCTCGGACGTAAAACTCTTTTCTCAGAGTCCACGCTTGACTGATTAAAAGCGCACGAAAATGAGCCGCTCGAGGCCGTCGGCGCTCTATCGTACGCTCATAATTTGATATGATCACGCGGACCAGTGACGGCAGTCCATCATAATCAGCCACGTTGATGCGTTCGTTGGCGGCCCCCGAGTCGTCTTGCGTCCTTCTTGCGGCAGCAGCGCTGCAGTAGCAATCAATGCATCGCCGTGGCCGTGCTGCTCCACTTAAGTGCGCCGCACCAAGCAGTTCCTCTGTCGTCGTCCGTCTCGCGCTGCAGCTTCAATTTTAATTGCAGATTCCTTTTCATGCATTTTTTCGTTTGCCAGTTGTCGTCCTGCGCGGCACACTCAACAGCGGGCGCGACCCTCATTGTTATTGGTGTTGTTGATGTTGTCATCGTTGTCGGGCTGATTATATCGTTGTTGCAGGCCGGGGAGAAAATGCAAGAGAGGCGGTCAAGCATAATAAAAATGTTGCTCCAGATAACAACAAAACAAATTGTTTGTTGTTGCTGCTGCAGCGACATCAGTTTAGGGTTTCAGCATTTTTTCCTCACTTGTTTTAAGTTGCAAAAAGCAAACAAAACAAACAACAAAAAATCGTACATGAAATGCATTGAAAACAGAGAAGCTAAAAGTCAAAAATTTTGCGTTATTTGCGGTTGTTGTTGTTGTTGGTAAAGTGGTTGCTGAGTTCTTTTAGGTTGATGCGGCTTTATCGGGTTTTTTCGACGGCCTTTGCGGTCAAAGTGAAGGTGAAACGACAAAATTTGAGTTTTACGGTTGGAGACAGTTAAAACGAAAAGGATAATGCAGCGACAGGAGCACTTTAAGGGAGCTTAAAGCGCAGGGACACAAGCAGCCGTCTCTGAGGATTAAGTACGTTTTTTGTGCGGAATTTTTGCACAAACCGAAAGCAGTGGCCCCAGTGAGCGGCATGAATTTTTTATTGCTGACATAACGGTGAAATTTTAAGTCGTTTTTAAAAAGGAGTAAATTGCGTATATTTTTTGTTCCTTTGCAGCGATAAAAACCAAACTTGGGTTGGAGAAACAAAATGAAGCACTAATTACAGGCAGAAATTGAGGCCGCAACAAGATGCGCTGAGGGAATTTGGCGAGTGATAAATAAAAGAACACAAACTATATTTTTAATCTAATAATAAATAATAATATTTCTAGTAGCAAAACCAGTTGAAATAACTCTTTAAGGTATTTGCCACTTGCAACACCTTAACTACGGCGGCCTCGCACAGCCCATCGTCGCCACCAAAATGGACGACGACAACACAAGCGTCAATGGCTTAAAGTATCAGGTTGAAATTTGAAACCTCGCTCCGCTTCACCGCCAAAACCCCAAAGAAACAGAAAGATATTAATACGAAAAAAAAGCGGGGAGAGACTGGGAGTGAGGAAAACCACAGCGAAAAAGGATAATATTGCAGATTGTGGCGCTTTTTCGTTGCTTTTGCCTCTGTCAGCTTGTTTTCATCTTTTGCTGTTGATATGCATATTTATGCTGTTGTTGTTTGTGTTGTTATTACTTCAGACACGTTCATCATTACACGACACGCTCAGCTATATGTGCAGGGCTTATTTGGCCGGCTGGAACGGCTGCCAGCCGGGCTATGGCTGAAATTCCTTGTGGTTTCCTTGTAACATTGTCATCTCGCACTTTGCTCGCCTCGACAGACACACTCGAACGCACACTCGCACACAACCATAGCCGCCGTCCGTCCACATGTGTGCGTCGCACTCACCGCAGTCGTCGGCCCAAAAGTGACGCTAGCAAATATAAAAGCGATTTTCACTGTCTGTCTCGCTTGCCGTGTGCCTTGAGCCCTTTTTGCATGTAAATATTTTTCAATAAACGTTGGGCTAGCAGCGCACTCGAACGAACGGCCCAACCGGGCCGGCAACGGACGAATGGCTGCGCACAAAAAATGGCAAAAGCAGCAACGGCAGCAGCCATAAAAGCCAACGTGAAGAGCGTAAAAAACAGGACAACCGACAACAATCACAACGCCAACAACAACAACGACAACAATAAAGCGAAACAAGTGTAGTGCTGTCGCTGCAAAACAAAAAAACAAAAAATAATCATACTTATCCCCATCGAAGAGCACCAAGGCGGCAAAAATGAGAAGGGCGAGAAAAAACGAGAATTAATGCAATTTCAAGGCATAAAAACTATGGAACTGCCTGCACGGATGCTTTTGCCCTTTTTGCCATTGACTTTTAATTACGACGCGTATGCGTTGTGCGCGTGCGTGCGAGCGCCAAAGCCAAACATGGCAGTTATGATTTTTTCGCGCCGCGTCGCTTCAAGGATGCGCCGCGTTAGTGTTGCGATGCTGCGATTGTGTGCGCGAGTAGCTACGTGTGGCATGCACTACTGAGCCAACAAAAATTGTCATAATTTAAATTTATTGCAACCAAACTGCCGGCAGTGAAACTATTTAGCAATCGTTGTCAGCTCGTGGCTCTGTATTCTTGTCTATTATATGTACGCCTGTATATACATATATACATATATATATATATATATATATACATATATATATACATATATATACAGTCGTGTCTGGGTATAGTGAACCCCCTATATAGTAAACACCTCGATATAGTGAACAACCAAATTTTGACATCAAGCCCCTAAATATAGAAAAAAAAATTTTAAGCAAAAAACAAAAAGTGTATTTTCAGCCAATAAAACGAGTTTTTGAACAAAAATGTTAGTGAACAACCTCAATACAGTGAACAGGCCTTGCAATAATTACTTCACTATATCCAAACACCACTGTATATGTATATGTGCCTGTTCCAGCCGGTCACTAATTATTGGTTCGTTTGTTTTCTTTTGTTTGCCACAATTGTGAGCAATGTCGATGTATCGATCGATCATGAATCTTTGATCATTCTTCGATCATTCGATCTATTGTATGTATATGCTTATTTATACATCACTGCATGCAAACGCTAAAAAGTTGCAATCTGTCTGTCTCTTTCTTCACTGATCGATGTTAGTAGGCCCGCCTCGACACCATTTTTTCTCTATTAGAAAAAATCTGTAAGAGTTACATTCAAAGGCTGATCCAAGCCTGCTACTGTAGCCATTCATTTCACCGTTCATTAATGTCCAATTCGGTTCTCCGTCTGTACACTTGTCAATCTAACATGTCATTCATCTAGTCATCTATTATCTCATCATCATTTATGCGCCTTTTAAAGTGCAGTCCTTACCTGCAGGTAGTCCTTGTAAATTCGTTTGTGGAGTCCTTACATGCCTCTGTTCACTTGTCAATCCGTTCTGTCAGTGCGTCTGTACACTGCATATTACTGTTCTCTATATAACTTTCCACCTATAAATCCCACCACTATACTATATATCCCACCTATATACCGATCTGCAGCAGCTTGAGTATTATTTGCACGTTTCAACATAAAACCCATCTGAATTTCTGGTTTTACAACCATCTTTATTATCACTAAATGGTGTATAAAGTGTCCTAGACACAAGTAAAAAACTTTATCTTCACACTCTACTCTACTCTGACTACCAAGTATTGTTTGATAACCGAATGTCGTCCAAAAAGGATTATTATTAATTACATTTCGTATGAGTTAAGGTTCCCAAAGACTATGAATATCGTCTAATTGGATTATCATTTTCTATAATGCATCGAGAATTAGACAGTTCGAGTACCAATGAATTTATACTAATGAATACAATTCCGGAATTCTGAATCCCGAAATACTGGCTGTTTTTAGCAGCCCCTAAATCCCAGGGCTAATGTTTCGGGATCCCGGAATTTTAACCTTCATTCTGTGTTTGGTTTTTACAGCGAAAACCGTGCATGGTGACTTGAATTCCTCTCTGATACCTGTAAATTTTCCATTTGAATTAGTAAAATAAGAAACATTGTTGTGGGTTAAGAAATAAATACCTTCACAAATTGTCGCAGTAGCAAATTCTATACCCCATGCACAGAGTGATGGTTAAGTGTTGGAAAATTTGGCAAATTGGTCCCTTAATGGTTGACTGGTTTTACATGTCGATCCTATCTTTCACCATCTAAGGATAACATGGACTTCTGAACAATTTTCTAGCACTTGCGTGAACTTTGAACTCATTCATCTATACTCCAGCCTCCAATTTTTTAGCTATGTATTTTTTTCATAAAACTTCATAAAGAACCCATAAGTGGGTTCGGAATATAAAAAAGGTAAAAAATTAAAAATAAAAAAATGTCCTACACCAAACGACGTCATTTATCTCTATTTCAGCCTCTAATTTTTAGGATATTTTTCCATTAAACTTCATAAAGTGAGAGGTTCAGAATAAAAAAATGCAAAAAATTATCCTTAAGCTATGCCTCGAATCTCAACAAACTAAATTTTAACTTTCTAAATTAAATATGTAATTATTTTGCCTATAAAAAAAAGAATTTAATCATTCTTGTTTCGGTTTGCGATATTTTTATACGAATTTCTTAAAACTTTTGTTATAATAAAAACATATTGTGTGTAAAACACTGTTTTACATATTTCAAAGAAACGAAAGCTGAAGAAAAAAACTATGGGTCTGTATAAAAAATTGTACTAGCTTCTATAAGTTACGCAAAACAAAATCCCAAAAAATCCCGGAATTGCCATTTTTAAGTCCCGAAATCCCGGAGTATCCAAAATGTTTCAAGATATAACGCCTTAGTTTATAATCCATAATTGTGATGCTGCTCTGGTTCCAGCCACAGCTGTCTTTATGACAATTGCAGCCGGTTCGTAGTCTTCTGGACACGTGAAACACAAACAGCAGAATCTCTTACACCGTTTCGGTTAAACGAGCAGTGCATAAGTACGAGTAGTGATTAAAACAAGTCGGTGGTGACCAGAACACGCTTTTCTATTCGAATTTGTTCGACTTTTAAAAGCGAAATTTTATTATTTGCCACAATTGTGTTCATTTTTTACTTTTATTGTATAAGTACTCAAGATTAATTCATTCGTGCATTAATTTATTTATAAACCGGTGCAAATGCGCGCATGTGTGTGTGTGTGTGTGTGTGGGAGTGAGAGAATAAATGATGGTTGTGCGCTACAAAGCTTTTACAACGGACACATTTAAATTGCGGCATTGGTTTACAGTCAATGATTATGAATGAATCTGTCTTTTGTTATTTATAGTTGCTGTCTCGCTAAAAAGGCGCTCGAATTAGTTGCATGAGGTGAAAATGCTACCAACTGCCGTGAAGCAAAACCGAGCATCATTGGATTAAGTGGCTTGTTTGTGTACTAATCAAGGATGCAATTTCTTTTGCACTGTAAAATTCCATAAGCGCTCTCGAGTTACTTTAATTGTGGTTTATTTTAATGCAAAGTGGATTAACTGCTCTGCAACGTGAATTAACTACTCAGCAGCTTATGTCTTTATGGACTTAACAGCACATAAAAACGCAGCAAGTAAGAACTATGTGAGTGAGTTCGAGTAGAATGAATAAACAAAAGTTTTAATTTTTCACTTACCGGCTGCTTGGCAGTTCGGGCCAATCGTTTCGCAGCAGAATTGTGCTGACGCTGCAAAAGACAAAACAACAATTTGAAAGGTTTGCATGAAGTAATTATAAACAAAATTTATGTATTAATTACAGCGCTTATTTTGATAAAGTTACGCTGGATATTTGAAGCCAAAGCTTCTCCTGCACCTGTGTAAATAGAAACTGAATGTGGTGTCAGCTGTTGCTACATTCGCCACTCCAATGCAGACAGTTGGAGGTATGGATGCATAAATTCTTATTTATGGCCACACATGCATAAATAGTTATGTGCGTAATGTGCTTTCAATTAAATATTCATACTACCCATAACTAAAACTAGCGGTTTTGGGGTTATAACCCCCCGAAATATTAAGGTCGACTGTAAAACTGCATAGAAATGAAAAGGCATATACATAAACATTTATGAATATTACAGAATTAGATACTTTTTCAAAGTTCTCGTATAAAGGAAGAGCATTTCGCATTTCTGTCATTTGTGTCATATTTTCCGATTATTTTCCATATTATTTATTTTTTTTATTTTGTTATTTATATTTTTATATTTATTTTATTACTTATTTTTTTAGTTTATTTTAGTTTATTTTATTTCATTTTATTTTTTTTATTTTATTTTATTTTATTTTATTTTATTTTATGTTATTTTATTTTATTTTATTTTATTTTATTTTATTTTATTTTATTTTATTTTATTTTATTTTATTTTATTTTATTTTATTTTATTTTATTTTATTTTATTTTATTTTATTTTATTTTATTTTATTTTATTTTATTTTATTTTATTTTATTTTATTTTATTGTATTTTATTTTATTTTATTTTATTTTATTTTATTTTATTTTATTTTATTTTATTGTATTTTATTGTATTTTATTTTATTTTATTTTATTTTATTTTATTTTATTTTATTTTATTTTATTTTATTTTATTTTATTTTATTTTAACTTATTTTTATTTATTTTATTTAATGTAATTTAATTTAATTTAATTGTATTTGATTTTATTTTATTTTATTTTATTTTATTTTATTTTATTTTATTTTATTTTATTTTATTTTATTTTATTTTAACTTAGTTTATTTTATTTTTTCATTTTGTTTATTTTTTTATGTTTTATTTATAATTTCCAATTTCCGATTTTAATGTCCTCTGTACCAATACGAAATGTTTTGTTTTGTTCTTCACTTAGTTCACAGTTCACCTCACTTTAGAAGCGCATTATGAGGTTTCGAATGCATTTTAATTACACATTTCTCGCACTTATAAATATACTTTAGCTGATCTTTATTGAACATTATTATTATATTATAAAACACTACAATTTTATATTTGTAACACCCTGTATCACATCACAGCCTCACTTTCCACCATCTCAACCGACTTCAGGTTCCAAATATTGTTTTCTCTACGCCACTCTCCACGCTCATTCCATACTCTGCACATTTCAACTCTTACATTTCGGTTAGTTGTGCACTTGAGCCATCGGTGGCACTACAACAGCAACATTGGAATAAAAATGAGCACCAATTCACTCGCGCCGCGCATGTTGAAGTGAAATGTTGGGTGGCATGCAAAGTCCAAACTCAGTCAATTCGTAGTCTCCCAAAAAGCGGCTGCGACTGTTAGCTGCAACTCAAACAGACGCCAACTGATGCCACGCGGGCAGCTTCATTCAAATTGCATTTAACGCGCCTCACGCTTCATCTCCTCGGATCCGCTTCCAATCAAGTGCCATTAGTGCCCGCTCGCACAGCAACTTTTCTCTCGCCACTCGCCGCTAATGGGTCCTTTCCACTTGGCTGCAATTTCTTCGATAGTTTTTCATTTACTTTTAAGAAATATTTAATGACAAGCGGGGCGTCCGCGTTCCATGCCCTCTCTCACCCGCAGAAGGCAATGAATGCTCTTGAACATTACCCACTTTAAGAGTTGCTGCAGCATTCGCAGGTCAACTCGCACTTTCAGCCAGCCTCCGCAGTCGCGCTGGTGCTGCATTTCCACCAGTTGTCATCGCTGAAGTTCGCCGGCGACCGACTGCTCTAGATTTGCCGAGCGCCACATTGCGGGAGTTGGATTTGTTTTTGTTTGGTGCTTGCAAGTTTGCGTTGTGTCGATGTAGTGGCCGCCGCAGTGGCGGATCCAGGGAGGGGTTTTGGGGGTTGAAACCCCCCCCGAAATATGTGGATCGACTATAAAACTACATACAAATTAAAAGACATTTTATAAAATTTAAGGAATTACTTTTTAAAACCCCCCCCGAAATATTTTTCTGGATCCGCGCCTGGGCCGCCGCAACTGAAGTTTCTGCGGGCAATGCTGGGCGCTGGCTGTTGTCATTAAGTTTATCATAAACAAACTTTATGCCACACTGACTGCGTGTAATTCCTCCGCTATTGAGCAACTTGTTGTAATTGTTGCATAGGTGATTATTGTAAGCGAGTTTTCATTATAGTTGCATGAAATTCACATTTCACGTTGAAAGTTACTCGCATCTTGGTTCGACCGGAAGTGCTTTGGGGCCAATTTCATTAGTCATTACAATAGTATGCAGAATTTGTGAGAGTCGAAAAGTGATAGAGTCATAGATTTTGGCATTAGTCATCAAACAATTTTAAACCATTTGATGGAGTTCGGTTATGAAAAACGCTACGGGTACATGGCCAAACGATTATTTTAGAGTTCTAATATTAGCAGCAACTTACATTATTAATCAAAACAAACTGTGTTGAACTGATTAGGGATAAGTGAATAATTATAGGAATAAGTGAAGCGTTCACAAAAAGTTCACAACTTTGATAAACCGGCAACATGGCGTCGCCAGAAAAAACCATTGTCGTATGTGCTATTAAATTCAATGAAACATACGACATTTGTTTTCTGCAGCGACGATGGAGCTTGGTTGAAAAGTTTTGGTACAGCCCAGACCTGGCACCAGCGGACAATTGTTCGTTTCACTTCAGAACTGGTTTCTAGTTTACCCAGAAACCCCTAAATTATGATTTTTCTGAAAAGTAGTAAAACGAATCAAACTCGAACTCGGCTTTTAATTTTTTAATTTTTCACATTTTTCTACTGTAACATTCACTGTTTTCTCCACAGCTCTTTTTGGATATTCATGTTCGATTTTTTCATTTATACATTTCACGCTTTCCATGGAATATTGGACATGAAATATTCGACCCAAATGCTGCAATATCCACTACCTAATAATTATGTAGTTATTTAAAATCTTCAGGCTATTCGACTCAATTTTAACTTAAATTCCAACCCTTTTCAAGTCGCACAACAACAAAACTATGAACCCTTACACTCAACCATCCCATACACTAACTCTGGTGCAGCTAAGCAGAGACTGGCACAAATTGCCACCACTGATAACTAAATAGACTACCCAGCGCAGTCTGCATCACATCAGTCACTCATCTTTCACCACAAATTATTTGAATGTGATTCCTTCGAGCGTAAGCATATATCATATCAGGCTCACTGGATGACTGCCTGGCTGCATGCCATCTATGCAGCAACGTCGTTCATGCAACTTGTCTCGGCAGCATCAGCACCAGCAGCCTCGGCTCGATTCGCTCCACTATGCAGCCGCCAACCAGACGCAGCGCACCACAAAACGTGCAATAGATAGCATTCTGCTAAATACTTCATTTATTTTATGAATAAAGCTAACATCAGCACACACTCCCCGACAACAGCAACAGCTGCTGCGGCTGCGGTGCGGCTGCGGGGCAAGAACGCCGTCGCACTGAAGGACCTCTTGGCATTTCATGCGTGCCAGTAGCGGTGGCGGCAGTCATGGTTGGGTCTGACACCCAACTCTCCAGTGCCGTCGTTGTGTGTGTGTGTGTCTGCGCTGCGGTGTGCTGGCCGCAAGGATCCGCTTTCACTGCATTCCCACATACGAGCAAATCGAGCAGTTGTTGCGGCGACTTGTAGGACGGTCCGACGCGACTTGCCAGCCGAGATACTCGTAGATACATTCAGTTTGTCGCTGTCGTCGTTGATGCCGCTGCTCGTGTTGGTGCTGATGATGCTGTGGCAGTGGCGGTGGCGGTGTCAGTGTCGGCGTTGACGTTGGGTTATGGATACAACGAATTCCTGCAAACTGCAAATGCGGTTAAGAGTTTCAAATTCTCCAGCATAAAGATTGCGGTTTTCACATCTCTCGGACGGAATTATTCATCTCAACAGCAGCCAGCTCGCCGCTGTGTGGCAGCTGCTGCACTGCGCAGTGATAGCTTCTTCATTCTGTGCCGTTCCTCCACTTTGTGCTTCATCTTCCTTTGTCTGTTGCGCATTTGCACTAAATGAAATTCTGAAATAGAAGCACTAAATTTCGAGTGTCCACTTGTGGTCGTCCTTGTTGGTGCATGTGCACTTCTGCATGTCTGCCAACGTCTCTGTCGCATCTTTGTCTGGCCACGCGTCAGAGTTCAGCTGCCCGTTGCATTCGTCCGAGTGCTCGGCTCTAAGATGGATTAGCCCTAAGCGGCAGCCAGCCAGCCAGCCAGTCAGCCGGTCTGGGTGTCGCTGCGGTTCATTTTTTCCGCATTAAATTTTAGCACAAAAACATAAAATAAATTTCCCCAAAACAAACAAAGCATTCAACTCTCACCATACCTGCCCCTTGGTCGCTCTCCCTGCGTAGCTCACTCCACCTCCGGCCCCACCTACCGGCCATTACACTTAATCGGAAATATTAGCCCAAATGATGAGCAATCAACAATTTTGCGCTGCCGCTTTTCTCGCTCTTAATAAACAGTAATATTTTGTTGTATTATACTTATGTAGTAAAAAAGCCCAAAAATGAAAAGTAACAAAACAAAAAAAGCGCCGAAAGACGTAAAGCAGAAGCAGCAAAAGTGGGACACACTCAGCACCTCATGCCGTGCTAATAAGCCATCAATAACCGCCAAGACGACGACGACGACAACAACGGCGACGACAACACGACCAAACACGGCCACCGTCGAGCACCACAACAACACCAACAACAAGAGCCAAGCCAACATTTGGACATTTGCTTTGGATATGTGCAAATTTCACACTCTGCGGCCTGAAACATTACCGGCGACTTCGCATTTACCAAATGAAGCGTAAATATGTCGGGTGCCGCAGGGGGGCCGTGCGACAACAACAACAACAATAGCCACACCAGCAGCAGTGCTGCCGAAGACAACAATTCCTGGAATTGATTTCTTGCGGTTTTCGGCCACGGCGATAATTCATGGCCCGCCTCGCTCCGCTCTCCGGCAGCTGCTGGCTCTGCGCTTTCCACCAACACCAACAAGGAAGCTAAACAGAGGGAAAATTATTACTGTCGGGCACCAGTATTGCACTCGAGGTATTTTATCTGAAGCTTCTTGTGCTTCGCTATTCCGGGTTTTGTGCGTTTCTTGAATGTGTTGTTGGTTCTTTAACTTTTTTTAGTTTAACCCTTTTTTTAGGTATCCTTTTGTTTTTTGAATAATCCTTTCCAATCTATTTCCTTTTTATTTGTATTTCCCCCCTTGTCGTATTTCCTCATTCCGCGAACTATTTCGCTATTATTAGTTGTTCTACTCGCAGCATATTTACAAATGTTTGAGAGAGCAGGACAGCAAGAAAATTGGCGCGGTGGGCAAAACACTTTACGCTTTTGGTGTCGTGCGTGTTTTTCCCACACCAATTTGTAGCCGACGTTGTTGTTTGTATTCATTTTTTTCCGTTGAGTTCCAAGCAACACCTGTAGTCGGGCCGGGGCCACGCCAAATACGGCCACGAGCACCGCTAACTAAATGGAAACCGCTCGCGCGGCATCTAACGTTGCGCGGCGCGCACGCAACCACACCACACCAGTCGCGACTCGCGAGCACATTAGCCGCTGATAGTCAGTGAATGGCCTTCTGCGCCATTCCCAAAGCGCGCTACTTAGAATTGCAAGCGCGCAGCTAAACGTGATCGGCGGCGGCGATCAGCGCTGCCATCAAATTACACACACACACACACATGCCATCCATTCGTCCGTCCATACGTCCGAGCGCCGGCCTTGCCCCCACCGACGTGCGAAATGCACTCGAGGCGGCGGTGGCGTTGCCGCAAACCGGCTGCGCAATGACAAACCGACACAGCGGCCCAATCGCCAAACATCCCAGTGACGAATCATTCACGGTGGGAAACATGCATTGCGATCCAGTAAGCGCGTCTACCTGTCGCCGCCACAATGCTGACCGGCTGCGCAACAATAAAGCGCACAATAATGATGATTGCTGTGTGTGCCGCCAACAAAAACGCAGCGTTGCCAAGAAAGCAGCAAAAAGCCGCAACGCAACTGGAACCAACAGCAACATGTAATAATTTTATTACTTGCTGCCAATAACGACCGCACAATAACGGCTACAACAACAACACTTGGCAGCAGCTGAACGACTTGTAACCACTAACCTGGCCACTTGTGCGCCGTCGAACATTGTCGATCGTTGCCGATCGAGCGAACTTTGGCTAATGCCAAGCGACAATTTAGCATCGAGTCTACGATTTTTCTCTGCACACACACACACACACGCGCACATACGATGCCATATTTCTGTTCAGACAATTCTCGCCTTAGTTTTCCTCTAGCCGGCGCTAATATCTGCGCGAACGCAACAGCAATGACACAGCAGCCAACGGCAAATTATGGCCAAATAGATTTGTGCGCGCCGGCGCCGTGCGATTACCTAACATGGCTAACGCTGCGGTGCGGCTTGGCATTATTGGTAGACTTTTTGCCGTTTTACTCTCCTTTTTACTGCATTCAGTTGCTAAATTTAATCGAGCAGTTAGCACGCACACACACAGACAGACAGACATAGCAAGACGGGTTCTAACGAAGCCCACTCGCGTTTTATTACTTGGTTAGCGGTTGGTTGTGGTCTATTAAAACGTACCTGGCGTGGATCGTACGCGACCGCACTTTATACACTTTCAGAGTAGAGAAAAACAATTTGATATGAGGCTTATGAAGCCTAGAAGTAGGCGTGGTAAATGTGCAGAAATATTTCTATATGTGCAAGTTTCGACAGAAGCATTGAGAAGTTTGCGGGAGATTTGAGTTATGGGAAATTGGCATAGCGCGTACCGAGTGTAAAGTGTAGCTTTCTGTATTAAAACATTGAGTAATGAAGATGAAACCAAGTAGGTTAGGTTAGGTTAGGTAGGGAAGGGTTTGTACGGCAGGGCCGAACTTCCACCCGGAGGCCAAAATGGCCCATTGTGAATCCCTTGTTATGGCATTCCGGAGCTAACCAATAGTCTCAGTCAAGGGAAAACCAGTTCGTCCTCTTAATGAAGGAGAGCAGATTGGAGATTTCGACTTTCGCCGCGCAAGCCAGGTCTGTCAGGAATCTTGACCCCAAGGTGCGGAGTCGGCGTTCCTGCAGAGCCGGGCAGTAGCACAGGAAGTGTTGTATCGTTTCTACTTCATCTTCATCTCCACAGCTACGGCACACATCACTGGACGAGAGGCGCCATTTGGTAAGCCTAGATCCAATAGCGCAGTGTCCGGTGATCACTCCAACGAGCTGTCGAATGGATGTACGACTCAGGGACAGTACGAATCGTGTTTTCGTCAAGGAGAGGGAGGGCCACAGTGTCCGGCAGGTGCCGCAGTCGGTCCTGGTTCGCCATGACGACTCAATTTACTTTTTGGTCAACCTGTCTATATACATATGCAGGGCAGATATCGCAGGAAACACAGAGGTATGCACTTCTGTGGCAGACAAGGCGGCCCCTTTTCTTGCCATCTCGTCCGCTGCTTCGTTTACTGCCACTCCTGAGTGGCCCGTAACCCAGCAGAGAATGACCTGGTGGTGCCCAACGCCTTGAAGTGCGGTACGACACCTCTGCACTACCTTTGATTTCACAACAACTGATTCCAGCGCTCTAAGCGCCGCCTGACTAACCACGAAAATTGTGACACCTGTGGGTGGTAGCCCACTGCCACGGATAAGTTCGGCAGCCTTCAAAATTGCAAAGATCTCTGCTTGGAAAATACTGCAGAGGTCCGGCAGTCTGAATGACATGTGGGTCAGTAGTACGTCGGAGTAGAGACCAACTCCAGTACCTTCCTCCATTTTGGAGCCGTCGATGAAAACGGTGATGGAGGCGTCTCTCGTCGCACCTGTCAGCTCCCATTCCTCCCTTGTGGGATATGAGGCTAGTGCGCGCGTGTCGAAATTCAGGTATGGGATCAGATAGTCCGTGCAGGAATCCAACTGATATCCGAAAGAGTTAAGAATTCCAGAGTGTCCATAAGCGTGTTGCCTCCACAAGTTGGCCTCCCTCAGTCTGAGGGCGCCTTTAGCGGCGCAATCCTTAATGAACAGCTAAATGGGATGAAGGTGCAAGATCACCTCCAGCCCAGCCTGGGGGGTGCTTTTGACAGAACCTGTTATTCCCGTAGCTGGTAGTCTCTGCACCTTCATCAGTTGCGTTACCAGGGTCTTGGTGCCCGTAGCCGGCCACCAGACAATGGCTCCGTAACTTAGGATCGGCCGTATAATCGCGGTATACATCCAATGAAAGATAGTCGGCTGCAATCCCCACAAACCAAGTAGATCCAATATTTTCAAGCTTTTGAACAAGTGTGAACCAAGCCTTAAAAGTCATTTTATCTGGACATCAACAGTGGAAATTGCTGCAGAGATTTTCTTTGTTTTTGCTCACGGTTTGCTTCTTGGAATCTGCTAACGCTCTTTTGTTAGTCCTTCAAGATAACGTCTGTTTATATTAGAATGCAGCCTAGGGAGCAAAGCGATAAAATCCCAAACTACAGATTCGTTCGGACGAAATAAATTAATTATTAAGTTCCCCAGGCGATGCTATTAATGTCGATGGTTGACGGTTTGGCCAGGTCAGCCAGGAAACGGGCCTCAAGGGCACGCAATTTCTTCCTTTCTCTTTCTCCTTCGTCCAGCTACAGTAGCAGCAGTGCTCGTTGAAAGGGAGAAGTGTGCAGAAAAAGTATCTTACCGTTGATTTTGATGTGGGCAAACGTATCTAAAGGAGTTTAACTATCAAACAGCGTACAGACAGATAAGTCAACCTAAAAACACTTAAAGTTATTTACTGCATTTTCTGAAATATTTTTAGTCGTTTATAATTTCACACAAGAAATCATCTGTGGTCGGGCAATACTCGCTTTCATTGCAAGTTATGGCATTCTGTGTCGGCATGGGTTTGACATGATTTTGAAGAAGGAAATTTCATAAATTTATGGCCGATTGGTGTGAATATGGTGTGGTGAAAGTCTGAGCAATTTCGCAGCCGAACAACTAAATTTGGCTCTGCTGATAATTTGTTGGCAATTTTCCATTTTTGGTTGCAGCAATAAATTAAATTGGCTATGATTATGGAAATTTGTGTTCAATATGCGTCATGCTGCAAAGGTTAGAATATCAAACAACGGCAACAGCAACAATGAAATTGGACCGTTGTTGCGCAGTCACTTGTAACACACCGACACCAGCACACACAACGGCGACAGTCCATTGCCAACCCATGCCCGGACAATTGTCGATAGAATTATGTCCAGTAAGGTGGCTGCAACAGGCGATAACACTTCGCTGCTGCTCGTTATTGTTGCTATCGTTGTTTGTACATTTCTTGCAGTCGATATTTTTTCGCAACCTGTTGTGTTGTTGTTTGGTGTGGGATTTGCGAAAATATCAAAAGTGAACTGTTTGAAATTGCGGGCGCAACCGACCACACCGTCAACAAAAACAATGGCAACAGCACAACAAACAGCCACAGCTGACGTTGGAGCGGGAGCACCGCAACAACATCAACAACAATGGTGCAGAAAAATTAGTGGCTCCTACCGAAAGACCAAAACGGCAACTAAGGTTGGGCCGGTGCACGGTTGCACGCTTCGGCCGCGCGCCCAAACGCCACTCAATTGCCAGCAGAAAACAAAGTCAAAAGTCGCAAATTCCGCGCGGTCAAGAACGAACCCGAAGTGGCCTACACTTTTATGTTGAGCTGAGCTGCTCCAGAGCAACGGTGCCGTTCTGAAGGAATTGAAAATTTGCTGACCAGAACATGTTGAAATCATTTCGGAAAGCGTTTCGCCAAGGTCGCCAAGCGGCCCTTCGAGCTTCGATGTGGTCGGATTGCTGCGGAAAGCTGTGTGCGAATAGTCCAAGCATGACCAGTGTAGCGTGTGCGAAAAGAACAGTTTCGGCCACTAAACCAGTTTCGGAGTGGAGTCGCACTTTGGACCTGCTTCGAACAAGACGACTAGTCCGCCGTTCGACTGCCGCGCCGTGGCGTGCCGCAGCGCCGAAAAGGTTAAATGTGAGCAGATGGCGCGCCAGCAGCACAAATGAAAATTGAAAATGAAAACGAAATTGAAAATGCACAAAATCACTTTAAGTGCTTTTTATTTCTGTGTGTTTGCGCGTCCACCGCATTCACTGTTTGTTGTTGTTTGTCAGCGGAGAAGCATGCAACATTGCGCAATGCCAGTGCGGCAGCGACTCCAAACCGAGTAAGCGTCGCCGAGAAGGAGCAGCTTCGCCGCTTGCCACATGCCACATGCCACATGCATGCTAAGTGCGCCGCAGCGGTTTGGGCGAGCGGCTGTGCGTCGGTGCCATAAACGACATGAAAGCGGTGGGGGGAGAAAGGTGGCTCCATGACCATTAATTGCCGCAAACGCACATTAAATGCGCCGGCGCCGCTACTTTGTCTGCTGCTCGTTGTTTTTGCATGCTTAAGCCAATTAAGTGGAATCGCAGTTGTTGTGCGCGCCGATTGAAAGCCATCGAAGCGAATGCGTTCACTTGTGCTGAGAAACGCAGTGGCTTCTTCTGGCCACTGATGAGTGATTTGCGCATTGGGAGGTTTTCTGGAGCGCTTGCAGGAATTTCGAGTGAAAGCAAAAGACGGCCCAACAATGTTGAATGACATTTGCTGCACTGACTCGATGTGTGTGCTGAATTTTCGAATATTATTCTTTGAACAAATTGTATAAACAGACACGGAATTGTTAAACACACATTTCAATTTGCAACTTTTTGCAAGCTTCATTGCAGAGAAGGATGCAAGAGTTGAAAGAACCTTTGAAGCACTTTCTGAATCACATATTTGATTGCCAATTAATTTTCAATACATAGAAATGTGACATAAATTTCTACCTGTTCAAAGTCCCAGTTGCCGCTTAATATTTTAATGTTCATTTTTATTGAGCGTTCTGCCCATCAATTTCCTGCTGCTTTACTCTAACCCACCACCTTCCAATTGCTCTCCCTCTCTCGATCTCTCTCCCCATCACTGTATTTCTCGACCATGCAAAGCTTTGGCAAATTGTATCTGTCATTCAAGCTGAAATTCTAAATTTATAAACATAGAAAATGCCATTAAACCCAAATGACATCTTGAGCAGAGCCTCGTGGACCACATGTTCCACTTGCAACTAATTCAAAATGTCCCCACATACGCACACACATACACACACAAACTTGCATGTGCACGCATACTTGCGACTGCAGCAATCTCTGCACACAGTGTGCAGCTCGGGTCCACTCCGAGTGGACCGTATCAAATTTCGCATTATTAATGAATTCCTTGTCAATTCATGAAGTTTAACTAATTTCGAATTTGCACATGCTACACAATTATTTGCAGCCATCAGGCCAACAACCATTAGCAGCCAACGGTCAGCTGCCAGCAGTCGGCCATAAATTTTGCTCTTTGCCGTTTCGCCTATTACATTATTTCGCCGTTGTGGGCAAATCAATGCATACACTGTCAGAGCAGCTGCCGAAATTGTTGTACATAATTGTTGTATTTTTTGTTGTTGGGCTCAGCAGTCGGCCACACGCAGTGCTGTGCAAATTAATGCACAAAAGATGGCCCCATTTTTTCGCATCTGATTAGCGATCAGATATGTTAAAATGCAAAGAAATTAAATGGAACTGCTCTACAGATGAGCGGCTAAACGACGATAAAAGTGTGAAGCCAGCAACGCCTTCGCGCACCGGATCGCTTCGTATATGGTCGCGAACCGTTAGCCGCCAAGCGCCATGTGCCATGTGCCAAGTTCCAAGTGGCAAGTGCGTAGTTTGGCACTCGAACCGCAGTGGGAGGAGCAGCGACAGTCCGAATTGGAGAAATCTAAGAAGGCGGCGCTCGTCAGCGGCTCGTAAAGTTGTTGCTGCTGGCTGCGTCTCTTGGCACAAATCATTAGAGCGCCACACCGCGCAAAAGGTTGTTATCAATTCATGCCAGCCAAATAAATTGCTTCGCGCCAACAGACATGATTTTTGCCACATTTTTTGCTCGCTATTTCTTGATTTGTTGGCTTTTGTCTCGCGCTTGAATTGATTAAAGGTCCCATTCAAATTTATTGATGCGACTTTTGCATTGATTTCACTATGTTTAATAAGCAACAATAGAAACAACGATGGTCACAATAGCCGAAAGTGCCCATTCGCACAGCCATAATTCAAATCACGCCAAATACGGACACACGCAGAGACAGACAGCAGCGCGTAGGGGTGTGAAGCTGCGCGTGGCAGCAAGTTTCAATGCAAATCACCCAAACAATCAATAGCACATAAAAATCAACAACTCGTTGGTTGACATTTGGAATGTTGTCCACTGGCATTCGGGATTTTATTTATGAACCGGAACGGCAAAAATCTACTAATTGAATTCGGTTTTCTGGCAGCAAGTGCACACTGGGCACATATACGGAATTGTTACCCCTTTCGACCCCAAAGTTGCTTGAGAGCAACTTCACCTATTTGTCATCTTATAGCAAAAGCTACGATTGATTTATGAGATTAATTTAAGTAAAAACCAACAAATTAATATTTTTAGAAGTGAATTCAAAGCAAATTACAAAAATTGTATTGTTATCCCCAAATAATTTCCAATAATTTGCAGCGATATCAGGGAAAGTTTGTGTTATAATTGAAGTCTATGAATTGGGAATAAAATCAAAAAGTGATCATTTTGTATTTTTCCATAAATAATAAATAATTTTTCTGTAATTAAAAAATATTGATACAAAATTTTTTTAACCCGTTTTAAGCTAAAATTGTTCAAAAGTAAACTAGATCTAGAACTTTAACAAAGAGGCATGGCGGCTTCAAATGTCGTATGCACACTTCTTGGGAAGTGTTGCATGATTTAAATACCAAAAAGGTAATATCGAGACACAGGGTAAAATTCGGGGTCGAAAGGGTTTAAATGAAAAACACATACGGATTGGTATTAATTGTGTCAGTAAACTCGAATGAGAAACAATTGAAAATGTTTCAGCGGGGGCAGTGGGTGCAACTCTGACTGAAACAGGACGCAATCAGGGAGTAATTTTTAAAAGATCTATGAATCAAAGTAGGACCAACACTTTGATCTGAAACTCTCCGTATACTCCAGTCATGCCATATATATTATTCCAATCAAAAGAGAGTTGAGTTATAATTGCTCTCGTCCAAGTTGAGGCTTCACCATCAAACCTTCGAGGTCCAAAGCAGGTCGCACCACTGAGTGCGTGGAAGCATTTAATTTGTTAATGATATCTTAAATGTGTGTATTACCAAACGGTTCTTAAAACTAATGAAAACTCGTGAGCATTGTTGTGTTATGCTTCCAAATCAAAACTATGGCTTGAGAAAACCCGAGATCTAGTTGCGGAATATTATTTAACTCCATAGTTTTGAATTGTTTATCAACATTTTTTTAATGAATGTATATCCTAATATTGCTGTAATCTATAAGAATCTTATGATCATAGACTGAAGGAAATAAAATAAATTAAAAATAAATAAAATAAATCACATAGAAAAATCTAAGAATCAATTACTTTCTGCCTGACTTCGTGTGACTTCGTCTTTACAGACTCTGTGCTTGAAGTCTACAACTAAAAAACTTCACCCCAATCATGTAAGTAAATTAAGCAAGTTTTCACAAAATCAGAATTAAACATCGTTAATGCAACACCTTGTCACAAAATGTCATCTGTCATCATTTCTTATATCTCAATTCATTTTCTACTAAGCAGCTACACAATCGCTTCAGAGTATGAAAACAGACCATGGCAAGAAAGATAAATAATTGGCAAAAGAATCATTTCAGCAAAATTAGCAGCTCTACGGTCTCATGAGTTGAAGAACTCCAGTGACACTGCTCTGCTCAGTCGTAAAATAAGAAAATATAAGAAATCTAAATTCCATTAGTAAGAAATGCTTTTTGGCATAGAGACTCATTACTATTCGAAATTTACGATCCACGATTCCCACCGGTTTAGACCTAAAACCTTTCACTTCCTCAGCACTTGGCAGCCCGAGAACCCGCCCGCCCACATCGTTTCAAACAACGCCAACGACAACAACTCAGTATGACTGCTGTGACGCGCTTCGTTGATGACTTTTACTTGAGGAATTTTTAAGTTTAACCCAATACGGCACCGGCAGTCATAACATAAACACCGCGAAGATGGCAAAAAAAAATAAAACATTTAAAAAACTCCCAAAAGCAAACAAAAAAATAAAACATTTAAAAAACTCCCAAAAGCAAACGTTAGAAATAGCAAAAGCAACAGAAGAAATGCTGATAATAATGAAAGACTGCCAAATGAAAGAAATCAAATTAGTTATGACTCCATTGTTGCCTCCTCTGCCTCATAAATCGAACAAAAACACTGTGTTGGCCATAACGCAGAGCATTTCCTCGACTCGGTTCGTAGCCAATGCTGCGCTCCCACTTCTGTACGGCGCTGTAATAAAGCAGTTTTTTATCGAATTGCTACAATGGCAACAACAATGTCCAACATCATGAAAGCGCTTAACTTGTAACTCGAATTTCTAACATTTCTGCCTCGTTGTTTAAGTGTTTGGTGATTTCTATTTGTAACCTTTTGTATTTTTTATTTGACTTTTTTGGCCATAAATACGAGAGCAAACTCGTTTTCTCTGTTATTAAGCATATTTAATTGTTGTTGTTGTTGTTATAGTTGGCTAGCCGCTTGTCGCTGGCTGTTTATTTTGTTATTCAGTCATTTGAAATCGCATTCAGGTTGTTGTGGTTGGACTTGTGAGAACGCCCACGCGACTCGAAATGTGTTCAAATCGAATGCTCCGACGTTCGTTTGCTGGCGCGACGCAATGGGCCGCACCGAAGCGGAGTTACTAGCCACAGTTGACTGGCGAGTGTGTATTTGTATTTGTATGAGCGTATTTTTTAAGCCAATTCCAATTAAAACTGTCAAAAGTTACAAAAGCAACACTTTAGCGACTGCTTAAGTGGCTGTCGCTGCCGTGAATTAAAATTTTTAATGGCAGTAAATTTTCGATTTTTATTTTATTTCGTATACCGAAATTTTAGTGCATGTGCGCTGTCTCAAATGTCATTGAGGCTGCGTCCACAGAGGCGCCATGAAAAATTGCATAAATAAAAATGTAAATACACAATTCCCTGTGTATGTGTGAGTGTGTGTGAGTGTTAGTGTTAGTGACACTGTAATGGCAAAAACAAGAACGACAACACCCATTTGCAAAGGCAATATAACAGTTGGAGGTACTTTTGTTGCAACATGCGCCACACCACACAATGACGCGGCCACTGTTGCTACAACGCCAACAACATTCACACTGAGTGCCAAACATTGCCAACACATGGGTTCATTCCCCAGAGCGATCATCCAGCTACATGCGTTCATGTATGAGAGTGACTTGCTGCCTGACTGACAGTCGGCTGCGCAGATTTCAAACTCTGCTTAACTGGTTTTGTTGTTGCATTGCTTTAGTTGGCCCCACAATTATTTGACACTTTTCAATTCTGGCCACTTTGCACATTTAATGCGAATTTAATGATACTTTTCCGTGGCCAACAACACAACACAACAGAGATGCAACTGTCACCGTTAACACTTTTACCGCTGGTGCCAATTTCACTCAAGTTTCAAGTAGTATTTACTGTTTCAATTGTGCCTCGTTGGCCGTCAGTTAGTGGGCCGCAAGTTTCTTCTAACCAGCAACAAAACACAACAAAACACGTTAATAAGGCAGCAACACTTTATTAAAAAGTCATTACAGCAAACCGCAGCCGAAATAACAATCATAACAATAAACAGCAACAACGCACAACCGCAACAACACCAAAGCCCGCGCTGGCTGACTGATGATCTGGCCGTCCGTCAGTGTGTCTATCGCCGTTCAGGCTCCAACTTTGCATGTGATTTGTTTAACAAGATTCCAGCGATCTTCGCTGTGTTTTTCTTATTGCCTGCTTGTTGTTGTTATGGTGTATTTGTTGTCAGTTGTAATGAAATTGTGTTCAATTTGTAATTTTTGTTAATTTTGTTCGGAATTGTGTGTGATTTGTATTTTTAGGCAGCGCTTCCTGTACAGTGCGTTGTGATGGGCCAAACCAACAACGAATACTTTAGTTGAACTGTGTTTGTTTTTGTTTACTACAAGAACAACCACTTATAAGAGCTGAGAGATTTAAACTTTTGGGCAAAAAATTTCATGTTTTTGGCTAATAATAGATCACAAAATTGAAAATGTTGACTCAGTTGCGAACGTTGTCATAATTTTAGTATTTGAATTTGTAACCAATTTTGGTGTGTGTGGGAATTTTTTCAGGCATGTGAACGACCCACAGCTTAATGCCGTTTCCGAAAGACGATTTACAAGCATTTTTTTAGAATTTCTGCTTTATATGTTCTTAGTTTGCAATAAGTCGCATATGTGCGATCGGCTGTGAAAGAATCAAAACTTGAAGTTGCACATTGCCTTAACCTGAGCCACAGCCACTCTCGAACGCAGCAACAACTAAACCAGAGTGAGCACAGAATTACAAATGATTTGCTTATAAGAATTTCACCTTCATAGGCACCAGACTTGTGTCTGTCCGGGGAATACTGTTGAATACATTTGTCGACTTCAATGACATTCAACTTAGTTGAGAGTGCTTCAGCTTTTAAAATATAGTTTACACACTAACCCCAATGTTTGCTTTATGGCTGGTTTGTCCATTTCAAAAATTTTCATAGGCGATAAAGCCACGCAACACGGCCACTTAAAGCCACTTATGGCCGATTGCGCTGGCCGCGAGGGGCCCCTAATTAATGCGGAAATCAGTTCGTGCTTTAAATACATAAAGCACGTGTACGACGCGAGCGCAGCCACAATGCCAGTACAACAAGCACAACAACAACAACAATAGTAACGGCAAGAAGAATAATCTATGGAAAATGGAAAAATCGATTGAACGCGTCCGGCCACAGCACCAACACATTCCGCCATTCATGCAACGAATTCCGCTCGACTCGTAAATCTTCCCGAAATCGGGGCGCACAGGTGCCACTGGCACAGCCGATGAAAGGAGTAGCGGACTGAAACCGAACTGCGGTTTGTTGTTGCTGTTGTAATAATGCTCATAATTGATTAATGCAACAAGCGGCATGAGCGACGCGCACAAATGGCAAATGGCAAATGGCGTGAGATGAAAAATATCCAACGGATAAAGTTTCGACTGTGGCCTGGCCGCTTCGGCTGGCAACACTTGTCTCGATGGCGGTTGCTGTCGCGTGTTATTGTTGCTAATAATGCGTGGCTGGTCGAAATGACGAAAATCATTTTTCATTCGCTGACAAATTCGCCGCAATGCGTTCGAACGATAAAAATTAATAGCAACACACCCGGCGTGGCAATACGGGCGGCAAGTGACAACTGCAATTTGTAGCAGCAACATGCGGCGCTCTGGCAGGCAGGTGGGTGGGTGCCCGAAGCTGAAGCTTGCCACAATTCGATTTGCTGCAATGATGTTGCATGCATGCAGCCAGCCGTTGTTGGCGTTATGAATAGCAATGCAGCGACAGCAGCAGCCGCCAATGCTACATTTCCTAATGCATATCACTTGACACCAACAACAACAACAACAACAACAGCAGCAGCAATAGCGACACTGTACGGTGTGAAGGCAATGTTGCAGCAACGCATACCCACCTCTGTCGATTGCTGCAACTTGCTACAAATATTGTGTGCACATTTTGTACTGCAACTTGACTCAAATCGAATCGAATCGACTTGGGCGCCGCATTGCGAAAGTTGGCCCGTTCGCTTGAGATATCCATTAAGGAAGGAAGCCAGCCTTGTCGGCCTCAAGCCAACTCGAGTATGTGTGGATTTGTTATAGATGTGTTTATGTGTGTATGTGTGTGTGTGTGAAAATGCAAATTATGTCTTTGATGTTGATGTTGTATTTGAGCAGGAAAAATTCAACTAATAGAACTTGTTAGCACAAATTTTTCACAGCCAACTTCGTAGTCGAATCAAAGAGCGATGGGAGCTTGTCTGGTGGCTGACAAAGGGGGGCAACCAGTGGGGCTGGCGCGGTGGAAATTTATTGAGTGCCACAGTAATTGATGTAATCGGTGTAGCGCAACAGAAAAGCAACAACAAAAACATAAAAAGCACGGGAAGCAGCACTGCCGCTGTGAGAGAAAGTCGAACGGAAGAACGTGTCAAGGCTTCCTATTTTGCTACTTAAGAGAATTTGCATTTGATTGAACTGGCAAAGATATCAAAGATTGTTGTTCAAGCAGTTTGATAGCGAATAATAACACGTAGATTCATAATACAAGAAAAATACAACATAAAAATATATCAACAGGTCAAAACGAGTTCCGGGTTGACTTTCAGAGATTTGATATTTTTTAATTGCAATCGAATGGAAACAATTCTAAATTGCTTAAATTTGTAGATGAATTAAAGGTTTCCCAACCACTTAGACTGAGAACGGAATGCAAATTCCTCTAACTCCTTTACCACTCATTTTTTCTCATCTGAACTTACAGCGCAGAAACACACAGGGAACATTTTTTATGCTGGCAAAGTTAATTGCAGAATAATGTTTGTCTCACTTTTCTCATTCACCGAATTTTCACTCACTTCACTCGAATTCCATTCCGGAATTGCTTCATCAGCGGCACTCGTTGGCAGCGCACTGCAATTGTTGGAGCGTCGCGCCTGCAGAAACACTATCGACAAGTCGTCGAGAACGTCAATTCGTGGCAGGCAGGTATTAGCGGCATTTGCGACTAATCACCAGCGAGTCGCATTTTATGGCACTGTGTGCGTTGTTGTAATGTCGCGCGACTCCATAAAAGTGCGAATTCAATTCCGCGCTGCGCCGCGCCAAGCTGCAGCGACACTTAAACGAAACTGCGCTGCGGCGCACACATTTCGGCAGCGATGGCTGCCAGCCGCAAAGGCGCATCAGTTGCCGCATTTATGGGCAACTAAACAAATGTTTAAACTGCCTGATGAAAAGAAACTGAATTAACGTCGGCGGCGCGTGTGACAGTGACGCGGGGCACGACGGCGCGCAATATCGGCCGCGTTAAGCGGCGATAAAACTTCTTCATCTGTGCGTTTGCTGTGACCTATTAAAACTTTAGTTTAATTTTGTTATAAAAGAAATAAAGCCGGCGATAAAGTGACGCTGCCACAGTCGACGCCACTAACACAGTTGCCACTACTGTTTGCGCTACTGCTGCGGCTGCACTTCATGTTGATGTGTAAATTCGCATAATAACGCGGAAAGTTTAATGCATCTGCAGTGCCGCCGCTGCCGTCGTGGCACTGAAAATTATTAAGGAGACTGCTGGCTGTGATGAGCGAGTAGCAGCAGCACATAAAAGTGCACTCCGGCACGAGTGTGTGTGTGTATGTATGTGTGTTTGTGTGCCCTTTAAAGTTTAGCGTCGCTGCAACGAAGACGTCTGCCACAAGTGCAGCGGCCGCCAACCGTCTGTCTGTCGGCCGGGCTGCGATGGCAATTTCGCTTGGCTGAAACTTCTGGCTCTACTTTGGCTGCCATCATCGTCCCAATACTAACGTCAACACCAACACTTTAATGGAGTCGATTCAATGAGACAATGCCAGCTGCGACGACTTCTTGCTTTGGTTACTTTTGGCTGCCTACATTAAAATAACCGAAATTATGGTTGAGATTATTTGAAAAGACATTTTTATATTCTCAAAATTTTTATTAAGTTCCTAATGTTGAAATTTTATTGTTGTTGAAATTTTCAATAGACTTCTGATTAAGATTTTCCTGCTGCATTCTGCAGAAGTCTACTTTCGGTCGCATTTCCCACCCTGCTTCTTCTTGCTTTGGTTGTCTGCTTCTTTTACCTTTGTTTATTTTTCGTTCTTCCTTTAGAAAGTTCAATATTAAAATCCTTGAATCCTCGCCCACCTCACAAATAAGGAATTACATTTTCTAACCTAAAAATAAATCCCTTCATTATTGCGGCTTCACTGGTGATTAGTGCACCAAGCTTAGAAAATAAAACACGATTGTTCTCGTTCATCTCCCAATTTTCGATTTTAACCAAACTTCCACATTTCCACTCTCTCGCCGCTACCCCTACGCGGTATAAAGCTGGCGAAGCTCTGCGGAGGGTGGAAAATATTCAAGTCAATTATTATGTTTTTTTATGCACAACAAGCGATGATGACGCATGATTTTTTAAGCAAATTTAAATATTACAGAAAATCATAACAAAAGCTGAAGCACAATCTCAGCCAACTGTGTGTGTGTGTGTGCGTGTGTGAGTGCGTTGCTGTGTTATGCGCTGCTTTGTTGTTTCTTATTTTTTGCACTGTTAAATGTTTTTATAAAAATTTTATTTTGCGAAATTGGTGCAGCCTCCCTCGAGCTACAGCGGCAGCAGCGACGCTTTAATACTTCAAATGAATGGAAAATAACAATCCGCCCCTCGCCGTCCCACCACGTGCCCAGCCGTCGCTTGCGCGACCTGGCAAAAATACAAAAACAATTGAACCAACAACGGCAAAGTTCAGTTTACAATAAGCGCGAATAAGGAGCAGAAAGAAATGCGCCAAAAAGTAAAAGAAAAAGGCGAAAATAAAGCAAAACCGGCGCGGCAACACAACCAAAAGAAGTGCAGGCCGAACTGGGGAAAATGAGGCGAATTCCGAAATGCGAGATGCGGCAAGTGGCGTGTGGCAGCAATGGGTGAGCACAACACGCCGACGGCAGCTTTTGCGGCACGAGCGTGGGCGCGCCGTCGTATGGGCGGCTGGCGTAAAATCCGCAAAGGAACACAAAGGCACCGAGAAGAAGAAAAGCAAAGGAACCGGTGCCGGCGCACAACTGAAACGCACCAACAAAGGCGCCCTAAAGGTCGAGCGGTGTGGGAGCGGGGGCGGGCGCGTTGGGCGCACAAAACGAACAGCAAACAGCGACGATGTTGGCGATAGCGTTGCGCGTAAATTGCTGGCAACACTTTAAATTCGAAAAATCTACTAATTTGCGCTGCCGCCTGTGGGTGTTTTTCCGTTTTGTTGTTGTTGTTTTTATTTTCATTTTCGTTTTTTGTTTTGGATTTTTCTTCTATTTTATCTCTTGCTCACACTCGTGCAGCCTGCGCGCTGAGCACTTGGACTGGCATACGAAATTTCCACATTTAATTGAAGCCAACACTCAAACAGGACTTTAAAGACTCAAATATCGCAGCAATTTCGTGGGCGGAATCGAATTTGACACAATTGCCCAAAATGAGAACAGCGCGGCAGAAGGCCAGCGCAGAAAAACTAAGGCAAAAACAATTTCAATAATACACCGACAGCACACTTCCTGAGGACTTTCGCCTCCCCCAAATGGCAGCAACGACAGGCGGCAATCAAACGGAAACGCTTGTCGGGGCGCCGCGGCCTTGTAATGGAAACGCGCGCGCCGACAACAAATCAATGAAAATTGAAACGCCAAACAAACGTGAAATGCGCAGCGGCCCACACGCACTCGCGCCGGGCAATAAACTGTCGAATTTTAATTATCTACGCCTGGAAACAATTCTAGTTGAGTTGGTGGTTGTAATGGCGCGAAGGCGGGAAGAGGATGGAATGGGGGGGACTAATTGTGTCAGCTGCTGGAGCAGCAAGTCGTTTCGTAAACATTATAATTTACTGGACGGACGACGGCAGGGTGTTTCGGGGTTTGTCGCGGTCAGCAGACAGACACGCAACGGTCGATTTGGTAATGAGGGAGGGAGATGGCACGTCGTTTGGGCTGCGATGTGACAAATTTGAAGTTTGAAATCGATATACATACAATGACATTATATAAGAACCGGTACAGAAAGTTCTGCAAAATTTCAAATTTCTTTTAGTGGTGTAATCGTAGGTTTATTGACATTTTTGTTTTTACTAGTACAAAGACATATCCGAGTAGTAATAATTATAAGTAAAATAAAATCAGTTGATACGTCGTTGTCCATAAGCACGGACATTTCTTACAAGACCTTTCATCAAATTTTGTACAACCGTTTCGTTTACTTTTTGGGATGCTTTTCGCCACATGATTTGCATTTCTGCTACAGTTTTGGTGGGTTTGCCCAATTTTTGAAGATTTGCCTTCATCAGAGCCCAAAACCGTTCGATTGGGCGCAATTCTGGCACATTTGGGGGATTCATGTCCTTCTTCACATAATTAATTTTATGATCTTTTAACCACTTCTGAGTCACATTGGCGTAATGTGCTGGAGCCAAATCTGGCCAAAACAACGTTGGACCATTATGTTTACGTAAAAATAACAATACAAGTTTTTGAAGGCACTCTGTGACATAAATTTCTGTGTTTATTATGCCCATGGTGAAGTACGGAGTTGATTTTTTCCCGCATTGGCAGATGGCTTGCCAAATCAGAATTTTTTGCCAAACTTTTCCATTTGAATGGTTTTTTCTGAATCTGGAATATCTTCCCCAGGCTGCATAGAGTAAAACTGCTGACCTGGCAAAGTTCTTAGGTCCATTTTCACGTAGGTTTCGTCGTCCATAACCACACACAAATTTTTGCTCGCTAGTTTCATCTCGTACAATTTCCGTGCAAGGGAAATGCTTCTTGCAGACTGTTCTTCGTTGCGCTTTGGAACTTTTTTCTTTTTGTAAGTCTTTATACCATTTCTTTGTTTGATGCGAACAACTTGCACATGTGTAGTTTTGGCTATTTTGGCAATATCTCTTGTCGACATAGAACGGTTCTTCTTCACTATTGCTACCACCTTCTTCTCCAGAATTGCATCTGCTGAGCCTCTTGGACGCCCACTTCTTGGCTTATCCTTGACTAAGGGATCCTTTTGAAATCGCAAAACGGTCCTTCGTACCGTAGCATACGATGAACCAGCGAGTTTTGCCAACTTTTTGTACCCAGTATGTAAATTATTCGTCCAAATGTACACAATTTTTTTGCAAAGCTCTTCGTTGGAGTTCATTTTTGTTGCTTGTACAATTCCGACCGTGTTGATTAATATTATTTTGGAAACTTGAAATATGAATGCAAACAAAACAATTTACTCGAGGTCTACTGAATTTCTAGAAACATTTTAGGAACAAGTTGAAAATTTGCAGAACTTTCTGTACCGGTTCTTAGTTGGCCCGAAGGTAAAAGAAACAGATAACCAAAGCAAGAAGAAGCAGGGTGGGAAATGCCAATCTGAGTCAAACCGAAAGTAGACTTCTGAGAATGCTGAGCATAAATATGAAAATATAATCAATGCAATTTTAATCAGAAGTCTATTGAAAATTCCAACAACAATAAAATTTCAACATTAGGAACTTAATAACAAATATCGAGTATATAAAATTGTTAGTCTTCTTGGAGACTTGAATCTCCAACACAGCCCTTGACTCTCGATCTACGAGTATTTTAGCCATTATGTTAACAACTCATGTATGCACATATGTACGAATTTATACATACATGTTTTCCATGAACTTTTTGTAGCCAGCTAACCGACACCGACAACGAGTGGCTAGCAATTTGCCGTAATCAATTAAAGTTAGAAAACTCAAACGCGAAAAGTGAAATTAAGTTCGAAACCACTAATTTAGCGATTAACGAAACTGACTGACTACTCTTCGGTGATGTATTACCTACTACAAAAAACAACAACAACAAAAGGAACACATAGTAACAAACCAAACGAAGCAGTGTAGCAACAACATGCACCGCCTTCAAGATTGCCACTCAATGTGGCAGTTGGCAGCCGAAGAGACAGTGAGGCAGCACTAGTTGCAGTTGTTGTTGTTGCTTTGTTGTTGGTGGCAACAGTGCTGACGCTTGTAATGGGTAGTAAATAAAATGGCATTTTACCACAGCGAAGTATTGCAAGTCAAATTAATCAATCATTTTGGAAATTGTTTTACATTAAAACACCGCAGTGGGCGCCACAGTTGCCGTCAGAGCCGCCGAGCCGCCGTTTTTGTCGCTGTCGCTGCCTGCCACGCTATGGCGCTGTGATGGCTGTCGACCGAGTTGCTAGCTGCCACACACACACAAACACTCGCCATGCCATGCCATTTTCAAACACAAACAAACCCAACACGAAAACAACAAATACCAAAACAAAATCAAATAAAATGAAATAAAGCAAATCATTTTTGGTAGAAAGAAAAGTAACAATCAACCTTCACCTCGCCTGACACTCGACGCCGCACACACACCACGGAACATGAAGCGTGAGCACGAGTGAGTCACAATCGTAGTCGCAGCAGAGAATCCCATGCTGTTCTGTCCACACGTACAACTACACTGCAGAAAATTATCGACCAATATTGTTCAGCAAAAGAAAAAGACATGTAAACTGCGCGTTGATTGATATTTTCTAAGTCAAGCTGCGAATGAACTTCTTTGACAATTTAAGAAGTCATAAGAACCAATCTCCAGTTTGCGGTCTGCCGCAATATCTCCTCCCAGGTGCCATTGCTATGCACTATGTCTTCTCGTCTTCTCTAGTTGGTCCTATTAAGAGGCAATAGAACTTGTTCTACTTGATATCTCCAACAAAAAGATGGCCTACCTTTCCTTCGCTGACGTCCAACCACCCCACCGTACACTTTCTTTACCAAAGCTTCGTCATTCTAGCTTTTTGTGTAACCACTGCAAGTTCTTTTACTAAAATATACTAAAGTCTTTCAACAGTTCATGGTTCATTTTTGAGGGTTGTTGTTTATACAAATAGGCCCAAAATTCGAAATAGGTATTGCTGCTGTATGGCGTCTGACAGCTTAGAAGAAAGAATTTGTCTACAACATCAAAAGTCACAACACTCTTATTAAGATCTGTTGAGACTTAGGTCGCCTCAAGGACATCACTTAAGCCAAAAGGCTCATTGTGTTACCACCCAGAACACCACCTGGCCTTGTCAAATCTCATGTTCGAGCAGCTATTGCTAGCTTGAAAGACTGGTAATACTTTTTTGACGTTGTTTTTTTAGTATACTTGGAAGCTCAGGTAGTATCACTATACAAATTGAAAGTGTATTATTTCCAGTGCTCTTCATTTGCAAAAATGATTTCTCGCAATCTTCGTATGTGCAGCTTTTACAGAAGTCATTGCGGCATAATCCAGTCTCACTTGCTGGATTCTTTCTCTTCCCATTTGACAAATACACATAAATATATCATTCGACAACTGCAAGCAGCCAAACATGCCAACAACTTTGAAGTAATATTTCAGTCGAATGCAACTAAAAGCAAATAAAAGGAGATATACTTGAATTCAAGTTGCATGGTTTATCCATTCACTCACACTTTCTGCCAAGTGTACATGCCATGAATTGACCGATTGCATGGCCGTCTCTCGGTCTGTCTGTCTATCCGTCTGTCCATCGTCTCTCTTTCTCTGCCTATTCAAAATAATAGCTTCCAATCCCACAAAGACATACCGACAATTCTCAAGAAGATTACACGGCGCACGTTACGTTACGTTTTGGTTACGTACTCGTACGCAACGCAAGATTTGTTACACAATGGGAGACCCGCAGCAGCGGAGGAATGTCGAACGTCGACTGTCGGTTGTGGGGTGTCGCAGGTCGCATGCAGTGCATGTGGCCGGTAAACTGGGCATGGCCGCCGCGCCTATGAATGGTGAGTAAAGTATTTTTGGAATGTTTTTTGTTGTTGCTGTTTGTGGCAATAATGAATGGCAGTGGCAACCGGCAACTGGCGAACGTAGTGGGCAGGTCACAGCGGTCGCCCGCTGTGCAGCTGAAACCAAACGACGACCCGGCGCACTGACTGCAATTGCACGACGCACAGGCAACGGCACCAACGAACGAGGAACAAATAAATTTGTTAAGGTTAATAACTAAATTTTAATTTATGTGATATCGTGCGGTTTTACACAAAAAACCGAAGAAAAATTGCCGGAGCAAAGCGAAATGCGAGAAGCGCACAGAGACTCGCTGGCCAAGCGGGCTCGTGGTGTGTGGGGAGGGGAGTATGCAAAGCGGCCGAAATGAGAACTTTGAACAGTGAAGCTGGCAAAGGAAATGGTCGCAAATAGGAGAAGCAGCGTGAGCAGTTGCAGACCGTACGAAGAAGAATTAGTTTGTGAAAGCGAATACAAATTTGGCAACTCAAAGGCCGAACTGGGAAAATATGAAACTTGCATTTGTCAAGTTTTCTTCTGTTCTCTGCACAGCAGCGGCCAGCGCCGACACATGTAGATTAATCTGAATTGACATTTTCCGGCGACTGTGCGACGCAGTTGTGAAAGACTCCAACCAGAACGACAACGGCAGCAGCAACATCGGCCATAATCTGAGCGACAAGAGCGCAAATTGCAGTCATTAATGGGCCATGCAAAGCCAATGTTGACGTGCGTGCCGGTCAGCTCGCCACGCCACCGCCACAGCAACAATTAAGTTCTAAGCGTACAAAGACGCAGCCAAGTCGAAGTGAAGCCATACAAAATTTATTAGCAATTTACAGAAAACAAAACACAGCGCACAAAGTCGACAATTGAAGTTTGAAGCCCGAAGAGGCTCGAGACAAGGGCCCGGCAAGCAGACGCAAAACCGCAAAGTAACGCTTTTAATTAAGCTGAATTAAGCTAATCATTTCGATTAGAAAATATTCTGCGGCGCTTTCTCACCAAACGAGCGAGCGGCGGACGTGCAGCGCGCCGATCGAAAAACTTAAACAACGGCAAAATTTACTTGTCCGAGTGTTTGCCGACAAGTACTCGAGGCAAAAGAGGGCAAGGGGCAACTGCGCGTAGCGGACGACGACGATGACGACGGCAATGGCGCTGAGAATGACGATGTGAATTGTTGGAGTTGCTGGCAAAGTGCTGTTGTGCTTTCTTGCGCGCAGAATTAAAGCTGAACGCAAAGCAGAAGAATCAGACAACTGAAAACATCCAAGAACACCACTGAACCGTCAGACTTTTAATTAATTAAGATTTATAAGCTAAATGAACAGTGTCGCCATTTGTTGTTGCTGTCGCTGTTGCTTCAGCTGCCTTCCGGCTGCGAGGCGCACTTTGAATTCAAAGAAATTCAAATTCTAAAACCAAGCTGAAGCAAAAAACTGCAGCGATGCGTGCGATTGCTTTAAGAATTTAATTGCTTCATTTCGCCAATTTTATTGCGCCTTAAGTAACTCGAAGAAGTCAAAGTCAAACGTCGGCCCCGTCGCGCCCTTCCATCATCACTTTCCGCTTAATTGTGGCTCAACATTCCGAAAAGTATTTCCTTTCGCCCGCCAGTGTTGCATGTACAAAATTTTCACACCACCATTTTCTTCTGATTTTTTCATTTGCCACTGTGTGTTTTTTTTTCTGCCGCACACAAGAAGCAACAAAAACGAGTGAATGAAATTTATGAGGTTTTGTTATGCGTTTTTAAGCTTTTGGCAGAAATTTCTTTTTCCTAGGAATTGTTCTTGCGCTCTCCTTTTTGCACGCCTTTTCAGGTCAAGTGATTTATAATGAGCCGAAAAAGTTCGCTTCGCCAAAATAATTAAATTAAATGAAATTAAACGGCAATGGGTAATGGTTAACGCCGGCCGAGCGGCAGCGCCGGTGAAATGTTTTTCACCGTGACAGTCAGTCAGCGCCAGCTGTTGCGTGCGACCGAACATTGCATGGGAACGTTTTGGTGCGAACTTCGGCTTTAGCAGCTACAACAACAACAACTACGACTACGACTACAACTACAACAATTCAACCTCAACTTAATTCTTAATAAGCCATTTTCGGCGCACGATAAATCTACGCCGCCAGCCCGCGTGTGGTCCGCCGGCTACCGGCGCTAAATCATCGCTCCGACTTTTGTCATCGCGCTAAGCCGCTTCTGCAGCTCATTAAAGCCACTCGGCTCGCTTGCAGCAGCTCCGCTCTTCGAATGCTCATTTCAAATTTCAATTCAGACATTTCAACAAATGCCATAAATCACGCCTCAAAATAGGCTTAAAATATTAAAGTCACCTGTTCTCACATGAGCGCCCGCGCAAGACGGCTGCTTCTTCGCCCGGCGCGCTGCTCTGACGCGTTTCGATCTGTGCAGCCTAATCAATTATGGCAAAAATGAAATGCGCCTCCACACACACACACACACACAACCGCCACGCTCTGCCCGCGCATCAGCTCGAGTGTGGCAACCCTTCAAGAAAATCGCAACAACAACAACAACAGCGCATTGAGTAATGACACTGTCAGCTTAGACAAAAAAGCCCAAAAAAAAACTGAAACAAGCAGAAAATGCCAAACGCCCCCACCGCAACCGCCTCGCGCCCCGTCAGCGGCACGGGCTGGTTTGTTGCTCTTTGGCCCGTATTTCGATTTCGAATTGAATTTTTTTTTCGTTTTCAGTTGGCGTTTTATTGTATTTGCATTTAACTTTTATTGTTGTTGCTTTAAAAGGCATAATAAATGTAAAACGTTCGTATTAATTTAACTAGTTTGCATAATTTAGCACTTAAACCAATCAATTTCAGTTCAAAAAATGAGCAAAGACAATGACGCGGCGACACTGCGGCGATTTAATTGCGTGCCGCCTCAGCTAAAACAAAAGCAGCAACTAAAACAGACACAAATTTGAGCAGATCCATATAACATTTACATATCTACGTTTTCTGGCCGCGTTCACAGCTCGCTTTAGCTGTGCTAATGAGTTGAGGTTAAAAATCCATTTTCGATTTTTCAAAGCTACTTTATTGTTGTTTATTTTTATTTCCCTAATGACACTACGAAATATTTGCAATCTTATCGATAGATCTTTGGGCCATAACCAAAACTGGAAAGAGACATAAATCGATCAGTTATTCATACACTTTTCGATTCCATTCTATAGCGAATTTTTAAGAATTGGCAATACAAATCGAGTAAGTAAGTATTTTTATAAGCCGATATCAGACAGACAAATATCGAAAATTGAACTGTCAACTGTCACTGAAAAACCTAGACACCAGTTTTGAGCTGTGTGATGATGGATATAAAGAAAAAGGACCCATGTATCTTATTTGCAAATTTTACTGTCCTAATTCAACAATTCCTTCTTATTTTAAAATGGTTACGAAAGATTAAAAATGTAGTTTTAAACCTTGAAAAAACCTTTTAAAATTTGATATTAACTTTTAAAAAAAGCAATCGGTCTTTTTCAAAGTCCAACATAAACCTGTAAACTCTGTACTCATACAAGCTCCATGCAAGAAAATAACCTAAGATGGTCTGAAGGCAGCACAGGCTTCTCTTCAACTTCAACTTATTTCAGAAAAAAGGAACCACATGCGAATTGTTTGACTTCTGCCATATCTGTTCGGCACCTTTTAATCACTTGTCCCACATTATTCTAGAAGAAAAAAGTCTCACTGGGTAATTTCTTCCTTGACAATCTAAGAATCTGCCCATTGGGTTATTCACAGACTTCGTGACTAACTGGTTGAATGAGTGATTGATCGATTGATTGTTTTATCAAAATGGGATTTCATGGGACTTTACGCCACTCCTGCCCACATAACCCAATCACGTGTAGCGTAACAGGAAATTCGTCAAGAACTACTTAAACTTTTGCTTTATATTGTCGTACATTCATTGTTTTTTCTAACTCGTTTGCTGATCACATCTCCTGCTTTTTTGGTCACCTTTTGCTTGAATCATTAATTCTTTTGTTTTCATTGCGCGACCGTCGTACGACGAAACGATAGAAATTTGAGCAAAATTAGCGCGCGTGTTTTTTTTTTCGCCGCGTTTAATTGATTTGAAAGCAAATTTTTGTGGCAGTTTTAAGAGCCACAACACAGCATTTTACATGAAGACAACGACAGCGAACGCTTTGTGCCGCGCTCGTCAAGCCGCACGAACGACTTGTCAGGTGATATTTTACGCATCAGGCAGGCGCTGAGCCGATTTTTAATTTTTATTATTATCGCCACTTTTCAATCGCTTTCAGTTGGATGCGCAATGCCGCTACAGTTTTGCGGGCATTTTTTTGTGAGCGCAGCACAGCGCGGCGGCGTCATTGTTATCTGGTTAGGCATTTGAACGCGTTTCCAAGTGGCGGCGCGCAAATTAATTGGGCACTAATGGGCATAATTAAAATTGGAGGCGCTTGTAATTGGAGACTTTGTGCGAGGTGCTCAAATGATTTGAGAGCTGCTGAAAAAAGAGCGCAGCGTGACGTGGTTTTTGGATTTTGACATAATTAAAAAACAAATATATAGCACAGAAACACTTTCGAGCTGATGTGAAGAAGTCGTTGCTAGATGAAATATGATTATGATGGATTCAAAAGCATTGAAAATTCTTAGAAAACCCATTATTCAGCTGTGAGTAAGGTTAGGTTGAGTATGAATAAGAGTCGTGTGCGGTATGGATCACACTTCCGGTTACCATACGAAATCCGTAAACCAGTTAGACTCTTTCGAGAAGTTTAGCTGATCCAATAATTCGATTTCGAGAGTCCGTAACTCCCTTTTCAGCTCTCACAGACAACACTTTAGACAACACGAGAGATGCCATTTGTCGAGCAGATTCAAACCCAAAGACAGCGTGCACCACATCTTTTGCCTGAATAGCATTGGCCACAGTGTTCACCTCTCAACCAGCACCGAGCCGAGCGTAGAATCTTTGTCCCCAAATTGCCGACTATTGCTGTAATTTACAACAACTTTTGTGTCCTTCTGCAATATTTGCGTACGGGCACACTTTGTGAGCATCAAAACCTCAAACTGATTTCCATACTGACTGTCAACCCATTGCAACAGTCTTCTCCCAACCCATTCTGTGGAATGCGAAGAAATCGGAGAATTGGGTCAAGGTTCGATTGCATTGCGTAATAATAATCCATTTGTTCAATTTTCCGTTGGTCTTAATTAAACAAACCCGTTATGTGCACAATTAAAACACACTTCGTCGCCTGAGAAAACGATTGTCGTATGTGCTATTAAATTCAATGGAACATACAACATTCGTTTTCTGTGGCGACGATTTGCACATATTTCCATATTTCATGGGCATCAAGTGTGTGTGTGTGTGTGTGTGTGTGCGACAACATCCCTCTGCTGATTTTCAAAATTAAATTGCAATTTAAATATTTAATTTGGCATGTGGCCCAAGTTGCCGACCCCGTATCGAGCAGCATTTGACGTGTCATTTAATTGTCGTAAATTATGCAAAAGTCGTATTAGTCCCGTAAGCTCCCGTGGCCACCAGCTGTCCAGCCGATAATTCAGAACTCACAAATCAAGTGCTTAGCAGCGCTTAAAATTAAGCTCCGGAAAGTGCAACAACAACAAACGTCAAATAAATATGACAAATACTATTATAACTGCAGCGCAGGGGGGACGGAAAGACGCATAGACGCATCCGAGTGATGCAACGCACACCGACCTACACAGCCGCCATATTTGAAAAGCCAAGAAATAAAAGTGCTGTCGAAAGTGGCAAAAACAATACAGAAACAGAACAGAAATGGCAAACATATTTTGGCAGACATCGACGTTCCGGACATGCGGCAGACTTGTGGCATATTGAAGCAATTCGATGCAGCCGCCACCTGTGCGTCGGTCTCGCTGCCTGTTTGTCTGTATTTTTGTCTGTCTGAAATGTGTGTTAGTCGACATTTATCGACTTGTGGCGGTTGGACTCGTATTAGTGTATGCTGTACAACAACAACAAAATAAATAATAGTAAGAACAACAAACGGCAGCCAGCATGCTAAATCGGCTGAATTAAGCCAAAAATTGTCATAAAATATTCAAATTCACTTTCGCTGCAGCATTTGCCACAAAATATTCAAAACAAATACCAACAAATAAACGCACATGTGTGTGTGTGTGTGTCTCTATTCGAATTCCTTGCTAGAACAGCAAATGTTGGTTACGCAGTAGCAGCAACGGCAACGGCAACAACAGTAACAATAACAAAACAGCAAAAGCCACAATAACAAAAACAAATACAACCATAAGCGCCATGGCAATAAAATTAAATTGTAATTTATGCAATTTTTATTTTCGTCTTTGTTTCTATCGGCACACATCAATATTCAATGTACATCGATTTCAAATTGGAAAATTATCTCGGAAACTATAAAATGCAACAGCAACAACAGCAGCAAGAACAAAAACAAGAACAACTAAAATACCACCGCATCGTCCTTGCTGAAGCAGCCGCAAATATTATTGAATTTGAATTATTTAATGCAAATGCAAAGTCATCGGCAACAAAATCATCAAAATTATGCAGCCGCATTATCGATTGCTGCATTAAAATGTATTTTGCTTAGGAGAAACCGCGCGGAGAAATACAGGCCGCAAGCAGCCTTTCACATTCCCGACACACATGCGGCCCTAACATCAGTGAGGGGCGAGACGGGGCCGTAGTTAACTTTAATCGTTCGAAATTGAGTGAATTTAAATGCCTTTGATGTGCATTTCATAGTTTTGTGTTGTCCCAAATAGTTGGTTGGACTACCAGGAGAAAAATTGCTTGCAAAGTCTGAGACATTTAATTCATTACTTTTTATTAGAACTATTAAAATTTTTTTATTTTCGAATAGTAATAAAAATATGTAAATTGTATTGGTCGACACAGCACCAGGAATCCACCATTCCCGCATTAACATAGAAAACGAATTTCGGACTTTCAGCAATTTTGTGTTTCTTGCAGTGCACCAGCCGGGCAGACAGTGGACAAACAGCCGCATGCGCTTCTTTAATAATATATAAGTAAATATCAATATTTCCATAGCATAAAAACGCAACGACAATTTCGAAAACAACCTAAAAAAAGGCATGAAACCCGCTGCCAGCATTTCGTCGAACTGGCCGGTCGACCAGCCAACGAAGACCTACAAAAATGGGCAAAAAGGTGCACAGCACCAGACGGAATAAATGTACGAAAATCGAAATAATACCAAATGAAAACAAAGGGAAAAACAAATAGCAAAGAGAGAAACATATGTAACGTGACACACGGCATTTGCCAGGCACACACAGCTAACAACAAACAACCAGAACAACAATAAAAGCCCAAACAGCGGCAACCAGCGCACCAGAAGCGACAGTGGCAGCGGCAACGGTAGCAACAGCAATTGCCGTTGGCATTAAGCAGCAGCAACACAATTTATACCACATTTTCAATAAATTCCACTAACAAGATAAACAGTTTGAGGTACTTAAAGCCGAAGCGAACCGAGCGAACGGAGCGAACCGAACAGCGCAGCTCAGCTCCGCACAGCGTGGAACGGAATGGAAAGCGGGCACACATGCAGGAAGACACGAAAGTGGCCAGTCTTAGCGGCACTTAGTGGCGTCATAAGCGTTCCGCCCACAGCTCGAACGAATTGCGACGCGCCGGCGGTGGGCAAACATGAGCACGAATGAGCGCCGCGTGCGGTGGGTCTACGGGCGGCAGTTATTGATTTCTAATTGAAAATGCTTTAAGTGGGCAGCAGCAACTATTGTACGTATGTACGTGGCCAGTAGAGCAGCAGCAACAACAACAGCGAACCGTTGCAGAACATTGCAGGACATTAGCAGAACAAAGCGCCCCTCGGCCGTTGCCGCACCGCTGCAGGACACGTTCGCGGAAGAGCGGAAGGGTGCCGCGTTGTGTTGTATAGTGTTGTGTTGTTTCATTTTGTTTTGTGTTGTGTTGTGCTGCAGTCGGTGTGAGTTGGTGCGGCTGTGAAATGTGGGTGGAGTAAACTGCGGCAAAATTAAGTAAAAGTCATTTGGAAAATATGTTGATGGTTTTGTTATTGCGGTGTGCACGTTGTCGTGGCCGCAAGGCCGCCATTGCAATCGGAGGGGGTGCGCTGCACTTGGGGACGATGGGACACAAACAACCGGCACGTAATAGTAGGCTTGCACTGGAGGACACTTTCAGCTGGCGTTTTGCTTTTGCCGACCAACGCAACGACCTCACTGCGGCGTTAAGTTGCTCGATGTTTTGTTGCAGGCGACCATGTCTGGCTATAAATGGAGGTCGTTTAAGTGCTTCGAGAGCTTTCAAGGTTTTGTACAGTATTTATATATTTAGCACGTCCTGAAACAAGTAATAGAATACATATTTAATGGTGAATTGCATTTAACTGCAACTGATCTCTAACCGATCTCGCTCATTCCTTGGTCACATGTGCTTGTGAAATGATTTGAATGAATGAATCACAGTATAGAGTAGACCACATTTTGACACGGCTTCATATTTCTTCATAAATAGAAAAAAACATTACATTAATACAAAATTGCAACAACACTTTTGCATTAACCCAAACACCCCTCAAATCGCTCTCTGATTCATTGAAGTACATTCACTATGAAATGAATGAAAGACCCATTTCGATGAAAATTTTCAACTCAGATTTTTACCTCTCATTCCACTCCTCTCTGCCAACAAATGCCTGTTAAGAATCATATTGGCCGCTCACGTGTTGCACGGAGCGCATTCAGACTGCAGCTTAGGTGCAAGTGGCCCTTTGATGCAAGTAACTAACGACGTCCTCCGTGTGCAGAAGAGCGGAATTTGGAAAAAAAAACTTGTGCTAAAGTGCTTGCGGGCTTTCTTCTTTCTGGCCGCCTGAGATTCTCTTCAATATTAAATAAAATCCATCGTCGGCCAACGTTGTAGCGCCACCCACACTCACCCAACCTATCGATTTAAATTTTTATTACGAAACGCGCACACTGAATGCCACTCTTGCATTTTTACTTGCGAGATTTCTGCCATAGTCTCCTTTATTTGTTGCCTTTTCCGGGCCGCGCCGTCTTCGTGCTGCTTGTCTATTTTTGTTGTTGCGGCGGCAGCGTCGAGCTCATACACAGGAATTTTCATTTCCGCTTGCAATGATTTTCTGCCTTTGCTGGCTATTTATTGTATCTTCTGCGCATTTTTTGCTGGTTGCCTTTTTACGCCGCGCCGCAGTGTCAACGTTGCAACAACCATCGGGCCGCCGTCGACGCTGTCTTATGATATGTCTGATCGACAGCGCAAAAAGACGGCCAGCGCGAACAATGGAAAGAACGTAGCACAAACTTTCCATCATCCCGAAGAAATTTGTAATAAAAATTCAACAGCGTAACAGGAGGCAGACGAGTGGAAACTAAAAAGCGCAATTGTGCTTTGTATGCGGGTGAAGGTGAGGGGCGCCGTTGCACAGGTGCGCCTGTGTGTGTGTGTGTGTGAGAGATATAATATTTGTCGAGCTGTTTGTAAATACAACGCTGCTTATTTCCAAACTTTGCTGTGCTTAACGCGACTCAACATTGCGCTGAAACAACTTCGACTTTGGTGTTTTGGACGTTTAGACGTTCACTCAAAAACCTCAAAACTGGTCTCGCAATAATCAGCTGTAATGGTAAATATTAATCGGGACCGATTTTATGACGAATCAATATCTTTTGGCAGCCCTGAGAAAACCCAAATATTTAAAAATCACTTCTAGAACTTTCGCTATGATATGAACTTCGCTTTCCTGTAGCGCGGAATGTTCCACAACGTTTTGTTATCGCCTGCCACCCGCACTTGAGCTGACCTGCAGAACTGCGATAATGCCACTTAGACGCATCGCCCTCAAACGCGGTGCATTTGAAAGTAAAGAATTTGTCAAATGTCAAAAAATGTAATTACTGTGCAACATAAATTCATTTGATTTCTGGCGTTGCATTTATTGGAAATTCTTCGAATTCCACGAACATTCTTGAAAACGCTTCAATGGCAGCAAAGGCCACAGCGGAATGCGCATGCGATATTATTTGTGTTAAAGTTTAACAAAACTTTGTCTTTTATCTTTTTCATTTCACTTTACAGCAACCTTGACACGTCCACTTGCGCCACAGCGCCTTCAAGTCGGCAGCAAGCAACTGGCGGTGAGCGATAGCAGCGAGGCCTTCTTGTCTTTATCCCACACACTTAACTTATCAATAATTCGACGCCGCAATCGATGGCGTCTCGCTAAACAATTGGCTGGCAATAAACTAACAGGACAATCAAGCAGCAGCAGGAAGCCAACAAGAGCGCCAGCCACCGCCGGTTGGCATAGCTGCAGCAAAACTTTTATCTATCCACCTGTGCTGAGGTCTGCTGCGCAAAATGCTTCGAAATGGAAATCAAAGTTTTGTCAACTTTACCAAATTTTTTGCCTGTCCTGACTTGGCCTTATCTGCTCCGTTGCTGGCTGGCTGTCTCGCTTCTAACCAATTTCCTTTCAACTCCGTCGCCATTGTTTACTTTTGTCGACACACGTCGCCCGCCTTGCTGGCCGTCGAATGGGCTCAAAATTTATGGACGGGTGTCGGTGCACGCCGTCAAGTCTAAGGTTATACACAGCCCGGTCGAGCGACAGCGTCAAAGGCGAAGTGCCACAGTAATGAGCGAAATACGAGTGCGCGCCCGCAATGGCTGAGAATGGAGGCGGACGCAGTCCGGCCACAACACCAACGCCCGCCGCCCAAGTGCTTGAACTCTGGTGGGCCAGTGCCAGTGCCAGTGCCCCCGCCCGTGGCAAATTTTTAATATGCAACGAAAAATATGGCCACACACACACACACAACAACAGCACGCAAAAAAATAAATTAAGCAAAGCAGACGGAGGAGTTTCCAGCGCTGCTGGCGGCGCAGCGAGGGCGGTGGGGTGGCGGCGTGGACACACAATGCGATATTAAATCTATGGGTAGGGTCGCTTGCCGGAAGGATGAACAAAACAAAACAAAACAACAACAACACCAAGAACCACAAGCACAACGACAGCAACGACAATGACAACATGAAGACGAACATGCACCATTTGAGGCGCAAACTGTGGGCGACATAGCACTTTGACAATTATGACAAGCAGAGGGCAGCAGCACGCCCATAAACACGTCGCGGCGAAAGGGCGGCGGGCGCGCACTGACGAACGGCGCAATGGAAGTGGAAATGAAAAATGTACAAGCCGCAGCGCAGCCAAGAGGCAGAGTGGCCATGGCAACGGCAGCGACAACGCGCCGAGCACCTGCTTCACATGGCCAGCACAAGGAGGCGCGCACCCACAGCCGTGCCGCCAGAGCGAGCGGACACGTGGGCCAGACATGTGTACGTACGGTGACATTTGAAAGTGCGCGCCAAGTGAGCGCTCACTCGCCTACTTCAGCCGAAACAATAGGACCGCCAGCAGCACTTCCCAACCCAGCCCAAGCGCTTTCTTTGCCCGCACGCCCTTCAACTCGCTCACTCGCTTCGCTTGAAGCGCTCACGCACGCCTTGCTTCGGACTGCCAACGCACCCCCCATCGCACCCACTTGCGCCATCATTTAAACACACACAGACAGAGTCTCATGCGAAATGGCACGAAAAGTGGCGAATGGCAGAGCGAAATGCGAAAAATGAAAATATACAAAGCAGCATTTTAGGCGCCGCAGTCATGAGCTGTGTCAACAAACATTTCAATGGGATGCCATTCTTCCCCGGCCGGCAGCAGCTTTGGGCCCAGCTTAACATTGTCAACGAACGTTTTCTGTGTCTCGCTGCCCGCCGCCCGATGGGCGATGAGTTGTTGGCCGAGCAACGTGCGGCAAATGGGCCAAACGGCGTCCATTCCGCAGCATTTTTGAGCGAAAGCAAACAGCGCTGAGCGCCGGCTCGCCTGTGAGTCGCTCGATTATGTGACTCTGGGCCCGCGTCCCGTCACTCGTGAATACGTAAAAGGATAATAATGTGATGAAAATTTTGAGGACACAAACCAACACACACACACTCACATTCATATAACCGGCCATAAAAATGAAACTGTAAATGGAAGTAGAAGTGGACATGGCAGCGAACGCCAAAAGCGGCAGCGGTCCCTCCCGCATGAGGTCGTGAATCTAATAAAATATTATGCAACTATTAGTCACTTTGTACTTTTAATAAGAAGTCGACAGCAAGTAAAAAACGAAAATAAATGAACCCATCAGCCGGCCCGTCCCGCGCCGCAGTCGCCTCAAACGGCATTAGGACGACATGGGAATTCCGGCAAATTGTCTGGCTAACGTTTAAAAGCTGCTGACATTTTCAACTGAAAACTTGCCCGCCGCGGCGCCACAACAAAAACGGTACGAAAAAATGTGCTGCCAAAAACACAATGACCGTATTTTTTCCTCCGGCTGGTGTGTGGGCGGGTGGGGCGGCGTCAGCGTTTAGCTGAAAGCGGCACAACATGTGGGCAGTGAAATTCATAAACATATTCCAAGGGTTCAAGGATTTCGTTTGTGGATTAGATGAAGTTGTGTAATAAATATGTTGGATGGCATTAAAGTGTGCAATTAATGTGGAGAGCCGACGAGAGGCGACGGCAGGTGTAGGCGTGCGGGCGTTACGTGAACAGTGCGTGCGGTGCGGCAAATTTGGCTGAATTTGTTTACGAAATATTAAGTCTGACAATAGCCATGAAAATTGTCGAATGTTGGCGAACTACGTAAAAGTCTGTTTGGCCAGGAATTTAGCATATTTGGTCATAAGGCACAATGGATTTCATAAGCAGAAGAGTAGTATTTCAGGGTCTCAACAAATGGACAACATTGGGTTTTGCTTGTGTTGCTTTTTAATGAAAAAGGTTTCAGGAAAATAATTGTTTGAAATAGAGGCCGAGGAGCGACGAATAAGAGTTGCGAGCAGATAAAATATTTATTAAGAAACATTACAAATGCTGTCGAGCGAAGACATTCATCGTGGCCTGAAAGGTGTTCTGTATCGAAATCTAAACAAAAATTGCATAAAACTTCGCAGTCCATACAAATGCTGCAATTAAACAATCGCCGACGACAGATTGCAGACATAGGAGACTATGTAGGCCGATAGGTAGAAGAAGCACTTAGGACTTCTACTTACTTCCACTTAGGAGTTCTACTTAAAATTCCAACCATCTGGAAGGTTTTCTGAATAGAAGAAACGGATATGTTCCTTACGCTTCTGACAAGGAGCCGCACACGTACAGTTGTCCCTATAGCTTCGATAGAAGTCGTTTGACAGGCGGCCTGGACCTATTCTTTTAGCATACACGCCGAGGATACGAGTCTCTCTCTATTTAGGCTGAGCAGACTTTTGGTGCGCCTCCAGACCTGTTGCCCAGGCCATGTTCGTCTGGGATACTAAGACTAAAAACTTTACTCTTAGAACCTACTTAAATGATTCTTATGACCTTTGGATGATGGAGTTTCATGGTGACTACTGCAACGTGATATATAAGTATATTCGACCATACATATATTCGAAAGCAATGATTTTGCGATATGTTATTACAACCAATTACGTCCTTTTCGATTTAAACGCATGTTAAATGGAAATAATAGTAAGAAATTATCTCCCTAGCTAGAATGGGCTTTGAAACCGGCCCTGTTCTGCCTCTCCCATCTGGGGCCATCAAAGCCACTGTTATCAAATGGGTCACTATGACCCAGGAGCGAGCATGGACGAAACTTATGCTTTTTGTCATCTCTGGCAAATGCTCACAGTTTCTTCTGTCACTGTACAGAAGGGACTGTAGGCAGTTGGTCGGGTTGATGACGGGGCAGTTTCTACAAGGTGCGTCCCAAAGTAAACAGGACTTTTGCAATAGGGACGTTTCTGGTGGCGCCATCTATGTGTGAGGACATGCGTTGGAAAGGTACATCTTTCATTCACATACTGTCTAAATTTCATGACATTTGGTCTAGTAGACGCCGAAATATCCCGCTCAATGTGACAGTATGTTTTTAACTTTGGTACGAGAATGTCGATCGAACAAAGAGCTAATATTAAGTTCTGTTTTAAACTTGGTAAAACTTTTACCGAAACGTTTAAATTGTTAAAGCAAGTTTATGGTGATGATTGTTTATCCCGTGGCCGTGTTAATGAGTGGTTGAATCGATTCAAGAATGGTCGTGAAGACTTGAATGACGACGAACACGTCGGCCAGTCGAAATTTGTGATTACTGACGATGCCATCAAAACTGTGCGTGATTTTATCAAAATGCAGCCAAAATCATCATTGGAAGTGATGGAAATGGAATTGAACATCTCCAAAACATCAATTGATCGCATTTTAACCGAACATTTGGGTCTCCGTAAAGTGTGTTCTCGCTTCATTCCGCACACTTTAACCGACGACCAAAAAGCGCAGAGAATTGAGCACGCAAAAGACATCGTTCGGGAAGCCAGACGTGATCCAAATTTCTTGTTCAACATCGTAACCGGTGACGAAACGTGGTGGTTTCAATATGATCCCGAAACAAAGCGTCAAAGTGCCGAATGGAAGCACCCAGATGAGCCAAATCCGAAAAAAACCCGCCGTGAGAAGTCAAAAATCAAAACTCATCTCATTTGTTTCTACAATTCAAAGGGAATAATTCATCGAGAGTTTGTTCCACCGGGAAAAACTATTAACGCTTTGTTTTATGTTGAAGTTTTGAAGCGTTTGGTGCATCGCATTCGTCGTATTCGGCCAGAATATCGCGAGGAAGGAAGTTGGCGTTTATTGCATGATAATGCACCGGCTCACAGAGCCCTAGTTACGACCGATTATTTGACCAAAAATCGCATTTTTACCATCAATCATTCACCGTATTCGCCTGATATGGCTCCCTGTGACTTCTACTTATTCGGTCAGTTGCATTTGCCGATGAAAGGAAACCGTTATAAGGACGTTGAGGACATCCAAAAGGCTTGTACCAACATTCTGAAGGCGATGCCGGCCGATGACCTAAAACACTCATTCCAAATGCTTTTGGACCATGCAAAACGTTGTATCGAAGCAGAAGGAGAGTATTTTGAATAAATAAAAAGACTTATACAAAAATAATCATCCGTTTTCTTTATTTTATAAAAGTCCTGTTTACTTTGGGTTGCACCTTGTATAAGCAAAGCATATTGAAAAGGTTGTGGGAGGAAGATGAGACGGCGACTTTCGGTGTGTCTGCCCCGCGTACGCCCGAATCAGGTTTGAGACGTTTGGCGCTGATGTGTTGAAAAGCACCCCAGGATCTATTCAAATTTCTCCGAAGGTCGAGTAGATTCATAACGCATTGACATGGAACATCAAGTCGTAGTACAATGGACGTATGTAATGTCTGAGTGCTGCGTTTGCGAGACTGTTGCAGCAAGGGGGAAAAAATATATCTCCCATAAAAGGATCAGGTCAAAGAGAATCAATGAACTGTTGCGCTGATTTCTTCCCACTTTTCAAGTATTTCAGCAAGAGTATCAACAGAGTTTTCTGCAATTAGTTACTAAAAGTTATTATTAAGTTATTAGTGAATAAGACGTTTTTACACATAGAGTGGTTCCTCTTTGGGGCCGTAGATGTGTTGTGCAGATATGTCTAGAACAGTGAGTTACTTGAGAGTAGCAGCAACGTCTTCGCTGCCTTAATTCGTACTATGTACCCGCGAGTAGCAGAATGGTCATCACTGGTCTAGAAGCAGATGCATGAGTTGAGCCCACCATACAATCGCTCTCTCTGCACACCGTCACCGTCTATTCTCATCGCTTTTTCTCGTCTTTTCAATGTTTGCACATACATAAATTCAATATAAATTATTATTATTGTACAACTATTCATAAAGTTCTTAATGGAAGGAATTAATGAATTAATTTTGACAGATTTCTGCAAATCATTTTAGTACCAGAAATATTGTTTGAAATTTGTACTCCGTATTTATAAGTTTAAATGTGCATGTCAAGTTTGGCGTAATCGAAAATCTTAATAACATTTCTAATGGCTTGATAGCAAAGTGCGGTTGTGCGTTCAACGAAATTAATTCTTGCTCAATCGTCGTGCGCTAATGGCAGTTTTAAGCTGTCCATTTATATTTAAATACCCATAAGCTGCTTAGCGCATCCACCAAAGTATCGTCTAAACAATAATTCAACGCATTAAAGATGCTCTTTTACGTCTTGTCGAAAACTGACCCCACCCACAACGTGTAGAACATGTTGCCGCGTCGGACGGGCGGTTCACCTTTAAACGTCGGCGCGTATTTGTGGGTTGTGAAAGTTCGGCTTCAGCATTTGCTGTTTGCATTTAATGGCCACAGCAGCGCGCTGGCCGTAAATCGATGGCGGGTGTAAACGTTTTTTGTTTAACTTAAATCTTTTAATTTTCGCTTTTCGATTTCCCAATATCTATTCCAAGCACTACACACACACACAAACGCATACGTGGACGCATTAAAAACGGTCACAATTCCGGCCGAGAGCGTGGCGCAGCGCTTTTATGACTTCATTTTTGGTTTATTTTCTTGTTTTTATGGCACTGCAAGTGTTGGGGGAAAACGCCATTCATCGAATGCCTTTGGCTTGCTGAATTCTTCTCTTGGCTTTTTTCGATGTTTATATTTTGTGGTTTTCGGGTGTTGGTTGCTGCTGGAAGCATTTTACGATTGCAAGCCGTTTGACTGGAAAATTTATTGACGCGCGTTGGATTTATTGATACGTCCAAAAATGACAACAACCCAAATCGAATGGGCCTTTGTGAAAATTCAAATAAATAGAGATCGGAACGCACTGAGTGCAGCTATTGTGCTCTGTCTGTGTTAATTGCATGTTGTGTGTTGTTGTAGTGTGGGTGCGTGAAAAGCGTTTAGGGACTCGAAACAGGTCGAATGAATAGCAAACGCAAATTAAATCAAAGAAATGCGCGAATTAATGCGGGAAATTAAAACTAATCTCACCTGCGCAATATTGTTTAATACCCGGCGTGAATAATATTTGTGTGATTTTTCCAAAGACCACATTCTGGCTGACAGGAAGCTTTGGCCGTCTCAACAGCGCTGGCCGAAAAGAAGCCACGCCGTAAATTGCTGTTATTATGAAAAGGCAGTGCTGCGTGGCTTTCGCGCAGCCAAGCAGCCGAGCGTAATCTACCTATACACACACACACACACACACATACAAGTGCACGCACACACAGAGGCGCGCAAAAGAATGAGGCGAGGCGGAAGCAGTCGCTCAAAGCAGATCCTTCAAACCAGATTAAAAGCTTAAGTCCACTCGAAGCGATAAATGCGTGTAAATGCGCACACAAACAAATACACCCACAAACACAAACACAGACAGGACCAAGGATACGCACATTTACCTTACGTAACTATGCGTGTGCGAGCATTTCGGCGTTTTGCTAAGCGTACGCAAAATATTTTCATTTCAACACACAAACACATTCACACCAAAACAAAAGAAAACCAAACAAACAAAAAAAACCGAAAAAGGAAGATGAAAGATCGACAGCCGAAAAAGCAAAGCGAGCAAAAGCGTCGAATCTCAGTGGGGAAACGCAGGAAAATCCTTCAGTTTGCCGTGCAACTTAATTACAGAGACAGCATAACAGTAAAATGTCGACACATTTCCCCGAATTTCGTTTTGCATGCGTTCGTGTGCGTGTGTGTGTGTGTGTGTGTGTGTGGTTTTAGGTGTTGTGTTGATGCCTGGCGACGGGTGCGAGAGGTTTAATTAAAAAGTTACACAAAATATGTGCGAAGCAGCTCAATTTTTTGCGCCTGCCCAGCCGGCGGCTGTGTGGCTCCGCGCTTATGCTTTCCGGTCCCCTTGCCGAGCTTTGCCCCTTTCACTTACCGTTCTGCGGTGTTTGCCAGCACCGTTGCGATTTCTTTTTCAGTTTGCGCTTCGCCTATCTTCGCTCCACAAATGTGCCGCTCGCGTCTTTGGCTAAGCCACACATTTATCCTTGGGAGCTTTTGTTGAGGGCTGTTTGCTTATTAAGTCACTAAAGCCGCACTTGAGCCGCTTTTTGGCAGCGGCGCGGCGTATTGGCACGTCGGTTTGTCTATGCTGCCGCAGCTACAGCGGCCGCAGCAGTTTTGGCAATTTTGCTAATTGTTATCGTTTGCGGCTTTGGACGTTTTCATTTCTGCTCGCTAATTTCGGGCTTTTAACCTTTCACTTTTAATTCTCTGCCGTTTTTGCTTTTATGCTTTTAATTTGAGTTTATTCCGCTGAAGTTACGCTTTTAATGTTTGTTGATTGTTGCTTTACATTTACGGCGATGTAATTTTTAGGCCAATGCGCTCAATTTGGCAGCGCACAAGATTATGCGATCATATGGAACCTACAGTTTGAATGTAAAACAGTAAATTATTGCATTTATAGCACCAAAATCCATTTCAATAAAACACTGACAGTTGAAAGTTTTTAGTGAGTTGGTTGAATGGGTCGAATGGTTTAATTGATTTCAAGTTAGCTTAATGTGAGATGTCTGAGTGAGTTCAAAATAAGTGCAATGAAATTCGTTATTGGAAATTTTCAAATTTTAAATTTTATATTACCAAGTTAAAGATTTTCTAATCAAAAAAATAGAAATTAAGTCTTTTCAGTTATAAATAGAGTTATTATTTCTGTTAACAGTTTCAATGAACCTTCTAAGCAGCATTTTACAATCCATATTGATTGCAGATGAGTAGGAATTTTATTTAATAAAATTTTTGTTTGGTTTACAATGGCAAAACTTGTTCAATACTTATTTATTTGCATTTAAATTATTGAAGCAATCAAGCCACAAACATTGGCAATTATTGTTAAAAAATTTAAATAAAATGCAGTTTAATTCAATTATTGTCCTCTGCCAGCAAGGAAAATTTCCAAACATTTAGTTTAAAAACAGAATTAGCAGCGTGGCATTAGCAGCTATAATCCTCCTAAAAGCGTGCTATAAAAATACTTTTGCTATTAATTTGCATAGTAAAAACTACAGTCCCAGCTATAGCTGTATTTAGCATACTTTTAGGATGAATTGAAATTTATTTTGAATTTAATTATTTGTTTGAACTACAATTATAAATAATTGAATGAAATAACAACACCAACAAATTCACAAGGCCACATGTTTCTTATAAAATGTCATTATGCGCCAACAGATGTCGAAAGCAACGACTTTAGGCACCAAGCTCATTTTAATTAAAATGCTATTTTTTTGTTACAAAACAAAAATGCCTTCGCTCTAATTTGCTGCTATTGCGTCATCTCACCAAACTTTCTGTACTATCATAAACGAAAATTATGACATAGCATATCATAAATTTAAACGTCAATTGCTTGGCACGCGCCCAAATTGAAATGGCGGATTATTTACGTTGGCATTCATTGGAATTTGAGTGAATTTTTATTAGGCATTATAAGTGAAAATGAATTCGTTTTTATGAAAACAGCAAAACGCGACCACGCTTCTTAATCAAGTCATTAATTCTGCTCCTCGCCTGCCGTGGCTGTGTGCCGAGCTGACAACGACGAGGCGTCAAACCACGCAATCGCTCATTTAAATTAAAAACAATTAAACGGCTCTTCACGCTAATGAAATGACAATTGTGCAACAATCCGGTTGACGACGTCACACATATGCTGCGGCTGCCTAAGCAAATTTCCGCTGTCTGCCCCTCACCCTTTGGCCATTTGGATATTTCAATTTTCAAATTTCACCAAAAATACCGAGTCGGCTTGTAAATAATTTCATTTCGAGTACGAGTCGCATTCATGAGTTGTGTGGCAGCGCGCAGCTTCTGTTTAATTGCTGTTAAATTGTTTATGAATTTTTAATTGCCGCATTTATGCCGCAACACCACCAACAACAACAACAACAAACAACAATAGCGTCAGCAGCAAATGTCTTTCTGTTTTGTTTTATTAATTTATGGCTTCGCAAGCGTTGCGGCTTTTGACGGTGGGCACGCTTCGCAACGCCAATCGGCAGCGCAATGTGCTCCACCCTTTTTTCTGATTTTCGTATTCTTCGCTTTGTGTTTGGCCGAAGTCAAATTTTCACCCACACGCAAAGTGCACGTTTCGGAAAGTTGTACGTTTGCTGGCCCAACTCGTTTGCGTTACGTTTACGTTAGCGTTTTGGCTGCTTGGCTCTTTCGTTACGTTCGTTGCTTGTCTCGTCTTCAAAAGTCTTCAAAACCACGACACACATTGACGACTGTTGCGAACAGACTAGTCCGGCAGCGCTTTGGTGTGTTTACACTCGCGGCCGCGGCGCTGTCAGGCCGGCCGACCGACCAGGCGACCGCTTCGAGCCCACAGCTGACGGACCAGTCGAGCAGCTGCAGCAGTCCGCAGGAGCGTGGAAATGCAGCGAGCATTACAGCTGGATGAGGCAGCGGAAAAGCGCTGCCAGGAAAATGCGGCCAGCGCGCCGTGCAGCCAACCGCCGAGAGCGCCAAACCAAAAACTGGAATTTCCTAGCAGAAGAGCGGCGAATGTGTGGCTGCAAACGCGCCACAGAGTGTTGAACATTGGGAAGAGTAAAATCAAGCAATCGAAAAACCGGTGAAGAGCTGCGTGAGAGCAGCAATGGCGCAAGAGCGCCAAGACGTAAAGAGAATTATTTGCTTTCGTTTGAAAATGCTAAGAGCGAAGCAATAAAAGTCTTTGTTATTTTTTTGTAAAGCCTGAAGATACAACCAACAATTAGTGATCTGAAGATATGATTTTCAGTGTTTGTGTGTTATAATAAAAAATACTCAAAAGTTGGAGTAACTGTAATGTAGAACTTTTTAAAGTCACTTGTACTGGAATATATGTGAAAAAGTATGTAATTTAAATATATATAACATTATATGAATCTTTGAAAATACCACCAATCGATTTTGCTTCTCATTATAAATCAATAATTCGTTGCGTTCGTTCGAATGACCGAAGCCACTGTAAGGACTGGTCATTACTTTTTCTATTTGTATGCGTCGCCTGCGTTACGACTGTTGCACGAGTTGCATACACAACTCCACAATATCACACCTTATTTCCATAATAGCAACAACAACAACAACACAACATAAATAGTAACAATAAATTCTTTGTATGACTTTCGTGTTGATGTTTCTATAGTATTTTATTCATATTTATTTTTAATTGGCACATCGACACAATTGGCCTAATCAAAATGTCATACAGCAACTCGAAGAACTTCGGACATGCACACAACAGTGCATTGCACTGGCAGCCAGCGCGTTGGCTGTCGCCGCGGCGGCTGCATAAGTGCGCGTACGCGCCCAAAATTGTAGCACCGACCGCCACCAGCCACCAGTCCAGCTACTATTCTACTCGGCCTAGAACGTGGAGCGCGTAGGCACAGACGCAACCTTTTCCAATGTTCGTCCTCCACCTCGCGCCTTGCTGTGTGTTGTTGCCGGGGCCGCAGACCTTCGGTAAATTTTGAATGTTGCCGCAAAGTGTGCGGCACAGCGACTGTTGCTTCTAAATATTGCCCCATATACCCGTATCTCGTGGCATTGTGGCCAGTGTTGTTGTTGTTGTTGTTATAAATGGTGTGCTCATGTTTAAATCATATGCAAATTTTATTCATAAACATCACAACTGCATGCTAACAAAATCGTACAACGCCAGCCAGCCCAGTAAACTGGAAAAGTAAAGCGAACGCTGGAACACAAACAAAAGCGCATAAATGTTAAGAGGCCGCAACAGCAACAACAACGTCGCTCTGGCACGTCGCAGCCGTTGCTGCAGCAGCAACTTTAAGAGAATTTCCACTTTGATTTGGCTGCGTAGGGAAGAGTCTTTTTTTGGCATAGCCTAAAAAAGAGCAACAAAACAGAGACATTTGACGAGTTCGTGGCGATCTCTGGCAGGCTATGCCAAAAAAAGAGCAACAAAACAGAGACATTTGACGAGTTCGTGGCGATCTCTGGCAGGCAAATTAGATGGAGTCATGGCTTTGGCTTTTAAGATTTTATTGATCTTTAATTTTACGATTTTCGATAGCTTCACTTTTGATTAAATTTATGTTTATTTTTTTATTCATTATGAGCGCTACATAGGTTTTACGAACGATAAAATTGCTGCCCACGAGAATTGCTGCACTTAATTTTAAAATTAATCGTCGCCTTTCTACTTGATTTGTAAATGTTTTTTTAACTAAAAGCACCATAAAATGTGTAATCCTTAAGAGCGGAACGTCGAAACATGGGTCGTTTAAATCCCATAACACAGTTTATGGGAAACAACTGGAAAATGTTCACTTAAAGTCAAAACGAATCAAAACACTTAACTGTCAGACCAGAAAAATTGAGAAAGAAACAGGTGCACTAAAACATTTCGAGCACCGATCCAACAATATCGACCACTCAGCCGATATTTTCATCATACAACTCGATGCTGATCAGTTGAAAAATGCAACATTGGCTGATACAGTCACATTTTGCTCAACCATTTCCATTATTTTTCACTTTGCAACTTGCAATTGACAAATAAATAATAACAACAGATGAAAGCCCCCCGCCCCCCTCCTGCATGTGTTCACTGAACACAGCAACAAGACAACGCATGGCACTCGTATTCCAGGCGATATTTCAAAATGTCAGAAGTGGCACAGGTGTGATCACGTCGCCCCTTTAACTTTAACAACGGCAACTGCAACATCTACAACAATAACAACAGCAACAAAGCTCAGCATCAATGAAATCTGCTGCAACGAAAGCAGCTGCTCCCCAAAAACCCATTATACCCAATCATCATCATCAGCAGCAGCAGCAGCGGCAGCGGCAACAACAACCACAGCCTTCTAACTGCTAACCGAACCAGATTTCTTGCAACGAAATCACTTATCATCCTAGAGCCACAGCAAAGATCGCACTTTATTACAATAACAACACAAACACCAACAACAACCATAACAAACAACAAGCAAAACTGGTTTACACCAACAACGGATTCTCCCCAACTGTTGCTGATGCTGTTCGGTCGCTCGCCAATATTTTGCAAGAGCTACGGCACCCCTTCCATTGCTTTCATTTCTTGTACGCTACACTCGGCAAATGTCACATTACTTGGATTTACGTTTAAGTTTACTTAAGTTTGGTTTATTATACGAGATACTGCGTTGTTTGACAACATGGGAAAGACAACAAAGTTTTCGGTTGATCTAAGAACAAATGCGTAGGTACCAGTGGCGCACACAGAGGGAGTTTTGGGGGTTTAAACTTCCAAATACAAAAAATTGTTGATACAAAATGTTTCAGATGGTATTGGTCTCAAAAATTGTTCCCGAAACCCCCGCAAAATTAAATCCTGTGGTCGCTACTGGTAGGTCCTCAGCTGAAATTGAACCACCCAATCGTTTTTTCTTATATTACCAACTGGTCGAAATCCGAGAGACTCTGGAAACCGAAAGTGCATCTTTCAAATATGAAAGTAGTCCTTATTATACACTCACCAATTGTTAGTTAGCAACCAGCCTACACATTTCAATTAACATATAACCACACATTTAAATTGAAAATATCGCTAATGTCATCTTAACCCTTTCGACCCCAAAGTTGCCTGAGAGCAACTTCATCTATTTCTCATCTTATAGCAAAAGCTACGATTGATTTATGGGTTTAATTTAAGTAGGCACCAACAAATTAATATTTTTAGAAGTGAGTTCAAACCAAATTACAAAAATTTTACTGTTATCCCCAAAGTAATTTCCAATAATTTGCAGCGATATCAGGGAAAGTTTGTGTTCTAATTGAAGTCTACGAATTGGGCGCGTTTGATCAAAACCCTGTTTCTTTAATAATGGTTAAATAAAATCAAAAAGTGATAATTTTGTATTTTTCCATAAATATTAAATAATTTTTCTGTAATTAAAAGATATTGATACAAAATTTATGTAACCCGTTTTAAGCTAAAATTGTTCAAAAGTAAATTAGCTCTAGAACTCTAACAAAGAGGCGTGGCGACTTCAAATGTCGTGTGCACACTTCTTAGGTAAGTGTTTCATGATTTAAATGCCAACAAGTAAAACAGAGAAAAAGTAAGACAGAGGGTAAAATTCGGGGTCTAAAAGGTTAAGATGATGAAAAAGAAGTCAAATATATATTTTGGAATAACAATGAATTTTAATTCATATAAGTCACTTAGTATAGATATACACATCAGACAGTGGCGCAACAAGGGGGGAGTTGGGAGTTACCGCCGCCCCAAATTCAAAAATTTTTGGTTAAAAATAGCTATGGTTCCAAATGGTATTGTGAGTTGTGAGCAACCCCCTCCTCCCCCCTCAAAATTAAATCCTGTGTGAGCCTCTGATATCAGTTCATATAAGTTCTACATACTAGTTCAATTCTAGAATCTTCGAATCATGTAAAACAGTGTAGGGTGCTTTATGTTCGGCGTCAAATGTTCCGAGTCGCTGATGTGTTTCCAGCTTGACTTCAGACCGGCTAAAGCCTGCGCCAAAACCCAAGCTCTGGCTTCGGGTAGTCGTCAAGTGTGTGTGATTTGTATCGTTTGCAGGCTGTGCGCTCGTCTGTTATAATCGGAATGTGTGGTTGTTGCCGTTTTGCTAACCTAACCTCATACTATGGTTGTTGTTGTTGTTGTTTCGCTTTTTGCAGCGATTTGAACGAGATTGCGCACATCTGCTCCTTGAGCTGAACATATTGAGGGGGAAAAAACCAAACAGCAACAACAAATATCGCATAATGATATTGCAGCACGCCAACCGCAATGATCATAGCATATCGAAGCACAACAAAAACTGTACGAAAAACGTCAGCTCAACAACAACCACAAAGAAAGGTGAAGCCTTAACTCGAGCGACGGCAGTCGAGAGCAGCAGTGGCACTGGCTAAGAGGAGCACTTTGCAAAATCAGGAGATGCCAATGCGGCAAAAACCGCACAATCGATGCACTGATACCTTTGACTGTGCCTTTTTTTTGGTGCCGTACATAGCAACTATGTTGGCGCAGTCTTTGCAGATCATATTATTGGGTTATAAAATACGCTTGTCATCTTGTGTAATGGCAAAATGGAATCTGGCCGCGCAGCGACTGCCGGCATAGAACGCAAACATAAAGCGATGCAAGCTCCGCACAATTATGTTGTGACTACACCAACCACCGCACACCAATGCAGCGTCGGCGCTAAATCAGAGCAAATTTGCTGCCATAATAGCGATTCAATGTGAGACCAAAGCAAACTCTGAGGTCTAGATCAATCTGTTAATTGGCCCCTTGGTAGGGCGAGAGGAACCTGTCCGATGTCGCTGCTTCAACGTCAACGTTATTGCTGTCCAAAGAATTGCTTGGAACGCAGCTCAAAAGAGCATTAAGTTGCATCAGTAGCGAAACCCCACAAAGGCGACACTTCGAAGGTCGATTACAGCATCTCATAGTACACGAACAGCAGCTGCCACAACACCTCCTCCGCCACCGACACCGGTGATCGTAAGCGATCGCGTCGCTCGCTTTGTTCGTAAACACGATACGATCGCGCGCTCGCGCCCTCGCCGACTGCTGCACGCACTAAGAAGACTTCAAGGAAAGTTATGGACAACAACGGCCTCCGCAGCATCCACAAGAGTTCGCAGCACTTTGCCGATATCCCTTTTGCAAATTGTTGCCGCCATCGTAAATGGCAAAGCGGCATGTTGGACGCGTGCCCGACTGCTCGCACAGCGCGCACCTCGCAGTCCGCGAAGATTGCAACACGACTGCAGCGGCAACACGACGGCGACTGCCACATCTCGGTTGCAGCAATTACGCTGCGCTTCTGTTGCGATATTTTGGTCATAATGAAGACGTGACTGACGGAGGTGATCGAGGTGATCGTGTCATGGGTGTTGCGCATGCGCGCCGGGCGCCGAGTGGGCAACAGCAGTGATGTGCGTGTTCGGTGTTGAGAGCTGGTAAGCAGATAACTTCAACGCATTATTTAGCGCGACATGAGCGCGCGACAGGCGCGCGTCCGTCCGCACGGATGGGTACGCGTTCAACAGCAATTCGAGTGCTCGCAACACATTCGCTACGCTGTTAGGTTATGACCACAACAAGCTATTTGGGATGCTATGCCTCCGCAGTTGTCGATGTTGATCTCGATCGCGCGCATTGATTTGATTGCAATGGACGAGCACACTGGGTGGCATTTCGAGCGCAGTGGTGAAGAACGGCCAGGCATTCAAACAACTACTAATGAAATCTTAAAATATTTTACAGCAAGGATACGACCCTCTTCATCACGCTTGTAGCGGAGTGGCAAATCTATGGGGCAATAAAACTGTTACACTCCAACCTGGCTCGAAAACTTAATTGCCGTGTTTGATTTTCTGTAACAGCGACAACGACAACGACAACACGCTGTCGCCGCCACAAATCATACGTGTCCATACGTGGTCTGTTAGCGTTGATGATTGCCGATGATGATGATGCTGTCAGTGATCTGCGTTGCTAGCGAGAGCCCCAACGCTCGTCAGCTGTGCCAGATCGTCAGCAGCGATCGCGCGATCAGCGATCGTGTCGGTGATATATGGCCCGGCTATAAATCTTGAGCAAATTTATTGCTTAATGACATCTCTCCGCCACGATCTCTGCTTTCATGTCGGCTCGGATGCCAATGCAGAAGTTCGAGTCCATGTTTGCGACGCATTTCTTGTGGGGGGCGACGGCGAAGCTCTCATCAACGGGCGCTTCATCACTTCATTGCCCCAGAGCGAAATTGTGTCGTTTCGCTTATTTTTCAAGCGCTGACACGGCGCGTGGCGGCCTTCCATCAATTCCAACAATTTCACCTAACAACTACAACAACAACGGCGCCGCCAATATCAACACAATTTCGGCTATTTATTTTCAACTTTGACACGTCTTCAGCAAGTCGCAGCGGCGGCGAGTACTCGTACCTGGCGCACAAGCAAATCCACAGGCGGCGGCAGCATTTTTAGCAGACAAACAATAAACAAAGCACCCAATGCTGGGGATTTCATTACATTGTTTGTGCCCTCGTTGCTGCTGCAATCGTGGCAACTACAGCAGTGACAGCGGCATCGTCTGCCGAGCATCTTTTGGCAATTTCGCTTGTCAATTAAATTTGACTGATAGCACGTGCGATACGAATGGCTGCGGCCAAAGTGTGCCGCCCGTTGCGGCTGTATGCGCATACTTAGGTGTCTGTGCGTCTGGCTGTTTGCTTTTGATCAGAGCTGCGTACGCAATGACACGCCTGGCTGTATTGAGTTGTTCGAGCAACTGCGCCGAGCTAATCGTGCAACAGCAGCAGCGGCGCTGCATGGAGCACTCTTGCACACGTTTGATTATTCGAAAACCAATTTAATTGAAATTTCCCGAACCACAAAGTTTTTGTTATTATTACTAAGCATTATTAAGCGTTGATAATCTCTGAATTTATTTACCACTACTAACTGGAAATCAGCTAAGCGGCCAAAACTCAATAGTCAATGGTCCACAATCGCCACGAATCGTGCCCGTTGGCGTTCGGTTTTATTTGTCGCAAGCAAATGAAAGCAGTCAGAAATCAGTCAACAACAAAAACCTCTGGGCTTGTTTTCTTTTTGTTTATGCTGGCTTGTCGCTTTGGCTGCTTTCAGCTGACGGTTTTTATTTACATCAGCACTGCTGCGCTTTTGTGTGCCGCATTGTGAATGGCAACCGGGGCGGCCTAAGAGATGCGGCGCTCTTCAGCCAATGACTTCATTTCGAGTGCTGACGACTGGAGAGGGGAATTTATTATTATTACTTTTTATTTTATCACACCCATAATGCTGATAAAAGACTGCGATAATACGAATAATGAACCAAAAGAAAATGAAAAAACCAAAAGCAGACAACACGCTGTCGTCTGAATGAAAACAAAATGGAGCAGCCAAAGACGAACAGAAGAGCCCAGGCCGAGTGGTACCGGCCCGATGAAAATTTATGCAACTGCTTAGCATTTGAAATGGACAACACAAGTTGAAATTATGTCAAAACAATAACATTGTGTAGTATCCAGCGAAAATTAATAGGAAACATGTGCCAGCAAGTGAGTGACAAACTGACAGCGGCAGACGCTTCGAACGAGATAAAAGGAAGAGTGTAAAGGTAGGAAAACATAAACTCATTGATTTCTGCTCATTTCATTTATATATTTTATGCTTCAGTCTAACGGGAGGACGGTCAACTACCCCGACTCTCATGCTTGCATGTGTGTGTGTGCCGCACCTAAACAATATTTGTAAATTATTGTCAGGCTTTGCTTTTTTTGCGCCCAACAATAGAAGTCACAGTTGGGCCGACTCGCTACAGGCCCTTAATGCCTTAATTGATTGGAATAAAAAATTGAATCGAATAGCAAACAACAAATGAAAAATATTAGCACGCACACACGCAGATTTCAAATTGTTTGTTCAATTGCTGGCAGATGGGTCACTCCCATCTGGCAGCCTGTGCCAATTTATGGGGGTCTCTGCACTGCACTGCAGCGATGATTTATAACTGAGATCTCAGCTTAAAAAATAAAACATATTTAGTCGAATTAATTGGCGCGTTTGCGTTCGCTACAACAAGCTTGGAAAACCTCACCGCTGCATGTTTTCAAGAATATGGAAAAAAATTTGCTCGCGAAAAGTTTCGAAAAGTTTGCAGGGTACTGCAATGAATGGCAATGCTCTGACTTGCTTTTTCTTTTGCATTTTGTTTTGTGCACACAATGCGAATTCATTTCGAGTTTTGTGAACATTCCATTTATCAATGCCTTTAATGCCGGAAGTGTGAGGTCAAAATAGGCCACAATGCGTCGACGCTGCAAATGAACTCTGCGCCGACAACAACACAACGGCGCACACTCAGCAATAACAACGCAAAACGGCCGGCACAGCGGAAGTCCCGAACTGTAAATTATCCTGCCAGCCAATACGGTGATGGACACATTTTAATGCGCCGCAGCCGCTGCTGCTGGCATTGTTGACGCATGAGCGGGAACAGTTCGGCGGGCAATAATCACAACAATCGCAACAGGAAGCGGAGGGCGCATTCGCCGACCCGCGCTCAAGCCCATTCATAATCTTCCACTTCCATTGCGATTGCGATTTTATTTTCGTTTCATTTTTTGGATTTTGAGTTTTCGACTTTTCGGCACTACCGCCGACACCGACGCTGACGCTGACTCATGCCTCTGACGCGGGGTCGAGCATATGCTCACAACCAAAGGTCAGTGGGCATATTTTTCCACAGCCAGAAACGAGCAATAAAAGGACATGCAGGATTATGCGTAATCACGCTGACGTGAACGAGAGCGCCGCTGGGTGCTGTTGATAAAATGGAAAAGGCCCATTCGGCGCATTGACGCATCGCTGTGCGAGTGAAACGCGAATGTGTGAATCATGCCTGCGTGCGGCACCACAACAACAACAGCAACAACTCTTTGAGCTCGAGACTCTAAGTGCCAACAAATGGGCGCTGATAAGCTAAACCACACTGGCCATGAGTGGATTTGCAGCGGACACAACAACTGTCCCACAAATGGCAAAGAATTCTTGTGCATTTCGTTTGGGCCAACTTGATGCACCTTTATGGCGTCGTTTCGTTGCGCACTCCTTGTCAGCTGCAAAACGGCTCAAGTAGACAAGTTCGTAAATTGCTTAAGCAGCAACTTAAGTGGCATGCAACTGACACTAATGCGTCCGATCGATGCGATTGGCAAATTGTTGTGCGCGTAATTGTTGTTGTTGTTACTCTCAATTTGGCAAAAATTCGTAGTAGCCACACAAACACACCAAGTCGCATTTTCCGCGCGTTTTTCGTTTCTTTGCCGACTTTTATTCAAACTTAAACGCGCCACTGCCAGCGCGACCTTAATTAAGTAATGCTGCTGCTGTTGTTGTTCTTTGTTGTCGTAAGAAACCTCGTAGCTACTTGTAATGAATTGTTATTGCTATTGTCTTTATTGTTGTTGTTGGTGTTTTTTAATTTGTTGTTGCGTTGGCTGCATTGCACTAAGCTGCGCCATCACAAAGTTCAACTTGTAAGCTTTTGTCTGCTTGTTGTTGCCATTGTAGTTGTTGTTTATTTAGCTGCCGGCATACAACTTCTTAAAGCACACACACACACACACACACGCACATCGCCAGCCAACTAACCCAAAGCCACACATAACCGCCGAACGACCTTTGCTTTAATTACTTCTACAACAACCGTCCATCCGACGGACAACAACAAAACTGTGAAATAGAGACCACAACATGTCTTATTTACAGCAGCGCCGCAGATTATCCGCAGCACGTGGGCGTTTTGCTGGCTACACTCGTTTTCAACTTTTCTCTTTGCATTTTTACTTCGCAGCTATTGTTGTTTTATTTGTTATAAATTTTGTATGCTTTGTTTTGTTTACGTTAATCCAACTTGCGTCAGCATGCTGCTGCGCCACTAAAAAGTCGGACTTTGGTGGCCACGTTGATTTCATGCGTGAATGTAAATGTTGGTTTTGTGCTCAGATTGAAAATGCGTAGCACAGAAATTTCAAATCCATTTCCAAATCAGCCAAGCTGCATGTGGGTTTTGTAATATTGTAATTAAAATATTGAAAAGCAAATGATTTTATATGAAAAACGAAACGAAATCAAACCCAAACGGCGTTTACAACATCTCAACGAGTTCAAGGCAAGCAAACTATAAAATTTTTTTTTATACTAATTAAACCAAGAGAAAGAACAATTGCAAATGCCCTGAACTTGTACTTAGGTATATATAAATTTTATATAATATGTTAAAAGTTCACTTAGCATCACACTTCAGACCTGGTAACACCGCCTGAAGCGAATAAAGTGCGAAAGCTGTCATTGTTGTTGCAATATTTACAAGTCATATGAATACTCACAGTTATCTGCTGTTCAATTAGCAAGATACCAAATAGCCAAACAACAAATATCTTTTCACCTCCAGCAATCTGCTGGCAACTGTCTCTGTCTCTGTGAACTGAACAAATCTCCAAACGGCCTTGCGGCGACTGGCAAAAGTATGCTGGGCCTCGATAAGCTGCAAAAAGATAAATTTGACAACATTACGACAAAATCTTATAAAATGCAAACATTGTTAAACAAACAAACACTATCGTTGTTGTCCCAATTTAAGCAGCAGCCCAGCACTTCGAAACAACATCAACAGACAACACCATGTAAAACAGCCAGTTTCATGTCTTTCACACCACGCAATCTTGCAATATCTACTAAAAATGTGTTGTTAAATGATCGTTAAAAGTGGTGCAACACAACATTTCGCAGATAAAGAAATCAATGCAGACATACCAAACTATGTTTTGTGCAAAAAATTTAACTAACACAAAATATCAACAACAATTGCAAGACCGCAATTCAGAGCTTAACCTTTTTTATTTTTTTAATTAAGTGCGCACAGTCAGCTTCTCCTCGACTACTCAGCGCTTTGCAGCAACATTAGAGCAGAGCTCAAGCAAAAAACTAAATTTGAAAAATTCAGCCAAACCAGCAATCACCACTTTTGCATTTGCAGTATTTCGACCGACGACCGTTGCAACTGTTGAGTGTTGTTGTGAAAGTGTGGTCATTTAGTGTTTTGCCTGCCTTAATTTGCCTCGGTTTCACTGTCGACAGCACAAGTAAGGACGCGGCAAGCGGTGGCGAGCAGAGCATTGCTTGACACAGTTTGTGCGTTGTTCGACCAGCATTGTTGGCGTAATTCCGCTCCATGCCGAGATCGCTTCAGCGCCGACTGCTGCATGTTGCCGATTCCTGCATGTGGCTCTTGTTGCCTTTTTCTGCTGTTATTGTTAATGTTTTCACGACTGTTGGCATTGTTGTGGTTGTTGTTGTTGTTGTTTTCGTGATGAATGTGAATAGAATATCAATTACTTATGCTAAACACCTGCTGCAACGGAATGTCTATCTCTGCTGTCCATCCGTCCGTCCCGGTGTCCATCTACCTGTCCGGCAGCCTGCTGCGTTGCTCGTTTGGCTTTGTTGTTGCAGTTCTGCTGCTTGTTCTTGCACTCACACTGTACACCTTGGACGACGTTCGGGTTTGTGCCGAGATTGCGTTTGCATTTACGATGATTGCATCTGATTGGAATTGAGTTGAGTTGCGTTGCGTTGCGTTGCGTTGAGCCGCGATGACTTTGGTCCGAGTTCAGTTGCGTTTATTAGTCGTGGTGCAGTTGCCTGTTGTTTGTCTTGTTTCCAACTCTTTTCTTGTTTGCTTGATTATTTTATTTGTTCATTGGTCAGCTAGATTGCGTTCTCCTTTGGTCAGGCGACCAACGCACGTTTCCTGCGGCCACAAGCACGGCGTTCGGTGCTCCAATTGCTCTTGTTTACCAGCCGCACATGCACACAAGTCAATCACTGCACGCATTCTACTTATTTCAAGCCAAGTTGGCAGCTTTGCATTTAGTGCTCATTTGGAGCATTTTACATCAAGGCGCCGAGTGAATAGAAGCTTCAGAAAGCTGTCCAAATAAGTTTTTCAACCGTAATTCCACTGAAAAAGAGCAAGAAAAAGACAAATATTAGAAAAGTACAAAAGATTCTAGTTCGAGCATCAGGTTAAAGTCTTCTCAGAGGCAATTATTTCTCTTTCAGATGACTCAACTGACATTGCAGTTGCTAAAGAAAGATGTTCTTTGATTGAGTCGAGACTGAAACCAATGACTCACTTGTAGTTTAAGCCACCAACCACTGAGCCAAGACAACTGTCATTCAAATTGCATTTCATTAGTTTTAATATATAGTGAAATTAATGTGTTCATCATAATTTGTCACACAATTCTTTGATGAAAATTCAACAAATATTAACTTACCAACAATAACAACTATTGTTAAAAAATTCTTGCAAATCCTCTTTAAATTTCCAATCAGTAGCCGCCGGCCAGTTGTCTTAAATCAGATCAGCGCAGCGCCAGCGAACAACACAAACAGTTCAAGTAGGGTTACCAGGTGGTAAAGCACTCCTTTATTATTTAACATATCCTGTGTGATTTGATTTGATTTTCACTCCATACTTTTGAAGTTGATATTTTGATGGATCTGCAATTTTTTTGATGTACCACCATGATCCAAAATTCCTATCATCATCTATCATAGCCTATAATTTTCTATCATAGCCGTCTTAGACTTTTGTATCAATGATTTTCGGCTGCTAAACGCGTTCTTGAAATGAGGTTTTCAGCCAATCAAACAGGAAAAAGGTGAATCAGATGAATTCGGTGTCTGCTAAATTTTGGTTTTTTGCTTGCATGTTTTTTAGTTCTTAAAATCATATTAACGCCGACTCCATAACCTGGGGGAAAAATTCCTAGCGGGCCTGGCTTTCGCGGCAAAAGTTGAAATTCCGAATCTGCTCTCCTTTATCAAGCGGTCGAACTGGTTTGCACTGGATTGAGACCATTTGAAAAGGGATTCACGCACGCTTCCCTCCCCAGCCCTAACCTAACATATTAATCTATATACTCGTACATACATCTTTACGGAATTAATGACGATTTTTTTACTATATATATATTTTGTGTTTATTTCTTGTCCCTACCAGAACACAATCTCTTTTCCTGCCACGCCTGTTTTTCGTCTGGTAACCCTAACTGTAAGTGTTTTTATAGTCACCGCTGGCCACGCCACAGCACAACGCCAATACGAACAGCAACATTCCCTTCCAGTGTAGCCGCCGAAAAGCACAAAAACAAAGCGAATGCGTATGCCGCAAATAAAAACTCAATTAAGCCGACACAGCTTTGAAAACGGCCCGGCGCGCCGTAAAATGTGATTACAGCAAATGTGGCATGGCCGCATGGACCACTGGTCTGTCAGAGCGTGAATAGAGCCGAAAAGCGCGCGCGCGCATATTTCGCATAATCGCCACAACACACACACACACACACACGCGCAAAGTGTGCTGTGTCGCCACAATCTGCCGCCGATCGCGCACTTTGCAATTTCACGTGGCAAGTTCGTGTGGCGTGCTGTGTGTTGTGTGTTGGTCCGTGGGGGGTTGCAGCGGCGCCTTGGGCTGTGCCGCACAGCTGCCTGTTAGTTTACTGCCGACAGTTCGGCGTATTTGCCACTCGGCCAGCGGTTACACAAACAAATCACGCACACACGCAGCCACTTGCGCATAGAGCGAGCAGTCGTCAGTTGCAAATGCCAAGCGGCAAGTGGCAGCATCCATTTAAATCGGTGCAACACACCGCAACTCACAACCGGCGCGCCGGCGCACCGATAAACGCATCGCACACCATATTATTAGTTTATTTGCCTGCTAATGTTGCTCCTGTCGCTGCTGTCGCGGCAGCAGCAACATTTCCAATTTGATTTCGTGGTCTCGGGTTATTTAACAAAGAAAATTATGGGGCGTGTCGCCGCTTTGCAGCTGCTGCCGTGTTGCTGCCTTGTTGCTATTGCCAACAGCAGCGCGCCTTTTGTGTTGTTGCCTATTGTTGCGCTGTGTTGCTGCAACACCGAGCGGCGCGATCTGGCAACTCGGCCATTCGGTGAAATGTTTATATGCGACAGTTACGCTAATTTGCCGTTTTCGTGCGTCATTTGTTGTTGTTGCCATAATTGCAATTGCACTGATTAGTCGATCTGTTGTTGGTGTTGCGTAGTGTTGTCGGCAGCATGTGCCGCACTCGCAGCGGCCGAAAGGTGTTGCTCACATTGTAATTTAATGTCTTGTGCCGCGTTGATTGCGAAGAGGCGCAGTTTGTGCTGTTGATTGAAATGAGGACAAAATCCCTTAGGTCATAAAAGTTCTACGCGCAGCAATTCTGCGCTCCTTGCTGCCACTGCGACTGCTTTCGTTTGTGGGTTTCTGCTGCGGTGAGATAGTTTTCGCAATTTCACGTGAAATAATTTTATGTTGCCACTAAATGAGCGCATATGCATTTGAAGTCAGTGTTGCTGATGTTGCAACGATCTTATTGGTATGATTGGCTGTTGTACGCCGAGCTATTTTCCTTCGGAATTAATAGGCGAACAACTAATGGACAAGTGGTGGCTGTAAAAATCTCTGGAATCAGTGTAAAATTACAGTTGAGAACTGTGCCGGAAATGAAGCAAATATAAGACAAATTGCAATAACAATGAAGCCAGGATGGGCCCAGATGCAGCTGGGGAATTGCAATGGTTTTCGAGAATCAATATGGCAAACAGGTTGACTCGAATCTGCTTTCAGTTATATAATCTAATTAATTCATGCATTCTCAACTATTGTACTAAAAACTCAAAATTAGAAACAGTTGAAAGTGTACAATGGCGCAACTATTTAAGAAGATAAAAAAAAAAATTATAAGTGTAAACATTTGTAGTGCTTTGCAAAGAGGACTTTTTAAAGAACAGCAAAGGAATAGGAAAATGTTTTCATTTTCATAGACTATTCTACGTGACTATTCCAGAGACCTAAAATAATTATTATCCATATTTTTGGGAATAAAAAAATTGCCCTAATTTAAGAAATTTCTAAAATTATTGCTTTATAATAAATATTCCCAATAAGAAATTTTTTACGTCGCCTATAACTATTATCATGTAATTTGAAATTTGAAAAACAAATTTTTTAGGTTGAATTACTACATTTTGGATATGAATTCATTTTTAATTGTTCTAAATTGACAAACGCAAATTAACTGCAGAAACCTAATTACCACCCACAACTAAACAATTAAAAATCAATTCATACTCAAAATGTGGTAAGACAACGTAAATAAAAAAAATATGTTTCATAAAAGTTATGAGGCAACGTAAAAAAAAATCCCAAAATAATAATTATCGAGAATGAAAAAAATATTTATTTTTCATAACAGTTCTTATGCAACGTAAAAATTAACTGTCACAAATAATAATTATAATCAACAAATAAAATTGATGTTGCATTGTAATAGTTACATTGCAATTAATTTCTTAAAAACCTTATAATAGTTAAGTCCCTGGACTATTCTATGTGACCGCAATTAGAATGTGGAATTCATTGCCAATTTCAATTAAAAGTGTATCTAATAACCACATTTTTAAGCATCTTCTTTTTTAGCATTTATCTTAATTATCTATCTCCCCATATCTAGACATATCTATCTCTTCTCTTTCTCTGTTTTCTTCTGTATTTCTTATTATTTTCTAAATATTTAATGTTATTTTAATTTAATTTATATTTAATGTTATTTATTATTATTATTACTCTCTATTCTAATATACTCTTTTTGTAGCATTTAAAAGAGCAATCTTGTATGCTGAATCAATGTCAAATTAAATAAATAAATAAATAATGAAAACTTTACTCAATTCCTACTTTTGCTCTCAATTAGCATGAACACATGTTTATTTCGAGTGGCAATAACACTCGCCACTTCCACACAATTCATGCCCCCAAATGTACAATTTGCATGCGACACAACGCTTCGCACATTACCAACCACTTCATTGGCTTATTATTTTATTATACAACGCCCAAAGATTCACACAATTAATATTAAATCACATTAACAAGAACGAATTCAACCAGTGGCGTAGCCAGAACTTGGTCATAGAGAGATTTAAAAGTTAAAAGAGGTTTAAAGAGGAGCATTAGACACTATTTTAGACCGTGAAAATCGGTGCATTGAGTCCAAACCGAACAACCAATCGGGTTTTTCATCAAAAATGTGTGGTTTTTGTTATTATTTTTTAATTGTTCTAAGGTGAAAAGACCTTTTTGTTTAATGTGGCAGTGTACATAGCATGAATACTGATCAAAAATATTGCTTAATAATAAACTATGGGGGGGAGGTTGCTGCGCTCCTGTGTACAACACATAAGTACACTTACGCCGAAATGGCAATAAAAATTACACTACCAGCAACACAACGGATACCAAACACATTTCCAACCTTATCATCAGAGAATCATGAACTCTAAACGACTACGTCGCCCAATGCCCATTTGCAGTGACAAAAATATCTCCCGAAATAAATCCAAAAGCTGCTGAAAATCTAATTTGTCTAGCAAGTACAGCAACAATGCCAATAGGAAAAGCCGCACCAAGTCGGTGGACATGCTGAGTTGAATGGCTAAGTAAATGACCCAAAATTGCTATTCCCAAAACGTATACGCAATGCCGCGCCGGCGGAGTAGGAGGCCCACACAAAGGCAATCATCATTATGCACAACTACTCCACACATTGCCAACAACAACAACAACAAAGGCGTCATCAGTCCAACAACGACCACTTTGACTTGACTACCATTCAATTCAATGTAGGAGAACAACGCTTTGCATTCTTTTGCTGTGCGTAGAACGCAGAAAACAGAGAAAGCTCGCTGTACACAAGTGGCCGCGCAATTACCCACCTCCATGCCACTCGGCCGCGGCTCGCATTGGATGTAGTTGCGCCGAGCAACATTGGAAGAAAATTAACTTGTCCGCACTGTGCGCATGCGCACAAGAATGCGGAATGCGCATCAGCGGGCTCGCACTTGAGCAAAGTGGAGTGTGCGATAGTCAAAGCAGCACTGTGCTGGGCCGTGTGGCAACTTGCGCAGTCACTTCGATTGTATGCAAAGTGGCCGTCGCTGTATGGCTTTGGAGTTTGCATAAGTTTTGCGCCGCTGCGTCCGACGTGATTAATATAATCAGCCTGGCAGGTGTAAGTGCGCAGTGCGCTGGTGGCAGCGGCCCAGCCCACCGCGCTACTGTGCACTGTGGCGGACGCCAGCAGCAACGACACCGACACAATGGCCACGACTGATTGTGAGATTTGATTTGAATGCTGATTGCTTTCTGGAGCAAACGCGTTGCGCAGAATTGGAACTTTCTCAGCCTTCAACAATGAGCGGCGCTTATTTATTTCGACTGCGCTGGCAGAATGATGTCAAAGCCGTTGCGGCTGCGCACCAGCTCGGCTGGAGGTAGCGGCAATGAGGTGAGGTGAGCTGCAATGAGATTTAGAAGACTGCGGAAGTGCTGATCTTCTTATATGCTAAGTGACTGCAGCGCCAACTAATGCGAGTTACAACTCAATTAAATGACGAGTTGTCACTGCGAAAATTGGCATAAATAACAATTGGAGTTGACTGTTCTATGTATTTCCATTAAGAAACTTTTTATAACAAACCTCATACAAAACTACAATCAAACAATTGAAACTTTACATGTTGTACTGAAAGCGTTAATTTGACACACGCCACACTCTGCAAATTTATGAAAATTGCAGCAAGCATTGCAACAACTCGAACGAGCAGAGAAGTAAAGAAAATTGAAATGAGACGAAACACAAAAAACGAAATTCATGCCACCTACATTCCTGCACCGGCTGGCGAAACTAGGTGAGTGTGGCTGAGAATTATGTCGCGCATTATAGCCAATTATGTGAACTGACGCTGACTGACACCTGCCACATGCTGCAGCAACTCACGGCACCCACAACTGCTGCCCAACGCCTCTTCCTCGCTTGTAAATTATTTGATTACGCGCAACTAATGTATGTTGCATGCAACAAGTGTAGCAATCATGCTCCCCCCCCACTGCGTGCGAGGTGTTGAAGTGGGGCGTTGCAGTCGCACATGCCAAATGTTTCACTTGTTGTGTATGTCTGTGAGAGTTGCAACCTAATGTTATTGTTGTACATAGAACAGTTGCATGTTGCACATGGAACACATGTTCAATTGCCGCTTCAGCCTCTGCTGCGCTGCGTCTCCACTAAAGCTGCAGCAGGTCGTAAATTTGTAGCAATTTATTGTGCTGTGCTATTGCAGTTGCCGGCGACTGCTTGCAACAACAATTTTGCTATTGTGTTTTGGAAAGAGGGCTGCGAAGGGCGAGCGGCTATTGATTCTAGGCGAGCAAGTAGACACCGGTAAGCGCTGTTGTTGTTGTTTTGTTGTTTGTCTTTGTTGGCATTATCAGCATGCGACACAATTTCCGCCTCGCCTAAGCTGCCTGCACAAACATCTCTGCATTTGCAAGGGCCATGCAACAGCGACACATGCATTGATTCGAATATTGAAATTAAATACTTTGTCCCACTGTGGCGGCTGTACACTACAACCACCTTTAAAGAGCCAAACCAGACCCAGCCACTGTCTAACCCCAAAATTCGATAGTCGGCCTCGATAGTCCAGCGGGTAGCGCGCTGGCTTCTCATACCGTGGCCCCAGGTTCGATTCTTGGCTCGGGCTGGAAAAACGCTCATCTACCTCTATCGCTATCCACATGAAGCAGATGAGAATTAGAAGAATCGCACAAGTGCGCTCCTGGCAGGCAATGGCAAAAACCTCCAAGTGTGAAGGAAAAAACTACCAACCGCCAATCGGATTCTGCCTTAAACTGTAGCTCCCCTTCATCCCTTACCCCATCCGTTTGAAATGTGTGTTGTATTACATGTTGGAAAAAACAGTGTTGCATACACATTTCAAACGGGTGGAATTTGTGGTATCACAACGGGCCCATATAGGCCTAAGTGTGTCTCATACAGAGGCAGCCACTACAACCAACCAACCAACCAACCCCAAAATTGCCTGGCCAACGCACAGTGGTGCTTAGCTAACAAAGAAGTGGAGCTAATATCTCTAAAATCGTATTACAAGAAACCTCTGTGCAATATAATTTCTGGCACATATCGCTTCAATCATTTCAACTATTTTTGAATTTGCTCTCCAACGCAGCTTCTCGACTTTGCATATTTCAATTCTTTTGTATTGAGTTTCCCTGTTTCCCTGCTTTCCGTTTTTTCTATTCCAAAGCACCAGCACACCACTTGTCGCTACATCGTTTTTGTGTCCTATTTTTCAAAGCAACAAAAAGCAAATTTGCCAAACGTTGCACATTTGGCGAGTTATCACATACAACCAATCGACACATGTATATGTTTGTGTTTGTTGTTTTGTATGACTGTCCACGCATGTTGTTGGTGTTGTTGTGGTTGCAACTTAATTTTACTCTGATTTGCTGCACAATACGCAGTGATTTCGCTTGTTTGCCTGCAGTGCTTGTAGCAGTTGCTGTTTCGATTGTTGTTGTTTTTAGTATTTGTTGTTATTGTAGTGGCGTTTGTTGCTGCTTGTTTAGGTTGGGGTACCTTGTAAATCATGTCATTTCGACTGGAATCACGTGAATTTCGCTGTGACTGTTATTTATGTGAAGTCACACAAAAATGCAGATTGAAATGTTGCGTTCCAGTTCAAACTGGACACAGTGCAATAAAACAAAATGTTTAGATAACTTAAGAATAGGAATCGTTTTGTATTATTTATTAGTAGGGGAATTCTTTGTAATCTGCCACCCCTGCTCGATTTTTACGTTCCAGCAATCCAAGCACAAAAATTCCTACCATCATTGAAGGTATATATGACAACATCAATTTTAATGTGGTTTTTGAGGGAATAGACGCAATAACACAGTCTGGGTAAAAAAAGTGTCAAATTTGGCTAAGAAAAAACTTAAAAATAAAGGGTTTTCTTGCGGTGAAAATGAAATCAAAAACGAAGGTAAATATCAGTGTTGGACTTAATTTGTAATGCTTTTTCATAATCCGAAATGATATCCGAGCCTATCGTAAGAGGAGAAAATTGATTCAATGATTTCCAAAGTGGCGTGAAAATGTAAAGTGCCACCTTTTTTTCTTTGTAAAGTGCCACCCCTCTTTTTTCATTGTTTTGTGATCCTCGGTATCGGTAAAATGGCTTTTTATTGCTCGGAATCGTCATTAAAATGGATTTAAAGTGTTCTTAGTCAATTTTTCTTTAATCTTATCATGAGGAATAAATTAGATCAGTTTTGTTTATTAATTTCCATATATGTAATTACCGTTTTATTCGTTACCATTCAATTTGCATTTTGCTTTCGATTACTTTCTATTCAATTCAAATTAAATTTAATAATGTTTCGTAAATTCTCTAAATCATGCATTTTTACTTGAGATTTCTAAGTTTTAGCGATTTTTTTTTAGGGGGTGGAACTTTATATAAAAAATTTTAGGGTGTCGATTTTTAACACTTTGGGAAATTGGCTGTAAAATTAGTATTTACGAAAAATTCAGGTGTTTCCTTGGATCATATCTCTTTAGATCCTCTTTCCAACGGTATATTAACATTGGCGATAAGTTAATTTTCTAACGAGTTATACGCAAAAAAGCCCCTACAAAGAATTCCCCTATTTATAGAACGAATTAATTTCATCGTTAAGAAATAAACAAATTACTTTTCTGTGGTTTGATCAGAAAACCAAGAAAGTCTTTTCTTAGCTTAAAATAGAAAATATGAAATTGTTTGCATAACATTTTACTTATTTATTCATTTTGGTTTGAATATATCGGACGAGCATTCTTTTCTCTTTGAGCTTTTTTGCCTCTGTCAAGCATTCGGCCAACACAAAGTGTGCCGCTTCGGACCAGTTGTCTTATCGGGCCACAAATCAATAAAATTAACAGCACTTGGAATTCCTGCCGTTTAACACCCCGTCAGAGCGGTTAACGAAGATTGCGCTCCGATCAACTGCTGTGCCGACAAGCGGCACAAAAATCGCCTCACGCATGCGTTCTGACGGCAATTACCATTCCAGAAGCGTTGCCGATCTAGTAAACAACAAACATATATAACACCGCAATGACGGCTCACTAAATCGCCAGTCCGGTTTCAGTGTTGCTTCAACACTCGCCGACCGCCACTGCTGCTCGCGGCGTCAGCGTGCCGATTCAAGCGAATCATCCTTACTAATTCCACGCTTCCGGATGAGATAATTACACATTGCTTTGATAAGAAGCCGCTGAAATTGGTTTATTTCTCAATCAACTGCATCAAACTGAAAACACTGGGAACCAAAATAGCGCCAGAGAGCTGCGAGGAATGAGCGCAGCAAGAAAAAGCGCCACTGGAATTTCTTCGTCTTTTTCTTTCGAGTCTTAATTAAAATACCGCGCATCCTTTCCATACCCAACCAACACCAAACACGGGGACGAACAGCCACCAAAAATCAGAAACTGTGTATAAATACAATTTTGGTTTTGATGCTCGTACAAAGTAGCCGCTTCTGTCATCTCCCACAACTTTCACAACGCTGCCCAGCCAATGTCCGCTTCGCTCTGCGGCGGCCCATTCTCTGCGGCGAGTTCTCTGCACCGAACTGCTAATTAAAAACGCATTCGTCTTCTCACGCTCCCACACGCCTCACGCCGCTCTGCTGTCTAGGCCACGTTTATCGCTGGCCTCTCAAATGGCTAGATCGACAGTCGCAGCAGTTGTCATAAATTTTGACTATCACGCATGCGCTCGCTCAGTGGCTGAACTTAAATGCTAAATCACAAGTCGTTTAAGTATCGACAAAGAATTTCTTCGAGGCTTATTTAATTCGTAGCTTTACATTAAAAGTTCTAAATCCAAAGAGCCGCTGAAACACAACGCCAGTTGAATAATTTTATACAGACGTCTTAATTAGTGGCCCACGACATGGCCTGCTGGCCGCTTGAAGCGAAATTCGCCCGAAAAAGAGATAACAAATGTACAAGCAGCTGACTAGACGCTAGTCGTTTTTATTTATAATATTCATTTCAGCCTCTATTTTATATCTCCAGATCTATGTGTGTGTCAGTGGCGGATTCAAGAGGGTTTGGGCGGTTTAAACCCCCCGAAATATTAGGGTGTAGTTTAAAACTACATACAAATTAAAAGGCATTTTTTGCAGAGACCTAAAATAATTATTATCCATATTTTTGAATTGCCCTAATTTAAGAAATTTCTATAATTATTGCTTTATAATAATTATTCCCAATAACAAATTGTTTACGTCGCCTATAACTATTATCATTTAATAAATATTTTTGAGTTGCATAATAACCATTATAAGTAACAGGTATATTTTTCGTTGTCGATAATTATTATTTTGGGATTTGTTTAGTTTACGTTGCTTCATAACTTTTATTTATGACTTTTTTAATTTACATTACCGATAACTATTATTATAATATTTTTTTGTTTACGTTGCTTCATAACTTTTATTTATGGATTTTTTTCATTTACGTTGCCGATAACTATTATTAAAAAAAAAAATTTTTAGGTTGAATTACTACATTTTGGATAGTTATGAATTGATTTGTAATTGTTTTAAATTGACAAACGCAAATTAACTGCAGAAACCTTATTTCAACCAACAACTAAACAATTAAAAATCAATTCGTACTTAAAATGTGGTAAGGCAACGTAAATAAAAAAATTTTTTTTTCTTAAAAGTTATGAGGCAACGTAAAAAAATTTCTTTCAAATAATAGTTATCGGCAACGTAAATAACAAAAAATCATAAATAAAAGTTATGACGCAACGTAAAAAAATGTTTTCAAAATAATAGATAACGTAAATAGTTATAGTAAATAAAAAAAGTCATAAATAAAAGTTATGAAGCAACGTAAACAAAAAAAATCCCAAAATAATAATTATCGAGAATGAAAAAAATATTTATTTCTCATTACAGTTATTATGCAACGTAAAAATTAATTGTCGCAAATAATAATTATAATCAACAAAAAAAAACTCTTAAAAAAGCTTATAATAATTAAGTCCCTGATTTTTTGGCATTTCATGAATGTTACAGAATTACTTCTTGAAACCCCCCAAAATATTTTTCTAAATCCGCCCCTGGTGTGTGTGTATGCTACAGCGGCAGTAGCAGCCCGCAACCGGACGAGCGGGGGTCCGCTGCAGCCGCACTGTGACCCGAAAGCTAATTCTGAAAATCAAAAGTTACCCATAGCGATCATAAAATATGGCAACGACTAATTGCGTACGCCGCCACTCCTGCTGCCGCTGCAGCTACCACGAGCAGTCGCAGCTGTAACCGCAGCCAGCGCCTCAGGTGTAAAGTCGTCACGGCGTATTTGCGCTGCTTGTCGGCCCGTCGGGCGCTGAAAGTCGCTGCCACTTCGCCGCATCCCCTGCCCCAGCAACGACGTGCCACAGCCGGTCGCGCTGGCTCCGCCATCTAATGAAGTCATCATCATTTGTTACGAAACGCAGCGAATGGCTGCGACAGCGCAGGTCGCCGCGTCGCGCTGCGCCGCTGCCCTAATTGATTTATTCATGGATTAACCTGCTCGAGTGGACAACGCCACCAGATATTCCACTGCGGCACACACGCAAACACCCGCGAGGAATTAATGAATCCCTTGTAGATCGATAGCTGTTTGTGTTGCGCTAGCTCGGACCCACTCTCACCGTTCTGCTGGCTGTTGTTTTTTAATGTATTTTAAATGCAGTTCGTATGCAGTTTTAATTATCGAACTTTACGTTTATAGTCGGCCACATTCGTTCCGACAAGTTGTGGTTGTGGTGCTGACAAACACGGCCGGCGGCGGCCACATCCTCCTCGCACGAACGCTGTTGCGTATTGCTTTGCTCCCTCATTTCGCTTCAATCTTATTTACTCTGATGTCTGTTCTATTGTGTTCGGCTTTTCGTTGCTGTGTTCCGAAAACAACAGCAAAGCAAGAGCCGTACAGTTACAATGATACAATGAATAATGATCACACAGTGAGTGCGAAATGTCAACACCCGAATCACATCAATAATCGACAAATGGACTGGGCCATGACTTGCCATGTCACACTCTTTCAGCTCAAAAGGTGTTCCCTGAAGCCGCCAGAGGTCAATGACATGTCGCTGTCGCTGAAGCTTCGACAAAATTCGCGCAATTTCGAAATTTGCATTAAATTCCACTTGTTTTTTTACTTTTTATGAGGTCTTGTTGACCCAGCGAGAAATGCAAATTTTTTGAAAAGGAATGAATAACGAAAATTAGAACAATAGGAACATATTAAGGTCAAAGTGTCTGATGTACATATGTATGTGCGTTTCGAAAACTGTATTTATGATGTGTTTTCGGGTTTGCCAGCTGGAATTTGACTAATTTTGCAATAATATTCCTGGATTGGGCACAGATATTCATGAATTAACGGTTCGTATGGATGCGCGCGCACACAGTTGTGACATGGAACCCTTGAACTGTGCGATCCATATAAAAGCTGCTGTTGCCGCTGCTGCCAGCTCAGTTATCGAAGAGACATTTGCGTATACATTTTCCTGCTGCCCACAACCGGCGATTGCAAGAACAGCGGCAAAGAATATTGAAGCCGACCGGTAGATGGATTTCTCTTGGCTGAGAATTGTGCTACTGCTGTTGGCAGCTCTGGCATTGCAGTCGGCAGGTAACCGATCTTGCACCCCGCCGCGGAGAAACAATAACTAATGAACTTGTCCCACCCGCAGATGGCCGCACCCAGCAGCAGTCCAATGGCAAATTCAGGTTATTCGGACATCGCCAGCGATCGATGGCCAAACATGAGGAGGACAGAGCTGCGGGACGAGCCATAACCATCGGCATGCTGAATAGATTCACCGCTTTGAAGGCAACAACCACTACAACGACAGCTGCTGTGACAACGACAAGTGTTATCAGTCCCCAACCTGCACCTGTGGCGCCAGTGCCCGTGCCCGTGCCCGTGCCCGTGCCCGCGCCCGCGCCCGCGCCAGTTCCAATTACGACAACAACGGTAACAGCGTCGCCAGCAGCGCCGCCAGCGAGCCCAACCGCCACAGCACCGTTACCAACATTGACACTACCGTCGACAATACCAACTCCAACTGGAGTATCACCAACTGTAGCACCAACAACTGCAGCACCGTTACCAACAACAACAGTTACAGCACCAACAACTGCAGCACCACCAATTGCAGCACCACCAGCAGCAACACCAGCACCGCGGACCCTTAAGGGTTCTTTAGGACGTCGTCGTGCTGCCTACGACAATTATGACGACGACGACGACGATGATAATTTAGAAGAAGACAAAGACAGGATGTGGCGCAACATCCCAATGCGACAGTTCAGAGGCAACAGCGCCGCATCGACTGACGCACGTGTGCGCCCAGCGCCGCAGTGGAGTGGTCGCCAACTCAGTCAAAGTCCGAAGAAACGAAACAGCCGCGAGCGTCAACAAAAACTGAAACGCCATCGGACAGCGTCGCGTCGTCGCCGCATGCAGAAGCAGAGACAGCAGAGACAACGACTGCGCAAGCAGGCCGCCAAACAGAAGAAACGCTTACGCGCAAAACAGGCACAGCTCCGAAAGCGCCAACGCAGCCAGAAGCAAAAGCAGAAGAGGCGCGCACTGCGCAAACGCCGAAAGAAAGCGGTCAGACGGCGCAAGCAGCGCAGGAGGACAATGCAGAAGAAGCAACGACGAAGGCAGCAGCGTTCAACCGACTTGTAGCAAATGTCAAAGTCAATTAAACCATTAGATCCATAAATTCCGCAGTATCATTTTTCCACTCCAGTTGCTGGGCAAAATTGTTGCTAAGATCTGCAATGACCATTCAAACACCTCAGTTCTTGTGCAAAAAAAATTCGTTTCTACAGTTCTTATCGTAAGTTAATTCCCGTAAGTTAATACGAGTTTTAGATACTTTACACGAAATTAAGTCCATTGTATATATGGCAATCTGCATATACATATTCTTGATTAGATGGGTTGGTGCCTTCTAATCTTCTAATCATATCTTAGCGAAAGTTTCAGTAAAATCTTTAGCAAATCTCGTTATGACATCTTAACTAATAATTTTAATTTTTAATAATAATTGACTGGCACGACAGCCCGCTTACGCGAGACTAAGGCCTACCTTCCCGCAACCACCCGTGGTGTGCGTGTGAATTTGCACGCGGGTGGAAGGGACCTACAGTTTTATGCCGGCTCCGAACGGCAGGTTGGAAGCTCTTTCATAAGCAATTTTTACTCTCAGAGGTTACATCTTAACTGCTTCGAAGTAATCATGGCAACTACCCAACGGGCCCACAAAATACTCTGAATTATAATGGACGAATAGACTTGGCTACGAGATTCCAAAATAGGTTTTAGGCATTTTGAACCCACCTCTGCCGGTTATGTTTTGAAGTACGCAAAAATTTGCCTGCACAAAGAACATTTGCTCCTCAATCCCTGTGAGTGGATTCTAGAGACAATCTGTGGTCAAATTGTTGGTTGTATGTAACTAATAAGGCAGTCATTATTAAATCAAACAAGGGGCACTTGTAAAAACCATAATACGATTACCTCCTGAAAACGTTGCTGACACACGTACAACGTTGCTGGCAAATGTTCGCAAATTGTTTTCGCCAAAAGAGGAATCAACGCAGCATTCGAAGGCGTCCAAAATAATTAAAAGCTTTTTCGATTGGCAGCCAAGTTACTATGTGAACAATAATAGGTACCGATGGTGGTGTGTTGCTTAAAGCAACAACAACGATAGCTAAACAAATGCGTCTGACAAATCATGAAACAAGTCAAAAACCTTAATGCCAGCAACAGCTCTTGACCTACAAATGCTTCGTCAAGAAATTTTCAACTTCGAAACGACAACGCAAAAAATACAAACAACAAACAACAACAGCGACCAGAAGTACTTTCGAGTGCTGATGAAACGGTAGCCGTAGCATTGCCAAATCGATGAGCTGTTGGCGCTGATTGCTCACACTGCTCACTTGCAGCGCATTCCGCAGCAATTTGCCTCAACAGCAGCGCCTCAGCATAGCACCTCACCAACACGAACACCACCACACCACCAACTCCCTGCCCACTAGGCGGCTTCATACTCGAATCAATTCGATTCGCCTCAACTTAAGCCGTAGCTCACGTTTAACCGGGCTTTAAAAAGGGGAGACGGGGCTTTCATTTGCATTTCGTATGGTTTACTAGGGAAAATATGAAATAATATAACAACTTAATTTCAAATATTTTGATATCAGGCATAGTGTCTTTGCAGTGCCTGTTTTAGGTCAAAAAACTTGTGGATATTTTTTATTTTTCTCTGAAGTTTTTTATACCAAATAATGTAAAAAATATTTACTCAGTAAATTGTAAGGGTTCAGAAAGTGCGCGTTCCTATCGAGCTGCGTATTATAGTAATAATACGCAGCTCATTTATAAGCAATACAATTTTTCCTTTTTTATGTTTTTTTTATTGTATTTTGTGAACTATTACGTTATTATTGGCGGGGAATGTGCACTGCGACCTAAAAGATCTCTTGTGCCCTCTTCTTGGCCTTCACAGTTCGTCCGTAAGTCCAGTATCCAAGAGGAATCTTAGTAAATTTCCTAAACCTTTCGAAACTTAGTCCGAACCTGGTATAATAAAATCACCCAGATGCTTTTTTCGTTTGTATATTAGTGCAGGGCATATGCCTAGTATGTGTATTGAAGTTGCATTGTCCTGCAAACAGAACCTACAGAGTTCGTTCACCCTGATACCTAGTTTGGTTAGATGATAGTTCAGTCTGCAATGCCCTGTCAATATACCTGTGATAATCCTTAGATTATTCTTTGAGAGACTCATACATTCCTCGAACCTTTTCTTGTTGTTTCCAATAACCATCTTGGAATGTTCAAGGCCTGGTTGATTTTCCCAGTATTGATTCCGGATGGTTATTTCGTCGGATGGATAGTGCTCCTTTGCCTAGACCACAGAAGGGTTCTGGGCCGACGAATGGGGTAGACGCCCCCTTCTTGCAAGTTTGTCTGCCTGCTCATTCCCATCAATACCGGAGTGACCCGGAACCCAGAGGACCTATACCTGATTGTAACGGCCAAGTTCGTTCAGCGTCTCAAGGCATTCCGACACCAGTTTCGAGGATACCTGGTAGGATCTTAATGCCTTCATTGCCGCTTGGCTGTCTGACAGGATCGCGATCTTCCGGTTCCGGTATTTCCTCACCAGATTGAAGTGAGCGCACCTTTCAATGGCGTATATTTCCGCCTGGCAAATGGTGGTCTGCTTTCCTGTAGATTCCGAGTATCTAATCCCAGGTCCATACACCCCCATTCCGGTACCTTCCTCCGTTAGGAAGCCACCTGTGTACCAGGAAATCATGTACTGATCTATCAGATATGTCTTTGATATACCTACCTTAGCTTATTTTATTAGTAAGTTCTGTTTTAAATCTAATAAATAAATCTTAACAATTAAAAATACAATTTTTTTTCCTTTAAGTACATTCTATTCCATATGGCATGATGCCCAAAAACCACTTTTTCGAACAATATTTAAAAAAATTACTTTTGATTATTCATTATGTAGGCTTAAACAGTAATAAAATGGAATAGAATGATTTTTAAAGTCTAAAACAAAAAAGAAGTACCGAAAGGGTTAATGAACAAGAACACTTGCACCCAGTTGGCCTTCAGCTCCGTCTCCCCTACAATATAGACGTTTTGTTGTGTGCAAGTCCACATTTATGATTTGTTTAAGGGTCTCCTGTTCCTTTTCTATGTACCCCCCTCGTCTCCTTCTCGCTCCATTTCCGCACATATGTATATATGCCATTTGGTTGGTGTTGTTGTTGTTGTTGTTGTCAGGTTGCGATACGAATTACGAATTTTGTGCCTTGTCATTCGTCTGATGATGGGAATGAAGCGCGTGGAATGGCGAATGTGACGTGGTCAGCGGACGCCGGACCATGGCTGCTGATGAAGATGATGGAGAAGAAAACTGCTGGTGATGGATTTTTGATTTATTTCACTGAACGCTGACGACGGCCAGCAAAACACCATTGTGGCAACGGCAACAAAAACGACGTCAACCGCAACGATCACACAAATTCGCAACTTCACTGCACTGCAGCGCTGGTGCTGCCCGTAAATTAAGTGTTTTTGTGTTGCTTCTAAAACGGTGGCAGCCGCTAGCGCCCATACCTCGGTGTGCACTGGCGTGTGTGTTTGTGTTGGCCACAAACGGGTTAATTTAATTTGAATGCACAAAAGAAAGGCTCCATTGAGTTGCTGCTGTTTTTTGTGTTGACAACTCAACAACACTTTCTGACAGTGCCGCTGCCACTTTCAACACCTACTGCTCGGTCATCTCTCTGCCTCCGATTACAGCCGTCGCCGTCCTCAGGCGTTCCTCGTCGATCATCTGCTGCCTGCTGCTCACTGGTTAATTGAATTTGTTGACCATCGGCACAGCTATACATACATCGATATATGTACGTATGTGTGTGTGCTGTGTTTTTACATTTGTGTTTTCTATTTATTGGCAACATTTTGTGGCAACGCTTTGTTGAATTTCATGCTTCAAAATGCTGCAGATTAGTTTTCGATGGGGTTTTTGTGTATTCAAGCATTCGTACGCATACATACGTACATATGTGCATACATATGTACAGTATGTGTTACAACTATTAGCGTTAATCAGTTGCGAAAGTGGCTGCGAAGCGAATCTTCCGTTTCAATACACGCTGTGGTCACAGCAGCAGCTGCTGCTACCGCTGATGTTGTCGATGTGGTTGTTATTGTTATTGCTGTCTGTAATAATGGACAAAGGGTGCACGCGCCACCAAAGACTCGTTGGACACACTTGGTACTTGCTGCTTGCCACTTACCGCCAGCCAGTTGCCGCATGCCACATGAGACCCCACCAACACTTGGCTGTTGGTGTTAATTAGTTTGTGGCATAATTTGTCAGCAATTTCGGGTTTGATTTCGATTTCTCTGGTTGATGGTCGTTGCTCGGTTGACTAGTTGCTTCGTTGCCTGGTTGAGTGGTCGCCTGGTTGATTGGGTCTGCTGTTGGAATGGCGGTGCGCTTGACTGCTGTTGCTCTATGCTGTTCGCCCTCTAATTGGTCAATAAATTAAAACACCGACACTAAAAGTGTGGCCAACAATCCAACTGTAAAACAAACCATAAATACCACCCGGTCCACAGCGCACTGAGAATGCGCTACACAACTGTAGTGAACACAATTCGACAATTTAACTGTCAAACTATGGCAAATAGCTAATGCAAGTCCATCAAACTCTGTCGCCAGCTAATATTAGGAGTTGTTTTGCATAAGTAATATTGATTTTCGTTACTGAATTTCGCCGGTCTCGATAGTCCAGCGGGTAGCGCGCTGACTTCTCATATCAGAGGTCTTAGGTTCGATTCCTAGCTCCGGCTGGTGAAACACTCCACTACTTATATCCACATGAAGCAGATGAGAATTACAAGAACCGCACAAGTGCGCTCTTGGTAGGCAATGGCAAAACTTCCAAGTGTGAAACAAAATTGCCAAAAACCGCCTTTCGGATTTGGCGGTAAGCTGTAGGTCCCCTCTCTTCCAACAGCCGCTTGAAATGTAATAAAAATTCTTTTAAGAAAAAACTGATAAAATTTGGCCGTTCTTACTATATTGATTTCTTTGTTCTACTTAAGAATTAATAAAAGGAGATATAGAAAATTATATTTTAGTAAAAAAAAACCCAAAAACAGTCTTAGACTTCCGTTTTGACAAAAACAAAAAAAAAATAGAATGGACATAAACAGCTGATTAGAGATAATTTTTATTAATCGCAATCTTGAGTCCGAAATATTGATAAAACCCGATATTTGATGAAATACTTTGAAACAGAGCAAATTAACTTGCATTAGAGAGCGAAAACCTTCGGCTAAAGTATGCGAAGCCGAAGATTTAAAATAGGCCGAATAGACCGAATACCGAAGCCAAAGACGAATATTCGGTCGGACACTATTGCATACACATTTCGAACGGGTGGAATTTGTGGTATCACAATGGGCCATAGAGTGTGTCTCATACAGAGGCAGCCACTACAACCTACCTTTGTACTTATTGAATTTTTAACATTTATTTGAGTAACCGTACACCAATTTTGTCATTTTTCTTTACATATAATTAAAAAATATCGTTAAAGTTAGAGTGTCAAATAAAGAGGTGAGCAAGTTCAATTCAATATGAAATTAACTAATTGATTTTTGATTCGTAAGGGTCCTTTTCAACCACAAAATACAAGTATGGTGACTTTTTTTAAATTATATTTTCTTTAAATAAAATTTTTCAGTGTAAATCGTTTTTATTTTTGCCCGCATAATATAAAAATCGTATTCTCTCAACAACACCAAAAAAATAACTTGAAATAAAAAACTAAATTATCATTTGCGTATTTTGGAGGAAATAATCGGCATAAAGTTAAGTTATAATAAATCACCAATATACATTTAAGTTTTGACTGCAATATTGCATTCAATTTTTTCATATCAAATGATTTATAGGGACCAAAATTCTATCTCTTCACTCTTCAGTAGTTGGACGCGATTGAATTTCACGCAGATCATTTAGAACATTATTGATGATCATTTTCTGCGCTCATGACGTGTGCTTTGAGTCGCTTCTTTGCCCGAGAGCGAGTTCACAAAATCAACAAGCCGCACCGAAATCGAGCTACCAGTGAAGGTCAACGCGTAAGTGCCAGCAGCGCAACACAAAAGCAAAAAACCTACGGCCCACAGCATTTTTGTAATGGAAAATGAATTCTGCGAACGCGCTCAGAACGAAATAGCCCCCAAAGAACAAAAAACGCGCAAAAACACCAAAGTAATAATGTAAAAAACTGGAAAAGCAAGAAGCAGAAAAGCATTAAATTAAACCACAAACAGTCGTCATAACTGTTACTTTTGCAGGCGCTTCTAGAGGGGCCGAGTTGGCGGGAAAGACGGCGCCGGCGCCAGCGCGATCGCGTCGCCGCACCATATCGCTGCAATCGATGGAGTGCAAATGGCTGGTTTGCATAAATTTCGCGCCATTCAACTTGTTGCACCACACACCACACATTAGCAAATAACTATAAGAATAAATTTGTATACACATCAGTCAGGCAGCGAGCTGTCCAGGCATGCAGGCAGGCAGACAGTCAGACAGACCGTGCTGCGGCCGGCAACGTGTTACGGCGCTGAGTGTTGAACGGCTCGAAATCGTCTAAATTGGAGTCAATTGCAGTTTTACAATCCTACAATTTGCATATTAATTTCCAGCACTGCTGCCGGCCGCCGCCGCCGCCGTGTGGGCGTTCACTGCAACGCGCACAACACATGAATTAAATTTAGTGATTTATTTTGCAGATCTTTTAATTGATGGCCACTGGCTGTGGATTTGAAGACCTTGGGGCATTAAGTATTGAGTGCTCAAGGCCACAAGTGCCACACTTGCAACGGACGCATGCTCAGCTTCCATTTCGATGCATGTTTTATGTAGATATCAGCATTCAGGCCCAAAATCCGCATTACTTTCGCCACGGCACACCATTCGCCAAACGCACACCAACATAGGCGGACGCGCCAGGCAGCACTGCGCTTATCTCTGCCACAAATTAACATAGCAAATGCTTATCGGCAAATCATTAAAATTCCCCGAATAGCATCGAATTCAAATAAAGTGAAAACTTGTTCGACTGCACTGCACGTCCGCACTTGGGTCGGTCGGCTGCAGCAGTCGTGCAGGAAGTCGAAACCCCAAAAAGTTCTTCCTCAATGATTTATGAATTTCACAAGTCGAATTTGCAGCGCAAAGTTGTAAAACTAATTCGACCGACAGCAAATTAAATTCCAATGCAATCCTCTTGAAACTATTTAAATTGAAAATTACATGGCCAGCGCTGCGACATGCCGGCGCACTCAACACAACAAGCACAGCGGACGCAACACAAAAACAAAGCAAGAAAGCTAAGCAGCCAAACTGAGAGGCAGCCAAAGAACCCAACCAAAGCGAACCACCGAAGCGCCGAACGAGGAACTGAAGGACCAAACACCGGAAATGTCCATTCACTTGCATATTACCAAAGTTCCGACTGGCGACGAAGAAAAGGACGACTGCGGCCGGACTGGAATGGGTGGCTGACTTCATAAATTCGCCACGGCTTAGACTGCAGTAGTGGAGTGGAGTGCAGTAAAGTAGGGTGGGGTGAAGCAAAGCAACACGAAGCCAGATGAAAAGTATTTCGATGCGCCGGAAACCGGAAGCAAGCAATAATTCAAATGAATTTCAAATCAAATCATTACATAAATGTGCACAAAATATGCGGTGGACACACACAACGCCCGACCGTCACTCAGACAGAGAGAGTAAGGCTGGCAGACAGGCGTGCAGACTGTCGAGAAAAGTAACGAACTGAGGCTTCTCGCGAAGGCATTTAGTGGGCGGCAGTGGTGGCTGAGTGGAGAGTTGGTAAGCAAAGTTTTTGAACTTGAAAATCCGAAACTTTTGGTGGCCCCGCACGAGGACTCCAACCCGGAAATTGTTTGACGAACATTTGCGGCAATCCTCAAGCGGCAGGCATTTCATTTTAATTGCAGCTGCCACATTCAACATTAAACCCATAGGGATCCGATAAAACTTTGCAACATTCGATTTTAAAATGTTCAGCTGCTTACATGTATAACACTATAAGAGCACAAACAAAAGAAATGTGTATGTGTGTGGGTATGAGCTATAAATATAGAGTGTACTGGAATCGGTACAATAATAATAAAAAATAATAAAATAATTCCTGCATAAGTATTGAATTCGTGAGCGAATGTCGAGCAAATTATTGAATTATTAATCTTGGACATTGTCAATGTGCAACGAGTGCTATGGGCGACATTTCTAACGCCTCGACTGACGCCATTTAATAATGCGACGCCAACCGTAAATGCAGGTGCAGCATTGTTGAGTGCACACCTCTGCACTGGCCGTAACAACAAAAATGACACCAGCAAGCCATCAAGAAACCACCGATAGCCGACTAACAATGACAGCGCTGATTGAACGCTTCGACGACATGGCGGCGCCAACCACGCACGCTGCTCCAAATAAGGCCGCAAGCAACACGCGTGGCCTCCGATTTGTGGGCACTTTGACGCTGCCGTCGCAGTCGAACCGCATTCCACGCTCAACTGCCAACTGGCAGAAGCTTACAAGTACAATGGCAAGGAGAAAGACCGCATTCCGCATGACCCACTCTGCCCCGACACGTTGTAGAATAAAGCACTATGCCACACAGTTTGCAATTCAGACCAATTTTATTTGACAACCTTTCCACATCTGAAGTCCGGTACTTGGAGCATTGTCTTAAGTCTGTCTTGGTCGCACCATAATCACCCGCGGCTTGTTCGGACGTCGACGACGCCTGCGGCCTCTGTTGGGACGACGATTGCCGCGGCGCCTCTTATTGACGCGCCGGTTGCCAGCAACCGCTTGACCCACAATTTGCGGCAACAAACCTGGTATTGGCGAGGCGTTGGCAGCAGCACCTAATGCTCCATTGCCAACGCCGGCGCCTGTGCCAGTGGTGCCTGTAGTTGGTGATGTAGTTCCGCTGGTGCCGCTTGTGCCTCCGGCCGCACCACCGCCCAGACTGACAACAATGGGCGTCACACGAACGCCCGACTGCGGTGAAATCAGCTGATTGAGGGTGCCGGTGAGAAAGCGCAGCTGACCGCTGTCGCTATCCTCAACGTACAGCGCGGACTTTCGCTCCTCGCTTCGCTTTTTGGGTGCCGCTGCAAAGAAGAATTCCGACTTTAGTCAAACGTACATCTCGAATTCACAACTCTGGCGATACTCACCAGTTGCCATGGCCAGGACCAACGCTGCAGCGCACACAAATTTCAACAGCATTTCTGAAAATGCTGCTGTCCGTTCCACACTCTACGAAACAGTTCAAATTTCAGCTCAGCTGCCAAATGGACAGCGCTACACTAGAAGGCGTTGTGCTCTGGCTCCGCAGACCTCCACCCGCTTTTATACGGTTCTCGAGAATTTCTCCAAGCTGAATGATATGCAAAAATCTGCTCAAGAAATTTCACCACAACAATTGCTGCGTGTGTGTGCTTTAAGTGAAATTTCAAATATTAATTGAAAATCACTTGGAAATCGCGTTGAGCGTCTGCAAAAGAAAGCACTTCAGCCGGAATGAAAGAACTGCCCTTAGGGCTTCAGCTGTGCAGCCAAGTGTCTTGCTTTCATCGCGGGAAAGCTTGATTTTGATGATGCTTCGGTCACGGCATTTGAGCATCCGTGGATGCTGAACAGTGGAACAAATGCTTGATTCGCGTATACCCTACATACATGTGCGGCATACGCAACGAAACATTTAGGGCACACAGCAAAGTTACTTTGTAGGAGACGAAATATTTTTGGTTTCCGAAATAAGTTTATCCATGGTTTCAGCAAGATTCGATCCACTTCAGGAAAAGAAAATCGAATCTATATAAAACCAGTTTACAGATTACAATACTCTCAGCAATGAATAGTTAGAAAGAAGTTTTTAGTAAAATTTCTAAATATTACTAAACCATTGCATTTCGTTTTAACCAAAGATGGATGTAACTCAAAAAGTCTATGTTAAAATTTGAAAATGGCTTTATCTATCAAAGTAAGTTGGTGGCCATGTGATCTTATAGAAAGAAACACAAGACAAGCTTAATACTCAGTTCATCTCTCGAGTCTCGAGAGCCTTCCACCTAACTTAAGTTTTTGATATCTACATAAATACTAAACATGTAAATATTTTGATTTGACTCTTTGCTGATGAACAGCGCATTGAAGGCAAAATAAATGTAAAACTATAGCTTCAGCAACGATCTACATTCCAAAAATGCTGTGCGAGCTTTTTCACTGCGCCACTCTGATAAATCATTCAATACTCTGTTTGCTTCAAAACCCCCTCGAGTTTACTATAGATAACCGAAAATGTAGGGACACAAAAAAACACCGTCATTTCACCCTTAGAGATCCGAATGTCTTTTCAATTGGCCAATTTTAGCGTAGAAACCCCGTAAACCGCTTTTAATCTTCACTGCTAACAACGGTACACGACAATTCTACATAATCATGGCAATGAGTTTTTTGAACATATTTTTTGGAATACTTTGCGTCTGCACAAAAGTAGCAGCCCGGAGCAAGACAACAAAGCCCTAAACAAAGCTTGTGTTCCATTACTGATTTTTTTTATTTTTGCATTGGCCATACGAGCCCTGTAGGAAATCGGAATGGTCCAAATGTAGTTTTTCAACTGGTTGCTTGACAGTCATAGCTGACCTCAGAACCGACTCGTTTTCTTGTAGCAAACTCACCCTTTTTAACGTGGCGGTGTCCTAGGCGACAGTCAATTGTCCCCGTCTGCATCCATTTGCAACTAGTCCAAGGTTAGTCCGAAGTAAAACAGTTTATAAACCAGTTGCAAAGCGACTAGTTCGCAAACTAGTTTATTCTGGATTAGTTTTCTAACCAGTTGATTATTATTTGGGAAAATAAAACAATGAAATTTTTAAATATTCATTTTAAAGATGAACTTCGACTTGTTGACACACTTCTGTCGAAACTGTTTGGGGTCTGACGCAATACAACATCCTGACTTCGCCTGCAATTAATAAAAAAAAAATTAAAACATAAATACATAAATTTATGAATACATACCATTCGACTGCTGCTGCAATTCGTTGCCTCACGCAACCACGCAAAATTCTAACTGAAATCATTCAAGGTAAAACGTGCAAATCGAGCGAACTTCGAGTCATAGAAACAGAAAGTTCAAAAAATGCAAACATTGTTGTTGTAACAAAAGTATCGCAAGCCGTAACAGAATTTTGTTGATTATTTCACCTATGTTTCGTCTTTCGTTTCGTTTCGTATTTTCATGTCTCTTCTCGCCTATGAACGCGCACACAGAACGTGAACGATTAGAGGCGAACTGACTGACTTCTGCATTCGCTGACAGCTATTTGGACAACTAGTTGTCCAATTGACTTACAACAAACCATTTGAAAAACCAATGAATTTTGGGAACCAGTTGTCTCAGGTCCGACAGGGAGCATACATACGAGTACATGTGTATGTATGTATGTAAAAAGCTATTTGCACACATGGCAAACGGTAGTAAACAATTGCGGCAAACCGGTTCGCTAGAATCGGTGAAGTCTTCACGCGATGTCCGCCAGGCAGCAAACTGAGCCCGAGCGCGCCAATTATGGCCTCAAACTTCGCATCTCGGCATTAAAAGTTGCGCTTTTGCATTCTTACTGGCAACAAATGCAAAACTTTAAAGGAAACTTGCCCGAGTGGCGGTGTCCCCCTGCAGCCGTTGCGAAGTTTCGAAGCTTTTGATTGAGGTTGCAGCCGCAGTGCCGAGGTAAAGTGTCCCTGTGCCATCCACACGCCTTTTTCCACTTTTTCTCGAAATAGAAACACACACACACAACCATCGCCCACAGCTGCAGTGCGAGCACGGCTGTCCGCCAGCATTCCCAGCATTTCGCCCCCAATGCGCTTTGATTTTTGTTTTCGCGAAATTTGTGTGCGCGCTGCGGTTTCCGCCGAAAGATGCACTGCACCGCCGAAACTCTTTGCAAACATTGGTTGGGCCCGTGCCGCACGTGCTGCCTCAGGTTCAAATAGCTCAGCGAGTGCGGTGCGTGTGTACGGCTGGGACTGTGGGCGCGCGCGCGTCTGGCTGGATGTGTGCTCCCTAATTGCATTTCGAGATATCATGAAATTCGCAGAATGCCTATCACTTACATTGTTGGCGGCAACTGCGGCTGTTGCATTTCTGCGCCCTTGGCTCTTCCATGGACGTCAACTGCGAGTGCAATGTATTCGTTTTTTCCGCATTCGCGCTGGGTGCAAATTGAAATTGTAATTAAACCGAGATGGAAAACTGCTGTTGTCTCCACTTAAAGACGCTTCGCTGCTCGCTGCTCAGGGGGCACGTCAGGCTGCATCAAGTTTCAGTTCCTCCCATTTGTGTTGTGGCTAAAAGCACTTTCTGCTCTCCACGAGTGCAGTGTGTGATCGACGCCCGTTTGGAAGCGTATTTGTGAGTTAAAAATTCTGTAATTTGGTGAAATTCGAATTAGCTACAAAATGTTTTTTTTTTTTGTGAGTTGGATTTCAAAAACTGTAAAGAAAAAGCTACAGATTCGGAGTGAACTAAAATCGTCAGCCAGTTACACACCTTCCAATCTCCCCTTCCCGCCCGAAGCGACACAAACTCGATTTCACACGTGGTACAAATTCCGCCACATGCACAGCATCCCCTCTCCGAGTAGAAGCGTTTGACAATCTTCAGAAAGCAGACAACATCGAGATCAATGATCGCAATTAAATTGCTCACCGGCAGGCGGCCTGGCTTCGTCAGTCTTTGTCGCGCCATGCGGCCCCCAACAGTAGCGCGCTTGCCCATTTAAAAATCATAAAGTTTTTAGAGTCGCACTCGTAATTGTTCCATCTGAGTCATAAAATGCTAAAAATACTCTGCGCACATTTCTAACGCGCACTGCTCGGCACGTCACGAGGACGGCCGTCGCGCAATCAGATTAGATCAAAATGACAAACAGACGAAAGAAATAAATTACGCCCAGGCAGGCATAATGCCTGTCAGCTTCGTCCCCACGGCGGGGAGCAGCGCTCACAGTAATGCAAGAGGAAGTGGTGGTTTCAGCGCGGCACTGACACGCCAACTGGCATGATCATCAACGCACCGGCGACGACACGACAAGCGGAATCGAAACATACTTAAATTGAGCACTCGATGCGCGGCGATCGCGAGGTCGCAGCCATAACAAACAAGCCGGGAAATCGAACGTGAACATAGTCGTAAAAAAGCGCAAGCGGCCAATTTTCAAGTTTACCTTCAAGCACGGGCAATGTTGCCACCAAGGGGGATCGCAGGAAGTGCCAAACACGATAAAAACGTCAGAGCGGTGCCGCACCGCTCAGCACGCCGTGCGATGCATTGCTGCCAGCCGCGACATCCCCCAGCAGAGTGCAATGGAAATCCATTTGGAGTGCGGCTATTTTTAGAGCCCGACGAGCGAGCAGGAAAATCGCACCAAAGACGGAGGCGCGTTTGATGCGTGAATGATCGCTGGGAATTGCCCCATTACGCCAGCTATGTCACACCTTTATTAATTGCAGACGGCAGCAGGAAGGCGGTGGCCTGAGCCGCTGCAGCGGCAGCAGCAACAGTGTCGGCGGGGGGAAGCGAGATATGCAACAAATGCAAATCGAAACATACATCGAGGGGATATCCCCACTTTCGGCGGCAATTGCAAGTTTGGGCTATTTTGGGCCAATAAAAGCGCGTCGACCCTCGCTCGTTCGCCGTCCTTCACATTGCGTACGTGGCAGTCCGTCCTGGTGTCTGCACATGCGAAGTGGGCACATGGCAACTAGATGCCTACTGCTCATTGCTATTTCTAATATTCCTTGAATGGGACGAGGTGCTTGCACTCTGCGTCAGCCAGATTTGTGTGCGTGCGTGTAAGACACGATTTTATAACGTCGCGAAACAACTTTAATGGATGTTTCTATTTTTGGTTCAATTCCCAACAAAAGGGGGAACGACTTTAACAACAGCGACTAAAATGCAAAGTGATGAAAAATTCCGTCTGGCTGAATTTTTGCTCACTTTTCAAACTGGGGCTGACAGCGACGGCAGCAGAAAACTACATCGGACGCACAATATCCCGTAAAAGACAAAGCAGCGTTGAACATGGACGCCTCAAGAGTTGATTTGAATGTTGTTTATAAATGAACTTTAAGAGCAACAAAGAATTTCCAGTTTGTTCAAAGTCTAAAGACTATCGAAAGCTTGAAGTTAAAGAACTCTTTTGTCTCAAAAGAAACCAGCTCAAAACAAATCGATTGAAACGGTGCTGTGACATACACTACTCGCATTTATAGGTGTGTCGTGTAAAGGTAACAATCTATAGAAATCTGTTTCAAAAAGTCCATTGTATAATATAATCACCCAGCTCGGAATACTTTCTGAACGCAATCTACTTAGTGTAAGTCAGGAGTGTAGCCAAGGGGGTACGGATTTTGGGTGTCAGAACCTCCCATTGCCTATAATTATTCACTACACATAGTTTTAATCACTATGCATGTTATGCCACATTAGCAAAAAGGACATTTCATCTTTAAACATTAAAAAAATATATATTTTTTTAAATTTTGTTAAAACCGATATATATATTGTTTTACATAGTCCACTTCAGGCTCAATACAGCTATTTGCATAATCTAAAAGCATGTCTAATCGGTGTTTTAGATCACCGCTCGGAATATCTTACAGGATGTCGTTACAAGCATTTTGGATAGCTTCTACGTTCTCAATCTGCGGTTTTTGCGAATTTCTGTTGGCTAACACGATGGTCATTTTTATGTCCCAGCAAACGTTTTTAAATAGCTTGTACCACTCAAGAACTCTGCCAGAGGATAAATGATCATCACCATAAACCTAGTTCATCAATTGAAATGTTTCAATAAAAGTTTTCACACGTTTAATACAAAATTAATGTTGTACAAAAAATTACAAAATTATAAAATTATTTTTGTACCGATGACACAAACACACTTTTACTTCAGATGCAATAACTTTGCTGCAGTGAACCAAATTTCATGAAAGTTTTACTAAAAATCGGGAAAACTGTAATTTCCAAAACACTAAGGGCCAATTTTTCAGTGCGAGTTTAACTCAGTTCCTAGTTTAAACTTAGTTTAAACGCAAAATCGAATTTTTCAGTCAAACTTGACTGAACTCCCACATGACCAAGTTCTGGCTACGCCTCTGGTGTAAGTACCACTGTAGAAAACGTAGATTTATTCAAATCGAATTAAACATTGAAACGACCGAATGATAGATTGGGACACAGAATCAAAACTGGCAGACTCTTGGAATGAATTGCCGGGCATATTGCAGATAAACATTGAAAAAACACACATAATATGTGTCGGTGTATTACGAACAAAGTTCCACACGCAACTCAAAAATGAAAATATATTCATACCATACATGAGTTTTGTAATGCGTTACAACCTTTGTGGGCAACATTATGCAAAAGTAACACATTTTTATAACTTAGCCCATCGCAATACCACCATATTTGCGCCGCTATGGAGTGCGGTTATGTAAGAAACGGCAGCCAGCGCCCCCATATTGTCGCTGCACAAAGCAATCCTGTTAATGTGCCCAGAGCGAGCGGGGGTGCGCTCTCGCCGTCCGTGCGATACTTTTAATGCATTTTCCGTGCGAGGAGAATGGGGGTTTTCATTTGGCCCGCTGCGTTGCATGTTTTGCTGCCGTTGCCTTTAATGCCCCATGAGTAACATTTGCTGAAAGGTGAATTCGGCACCATCAACGCCCACCGCGCCATCCGCTGCCCAACGCCAGCTACAACATGAACATCAATAGCGGCAGCAGCAGCAGTGGCAAAACATCATCAAAAGTAGCGCCAACCGATGTTCAACTCTTTAACAGCAGCAAAAACATGTTGCTTGACGGATGGACCTCGGCTTTGTGTCACACCAGCGCATGACATATGTATTCGTATGTGTGTGTGTGCAGTGTGTGCGGGTCCTCTTTTCAGGAGGGCGGCGCAAGTCTTAATGGACGTCTACTGTGACACATTAAAAATCGAAACGACTCCACTTTTATTTCTAAATCCGCCCGCCGCCAAATGGCTGAGGCGTTGCGGTTGGGTGGGTGGGGACGAGCAATCGCACGGCTGGGGCCTCGTTGTGCAGCGCCTAACAAGCTGCCGCCTCCAGCAATTTAAGTACCTACTCGTAATTTTTCATAACCATAAAACTGGTCCCCTTCAGCCTGTGCCGCGCGGCCACGTGTGAGTGTATGTGCGGCTTTGTGTTTTTCATGAGGTTTTAATATCGGGATGTATAGTAGGTACTCGGCATATGTGTGCATGGGAGACATTAGAAATTTTTACGACTTTCTATTACTCGTTCTTTGGGCTCTTAATGTTGTTGTTGCTGTTGCTGCAGTTTGTTTTTCCTGCGGTGCGGTTTACGGCAGCAACACTCCGATTCATCGCCAAGGTACTCTAATTTCGGTGCTTGTTTCCTTCGGGGTCCCCGAGTACTTCTCGCATCATTGCCGAGCGCTGGTTTCCACGTGCTGCCAACTCCACGTGCACCGCTGCCACGGCGGCAGTGCGCACAATGCGACATTCAAATTAAAAGTACGAGTTTCGGCTTCGACGCTGCACCAGGACGCCGCGCGGCTAAGTGAAAAAACTTGTTCCCCACACCGCATGTTACACCACACACCACACATCCTGCGCTGTACTTGACGTCAAGTAAAACTCGCACACACACACACTCACCTGCGGCAGAGCGCCGATTTGTGTTTGTGAGCGAGCGTGCAAGATTTAATCACAGTTTTATGTGGACTTCAGCAGCTTTGTGTGAGCCCGCCTGCCGCCAGCCAGCTTCAAGCCGGGTCGAGTTGGAGCCAAAGTTAGTAGGTCATTAAAACTGTTAAATGCGTTGTCATTGTTTTAATTATTGTGAACACCATTACAACTGGGCTGTAAATAAAAGTAAGTGGTACACGCTCGGAAGTTTTCGACACTCCAGCGCCACGCTTAATAGAATTCCTCATGTCGCCATCAAAGTTAGTGATGTTTGTTTTCACTTTATTGTTGCTGGCTGACATGATTTTGCTGTCAATGAAATTTGGTCATTCGACTGGTTATAAGAAAATTTCGTTGATGGCTCCACTTGTTGACGTGTTGGTACTGACATGGCTGCTGATTCATAAACGTTGTCCAGTGGGAATGCAAAACATTTTTCATACTGGATCAGAATTTGCATTCACTAATTACACTTTAAATTTTGCATCGGCTACTCTCCATATCTCCACTTCATCTCTTTTATCTTCGTTATTGCTTCCTGCAATCATTTATAAAAAGAATGGAGTTGGAGTTTGTGTTGTTTATGGCTTAAACTCGTCCAACTCTTTTCAATTACGCCACACATTTTGGGCAGCTTTTCATCTTTACCATTTATGTTACTCTTGCAGCCATAAATCGCCGGCTACATATTCGGGCGTGTCCAATTTCCAAAACACAAGTTTCAAATTATGGCGCACAAGCTTCGACATTCGACTTTGGCGACAGCAATTTGCTGGCAAATGATCAAAAATTAGGAAACACAACGACAGAAACGCCACTTGATGCGACTCATTGCCTGCTGATGACCACTTAGTATATAGTACGCACTCACACACACACACACACACACACGCACAAAGCATCTTTGACCGTGTCATATAGTCAAATGCAGACCACTTGAGTTAATTTAATAAATCAAAATTTGAGTTCTGAAGAGTCCTTGAGGGCATGAAATGTGCATTTTATGTAAATTGCGCTGTGAGGGATGAAAAGCCGTTCACGAACAGCGCTAAGGACACTTTTCAACAACTCAGTGATACTTTTTCTGTGCTCCGGTATTAAATTACAAGCATTGTAGATTTGGAACAATTGTAGAATCAAGTGGATAATGACAATAATGGGAAAGGACACAGGATATGTAAATGTGAAACGAAGACGACGCGCAGTTATGACAGCAAACGCTGACGGTTTCCCCATTTGGCATTTTCTTGCTGCCATTGCTTGGCCTTTTGATTCCAATCGACGAAATTCGACAAAAAGGGGATAACACAAACGACAGCCAGCAAGCGATATCTGCAATGTGTGGATTTACATGGATTTGTTAGAAGTGCTGCCTACTTGCCGCTCCGTCACACAGGAATACATTTAGCGAAATTCGATACAGATTTCGTGTGGCACTTCCTTGGAGTTTGCATGTGCGTGCAGTCGTCGCCGTTGTTGCTCTGCCGTTTATTTTGTAAACATTTGGTTGCAATTTAGAAGCAACACTGATTTTTTGAAGTTGTCTACGGTTACAGCACAACTTCCAGCGAACCACTTTTCCGCAGCTCTTTCCATTCTTTATGGCTTAGGGTTTTGTCTTCCGCCTCGAAAACAAACAAATTTCAATTAAATCAATTCCGACGTCGACTTGTGTGGCTTTTCTCACATTATTCACGGGATTTTCGTAGCCGCATGCCCCCGGCCGGAGAGATCACGCTGGGCGCGCATATTTGTTACGCTTTTCTTCTCGATACCGCCGTTGCGTAATGAGTGTGCCGCTGGTTTTGGCGCGGCGTCCGCAACGGCATTGCCCGTCAGATTGAGTCGTTTCGAACATGTGAAGTGTTCGCTCTGCGCACTTGCTGAGCCGCCGACGTTGCAGTCGGTGTCGGCCAGTGCTTGAAGTGGTCCGGCACTGATTGAATTTCCATAATTAATCAGAATTTCCGTGAAAAATGACTATTCCGCACAAGTATGAGAGAATTGGGTGTATTTCTCGCACAGTGGCTGGGATCGGCGCTGTTCATTACCACTTTTGCTAAATGTAGCCAAACATTTTTCAAGGTTTTTGTGCAGTGTGCTTGGCAACTGACATTTTCGACCTTTTGCGCTTTTAAATTTGAGTTGTGATTTTTGCAGCCTCGTGCCGTCAAACTTCATTCGCGGCTGGAATTAATCAAATTAAGTGCAGCCCGGCCGAACAACAACTTGGCAACATTTCGCCATTGTTTTTGACACATTATTAAAATCGATCGCTATCAGCATGAGGGCAACAAAAAGGCCAAACGCCCACGGTGACCGAATGATGACCAAAATGAAAAAATAAAAACAAAAACTCACAATACAGCGAAAAAACATTAAAACCGCATGTTGCCACTGAAGATCGCTAGGCCCAGTATTATTGGCTGTTAGCTCTTTGTTTTGGGTTTCTTCCACTCTTGGTGGGCGTCAACTTTGTCGATAATTCCATTATTTCGTTGGCTACTCTTTTTTGCAAACAAATGTTTTTTTTATGATTCTGCATTTACTTCTGTTGCGCCGTTTCTTAGTTTTGGCGAGACCAGCGAAATGTGTCGGCGCGCTTTGTGTGCCAATTTATAAGGAAACCCTGTTTTTATTGGCTGTGATTAAGATAATTGGGTGACTTTTATAGATCACATCCGCGTACGGCAGCTGCCCGCAACGGCTCACACCAACTTGACGACCGCAGTTGAGGGTGAAGTGTGGCTTGGCGCCTTCTGTGGCGCTACCAAGTGGCATAGGCAGTTTTTGTGGAGTTGTGCAAAAACGCAGACAAAATTGTGTAAGTACATGTTGAATTTTATTACTACTCAGCCAATAACGCATTAATTCCATCTTTAATTTACCCATCTACTGTTCATTAACTCGGTGCCGCACTGCAGCCACATGGCAGACAAAGTGAGGCTGGTTTTTGCTTTGGCTGATTTCTCGGTCTGATTTGCATCGCCGTTTGCCATTGGCTGGTAGGCGTATCTGCATTAATAATTGAGTAATTAATTCGAAATTTTAGTTATTTTTCCCCCATTCGTTGCACAAACAACGACAAAACAACAAACACAAATTAGCGCTGCAAGTGCGTGTGCGTTCGTAATCAAGCAGAAAGAAGCGTGATGGCTGTCACTGATAGTGGCATCAGCGGCAGCATCAGCTGGCGGTGGCGTATTTTACCCAATGCTTTGACCACAGCGCTCGGGCATAGCACAGGAAGCTGCTACCGGCCACCGTTCGCAGCATGACGAATTGAATATTTCAAAAAGCCACAACAAATGCAGAGCTACACGAAAACATTATATATTTCACATTTGCATAATTAATTGTTGTGCTAATCAAGAGGAAAAAATTCAAATTCGAAGCGACTTTATGCGCGCCGATGGAGAGGTGAGATAAGATGCGCCGACACTGATACGTAAACGAATTCAAAAACTGATGTGCGAAAGGTTGAAGAATTTACTGAGCCGACCATAAAACTGCCATCGGTGGCAAAAATAAGTTACATTGGCGGTATTCACGATCTGCGGCCAGAGCACAGACAAAAACGAAAATTCTCCCTAAACAACTAAGTAGTCGATATTTCATATTTTGCTCTACAGCACTTTGCGCGTTATTTGTTTCCTACTTTAATTTACTGCGAACCAATTTAGTTGACGAATACCGCTATGATTCTTTTTTTTAGGATATCTCATTGTCAATGCCTGACTGATTTCATTACACGTGCAGATGATATTAACTCGATTTGAAAGCTTAATTGATATGCTTACAAATATACAATTTTAAACATTCGGTATACGACAGCTTTTTAATAACTTTGTAGAAAAAACTAACGATCGCTGATGCAATTTAAAAAAACAAAAATAGGAACCAAGTCAACAGCTGTACTGAAACTAAACCATCTATCTAGTTTAAAACATGTCTCAAATTTTAACCGCAATCGTTTTAATCGCCTTAAATAACATTCCTTGTGTTCCTTTTTGCCGAGCAGCTGATCCCTTAATCCGTTCAAATTAGTTTCGACAACTTTCCAAACATCATAATAATAAATTAATTGTGATGAAATCAAATAAATTACCCACCAGTGCGTAGCATTGTCAGAAAAGTCAATGCGCAAGCACTGAAAACAGGCATAAAACATACTGCCGACATTTTATGAGCCCATCAAAACAACAGCCCGTCCGTCGGCCACATGGGGCGCCATTCAAAAGCCGAACCAAACCAAGCCGAACCGAAATGCATTATTTTCATTTCATCATAAAAGTAAAAAAGAAAAATCAAATCAAAAATCACAAAACCATGAAAAACTCATTTGAAGGCGTAAGAAGAGCGAATTAATTAGGGGGGAAAAGGACGGCAAATATTCAATTGGGAAAAGAAAGGAGCAAAGTAAGTGTGGAGTAAAGACAAGAATAACAAGCGGCCACACAACGCAGACACAACGGCGAAAGGCTGCAGGGTAAGCAGACGGCGACAAAAAGGCAGCGGCTGGCCCGATCTGAGGGGTGCACGATTTAATGGCAATGAAGTAATTTCATTGTCAGCAATTAATTCATCCGCAACATCGCTTTGCAATAAAAATAAAAAGAGCCACAACTGCACTCCAAAGGTAACCACCGGCAATGTTCGGCGAAGGAAAGCGGCGATTGTAAAAAAGTCGTTAATGAAAATGCGAATGAGAAAAATGTCACTGAGCAGTAGCCGTCCAAGAGAAAGGGGCCGCGAGTGGGAACACGCTGACTGCATGAGCGTTTAATGTATTATACCTTTTTTACAATAGCTGCACTGCCACGGCTCGTCAATCTACGCCTGACGCATGAATATAAAAATAAATTAATAAAACCAGCTAAATGAACAACAAAACCAACGACAACATTAGCAACAATGACAGCGTCAAACACGTCAACAATAAAAGCAACAACAACAACCGGCATGTTGGCAAACAACATCAATGTCAGCGTCATCAACAGACGAAGCAGCAACAACAACCACAACGGCAATAAAATTAACAATTATAGCAAGAACAACAACCACAGTCAGAGCGACAGGCAAAAAAGAGGTGTCTACCATAGGTGAAGTAGTCACTAAAGCCGACAGTGAAGCGCGGCGTGCATTCAAAAATAGAATCAAGTCGTGGCCGCAGCCACTGTCGGTGACGTTGGTGCTGAAGCAGTGGCAGTGGCAGTAGGCTGACCGCCGTTGCAGCTAAAATTGCTGCTAATATTGCAAAGGCAGGAGAGGCGCGTGTGGCAAATGCGCAGATCACCCGGCTTAACTGAGATATTCTCAAAACACTCAACGAAATAAATAAACAGCCGCAGCGGCTACAGAAATAGACAGGCCAGGAAAAGCCACAAGCGACAGCAACAAAAGCGTCAGTACAACAACGCGAAAATTATGATATCATCACCTTTATGACGCAATCAACAATGAGCGCAAGCCGAAAGAAGAGGCAGGACAAGGCTGGACAACAGACCGCAACCACAGCCAAAGAAAGTACCAAATGGTGGCAGAGAATTTGGTGTATTATATTCACTGTTGGCACAGACAGCTGCGAACGTAGGTCGGCGTGTGCGTCGCTTCCCACTTCCCATACTTTGACGTGGCTACGATGGCAACAACACGAAAATGGCAACAGTGATGCAAACGGCCATGACAAAAATAGCCAAAATATTATCAGCCGCTTAGCGGGTCTCGAATTTGTACGTGCCCGGCACATATTCGAATGCATAGAGGTCGCAGAGGATTCCACAATTTCTTGTACACGCATACCTGTGAATAACGAAAGTCTATCGAAAGGCGATTGGGAGCCATCAATGCTCTTTTACTATGCTCTCAACCAACTTCTGTCCAGCAATCTATTCGTTTGATCACTGATAAGTCTATAAACTAAGGTTCTTGAAGTTCAACTAGTGGTCGAAATTCGACTATTGATGCACATTGCAGTTTATGAAGCTAAGCATAATTATTTTAGGTGTTCATTTATGACAATAGCGTATAGTCCCTTATTTTTTAGCTTCTTTGGTTATTTTTTATTTTGTCAAATTGTTTTTAAATATAAAAAAAATTAAATTAAACCTAACGCCTAAGCTTCTTTTGCAGATCTCAGCGACTTCAAAAGTGTATTTCAGCCCCATGTAAATGGTATGTCGCATTCCCCTGCGCTCACTGATTGTAACACCACATGACAATCTCTGCCTTTCTCACTCTCTCACTCAACTTCGTTAAAGTGACCTTAAACATTTGAAAATGGAAAAAAAAATGTATGCCAGATGAATTTTTAAGTTGCCTTAAAAGAAAACAAAACATTCCTTAGTAGCATTTCCCTTGACATTACCTTTCGGCTCTCGCTCGCTCGCTGTGTGGTCGTTGTTATTGTTGCACTGGCGAAAAACATGCAAATTGCATTGCTGACCTTTCACGCCCGCTTGCTGCAAAGCGCAAAATGCCATGTCGCACGAAGTTGATTCATCGCCAAAGATTTCGTTGCCTTAGCCCGTCTCGTGCCGCCTACCGCCAACCCCTATATTTCCTTGCATTTTTCCTATATATCCTCCTACTTAAAATATGACGCAGGCCGTCATTATTTGCCCCCTTTTATTATTTGTATAGCCTTTGTTTTGTTTATGTTTTTCACCTTTTTGTTGCTTATTGCAGAACTAACAAAAACAAATGACTAATATGAAGTTTACACTTGTTGTGAAGCGAATGGCCGGAACTGTCGCAAAGCGGAAGTCAAATAAAATTTATGCACACTGCCACCCCTTTTTCCACTTTGCCTAATGCTCTTCTTAGGCATCCCTCGCTTCAGCACGAGGCATGTTTCCTGCCGGCGTACTCAAGCAGCCACTTGCAACACTTTCCACACCCGGTACTCGCCACTCGCAACACTTGCAAAATAAGCAACAAAAATTAACACTTGAACCAATTCCACGAAATTTCTGACTGTACGAATTTCTGCTGCATATCAGTACATGTCAACATAGAAATTTAATAAACTCAAAAATACCTCAAACTGCAAGCAAGCTCGACAAGAACAAAAAATTGTTCGAGTGGATGTTGGAGAACTGAAGATGAAGGGCGAGTTTCGCACACATCGGCACTATCGCTTTTTGCATCTGACGAGGCGAACAACTTCAAATTCCAAACTTTTTAATACAGAACCATTTACTTACGAGTATGTATCGCGTTTTCAATCCTTCATTTCCTAGCAGATCAAACGTGCGACTGCAAAAAAATACGAATACCCTTATCTATACCAACTTTGCCTGGCGTCAGCACTGACATCGCCATGGACCCCAAGTAGTCGTGTGTTCCTTTTGTTCCTCTACCTAAAATGAAAAATTAGGAAACGTCATTGGCCGCAAGAATTTTTATATGAATTTGTAGTTGGCTTCGTTACTTGCATTCGAATTCCACGAAATGTCTCCCACTGGGATCTGTATCTCGTACTATAAGTATTTTTGATGGCTCATCCTTTGGGGTTGATCTTTCTGCAAGTGAATTTTAACAAAAGTAGTTTGTACTGTACTGTTTTTTGTAATGAACAGAGCTTTGAGCCAATTCCGTTGAAACTTTTCAACTCACCCGAGCCACCACCCACAGTTGCTGTCTCCCAGAAGACCTCGTACGCTTCCGGAAGTGCATGTCGCAGCGTAAATGCCAAACAAAAACAACAAACGCAGACCATTACACCGAAATCATCATCATCATCTTTATGGCCATCACCAGCGACAGTGGCATCCGCACGTTTCCCCATTTTAGCGAAATCCATTCCGAAAGCATTTCGGGAGTGTCAACGCGACGGCAGATTGAGCAGCGCAGCGGAAGTTCAAGACGAAATCACAGTTTCAATGTCAATGCTTGCAGCCGCCGCACCCCACTCAGCACAACTATCCAGCACTGCCAGCAGTGGATGTTTCCCGAAAAAAAAGAAAACACAATCGCCGAAAACAACGCTTGTAGCATGCAAAACGAATGTTCCCTCGAAACTGCCAATCCGGACCGAGCCGCGCCGAGCCACGCCACGCAGCTCAAGCAGAACGCAAACAAAACGTGGGGAGAATGCGGCAAGCAATTCAAAACTTTCTCACTTCTCGCCGACGCTGTCGTCAATCGATCTCGATCGTTGTCATTGTTGGCAGCAGTCGTTGCCGCATGTTGACGCCGGCCCCATCGGTGTTGCAGCGATCTTGGCGTAGCGGCAGCTTCTGTCGTCGGTATTGTGACGAGAACTCCCCACTTCCACTCACCGTTAGCGGCAGTGCGTGAGTTTCGCTTTACTTCTTGCCTTTGCCGTTGCGTTGCGCCATAATCCGCGACGCGTTTGCCTTCTGGTGGCATAAAGCGTATAATTTTCTGTTTGTTTGCCTCATTACACTTCAAGTATCAACAGTTGCTGTTATGGATACCATTTCTGGTGCTGCTGCCGCTGCCGTTGGTGTTGGCTTTGTTGTTGGTGCCGATGTCGTCATGTTCAACACGTGTCCGCTGCATTGATTTGTTGTTGACTTCAGCTGGATGTGCTTGAAAAGCTGCAACTCAACTTGATCGGCCGCATGCTCGCAGCGCTCAACGGCTCCAGCAACGAGACACAATGGGAGGTTTTGAAGCACTGTCAAAACTGCTCGTGTGTCATGCTGTTCCATACGTGAGGATGTTGCTGACTTAATTATCAGAAATGCATTTTGAAGTTTTAAAATTTGTTTGCCTTTTGTTTGCGATGCCATTTCAGCCTTTGACCTCTGCGCATTGGGGGAAGTCTTCGCTCTGACGAAACGCATTAATTAAACAAAGACCGACAGCATTTTTGGTCTGCCATTTCGTTGGTTGTTCATATCTTCACACGGTGACATGAAATGAGATGAATAACAATGAGAGAACGAATGATACTACAGTACTAGTGCTTTGAAACATGCAATAAAGGTTAATTAATACATAAAATTAGCCAAAATTAGTCAATGCAACAAAACTTCTTAGCTGACTGAAGATAATCTCAGATATCGCCACAAAATTTAATCAGTAGCAATGATTTTCTGAGCTGACCATCATGCGACACCTGGATGTGATGACTCCACAGCCTCAAGCACTCTTGAAAACGAACAGCACTAATAATAAATCTTCTGCTCTCACCGCCGTTAGTCACAGAATCAGGCAGCTTCATTTTTCAAATGAAAAATATGATTTTTATAACTCCCAATCGCACCCAACGTCGCTGCAAGTGGCAGCTTAGATCAATCAGCAGCAGAAGTGCTGCAGCAACCGATCGCGCGACTCTCCCCCACACGCAATACTCCACTCAAGTGTTAGCTTTTGGCTGCATTTGCTACAACCAAGTGAGTGTAAATACCTTCTCGGCATCAATTGCGTATGACTGAAGTTGCGAGGTACATAGGTGACTGCCACCCCATCGCTCTCGAGCACTCACACATCTGCCATCACCAATCATGTGCTTAATGGTTCCCCCAAGTCCAACAAAGCAATTCTCGCAGAGGGGAGTCGAAATTTATTGTTGTTGCATGTGTTGCATACCCATATGTGGGGTGATAGCTGCATCCGGAATTTATGAGCGAAATGCACGTAACACAACAATCGAACAACAACAATGGCCAAACCGAGCACGAGGTTAACTAAATGTCAGGTAATCTTCGGCTGAAGCTGCTGCCGCGCTCCCGTTCGACCAGAATTCTGCAGGGCGGTTAACGGTGCATTGTAAGGAAAATACGTACGACAGTAACTTTGTCGACTGAATTATTCCCATTAAGATTTTAAACTTTATCAATAAATTTTAGATTAACTTGCCATTCTCATTTGCGATTCTCTTAGACAATTGTGACCTGGCTGCCTTGTCCCCGCCGCCCAGCGTAAGTTGCAATCAGCTCCCACACGAAAACATTTGGCCAACACATATGGACGAAAGGTACGTTTTCGCCATGCTCTGGCCGTAAGTGCTCTCCTCCTCGCTATCAGCTGTGCCGTGCAGAGAGGCAACGAACAGCCGGCGCCACCACGCTCAGGCACGCGCCCTGCCTCCAAGGGCAATGCGCGCACAACACGGAACGGACGGACGGGCACGCCGCATACGTACGCCAGCACAAGCAAAAGAACACGACCTGATTCTGTTTATGTTTCACAAACTGAATGAATGAATGCCACAAACGCGCAGCGTCGGCCAGAAGAGCGCCACAAAGCCAGGCGGGAGAGTGTCGCTGTGGAAAATGCAGATGCGCCTCGAGAGCCAGAGACGGAACACATGTTTGGCAGTTATCGTACGTAGTTGTTGTTGCTGCGATGATAAAAATAAAAACAAACAGCGCCAAACAGACACAGGCCATCGCGCAGATAGAGATACGGAAACTTAACAGCGGCACAACAGCGCGCGAGCAGTGGAGCTGCAACGGCTCGCCGCGCCACCGACAGTGGAATACCTGGCTGTGACTGTTGCTGTTGCCGCGACTGCGACTGCGGCTGCACACGAGCGCTGGCCGATTGTGCCAGTCAGCAGTGCAGAGGCGAACTGCTGTCGACGACTACAATTCCAATGGCTTGCGATGTCGTGCGACTAACAGCAGCAACAGCAACAGCGGCAGCAGCCGCGACAGCCGCAGCACCCTGGCTCTGGCCAAATCAAGTTTTAGTACGTGTTCCTCCGTGTCTGAAAACAGTTCGAATTTCTTCAAAGTGCGCGCGTGAATTTTCTTCTTTTCTTTTTTGGGTTTTTCGTTGTGAGGCAAGCAAAGCAACCCAACGGCCAAATCGAAAACCACACAACACGTACCTACGCACCTAAATACACACACACACACACAACTACAACACTACGAGTATTGAAGCACACGTTCGTGCAACGGATGCGTTCGGCAATTGCATTAAAAGGATAAAAGCAAACTGTAGACTATGGTAAAACGACTGCAGATACCCGCAAGTGGAGAAAACAGTGAAGTAGAACTGAAAAGCTAATATTGATGGCAAATGAAAACGTATATGAAGTTGTAATAAAGCGGAAATCGCGAGCGGGGGGTTAACGCAGCTAAGGCGAGAAGTGTTGTTGGCGGTCAGTCAAGTTGCATGACAATCGATCTGTGCTGCACGACTTTAGCTTTCCGCACCTTACGCAGTGTGGAATGTCCAGCACGAAGCATGTGTATTTGTGATAGTTGTTGGTGCATCCATCAACAATGCAGTCATTCACTTCCTGACCCGCCAACACAAGAACTGTGCAAAGTGGCAAGTGACCACTGACCGTCGAGTGGATTACCAAACGAACACCACTTTAAATTGCGTTGACTGTCAACCGAACAAAAAGTGAAAATGACTCGAAAAGACATTAAGTGACTCAAGTTATGCTCGGCCAAAACACTAACACTATCCCAGTTAAAGCTTTAGTTTGCAATTAGGAAAATACCAAATAAACTACGAGGATTTGAGTGCAGAAATGTGTGAAAGCAAAACAAAAGCGATATTAGTTAAAGCATAGTAAAAGTAAATCAAGCAGCGCTATTAAACGTTTAATTAGTGGCACGCAGCCCACTGACCAGCGCTCGGCTCCCGCACCGCAACGTGCGTGTCCTGTGCGTGACTGCGTGGAACGCGTAGGTCGGCGGGGTGGCAGTGCAGGGTGAGAAATCGTGTTATGCCGAGCACTGCCAACTGGTGGCGCAGTGTATCTATCGGAATTTCGCTGGTCGCCTTCACCGTTTTTGCTCAGCCAATACAAGTGAATAACATAAATTTTATACACTTTCGGCTGGCGGCAAGACCACGACGACAGAAAGACGACAGCGACCACGACGACAGCCTGCAAGCTGAATCTGTGCGACTGTGGTGAATTTCTTGCAAAATGTGTAGAACGTTGTGGTGAATTCGTGCCAAGACCTGAGCACGCACGCAACACATCCTGCGAAACAAAGCAAAGTTAACAAAAAAATTCGAAAGAGAAACAACAAACACAAAAACCAAATACGCGCGGGCCCACATTAGCGATGATATGTTGTCTAGCGTGGGGTGCTGCGAATTCGAACGACATCAAAATTCGGTTAACATCTTTCTTACATCTAAGCACAATAACAACAAAACAAAAATAACTAACACCAAGTGAGAAAATGAAAATATAATGAAAACTACATCAAAATTAGTTAAACATCATTTACAAAAAACACACATACAAACACAACAGCACAATGTTGTATGTAAGAAAAAAAATTAACCAAACCTGAGCTCCAACAAGTCAAACGTAAATTTAACCACATCCTACGTAAATTTCAATTTTCTCTATGCCCACAAAATGTAGCAGAGCTGCCTCGGGCCATGGCACCAGCTACAGCACACCAACAACAAATATCCACAAAACCAACCATAACCATAACAAAACCACAACAACAACAACGAGCGCAACATCGCAAGAAAATCATAATACAAAGTGAAAAAAGAACCAGAATCTGGCCAAGCCGGGCCTAAGTGAAAAAGACACAACCATCGGTTGGCATCTATGTGGATGCAGCAGCCACCGCAGGCCGCGTCCAAGTACTTAGCCAAAGATCCACGCACAGAAAACATTGCAAAAACACGGAGCTTTGGCTGCCTTCCTGCCGGCTGCTGCGCCTGTCGAATGTCGCCCGCCTGACAGACAGCCTGCAGCTTCCTCTAGAACCGGTCCAAGACACCATACACATAGCAAAAATTAAAAACAACAAAAACTCCAACACAGCAACAAAATAAGCAAAAACCAAATCAATCTCGTACGCGCTTTCCCACTACGACGACGTTGGTGCACCTGTAACGCCGGGCACTCGCGGCCCAAGCGGCTGTGCATATCATTCAGCTTTAACGCTCCGCCGGCCCCTGCAGCCAGCATATGTGTGTGTGTGTGTGTGCATGGCGTTTTCGAGTTTTTGTGATTGGAGATTTTTTGTTGTTTTACGATTAGTGCGCACACACTGACGCACCCGAACGAAACGAGTTTTCTGAATGAACGCGATGCCGACGTCGACGTCGACGTCGATGTTGGCGCTGTTGCATTTATTGCATCCAGCAGCGACAGCGGCAGCAGCAACCGCAAAAACTCGTTTCAGATTTTTAAATGTTTTCTTTATTGTTTTTCGAAAATACAGCCATACAGCTTCCAAAGCGCGATAGCAACAACACAATTGCATCGAACAATTGCAATTAAAAATGAAAAACAAAATGGCATTCGCAAGCGTTGCAATTGTGCGACATTTATACGAAAATTCTGTCTGTTGATTTTCTGTTTGCCCTGCCCAAACATTTTGTATTAAACAATGAAATAAGAAGACTGCGTACAGGATCATGCCAACGCACTGAAAGCACAGCAACAACAACAACAACAACAATACAAATTACAGCAACAACTACTACAGTTGCCGCTTTTAATGTCAACATTGACGACGAGCCTCGCCAACACTCGAGCACAGCGACGCACACCACTGCAACAACAAAAGCAAAATCGCATTTGCATTATTAAGAGCAACTTGCATATATGGTGAGTTTGCATTTTCTTTTTTCACTGCCATTTTAGTTATTCTATTGAGAAAACACAGCTATGCCACTGTTTGCGGTTAACTGCCACGCTGACAGGCCGCATTGTTGCGGTTTTATTGTGTGGACTTTCAGGCGCCCTTTTAACTTGTATTGTTGACTTTGCACATAATCAAAGTATGTGTGTGTGTGTGGGGGGGGGGGGGGGTGTGATTGTTATACATAATCGAAAGACAAACGTCGAAGAACACATGTGAATAATTTCTTTTTGAGGCAGGAGATTGCTCCAAATAAATTATAATTTATAATAATTATTGACATTTAATATGGCGATATGTAAACTGAGATAAAAGTTCTTCTTTAAAAACACGTTTTATATCGACTGTTTCTTAGGACCCCAAGTGCCTTCGACTGTCTCTTCCTCCGACAGAATCTGTAAGAGTCACCAAATGTTATTCAGATGTGAATTCAGGTCACTATTGTAAATTGTTTCTGGACTGTTTAAGGTACGATCCTTAAAATGTCTGAGACCAATGAGCCCATCATTTACCTCATCATATAAATTGAAAATGGTTCCATTTCTCGACCTGTAAAATGGTTACGGTTCTTGTTATTCTATTTTAGTGCCATCAATGATTGTTTCACAGAGATTTAATTGACATTCCACACAAAGAAATTACATGTCCACTTATTCATAGTGAAAAAAACCAAGCAATCAAAGTAAAGACAGCACTCTTGCTTTGACCCCGCATTGGTGTGGTGGGGTATACCATACCCCAGAGGTTATATTTTTGTGAATAATACGGATATCAGTTTTATGTGAGCACTATCGCTTCTAGTAGCTGTTTATAATAGTCCAACCATACACATTTGCTATCCCAAAACAACTTGAATGTGACCAGATTTCAGTCACATCCCGCTAAAATTCATTGGGGTATGACATACCTCACCACAGCAATAACGTAATTTGTTGTGTAAATGATTTTGAATTCAAATCGATATTTTCGATGGTCTAGTAGTCATTGATTTATTCAAAAATTCACCGTACGGAAAAATAAGAGGCAAATACCAACTGCCTTTCTATATATACGTGCAAGAAAAGCTCCCAGTTCGTCGCCGTAGAAAACGAATGTCGTATGTTCCATTGAATTTAATAGCACATACGGCAATCGTTTTCATCGTATCAAATGTTCCAAAAATATCATTAGTTATTTTTCTACATCATCATGATTCTGTGAATCCTTGCAAAAACCTCATACGACTTGCGCAAAATGCGCTAATTTTGAGACCCTGTAATTAGCTACCTTTTCATGGTAGCTACCAAAAATTTAATGTCACATGACTATATGTACTTCGTTTTTAAAACTGACTATGTTTTTTGGAAAATTATATAAGGAAATTTATATGGAGTCAACTTATAAATATCAGTATTTTTCGATTATTTTTGTTAAATTTGGTATTTTCTTTTACAAATTGCTTGCATGTGAAGTATTTTTGTATTTTCTTACATTAAATAAAGAATAATATATAATTGCTATCTTTTACATTTGTGTTGTTTCGTGAAGTTGCTGCTATATAAAGTTGTGGGGTATGTCATACCCACCAATAACGTAATTTTTTTCCACCACAGCAACGCCGGGTTAACAACCACTTTTGTCAAATTGTTTTTTCAAATGTCTGTTCTATCATTAAACCACTTGAAATAATTGTACTTGAATGAAAAATAAATGTTATGTATACATGATTACTTTATATACTCGTAAACCTGCAAAAAAAGACAACGTTAAAGGCATTTTGTATTTTTGCTTTGTTTTGTTTATTGACTATGGTTTTTTCGAGAACAGAGCGCAAATGTTTACTTTTTCCAAAAAAATTCAATTTTAATTCAACTTTAATTTTTTGATAATATCACGGTTAAGTTTTGATATTTTTTTTATTTATTTATGTTATTTTATTTATTTATTTCGTTATTTCTTTATTTGTTTACTTATTTATTTATTTCTTTATTTATTTAGTTATTTCTTTATTTGTTTACTTATTTATTTATTTATTTAATTTCAATCTTTCTTCTTACAAATGAGTAAGACTTAAACGGGGAACTGGGAGTTTAGAAAGGAATTGAACATGGATTTAGGGACAAATAGATCAAACATGGGTGCGTTACTACCGTATTTCGTTCCAGAGAACTCAACACAAAAAGGAGAAACGTGCCTGAGCGAACGTGTTGGCGCAATGAAAGCTACTTCGGCCAGAAGAGAAGGAAAGTCAATGTTTCCATTGACTATATAAAAAATTAAAGACATGGAGATGATAAACCTCCGGTTTTTATGTCAAAATAACAACTGCCACTACTTGAATGACTTGGTTTATTTTACAATGTGCTCATTAAAGCTTCAAAGCAACTCAACTAAGGCTGACAACTCCACTCTACACTCCAGAAACTTTGAAATTTATTTCGAGCATGAGAACAATGCGTTTTCGCTTTATCACTAAACACTGAATACTTTCGCTCTCTGTTGAATAGCGTCCGTCACGACTTGCGTTTCCTGATTAAAACCCAACTATTCTCATATCTGAACGATAATCGTATTGTGCGCATTATCAGATGCTCTGATGTGCTTCAAACTTTTGTGCTTCTTTCCTTATTTTCCCCTCTCTAAAATCTCTCACACAGTCCAAATTAAATAGCCCTGAGCTTAGCTCCATCATCCTCTTTAAACACTCCTCTTCGATGCTCGAAAGCGCCCAAACTGCATCTAAATACTTCCACCAAATGAGCTTTTCCTTTCTTCCGTTTGCTTGTTTCTGGTGCAAAGCAATTTTTAACATGTTCTCTTTGTTCGTGCGCTTTTTTGTTAATCTTTTAATTCTGCATACCTTGAAGAGCTTCGAATCCCCTATTCCCATATCACAGCCAACTCCAGCTCCGGCCGCCCTGCGGCGACTGCCTTCTTCCTCATTTGCGCCTGCAAGCTGAACGCTCTCGGCACGACAGCTACTTGCGCCACTTTGGCTCTAAACGACTTCATGCACTTGAAACCTTCGAAAACTTTTCTAATCAAATTAACAGCAAATCTGTAACATAATTTGAATCCTCGGGATATGCTTTCACGTTCACCTACACGCGGCGCACCAGCCGACAGTCGCTGCCGCCGGGTCTGTGGTTCTCGGCAGCGCTGCCTAGCGCCCTGAATGCTCTTTGCCTGCTGCTCGCGCGCCAGCAACAATGACTGCAAATTATCAAAGTCAATTACTTGAAATTGTACTTTTCTACTACTGTGTAGGCACTTTGACTTTACTTCATTTTGATAATTTTATTTTTTCGTTTTGTCCCGAAAATGAAGAAAAAACCAATTGCTTATCTGTTTTTAGTACTTTTGCGCCCAACCAACATACACACAAACTGCATGAACGTCCTGCCCAAGCAGTCAAACTTGCTCACAGTTATACACCATTCGGCATTCGGCCTTCTCTCCTTTTCTCCTCGGCGCGTGCTGCTGTTTTCTTTAATGTCGCTAATTTTTCTCAACACAATAACCTTGAAAATTATTCGCAAACTTCTAAGCATTTTTATTTATAATTCAAGTTGAAGCATAAAACTAAATTACCAAATGAATGGCAAATGCGCAAGCAGCAAAATTCCTGGCAGTCACACACACACATAGTCACACACATACAAATATTGGAGCACACAATGCCTTCACCTTAGCGAAAGAGGACCAAAAGCGCAAGGAATGAGACATAGAAGAACAGGCAACTGAACAACAGCTATGAATGAAAACGGAGAGAAATGGCCAACAATGGCAGCATTGAACCGTAAGAAAATGCAAGAAATATGCCACGTTTGCGCCGCTTCCCAGGTTAAAAGGCAAGAAAGAGTAGCAACTTTTCTAATCTAAACTTTAAGTACGAAAAAGTGCAAAAATAAAATTATGGCATTAAATTTTCATGTCAATTACATGCCGCTACTTGTGCACTTTTCCCTCGCTGCCTCCCACCCACGGCTGCCCAACACACACACACACACACACTAACAGTGTAGGCAGGCACTCCACGTCAACTAGCGACAGTGGCACGAAATGCACAAAACACCAATGCAAAAACAACAACAACAACAAAACGGTCAGAAAGACGTATAACAAATGCAAAACTAACTAAAAATGAAATTTTCGCAATAGCAAAGCGCTAGAACTGTAACAACAATAACAACTGCCGCAACTGTTGCCCATAAAAGTGAAACATCGTGTCGGTGGTTTTTATTTGTGGTTTTTTTTTGTTTGTTGTGTCGCTTGTACAACTAAATTTTGTTGGTGTATTGTTTAAAATGGCAACAGTAACAACACTAACAAGCCACATTCCTATAAAAAGCCAAATTCGCGCGCTTTGCACAACAACTGCAATGGAAAACAAAAAATGTACAAATAGTACAGAACAGCACTGAAAAGAAACAGCGGCGTGGTCCTTGGCGTTGCATGCTTTTTAGGCGGTCGTGCGTGGCAGCAGCACCAATAGCAACAACACTACGGATTGCATGCCTTTATTACTTGTAGGCAAACAAATACAGAGAGAGAGACAGACAGGAGTCGTTGGCGAAAGTGTTCCGCAGGCTGCCTCATTGCCAAACTAATCGCACATTTGCGAAAAAATATGCCGAAAATTTGCACAGTCAAATATGTTGCAGACTCTCCTTGGGGATTCTATCTGTCTGCATCAAGTCGAATCGAATCGAAACGATTTTCTATTCCTGTGACAGCGCCTAAAATGCTGTTGACTAAAATTTCAAATGGTCCAGTAGGTACTCCGCACTTCCTTCTGCCTTCTCTGACGGTGGACCATTCACATTCTCGGCCATCCACACCTATGTACTTAATAATTCAATTCATATACATACAAAGCAGACAGCCGGTCGGGTGGCCAGCGAGTGGAACGCAGCATAAGAAGCAGTTAAGCACGAACATTGATGGTTGTTGGGTCAAAGGTGAGATTTGCTGAGCAGCTCCTAGCGACACACACACAAAAATACTTCCAACAAAGCGCTAAAAAAATACCAAACTAAATACATACAGCATACATACATACACAAAAACACACCAACAAATTTGCCACACTCACGTACGTACCTGTCGGCGCAAAAAACGCAACAACAGAAAATGGCTGCCGGCAACAAATACAAGCAAAAATTTGTCCCCGCCTGCTCATTTGCATATAAAAGTTTTATGATTGCCGGCACTCCACGCCGCTACAGGTACGCCATAACAGTTTGTTGTTGTTGTTGTTGCTGTAGTCGATGTCCAACGCAGCGTATTTGCAATAACATTTATTCATACGTGTGTGTGTGTGTGTTTTTATTGCCACACGCGCACTCACCGGGGAGTTGCAAGTTTTCAGGCGTTCTCTCCTTTCGCTGCGTTCTCCACCTCGCAGCGCCTTTTTGGTTCTTGTATCCTTCGTTTTATTTTTGATTTTGCTCGCATTATGACAATTGCAGAACCGGATGAATGGGTTGATGAGATGCTGATTTTTATTTTTATTGAGCAGTCGGCTATTTCATTTTCTTCGATAATACTGCTTCATTTTCTTCGTTTTGTTTTCTCTGGCCGGAATGCCCAAAGTGTCTTTTGGCCCACAGGCGGCCATTGCCGGCAGCGACGCTCTTCTCTTGTGTTCTACTGATGGGTTACTCCCTACGGACTGTTTAGTTTCACACTTCCGGCACATCCTTTCCAACTCCTCCCACCCCACAAACGCCAAATGAATAAGTTCGGAAACTATTTACTCTTTGCTAATCCTCTTTCCTTTTGCGCCATTTTTGTTCGACGCTGTCTGCGCGTACGTGTGTCTGAGTGGCTGGGTTTTTGTGTATTAGGCAACAGTTTTAGCGCGCACAAATTTAATTTGTTTCGAAAAAGGGATTTTCGTTCGCTACAAAACTGCGATTACAACTACAAATACAACGGATACAGCAGCAATGGAACTAAAAAGCAATTGCCACTCCTCGTTCGGTTTCCACTTTGACTACACTTGGAGAAATTTGTGGAGTTTTACAATGAAATGCAAAATTTTACAAAAATGTTTTCGGTGTACAAAACTAAATGCAAATTGGTAAATGATGATTTTCGTTATGTAAAATATATTTTTCATTATCGACTAATAATGTAATAAAATCAATTCACATCGGCACATTTACGAAAAATATGTCAACACTTTTAATTTAGTAAGATTAAGAAAACAATTTCGTATTCTAAGTACAGACGAGTGAGCACTTGCCGCCATTATTGAATGAGTTTTTATATAGTGTACCACCTGATCTATTATTTCCACTATGTAGGTCTGCATCTATTGCTGCCGCTGTTCATGCGGTTATTGTTTTCGTTGTTGTTATTGTTGGCAGCATTCGCACGGGCTGTGTTAATTTCGTTATTTAAAAGTATTAAAAAGAGATTTTAGCTCATTCGGAAACTTTTCGGAAACTTTCTTAGTACCGCACTGCACCACTTGCCACCATATCAAACCCCACGCAGCGGGTAGCTGCCTGCCATACAATTTGAATTCGCCCTCCAGCGCGACAGCAACAACGCTGTGCTCACAACGCCAACTCCTTCAACACCAACCGACAACGGCACGGAAATGATTCGAGGAAATAGTTTTAAGTTTTATTAAAATGATAATGAGGGTAAATTTGATGAGCACGAATTGGATTAAGCATACTCAGACGCGCTACCACAACGAGCACACGGAGAGCAGGAGGCGGCATAGTTTAGAACAGTAGCACCCCCAACTGTTAGATGAAGGCCTAGGAGGATGTCGTTTGTCCATTTTGCTCGTCGACAGACAGCGCCAGAAAATCAGTTCTCAACTTTCCCAACCAACCGACTTTCCCGCTGTCCCCGCAGTTTGCGCCGCAACCTCGTATCGCTTCCAACTCCAGCCCAACAGTTTCAGTTGACGTAAATCGTTAAATTATGCAGACACTAAAAATATGCCATAAAATTATTGCATGCATGCTGCTTCTCCCACAGTCTCACCTTCTTGCCTTCGCGCTTCTCGCTTCTCGCTTCAGTCACTAGCACAATTTATCATAACAAAAATCGCACTCGGAATATTTAAAATTCCACACCAAAGTGAGCACTCGTTGAATTTATTATGAATTCGCACACGAAATCACAACAAGAGCGCAACACTCCACCCCTAACGCCGCACAGTACCCCGTCACTTATCATTAAAATATGCACATACGCCCTCAAATTTCAGATAAGCAAACACAACATAAAACAGAGAATTCAGTGAAAAGCAAATAGCATCCGCCCACAAAGCGGCTGGACATGGCGCCGAACAAACGCGATTAAAATTAAGCGATCATTCGCATTGATTTTTCATTAATTTGCAAACCGAAATACATTTTTAAACTGTTTCCAATTGTCGGCAAATATAACAAAAATGCCAACAATAAAAATGTGCAGCGGCTTTGCATACTTTTAGGGTGAAAGATTTAAATACCGACAGCTTGAAGTTATTTACACAAAATTTTAACAATTTTTACATCACAACTGTTACACATAAACACAGATTTATGCTTAGCGCAGCTTAAACAATTCTAGCTTATTTGGCATATTTTTTCAATGATTAAATTCATGCTACTAAAATTTTAGTGAAGACTTATTCATGTCAGACTATGCAAAAAGCATAAAACACATGCTTCCCATTAAAAAAAGTGCCGCGCCCCATCAATCCAACGTATTATCGCTGCACACAATTTTTGAATTGCGTTTTGCTTACGCATTTTACATTTGTTTTTGAGGCTGAATGCAACAAATTAACATTTCATTCCATGTAATTTAACATACGCCCACACATGCACTGGAAAAATACATGTATACAACCTTTTTATCATTTTCAGGCAAACTATAAAAACTTGTTTGCATTTTCTTGACTCTGTACGTGATTCTATTTTGAGGTGGAACTTTAAGAAGCAGATGGAATCTCTTTTTCTATGTATTTTTTTTTTATGCTATACTCAAGAACAAATATTCAGTAATTAAACATTAAATTCAATTGTAAATAAATTAAATTAATTGAACCAACTTCTTCAATCAATCTGGAGAAGTGCAGTGGCGCCTTAATTAAAAACCTGTCGGCTATGGGTTCCTTTTCATACTCACAAACCATTTTTCACGTGTACACGAACACGGACAATGCGCACACACACCCACATACAACGTTGGACAGAACAGAATCGCACAGAGCAAAACAGGACAGAGCTGCCGCCCACTTACAATGGCAATAATTGTTTCACAGATTCGTGTGCGCCGTGAAGTATGACTTGTATGTAAATTGAAATAAATTATATTGCTGCAATAGATCATTAATTATTGACCGCAATGCAACAATGTTGTACCAACAACAACAACCACATTAACAACCACAGCCGAAACGCGGGCATGAAATAAATACATAAAATATGCAGTCGAAAATGTGCAGCTGCACCACAAATTAAAAATGACAACGCATTATTTGTCCGGCGATTTTCTACTCTTTGCATCGCATCGCATTGCATTGCACTTGTTTGCGCATTTCAATATTTTAAACATTACTGAAATAGTTCACCCAGTAGTAGTTGCAGCAATCGGTTTGCCTGTGCAATGTGCGCAACTATTTTGCTGCTTGCATTCACGAAGGGCAGTGACATTGTAAATCCAATACATTTGCAAGCGCCCAGAGATATGCACGGAATTAGGACCTATTTCATTGGAATGATAATTGGATTATTTCGGTTGCAATGACTTCAGACAGAAATTTTTGTAAAGTTAATATTTCAGTAGTATTATTATTGATGGGGATGAGGCACTGCGGCCTGTAGATCTATTGTGCCCCCTTCTTGGACTTCAAAGACTGCCAGTGAGTCCAGTATCCAAGAGGAATTTTAGTATCAATTCAATAGTAACTCTAAAGAATTGCACGAAGCCACGAATAGCCACGAATTAAAGCTGCAAATTAATTTGCAAATATTAAAAACATGCAGAGAAGCGCGTCTATTAGTACAAATATTGCAGTACAAACAACTCTTAACATACCTAAAGGCCATGGCCCTTGAATACAGGAAAAAACCCTTCGATTTACTTAATTTGCTGATCGAAAACATAGCAAAACAACAGCCACACCCAGGTGTCCTTTCAAAACCAAAGTGAATAGCAAACATTTTCATCGCAAAGGTTATTTCAATAAATTCGCCAATGAAAATTTGTAGTGCCGCGTCAAAAGTGAAACGTGCGCAGCTCAAGGCCGCAGCTGCTTTCCTATAGTGACGTCCTTGTCCTATGCGCCAATATGTGCCAAATTGTGGTCTATGGAAAAATGTAAAAATATTGAATATGAATAGAAATTTGACTTTCCGTGTTCGTGCGGAACTCGACTGCACCAACTTGCGCTTACTCGCTCCTAATCACGTGCGCCCCCTAGTCCCTGAAGTGCTGATAATGTTGCTGCCCGCTATTGTTATTGGCAGCCACAGGACGGCGGAACGAACGGCCAGTTGTCGGCCAGCTGCAGCTGCATAGACGGACACAGCGGCAGCCATACACTGAACGCTGACACCATTTCCACCAGCGCGTACATTTCTCATTTGAAATAACTTACAATTTTATGATGTTTTTGTTGTTGCCAGCGCCCCTGTCCTTGTAGTAACACCAGCTACAAGGCCTGTACGTCAAAGCGCCAAAAATTCAGTTGTCATTTTTATCTCCCAGCCAACGAATATTGAAGGAGCAGCGGCCGACGGTTGTGCGTCAATTTGCGTGAATTGGAGCGAAAGGAGCAGAGAGTATGGGAAATGTGCAGAACCAAGTCCGAATACGAATACGAATACAGATACGGCGGACCAGCATTTGAAGCCGCGGTAAATACCAGTCGCGGGAGACGACAGCGGAGATTCGGTGGCAGATGTAGCGTTGTTTGACAAGTGGAACCTAAAGTATATTTAATGCGTGCGTGCTCTGCCTGGGCAATAGAGCAACAGCACACACCCACCCACTCCCGCCCAGCCCGCACACTGTTCCACACGCACACTTGCCAGCGACAATGTAGCAGCAGCAAAAATGAAACTCGCGCAGCACCAAATCCAAATCCAGTGTGAAGTACGACAGTAGATAGCAAGCGAAGAGCGGCGACGGGCACAAAGCAGCAAAGTTCAAAAATCAAGCGACGCACACGCGCACATTTTGTGCCAGCCATCCCTGGAGACAGCAGCACACATAGACCATGCATTGTGGAATATTCGGGCGTTTTTTGAGCGACGGACAGCTGCGCTCCGCACAATTTCCACAAAGTGTATTCATAGAATGGTGACAAAACAGCACAGCAGCAACAACACTATCAGCCAAAGCGCATTAAAATTTTACTTGACATTACGCTAACAATGCGTGAAAAAGTGCTGAAATTCCCCGAAATGCTTTCTACGGGACACCGCGGACATTTGCTGCGAAATATAAAGGACGCACACCTGGTGTGCGATGACAACAACAACAGCGGCTGCAACAATAGAATGGACATTAGAGGACACGACAATCGAACGTCCGCCAGCTGGGCGACTCGTTGGTTGTGTTTGTGACTATTGCATGATTTTAGGCGATTTAAAATAATTTTAAAGTCGTTTTGCGCTTAGGAACGCCTTCACGTTTGCGCACAGTGTCCGCACACACACACACACACGCGCGTGCTGCGCTTTTCCCAGCGCGCTCCCCAGCGTCAGCCATAAACAATTCATTTTTGCTGTCAGGTCACGAAATTCGCCTCAAAAATTTCAAAAATTATTGCGTGCCTCTCATTTGTTATTCGTGCGCCGTTGCTGTTTCCGTTTGAGCGGCTGGCGGAGCTCATGGCGGCTCTGCTTGCCGTTGCCGTTTGGTTCTTGCAGCCGCCAAAAGCACTCGACAGCAGCTTTTTCAAAAATTCATTGAATCAAAATGTCAGACAGACACGACGAGTGACTGTGCCACAGAGCCACGCCATATCCGCTGCCGGCTGCCTCCACCCTTCTGCACACTACGCTGCTCTTTTAACACACAAACCCAGTGACTGAAGCTGCCACGCAAAACATGCGATGCGTCTGCCGTCCACAATGCGTCTCGTTTGTTGTTCTTACAATTTTGGCAGTTTTCGATTTCGGCACAAGGCCTTCGGTCTTAGTCCTCATCAGTCGCCCGCTTCGCCTTCACTTTGCGCGCCTTCTCGACATTTTTTTCCTTAGCACGCAAACAGCTTCAATTATTAATGAGTACAATATCGCACTACACTCGCCCACCACTCCGTCCGCCCCATCGCCCACATCATGCGATCCGGTCTGCCTCAGCACACCCACGGACGCCAAAATTTGCATGCGAAATTTCCTCGCATTCTCGCAGGCGCGCCATTCTCATTTTATAAATCAGCGCTTAATGAATTTTGAAACCATAATTCTACGGTTATAACAATTTCCCCCACCGAAAACGAGCAACGCCCATAGTGGCAGCACATAAAGCGTTTCCAAAGTGATTACAAGTTATTACTGGAATATTTGCACCGTCGAATCGCCAAAGGTATGCGCACTACTAGACCGCAGCATCATCAGCGAATTACGAAAAACACATTTTACGACTATTGAGCAATTAGGCACAACGCACTTGCCCCCTACTGTCAACCAGACGCCCCCAAGAACAGACGGCAGAGCGAAAGAGCAAACAACAGCACGTCGATGGAAGCTTACCAAAACGCAATTATTAATATTTAATTTGTGGTAATGTGCTGCGAACGGCAATTATTAGGCTGTCGCCGCCCACTGCCGCCGCGGCAGATGATAATTTAACGAGCCCGAAACCCGCCAAAAGGCGACGTGCAAATTGGGTGCGGTGACAAAGCGTCATAGCAACAAATAATTTGTCGGTGACCGCCACGCCATGTCACTCGAGTAGTGCGTCGCGTGGTGGAAATTCATTGGGCGAAACTCTTAAGTTTTGCCAAATTTATTGCATAATTTAATGGTCACTCATAAATTCGCAGCTGGTGCCGCTGCCACTGCCACGGCCGTTGTCGACTAATTGCAGTTCAGCCAAATTGCTTTGTTGTCAAACTGGAATGCAATTTCCAATTAAATAGAACTCTCCACTTTAGTGATTAATCAATCCGGCCGTAGGTGCATTGAATTCCAAATGCAATTCTCCTGTGGAGTTTCATTCGAGAGGTGGCCCCTAAAACATGACTACGAAGCCGCTAAATTGAAGATAATGACCCGGACTTTTCACGCATCGTCGTGTTCATGCTCGTCGTCAAAGACGCAGCTCCAGCGCCAATTATCATAATTCGCATGTCACAGCCAATTTGCTGGCATCCTATTACGGCCACGCTGTACTTGTTGCTGTTGCTGTTCCTACTGCTCGCCTGTTGAAGCCGCTGTGCGTTGCCATCGAGAATGATTGCTTGTATAAAATCAAGAATATTGTAGCTGCAAATTATGACTAAAATCGCATGAAATCTGTTAATTACTTAGCAGCCAGTTGTATTCATTATTGCTGTCTTCAGATAGCGCGATACCATTTATGTTTGCCTGCGTCTGTTGGGGGTGACAGTGGCAAACGGAGGCACGATGGCACTGAAAATTACATTAAATGGCAAGTGATGAAAGATGGGCATTCAAAGAATCGACTGAGCGCGTGCCAGCAACAACTTTGTTCCTATGTTAAGTACTTAAATATTATAGAAATCTAATTAGCCAAGTTATCAACCAGCACAAACTAAAACATATTTGTTACTTTCACAATGGACGGAATATTGTCAGAGCAACCACAAGATTTGTTGAAATTGTTTATGGTACAAGGGGGCGTATGAGTGACATCAATGCGTACAAATATGTGGGAGTAAAGATTGGACTTGGGCATTGAAATGATATCAAAGTACGTAGTAGCATTCGAGATCAATGAATATTTTATTAATGCGAAAATAATTGCTTCGAAAGAGACAAAGCCTATCATTTTGTATAAATAGCCTTTCGCAGTGCCTATTTTAGTTTTTCGACAGCACACAAATGATATTTTTATATGATTTGTCTCTTGGCTCGTTCATTGAACTTGTGTAATCAAATGTTTTCTATAAATTTGGCGCATGATGCAAATAATCGAAATCATTATTTCTATAATACGCTCACCACACTGACAATTGATGGTCATCTTCATTGGTCTTACTACGCCAAAGTACACACAATTATCGCTAATTCATTCAACAAATAGCAGGTAGTTCATGCACGCAACCTGCCAAGCCACCAGCGTCACCGCCCACCGCTCCTTCGCTCTACCACTTTCAGTGGCGCTTCGCTACCACTCATCGCCACTCAAGCTCAATTCAACTACACAAGTATAGAAATTTCTGCAACTCACACAAACCAATCGATTTCAATTTACTACATAAATGCCGTGGCCCTGCGGCCGGCGAACGCCTCCAGCCAGGAACGAACGCGCCAATTCACACACACACGTGCTCATTCTCGAGTAGTCTCGACCGCACGCGTGCAGTCGGCACAGCAACACGGCCGCGGCATATGTATGGTACGTGTGCACAATATGTCGAATCCGCCCCCTTAATTAAATGCTCAACTAATTCGTACTTAACCTTGAAGAATAAGAAAATGCAATGCCACATTTTCACATTCATACCCATTTCTACTCCTATACCCAACCACTATCGGTTCGGCAGTCAGTCATTCATTCAGCCATTCATTCCTCACAGTCAGTCTTCAGCTTCAGTCGTCGACGCTTGGTGGTCCTTTGTCCGCTTTCCTGCTGTCCTTCGGTTCTTCTAATTTCTATACAACTTTCGCTGCCAACAATATCGCTCGATGCGAACGGCCGTCCCTCCTTCGACTACTCCTTTCAATTCCTCGAGCACGACCTCATCGTGCGCAGCTGCTACCTACATTTCCGAATCGAACACACAAAAAGGCGTCGGGAATATGGAATGTGAGAAGAGGTCGAATGAAGCGAAGCAGGTGGAAATGGCAAAAATGTGCTTTTCATTTGCTAACCATCACAAATGCACACAACCACGGACACAGCAACGAGACGAGCAGCGAAGGCGCCAACGCCAAACCTTAAGCAATGACCTGAATCCCTCCTATTCCACGATTTTATTTAGTTTCACTGCAATTCGCTTTCTGCATACATTGAGATAAGAACCACCTCTCGCCCGGCTAATACAACTGCCAGCCATACTAGAGCCGCTGAAAGAACAAATATCGGTTGGCGGTCATTTCAAGCCAATTTTATAGTTTGCGGTTTTAATTCAAACTTCTTCAGCTTCGACGCTTCTTGTGCCACGTCGCACATTGTTGTTGCTGTTGCAGTTACACCTACAGTTGCAATTGCAGCTGCAGCAGTAGCTACAACTGCCAGTTACACTCATTCGACCCGCCTTGTTGTTCGAGTTTAGTAGTTGGCTTATTGGATTGCCGCACATTTCGCCACCCCGCCAGTGCTGCGTCGACGCTGCCCTGGTGTGCTTTGGTGGCATTTTCTCATCCACTTCGACCACCTTTCAATTAGAAAGGCATTAAAGCACGAATGGAAAACGAAAACATTTCAATGAGCCTTTTCGTAGCAGTCAAGCGGTGCTCCGCCCACCCACCAACCCATCTGCCGCAGCGTTGCGCACAGTTTTCACTTTTTCAAAAGTTTTACGCTTGCTTCCTTGTTTTTCTTCACTTTTTACATTTTCCATTGTAAATTAAGGTTAATTTTCATCAACATTTCACTAATAGAACTAAAATTGGGAAGTAGAAAAAATTAAACAGTCACTTTGGGTATGCAGAAAAAGTGTAACGACGGAAAGCTCATCAATTTGAAATGCAATTAATTCAAGGCCCCATAGCTGAACACTGAACGCTGAACAGGATTCATGCAGTGATAAAGCAAGGAACCCGAGAAATGCGTGCAAATTCGAAAAAACTGAGGCATTAAAAAACAATTTAAAGCTCAAACTTGAAAAGCAACCGAGAAGGCGTAAACGTTTTTAACGACAACACCAACACTTTGCATTGATACTTTTCTACGAAGAAAATATTGAGTGGTACAATTACTTGAATTTTAGCGAATTTCAGTACTCGCAAACGAAAGGTAAACATTCTTTGACATATCCATCACTTGGTCACTGGGTGCTATAAAGTTCACTGCTGTGTTTGCTGGTTGCATGCATGCCATCAAAGTTTTCAAGTATAGGTTCGCTGCTGTAAGTTGAAATCACGTCGATTCTCCAAATGTGGAAATAACATGTTCCCCTATTGTTTCTGCTACTTCCGCTCGCACTGAAATCTAAAAAAAAAATTATTACGTTATTAAATATATCTTCTATAGTTTAGGAAACAGACACTTACCTTTGACCCAACAGAGTCATACAAGCTGGAGAAATTGATGTAATATTCAGTTAGTTAGTTCTTGCAACTTCAGCAAACATCCAACATTTTATAGTTCCATGATTTCGTTGGGGCTTGTTGAGATATGAAGAGTTCTGCCGCGGTACTTCAGTTCATCCAATTAGTTAATACAGTTCATAACAAGAGCCATAACTCCGCTCACATACATATGCATTGCGGTCATCTATGTCATGCGCCTATGAATAGATTTTTATTTGAAAAGTCGTCTCGAGATGTTTTACTTAAGACTTGAGTTGCACATACTCGTACGTGCGTACATACTCGTACGTATGTATGTATGTATGCATGTAGGGACTTGGAAGAAACCCCCTCCTAATTGGCTGTTGTGTCTAATGTAACAAGATGAAAACGAAACTTTGCAAGCCTTCAAAGTCACAAATGTCTGCCAGTGGCAGACAGTGGCAGACGAGCGCACTCTCTTCTCTGCATTACGCAAAACTACAGACACAGCCTCGCCGCCACACTCACACAAGCAATCACATGCTGTCGTCAATAATTCCAATTTATTTTTGGAGCGAAATTCGCAAGTGCCTGCCGTCGTGCGGCCCTTGCAGCGTGCGCATGTATTGGTGTGTGTGTTCAGTGCGCCAGGTCGTTTGCTTCATTTCTGACTTCATTTCAAATGCGAATTTACGAGCGTGCACGCGTACGAGAAAACGAACGAATGGCTTTGCACCATTTTCCAAATTTTTTTCATATTTGCGCCGCATTCCTTTGCCATTGATTAATGGCTTTGATACAAATACGAAGCAGAGACACACACACACACACAGACGTCCATGCATGCGCCACACACAAACTTCAGTACACTACTTCGCAGACAATTGCGACATTAAGTGGTGCAGCGCTGGCGCGACGATGCGGACGAACTGCGTCAGAGGCTCGCAGCGGCGGCCTGCGTGGCACAGCCGGAGGGGCCGGCGCTGTTGGCAGACATTGCCGGTGCCACTGTCACTTCAAGTTGCGCCAAGCGAAGCACACACTGGAACCCCCAAAAGTGGCCGTCTGGTCGAGTCTGGTCTGGTCTGGTATGGTCTGGGCGCTGGCATGGGATTGGAATTGCTGGCACTGCTCGCGCTGCCACGTCCGCTGCACTGCATACATTTCAGAATTTAGTGTCACAGAAAAATGTGTCACACTTGAGCGTGCCCCCAGAGTGAACGTCAGACGCGTCGAAAGCGTCGCGCGTGTAACGAAATTTTGCCAATTTCTTTTACAAATTTCGTTTTACTTTTTTGCATTTGCTGTTGTTCGTTCAGTTCATATTTTTCTTCATTTTGCAATTGATAAATTTAAACTTTTGCTTTGCTCAAGTCTCTGGAGATTTGGTAGGCATTTTTATTTGGTATTTCTTTGCACTGCTCGTGCTGCCAGCCATGAAGATAATCCCCATCGCCATCCGCATCCAGATTCCCCGTCGCCATTACAACACCATTTCCAACTTCGTCTCTCTGTGCGCAATGTCGACGATGCCAATTTTCTGTAGCATGCAAAAGAGGCTCTTGCGCGAAAAATATTAACGATGCTTGTTGCCAAAAGTGTAGACTCAACTCACTTCAATACCCACACTCAACAAAATAGTTTATACATATTGTGTAATATCCGAAGAATTCTTTTCAAATCGTGTTTTAACCAACTCGAGGCTTGCCACCAAATGTGAGCCCAAAATGAGATTAAAACAATTAAAATACTATGTATTAAAAAGGTCCCAGATAGCTCAAAATATTTTGATCGGTGGCTGCCTACTAGACTTGTCTCGCTTTCATATAGGAAATGAAAATTAGCTTCCATGAAACCAAATGATTCTACCTTCACCTTCTACCTACATCATTGTTTTTTCAAGTGTACTATATGTTGTGTGTATGTGTGGGTGTGTCGGTGTGTCTGCTTTTGTAATTTTCTCGCATGTTTCTCGCAGTTGCAATTTAAGTACAAGACGCAGTTCCGACTGAATTATGGCCCAAAGTCAATTTGAATAAATTGCCGCCGAGCGGAAAAGAATTTTCGCTATTGGCAGGCATTTTCAACAGCACGCAGATTCAAAAAGAAATATAATCGACAGGCGAAAACTTCATTCTATAAACCGCCAACAACAGTAAAAACAGCAAATAGCGCATAGTAAAATGAAAGAAACGCATAAATCGCGTCTCCTTCTTGTGCGCCTACTTCCTTCCATTCCATTGACAAATGGCCGAAAAACCTCATCCTGCCGCCACTTCCTCCACGTCCCTGCATATTTCCTTTCACTTCTTTCATTTCACATTCAACACGCCGCGCCTACCCACGTTCTGTAGTAAATCAATACGCACCGCGCCGTTCGCCAAACGCTGCAGTCCCCGTTGGGCACTTTAAACTGTGACAGCACACCGAGCCGCACGCACTTTAAGTTCGCCCACCTCACTTCCTGTCTGCACAATAGCGCCCAGAATCCACAACGCTAAAACGCCACGACAAAACGTCGACGGAAATCAGCGCAACATTTATATAAATTTTGTATTTTATTACAATTGTCATGAATGCTTTTGTGGATGGATGCCTGGCTGGCTGGCTGACTGGTGTGCGGCCGAAGTGGCTGTGGCTTTGGCTTTGACTGCGGCTGCTGGTGTTGACAATGAATGCCAAAGCGCGAACGTGTTGGGAAAGGTGAGGGTGGCTGTCGCTGAAATTGGGCGGAGATGGAGCACCAGTTTTTGCTTCGTGAATTTATAATGTGGCAACGCCAGCGCCGACTACAATGGCTGGTCGGCAGGTTGACTTACGACGACGGCGGCGGTGGCGGTGGTGCTCTTTGCGAGGACAATGGCCCTGCTTAACGCACTCGGCTCTCCAACAGCCGCCGGCCACTACACTTGTCGGAAATGGTCGAGCGCGCTGAAATGCAAAGTGCCTGCGCGTAGCCGCGATTACACGCGCCATATTTTCTCATACACTTTCGCACACGCGATGTTCGACCATATAGCAGTCATGTCACAGTATTCAATCGCTTGGGCTGGGAACAGTGTTAAAGGTCAAAATTTGAGTGACTCTCTTACTTGTTCATTCACAAAACATTCCACAATTCAAACTTGTATTCAAAACTTCGGAGGTTCCATTTGGCGCGTCCCTACTGTACAACTGGAAGAACCCGATCCAAGTATGAGGAGAAGGAAAGTTTGGAGGCGCAATTGCATGACAAAGACGTTGAGTAGAAATTGAGATAAGTTAATCAATAATTTATCGACTTTTTTCATTGTTACTTGGATGGTTGTTGTGACTGTTATTGCTGTTGCAGCCGAAAACTTTTCACTTTTACTTAAGTACTTTATCGCCAAGTGCTCTCACTCGCCAGCAACAGCGAACGACTAGCGAATTAAGTAGATTTAAAAGGATTTCCATTTTGACAGCTCATTAAAAATTGAAAATAAATTGAAATCGCTCACACTCTCATTTCATTTCGAAAAGCGGCAACCACTTGCCAATTGTTGTTGTTTTTGTTGCTGATCTACCACTTCAGCTCCGGTTAGCACAAGTGCTGACAATTTCCATTAAAGTAACATGTAATTGTGTTGGATTTCCTCTTCTTCTTCGCTGCTACTGCAAATTTGTTGGTCTAATTGAAAATTGTACACAAGTGCTGAGTGAAACGAACGGCGAATTATAATTGATTGCAACTGTAAATAATGCCTCGATGACCCTTATCACAATTAGCGCAGCGATCAGCATACGCGAACGTCATGGCTCGGTGTCTAAGGTCGAAATTTGGCAGATGTCCGGAAATGGCAGCCGCAGCAATTTCACCGCATGTCAGCAGCACATCCTCCCCTGCCAGCCCAGGGGAGGATGTCGTTTGCCGTGGCATTGCATGCCACCGAGGCACGCATGTTTTTGTATTTGTATTTTACTAAATGAACGTTTTGTCGGAATAGCACAAACTGTTTGCTCGCAACACTGATAGCTGTACACTGTGTCTCGGCTCCCGCCGTGCACCACTCGCAACAACTGTTGTTGGCGGCCATGAGTTGCCGCGTGGGCAAACAGTTCCGTGTCATCCGCAATTAGCGCTGCGTCCCCGTAATATCGATTTAATTGCACGAAAAGCCAACGGACCACATGACCACTGCCTGCTCGCCCTCCCACGCCCATTTGTGGCAACTTCGAAACGCGCCAATGTTTTGCTCCACTAGCCCGCCAGCGCAACTACGATGGCAGAGTCGTTCGGTGAGTACTGGCAAACTTTCGAAACTTTCAGGCTTAAAAGGTGAATTGGGAATATTCCCACTTGCCATTACTTTCCTGCATTCTCAAACATTTTTGAGTGCTTGCCAACGCGACCATACACAACTCGATCCCTATTGGTGTCCCAGGCCGGCCCCACATTCCAATGCCGTGAATAATTTCCCAGCAACAGCTTTTTATTTGCTTCATTTCAGAACGTTTTGTTTAAAACTCAAACACAGCCACACACTCACGCACACACGCACGCCCAGCACGCACGTGCCCACAAACCTGCAATCTGACAGTCGCTGTCAGCCACTCAGCCCTGCGGCGCTAACCAGTCAGTCTGAGCCCAGGCCAGCCAGCACGGCCCAACGCAGCCGAACCCATCCCCACACATGGCTACGTGCACTCTTTTTCTTTACTTCCATTTCTTTTATCCACCAACCCATCTTTTATGGAGCCTTGTGCCAACCCATGCGTCCGTCCTTGTGCACGTCTGCTCCACCGCCTATTCGCCCGATCGATAAACAATGAAAAAGCGTTGAATTTTTCATGTTGCCTGCCCCATCGCCGCAGCCTTCCCAACGGTCTATCACTTCCACTGCACGCGCTGCCGGTCGCCCCCGCAGCGGTTTTCGTTGCTGCTAATATGGCAGTCAGTGCTGCAGAGGCTCCACTATTTTCATTATTTTTGCTGGTGTTGCCTTGCCGTTGTTATATACAATAAGCAAAAGTGAATTGTGCAAGGTTCGATTTCGCCCCCTAACTTTCGTTATACGAATTTCCGTACGTGGCAGAGCCTTTGCTGACTTTGCGTTCAGTAAGGCGCGGCTCCTTTTCTTTTGGCCAAACTCGCACGGGCGCTAACGCTGGGGGTTTTATATTCGGTTCGGCTTGTTGGGCTTTGTTTGTGTTGCGTTTAATGGGTTTAATTGCAATAATCGCTGTTCTGTAGCGCGTTCCATGGCGACTGGCCAACGCGCAATTCACAGCAAGTCCCAACGGCAAAGTCTCACAAAGCCAGCACTTCTGGGCCTTTGGGCCGCTTGCCGTCTACACAGCGGCGACTAATGGCAGTGATGCATGTTTTCACATACATTCATAAATTATTTATAAGAAAAGTTCCGATGTGTATTACTTTATTCTTACTTTTTTTTTAAATTACAGTTCTGTTTGAAATTCTCCGCTTGTTTCGTTGCTGCAATCAGTTTTCATACAAATGTATTTCGTGATAATTGCAGGCTATCGACAGCATAATTTATTTATACACATACATACATACATGACTTCCTTGTGATGTGGTCAAAATTAAAGTAAATACTACTTAAACACATAGAAATCAACAACAACCGATAAGGGAACTAAGTGGAATCTACTTAGTTCTCCCTAGCCATGAGATCAAACAAAAAGCATTCCATAGAACATTCGAAATTGTCATTACGTCGAATAAAAATAATTTATAACTATTTAATCGAAGCCGTTGTGATATTATTGAAACGAGAGACTATCGCTTTTGAAGAGCGCTTAGCAGTGCTTGAAGCAATAAATTTATAAAATTGTGTTTTTAGTTGTCTATTATTAGAAATTTAAACAGTTCATTCCTACAAATCTACTTCAATATCTCCTCTGTTAAGTGCACATGACAGCCATATAGACTCCAGTCTTGTCATCTTTGGCATTCATACAGAAAAATTTCAATTTTCCACCTGTTCCTTGCAATTACCATCACTCACGTTGTGTTGTGCTGTCCAGCTCACACCAGCCACACGTCAAAGCACCACAAACCGACCAGCCAGTTTCACAGCCACACAGCGTCGTTAGCACCATTTCACGGCTATGTGTTGTTTTCTTCTCCTCCGCCTTCGTCTGCAAGCTCTGCTGCGGCATCTAATGGCTTTGTTTACTTCTAGATTTCCTTCATTTTTCCTTTCCCCCTCATGCGTCCATTTCGTTCCATTTCGATTATTTTTCTCATCCTCCTTCTTTTCACTTCGGGCTGCTGCTATTCATTTCGGTTTTATGTCAATTCTGAATTCTGCGCTGTGGCTCTTTGTTGTAATCGTTTGTGAATTTGTTTTTGTTATTGTTATTGTTGTAGTTTTTATACTGCATTATTGTTTCTCGAGTTGGTGCTGGAGTTGGAGTTGGAGTTGGGGTTAGCACATGTCTACATGCCTCAGACTGTAGTTTGTTTACTTGTCGCTCGTGTCTATTCATCTGCCAGACTGCCACGCTTGGCATCAAATGATCGTTGCTGGGGGTGTCATGTGTTTATTATCCTTCCACACCGGAAGTCTCCACACACACACACACACGCAGACACGCACGCACTTTTGTTCACGGCGCGCCATAAACGCACGCACACAGCAGCACAAGATGCTTCCATTTCCTAATCGTAAACATGTAAATAAACACTTTTCGCGACTTGCTGCCGCACCGCCAACACCAACACCGATGCCATCAGCGACAGCCGCAGTCGCAGCCCACAACAATAGCAACAACACTGGCGCAAGCGACACCAACGACGACAGCGCACCGTTGGGGGGATGCGGCGTTAGTTTTTATGGCATAAATTTGTAATCAAATTCGCTCCTTGTATTTGTTTGTGTTTGTGTTTGTGTTTGTGTTTGTATTTGTATTTGTGATTTTGTGTGTTAGCATGTTGCCCTGTTTGTTTTGCTGCGTCTGCGGCAACAGCAACGACGAAAGCGACGACAGCCCATCAATGGCGGCTTTGGAATGCCATCGATGGAGTCGACGCTGCCGACGCCTAATGTCGCTGTGGTTGTTTGTGCGTTATTTGTCAGTTACGTTTGGATTGCCATAAATTAATAGCGAGCATATGTTGCCCGAAAGACTGACTAGGCAACTGCAAAGCACGGCTACTGTCGCCTACGCCTGAACTGGTGTCGACGTCAGCGTCGGTGTCGCTGCTGCGGCCGGTGTTGTTGTAAGTGTAGTGGCAATGTTGGTCCTCGGCTATTGTTGTTGTAAGTGTAGCGACAACATTCGGCAGGATGGAGTTGCGCGCGAACGAGTGAGCTGCGTCGCGACTGCAAGTGTGGATTTCCTAATTCCATTTCGGCGGCGCAAAGTGTGTAAACAACGACATCGAATAATAAATTTCGGTTTCAACGCTCGAAACTGATGAACGGCGCGTGTGAATTGTAAATTGAGTTGTGCACGTATTCGCAGTAGGTGCTGGGCCTGTTGCTGCTGCTGCCACTTCCCCCACCCCCCAACCGCTGTGAGGCACATGGGCCTCATTTTGCGCGGCCAGGTTTCCATTGCGCTGAAAGATTAATGAATAAATGTTCGCGAATTTGGCAGCAGCAACGGCTGTGAACTCGCACCTACCGTCAGGGACACGGCAATCCATCCACTTGCGATGCTTTGAAGAAGTGACCCGCAAATGAAAACGATTACTTTAATGTGAAATGCACATGCGCCGAGCTTGAACCCTGCGGCCGAGGCAGTGTTGGCGAGGCTCTCCAAAAGTTATTAGGAAAGCAAATTTGTTTTCGGCAGCTTGGAAAAATGCGCGCGGAAAGTAATTAAGAAAACACACACAGATAATTTAAAACGCTGCAATAATAGACCGCCGCCTGACTTTGGATAAGAGTAAGTAAACAGCGGCTTTCGATTCCACGGAATTTGAGCATAAATGTGTAATATAAGAATTCAATTTGCAAATACAAATAGTCGTCCTTCACGCGCGCGCGCCCAACGTGTTCGGTCTCCCGTCGCCGTCCTGGCGATTTAACGCTTATCTAAACAAACACTTTTGTGTGTAAACATTTTCGGGGGCCACCGCAGCATGTGCGCCTAACTGCGTGGGCAGTGGCGAATGGGCAGACGGCCCAGCCGACACACTCACACAGGCGCGCGTACAGACACACCCGCCGCCGTTCAGCGGCACTTCCGGCTGCACGCACATGTCCTTGGTCGCGTCTACGTCGCACTCGCATGCGCGCTGCTTGCTACGTCAGTATGTGTCGGCCGATCGGCCGCTCAGTAATCATGGCATGCGATGCCATAAATCATAAAATAAAATTAAAAAACGAAAACAGTTTCATTCGTTTCGCTGCTTTCTTTCGTGCTTTGTGTTCTCGCACTCTTTGCATTTATTTATTTATTTTTCGCTGTTGTTGTTCTTATTCCATACGCTTACTCATATCTGCCGCTGGGCGCGCTGCCAGTGCGCCTGCCCGCTGCCTTCATTCATTCCTGCTGATGAAATTGTTGAAGTTGAGCAGCCGCTGGTGCGCCGCCCATGCGGAGCTGCGTGCGAGTGGGTGAACGCTTTGGCGGGAGTACTTTTTTACGGGTGCGATGTGCCGGTTTCTTCCGCTTCTTCTTCTGCTCCTCTGCTGCTACCGTTGAAAATTTATGCTGGGTCACTGAGCCAATCCTTTTTTCCTCGTTTGCTTTCGGTTTTTTACGCCAGCAGGCGCTATCTCGCTTACTATATCGTTGCTGCTGTGGTTGTTGTTGTTGTTGTCATTGTTTTTGTTGTGTTAACGAATGTTACTGTGGCCACAAAGTATCTTTTCGCCAGCACATCCGTGATATGATGCCGTGTTGTTGCCAATATTGCGATTGCTTCGCGCCGCCGCGCCGTTGTTTGGGTTGTCGCCACTGTTGTTGTCAGTGTTGGTGGCTTTTAAGGACGATGGATTTTTTATTAATGTGCACGCGGACTTATTTGCGTTTTATTTAATGTTAGTTGTGCAAATGTTGATCTGAATGTGTGTTTGTTTGTCAGCTCGTTTGCCAGTGTACATATTGCATAAAGACATTTGTGTGTGTGTGTGTGAGTGCGCGCGGGAGTGTAGGTGGGTGTGTTGCCCTGTGAGTGTGTTTGTATTCATTTAGAGCTATTAACACATTAGCGCTGCTTGTTTTTTACTTTTTGCCTTTTCTCATTTCTCCATTTGCATTTGCATTTCATTTTCAGTTTTTATTTTGTATTTTTTTGATGCTTCGTCATTCGGTTGCTCCTTCGCGTACACTCGTCTCACTCCTTGTTTTATGGTAGTTTTAATTAGTGTATGTGTAAATATTGGATGTGTGTGTGTGTGTGTATGAGTGAGTATTTGCATACATTTACACCGCAACGGAACCGAGCGAAGGACTGACTGCTGACTGATTGAGCTTGTAGAGTGGGAACCAGTTTAGGTTGTTCCCAATTTCGAGCATTTTTTTACAAATATGAGTCTGCGCCAGGGGCGTAGCCAGAACTTGGTCATGGGGCAGAGGGGGGTTTAAAATTTTTTGTTTGCCAGTTTAGTATTACGTGTTTTTTAAAGTAAACTGCACTTTCCAAATAGGGCATTTTGTGGTGCCTTATGTGACTTAATGCATTGGAAATTAAATTTTTCCCGATTTTTAGAAAACATTTCATGAAATTTGGTGCACTGGAAGCGACGTTATTGCATCTGAAGTGAAAGTATGTTTGTGTCATCATACACAAAATAGCATCGTACAAAGACCCAATATTAACTTTTGTTTTAAAAATGTTTTAACTTTAACCGAAGCATTTAAATTGATGAAAGAAAATTGTGACTGATGTGATTGAAAATTTTGACAAATTATAGGCTATGGGGGTTCTGACACCCAAAACCCGTCCCTTGGCTCCGTCCCTGGTCTGCGCTACTTCGAATTGTCCCGTGGAGCGTGCAGACAGACTGAATGTTTATTCCTAATCTCAATCCCAATCTTCTACAATACTAGCAGACTTGATCGTCAGCAAGTTCTACGGGAATATAGTATAATCATTAAATAATCTCGGAATCTATTTGAAATTACTGCATGAAGGCGCTCGTTGTCAATGATTCTCGCTGCTTCATAATTCCACCAGTGTTGGTATGAAAATTGTTCTCGGCAACGACAGGCCGCAAATGCCAAGGCCAATTGAATTTTTCACGTTTTCATTTCGCCAGCAGGCGCACAGTGCATTGTGCCGCTGGCAGTGAAGGGTAAAGGCTTCGAATGAAACTTTCAACATTTGCATTTGACGGCCGACGCTGCTATTCATTGGCATTTATTTTTCGCCATGCTGCAGGTAGCTCTTGTGCTCCGGATCGCGGTTGTTGACAATAATGTTGTTGTCATTCGCTGCTCGGCTGTTTGTGGCAGCTTCAACATTAATGGCAGCAGCTGATGGCTGCCGACAGTTGGCTGCTGGCATTCGACATTTTTGCATTTATTTGATTTGAATTTTGAAAGCAACGTGCAACGGCTGCATTCGAAATCAAATTTCCACCGCGCAAGCCGACGTGCACAGCTACTCGTACGAACGCACCCACATCGACGCATGCATGCGCCTACGAGTGCGCGGCGTGCGTGTGCGAGCCAACAAACTTGACCTACAAAGCCCACTCACGTTGCGGCGGTAACCACATGCCGCACCACACTCCATGTGTGTGTTCGCGCATCACAGGCGAGCGTGCAACGTTCTCAGGCAGCACACAACATTCTAACGCAGCGACCCTGAAAATGCTGCACTCACTTTACAGTGTTTGTTGCTGTTATATCCTAAAATGACAGCACTTTCTGAAAGTTACTTTAAGCACCAGCAGACCTACGAACACAAAAAACAGATAGAAAAACAAACATAATGGGAACATTTTCGCGTTGATCTCATTTTTTGAAAAACTTCCTTTCATTGCTTCGTTCGTGTTTACTAATTATTTGTACTCTGTTGTGGCCCTTAATTCCTTTTGTTGGAGAGTTTATTCCTTTGGGGAATAGCTGAACAGCGAGCTTTGCTTAGCATGAGGGCTTTGCGGCGCGGAAGTTTGCTCGACGAAAGTTGTGGACAGGAAGGGCGCTCGGTTTACTATTAAATTAAATAATGAATTTTAAAACGAGTAGCTTTAGAACTTAGTGTGCATGTCGCATTAAATTTGTGCGGATATGAATCTATGTTCCTGCGTTAAATGAGACTGACAAGCAGTCTCTGAGCGGGTTTGCAAGATGTATTAAAATATGAAAATACTTTTTGAGGATTTAGGTTGAGAACCTGTTTTTAATTTCTTTCAACAAATACGACGATACAAGTACCAAGTACTAAAAAAAAATTAGTCATTAAAGCATGATTACGTTTTTCTGAATAAAAAATAAGAGCGAGTATGGATTTTTGTGTTGAGACAGGAGTATATGTTAAATTGTAAATATTATTTCTGTTCTATTATTTGAAGCGCGTTTAGTTGCGTGATTCTGTAAAACATTGAGTGGAATAATCGCAGTTTTATTTTTGCAACAAAAAGTCTTAACTCTTACAACGTGATACGTAACTACTTAGTTAAAAAAAACACTTAAAAGATCAAAATGTTATACAAATGTTATATAAATGTTCGTGTGTTCACACCGTGCGTACAAATCTGCAAGTCTGTCAACGTAATTTAATTAATTAGAAATTAAATTAAATTACCCTTTCTGCATAAAACTACCCACAAACGCTGGCTTCCCCAATCGCGCTTAGCCGAATTGATTGCAGCCCTACGCCGACTGTTCAATATAATAAACTGAATTTAATGATTGCATGGTTCCTGCAGAACATTTTTTGTGCCTGAAATATTTGTTAGCTGCCAATACGGTTAAACGAACAATGGCCACTTCGAATGCCCAGGAAATGTTAAGAGAGTGTCCACACTTTTTAATATTATACGAAGCCACATTTTACAATCGCATCGCCTGTGGTCGTCCCGCATCTCAACAATGCGCCTCACTTTACAACAGCAACGCCCGCCGCCCGCATCCTCTCGCACCTTCTTAACTGCAAGATCTCTTAATTCACCTTCACACTTTATTTCGCTTTTATCTGCGAAATGCTCAATGAACAAACATAATTTTGTGCTTTAAGTCAATTCAATCTACTGTGAAAAATCCTCTCTATAGCCGCCCCAACGCTGCTTCTGCGCCGCAAGCCGCACCATGCAGCCTTAGCCTCGGCGCTCGAGCAGAATCGCTGCGACCGCTCAGCGCACGTGCGTTCGTAATCGGAATCGACTGCAACAGCCACAATAACAACAACAATAACGACAACAGCCACATTTTTATGCTGCCCAGTGGTCGCACCGTAGAGCTCAGCTGGTCGGTGGTTCTTTGATGGCTTTTGGTTTCGGGTTGCACTTGTGTGGGCGTGGGACATTCGAGCAGCGACTCCCGCCGACAGCGCCACCGCCACCACCGCCGTCACTGCATTTCATTTCATTTGCTTTATGCTGCATCTGCTTGTCGGCTTATAAGAGTATATAAGTGTGTGTGTGTGTGTGCATGGCGAGTCACATAAATTCCGCATTTTAGTGCGTGCGCCACACAGTGCGCGTGCGCAACATTGCAACATTATCGTTTTGCAACGCTTTAGGTGCGCAGGCAAAGCTGTAAATTCTCGCTGCTTCACCTTGCGCCAAGTTTACGTTATTAAAGTGGCGTAAATTCAGTGTCCCGTTTTTGTCTGCTGGCCGCGCGACCCTCCGGCCGGTGGCTGGCGTGTGGCGAGCAGAAGCGCACTTGACGCGTGCCGTTTTATGTTGCACTCGCTGTGCCAGTTAAGAAATTTGCCTGAATTTTTGCTTAGAATAAATTTGTCGATTTCATTGGTGAAAACTACACAGAGCCAAATGTTATTTGAAATCATTTATGAAAAAAAACTCAAATTATTGAGGGTTATTTTTGTAAAAATGATCTGTGCACTTAAACCTTAAACCGTAGACCTCAAACTTTACAATACAGAAACTAGAAAGTGATTCCACTCAGTTGTTTCATTTACGCTCTTTGCGTTTAATTTGTTCTTTTTCAGGCGTTCACATCCTGACACCTGACATCCTCGTTCAGCCACAACAATTCCAACGCAACACGAGAGCGGCGTCGAACTCTCCGACAACCACTTTTACTATTTCTACCACTACAACAAAAATGTTCATATCAAAGCGTACATATCTTTACTTAATGCCACGCTTGCACAGCGACGACAGCCACAGTCACTGCAACAACAGCAACCACCATCACCACCATCACCACCAACACCACATTCCTAATTCAACGTGCACGCTGACACTCACCCTGGTCACGTTGCTGCTGCTCAGCGTCCAGCTGCACTCCACAGAAGCCAAAGCGAAAGCGCGAAAGAGCTCCAGCATCCACCACAGCGACGAGAAGCCGGTGACCGAGGGCCAACGCTTCGCTATGGAGCCCCAGGACCAGACCGCAGTGGTGGGCTCGCGCGTCACACTGCCCTGTCGCGTCATGGACAAGATCGGTGCCCTGCAGTGGACCAAGGACGACTTCGGCCTGGGGCAACATCGCAATCTGAGCGGCTTCGAGCGCTACTCGATGGTGGGCAGCGACGAGGAGGGCGACTTCTCGCTGGACATCTACCCGGTTATGCTGGACGACGATGCCAAGTATCAGTGCCAAGTGGGTCCGGGGCCACAAGGAGAGGCGGGCATCCGATCGCGCTTCGCCAAGTTGACGGTACTCGTGCCGCCGGAAGCACCTAGAATACTGCAAGGCGATCATTTGGCCACCACCGAAGACCGAGAAATCGAGCTGGAGTGCGTGTCGGCTGGCGGCAAGCCGGCAGCAGAGGTGAGTTGAATTTTTGCAAAACGCTCCCGTTTAACACTTTCTAGCAGGTTGAACCGAAAAATTTATTCATTTTGCCATTAATTTGGCCAATAACGAACACTTTGAAACGACCGACGCCACAGTGTAAATGGCGGAAATGCGCAAAATAGCGCCATCTGTGCTTTCAGCTGTTTAGTATTGAAGACAGTTGAAAATGAATGTGGAACGTCATACAATGCGTTTGAAATTCAACGCAAAACTGGAATCCAGTGAGGTGTGGTGGAAATGTGTGAAAGCAAAGACACCAACCGGTCGTTAATGCAGTGCAAATGTGATAGCATCCACATTCGGCTTGTGGAACGATTTCTGTTGCTCTTTTGAATCCAACACACTACTAACAGGAACTGACTACAATTCGTTTGCGCATAATTTCAGATCACCTGGATTGATGGTCTGGGCAATGTGCTCACCAAAGGCATTGAATATGTCAAAGAGCCGCTTTCCGACTCGAGACGCGTGACCGCCAAGTCCATTCTGAAGCTGGCGCCCAAGAAGGAGCACCACAACACCACCTTCACCTGCCAGGCGCAAAACACCGCTGACCGCACCTATCGCTCAGCGAAGATTCTGCTGGAGGTGAGAGAATATTATTTGTGCCAACGAACAAACTTAATTTGTTGCTCCTTCCCGTTTCAGGTCAAGTACGCGCCAAAAGTGTCGGTGTCGGTAGTGGGTGGCGCTTTGGCAGGTGGTCGGATACCCGAGAGCGCTGAAGTGATATTGTCTTGCCAGGCCGATGCCAATCCGCCGCCACAGAGCTATCGTTGGTTCATCAATGATGAGCTGGTGACAGGCGACTACACCACAAAAATGGTAAGCACGTTTTATTTGTGATTCGGATCGAATTCAATTAATTTTATAAATTTTGCCTCTGTAGGTGATCCACAACGTGACACGACAGCATCACGACGCCATCGTCAAGTGCGAGGTGGTCAACGCTGTGGGCAAGAGCGAGGAGAGCGAGACTTTGGATATCAGCTGTAAGTACTCACTTCGACATTTCAGTTGTGACTGTTGAACATTGCATTGAATGCATTCTGCGGCCTTCCTACTTGTAGACGGACCGATTTTCCGCCAGCGGCCAATCTCCGTGGAGGCGGACCTAGGAACAGCGGTGACCATGCGCTGCGAGGTGGACGGCAACCCGCCGCCGGAAATCGAATGGATCAACGAAAACACTGACCGAGTAAATATTCCGCACCACAGTCCCTGTGCGCCATGAAAAATTGACTTGTCATGAAACCCGATTAACTTGCAGGTTGTGGGCACCGCCGCCAATCTGACGCTGAAAGTGACAGCCGACTCTGCCGGCCGTTACTACTGCAAGGCAGTGGTGAACGGCTTCCCGGAGATCGGCGCCGAGGCCACAGTGTACGTGAAGCGCGCACCCATTATCACGTCGCACAAGGTGCAGTTCGGCGCCGTCGGCAGTCGCGCCAAAATCGACTGCCTCGCCTTCAGCATTCCCAAGGCGGAGCAGATAATTTGGTCGTTCGACGGCAAGGTGATCAACATGAGCACCGCCGATCCGGACGTGTACATATTCGAGGAGCACCACCTGCCCGAGGGCGTGCGCGCAGCGCTCATCATCAAGGAGAGTCGCTCCAGTCACTTCGGCAAGTACAACTGCACCGTGATGAACTCGTACGGCAGCGACTCGTTGCTGATTACTTTAGTAGCTGAACGTAAGTGGGCGGAGAGAGGGTGGTTGCGTTGTGCGACGGCTTGAAGAACAAGTTTCCATTTGCAGCAGGTTCAATTCCCGTCCTGCTCGTTGTGATGAGCTCCTTGTCGTCAGTGGCGATCATCATTATGGTTGTGATGCTAGTGATTGTCTGCATGAAGCGCACCAAAAAGAAGCCCATTCCAGCGGACGTAATACCGGAGGCGTCGCGTGGCGCCGACAAGCTGTCCGACCTGAAGAACGAGATGCGCTCGAAGGCCTACGATGTGGACTACTCAGAGGCCGGATCGGATGGCCTGGCCATCAACCTGACGCAGACGCCCATGCCGGACGTGCAGATGAAGGGCGCCACTCTGGGTGTGCCACTGGCGGGACCGGTGAAGCTGGATGACCGGTGGGTAGTGCCTCAATATGATTTTTTTTAACCGACTCAACGCAACGCTAACATTTCAGATTCTCCGGCGATTTCAGCGAACGCTACAATCGACAGTGCCACATCAAGAATATGAAGAATCAAAACTACAAGGAGACTGTCAACGGTTACGCGCCGTACTTTGAGTACGCGCTGGACTACAGCTTGCCAACGGACGCCAAGACGTCCGCCGGCTCCGGCGTCAGCAAACACAACTCCAACACAATCAACTCGGCTACTCTGCCGCACTACACAAACCCCGTCACAACAACAGGCAACATGAGCCTGCCGCGCAATCGCGCCGACATGCAGCAGCAACCAACGCAGAGCACAGCTCCGATGGGCAATGGCTTCTTAGGTGAGGTGCCAGTAGAAGCCTGCAGGAAATCTTAATCGTAATCACACACACATTTCTCCTCACAGGCGGTCAATCGCTGCTGCAGAACGGCATAGACAGTCGTTTCAGCGCCATCTATGGCAATCCATATCTGCGCACCAACTCCTCGCTGCTGCCTCCCTTGCCGCCACCCAGCACAGCCAATCCGGCGGCCACGCCCGCGCCTCCACCGTACCAAAAGACAAACTACAGCCACGCCAACACGAACGGCATCGGTATGAACAGCCTGAAGAACTTTGGCGGCGGCATGGGCGGAGTTGGAGGCGTTGCCGCGGCGAATATTGTGAGCAGCAACGGCGCGGGCAGCGTCAGCGGCAGCAGTTCCAATCTGACAGCCAGCAGCAACACACTAGCCGCCATGACACCGCTGGCGCAAGCGCCCACCAGCACCGTACCGGTCACAACAGCCGCGGCGCAGAGTCCCTCGGGTCAATTCATACTGCCATCGAACGGCAACGCGAAGAAGGGCGCGCTGGCAACGCACGTCTAATTGAGCAGCACCCTGTAAACATTGTACTGGAGCACCTTGTATTTCATTCGCACCCACACTCACACACACACACACGCCCCATTCATGCCACACCTTAGTCATATAGGCATTTTATTATCGACCTAAGCCAACCTGGGGCGACCGGCTGGCGACTCCATATATCATAGAATATGTAACGTATTTGTAGACTAATTTTTATCATATCTTTAAGCGCTATCTCTAAAGGCAACCTAGTGAATTAGTGAAAATTGTACATTTTTAAACGAGTATTGGAAGTTACAAGGCGGCATGAACGAAGGCGTTGTGCGTAGTTACGATTCGCGGAGGCATTGAAGGGAAACGGAAAGAAAGAAACAGCGGAACTGTGGACGGTGGCGAAATTAAATTCATAACGTATTGTGATTTCTAGCGTTAATTATTTACTGATGGCAACTCTACACGTCAATGTCAATGAATCCGAAATGTCGCCGAGCACTTGGCAGAGTTCGGCGACGCAAATTGTATCAATTAGATTTAGAAAAACTTGAAAACACTGAGATAAGTAAGCAAAGTTTATGATTACGAAGGAGAGCCTGTAGTTAGTTCCATGTAAAAAAGCATCAAGTTTTTATAATTCTAAATTACCTAAGAGGAGATAAGACGTGACGAACTGGAATGCAATTAGCGAAAGTAAGAAGCGTGGAGGCGCCACGACTGGACGAGGAGATGATTTTAATCAGAAAGAAATCAATTAAATTACATAACTAAAGTCAAATTGATATTTATTTATTTTCGAAACGCTTAATGATGTAAATTACATTAGTCTTTATTTCAAGAAAAACCAATAACAAGAACTGCAGACATTGAATAAAATGGCTTTTTAATTATTTTAATAACGAAAAGTGGTAAATCTACGAAACGACAACAAATGCACAAAACGAAAAACTGGACGAAGATGGAGACGAAAAACATCATAAAATCAAATTCTAGAAAATTTTAAAACATTGCGAAAAAAGAAAAACACAAAAAAAAAGAGAGAAAAACGCTGCCTTATGATTCATTGTGTATGATTTCCGTTACAAGTATTTCGTTGAAGTTTTAAATCAATTTTTAAACTACAGAGCATGCAAACGAAAACGAATCAACAAATTATGTAATTAAAGAGCATACAAAACACACATACATGCAATTATTGAAATGTCTGTAATTATCCGAAATTATAGTGCTTAAGGTGGAAGAATGATTGAAATTACTAAGTCTAAATACGCCAAGAAACAAGTGGAAACCCGAAGATAAAAATATAAATAAAATTCATTCTAAAAGACGACTTGCGTTTCTCTAATTCCACTTAATGTGAGCAGGAATCTATACATCTTAGGTGTCGACTGCCGTAAGATCCGAACTCCTGATCCAGCAAGACACTGACTAACAACCTCGACTTCACAATTATGACCTGAGTGTGTAATTTTTGCATCTTCACAACATATTTTCCTGTCTTGGACTTTCGACTGATTAATTACTTACTTGTATCTGCTTCTCTTAAAATTGTTCGATTCTAAATTATTCAATTCAACGTGAAATTGCGTCAAGCCGGCAGCACTGTTCGCCACTGTCACGTTCCACCACCATCCACTCGTGCAGCCAGCCATTTTGTTGTGCAGCTGCAAGCAACTCTGGATCGAGACTCGCTTCAGGTGTCCGTTCGCGCTCGCGCTCTAATCTAGCGCCGACTACACTATCGCCGTCCCGCTCTGGCTCAGACGCGCCGCACCAGCTCGGCGCAGTGAGCTCAGCTCAGCTTGCTGGGTAGACTTGAGTAGCGCTCGCTCATAGCGGTTTGTGACGCGCAGCGAGATACGTTTGTGTTCTGGTGAAGCGGACGACTGAATTTTGAATTACAGAAAAAAAACGGTTGTGCAGAAGAGGAAATTAAATTGTGATTTGTTGAGTTTTTGCGCTGGAATTGGTGCATTGTTTTTGTTGCTGGCGCGTTGACGGTCAATAAACAAATTGGATTATTGCAAGTTGTGAACGAAAAGTGGCCGGAAATAGTGGAAGCGTTAAGAAGAGAATTGCAAAAGAGTAAACCAAAGCAGTGGTTGCATGTGATTGAAGAAGGATTAAGAAAATTGTCAAGTTAAAAGATAGTGAAGCGATTTTCCCTTTTAGAAAATTAAAAAGGGAGACCGCACAGTGAAATGCTGCCACCGCTGGCCAGCTGCAAGCGACCTCCGTCTGTCGCAGTGAATTTATTGGATCTCCCTGTGCGTATCCCGCAGATAGACGCGTAGTGGATTTGTCGCCGTCTACCGCTGTCCTGCGCAAAGCGGTGCGCAAACGCTTTGCTCCCAGCAACAAAACACAAAGCCGAACAGCTGAAATATTACACCCACTCGAAATACGAAACACTCGACAGCCGTGCACACAAAATGCAGCCGCCCGCAACTGCCAGCCCATTCAAACTGAAATGAATTGAAGCAGCGCTGCGCATCGAATTAGGAATTCAAGTTTTAAAAAGTCGAAAGTGAATTAGTTAATCGGTGCTGTTTGGAATCCAGCGAACAAACAGCGCTAGTGCGTCTGCCTGTCTGTCTGGCTCGTGCCCACACAAGTATCTCTGTGTCGGTTGAACCCTTTTGATCTTTCGTAGCCCTTGCATCTGTATCTGCAACGCGCGTCCGTCGAGCATTGTGCAATTTCGGAAACCGTTCCTGCCCGTCGACGTCCCACAAAACTGGATTACAATGTGGTTACTGGTCAACAACAACACATTCTCTAAATCGGATATATTTTGGATAAAATTCCTGGCATGCTGCCTGCTGATCATTGGACTTGTAAATTGCACAGCAGCGGGTAAGTTTCGATCAATTGGTGATTCGGCGATTGGCAAAATAATTTAAGGAAAATTTCAATTTGCACCAATTTGTTTGTATTTTTCCTTCTCTGATCGTAAAATCCCTTTGCAACAGAGCTGCCAACCAACGGCAGAGACAACAAATCGAATTGGCACAGAAGAAGAACTTTGAAGCAGATTTGTTTTAGCCACATAAACATTGGTCATCGGTTTATGCTTTATGAAAATATTTCTGCATATCTGTCGCACAGCAGCTGTAAAGTTTCTCAGTCTCTCGGACAGTGGGCAGTGGCAACTCTGTCTCAGTCACACAGTGCACAGACCGCCAGCCATTTTGTTTCCCGAATACGAAAGCAAAACTAGATCGAGTCTCGTTCAGGATCATGTTGCCTGCACATGAAACTTGTGCTGACTGCAGATAGTGAGATGAGTGTATCCACGAGATACACATTTCGTTAGAACTGGAGTGGGGAGCAGGACTTGCAGATTATTTTGAAATTGCATTTTGTAGAATTTTTGGTTTTTTTGGAATTTGATATTTGTGAAAAATGCACTCAATGAGATAATGTTGAGAATGAGATCCCTTTTCAATATTATTGAAGTCCAGTGGACGTCCAGTATAACGAACTTCCCATTTAACGAATTTTCAATTTAACGTACACCCAAATTTTTTCCATTGATGGTTCTATATTACGTACAAATGTGAAATTTGCTATTCGATATAACGAATATTTTTGTTGTCTTTCACCCTTCGAATTGTTTTTATTTGAGCATTCACATTCTTTACAATAACAATGAATGTTTGGTTTCGTCAAGTGAACGATAGCTCAATTGTTTTTGTTTTTGTTACGTTAAAACTTTTAAATTTACGTCAAGTGACCAACATTTTCAAATTCTGTTTGTATGCATTGCTGATCATTTTCACAGGATTTGTTTTGCATTCGGTCGGCTTTTTTTCTTTTAAAAATTAAAATCAATCAAGAGAAATTGCCATACAGAAAATATTACTTGCGGTAAAGTGGCAATCGCGCATCGAAGACTTTTGACTGTACACACATATCCATATTTGTATTTTGAAAATGCTGTAATAAAACAAGATATTTGTTTAAAAACTGAATATGTGAGACTTATTTCTTTGAGAAGGATGGTTTAAAACAAAAAACAAATTCGATCGATTTAACAAATTTTTCGATTTAACAAATTAGGGGTACAACATAAGATTCGTTATATTGGACGTCCACTGTATTTGAATGATGAACGTTTGTTCGGTTCGAGCCTAATAACTGTTTAGTAATTGAGCCTAAATAGTAGAAACTCATCGGAATGAACATGCAATTAGGTATTAAATTAAAAAAATAAATAGAAATTAGACGCAACTGTCTGTCTATTTTATTTTTATGACAGGACTTTGATGTTTTCAAAAAAGTATAGTATTATGTAAAATAAAATTTAATAAATAAAAAAAAAAATATTCAGTTAACAAAAAGACCCATGATTTGTATGGATCTTTACGACATTCCGATTTGTATGAAAAATTGAATGTAGCTTACAATTTACAATTTTAAGTATAATAGAAAGTTAAGCTTGTAAATTCTAAACATTCGATTGCTTTTGAAAACATTTTTGAAATTGAAATGCCCCTTTTAGAGTCTGAACTTCTGCAAAAAAAATCCGCGAATATTACCCAAATCTGAGCAGATTTACGAAAGGCGTTTTTCATATTTTCAGGCCTCAAAAATAGTTTGTCGTACTTAGAACTGATTCGAACTTTTCACATTCGTCTTATGTGTGTGTGTGTCTTTGTAAGTCATAGTATAACAGCCTCAAGGAGCAATAAATCTCCGCCTTCAAATGTTATCTTCTTTGTCAATATTGATTAACAAGTTGACAAACTTTTTAACGCGTCTTGTCCGAATACACACTTGTCGAAAGCCCAAAATACAGACAACTTAAAACGTGCACCGCAAATTGCCTGATGTGAAAAATCTTTGACAAAGCAAAATACAGCGACATTACTCGGCGCTGTGTGTGTATGCGTGTTTTAAAAGCCAATTTCAGCCAACAAAGCAACGAAGAATGGCTTCAAATTAATTGTTGTTGACTTTGGCCGCAAGGTTTGTCAAAAAGTTTGAACAACAACAACAACGAAAACTTTACCAATAAAACCGAAAATTTGAAAACACTGCCGTACATAGCTGCGCAGACAAACGGAGCGACCAACAATAGACGAGCGTGATCCACAAATTAACAGCGTTCCGGCGTTTTGTTGCCGCAACTGTACACACTCGCATCCACACCGTCAGACGGTCAGACGGGCCAGCACTTGCAGACAGTTGATTTTGGCCAAGTTTAATGTAAGCAAATAAGAGGAATTTCGTTAGCGGCGTCATAAACGTTTCTCTTTGTAAGTCTACCAAACTGTCATTGCACCGCCTCGTCGCACGTCCGCGTGCGCGCTCCACCATTCGCGCGCCGACAGGAAATTCAACAAGCGGCGCACTAAATGCCCCACGGCAGTCAAATATTTGCTCAACATTGTAAGACGAGCTGCGTGGCAAGTTGAGCCGAATTCGACTGAGTGGAGTTCTTGGGAATTCTCCACTTTCTGCTGCGGTCGCTGTTTACGAAATCGTATTATTTCATTCGAACTCACAGTATTTACACAACAACTGGGCGCGATGTGGCCGATATAGACTTAATCATAAGTCAATAATTTGCATTTTCAAGAAACGCCGGCCATTGTCTCTGCGACTTCGAGTTATCAGTTGGAGTGAGGACGCGACGGCTGCAATTACGCGCTGTGCATGCGGGCTGCCGCCAGTCGTGCGCACCTTTCGAGGCGACAATGAGCTGCGTGTGCCAAGCACAGGACTACCTACTCAAATCAGTGGTGTGCCATTGTAAATTGTTGTTTTTGGTAGTTTTCTTTGTGTGTTTTCGCTTTTTCAATTTGCCAAAGATAAGCCGGCGTACCGTGCAAATAGTCGAGCGCGCCCCATTCGCCGAGTTGTGGCGGTTAGAATGTGGGGACACGTAACTGATCCAGGCAAGGCGGATTTCTAATATTTGCAAATACGTCAAAGAGGCAATCAGTCAAATGTGGCTTTCTTTCACAAACCACGACAACAATTGAGCCTCTGTTCGAATGCCGTACTGCCGTGGCAATTCGGGCGGGTTGGTGGGACACTTGTGGTGAACTGTGGCGTCGAGCGTGACCTGCGTGTGCTGTGCTCGAGTTGAACTATATGCAAATTCCTGTTTAAATGTACTGTTTAATAAAAAATTTTCAATAATTGGCTACCGAAACGGGTCAACATTCTGTGCCCAATCACTGTCAGTTGGGAATGTTTACAACAAATACTTGAATACTTGTCAGCGCTTGCAGATATCGAGGAAACATAGGAGCAAAACACTCCTAGATCGTCGTTCGTTATGCCTCAGACTCATTAGAGCGAAAAGCTGGCTTTCACTATGGCACACCGCAAACGTGTTTCGAACTGTCCACCTATTGTTTAGCCACACAACTGCGACAGGGAACACCTTTCCAACACTGTGCGAAGCGCACAGCTAAAGCTTAATGTTGTTTGTTCTACTTAAGCGGGCTACTGTTGGCGCTGCTGCGGTGCTAGATTGGCGCAATGTGCTCGCTCGGGTGCCTGCAAGCGCACCAAAACCCACACACTGCTCGAACTGCCATGCTGCATTCAATTAATTAAAAAATATATTTTTGTGTCTGAAAAGGCGGAGGCACCCTTCTTTATCGCACCGCTGCCATCCGCCAATGTGAACTCACGACGCTGCTGACAGCCAGCCAATGCGGCAAGTTGGCAACAGCGTCGCGAGTCGCGACAAGATCGCGGATCGGTATAGATGAGTACGTCTCGATTTGGCGCAATTCTCGGCATAGATACTTGCTGCAGGAAATGCTACGGTCTTCTGTTCACAGTGTCACAGTGCCAGCACTGTTCGAGCTCGAATTGCCATCATAATTTCTGTGTTGGAACACTCAAGTACCAAAAAAAATGCCCGTCAATTTGACCTGTCAGATAGCAGATAACAATTTTGTTGTGGTGATTTTTATCAGTCACCCTAAAGCTTCCGCCGCTGCCAGTTGGACGCAATCACAGTACGTCGGTCCACATTCGTAAGTCGGTGTGTGCTCGTGTGGTTGCAGTCGAATCGATCGCGCCTTTTTGGCGACTTTTATCTGTCCTGGGTTCGACAAGTTCGCCGAGACTGCGACATTCTGTGCACGAATTGTCAGTTGGCTTAGTCCGCAATGATAAGCAACTGCAACTGCGACTGTCATGCGCTTTTATCGAGCAATATCTGCTGCGAGTTTTGAAAGTCTCTGCTGTCGCTTTAGCGGCAAAATAATTGCGCCTTTTGCCATTGTTTGATTTGGTGGGCCACTACACCCTACGGCGGGCGAAAGGGCAACGGGAAAGCAGTGTAGCGTAGTTGGGCCATGCATTTTTGTGTTGACAACAATAACAACAGCGGCGGCAGCAGTAACAATTCAGCACTAAGCACGCTCGTCGCTGGTGCGCGCACTCGGCTCGACTCATTAAATTAAATGCAAGTAAAACGCTCATAATTGGCTGCCGGCTGGCTGCTGCGATCGTTTGCTGGCCTGCGATCGCGGGCTGCTGGCGCGCTTGTGTCGATCGCTAGATCGATCGCTCGGCCTGATAGTTATGGTAGTGGCTGCGCTTTAAGGCAAAGATTGGCCGGCGAGTCTCGGCGCACAGTTTCGCGATTTACGCGATTTGCGCGTTTTGGTTCGGTTGGAGCTGAGCTGCGCCGAGTTTGGTTTGATTGGCGATGCAGTGGTGCAGCTTTTGACTTGTATGGCAATTGCAATTTTGAGCGCATGCGCAACATCATTCGGTGATTTTTTGTGTGTTTTCCTTTGCTTTTGGCGTTCCTCGTTTTTGTTTTGCCATTTCCATTTATTAACCAAAACAGTAGCTAACGTAATTTAACAATTTATGCTCGGTCTTCCACTCGAGTGTGAGCGTCGAGTGTAGTGAAGCGTTGAAGTGCAGTTGAAGTGATGAGCTTGGCTCTTGTAAAAGCAACATGTTGTACAACGCGTTTTCGTGTTAAGACAGCAGCAGCAACAATTAAGCCGGCATTGGCGCACAGTAGCTCACGGAGTTGCGGTGAAGGGGGACATCCGCATGAAAATTGATGCTTTTTAACAACTTTATGGCATTCGTTGCCAGTGAAGAGTGAAATAGAGATTCAGCATTTCGATGAAATCGGGAATTTGGAAGGAATATTAAATTGCCGTAAATTTGCATTGGTCAGAAAGGTGTCCAAAGGCATTAAAAAATAACAACTTTGAGGAGAGAAAATGTATGGTAATTGTTCTCTCACAAATTATTTTTCGAATAGAAGTTGAGTTGGGAAAGAAATTTTGTTTTATTATTTATTAAAATTTTCTGTTTGGCATTTTCAAAACTAATATTCAATCCATCACAACTACCATCAAGAAAGTATCTTTTTTTTTTGCTTTTATTTAGCAACGATATGATTTCTACTCTTTCCTTTATAAAAAGGATATTCTCCGCATCGAAATCCCTCAATCGCAGTGCGCTGCCCTGCACGAGGTGCTTCATTTCAGAAGGTGACAGTTCAACGTTCTGTGCATTAAAATCCAACAACAATAGAAACAACGAAACCGTGCAACAACAGGTTATAACCTCAGTCAATAGTAAAGCGCACTCAGCCAGCAAACGCGTCATATGAGACACATCAGCATACAATAACAAAAGCAACAAGAAGAAAGCCCGAGAAATATGCACACAGCAGTAAATGATAATAAACTGTCGCCGCTGCCACTGTTTCAGCTGTACGGCATGAAAAATCTTGGTGCACATGTGCAGCACCCTAAAAATTCTTACCGCTTTTGTAAAAGTCTGCAAAACAACAATACGAACACACACACCCGAGCAGACAGACAAACAACCGACAAAAAAATTTAACAAAAACCGTTTTTGGTGTTTTCCTCCCCTCCTGTTGTTCACATTCGTCGCACTTCCTCTGCGTCCGCACTCACCCTGCCGACATTGGAAAACACAATCGGGCAATGTATGAAAACACCAACAACAAGCACTCTGTGCAGTGCATTTCCAAAAAGTATCCCTAAAAAATGTGACAGCTGTGCAGGCTCGCACACACACACACACACATACAGTCAACAAACGCACACTTGCACTCAATCATGAAGCATTTGTGCGTTAAAACGACGCAAAGCAGAAAACGTCCATCCATATTGTACGCATGCGCCGATTGTGTCGATGTGTGTGCGCCGGTGCGCAGGCGCAGGGCAACCATGTTCCTGATCGAGTGTCTGAAATGTCCTTTATTTTGTGTTCTCCACTTTGTGCCTAGAAAGATTAAATTACGACAAGCAATTTGCTCCTTCTCGTTCACTCGTCTGTCTGTTTTCGCACTCACTCGCATGCGCTGACTTACCCACATCGTCTGAACTACACCAAGTGCAGCCCTCTTATCGTCGATTGTGCTGTGTGCGTTGTTTTATCGTGTTGTTTGCTTTGCTTGGAAACTTCCTGCCATTGTCCTTTGTGCTGCGGCCCAATGTTTTGTCGGTTGTATTCGAAGTTTCTGGCTGTGTTTGTGTACACTCAGAAAAGGATCGAACAATTTGTTGTGTGGGTCAAAAATATTTTATCCTGGGGGTGTCTAATCCGCAACTACAAATGTCACGAAATAAAGTAACAAACATTTTGTATCGACTTTAACCTCTCTTTGGAATACTTCTATAAATTTTTCACTACTTGAATAGTTTAATTTGTTCTCTCTATAAGTGCTTTGTATTTTTCCAAGTGTTAGACATTTTTTAATTGACAAAAGTCATGCAGACCTCGACATTAGACAGAGCAACAGAAAAGGGCAACCGCCAAGTAGCAACGGAAGCGTGTCGAGCAAAAGTAACCGCCAACAGCAAAGTAGAGTTAATGGGTCTTCTCGGGGCGCTGAGCGCTGCCGGTGGGCATCTCTGTGTGCATAAAAATTTAACGTTCGCGTGTTGCCTTGCTGAGTGCGCACACCGCCGTTGGGGTTGCGCGCTGCACCCCAATGCTTATAACACCAAACGCTACCTACCGCAATCGTAATAGCGCACACATGCGCCGCTGGAATTGTAACGGACATTTTGCCATTTGACTTGTTTTCAATGGCAATTTTTCGCGTTTCGAAAAGTTCGTCGATGCTGGTTGGAATCCCTTCAAGGCGCTTTGATTTCTTGCCTTTGTTGAACTGCAACTTGTATACACTTTATGGACGACAGCTGTCAAACTGCCTCGGCAAAAGGCTACAATCTCAACCGCAATGCCAAAGCCGAAACCACTTCATATCGCAAACAGAAAGCCTACGCTTTCGGTGCAGCCCTCAAACTCACTTGAGCTCAGCGTATCGGCGTTGATAGCTTTATCATCTTTACAGCTTTTAAGGAATTCTGTTTCACGCCTGTTTATTATGCCCCCGCTCCCTTTCAACAGCTGTAGCTGTCATAAGTACACAGCAACTTTAACGGCTACAGCGAGCAGCAGCTGCTGCCACAACTGCACCCTTTCATCGGCGGCCGCAGCGCAGAGCTGAGAAAAACTCGACAGATTTTGGCTGTCGCCAGCATCCACAGCATCGTTGCCGTCGTCTGCGGTGCACTGGCTGTTGGACGCTGGGATTGCATGCGTGCTAATTAATATGGAGAAAGCAGCGCCATTAACCAACTTCCGTTATGACGTTTCTTCTCTTCGTCATTCGACTCGAGCGCCACAGATGCGACGGGTCGGACCGATTGGCGGCGGCCCAAATCAATTTGAAAACGATTTCGGAACGAGACACGCCAAATGGCATTTAATTGCGTTTGTTGCTTTACACTCGAGCGCTAATTAAAATGCGTCGTTCCAACTTAACGGCATCCAGCATCAGACATCGAGCCGAATTCGACAACTTTGGAATGGGTATCGGCTTTTAAACAAGCGAATGCCCAGAGCTGAAAAAGTCCACTTGCGAATACATTTAATTTCGTCGCGTTCTGCTTCGTTTCATGTCATTAATTACAGGAATTCCTGAAAGCAGTGCTATGGATCCGATTGTCTGAACCCTTTCGTTGCAGCATTAGCAACTAACCAATTATTGGCTTCTACCGCGGTTCGACTCTGGTCACAAGATATATTTTAAATATGTTTTTAACAGTCTTCCTCAACAAAATAGAACATTACACCGGACATCCCATTTATTAAGACGTCAGTAAACTTTGTTGTTGTACCAAAGTTGTTAAGTTAAGAAATCAAAACTCGAAAAGAAAAGAAAAAACGGAATTTTTATTTGTGAGAAATTCGATTGCAGGTGATCGTCTCACATGTCATACGCATTGTCACAAAGTCATATTTTATAATTATTGAAATGTCAAAAATGTCCAACAAGCAACCACTGACCGCCTAAATGGACACAGCTACTTGCAGCAGTCACGCCGACCAAAAGTGACCGGCAACAAGTGGCGCACTTCCAGCCGCCTGCACGTACGACCTGTACGTGCAATTAACGCATATTATGCCAGATTTTCACGAGGCCCCTTCGGTAGCCAGTCGAGCCCGATGTCCCTCGGTGCAGTGCAAAAAAGAGGCAGCTCATTTAAAATTAATTACATGCTACTAATTTTCTGTGTTAAATTTGCTGTTTTGTCACAATATTGCAAACCCGCAAAAAAGCACAGCAGCCGCTGCAGAAGCAGCAACAACAAAGCAGAAAAAGCTGTACACTCGCACTGCCGACAACGGACGCTTTTTTGTATTTTTAGCATTGGACAGAAGCCGCCGTTGTGCTGCGTCAGCATTAATTTTGTGCTCTTGCTTGTGCAGGCTCGGGTTTGCGTTTGGGCTTGGCCCGCCGCGGGATTGACTTGCTGGCCATATCGAAAGGCAGCCCAGTGCACTGCGTCCCATCGCGCACTCATCGATCTTATATTGGACGCTAAGTACAAAAACAAAGGCAAGCGCAAGAGCTGTAAACAGGAATATGCTCAAAAGAAACGGGGTGAAAATCGCCGAAAGGTAAGAGGAGGAACCTCGAAGAGCCTACTTGAATATTGATCATAATGATGATACTTGATACCGTCTTCTCCTTAAGTTGCACGCTTGAATAAACGATGTGTCCGTCCGTCCTTTTGTCCGACTTGAGGCTGATGCTGCGGCGGCTGCTGATTCTATTTAACGAAAGCTGCCTGCGCTCGTTTCACGGTGAGTTCGGTCATGCGCCCACGTTGTGTCGCTAGCAGTCTTTCTCAGGCTCCCTTGCCCACACTGATTTGGGCCCGTCCTCGCGCCGTGGCCTGTCCCGCGGCTGCCGGCCTGCTTGCTACCTCAGCTGCACGCCGGTTTTTGTGCGCCTGCCCAGTTGTCCACGGTTGAGGTACCGAAGCGATTGCGATATTTCAGTTATTCTGGGCACACCTTACATTCTGCACGCTTGCACTAGATCGACATTGATTTTCGAACTGGCATTGTGTATTTTAAGATGTCTGCGAAAATTGCCTTTTATCGCTCTTGGCTTGCTTGCGCTTCGCACCTTTAAGGCTCTGCCAATGAATTGCTAATGGTTTTGTCTGGCTTTATTTATCCATGCTTTGGGACTATTACTTTGGTTGGGTAAATGAACGCAAGAGGGGAAAACTGAGAAGGAAAAGCCGACGACATTTGTGAGGTCAGTCTAACGCAATAGACTCCTCTCGATCGAGCGTTTTTAATTCCGGACCATGTCACATGAATCATAAATAAACATGACACCAACTTGTTCTCATCACACACAAATAAATCCTTGTAGCTTCGCAATGACATCCCACATCAATACGAACACATTACGTTTACTGTTATGTGAAGTGCAGCTGCGTTCCAGCAATGTATGGGAAATGTTGACTACCAGAAGCCATCACTGCCGTGGGCATTGCTGCAGTCATGTACAAAATTAATTAACAAAATGAGAATTAGTAATTAAGACGAAATCATCCGACATACGAGAACTGCACATTCTTCACGCTAGACTTTAATTAAGCGAAACTTAGAGGAAGAGGAAGAATACGAAGCGAAAGACGAAAGCAATAAAAAACTAGATAAATGAAAAGGCAGAATGAAGAGAAAGAGGCAGTGATTGTACAATCATCAAACGTTTTATGTGGAGATTAACATTTACCTCGCCGGCCACAAGCCGAACTAGCCAGCGAGCCAAGTCAGGCGAACTCTACGTGTCGGCTGCCAGCTAAGCCAAGTCAAGCCAAACTCGCGATCCGCGCCACATAACGATGACTCAAAGAGGAGTATCACACATAAAAATGACAGATCGTTCGCTGAGACAACACAATACGAAAAGAGAGCTACAACAACAGAAGAAGCATAACGTAGCAAGAGAAACAAAGCAACACGAAACCGGTCAAGCACCGTTGAACGAACAAAAGTGTCTACGCACAATGCGAACTCAAGTCGGGCTGGAGTCTGGGTTCAAGTCAGCGTGCGCTCGTTCGGCTGGACACGGCTAGGCATGGCCCGGCATTTCATACAAACACAGATTGCCAAGATAGTCATCAGCAGCATCGACGGCGCAGTGCGCGTGGAATTGATATTGAAAGAAAATGATCGAAATGCACAAGTTAGATGGACAGCGAACGCGTACGAATGAGCTCTCGAGCTCGGTCGCAGCTGCGGACTCGCGTATCAGCCAGATCACTGCGTGCTGCCAGCGAGAGACATGGATGGTGTGGAACGCTTGTAATTCTATAAATGAGCACGAGCGGCAGTGGACACAGCGGTTATGTGTCGTTGTTGTTATTGTTGTTAGCTTGTTCCTCTTTCATTGTACAGCAACAAGTTTAACATTTTCTAAAGGCTGACAACCTTCCCTGTTGCCATCCCCGGTTCCGTCACTGCCGCCGCTTGCACTTGAAGTTCGCAGGCCGGTGTAGCTGCTACTTGTGTGCAGACGATGCGACGCATGCAACATTGCATATTAGTTGCACGCGATCGATACAAATATGTAGCGCACCGCTGTCGGCGGTCGGCCCGGTCGGATATCTGCGGCAACAGATTGAATCGAACCGAGTGCCAAGTCATTTGGAATGAAAGAATTTCTTCCTACTTGAGAAAAGTGAACTGATGTGGTGGCAAAGCAAAAAGCAGCCAGCAACAGAGATACTAGCTGTGATGCTGCTGCAAATGCCAACAACAGCGGCACAGCGCAGAAGAACAGCAATAACATTAACAACAATAACATGCAATGAAAAATGACGGCAGCGGCAGCGGTGATGGTGATGTCGATGGCTATGGTGACGTCGGCCATAATGAAATGCTCGAAAAGTCTATATTCAAAGTGGCGAGGGGACACGGAGGCGGTTGGCCAATGTTTTGGGCACAGCAAAGGGTGGGGCGGAAAAGCCGACGTGTTCTAAGTGAAGGAAAAGTGAGTAGGAAACGAAGTGGTAACGAAATTAACAGCTTGCGACAGATAGCGCGACGAGTGGACTGGCGTGATGTGCAGCTAGAGCGGCAGAATAGCGCTGGTCCGTTCGCTGCAAATAAATGCAAAATCAATCGATGATGCAAAATAAGTAGAAGACTTGGCTGCTGCATACACGACCACAGCGCGAGGAAGGGGAACATGCGGCATGAAGTGCAGTGGTCCGGCGCAGTCGCGAATGCTGGTGATGATGCACAGGTCACTTGCAATCAGATTTTAAAGTTCCTCTGCCACATGTTGTTGCTGGTGTGGTGCCGCAACACTTTGAGATATGTATGCAGATGTTTGCGGTGATATTGCCAGTTCGGAGCTGCCAATGATAAAACCGAAGCGAAGAAAAACTGGAAGAGCGAAATGCCTGCAGAGATAAAAATGAAGCAAGTACGCACTACACAAATTCCGAATTCCAGCTCTGTCAGCTACTGCTGCCACAAAGAGTGTGATTGTTGCGCTGCGCTGCATGCTTAATTGGCTGGTAAAGGAGTAGACAAAGAGACAGACACGAAAGGTGTTTTGTGAAAAGTCGGCAAAGTTGTGTGGCTTCAGCAAAGACGATGAATGTCAGCAGGGCTGCCAACTATTGAAACTTCAATACCGGTGACGAACCTTTGAACTTGAACTTGAAAGCTTAATCTTAATTCTATCTTAAGGGAGTGTTCCCGGGTAGAAGTTTGAAAAAATCGATTTTTTTTTTTTTGGCGTTTTATTGTACCTTATACTATATACTATCACCCCCAAAGTCGTTTTTCAATCCGCAAACTCAGTACCCACTTTTTTGCATGTTAATTGAAGTAATCTCAGCTCTTTTTCATGTCATGTCGAAACTTTAAACGCGTTTTTCTCGAAACCACATTTTTTGTACTGGCCGATAACTTTTCTCAGCAACTATGAGAGGTATCGACTTGAAATTTTGGGAAAATGTTCTAGATAGTTTTCATTGGATGCTAAACCAAAGTTTTCATCAAAAAATTATTGTTAAATATATTTTCAAGCACTCTAAAGGTAAAAAAAGGTGGCAAAACTGGACAATTTTTTTTCATATGGCCGCCATTTTGTTTCTTATCAACATTTTGACTAAAACTGTGGTTTACCATCCGCGGAATTTATTGCAGATTAATAATTGCATACCCATTTCTGTTTCAGATTACTGGTTCCCGAAATTTATTATCGGCCAGCAGTGAAAACAAGGTCACATTGACCACTGAAAATTTGTACTTAGAAAATAAAATTGTTTGACACTAATTAAGTGTCTCTGTGGTGAGCCGTCGGCGGAGCGAAAAGTAAGAGAAAGACGCGGGGGTTTTGCGGAATACGTGCGTTTATTTCAAGCTTTTAAACACGAATGACAATAAGTAAAAACGTTGGACAACACAAACGGCCGGAGCCGGTGGGACATGGGAAGTGGAACATGTTTACATTAGGAAACTGGAAGGGAGAGGATTTGAGTGTCGCAGGGTCCACAGAACACTGGGACGAACACATTTAGCCATGGCGGCCCGCGTTGCCTCTGGCAACATTAGTTGGGTAGCCGCTCGCTCAGACGGCCCAGGGCCTCCAAGGCCCGCTCGATAAGGGCGCGGGCTCCGACGCGCGGCTGTGGGATCTCGTCGGAGGCCTCATCATCGCTGAAGGCGATCAGTTGCCGCTCGGATGCTACCGCGGAGGCAGGACGGCTGGGTTGGTGTTGTTGCGGCCGGCGGTGGCGTGTCAGCCGGTCCGCGATGGCGGAGCGCTGCATGGGGCGGTTCGCCTGAGTGGGCTGCTGCCGGGGCTGTTGCGGCTTCTTGCCGCCTCTGAATATGGCCGGGGGCGCTGCTGCTGTGGTCGGCCGCTCGCTGAAGTGCAGCAGGGTGTGATGTGCTCGGCCGCACTTGCTGCAGCGAGCGGTGGAGCTGCACCGATTGGTGGGGTGGGACCGCGCCAGGCAGTTGGTGCAGTAGCCCTGGGCGCGGGCCACCTGCTGTCGTTGCTGCGGTGCCATCGCCAGGAAGGCCCGGCAATATCGTATGCCATGGATGTGGTGGCACAGCCGGCATTGCTGGACGACCCTCTGCTTCTTAGTTGCCCTGCAAAATAGAAGGAAGGTGTATCACTAAAATATAATAATAGTGAGTGGGTAGAGAATGAGAAGATGTGTATGAGAAGGCAGGGCATGGAATCTTTGATCTGGAATGGACCAGCAAAGTCGATTCCGGTTGTGGCGAATGGGATTGTAAGTGTGCATCGTTCGGGGGGGAGCGCTGCCATGATTTGTGTTCGCAGCTTTTGCTTGTGGATGACACACGTTTTGCATTGAAAAATGCACTTTTTTATTTGCGGCTTTAGGCGCGGAATGTAATATTCCTGCCGAACCATACGGAGCATGAGTCGTTGGTCCGCATGCAGTAATAGCTTGTGAAGGAAGCGAAGAAGTAAACTGCAGTAGCGGGACGCTGGGGGGAGAATAATGGGGTGTCGTTCATTATACGACAATGCCGCATTGGCGAGTCTGCCATTAACTCGCATCACCTTCTGTTTATCTAGGAAGGGATTGAGCACCAAGAGAGAACTTTTCTTGGATATGGGAAGAGAATGAGAGAGCGCTTGTCGTTCCTGGGGATAATGGGAACTTTGCGCGAGAGTTATAAGGCGATTTTTAACAAATGCCAACTCTGAGTGGGACAACAGTGTTCCGTGTATGGGATTGTGTTGGCGACGGGAGGAGATGCCGTTATTAACAAATCGGAACATGTATGCGATTACTCGCAGGGCTCGAGAGAAGCTGGAGAACCGATCGAGGAGGTCGGTCTGCTCTTCGAGAAGGTGGTGGCAGTCAATCGCTCGTTGTTCCGGGATTGGAACTTTGCGAGAATGACCTTTGGGCCAAGTGTCGGAAGCTTGCTGCAACCATTTGGGGCCATTCCACCACAGAGTGTGATCTTTGAGATCTTGCGGCTTGCATCCGCGCGTTCCTAAGTCCGCGGGATTTTCAGCGCTTGGGACATGTCGCCAGGGAGCGTTGTGCACATTTTGACGTATTTCGGTCGTGCGGTTGGCAACATAAGTCTTCCATGTGCAAGGTGGTTTTTCCAACCAAGCAAGGACAATTTCCGAATCGGTCCATAAATGGATTTCCGATTTGTCGAACCCGAGGTGAGAGCGGAGGGATTTTATGAGCTGGGAGAGTAAAACTGCTCCGCACAGCTCTAAGCGAGGTAAGCTTATTGTCTGGAGAGGTGCAACTCTTGTTTTCGCAACAAGGAGATGTGACGAGAGGTAGTCACCATTTGTGCTAGTACGGATGTACAGAGCTGCACAGTATGCCTTTTCGGAGGCATCGCAAAATCCATGGATCTGAACCTTTCGATTGGGGGTATAGTGAACCCACCGGGGAATTTCGATAAGTTCTATGGCAGGCAAATTCTCAATGAATTGCTGCCACTTTATGAGTGATCCTGGCTTTATGCACTCATCCCACTCAGTGCCTTCAAGCCAAAGCTCTTGAAGAAGCTTTTTGGCAAGAATCATTATAGGCGAAAGCCATCCTGCGGGATCGAAAAGTTTGGCAACGGAGGAAAGAATTTGCCTTTTCGTAAATGAATTTGCAGGAGTAGTGGGAGAGATGGAGTATGAAAATGAGTCCGATAGGGCATTCCAACGGATGCCAAGAGTCTTAGTGGAACTCGTTGAATCGAACTTGAGGAATTCCGAATCGAATAGGTCGTCTTCGGGAATTTCCTCTAAGAGTTTTGCGTGATTAGCCGTTATCTTTTTAAGAGGGAATCCCCCGGAGTTGAGGGTGGCTATCACTTGAGAGAGAGCTTCCTTAGTTGTGGCAAGATCGTGACCTCCGGAAAGAATGTCGTCGACATACGTTTCCTCGAGAAGTATTTTCGCCGATAACGGGCTGGATGGCTGAGAGTCGTGGGCCAATTGATGGAGCGTTCTGATGGCCAAATATGGCGCACAGTTAACCCCAAATGTCACCGTTTTCAATTTGAAATCTTGAATAGGAGATTCCGGGGATTTGCGAAAGAGTATTCGCTGGAATTCCTGGTGATCATTATGGCCCCGAATTTGCCTATACATCTTCTGGACATCGCCATTGAAGACAAAGCGGTAAAGGCGCCATCGGAGAATGAGAGCTGTGAGGTCACTTTGAAGAGTAGGGCCAGTATGCAGAACGTCGTTAAGTGACTGACCAGAACTTGAGGACTTCGAGGCATTGAAAACTACTCGGACTTTGGTAGTCTTCTTTTCGGGGCGGATGACTGCGTGATGAGGCAGATAGTACGAAAAGTACTTGCCATTTTGGATTATCTCACGGGGATTTGTGAGTTCCATATGGTCAAGGGTGAGATATTCCTCTAAGACGTCATCGTAGATGGTCTTGAGGTTTCCCTTTCGGGAGAGATTTCGCTCCATGCTAACGTATTGCTGGAGGGCGTTTGGGCGGGAATTGCCTAACGCTATTGAGAATGGAAATTCTGCCTTGAAGGGAAGTTTGACAGTGTATCTACCGTCCGATCCACGGGTTGTGGTCTTCTGGTATAACTCTTCGCAATAAGTGTCATCCGAGGAGACAGGTGTCGGGATTTTGACTTCTTCCTGCTCCCAGAATTGCCTAAGTTGTGAACTAAGTTCCTCATTGGAGACTTCTGCCACGTATGTCGAATAAGCTGACACCGTGTGGGGTACTGGCCCGCTGAGTATCCAACCGAAAATGGTGTTTTGGGCTAATAAACTGCCACACACATTTCGTCGGATACCTTCGAGTAAGATCTGGGGAATCAGATCACTGCCAATAACTAAGTCTATCTGCGCTGACTCGAAAGGACTTGGGTCAGCGAGATTTAGCGTGGCAAATTCTTGCCAATTGGGATGGCTAATTGTGAATGGGGGTAGCAATTTCGTCAATTGGGGAAGTACTATTGCTTGCACATTGAGGGTCGTGCTGGAGTTTGGAACTGCCAACGTCAAAAAGCAGATGTGATTGGAATTTTGCACAATTTTACCGCCCATGCCTGAAATTTCGAAGTGCGATCTTTCAATAGGCAGTTTTAGGCGTTTTTGCACCTTCGAGGAAATGAAGGTGCGTTGCGAGCCTTGGTCGATTAACGCTCTAACCTTGAACAACTCTCCTAAGTGGGCAATAGACACCAGTGCCGTAGGCAGAAGGGATTGGGTGCCATTATTGGAATGAAGGGCTTGTACTTGAGGCGTACTTAGCCTTGAAGATGGGCCGGGTTGCGCATCTGAAGTGGGGGCATGAGTAGTGGAGTTATTGTTCGGTTGTGGATGAGCTGTTGCGACCTGGGAAGTGGTCGTTTGAGACCTATTGAGAGGCTGCGGGGCTTGAGATTTGTTGTTGGGGAAATGAAGCAGGGAATGATGCTTCCTTTGGCAGTAAACACACGTAAAACTGCTTGTGCAATCCTTTATGGTATGCGTTGTCGCAAGACAGTTTTCACATAAACTGTGCTCTTTGACATATTTCAATCGGCTCTGGGGGCTGAGCATCTTGAAACTCTGACAAGTTCGAATAGGGTGGTTTGCGTTGCAAAGCTTGCACGCGAAATCTTTTTTCACCTCAGTGTGGAAGAGCTGAGGTCTGTTTTGAGGCCGATTTTGGGGAGTATGAAAATTTGAGGGTTGTGGTTTTGGCTTAGCGGGGCGAATGCTATTGAGCCGTTCCACCACCTCGTACCTGCAGGTCAGGAACTCGTCCATTTGCGACCAAAGAGGCAGGTCCTTACGAGATGTAAGGGATTGTTTCCAGAGAGCTAATGTCTCTTCGGGCAATTTGGTGCAACAAATGTACACAAGCAGCGGATCCCAATTGTCAGTGTCCACGGCCTGGGACCTAAGTATTGATAGACAATTGTTTATTGTACTTTGAATCCGCTGTAGCGCTTCGCTATTTTCGGTAGTAGCCGGAGTGATATTTAACAGGGATCGGATTTGGTTGTCAACTAATATGCGCCTGTTTTCGTAACGGGATTTCAGGGCTTCCCATGCGAGTCCGAAGTTTTCATCGCTTAAGGCAAATTGCTTCACGATTGCACCGGCTTTGCCTTGCGTCTTGTATCGGAGGTGATACAATTTTTGGGCTGGAGTGAGCTTGGGGTGGTTTATGTATACTGCCGTAAACATGTCCCGGAAGGACGGCCACTGCTCATAGCCCCCGAAAAATGTTTCGGTATCGCAAGGTGGAACTTGTAAACAAATATTCGGAGTATTTGTTGGTTCTGGGGATCGAACCTGTTCCGTTTGCGCAGCGTGCTGAGTGGGTGGAGGCTGGAGCATCTCAATGATGTCCGACATTTGAGCCATGCACAACTCATACTGGTCTATGCAGGCTACGTTCTTCTGCCGAGCCGACTCCTTGAAACCGTCGGGCTGGCTACTGTCTTCCGCAATGGAGACTGCCTCATATGCTTGCATAAGCCTAGTCCATTGGACTTCCAAATTCTTTTGACGAATTTGGACGAGGGACTTCGTTTGTTCCTCAATGGGGGTCGCGGAAAACTTTGTGCATAATTGCACGAGCTGATCGGACTCGAAAATAAATTTGGCAACGCTTGGATCGTTTGCTTTGAGGATGGGAGATTTGGAGCGCGTCTTCGGCGGCTCACGAGTGACAGTGTCTGTCAAAAACAAGTCAGTTGACACCTTGGGAGGGGGTTGTTTGGAGGCGGTTGGCTCCATCGCGTTAGATTGCTTCTTAGGCGAACGCTCTACCGGCATTGAAAATAAAAGCGAAGCTTGAGAGATAGAGGGGTCAGGTGCGAAAAATTGAAATTAAATTTCCACCTGAGAATGGGAATAAATGAGATGGTTAAAGTTGGCCGCGTCCGCACGAACGGTTTAAAATTGGAAAAAATCGAAAAATTACACGAATGTGTGAAATTTATTCGATTGAATGGGAAAATGCCTTTAGTTTGTTGGCCAACTTTATTAACCGTATGAGAATAATACGAGAAAATATCGAAAAAATTGTAAATTAGAACCGCGGAATCCGAGAAAATTGAAATTTGTATGAGTGTTGTGTATAATTTAGCAAAATGAAAACAACAAGTGACAGTATTTATTTGTGTATGTGTATTTGTATTTATTTTATTAAAAAATGTAAATATGTAAAAAGAAAATAAATATGTGTAGGTAAGTATGTGTATAAATGTATATGAATAAGGAAAGTAAATATGTATTGTTATGTGTATATGTGTATGAGTGTGTGTCAAAATTTATTTTGGAATATATAATATTTGTTAATTTTGTTAGTAAATTTACTAAAATGTCTTTAATTGTATGAGGGAGCAAACAAATTTTTAATTTTGTGCACAGGCGGGATGTCTTTGTCCCACTGTATGTATGTAAGTGTATGCGCAGTGAACGTTTATGTACAATTGAAAATTTTCTAAGTCGAAAATTTTCAATGTACGTAGGACGGGTCTTATTGTCCCACTGTATGTAATAAAGTGTATGTGTATTGTGAATATGCGTGTATATATATGTATATATATGCACGATTGAAAATTTTCTAAGTCGAAGAAAATTTTCAATGTGCCGTGAAAGTGAACAACTTGTCCCACTGTGCCCGCTTTGTGTTTTCTTGCTTATGTACACAAGTATATATGCACTTGGGCCAAGCAGCTGAGTTGCGTGCTGCCAAGTGCGTGCGGATATAGCACAAAGGGAAATATGGAAATATGTGCAGAAGTGAGCGCGCAGAATGTACACAGCAGCTGGGCTGTCGCTGCTGATCTTATGTACAAGCGCAAAGACAACAAGGAGAAATAGTGGGTGCGAAATTTGCACAAAGAAAAGTGTGTGAATATGTGCACAAGTGGGCGCACAGAATTTACACAGCAGCTGGGCTGTTTGCTGCTTAATTTGTGTGCAAAGCACAAAGAAGAAGAGGGAGAATGTGCAGTATGTGCAACTGGGCAGTAGCGGAACTATTTTTGCGGTATTTTCGATCCAGTTGAATATTGTATATATATACAATATTCAACGGCGAATTAATTTGTTGGGTATATTAAAGTGAGAATATGGGTATTTTTTTTTTTTTTTCCAATGTGAATTTTTAAAATATAAATGTATATGGTGGTTATGGGTAATTAAAATTGACTTTACAAAAAAATTGGTTTGTTATTTGTAAAGTATAAGTGTTAGTGAATGTGAATTTTAGTTTTTATTAAAATTTTTTGGGCTTATCTTATTAGGGCCCAGTGCCCGAGAATGTGGATCTCCTCTATATAATGATGATTGTTGTCCGTCCTTTTGTTTTCCGCTGTCTCTTCTCGTTTCTTCTGTGTAGGGTTTGTTGTTGTTGGTTGATGTTTTTCTCTGATGTAGCCTGTATGTTGTCGCACTACACTGTATGTTCCACTGCACCTTTCGTTATTGGTTTTTTTTTTTTTTTTTGTTTCACTTTGTACACAATTTTTTCCTTTTTGGTGTTTTTTGTTTGTGAAAAGGGGGGTCGGAGTTGGCTTGTGGGGTTTTTTTTTTTTTTGTATTTTGGAAAAAAGGGGGGGCCGGGGTTGGCTTTTTTTTTTTTTTTTGTTATGATGGGGTCACTGCACTTTCACTGCTTAATTTCTCTTTTCACTTTTCACTTTTTTTTTTTGTTTTTACCTCATTTTTGTTTCCTTTTTTGTATGTTGCTCACTTTGTAGTGGTCTGTTTCACTGTTTTGTGATATGTTTCACTGTTTGGATGTTTTGTGTCACTGTTGTGTTCGGTTTGTGTCACTTGCTTGATATGTGCTTTTTGTCACTATGTGTTTGTTTTGTTGTTTTTTATGTTTTATGTATTTTTTCGCGGGTTCGCGGTGGCTCGAAGGACCATAATTAAGTGTCTCTGTGGTGAGCCGTCGGCGGAGCGAAAAGTAAGAGAAAGACGCGGGGGTTTTGCGGAATACGTGCGTTTATTTCAAGCTTTTAAACACGAATGACAATAAGTAAAAACGTTGGACAACACAAACGGCCGGAGCCGGTGGGACATGGGAAGTGGAACATGTTTACATTAGGAAACTGGAAGGGAGAGGATTTGAGTGTCGCAGGGTCCACAGAACACTGGGACGAACACATTTAGCCAGACACAAATATGAGTTTCTGTTCTCCAAATAATAAGGAACAACAAGCAAAAAACCAGAATATTGCATGTTGCCTTGTAGCTCCAAAATAATTTTTTGAAAAACAGCCTAAAATCGGCATTCTACCCGGGAACACTCCCTTAAGGGTTCAAAATTGCTGTGATTTTTTCTGCATAGGCCAGAAATTCGTATTCAAGTTGCAACCCTAAAGATTTGCACAAAGGATCGTGTTGGTCCCGGTGCTGATAATATTAATAACGAAAGAGGTTTTAAAATTGTTTATTTGTTTGTTGTGTTATCGATTAGTGATTCAAGATTGAATTTATACCTATTTATTTCTAAAGCCTCTCTACTCTATGCATTGTTGTTATTTGAATATTTCCATAAATCTGGCACCACTGGCGACTAGTTAGTGCCATTAGTGTGCACGCATTGGCCCGCTGCGGTATTTGTTGTTCTGTAAACCAAAGTGGATGTTAAAATCGTTTTTATGATTGACAAATGTGATTTGCAGCGTCGACGGTGGTATTTGCGCCAATAACAACGACAGTGCCGCATTTAGCACGGCGGGGCGTGTGGAGTAGAGGACTTTGCCAATGGTTTGCGCCGGCCTGTTTGTTAATTGCCACAACTTTTCTGCACTCGTTTTCTTACCGGTAACCAACACTAACGACTTCATCTAGCAGGCTCGCTACAGTTTGTGTGTGTGTGTGTGTGTGCGTAATGACATTTCAGCGTCTTATGCAAATATGGCAAATATTTAGCTTATCAGTTTCACCCCTTCGTTTGTGGTTGTGTTGTTGGAATTTATGATTTTAAACTGTAAGTTTTGAATTGCTTATGAAATGCAGTCAACATCAGCAAATGGAGTGCGGTTTTTGTCGCCAGCTGCCGTTGGTCATGCGGCCGGCTGTCCAGTGTCCACTGTCCGCTGTCTGTCATTAAAGTTTATTGACTTGCAGTTGGATTTTTTATTGCACGATTGCATAAAGCACTCCGAAGGCATTGACGGCGTCCGGCTCGATCGCGTACGCAATTCCAATTGTCGCAATTGCGTGGCTGATTTGTGTTGCTTTGCGCAGGCACAACGTCGCCACAGCTGGAGTTGCGTTCAAATCTCTGGTGGATTAGTGGAGTGCGTTGCGGTTGCCATATGCAACGGAAGTGTACACTTTTTGCGTTCGTCGCTATTAAAATCAACCCTTCTGCTGGCGCGCCGTTTGCCTTTGCGTTGCGCGACTGAAGTAGCATTGGGGAGGGGCGAGCGAGAAAGAGGGGCCTGTATGTTTATGTATATTAGGTGATTGTTTCACAGGCAACAAGAATACATGAGGGTGTTGTTGTTTCCCACGAATCTTCTTCCTTTGATTCTCTTTTTTTTTATCACATTCAAATTGGTTTAGTGAAATTTTCAAGTGCGCTTGAATTACTGGCGCACACACATGCTCACACACCGAAATCGATATACGCGGCTATGTGGGCATATGAGTAGGTAACGCTCACAAAATCGACACACTCGACACTCCTTAAAGTGATATTTCCAATAAATAAAAAAACGCTTAAAGTAATGTAGACCAACGAGCAGCAAAGTGCATATTGTTATCCTTATGCTAGCAGTGCGCGAACTTAAGTGCTCTTATGGTGTGCAGGACGTTGCCAGAGCTTCAACTGAAGCTTCGTTTTCGCTCTTCAAGCAAGTGTAGTCCACGCAAAGGTCCTTGAAATTGTGCGCATGACGGTTCAAAAATATTTGCTCTTATTGTACATTTCGAACACCCACTTCAAAAGTGACACAACTCAAAATTTTTAATTTTCTTCATGTCGAGAAATTTTATGTTATTTGATCGCTGCAGCTCAATGCAAAAGAGTCCTAATTCAAATCGTGACACTTTTGACGAAATACATTTTTGTTGAAGTTAATTTTAAGTAAAGTTGAGACAAATTTAGTATATATGTACATACATATTTTCAAATAAAAAAATTAATTTACAATTTTCAAAATTTTTCTGTCACCTTTTTAACTGTCATTTATAATTATTAAATTCAGCAAAAGTGACAACATAAAATAATTTGGTAATTATTGAATTAAAATATCATCAAAAAAGTCACAACTAAAAATTTTGGAGTTTCTAGTGTAAAATAAAAAAATCGTTGTAACTTATCCTAAAGCATAATCTGTAGGAATTTTCTACTAAACGGTATTTAAAAAAAATGCTTATTCAGCTCAAAAACAGTTTTTTGCGTTTCCTGAAAAATTAAAAATTTCGAGTTGTGTCACTTTTGTTGTAGTGGGTGTGCGATATGTATCGGTAGTAGAAGTTCAATTAAGTAATTGCAAAATCAATACTTTGGACACGATTTTTGATTTATTTATACTTTTATGTTAATATCTGATAACTCTTTAACTTGACATATGACTCTTTGTTTTCGAATTCGCGGTCGCAGTTCGAACCTTCGTTGAGGCAACTGAAAAATGCAGCCTTGGAAAAACCACATTCCTATCACTAATGCGCCGTTGTTCCTTTTTCTTTCTAAATCAGTTTAGTAAACGAAGAGAACCACAGAGCCCCACAAATCTTGCAACCACAATTGCAATCTCATAAACCGCACGGCTATATCTCATATCGAACGAAATGCTTCTTTGCGCTGTTAAAATGTTGATTGTGGAAGTTTCCTATCGGCCGAGTGGAACATAGCTCGCTCTTCCTCTACGCTCGAGCATTTGTTCCCACACTTTTTCTGTGGCCGGCACTGCATTTTCTTATTTGTTGTTGTTTTGCTTACATATTTGTGTTATTGTTTCGGAAAGCGCGCCGAGCATTCTTGTGCACATGTTCGTTGCGACGCTCAATCATCAGCGGGCAACCAACATCAACGCAGTCGTCACAGCCGCATTAGGAAGCAAAGCAACAACATTAATATTTGCTTTTGAAGAGCGAGCGCGTGTCTCAAGTATTGGATTGGGTGGGAAACTTACTTGCTGCTGTCGAAGCGTTGGCGAAGCACTTTCACATGCGCGCCGCGGCAGGCCGAGCCGCAGTGAGCGAGTGAACCGAGCGGCGACTTGTGACTAAGGGCCCTAGGAAGCCAGCACTGACGTTGGAGCCGAGCGAGGCGCTTGGCGTTGTAGTGGTCGCGCGTCCCCGGTCCGAGATAAGCGGATACAACTTCATTCATGCCAGGCGGCATGCGTATCGGCTTTGCGAATATTTATGTTGTTTGCTTGAATTTGAATTCGTTTGGGGCCAACCTCACTTATCGGCGCTGCCCGCTTGCTGTCTCGGTTCCGTGCGACCTTGTTCAAGTTGTGTGCTTCCGAGCAATGGCAAAGATAAAACGCCTTTTTCGCCAATTGCGCCCAACGTTTTGTCACGACGTCGTGCCTCGATCACGGCCCTTTCTCCTCTCGCGGCTCGCGCCAGAGGTTTCTGACCGCTTTCTTCTCGGTTTAAAAAATATAAAAGTTTTACGAAATTTATGCATTGCATGTTGCCACATGTTCGCTTTTGGCTGTTTTTGTTTTGGTTTGCACAGTGCGTTGCCGCCTGTGTCTTTCTTCTGCTTACAATTGTTTGCGAAGTTAGCGTTTTGTTATTTTTATCTCGTTCTCTAATTGTAATTTTAATACGCGCGCTTATTCAGTTTTTGTTTCTTTTTTGCGTAATTGGAACTCATGTTTCTGCATGTTTACAAAATAGTTTATCTATTTTTTTTTCTATTTTATTACAAATGTTTTGTTGTTGGTGTTTGTTTGGTTACTTATTAAATTTTTATATAGAAAAAGCGTGAGAAATTGTTGACCGTGATTTAACGTTTTTATGCGCGCTCATTTTTGTTATGCTGATAGTGTAGTGAGTGAGTGAGTGTTGGTCGAGAGGGGGGGGGGGGGGGGGGGGGGGGGCCATGGCGGCGTAGGGTACAGCATTTTATGCGATTTCTGCAAGTGCGTTATTTTTCGACAATCTAAAAATATTTTAAGAATGATTTGCAATGTAAATAAAACAAAACAGAATTTAAATGAAGATGTTGTGTTGACGAAAATAATGGGGTGAAATTACTTTAAAAAGTAGTCTCAAGATGTGTTTGAGAATTTGATTGGAGCAAATGGCGTCAATGAGGAACTGCAACTCGCCTGGCGAAGATGGGTGGGCCAAGTGAAAATAAACTCAAAGGTCTTTAGAATAGCGAAATAATTGAATAAGGTGAATCTGTCAACAATTCATACTGTTTCGTGTAAGTTTGTTGTTTTTTCAAGTTCAGGTTGTCACACATCGTGACACCCGCCTTTGTGTTATCTGCACATCATTGCCAATTACATCCTTTCTTCAGTTTCGCAGCTCCATTCTAACAAGTTGTCATACGAGTAAAAATACTCACCCACTCCTAAAATTGTAATCACCCTAATTCCGTTGCTAATTGAAGTATAGTTCACACAATCCGATGTAATTAAACGCGCGCTGAGTAAGTTCTGCGTTTTTCCGCGAAATTAACATGCACGCAGGCGTTAAAATGCTCACAAATTGACAAGCAGCAGTTAATTCACCTGTCACACATGCCTGCACGCCAGCAAACGGGCAGCGCATAGCGCACCGACGCGCACCGTACACCAGCCAACGCACGTCGGCCGCTGGTGGGACGAGTGCTATAGCGCGTGGATGCGACTCGCTGAAGGCAGTCGTTGGCTGCCGTCGGTAGCGTGCGGCTTGGTGGAAAACGAAAATCCATTTTCACGCTCTATCAGTGGAGCGCGCATAGATGACGGGTACGCGCCGCTGCACACCCGCCGCTCGCATGTCAATTTGACTGGTGATTCGCTTTTGTTTGTTTTATCGGTATTATCTTTCAATTAATTGAAAGCTTAGTGGGTCAGTGGGGTAAGGTGGAAGCTGGCTGTGAGAGTTTGGTCAGCTTGATTGCATTTTGTGCCGGCGCGCTCCTCCCCGCAGCCATTTGACCGCGTGCCTCAATTAGAATTTTGTGTTATTTTGACAGTCGCTCAGTGGATTGGACAGATCGACATGATTGATAGCTGAGCGAGAAAGAAATCTTGCCGCGGCACTTAAATGAAACATGCCGCATTGTTTGGGCTGCGGCGCCGCACGTTTTGCGTATTTGGGCTAAAGAGGGCACACGTACGCGTTTGCATTGGGGCATGTGTGCGCCTGATGCCGTGCTCGCGCACAATCTGTCATTCGATTAGACGACAATTTGACATTTTGATTTGTACATTTTCTCGCTACTGCAATTGCGGCCATCCTTTTTTCCGCGGCTTTTTACTGCGCCGTGGAATTCCATCACTGCGGACTGGTGTGCCGCTTGTCCGTTGTCCGTTAGCTGCCAGCTGTGCACTGCGATGCAAAGCTGCGGAAAATGTGGATGCTGTGTTGGTGGTTGTTGTTGCTGCTGCTCGCCAAACGCAAATTGAGTGCGCCTGCGTCTGCGCTTGCAGCAGTTTGCGGCCATTTGGCGCATTTGTCAAATCGCCTGGGCCCATTTCTTCATGCCCGGCCGTGTGCTGGAGGTCGGCAGTCGTCGAGTGGTCCGTGCCGCCGAGAGGCGGCAGGCAGCGTCATTAAGCGGTAAATGAATGGCCCCAGTCAATCGCTTTGAGTTGCATTGTATGTATGTATGTATGTTTGCGATAGTTGTTGTTGTCAATTTTTTTCTTCTTGTATCGTGTGTACATGCTTATCTGTTTTTATTGCGAAACATTTCGCAGTTGGCCAATTGGTCCGAGCCGCGCCATGGCGTGTTGCGTCCGTCCGTCGATGAGTCGGTCAGCCACGCTTCTTGCCGGAGTTTTCCTATTGCGTTTATTGTTACTGTTGCTTTGCCGTTGCGATGATTTCTGCATTTTATTGTGGTAACAACAGCGTGCTTAACGAACGTAGTCAGCTCCGCGGCGACAACATGAATAATCAGCGCGTCGCTGCGACAAGCACGTTTGCTGTTGCTGTTGCTGCCTCCAACTGTGTCTGTGCCTTCGGTTCGAGCCATGCCTGATTTGCCAGTTTTTCAGGTCGCTGGTCGGTGTGCGCTGTGGGGTTTTACTGTTTATGACGACGCGCCGCCGGTGTATGCCACAACATGCGCGCATGCGCTTTAATTTTTTCCTAGAAAAATTTGTGTTGGAGTGGAATTTTTCTTGGCTTCTCATTCTTTACTCACATTTAAGTGTTTGTGTTTGTGTTTGTGATTATGGCCGCTGAGTAGAAATTGCTGTAAACAGCTCGCCAGGAAACGTCCAAATTCTCGGCATCATGAGCACAATTACTGGCACTTCTATTAGCTGCAGTGAGACATGAGAAGCGCCTGAACGCGTAATCACGTTCTGAAACGTCAGCAGCAACACCAGAGTCATGTCACCATTAGGCACAAAGTCTTCCTGAGCTGCTTCCTTCCTCCTCTCAAAGTTGTGTTCTGCTATATTTTGGATGCAGGCCAATGCAAATCATGTCACACCCGGGCGCTACTAAAAGTTCTGCTTTTGTATGACAACGACCGCATCACATTCCACACGGGCCGCTCGCTGTGCCTAATTGAGGTCAATTAGTTAGGATTACAGCAAAAATTCAAGAATAACTTTTGAATTGATACGTCAGGTTGCAAAAAGTGTAGCAACGCGTACAGTCAGCGGTCGCTTGACCCGACCGGTGCACAGTCGATGTTGCCGAAGTGGTGAAGACTACATCAAAGAAAGCAGCTTTGATTGCTTGCACTCGCTCATGCACACTGTCTTAGGTGAATGCCAATGACAGGCCATATTTTGATTTTGCAATTTGCCTGCAGCGCCAATTCTGCTCTTCACGCCACTCGTGCCCACCACCTTTCGCGCCTCTAACATCATTTATGGCTGCAAAACATGCGAGCTGCACATTTGAAATCGAATCCTCGTCCGTGCCTTTCGCTGCACCTGCGCCAATGTGGGCGGCACATTTGAGTTGAGCTGCTTCTCCGCCAGTCAGACGCCCGCCAACTGCTTCAACTTCTGCAATGGTTGACTTGGCGATGCTTGTTTGGTTTTTTGTTGAGCACTTTTGTGCCTCATAGAAACTCTTTTCGAAAGAGCATAAATAAAGCGTAGATGTTTATGGCGTGCAACTATCACACCAACAACAACAGCGCACAGAGAAGCAGTTGTGGCAGCCGCTTCGCACCTGTTTACTTGTCGCCGCACAGCACTGTGAAGCGCCTCTTGATCGGCGGTGCGCCGTGGTTGATGCATTTTCGACTGCAACAGTGTGCGTGTGTACGAATTTGTGACCGCGCAGTTAAAAAGCACTTTTGTGCATTTAATTGCAACATTTGATTTGTTGTTGATTTGTTAAATTGCCAATAGCCGTGCAACGCGTTGGCGGAGTGTGTGGTGGGGCGCAGCGGCCACAATGGGCTCGCGCGCGCATTGCGAACGCTGTCCAAGCGACAGCAGCACAAAGGAGCACCGCACGTTGTCGCATTGCACTCTCTTAATTGATGTCAAACCAATTGAACGAATGAATGCTGCAGGCAGTCGCATGCCACTAACACTGCTGCAGGCCACCCGACGCACTGCAGCTGTGTTGGCATTCTTGTTGCTGGTTGTTATTGAACGCTCAAGAGCTCGCTGAGCGTGTTGCCACAATTATTTGCAATTTATTTGTGCGTCAGCCAAACGGGCCGCTTCGCAGCGACAGCCTCAGCCGCACTCGTAGTCGCCAGCCCATTCGCGCGTCCATCCGCACGTTCTCCGCTTCAATTTATTTCCATTTTTTGCCGCTTTATTGCAATTTTGAATAAAACAGAATTTGTATGTATGCCACTTGGAAATATTTTGTATTTCGTACTGGCTGCCAGCCGCTGTCGCACATGCAACTGGTCAGGCAGTCAGTCATGCGGTCGCATTTGCTCATTCATCATTCGCGTTATTATTATCAACGGCAGCGTTATTTATGTTTATTGTATGCTTTTGGAGATTTCGTACTCATTTTGTTTGCGATATTTTCTTCGGCTGGCTTGGCTTTATTTTCGTGCGGTGTCGCTGTCGCCTTGGCGTTTTTTTCTTTCTTTCAATAATCAATTACAAACACTAAATATTCCGTGCACATATGCGCCGCAACGAGTTCAAGCTTCAAGCTGGAATTCATTGTTGGGTGCAAGCGCATTCACACCCCAGCCAGGTCCATTGCACGTACGAATTAAGACAGATACAGGGTGCTCTGCCACGGCAGTGCATTGCCAATTCTAGTGAGATTTCCATATGTGCTTGTTTCTACTTTAACCAGTTTTTTTCCGCCTATATTCGTGAAGGTCTTTGATTTGTATTACATGTTTCTTTAATAAAAAGTAATGTGATTTTTCCAGTTGAGCGCACAACATCCGAAATCATAGTTTTAGCTTCTTTTTACTTACGACCTGACGAAACTGGGCCCATTATCATCACACAGTCTTATTTCAGACGTTGCCTCGCTGATTCACCCGGTTTGAAGTGACATTTGTTTCGACTCCACTTAAATATGCAAATTTACATTAAAGTTTATATTTTCAATATTTTTGCAATGACGCTCGCCGCGTCCGTCCAACCGCACATTCGTTGTGTTGCCTTTTTTGCTTCATCATTGCCATCGCCTTCCTCCTTCGCGTATGCGAATCTACTAAATTTATGAATGAACGAACGAACTGTGCGCCGCATAAATACAAACGGCAGACCAACAATAAGATATAGAAGACAAAAAACATAAATTCATCTCATCCGGTCGCATGTCAAGTTTTTATTTAAATAGGACCCAAGCCGCTGGGCGGCGCGAGCGCGGCATTTGTCACAACACTGAACATTGCCATTGCTGCCGCTTGGGCAAACAAGATGCCGCCACGCCGAGTGCTTTTAATTGACTGCTGAATGCAAATATGTGAGGATCGACGTAAGAAGTATCGATATTTCGCATTCAAATTAAAAAAAATGGAAAAAGGGAAATTTGGAAACCGTTGCGAAAATTGCGTGTCGTGGTTGTTGGCTGGCCGAGTTCGTGTAATCACGCAGAGTTGTACGTTCAGCTCGCGGCGGGTGTCGCACGAGTTTTTTTTGTTGCATGCAAATTGACGCACTTGGGCCGCACTGTGCAGCGGTGTCGCAGTGCAGCGCCAACGCGAGCTGTCAATTTAGCGCGCTGCCGCTGACAGCGGCTCCACGTCGTCAACAAGCAGCCTAATTTAATGTCACTTAATCAACGAGCATCAGCGCGATGCAGTTCGAAGGCAACAAAAACGAAAGAGCGCCAACAACAACATCGAGCGGACAAACAGCTAAATGACGAAATTGCGAGAAATCATTTAAATTTGTGTACACTTTTCGACGCGATGCGACAAAAATGCAGTGGCCACGGCAGCAGAAACAAAACAGCAGCAACAAAAACAATAATAAGAATTGCACTGCGTTCAACATGAACAGCGCGACAGCAACAGAAATTCTTTCACTTCAACTACAACGTTTTTTTTTTGTAATACGTTGCAGTGTTGCCAACAGCGCCAAGAAGAAGAACAGCGGCCTATGCGAAGTACATAAGTCGTCACCAAGTAAACGTCAACAATCGACAACGCAACATAATGCGAGTGTTTGCGTGTTTGTGGTGGAGTCCAGTGAACTTTCGCTCATTTGTTGTTGTCATTCGTATGGTTATTGTTGCGTCTGCTGCTGCGTTATGACTTGTTTGTTGTAATAAATTACATTATGATTGGCTTGTGACGGGGCGGACGGAACGGACCGGGCCGGTCCGGGCGTCAGAAGAAATGAAAGAGAAGGAGGTGCAGACGAAGGCGAAGGCGGAGCAGACGCTGGAGCGGCTGGTGGCCGCATGCTCAATATTTATGCGCATGCGGCCCTACGGCTTCGGAGCCCTTAACTTGTTGTTGGCCGGCCGTTGCAGCGCTGCTTTCATCTTTCGACATAGTCGACACAGTCGTCGACAACAACGCGACGTTGGCAATGTCGACATTGCTGTACTCGTTGTTGGGCGCTCATTTGCCGCTGGAACGTTTCTTAATAAAAAGTTGCCACAACTTGTTATTGTCTTTGCTGTTGGCCCAAAGGTAAACGCCGCGTAGAAACCGAGTGAAATGGACGACGCGAAGAAATGAGTGGGACAGGGTTGGGCGCAGACATTGGTAGTGAAGAGTGAAATGGTTTGGCTGGTGGTGTGGTGTGGTTTGATGTGCTGCGGCAGTAATAAACTTAAGACACTTTTAATGACAGGTAGTTAAGGCCACGCATGCGCACAAGCAGCGGCCGCAGGTATGTGACGGCCAACGAAGATGTATTCGCAAAGGCGGTACTCGGCACAGTGGTTTCAATGCGCAATAAATTTGACTAAACTGTTTAATGCTACTTAAACGTTTTTAATATGGGAAAAATTGTCAAAACTAAAGTTTTATTGCTTCAAACTTTGGCAAATGACAAGACGCTTATACTCAGCGCGCAATAAATTGTCAGAATTCATACTGCACGTGGAAAATTATAGTAATTATCATGTTTAGCCCACTGTACGCCGCATTGTTCACTTGACAGTCGAAAATGCCGAAATGAGGCTGGGCCAGTCTGCGGTGAGGTTTGCCATTTCAGTGGTGCCTTTCTTTTTTGCGCAGCTCTCATTGTTGTTGTATGCATTGTTTTTGTTTTCTTTAGAAAATTCGCAGAGTTGTTAACCCAGATACACTGCCGGCGCTGGATGTGATTTTGATTTGACGAGTGATGCGAGCGTGAGCACTCGACGAACGCAAGTGCGTGCTTTGATGGCAATTTGTTGATTTGATTAACTCGACAGTCCGGAGACAGCAATTCAGAGAAAAGCGTGGGCGGCGGCTGTTAATTTGCTAATGCCTTCCTATTTTTAGCCAATCTTTTGTAATAATACAAGCAACGGTTTGAATGTTTTGCGTAGTTTTGCAACAGCGGTGTTGCATTTCGTTGTCTGCTCGTGTTGCTGTTGCTTTGCGCATGCGCGCATTCTTATGCATCATCAACGACAGTAAAGCGCACTCAAAGCCACAACAACAACAATAACGGTAAAATGAAATATAATCTTAACGACATTTGCCACGTCACGTCAGTTCATTGTATCGCTTCGCAGTAACTTCAACGGACTCGGTCGGTTGCCGGTTGTGGCGGTGGCTGAAAGCAATTCTTTGCGGCTCCACCGCCTGCCAAACCCCACCGCAAAACCGATTGGTTGTGTGCAAATGTTCGCCACACAATAAGGGCTCCATTTGCTGTCTTTATGGTTGCGCTTTGCTGCCACATTGCAAAATTAATCGGCGCCAATTCGCTTTGACACTGCGCGCAGCGGTTTAAAATTTACGAGCTGCGCTAAAGTTGCGAATTTACACAATTTTTGCTGTTTTGTTGGTTTTTCTAGGCAAACGTTGTGTATTGTTTATGGGTGAGGTGAGGGATGTCGCTCATATTTTGCGCGCTTGTTCACGTTCTGTTCTCATTCTACTATTTTCAAAGACAAATTAAAATTTCATAAACAAATGAGTTGACCGCTTTTTTGTAGTATATTTTATTTGTAGTAAATATGTAATCCTTTTATTTATTGGTTCTTGTTTGCTCTTTGCAGGTTCGACGTGCCTCACAGTGGGCTGCAAAAACGGAGGAACGTGTATAACGCAACATAATGGACTATCATATTGCAAGTAAGTTGGCACTTTGTTGCTTTTGTTGCTTCTTGCGAAAGAAAGCCAGTCATTTGATTTTTCCCCAAGTGTAGTCCCAAAATTAAAATCGCACAGTTTTGCATTCGTTTGTTGCGAAGTTGTTTAATCGATCTGAAAAGGTTAAACAAGTAACAGTAATTAATTAAAGATGCCGTAATCCCAACGCGAATGTGAACTAAAACGAATGCCAAAGCCGATACCCATTCGCAGCGTTGCTGTTTATAAAGTTTGCTGTATTTGATGTCGTTCGGAACTTGCGACATTGTTTCCTGTAGCCGGTGGCAGCGGCTGCATTTATTAATTTTTATTCGAGTTTTATATGCTCGTGCGCACAAACCCTTTTAACTAACTTTGCCCTTCTTTCTTTCCGTCAGTGGTCAATAAGCTGATTGTGCGCAATAAAAACGTTGTAAACGCACCATAAACAATTTCAAACTTCCTTTGTGTTTGTGAATGTTATGAATTTCATTTAGTATTACTAAACATCGGCGTGTTGCTATGCCGCTGTACACAATGGCACCGCAAAAGCATTTTCTCTGGCGATGTGTGAACGTTTGTATTTGTTTGCTCGTTCCTTTTTGAAACGGCGGTTATTTATTGCGCCGCGAAGTTGTCGCATAAATTTTGGTGGTTAATTTCTAAATGATTTTATTATAGTTTTATTCATTATCAGTTGTTTAGCTAAATTTGCATAACCTTAAAAACGAGCAGAAAAATGGAAAAGCAGGCAGATCGGCAAAGAGTTTGGTGGGCTCTCTAAGCCCCTTCAAGCCGGTCCAGAGCGCGATGCCAATCAGCGTTCGTATGTGATGTCTTTGTTTATTGCTTGTGGTTGGTGTGTGTGTGTGTTTGCACAGCTGACAGAACTGCCTAATGGACTGCTGTGGATGGACTCACAAACGGCTTTAAATGTTTTAATTTGCATTGAAACGCTGCTCTTCGGCGTTTGCGTTGTGTGTTATTTATGCGTTTGGCTTAGCTGCTGTCCAACATTGCTCAAGTTGTTTGATTCGTTAGAAAAAAAGTTGCGCAACAAGTGATAATGGAATGAATTACACTCAGATCGATATTTTTGCGGCACGCCTGATTGACTAATTGCATTCTCGGCTGCCACTTGTCGTCGATTAGCTCGAATTCCGCACGTCTTGTATGCACAATATGTTCGAGTTTCTCGGGCATGCACGAATATGATTTCAGACTTGTCAGAAATTCCTTTATAATTGTAAAACATTAAAAGGAACGAGAAGGGGGAATAAGCTGCACCGTCAATCAACAGGAAGGCGAAGGCCAACAAGCCATCATTAAATCTTCACAAAAGCCGAGCTTAAAATCCCAACGAATTTTCAATACCAAAACATAAAAGCGAAAAGATCCCAAAGGGACTCATCAACGCATGACAAAAACAACAACAGTAACAGCAACGCGTTGCAACGGTGCCAACAATAAATGCTGTTTAGCTTGAAAATTGTCTGCTGCCTCGGCAGCGAATAAAACGAAAATGGCTCAACACAGCCAACCAGTTCGCGTTTGTTGAGACTGAATCGCAGCTTCGGCTCCAGCGGCAATCAAACACAAAAGCTTTGTTGTTGTTGTGGTGCTTTAGTCGAGCGCATATCCATTACCAATGCCGCCCAAAAATGGTTATAATGCTGCTGCAACAAAAACAAAAACCACATGAACAGCAAAAAAAAAACACAGTTTTCTCCTATTGTCGACGAGCAGGGAATTGCAGCGGTGGCTTACGATTGGTGTTGTGGCGGTGCATGATCAATCGGCGAATTGTGCTGGCTGCTCATTTTGACTACCTGAGACTCGTGCGTGTTGTTGTTGCTGTTGTCGAATAAAAATCATATGTGTTGTTGTTGTTGTTTGGAATGGACAACTAAAGTCGTCGGCTGTGTGTGAGTTTCTCTTTTGCTATACAGCACGCGCTTTTTAATTTCATCCGTCGATCCAGTCGACACAGCCGACATTCTTTAAAGAAATTAAAAATTTTTTATTTTATACACTTTTTTTATTGAAGCACGGAGCTTATACTTAGATATGTATGGGTTTATGTGTCATGTCTGGACAGATAAATCTACTGTTAGCATAGGGCCGGCGGTTAGGCGAACGAATAGTGGAGCGGAGGCTCAGTTGCCTCTTTGGCCTTTCACGGATTAAATTATCGCGTATGCGTTGCGCTTTTCAACAAAATTTAATACAATGATTCGATTGTGGGTTTGAATTAAAAACAGAAAAGTTCTCTCGTTGCTCGTTCAATGATTGCTGCATCCTCGATTCGTGCTTTCATTCATTAGCTTGTCAAATGACACTCAAAATCGATCATAACGCAGCGAATAATTTTATGGAAACTGCTTGTATTCCTTTCATGGAGAGGCTTTAATAAAATTGTTCTTTTTTAAACAAAAATTGGCCATATTTGTATTATTATTAATTTGTGAAATTTCTTCTTGAAAATGATCTGCAAAAAGTAGTCGCTTGAGTGTGGCCTCTTCACTCAACCAGCCGAGAGTCCACACGGCATCGCGATGATCATAAATGTGCGAGATCGCGCGCCGATCGCCTCAATGATCGCCAAATGCTGGAAAATAAGAGCAAAAATAAAGCAAATACGACAACAACAACCACTACAGCAAACGATTGCAAGCCAAGTAATTGTAGGCACTTTGGTGTAAGCCAATACCCCACTTGAGATTTTGAATTACTTGAGCTGCTTGACTGCGTTACGACCGTCTGACAGACGCGACCGCTCGGCCGTGCCGTGGCGATCTTGTGTGGGGCAGCCAGCAGTCGCTGTGTTACAATTCCATTTGTGTGGAATTTTTCAGTTTATTCGCTCATTTGAATGAAGTGCACATCGAATCATCGAATGCTCGGCGCGGCTTGTCTGAGCGCGTATCGCCTTAAAGTTGAATTCGATCTATGCCTGCAAAGCCGTGGCCCGCTGACATAGCTTAAAATTGCATGGCGAGTGCCTGGGCGCTGATAGGTGGTCGTCGCCGCTGTCTCCGCGCAGATAGAAGCTGTTTGTCTGTCCGTCCGGCTGTGTGTCTGGCGTTGAAGACATGCAATGCTGCGACGTACTGTTGAAATAGTTTGTGAGGTGCGATAACATCGCTTGAACTCCGCTGCGATTGCTGCGCTGGAACTGAGCTTTTAAGTGTATGTGCCCCGACTGATTCGGCGCCCGCCCGCTGCTGCCGCCTTGGAAATAAGTACAAATAATCGACTGATCGCCAATAATTTTGTATGCGATTTGCAAACGACACAGTTTTTTTCCGCTTTACTTTTTTTAAGGAGAGTAAGGAAAGATGTAGATCGCGCTTTGATGGGGTGCAGCAGCCAAACAAATCGTTATGGCTGAATTTTGGTATAGTTAGTTTGACTTGAGCCGAAGTTGTTCGGTGGAAATTGAAATACCCACCACAATTGCTTTTAATGCACTACAAGGTTTTGACTGAAATTTGGGTAAATAAAATATATTTTCTGTTGAAAGAGTAGAGTAAACTTTCGTACACAAACCCATTCGATGTCCAAGACGGGATTGGTTTCCTTTTACCCACGAAATCATACCCGCCCCCGTTCTTAGTCGCCCAGCCCTCTGTGCAACCGTTGCGTCGTTAGTGTCGACCCACGCACGCGCAATTGCAAGTTGTCCATTGTGCATAGCCGCAGTCCCTAGCACCGCTCCGTATGCAAGCGTGGGTGTACCAGCCGTTTATCCATCTGCCTATCTACCTGGCTGCCACATTGGTAGCACCAGCAGCAATTGTCGTCCCTACTTGGCTTTATTTGCCGTACAGTGTAATTACTCCATCAGCGGCGTCAGCGCCCTCATTGACTGCAGCGACAGCCCCTCTTCGACCGTTCGAAAATCTACAAAGCTTTCTTGTTTTCCACTTATTGGGCGCAAAAATGGGCTTTGTCTGCTTTTAGCCCGCAATTATGCTCTTGTGGCCAACACAATAAAAGTCACAAGCAATTTCTCTCGGCAACGGTAATAGCAACAGTTTTATTTTCGTATTGTATCGATACTTTAGTTCGCTGTAGCCTTCGACGAGCATTTATTGTGGCAGCGGCGCTGTGTGGTTGCCGTAGCGAAGAACAATAAGATTTATTATGAAATTTGATTTGACCATTTCGGGATGGAGCTCGGCGACCAGCTGGTGCGAACAATAAAGTCAGCGTTGTGCGGGTGTTGCGGCCCGTGTGCGCAGTGCGTGCTTGAGACTTGGACTTTTATGGGGGATTTTATTTGTTTTCAGCATTTGCTTATCTCGTTTGAAGGAGAGAAGGGATTAGTACAGGTTTTTTCAATATAAAAACAGTTTAAGGTTGCCATGCGATGGTGGGTCGGCGAATAAATCTAAAGCGGTAAAGCAGTTTATGACGTGTTAATTATTTTGAAGCTTTGCTTAGTATGACGAACGAAGCGGCTGTTTTTGATGTGTTGCATTGACAAAGTGCAAATTCTTGGAAAATATTCTTAAAATTCTGATTATGTTGTTTAGGAGGAAACAGTTTTTCCTACTTCTTAGTCCGTTCATCGTTCTCGGCTCCAAGCATTTCTTTACCTACGATTAATCGAAAATATTAGTGCCTGCAAAATAATCCCCATGTAACGTTTGAACTTGTGGCTTTATCACTTTGCACTTTGCATTGTGCTTCGCACAAGTTAGTGACGTACTAATAGCGTCAATTCTGGTCATATCTACGCATATTTTATGTGTTATTTTCGCTGCATTCTGTCGTTTCGGCGCATTTGTCGCCTGCATTTTGTAATTTTTCCGCGAGTGCTCTTAATGCGCGCTGCGCATGCGCACAACTACATTTTTCGCATTATTGACAACTACAACTACAAAAGCAACAAATTGTCAAGTTTTGACTTAAAATGGCAATGGCAGGCCAGCCACACGCGCATAGATGAACCGATACCAGGCCGAATGCGCGCCCAGGTAATACAACAATTACAAGAACAATGTGGCATCTTGCAATAAGCATACCGCATGGAACGACAACCAACAAGCAACCAACGACCGGTGGATAATAACTTCGGGCAGACGCAGTGGAAGAGTGTGGGTGGGAGGCGGATGGGGAGGAGCAGCGAAAAAGAACTTTGCTTCTGCTGCTGCGGCAGTCAGGTGAAAAGGTAGAAATCGTTGACAATAATGAGCGGCAACAGCGCACACAAAACAGCAACGAACAGGCGGTCCGCGGAGCAGTCAGTCGGAGGGGCCAACGGTGCAGATTGAGGGTACGAATCGCATATGTTCGTTGCAATTTGCAATGTTACGACTTGTGCCGTGCACAGCAGAACTTTGCTGCAAGACATTATCGCATGCCGCGACAACGACAAGCAGCGGCAGCACAGCTTGCGGCACGCGTGGGCGACACTCATCCCCGCAAATGGCCGCATCATCTGCCAGATTTGACGCTGCCCGATGAGCAAATCCGCCATTCTTGCTCGTTTCTCCACTCGATTCTTGTCTGACGGTGCTGATATTTTGTCGTCTTTGTCTGTGCCAGCACGTCGTGGCCGCGGTCGCGGTCGCGGTGCGGAGAAATGCCTTTGGAATTGAAATTTTAAGCTGAAAAGCGTCTCTGCTGCAAGCGATGGACATAAAAGACTTGTAGCATGTCTCATATGCGGTGATGTTGATGTTGCAGCAACAATAACAAACGCAACATCAACAATGACCACAACAGCAACAACAAACCAAAGTCATGGCAACGGCATAACAGCAAACTCGGCGCTATCTGTCTGTCTACTTTTCATTTGTCCCTCCGCATGTTGTCCACCACTTGCAGTGTGGCGATGTTGCGTGGCGTTTTCTTGTTGCGTTGCGCACATTCGATAAAAATGTGTAGGATTGAAATTCATTTGTTGTTGCTGTTTGTGCTGCTTAATGTTGTGTGCAATTTTAAAATGCTGGTCGCAGACAGTGAGCCAACCAGCCTATCCGACCCTTATAAGAAGCAGCCGCGAAACGCATTTCAAATGCGTCAAGTCCGACGTAAAAGTTTTTGCAAAGCAAATTCAGCTGAGGAACTAAAAACGATTTCTAAATCGTCTTTGGCTGCGCTTATGTTGTGTGGCAGTCTTCCCTCTTGTGGTGGTTAAATTTTTGATCGTCTATCTTGCGCACAAAGAGAGAGAGAATGGTATGCGAACTGCGGCGGCGCATGTTCGGCTTGAGGTCTCAAAGTTAATGTATGCCATTATTGGGCTTTTATACGATTTTCATGTGGCCTGCGGGTGTCAAGTGTGCGCTCCTTAAAAGTCGAGTTTTGAATTATGTGTCTGCGCAGTCTTCTGCCATACAAACAGTGTTTTAATGAAAACTTCCAAATGAATTCATTCATTCTTTCGGGAGGCAATGTTAGATAATTTTGACCTTAACGATAAATATTTTTCGTAATAAACTAAACCTCGAGTTGACCTCGAAAATGATTCCTCAGCAAAAGTTCTTATTCGATTTTGAGTATCGCAAATAGGTTTTGCGTAGCCGATCCTGTCGATTTCCCCAAGCAGTGAGTGATTGCATAATTCTCTTATAATTGCATTTTTTTCGTTGTTCGTTCATACTCGTTTCTGAAATTCTTCAATTCACTTTACAACACTTGAGTTTAATGCTTTCTGCATTCTTTTCTTATGCTTTGGTCAGCATCACGACTTCCTCTACCGTCCGCCATTTCACTTGTGACTATTCGTTCTCAAATAATTTCTCATGTTTTCCCCATTCCTATTACACTTTTTCTGTTTCCACTTTTTCCCTACTCTTGCATACCAGAACTATTCAATTTCCAGCCACTGCTCCTCGCGCTGCTTACTTGCGTACACAACGCACATCGCCAGTGGTTTTTTTTGTTGTTGTTGCGCTCATGCGTAGGGTTCCCTCGTGGGACTACAATTTATGTTTCTTACCTCTACCTGGCCGCACTGCAATAAAACCTATTGTTCCATTATTTGTTTTGACTTGAGGCGGCGCAAGAAGTTGTCGAAGAAAGAAAAAACTAAAAACTTAGCCACAATTACTTTAATTAACTCATCGCTCAGCCGAGAGACTTTTGTTGGTATGTCAGATTTCTCATGTGCCGCTTCGATTTGCCTGTTGGGGACGTTGTATGAAAACGAATTGTACCGGAATTTCACAATGCTTATAGCATTTTCGCTTACAAGATATATGTAAACGAAATGTGGGTTTACAACAACTGCACAAACAGTTAGTTGGTCGAATTTCTTTGAAAAAGTTAATTTCTTTTGGAAAGGATTGCTTTAATTAATTGCACTTTCCATTTGTTGGAGTTGTTTGCATTTTGACCCCGCCCACCGAGAACTACTACCCACATTGCATTGCGGCGAAATTTGGCCCTTGTCCGCACACATCTTCAACGTGTTGAGGCCAATTTCGCATATTTGTATCAACATTGTGACAGCTCAGAACGTCCAATGGTGTTGGTGTTGTACCGTCGCGCTCCGCACTTTGTCACTCCAACGCAAAGTTCTCTTGGGCACTTTACTTTTCAGCTTTGCCTCGCTGTCTGTCCATACAAATCAAGTGCGGCTTGCAAGAAGAGCAGCAATTGTTGTTGGCTTTCCAACAAGAAATGATGGCGTTGAAGTCGGCGACGTTTCTTCGTTGCGGTCGATTAAAGTTGCCTCCCCGGCAACGTCGAGTAGGTTGACGGGCTGCGCTGGCAATGAATGCGAAAAGTGCAAGAGCAGCGTGTTGGTTGCCGCCTTGCCGGGCTGGTGGCCGGACCCTTTGCTGCTGCGTAAGCATTGCTGGGACCGCGGCTTCGGGTATCCTTTACCACATTTCAAGAACTAACTTGCAGCATGCATTGCATTTTATTGTTCGCCTCGAAGGCTGGTGGCGTCTGGTTGCCTGTTCGCACCGTTGGACTATTGGCCTCTCGAGCGGTTGGTTGGCGTCTGCTTTGGTTGGGTTTTGTTTGGGCGCGCGCTGCAAGCTTCAGGTGATTATTATCGACGCAGCAGCAACGCCAAATGCCGCAAGAACGGACTGATTTGATGACTGCGTCGCTGCGGTCGCTGCAGGTTAAATTGCGCTGCTCAGCGCGTCGTCGCTGGTGTTGCCGTTGCCGTTGTTCTGCCATGTTGCTGGGCTCGCGTTTGCTGTGCCTCCTTCGACTTGGTTATTTTGTGCGCAAGCGTAGCGAATTTATTGCTTACATTCCGCTTGCATTATGCTTTCAATTTTTCGCTCCTTTATGTTTGGTTTTTGTGGTGGTCGCTTGTTTGTGCGCACTTCACACCCTGCACCGGGCCGCTTGGTTACATTCACTTTATTATGAAGTTGACAGTGTCCGGATGGAAACGCAGTATGTGCGCCTTGTAAATATGTAAAGTGCCAATCAGCTGTGAATTTGTTCATTCGTTCCACATGCCATTCAAAAGGTTTATGGTGGAACTATCCTTTGTTTCATTGAACTTAAAAATTGCTAGTACTTTGAATCGAAATTTTGCGCACCACGCCTCCTTAATTTCGGCTGCCCTATATTAACCCGTTCTGTACTACCTCCATGCGAAATCCAGTCGGATAGGACCGACCGAAACATTCCCACTTGTTGGTTTTGTTGATCTTGTTGTGGTGTTGTGTATTTTGTTTTTGTTGTCATGTGCTTATTGTTGTTTTTGCCGTTGAAAGGCATTACAACAGAGTTGAAGTTGGGGTTGATGGCTGTTGGACGTCTGCATTGTTACATCGCTTTGCCCGTACCCCACCTGTACCCCGCGTTGGACCGCAGCGCGCCAGTGAGTGGATATTTTAATAAAATGTGGCTGCTTGACTTGCAGTTGTTGTGTTATTGCTCGGTTGCTGCTTCATTTGTGCTGATTTCTTCCTACTGATCTACAATAAATTTTTGCATTACTTTGCATCGCTTTGGGCGATGGTCGCGCTGGCTGCTCTGGTTGGTTGAAAGTGGTTGGAAGTTGGCTGGTTGGCGATTTGGCTGCAATGCTGCTTGGCTGTTTGTCGGTTCGTCAGGTCGTTATTGTGCATGGTACAGTGTGAGATTGGTGAGATTTGGCTGTTTGCTTTGGTTTGCTTCCAATTTGGCATTTTAATTTCAAGTCGACTGCATGTTGTGTAGCATTGCAGCTGTGGCTGCCGCTCGGGGCCCTAAACGAACTATAAATACATGAGTGTAGGTTTGCATGCTCTTAACTGTCTGCAGAACAACAACGAAACTGCACAGAAACATTTAGATTTTCTTGAAGTAATAATTTGTTTCCATTATTAACTTTACTCCAGTGGCCGATTGTTGGTAGACAATAAAATTATTAAGTGCTGGCGCTCCTTGCACATATTTATTCGCGACCCATTAAACCAACGACAACAACACAAATATATATTATTGCACGCTTTAATTAATTGCCAATTACAATTAAAAAAAATTTGCGTTGGACCTAATTGCAGCAACACGAAAACTGCCGCGGCCGCGCCCCATGCACAGTTTCGCAGGTGTCGATTTCCATGACATTTCTAGTCGCATGTGAGGTGAACGCCCACACTTGGTTGCAAATAGACTTGGCTTTTAATTTGCTTATTTGTAAATATTGGCGGGGAGTTGGCAACATGTTGGCGCTGCCAGAGCGCATTGTCATCAAGTGCTCGTATTTCACGTGTCATTGGCGGCTGCGCACGGCCCAACTGCTCGATGGGAATTGTGATTTATTGCATCCAGCGATCTGCAGCTGCGCTTACATAAAGCCGCATTCGCAATTGACGAATATGCGCAACGGCAATTCATCAGCTCGCGCTGAATTAGCGGCGTTGCATGTGGCGGCGTCTAATGCAACGACGCCAAAAAGTGATGCAACTTTTTCTATTGTTTCCAAAAAAATGTGCAGCGAAGCCGAAGCCGCCGTCACTTCGATGGCATTACGACAAGCCATCGCGCGAATTGGTGCACTTAGTCGCAGCGACTGCGCTGAGTTTATTAAAAAGTCGGCGTGTCATTTGGGTGAAGTGATATGCGGATTGACACTTTCGGCTTTTCGCTGAAGCATACGAAAATGCATTTTTCTCATCGAATAAAATTGTTTCAGATCAACCATAATTCTCGTCTTTGCTACTGTGAGTGCAGTTTTCTATTTTCTTCGATGCCAATCCTCCGTTCTTGGCAATAGTCTGAGAATTCTCCTTCCGCTTTGCGGCGTAATCTTGTTTGCCTGCCACAAAACACGCTTCACTCTTCACTGCTGCTGCTGTTGCTCACAACCCAAATACCTGTAGCCAGCTCTTTGCAACACCGGAGGAACAATGACAGCGGCAACATCTGTTGGGGATTGGCCGGGTTCGATTCTCATTTTGAAAATTTGCAGATAAGGGTCACGCATTTTCCTATTTCGCTATTGAAAAGTGCTGTTGCTGCAAGCACACATTCTGCTGCAAACAAATTAGACGTGAACAAGAAAAACAAAACAAACAAAAAAAATGTATGTGCTGCATGTTGCACCTGCCTTGAACGTTGGCCGCACCTTTTCGTGCCAGATCGAACACAATGCGCGCCCAGTGTGGCCAGCCGACGTCGATGGCTGCACGAGCGCGGCCATGTGGCACCCAGCAGCACATTCACCAAGCATGCACTGCGCACTGGCAATCGCCGGTGGAACAAATGATTTTCGGCTGCTTTCTGGAACGAATGCAAATAGTGATGTCTAATATCGCTTGAAAGAGTGAAATTGCTGATCTTTCACAGCAGTCGGTGGCAGTAGCTGGCGCGCGAACTTTTGTGGCTCTTGTTGCTGCATGTGGCAAGTGTGGCTGCAACGAGCGGCGCATTCGCGCTGGTGCTTCCTGGATACCAGGCGTTCTGTGCGCTGTTGTCGTTGTTGTTGCATGGTTATTGGCACCATCGGTCAATTGGTTGGCGGCTATTGCAGCCGCTACTGATGGTCTAGCAACTTGTTTTATGTACAACACACGGATATGTTTTGTGTGTGTGTGTGTGTATTGTGGTCCGAGAAATTCTGGAGCGTTGCACATGTTGCTGTCGTCTTTGTGGCTGCTCTGGAAAGTGCTGGTTCTGGCACGCCATCAGGAGAGACTGACGTCGCAGCAAGTGGCGACTGAGTGCATGCAAATGTTGCAGTGATTTGCTTTTTCTGCTCATAGCTGCGTTTTTTTTCTCCTTTCGTAGCGGGCAGCAAAAAGGAATTGCAATAAACGGTTTTTATGTGCGGCAGCCTCGTTGAATTATGAACACATCATTTCCTCGTTGCTATGACTTTTTGCCACTCGGCCAGCAATTCATTTGAGCCATGGCGACACAACGCGCCAGAGCCAGTCGGTAATTACAAACTCGTATTTCGTGCGCCAGTATGTGTGTTCACATTTAACGGTTGAGCAGATAAGCAGCAGGTCAGCAACTGCTACTTACGGTAATGGGAAATGTTGCTTTTCTCAAGTCTTTTTTTTTGCATTTAATTGGAAAGGGCCGTCGAAATTGGCAGAGAAGTGCGTGGCGCCTTATTCGCGCAAATTGGACTGGCGTCGATCCAGATCAAATGCAAAATTACACAAACGACCGTTAAGCGCGATCATTTGACGCTTATCTTCTCATGATCCTGCCGTCGACCCCATCGAACGGAGCTGCACTCGATCGGCCGCCTACACCAGCCAGCTGCGCTGGAGATCGAAGATCGCGCATTGGAGTTGGGAACTGGCGACGACGATCGGTCGACAACAATGGCAGTGCATTATGGCTCGATGTCGTCGGGCTGTGCATGTACGTCTGCGCTGTCAGCAGCGTGGCAATAGTGAGTACCGGCAGTAACAGCACAGCGGCAGCGATCAATATGGGGCGATAATTGCCACGGTGCTAGATCACGCGGCGGACAAATTCACGCGCAGCAGGCGCAGGAAGAGGAGCGAAGAGACGAAGGAGAGAGCGCTGTGTCTTAGGAATACACTCGGAAAAAAGTTGGAAATGCATTCGAAATCATTTGCGAAAAATTATAAACTATTGAAAACGTTTAACACTAGAATGCCCGACAATCTGACATGCCTAAAATGCCCATATGTAGTCATTTTGACATTATTGTTTACTGACTTTTTTTTTATTTTATTGGTTTTTAAGTAGCAAATATGAATAAATGTACACGACATTAAACTAAGCTTTCTTTTTTTATGGTTTACAAAGTAAATTCATTTAAATAAAATAGCGTACTTTGCACATATTTAAATGGGATAAAATGGAATGAAATTTGGAATTGGAAATTTTTGAATGCATTTTATGAGTGAATTTTGAATTGAAAAACTTGGGAATTGTCACAACCTACTCTGATATTTTGTTTTAATGTTTGCAGTTATTTTAAATTGAATTGAAGATGCATATTTGTCTATTTATCAGTAAGATTTGCTGAAAATGTTCTATAGGTAGTCAAAATGATTACCATTGGGCATTTAAGGTAAATTTTGCAAAATTGGGGCAAACCATTTTTTTACAATATGTTTTATTTATTTATTCCATTTAGCTTTAAAAATTAATAAAAGTCACGTAAGATATTTTTTTAGAGAATGATACAACAAAAGTTATTTACAATAAAAGACCTCAATGTAGTCAAAATGACTACTTTGGGCATTCTAGTGTTAACACTCTGAAAGTTGTCCTTACTTCAAAAATTTTTTTTTTTTGTGAGAAATAATTCAATACTTCGAGGAGTAAAGTTGTTGTAATTCTTTGTAATGTAGAATGCGCAAAAAAAAACCCTGAGGAGTGGTAGCAGCGGCTGCGTTGCGAAAACAGTTGACTGCTTTGTTATTATTGTTTCATTTTGTTATTAGTGCAGCTTTTAGTGACTGATAGGACGCTGGCTGTGCAAAGCGCGCGTGCATACAGCAAAAGTTTGGATAACATCGCTGCCACGTCGCAGGTCAAAATTGTTTGCTGTACATAGAAAAGGCATAAAAGACAGAAAAACAGACAAAGGCGGACACAAATAGCTTGAGTATTTAAGAAAAGATACAAATTTCAAATAACGAGTGGCTATACGGTGCCGTAAAGTGTGCTGTGCGAGGCGTTGGCGCAGGCGCACTTCCAAGTGGCTGAGAGCCTGCGGCAACACTCGGCATTGCCACTTGCACCTCAACTTCCGTCCGGGAAATGCAAATAGAATATCAAAGCAACGCCCGACTGTCCATTTGACTGTCGCTGTGCTGGCACAGAGGCGGCCTTTGTCGGCGAATGGAACCGCCGCACAGACAACCGGCAACTTGTAGCAAGGTCTCGGGATCTCAACTGCAAACATGTGAACAGCAACAGTTGTTGCCGCTCATATGTGCAATGCACGCAAATCTTGCACTCAACGACAACAGCAACAACAAATTGCAGATGTGGCCCACCACGCGCTCGGCCAGCAGTGCATCATGACCATCAGCAACGTCGGCCGGGTGGGTGTTGTTTGTTGTTTTTCTGCGTTGCTAACATGCGCATTGCTTTGACTACTGTGCTGCGGCCGCAACCGCACATAGTGGCAGTGCAGCAGCAGTTGCCATTTTCGTTGCAGCCAGCCAGAAATGCACGGGCTGCTGCGCGTGTGTTTGTTTTTTGTTTAGTTGAGGCTCAGGTTGAAGCTTTCCTTTTTTTTCCCTCTTTTGGATCTTGAGTGCCCGTGGCGCGTTACTTTGACTAATTGAAATTCTGCAGCGAATGGAGTTGGTAACGCTGTTGCCATTGTTGCTCTTTACTTCGTTGGCTTTGTGTGTGTGTGGACACAATGTTTCTGCGTTGATAATTTGCCCACTGTTCGGGCAGCAATGCGCTGAAAGTTAAGCGGCGCAATGCGTCAACGCGGCAAGGACCTGCCTCACCACTTGAGAACGCGTCGCAGTGCCAGACACGTCCTCCATAGCTGGCCCGTGGCTGCAAATGCTCCCCAAATGTGTTTAGAAATTTTAATCTTAAAAAAACCTGCGTCGCATTAAACGCGTTTTTTCTGTTTCCGGTTTTCGAGCAGTTTTACTATGTTGAAGCCCTGTACCAGAACAACAACAACAAAGTTGCCTCAACCATTCGCCGCCACCGCAACCGCTGTGCACTTTGATTGCGCTCGAACATTCTGCGGATTTTCGTTGAGCTATTTTTTGTTGTTGCTGAACATTTATGTTCGTTTTCTCCAAATTGCAGTTTAATTGAGCACTTTTTGTCGGTAATTTTGTGTTTGCTCACGTGTGTGCTGCATTTTCCTTGGATTTCACTTTTTCCTCGCAGAGATTTCCTTGGATATTTGAGCAAAGCTCAGAGGCAGCCGAATTATGTTTTGACTGATTTGCGCAATTACTGCGCATAGCGCGTCAATCAATTCGCACCGTAACGAAGCATTCGCTCATTCGTGTCGTATGTCAACACAACAACAAATTCACATACTTTCAATTTATATGAAATTTGTGTTTAACCCGCCTTCACAGCGACAACTGATGGGGACTGGCTGATGAGTTGAAGCACCGGCTTGAAAATCCTTGAATTGCTCAGGATGAGCCATCGCCATCGCCATTGGTAGCGGCTCCTTCAAATGTCGGCTCATCTAATTGAAATTTGTATGTCGTAAGAGTTTTGCGTGCAGTAAAATTGCTTGCGGACGAGCGGGTTAAACCGAACCCATCTGTGTTGTAGCTGCAGATCTAATGAAGATTACGCCGTGTATGGCTGGAAAAAATGAATGACAATCCCATGACTATAAATAATTAGAGACACAAACGTCTGCAATTGAACTGTGAAACTGTTGTTGTTGCGTTTTCTTCTTTCACTGCGTTTGTTGTGGCGGGTCGTGCGATGATGCGCACATGGCTTACGTGTTATTAATAACACATAATTAGGTAATCCAGCCAACTAGCCAGTTGGACGTGTTCGGAGATGTTTCGTCATTTCATTTTTTTTGTCAAGGCACAAAAATGTGTCCAATTATTTCTGCATTTTTTCAAAGTAAATTTTGGATGTTTTGTTGTAGTTTTCGAAACAGCGCCAAAACTATCCGTCAAACGAAATGAATGTGGCACATGTAAAAACTCTGTCCGATGATTTATGAATCGTAGACGCGGCGTCTGCGTAGAGACAAATTAAAGAAAATTGTAGCTTATGCGGCGTGTGAATCTGCATTTGCTGCGGTTTCAGTTTCCAATTTACTCGCAGTTGGGTTTGCAAGTTTTTCTGCTGTAATTTTGTTTTGTTTTTGTAGAAATTAGATCCTTATATATTGTTGTGCACCACGCCATGCTGCCACACCACTCCAGTCGACAACGCAAGACATCACAGTGACGACGGCTCGACGCATCTGGGTCTCCGAAGTCGCCACCGCAGACAGTAAACACCAAAGCGCGGCTCGGTGCGCCTTGGTTGCATCCCGTAGCAATCATCGATAACAGCTGCGCATGCGTAAAAATGGAAACACTGAAAAATTGAAATGGGCCATGCGCGACGCACGGGGAGAATGACAGCAGCCGGAGCTTGAAGGAGAGGCGAACGCAGGCATTCCATTTAGTTGTGGCTGTTGCCGCTGCTGACAAGGCAAATGTGCTGCCACTGCATTAAATCACAACGCGTCAGCAGCGGGAATCGAGTAGCAACATTCGGCGTTGTGGTGCTGCTGCTGCGGCGGCGGCCGCCGATGCCGCACGTCAGGCGCATAACTCATCCGTTCGGCTTGTTTGTACGCATGCGCCGCAGCAGCTCCATGCGGACAGTAGTCGCAGCGCCGCATTCGGTGTGTTGCTCTTCGTGTGGCAACAATTGCTGCTGTTGCTGCGCCTGGCATGCGGCAGTGGCAATTGCCATTCAACTGCTCAGCCGACGGTGTGGTTGAGCGTTGCCGTTGATATGATTTGTAAGCGACCAACGTGAGAACTAATAAATGCGTTTTTGATTTGTTGACTCCTATTCCACTCGCTGTCGCTCTAGCTGCCTGCCTGTCCCCCCTGCTCCAGCTTCAGCATTTACGTGTGTCTTGAGTGTTGACCGCATTTGTAACTTGCAACTGCAGTCATCGATTGCAGCCGACCGCAAGTCGCCCGCCGCATTAGTTGCCGAGATTGGGAAATTAACAATAAATTTTATTTCGCTCTGGAAAACAGTCGAATGCAGTGCGGCGCGGCGCAGTTGGGTTCAGTTAGTTGGCTGCGTTTTGTGCGCACATTCAGATTTATGATTGGCGCAGCGCACTAAACGCTTAAAGATGAAGCCGCGCAGTTGACCGCATTTGCCTGATTGCACAGAAATCAATACAGTTTCTTCTTGTTGCATTTTGCCGCATTTTCTCGCTATTTGTTCATATGTGAGCTCTCATTTCGGCAGTTAGATCGTATCGGAATCGGTAAATTTGCATGAGAATTGCGATTGCTGGCTTTCAACACAAATGGATCTCGTATGAAGTGTTTGCGAGATAAAAATAAAAGTTGGAAAAGTGCTATGGAATTTATATTTACCATATTTTATTGGCTAACGTTGAGTATGAAAACATATTTGGGTTTGAGAAATGGTAACTGCGAATTGATTTCAGTTTTGATTCAGAAGGCACACCCTACCAGAACTGCCAGCGGCCAATGCTGAGCACCAGTTTCGATCCGATTCCAACACCAATCCTATGTCTACCTGTTGTTGTGGCCCACTTCTGCGCAGAGACCGCAAGCAGACGGCCGTGCAAATGCCCCGGCGCGGCCTTCTGTCTGCTCGCTGAGAGTTTTGTGTGCGCACTGCGCAATTCCAGTCACGTTTTCCATTGCCAGCAGCAGTGGTGGTGGCCGAGGGGGAGACGCCAGAAAATTAAGCAAACAAGTAACGAACTTTATATTTAATGTAAAATATTTATTGTAAGTGCTGGTCCGTCTGCCTGTCTGCTGGCTGCTTCGGTGTGAGTCCACACAATTCCAGTTAATGCTCAGCCACGGAGCGCACGAAACGTGCAAGGCGACAACAAGAATCTGCTGGTGGCAACGCCGACGCCTGCGCTCGCGCTGTGCTTGCAGCGACAAGCAAATTGACAACAAACAAAAAAACAATCTCGCAATAACAGCAGCAACAGGGAAAGAGTGTTGGCAACAGGCAGTTGAGCGCACTTCATCTAACAATCCAGACACGATGCCTTCGCCAAGTGTGCGCCTCGCTGCCACCACCTCCCACTTGAGAGTGCGCGCGCAATTAATCTGGTAAGCAATTCACAGCTGTTGGTCGCTGTTGCGCATGCGCGCACACACCGCCAACAATTACAATTACCATAAACAATTTTCGTCTGTTTGGGTTTATTGAAAGTCTCTTTCGTTATGGTGGCTTTTTGTTGTTGTGGACTTTACGTGAATTTATGATTTTTCCATATTGTGGCAACTCTGAAAAAAATGAAAAAGGGCAGTTGGTCATAGAGAGTGAAGCAGAACGCACGCTGCGTTAACGAAGTAAATTTAAATAAAGACCACAAAATCAGAAGTGGGATTATAACCACAGCAGACATGTCGGCTATTGAAACGTTCCGGGCGCATAGTGCGGGGGAACTAAGGAATTGGTTGGCGGCTCTGGGAAGAAAGACTTCCGGCAGTAAGAGTGAGTTAATACTGCGCCTTATGGAGATCCCGAAGGAGCAACGGGGGCAGTTGCCCATTAGTGATGAAAGTGTTGCCAGCGGCGGCTCGGCTGCAGGTGGCGGTGGCGTTTCGACGCCCCGAGGTACGGGCGATGATGGCGATGTAGTTGCGGTCGAAGCAGGCGGCGACGAGGATGGCGACGCCATAGGAGTCTCAGAGTCCCGTTCGAATTCAAACGAAAAGCAACCAAACGAAACGGTACATGAGGGGAATAGCAGCGAAGGAGAAACCAACGAGTGTCAAAAACTGAACGAACCGAACGAGTGCCAAGAAGTGAACGCTACAAACGAGTGCCAAGAAGTGAACGCTGCAAACGAGTGCCAGCAACTAATGGTAACTAACGAGTGTCAACAACCAAACGAAACGACAAAACAAAATGAGAGACAGTGGGAGCTGATGAAGAAGGAGATCGAGCTATTGAAGCGAGAACTGGAATTACAAAAGAGAGAGTGCGAAATGCTCAAGCGTGACAATGCCATGAGGAAAAGAGGAGAAGAACGAAGTGAAGAAATGGCAAGGGATGCCAACTGTAATATCAAAAATAATCTTACTTCCGCAAAAGATCTCCTGGCTGAGTTTGGTGGCGCCGATGACAATTTTCAGTTGTGGGAATCGCAACTACAGAGTATTCGCAAAGCTTACCTTTTGGACGAGATTAGTGTACGTGCCTTAATATCAAATAAACTAAAGGGAAAAGCTCTTCGATGGCTTCATTCTCGAGCCGACTTGATGCAAGTCCCTGTAAATGAGTTGCTGAAAGACATGAGAGCTATGTATGAAGATCGTTCTAGCTGCTTGCAATTGAAACGAAAATTCGAAGCTAGGAAATGGCAAACTGGCGAGGCGTTTGACGAATATTTCCATGAGAAACTGATATTGGCGAGTAAGGCGACTGTGAACGAAAACGAATTGCTGGAATATTTGATTGAAGGGATACCCGATGGAGCTTTGCGCGCGCAGGCTAGAATGCAGTGTTTCCGGGACAAATTTGCCCTGCTCGAGGCATTCCATTCCATTAATTTGACAGCAAATATACAAAAGATGGCAAATGTTCGTGGTGGTGGTGGTGGAGCGGCAGAAAAACCTATCCGATGTTTCAACTGCAACTCTGTTGGACACCTGTCAGCTGAGTGCCGTAAGCCGAGAAGAGAGTTTGGCGCCTGTTATGTGTGTGCAGAGATGGGTCATCATGCTGCGGTCTGCCCTAAGAGAAAAACTCAACAAGTGCATCAACTGGCGAACGATGAGGATGCTGATGATTTCGTAAGATATTTAGTGTGTAAGTTTGTCTGTGCAAATGTTAATTATACCACTTTGTTAGGAACATTGATCGACACCGGTAGCCCAATAAGTTTAGTTCGCCAACAGTTCGTGCCTCCTGTTATTATTAAACAAAACATCGATATGTCAAAATCGTACTATGGAATAAATAAAAGTCCACTTGTAATTCTAGGTGAAGTGAAATGTATTGTATCTTATGAAAGTGAGGAAGTAGAGTTACGATTATTTGTGGTACCGAATGAAACAATGAAGTATGCGTTGCTTCTGGGGAAAGATTTCTTAAGGAAAGCAAAATTGGGATTACAGGCAAAAGTGTGTAAAGAACAAAGATGTACTGCTGAAGAAAAATATTGTTTTGATTTAATGAAAATTGAGGTAGGCACACATGAAGACAGTATGAGTGTGGCCATAAATAACAATGAGATTGACTTTAGTTTAAGAGAAAAGTTTGAACATGTATTTATGAAATATTATGTAAACGGTAAACGTCCCGAGGAACCGGAAAACAGATGCGAAATGAAATTATTGCTGAATAATGAGAAACCTTTTCACTATACACCGCGGAGATTGTCTTACTATGAAAAAGGGAAAGTTCAAATAATTTTAGATGAATTAATCGAAAAAGGAATAGTCAGGCCTAGTAGATCAGAATATGCTTCTCCCATAGTCTTAGTGCAGAAAAAAACGGGTGACGTTCGACTATGTGTAGATTACCGGACATTAAACAAAATGACTTTGAAGGATAACTACCCAATACCACTGATTGATGACTTATTGGATAGGTTGGCTAATATGACAGTATTTTCGCTATTAGATTTAAAAAGTGCATTTCATCACGTCTATATGTGCGAAGATTCGGTCAAGTATACTGCGTTCGTTACTCCAATGGGACAGTATGAGTTTGTTAAAATGCCATTTGGTTTAAAAAATGCACCATCTACTTTTCAACGTTTCGTCAATGAAGTTTTTGAGGATTTAATAAGAGAGGGAAAAGTGGCTATATATTTAGACGATATAATGATTGCTACGGATTCTGTTAATGAACATTTAGAAATACTGAGAACTGTTTTCGAAAGATTAGTTGCTAATAAACTTGAACTGAGATTAGATAAGTGTAAATTTATGGAATCACAGATAACTTATCTTGGCTATCGGGTTTCAAAGGAGGGTATACAACCAGATGGAAGGAATATAGAGTCAGTGATTAATTTCCCTGTACCCCAGAATACTAAAGCTGTGCATAGTTTTCTCGGGTTGTGTTCCTATTTTAGGAGATTCATAGAAGGGTTTTCACTAATTGCACAACCGTTATACAATTTGATCAGGAAGAGTTCTACTTTCAAATTTGGAGAGGAGGAAATGCGAGCTTACCAGGAACTAAAGCAAAAGTTGGTTGAAGCACCAATTCTGGCTATTTATGATCCACGGGATGAAACAGAGTTGCACTGTGACGCTAGTGCACTTGGCTTTGGGGCAATATTATTGCAGAAAAAGAAGGACGGCAAATTTCACCCAGTATTCTACTTTTCAAAACGGACAACTGATTGTGAAGCGAAATATCATAGTTTTGAGTTGGAAACGTTAGCGATTATATACGCCTTGAGAAGATTCAGAATATATTTGCATGGGTTAAAATTTAAAATAGTAACAGATTGTAATTCTTTGACGCTAACTTTAAACAAAAAGGAAGTAAATCCTAGGATAAGCAGGTGGGCATTGGAACTGGAGAATTTTGACTACAAACTGGAACACCGAAGTGGAGCAAAGATGCAGCATGTGGATGCTTTAAGTAGGATTTCGAATGTTTTGGTACTGGAAGAAAACACTTTTGAACAAAACCTTTCGATTTGTCAATACAAAGACGAAGAAATTAATAAGATAAGACAGCAATTGGAAAAAAACGAAAGCGGTATTTTTGAAATGAGAAATGGTTTAATATACAAGAAGATGGCCCAGACTTTGCTATTTTATGTACCAAAAAGTATGGAAAGTAGTGTGATCCGGCTGTACCATGATGATATGGGGCATTTAGGGTGCGACAAAGTTTATAATGCTGTATTAAAATCATACTGGTTTCCTAAAATGAAGGAGAAAATCAATAATCATATCGCTAATTGCTTAAAATGCATCGCATTTTCCCCAAAGACAGGAAAACAAGAAGGGTTTTTACATAGTATTCCTAAAGGAAAGATCCCATTTGAGACATTACATATTGATCATTTTGGCCCAATTACGCTAAAGTGCGGTAAGAAAAAATATGTTTTCCTTGTAATCGATGCGTTTACAAAATTTGTCCGACTATACCCTGTTGGTTCTACGGGAGTTAGGGAGGTTCTAAGTTGTATGAGATCGTATTTCGATTCATATAGTAGACCAACAATGGTAATATCCGATCGTGGTAGTGCGTTTACGTCGAAAGAATTTAGACAGTTTGTTGAGGCTAATAATGTTCGACATGTGAAGATTGCAACAGGTTCGCCACAAGCCAATGGCCAAATTGAAAGGGTTAATAGAACTATCGCTCCCATGATAGCAAAAGTTACTAATGCAGGGAATAATTTTACTTTAGACAAAGTGCTACCAGAAATAGAGTTCGCGCTAAATAACACTATACATCGAAGTATAGGTATGTGTCCTAGTGAGTTGCTGTTTGGGGTTGTGCAAAAGGGTGTAGTTGTAGATTTCTTACGAGAAAAACTGGCTGAAATTAGCGAACAAGAGGTAGAAAGGAATTTTGCTGACTTACGAGCGAAAGCGGCAGATAAAATAGTAAAATGTCAGAATTATAATAAAATCGCATTTGACCGTAAAAGGGTGCAAAGAACATTTAAAGAGGGAGATTATGTAGTGGTGAAAAATTTTGTTAGCTTGCCAGGTATATGTAAGAAAATTGTAGTGAAGTACAAAGGACCGTATCGGATTGCGGAAGTTCTACCAAACGACCGATATCTTGTAAGGGATGTGGAAGGTTTTCAACTCAGTCAAATTCCATATGAAGGTATATGGGAAGTAGCTAATATGAAACCATGGTTGAGTGAAAAGCATCTAACGGGTAATCGGGACGATTACTGGTCAGGACGGCCGAACTGTGGCAACTCTGAAAAAAATGAAAAAGGGCAGTTGGTCATAGAGAGTGAAGCAGAACGCACGCTGCGTTAACGAAGTAAATTTAAATAAAGACCACAATATTTCTGATTTGTATGCCGGACTTCTTGTCGTTTCGTTTCGCATCGTTTCACCGAAGGCAAATGACGCATGCGGTGTCGTTGCTAGTGGTTAGTAACTCCAAATGGCCCAAAGCTTTCAATAATGAACTAACAAGTGAGGTATGTATGGCACCCATGCGTGCGCCGTGTACGAACTGCGGACAGCCGTCAGCGTTCGCAATGCGAACACGAGTTGAGCTGATTAAACCAAAGTAATTAGCGTTTATTTACGTTTTTTGCGTTGAAAGAGATCAGAGAAATATTGGAATTAAAAGTGCAAAGCGTTCAGCAATTGAAAGCTGCCACTTGTTAATTGATATTTGTGTCGGTTTCCTCTGTCGAAATCGAAATTGTTCTCTGTTCCAAAACTCGCACTCGACACGTGTTAACGTATTGTTGACATTCGCAACGTACAAATGTCGCATGTGGCACGCATAGTTGCAGGCACATTCGCATAATTAGTTGCGCCACTCAGCGGCTGGGACTACTGCCGCCCGCAATTGTGGCACTCTGAGTGTTTAAAAAAAGATAAACTCCAAATAAAAGAGAATGTTGTCAGCTGTCAGAAATTAACGCCAACAAAATGCCGTGCGACAAACTGTCAACGCTGCCGAGTTTGCACGGCTGACAGTTGCAATTTGAATGCGGCAAGCGCGGCCGTCAGACGCACTCCGCTCCGCTTTGCATGCGTGACGCGGTGGCAACACTACCCGCGGAGTCCAACCGCGGCACGAAATGAAGTTCGCGCTTTTTTCTGGTCCACCTGGCCTTTTTCGCTGTGCTTTTATCAGCGACCAGAAATCAAAAATTTTAATTCAACGGCACCAGCGACAAGCGTTTAATTTTTTAATTTAGCATCGGTTGTTGTTGTTTTTGTTGCCGATGCATATAGCATACACACTTACAAACACGCCTAGCTGTAACAAGCGAGGTTTTCTTGCGAGTCGCTGCCTGTCCGCTCATCCGTGCGCCCATTCACCAATACGCCAAGTGACAAAGTTGGGCGCATGTCTCCAATGCACACCAACAATACTCGCCAATCGGCAGTCGCGACCAGGTGAAAATTGTATTTCTCACCGACATTTTGCTAACTGTAATTCACACATGCCGCAACTGCTCCCACCACGACTAGTGGCGAGCGACGAGCGGCGAGTGGCTGGACGCGGGTGCAGCAAAACGATTGGCTGGCTGGCGCTCCAAGGCGTCCGATTTTACCACAATTTAATTTTACAAGTTGCAAGCGCGATTACGATCGATCGATTGATCGCGTCGCGTCGCTTCGCGCCGGATCGCGACTCGTGCAGCGACCAGCCGAAGTGTGCGAAGTGACGTGCTGTGTGCATTGCGGCAGCGTTGAGAGTGTGCTGCCGTTCTATCGGCGCTTCTCGCGATCGTTTGCACCGCATCGGTGCTGATCGGCGATCGAGTTGGTGAAAATGCTGGAAAAAAGTCAGCAAAAATCGGACAACAGAAATCAGCCAGCAAAAAGCAAAACAAACACAAATCGTGTAGTTTACACGACTTTTACGTCGAAAGCGGCCGTTGTTGCCGCTGCAGTGGTCGGATCAGTGGGTCGGTATCTCGCCTGATGCGCGTTGTTGTTTTTGCCGCCTGCTGGCTACCGACTCAGCGCCGCTACCGCGTAGCAGCAGTTTGTACAACAATTTCGTTGCCTTAATTCGGTGGTCGATTGGCCCGCGCTAGCCTGGCCGCAGCGATTTGGCTTAGGCTGTCCGTTTTGAGGTTAGATTGTGTTGCCGTGTTACGGTGTCGCCGTTGCAGACACAGTTGCGCGTCGATCGGCCGCCTTCATTGCATATGTAAATACACGGCGCTACGCCGTTTTCAGTTTTCATGCACATCGAAACTAGGGGAATTCCAGTTCGGGTTTGACCAAACTTAATTTGCGGATTTGAGTTTTCGCTAGTTTGTTGGTGGATCGAGTGCTGACTGGAAGCGTTCATAAAGGTCGCTCGCACAGGTCAGCCACATTTTTGGTCACATTCGCATGCCGCACAGCTGCGCACTGAGCTGCTGGTGTGAGCGCGCAGTTGCCATGGAATGCGACAGAGTGGCCGTCGTCGTCACCAGACGCATCGGGCAGGGTATTTTAATTTCAAGTTTTTGTTTTGCTTTTTCTGAACGCGCAACGTCTGCACTGCGCAGTGATTTACTTGAGCCTGCCACCGCCCTCCGCATCGGCGGACGATCACATAATCAATCGCAGCGGTGCGTGGCAGCTTCAGATTTTCTTCATCGGCCATCACCATTAACGTGTGTGAGGCTGTGACGCAGCACCGCCGCAGCGGTTTTCGCTTAATGTGCTGTTGATGTGATCGCACGAAGAAGAAAGTAACCGCTGCAACATTTTAATGCTAATGATTATTCATTGCGTTGCTGTTTATAAGCTGCGCAAATCGGTGCGTTGTGCGGCCAGTGCGTGGCGCACTTAAAATGCAATCAAGATCGAACGCGCAAAATTATTTTGCTGCTGGCAGCTTTTCTCAGGGGAAAATGTCGAGCGTCGAACTGTCGCTGATGAACTGGCCGCCGCTGACTGACGCTACACATATCCTGTTGTCGCTGTCCACGCGGCTGTTGTTGCTCGTGTGCAGTTTTATGCGCAAACACGTCTGCAACGTATTTAGCCATGGAATGCGTTTATGTTGCTGCTTGTTGATCATAAACGTGGCTGGATTTTTGAAAGAGCCACCAAGTGACCAGTTTTCTGGTTACTGGCGGAAAATCGCCATCATCAGTGCAACACGTGTGTGGGAGCTGCAGAAACGCAGTGAATGTCGCTCCGCTGATGGCTTTATTAGAAATAAAAGTCGGGAATTCGGCATTGTTTAATGCTGCTACCTTAATTTGCTAAACCACGACTGCAAATGCCGCTATGCGTGTGCGAACCACTCGAAGCCTCGTTGCTGTCAACGTCACCATTGGCGCAAAGTGGCAAGCGTGCAAACGCTGTCCCACGCATATAGAATGTCAAATAAGACGACAATGAATTTCCTAAACACCAGAAGCGCATGCAAGGACCAACATTTGAGCGCTAAAGTTGACAGCAGGCAAGAGACAACCTACACAACCTCAACTTGCTTTGCGCAACTTGAAGCTAAGCACTATATTCATAACTAACAGCGCAACGTTTGGGAAGGCAAAAACTTAAACGAAGACAGCAAAAACTTAAACGCGTGATTCAAATGTTGTCACGTCAATGCGGGAATTCGGAGTACGATTTCAAAACCGAAAAGGAGCTGAAAGACACCTATGGGTCCCTGTCTCAAGAGGCTTTAAATATAATTGTAGAAGTTGGCAACTCCTATGCAGAAGTAAAAGTAAATGTCAGCTCTGTGCAGCACATCCTGAGTCGTCTCCATGCAATTTATGACTGTTGTGCTCCTATTAAAAGGCATTCTGAACCCTTGCCTGCACTCATGTTGGAGCATTTTAAATGCTTATACACAGTTTTATGCGCAGATTTGCAGTGTTATTTTTCACTTGTTGTTGACATTAATTTTAAGCATTTCTTGTAGTTCGGTACCCCTCTTACTGGTTCGTCTTTATATTTGCGTCCGTTTGCGGTCGACTAATCGCGCCGTTGCGACGGCAACAACAATAAAAGCATTAAGCTGACCACCACAACAACCGACGGCATGTGTATGCAGTTCCAGTGTCGCTATTAATTGCCGTCCAGACATGACGACGGAGTAGCGAAGGGAACGCAAGAAGTGGTTGTCCCCCCTGACTTGTACTGTTTGTGTTTTTGGGTTTTCTGTTTTCTAAAGGTGTAAAGTTGAGATGTGTGGAACTAGTTGCACACCAATGTAGCATTGGAATTAAAAAAATAAATGAATATGAAGCAATCAGCGATTATAATTGTGAAAGAAATGCGTGTGTGTGTGTGTGTGTGTGTCACTGACAAGCGACTTGTCCTGGTCAGGGTGTCAAAACAGGAAATGACACAATCTCCGCAGAGGAGCAGCTGTTGGCGACATTAAAAGGTGACTAAAGAGAAAGGATCGTTTTGAAGATGGGGCAAATTAATAAATAATAATAATAAATTACTAATGTGATTTTCTACCCATAAATGCATATAGTAGAATATAGTATATGTACCATATTATGAATAGAGATGTAAACGTTTTCTTCAAATTTTTACTTATTTCTTCTTTTTTTCTCCACAGTTGCAGTTCGCGTTACGTTGGCGACTACTGTGAGCACCCGAATCCCTGCCTCACCGGCCTGCTGCGCTGCCAAAACGGCGGCACTTGCCAGCCTTCCTATCGCAACGACCGCCTCGGCATCTCCTGCCTTTGCCCGCTCGGCTTCACCGAGTCGCTGTGCGAGATTCGTGTGTCGAACGCTTGCGATTCATCGCCGTGCCGCAACGGTGGCACATGCAACCTGAAAACGCTCGATGAGTACACATGCGCCTGCGTGAACGGCTACACAGGTGGGTGGTTTAACAACAACAACAATAGTTTCTGCACTCTCGACTGTGTGTCAAGTTTAATTAGTTGTGCTGCCACGGCGAAGTGAAACGAAACTTAACATTTGTATTTTTCCCGCTTGCAGGCGAATACTGCGAGACACAGAATCTGTGTGCCACGGCGCCCTGTCACAACGGTGGCACCTGCACTTCGGTGGCGGGTGGCAACAGCTTCAAATGCATCTGTCCGAAGGGCTTCAAGGGACAGACCTGCGCCGAGGATGTGGAGGAGTGCAAGGCGAACCCCTGCAAGCATGGCGGCACCTGCGTCAACACGCACGGCTCCTACCAGTAAGTAGCTCAAAGCTTTGTTTTTTTTTGCATATAAACCACAACATGGCTGGCTAGCATGAGCCGGTCGTCCTTGTGCTGTCAATTTTCGTATTGATTGTGCGAATTTATTTCGTGCAAGTTTAACGCATGTTTAACAAACTGTTTGCACACCAATTTACCAGATTTATTTAACTGCCACATGCTGTAGTGTCATTCAGAAAAAACCACTGAACAAATTAATTGCCACTCGAGTTTAAATAAATCGCCACGAAAAATTCAGAATTTACATTTAAATTCAAACACAATTTTAATAAATTTCAAATTGTCAGGTCGTCGCACAAAGATGGCAATGCACAAAAGACAAAAGCGCTCAGCTGGCTGTCAACACACACGCAACTCTGATAAGTCCAACGTTTTGTCCATTCGAACGAGACTCGCGCGCAACAACATCTGAATTGCCTTTAAATCTGTCTAACGAAGTGGCAATAAATAATGAAAAACCACTAATTAAAATATAAAAGCGATTAAGATAAATCAATGAGGCGGATTTATATAAATTTGAAGGAAATAAAACGAAATAGAAACGGCCAATGATCGGCGCTAGTGGAAATTGGACCAATAGTTCGGCCGGCGGACAGATCGATCAAGGCACGAGTTAAATTGGCGTTTATTCTTCTCATTGATGTTGTGGCTGTTTTCATGTGTGTCGCATCGATTTCAAATTTCCGGTCTTTTGCATACACAATCGCGAAAGAGTGAGCGGACGGGCGCTACAACAAATTAATTGTATTTGCTTTTGGATTGCCCATTGTGGCTGAAATTTGCATATTTAATTTTGTTTCGTTTAAGAGCCGACACTGCCACTAAATGCCTCAAGAACAACGGACCGAATACAAACAGCTACAAATAGTTGTAGTAACAAATTGTCAATGTTGGTAGCAACGAAAGTGCGATCGGTACATGTGTTTTGGGCTGGTTGTGGCGGCCATTCGATTGACATGACTGAGATTTATTGCAGCGCACTGGAATTAGCTGAAAGTGTGACACATGCGGCGCAGGTGGGAATGTGAAGAGGGGGAGGGTGGCAAAGTTGCAATCAGTGTGTGGGGGAACATACATATTCGGCTGCAAACATTGACCACAAACACCTAAGTTTGTGATTGTAAGCAATTCTTATTTTGTAGCAAATCGGTTTTTTTTTTTTAGATATTGCAATGAAATGAAATTAATTTAAAATTTATGCAAAGTCGTAGTTTACGCAAAATTATAAGCCGATAAATCACAATTAGTATGCATTTTGAATAAATTCATGATTTCACGCTGATTGTCGTAAACCATTGAAACCGAATATATTCGCTGTGCGTTTTCGTCTATAAAATGGCAAATTTATAAATTTTCAAGTCCATTGCTAAGCAGCAATTTAAACTTTTTTATACACAATAACATTGCACTCGAAATCTTGCGTCTTAGTGCGGAAACGAAAAAGTATCGCTTTGATAAGCGCTTCATCAGTAATTGGCGATTTCCGCTGCGGCTAATGACCAAGAAACCATTTGTGGATTCTTCCCAGTTCTCGCCAAGACCACTTGTAGGGCTTATTATAAAATTATTTACTATTTTTGAACTACATAAAAAGAGCACTTTGTGCGTTATTGCATTAAAAAGCAATTTTCCCAATGACTGCCCAGCACGCACACTCGGAAATGATCCGAAAACGTGGAAATGCGTTTGCGCAGGCGCAATCCGCGTGCATTGGTAGCGTTGCACAGTTCACATGTCAATCAAATAGAAATCATTTAGGGAACTGCGAGCGCGGACATGATCGCACCAAATCGAAAGCGATTTAAATAATTTTAGCTGTTAGCAATAATAGTAATAATAATAATAATAGGAACGGTACCAACACCAGTTCAATCTACAACTGCAAAGGCCAAAACCGTGGCTCAAATGGCAACGGCTCAGGCTTGAATACGCTTGAAGATTTTTCATTATGTACGCAGCCGATGCTTAGGCAACATGCTTAATTATCGTTTTAATGTGCGTGTTGAATCGTTGGTCAGCACGACAATAACAACTAGCAGAGCTTTGGCATAGAGCCGGCACAGCCGAAATGAGAAGAGCCAGTGCCGTGGCCAGCGGCTAGTATTGCGCTGGTGCTCTTGCTGCCGGCCAGCGCAATTTCGCAGTTCATATTCTACACGGTTCATTGGCCATTCCATCGTTTCATCTCTTCGTTTTATATTTCTTCATTTGTATATTCCAATTTTTTGTTGCTGTTATTTGTGAGCATTTATTAATAAATCATTATAATGTGATGTGATGGAGGAAAATATTGTTAGAAGAAAAACAGCGCCAACCAAGTGGCATTGGCGGTAACAGCCAGCCAGCCGGTGAGCAATGTGCGAGCAACAACGGTTGCCGCCGATAGGAAGTCGAGTCTTTTGGCATATATGAAATAAAACTGATCGCGCTTCGTGTGTCTAATATCCATTAGATAGTGTAACTGTAAGTTATTTTTCGAAGCGCTCTGTGAGAATGAACATTGCCACTTGCAGCTGTTGAGTAGTGAAAGCTACTCGTTGTTTAATGAAGCAGGCATAATTGAATTTACTGATAACCAGTTCAAAGTGTGCAGCATTTTCTGGGAAAATTGAATTTATTACACGGAAATATTGAGTCGTTTTTAATTGAATTGATTTTAATTTTCGCAAAAGCAATGAACCCAAAAGTCGCACATAAGCAGCGAAAAGAATAACAACATTCTGGCTGAAATTGCTACAGTAAATCGTGCGAATAAGTCAGGTTGGAGCAAGTGGCAGTCTTGTCTGACAAGTCCTTTCCTCAGAGGCAACGCAGAATTTCGTATTCCAAAGCGTTCGATGGGAGCAAATGCTGTTGGTCGAAGGAATTCTTCGTTCGCAAAATTTATCTTGCAGTTCGTTTTCAGGCTGACATCATTTTTGCTGTGCCTGCGGTCGTTACTGATATTCCAATTGTTAGCTTTACATTTGAATTAAAACTGAAGATTTCGTTGACTCTTTTGAGGTTTGCATTCTTTTCGCAGCGCCCAAAATGGCACTCAGACTTGAGGTTTGACTTGTCGGTTTACTTAGTATTTATTTATTTCTGCGCGTTGTTAACATCGAAGCGACAGCAATTAAAAGTAAATCCATTTACGTCGACGGCACACGGCTTTTTGCCGGCGTTGTTGCTATTTGTCAACCGCCGCCGACTGTTGCCGTTGTTAGTGTTATAATCTACTGCAGTGCCTCGGCGTTTGACAAACTGTTCCATGTACTTTGTGCACAGTTTTCCATCTGTTTTCTGTTGCATTTTCTTTCGAAGAGAAGTGTGCGCTATCAAACGGTGACAGTGCCACGACACACTTCGCCAATGTTCGCAACACTTGGCCAGCTCGGCCGACTTGGACGAGCGCGAACACTCGCTGCCCGCAGCAAAAAATTAAAAGAAAACGAAGACAAATTTGTATTTTTAGTTTTTGCCGCTAAACTTTTATTTTTTCTCATGCGCACTTGCTGCTGTTTTGTCGTTGTTGTTGTTGTTGTGCTGTTCGGCATTTGTAAAAGCCATTTATGGGCTTTCGTAGAAATGCGGCGAGCGCGGACTGGGATCGAGGCGGGCGGTCGCAAAGGCGTGGACGGAAATTTGGACAGAGTCGCCGATGGGGCACAAACAACAAACGGCAAGACAGGTCTTTTAGGGTTTTTAATTGACGACCAGTGCCAGCGCCGGCACCTCGTCCAACTATTTCAGTTTTGAGCATTTATTTAATTAACTTTAATACACGCTTAATTGATAATTTACTTAGTCAGCCGACATAATTACCAGGTTGTTTATTGTTGTGCGCTCCTAATGATGGCTGTCGTTGCGCGGTTGTCGGCTGCTTGTGGTCGCTGGAAAATGCGTTTTTGCACAATTGAACGGCGGAACATTCTCTGCGCCGAAAGCGGCAGCGGCGGCGACGGCGGCGTCATTAAAAAGCGCCGCCACAAGAAGTGCCACTAAAATCAGTTTGGCATTCGACCTTCGTGGTAGCGCGCCGACGGCGAGGGGTTGGCGCGCATTGGGGAGGCAGGTGTAGGTACTTAAAAGTAAATGCACGTACTATACCGCGCACACGCATGGGGAACAGTCAGCGCCGAAAGAACGCTCACACGCGCCTCGCAGATACAACGGCAACAGCAACAGCAACAAAGAGCCGCGCACTGAGCCCGGCAACCATTGGGCGCGCAACGGAGCCGACTGTGAAAATAACCCATTGGATGGCCGCACGAAAGACGCTTGAAGACTCGAAGAAATCGTGTGTGTGTGTGCATACGCACAAACTTATGCGTAGCCGTGTGTATGAACCATGAAACAACAATAAAGGCAATAAAAAACACAAAGTTGTGATAACCCCAAAAACCGGTCAATTTGTGGCAATGGGTGTGCGCACTCGTTCGTCGGCCGTGCTGCGTGCGCACTTTAACCAAATCGCGATCCGACGGCGCGGCGATTAAAGCCAAAACAAATCCCTACATTAGCTGGCCGAAAACATTGTGACTGTGGTGTGACGTTTGGTCGTTGTTGGAAGTTGTGTGTGAGAACAGAAATGAAAAACATAATTTCATTGTTGTTCGCGGGCTGCACTAAGCGCGGTACGGTTGCAACTTGTGTCACTGCTGTTCTGCGCATGTGTGCTGCATTCGTGTTGGTCAATATTTAGGTATTTTATGTACTCCCCACATGCTTTCTTCTTTCTAGACATTTATAGTTCTTTCCGTTCTTGCGTTTGATTTTCATTAATTCGAATATTTGTTTGTTGATTTACTCAAAAATGCGATCTTCCATACGAATCGTGCATCACGTTGCACGTCGCAGGTAGCAAAATCTATGTATGCATATATGTATGTAGATGGGAGCAAACACACCTACAAATGCAGCCATCTTGCCCATTTGCAAAAGCCAATTCATGCTTCATTTGACGCATAATTTAAGAAAAGCGAACAACAAAACAGTAATCGTACCAACAACCAAAAACAAAGACTTGCAAAGAAGTTCAAAAAATGGGCGGAAAAAAATCGCACACATAAAATGCTGTCAGCGTTGTTGTTTTAGACTTTTAGACCTCAATAAACAACGCTACTGCTGCAAGATTTATGCTCCCCTCGTTTTCAATTTGAGTTTTTTCATGTCTGGCAGCAATAAAGCCAGCACAGGCGTTGCGCTGAAGCTGATTTTCGGATTTTGTATTTTCGTTGGGCTCTCAGCACCAAGTCGTTCTCGGTGCAGCAGCGCAAAAGCATAGTTGACGTGGAAAAGTTCAACACTAAAGGAGAGAAAGAGCCAAGGAAACGACACTAAAAACGAACACCTTAAAGCCTGGTCCGCAGGCAAGGCCCGGCCCAAGGTAGCACCAAAAAATCCGTCAACTGCCGAACAACAACACATCCAAAGGAAATAAAAAAAAAACACATTCATACCAGTTGTACGACAAACTGACAAACCGACAATTTTATGTGCATGTCCACTTGGGAGTTTTCGGGTTCGCTTGTTCTTTGGTTCCGCCGATTTGCTGTTTATTTTTCTGCTCGTTCCCTTCTTTGTTGTCATTTGCTTTTGTGGTGGTTTTTGTTTTTATATCAACACAAGCTTGACATGTTGCTTATGAGTGCACCGTTTTCGCCCTTAACACGGCGTGGCGCACAGGGCAAGTGGCCCTTCCAGCAGGCGCAGCGATGCACTTGTGCCCGTCTTCGTGTGTGTGTGTGTGTGTGTGTGTGTTGCGATCAGAAAGGCTAATCCAGCGTTTCGAAGCACCAATCTTACCTCTTAAAGACCAAGCAACGGGCCATGTTGGCAATTGTTTTTCGGTTTTTTGCTTTGGGCTCTGCCCGCTCGGGTGCACGCTTTGGCGCTTTAAGTGCCGAGCACCACAAGAATCCAGCAAATCTGCATTAAATCTGCATTTATTATGCATACGTCTTTGAGTACTTTGAATGTTGTTGTTGTAGTGGCTGTGGCTGTATTTAATAAAATCGCGCAACACCAATGCTCGCGCCTGAAATTAAGTTTTCAAGCTTAAAGGCCGAAAACGCTACCATGCCGCACGACGGTCGGCGGATCTGGTCGATTCTCGCCGACTCGCATGTCTAGTGTCAGCTGGGGTGAAGAACTCCAGCCAGTTTCACCTTTGCCTACGTTGGCGTGGAAATGTTAGGAGCAGAACGCAACTTCTAATTATTTGTCAAATGTGATGTGGCCAGATTTCTGAGAGTGTGTTAAAGCGTAGCTCACATGCGCTGAAGCCCGCAATTACGCAGTCGAGAAAATAGAGTGACAGATTGGCCCACAATGTCAGTAAGTGCTGTTCAGCGAACGACATATGGACACGCCGAGCGGAGAAGGACAGCCACAAAATCACTCAGATTACACCTTCAACTTGTAATTCCAGCCGCTCTCCTTCCGACCGGCTGCCCCCATCCGTCCAGGTGGCTCGCAAGTGATTTAAGTTTTCATGTAACAGTTGCAGTTGCCATGACGGCAGGTAGCCAGTCGGCCGCTGCAACCACGGCCAAATGACAGTAGCCAGATCGGCTTACCGACGATCCTGGCTGTGCTGCTGTGCAATTCAGTGCAGTGGATGCTGCTGAAACGATGAAACGCTCGCAAATGTGTTTCGGTAGCGCATCCATCACCGGGGGCGCACACACGGACACACGAGCTTGCAAATGGCCAGCACGCAATCAAGTCGAACATTTCATGCTTTAATCGTGGCAGTGATGTTTTGATCGCTCTTGCTCCCGTTTTGGCTCGTTTAATTCTCGAAATTATTAAAAACGGAAGTGGAGCTGCAGTCAGGCGAATGTGTCGTCGAAATGAACTTTCCGGTTTTAGGTGATTGTTCCACATGCAAGCGAGTTGTGTTGCACATGTGGGTACGTGTGGCATGTTTCAGCAATTAGTTTTAACGGATTTTTAGCTATGCGACACAACGCTAATACTTTGATTTCTTGTCTTTCTCTTCGCAGGTGCATGTGTCCTGGCGGCTACACGGGCAAAAACTGCGAATCCAAATACATTCCATGTGCGCCGTCGCCCTGCCAGCATGGCGGAACGTGTCGCCCGTCGAATGGCCTAACATATGAGTGCAAGTGCCCACCGGGTAAGTGTGCAGAGTAGCTATGAATTCATTGCTTATAAACGTTCCGAGCGAAGATTGTCGTCTTTTTGCTGGCATAAGTTGCGCGCCATGTGGCCGGCGACTAATTGTAGTTAATCTGCGCTACAGCGCCAGCGCAGCTCGTCACCGACACGGCAAATGGCTGGCTAAGTGCTGCTACCGTTCGCCATCAGCTGCTGCTTTCTGTTTGGCTATTAGCAGCGCGTGTTTTAATTGAGATAAGCGCAGCGCGCACCCCTTCTGCAAGCGAGATGGCGTGTCTTAAATGCAAAAAATGTTGCCGTACTTAGGCAATCAAAGCAGAATGCACCTGGTCGCCAGCGTGTCCAAGAGCGACGCACCGCGGCGCTTCTATTCCCCAGCAAATGCATGGCAAATGGCAGCAAAACTGGTTTGCAGTCAACTGCCAACTCACGCTGCAAGCAACACTTAAATTGAATGCAATGACTGCAAGAAGGAATAATGACCAGCAACAAGCGGCGCGTCATTGGCACCGAAGAATTGTGCCGCTGGCAGAAACATTCCGCGCTTGATAATTTTCAAAAAATGCTGCGTTCTTCGGGGCCGCTCGAAACTTCTGCCACGGCTACTTCTTCAATTGATTAATTGTCGGTATAATTTGTCGCATCCTCTCGGCGCGAACGCCGGCAATTAATTGCGCATTGAAAGTGTTAAAGTGGCAGCTTTGCGATGCGCAGCCTTCGTGCGCAGCAACCAGCCTAATTGAGTTATTATTGTAAATTGAATTTATTAATAATTGCGTACACTTGAGAATTCGCCGAGCAATTTTGAAAATGTGTAACTGTCAACGGCAGCAGACAGCGGTGCGCGGTCGCTGACTCACAGGCGGGCAGAGCAATAGGCACAACAACAAACCGACAAGTCCATTTATTTACCCAGCTGTGGCAACTTTTCTCTCCTATCAGTAGCGACATCGACTCAATGCTCGACACCTGGCTGGCTGAGTAGAAGGAAATTTTTTGGTTTTGTTCTTTCTGTAAATTTTGCACTGAATATATAAATATTTAAAGTAACCAAGTGGTACTTTTCGTTCTAAAGCGGCTTGTCAGTTGTCCGCTCAGGGTGCGGCCCGTTAATGGATTTGTTATGAGTGCAGAGATTGGCAACGTGCTCAAGTGTGCCAAACTGTTCGGACAGAGAACGAGGAAAGGTCATAATCTGTGCAAAATTGCCCGCTTCAATGTTGAAAAACACAACCCGAAAATAATATATAATCTGAAAGGAAGTACGGGTGTGGCACTTTAGCTTTGAAAGTGCCAATATTTGCATAAGCTTTTCTCCTTTTTCATACCTCTTCGCGATTCCGCAAAACCCGCCCCGTTCATAAAATCCATGCAACGAAAACTTCACTGCCACACGAAATCCGCTTTGACTGCTTACGTTCGCTCTTTAGAATTTGATTAACTTCTAATACGTCGCTACCACCAGCCATAACAGTTCTTGATTGCCGTTCTTCAATTTGTGACGAAATTACCACCGGCCAACACGCAGCAGCAGCGCTGCGGCGGTGGCGGCAATTTCGACAATTTCAAAATATTCCATTTATCTTTTTGAACCCGACGCTCACGCCGCCTATGAGCTATTGCCAGCTCCCCCACCCCCGGCTGCGCTCGGCCTCCTGCTGCGTCGCGGCCGCCTCGAATCGTGATGCACGCGCCAAGCTCAAGACTTTTAAACCCCGTTGCCACCAATGTGAGATCGCTTCAGCCAGCACAGCGCGATCGCTCGCCCGCTCGCTCATTCACTCAACCGCTGCACCCGTGACTAAGTTGAAAATTAATGTCTCTGCTAAAACCTGCTTGAATCTGCCATCAGCCATCAACTTCCAGCCAACAATTTCCAGCTTTTTAGTGGTCGTCGTCGTCGCTGCTGCCGCGAGTCAGCGAATGCTCACCTTGATTTGATTTCTTCTTTTATTTTATCGACGCTGTTTCGTCGATGGTTGTGGATGGCTGTTATTGTTGTTGTTGTTGTTATTGTAGCAATTGCATTTGGAGGGAACGCTGGCAGCGCCCGATCACTGCCGAATAATCGCTGGTGGGGCACACGGCGCAGGTAAATTGAGGCTGAAATTCATCATTCATCATCATTGGCTGCATTGGTGCACGAACGAATCGTCAGTGAGTGGCCGCTCGGCTCCGGAGGGGAGGTATTCGAAGACGTCACATCATTAAATCGCAACAGCGAAGGCGAGCGAGCTGCTGGCATTGAGAGGATGCTCCACGCGATGGATGGCGGATTGTTAGTGGCGGCGGCGACAATGGCTGGCATGGCGCGTCGCAGCTGCATGACCTCCTTAGGGCGTAACTGTGGTGGGACCGCAGTGCCATACCATACCACGCCACGTCGGCCCGCGCCGGGCATGGCAGGCATTCATCATTACTGGAGTGCAGCGCCGCGCACAATGCGGAGAGATGGACATGCATTTTATTTATTGTATTTGTGCGAGTAATTTACTTCTTTCTCATTTTCCGGAATGACTTTTGTGTCTGCGCTCTTCTGTTTTTGGGAGCTAATTTGCTGCTGCCTCCATTGTTATGTTGGCTGTTGTTGTGAAAGAGAATGTGAAGACCCCGAGGGCCCATATGTATGTCGGCATGTAGCCGGTACGAGTATGCAATCGGGACTGTGGCATTCAGCGATTGGTTCCCATGCTTGTCGGCCAGCAGCTCCCACTGCGAACTCGGGTGTAGGTATTCACCTCGTTCGTGTCCAATTGTGGGCGCAGGCGAGCGCCCACCCCACTCCCCACAACCCCACACAGTATTGGTGACGCTTGGCGACGGCAGCAGTGGCGAGCTGAATCAAATTAGAATTCTTGGAGATTGGCGGTCGCCGCAATTTGCGGACTCAAATGCATATTTAAATTAGTTTTTTGTTCTGCGGAGTTTCGCTTTTAGATTTTCTTAGCCGCAAAATGCAATTTATTTGTTGCTCTCCGATTCGACCTCGCACTGGCCGCCTGCTACTCCTCAACTTCGCGTCTGTATGCCCGTTCGCCTGTTCGTTGTGGGTGATTGAGGAATTATCTAAATGCAAATAACAATTTATGGAAAATGTATTCGTCTGTCCATCATGCTGCCTGCCATGCAGACTCGCTTTTACTCCAGCGAAAAGCAACAACAACAACAACAGCAGCACAATCATCATTTCCGACAACTTTTACTGCCAGCTAAGTCGAAACAGCAATAAAGCAACAACAAATCTGACCTCTGTCGTTCGTCGGTTCGGTTGATTGGTGGCGCTTTTGGGCAGAGTACTCTCGAGGCGCGGATGAAGAATGGCGATCGGCGGGCGCGCAGCACCCAAATTAACATATTCCGTATTAGCCAATTCCATCACTGCCACCGCCAGCATGCGCAGCTCCATTACCAACACCAATAGCCTTTACTCTTTTACTCGTCTTGCATGTTATTATTTGGGCTGTTATTGTTGTTATTGCTTTCCCAAGCATGCGTTGCATGTTTATGTCCATTCCTGTCTGTTAAATTTTCGGATGCTATTTTTCTTTCTTTGGGTCTGCAGCGTTTTATTTTGCTTGTTCCTGCTCTCGACTTGTGCTGGCTTCCCTTCTCCTCTGTGTCGCCCTCGCCCGTGCGACCTGCCGACCAACGAAATCGTGATGCCCTTTTCACGTGTTTCTTTTCTTTTGGCTTTTTGATTTCTGGCTTTTTTGTTTATTGCATATTGGCTGATGTGCCTCGGTACATTATCTAAAAATACTTTCAACACAAAATTTGAATTTTTCGCAATTTCGCACAAAAATGAGTAACGACAACCGCTACAGCGACTCCCCCCAAAACCGATCTGTCCGAGACGCGGTAAGACAACTTGCACACTGAGGAGACGCTGGAGACTGCGCGTGATGTCCAGAGGGTGATTCCGATACAAAATTGACTGCGCTTGTCAGACGCCTCTAACATGAACTCCCCCCCGACGTACACTCGCGCTCTGCAGCGAAAACCTCTGTTAATAGTTTCGCGTCTCGCATTAACTGGCTGCGACGCTTTTAAATCTTGGTCATACCAAATAATGAATAAAAATATTAATAGAGCAGCTTCATAAAATGTTAATTGACTCTTTTTGACAGCTTTACGACCGTCGGCTGTTTAAAATTAGAATAGAAATTAAATGCAAATCCATGCAAGGCAAGGAACTGAAATAATTCAAACGTTTTTTTGTAGTGAAAACATTCTTGCGATCTGCGACAAATTATATCTTGCCGAATGACATTCAAAATGTTTTGTTATCAAAAACCAGATGTCGAATTTCGATATCCATCCAAATGTACTTACATGCAGTCAAGGCATCAGCATTAAATTCCTCGCATTAGTGCGAATGTTTTAATTATTGCTGCAGCTAAAAAATGAAAGTAGTTTATGCACATTGCTCTCGAATGCATTTTAAATTAGTTAATGCTGTGAAATGCGTTCGAATTGCTTCTCACACTTCTCCATTTGCAAGTGTGATGCGATTTCATGTATGCATACACATATTTACATATTTATATGCATATGTTTCTTTGTTTGTGCATATTTAAATGTTTGTAATTATGCGATCTGATCTGCAACAAGTGTCCGTTTGTTGGTCGGTTGATTGGACCGCACCCCGTTCTCAGAGGCAGCAGTTTCGAAGCAATTTACTTCTATTACAACAATAGCACTGCCAACTACTGGCAGTCGCAAAAGTAAAAAGTGAACAGCCAGAACAACGGCGGCGGCGACGGACATGACTGCGATGACGACAAACGCTTTTCTAATTAATTCAGTGCATACGACATGCTGCGACGCGTTGCTACACCCGCACCATCGCCCCTCAGTTTCCATTGCACTGCAGTTCAGTTCAGTTCGTTCCATTCAATTCGCTTCAATTCAATTAATTAAACAAAATTGCATAAAATTTGCAACAGAGGCCGGAGCTATGCTGCAGTCGATGCAAACGAGGCAGCGAACGACAAAAGGCATTTCCAGAGCACGAGAGATTCTATCCGAGCTGTGGTCCGATGCTTTGCACATGCGCGTGGCGCATTTGGTGTGATCGGTCGGCCAGAGGGGTAGGGGCGTGATGTTGGAGAAGCATGCGAGCGCGCATGCTGATGCCATAAATGACAACAAAAACAACAGCAATAACAACTGTTGCAGCAACTACTGTAAGGAGCAGCAGTGACATCGCGCGGCGCAACAAACGTTAACCATTTCAATAAAAACTAATAAAGCCAAGACGAAGGCAGGCGTTGGTGATGACGACGGCAGCTGCGGGTTGTGGGGGGCATCGAAACGGAGTAGAAGAAGTAGTAAAAGATCGTAAATCGCATTAGGAGCGCATGTTAGTTGGCAATTTCTCAAAACTTCATTCAAACTGCCGATGCACCAGAACAGCAACAACAAAAATAACAACAGCCGCCCTCTTTTTAGTGCTTGTTCGAGCGGCTGCTGGGACCGTGGCCACGACTGGTGCTATAAACTTCCATATTCAAGCGTTATGCTAATTCACGTTTGCTGCTGCGCCTTGGCCGCAGTTGCAGTTTCAGACGCTTGGGCCATTGTTTCACAAACTGTGTTCCGTCGCATGTCTGCAGTTCTCGCAACTCGAAGCAATAGAGAATTCAACTATATAAAGATCCAATTTAACTTAGCTGTATGAATGTGCAATAATGACGTTCAGACTTCATGAATGTCCGTGTTAGGAAAATGTTCGAAATCTCAGACAATTGTAAGATCAAGATTCAAATATAAAAATTTGGCTCACGCATAATTGTTGCTATATTTCTACTTTAAACATCTAACAAATTAGAAATCGTAGTTGGTCGTAGTTTCTTTTTGATGGAAGCAATTTCCTTGAGAAGGAAGTTGCGTTGCTATTGTCTACAATTTGCAGACCGCTGGCTCCAGCGGTCGCCGTGGTTGCATTTGCGCCATTGACAATTTGCAATTTGAATAGCTTGGCGGCACGACGGTGTAGGGAAATGGGTAGCGGTCCTCCAGTCGGTTCCTGGTAGCTTTCTAATTAAACTTGTTGAGTTGGTTAGTGTTGGTGTCAGCTGCTGCACAGTAGCCAACCCAGCGAATGGGCAGCAACAAGACAAATGCTGCTGCTATGTGCGCAGTAGCGGTTGCCGTTGCTGTTGCATTTGTTGCCGGTCTTCAACATCGCTCCTGTGTTTTGTCTGTTGCTCTCCATTCGCTGGCCCTCGTTTTATTTTACTTAAAATTTTATATTTGTACTCTTTGCCAGGAGCGACCTCTGTCGGAACCAATGCAAATTGTCGCGCTGCCAATTGATTTTAATTCCTTGCAGTCATTGCAATAAATTTGTGTTAATTTTTTTGTGCATGATTTTTTTTTTGTTCTTTCTCAGCATTTCAGTTTTTTCGTTTTGTTTCAGTTGTTGCGGCCGCCACGCTTTTTTTGCATTGACAATTAAATTTTGTTGCGATTTTTCGTTTGGTTGTTTTTTGTGGCACTTTTTGTGAAAATATTATATGAAATACTACTCGCTGGTTCACGGACTGCAACTTCCTGCTACTACGAGTCCAGTCGCCGCGGCTCCAAGTCTTGTTTGTCCATTGACAGCCACTTCTTTGTTAGGGCCGTGCGATGTCAGCGATAATTTTTCTGCGATTATTTAATTTGATTAATTGCTACTTGTATTTGTAGTGAGCAGCGCTCTTTACCTTGCTTCGCTCAGCGCTTAAGCTGGCAAACACAAAGTGACTGGTTAAGTCGTCTGCCCTCCACGTAATCAGGAGTCGAAGTGGAATCGGCGTGGCCAACAAGCGAGCTGGCAACAAAGGCAGCATAACTAAGTGCAAATAATTGCATTCGGTTTGACAGGCGGTGGTGGGGGAGACAGAAGGTGGTCGGAATCTTGGGAGTAGGAAGTAGTTTGTGCACTATTTGCACCGAAACAGCGCCAATCGACTGTATGCACACAAGTCGCTGGTGCACTGGCAAACGTGCAGCTCGAATGGCTTTCGGACAGTCGAGAGCGACAGTGTTGGGTTTAGTTGTTGGCATTTGGTTGAACCCGCAATGCACAATTGTGGAGTTAATTTCAGTCAGTTTTGGCCTCCTTCGTGCCTTCGTTTATAAGCTATTTGTAAGCATCGAACAATTGGACGTACGCGTAGTCTGTCAATGTCGCAGCGTGAAAATGTGGTGGTATTTCAAAAGTAGCTCAACACTTTTAGTACGGACTAATGAGAGTTTTGTCGGAGTGGAGACCTGTGCATAATGTTTTCTTTTCTGCAGATTTGTTATTGCTTTTTCTCAACGCATGAAACCAAATATGCATCTTGCAAACAAATAAACAACATTTCGGTTATAGCCACTTGCATTGCATTATTGTCGTTCAGAGTCGACAGGCCTCTGAATTTGTTTACGTCGTCCGTGCTTGTTTGTGTTTATGAGTTGCTGCTGCTGCTGCAAGACCACATTGCGGCAGTTGGCGTCAGTTTTGCCCAGTGCTATTGCGCACCGCCATTGCATTGGCTGTAGTCGTCGCTGGCAATCTGGTCGATATGTTGCAAGTATTTTAATTAAGAACGCGAACTCGCAGCTAGCAACGCAGCGCCCGAGTGTGCGACTAAAGTGTAAGGTGAAGGTCACTGTGTGACTGGGTTTTGCGTTCTCACATAGCCGCTCAGCTCGCTGTCTTGCTTCGGATTCGGATTTGTTGCCCATAGCCACACCACCGCAACAGCAATAACAACATACTAAGAGTGGCAAGAACAAAAACGCCACATGTTCCCATAAATGTGATTAACATATCGGGAGCAGATGTTAGACGTTTTACAACAGAACAGAAATAGCGCAGTGCCACCACCGCGGCGTGGTAATTGATGCTCGTAGCACCGAGTCGCGGCGGACACTTGTTCGCTCGTTGTAGTCTATGCGACCCCTGTCACCGGGCCCCTCACGCCAGCCCCATTTGCGCTCCTAAATGCTGCTGCCGTACTCGTGTTCGAATGTCGAAGTGGTCGCCTCGCCTCCAAAGCAAATTAAAAAATTAGACATTTTCGTTAAGAATTTCCGGATGCTGGAAATTAAATAGAAATATAAGTTTCAGCTCTACGGCCACCGACAACGTACTTGGTTGCGACAAGCGCGGGGAGGGAGTCGAGCCCGGCCGTTCTACTAGTGCACAATACGTACGGATCGTACACGGCAAAGCCAACAGCGGCGACGTGTTGCTACAGCAACAACATTACCCGAACGAGTACATTTATTAGAGCGACCGCAACCACTCCTCGGTACACACTTACGAACAGCAATAACACTGCAAGAAAAATAGTGTCGAGAATGAGAACAAAACATGTGCGCCTGCGCAGAAGGCGTGATGCGTCAAGGCGTCATGCGACGGCAGCCGGGGGCCGGGGCCGCGGCCGGGGAGCGATAAGCCGGTTTGGCGTGGTATTCAACGAAATTCAACGAAAAGCACACAACTGAAAGCATAAAAAAGAACTGAAAATAAAAATAAAAAATAAAATCTTGCTACGTAAACGAAAAAAGGCAACGTGAAGAAAAATTAAATCGTAGCAACAGACACGGCCAGCGCGCGTTGGGGCCAACTGGAGTCGATTGTGCCGGTGAGCCAGCCGACGGTTGATGGCCGGGTAGAATGGCGCGCGGGTCGACGCGGAAAGGTGTAGCTGTATGCGTGTGTGTGTATGTGGAAGGCAAAAGAAGCATGAAAAACGACAAGTTTCCCCATTAAAATCGAATATGAAATCAAAACTTCCAACTCCTGTTGTCCATAGTGGTCCGTTCTCTTGGCTGCCGTTTCTCTCGTTGCCGACCGAAACGTTCGCTCATTGGAGGCAATTTTGAGAGTTTCGATTTGTTTGTAGACATCGCAAACAATCTGTTTCGATGTATTGCTTATTGGCAGCAGCACATAATAGTGGGCTTGAACTCGTTTGTAGTTCGAAACGGATTTCGATATAGAACTGCCTTTTCGAAGATGCAAGAACTACGTTTTCGCCAATTTTGTTGAAGGACATAAATTATTCCGATTTTGAAAGGAGGAGAATTTGGAAAATTTGACTACCGAAGAATTTGTGGCAGAGATTTGAGTTCACTGAGTCAGAGCCGCCTATCAACGCATTCAAGACCAGTCAGGTCCAGTCTGGTGTCAAACACCTTTGTGTGCTGTGTTTCGCGTTGCTATTGCTGTGTGTGTTTATAATTTTTATGCTCCAAGTGCCTAATTTTGATGACAGCAACAACTGCCGTGGCCATAATAACAGCGGTGGTAAAGACGGCAAAGCTTGTAAATACGCCTTGCTCATACGAAATTTCTTAAAGACCTACAACCGACTGCCCTGTAGGAAAATTGCTCGGCGTTGTAGTAGAAAACATTTTTAATTCATGTAAAATTTCCAATTAACCACATTCTGGAGCAAGTTCCTGCCAGATCGCTATTATAGAAATATTTATTTTCACGAGAGATCCGAATGAATGTTGAAGGCGCTATTTTTAAGCCAAGTTTAAACGCCTTTTACATTTTTCCTACGCGGCCTGCAGCACAACTAACATAGAAATACATACCCACACAAACCCATTCATCCATCCGTCCGAAAGAGTCGCCGTATCTGGAAGACCAGACCCTTAAAGATGTGGAGTGAAAACCGAAGAAAGCAGGGAACGAAGAAGTGGGACGACAGCTGGCAGCGGCATCGGCACAGTGGAGTAGCCGACTGCGAAGAGAGGCGCAGCAAAGCGACGAACGACAAGCGCACAAAGCATGCAAGATATGAGACCGTGGGAAAGAACATCCAAAGGCGTTCGTTTGTCATCGGCTTGGTGGCTGAAGGTATATTCGTTTGTTCAGCGTTCGTCGGCCGCGCTTGTCCGTGTTGTTTCGGCTTCAAATCGGCATTTTTGGATTGTTTATGTTGTCTTTTTGTTGTATGCTTTGTCTCTGCATTCGCTGTGTGTACGGTTTCGTGAGCCAGACTTGATTGTTGATTTTTTTCGTTGCTTCGGTTTCTTCATTCGCTGCGATGCCCATTGCCGCTGGGCATGTACGATGCTTAGTTTTTGTTTATTGTTTAATTTTTGCGCTGTGTTAGCATTTTTTGAGAAGCGCACTGTGTAAGACAAGGACAGCGGCATTTGGCGCTGAGTGTGAGCGCCGAAACGAGTCTCGAAGCACTGTGCTCAACAAAAGCCGGGCTCAGGACAGGAAACCTGTGTGTTGAGTGCACTCTCGCACCTTTGGTGTCTTATGCTGGGTGGAATGGAGAGCGTAATCACTTCTGCTGGATATTGGTCAGCGACCAGTTGTGGTTGGCATTTTTGTTTTTGTGAACTCAGTCGAATTCTACCTATGCGGCAGCGCTCGGAAGCAGAAGTCTGCAGCATAGTTTCTACCGCTCATGCTTCTTTGTTGTCTTTCTTGCATTTGCTTTGTCCGTATTTCTGGGCAGACATGTGTAGCACAGCTGCAGTTCGAGGTTTATGCGTAGAGGGACTGCTGTCGGGATAGCGAGGAACTGAAGCATTTCGTGGTATTCTTGCGTTTCTCTTCCTATCTCGTTCTCTTTTGGTTTCATTTACTGTGATTACCAGCGATTCAATTATGCACCTACAACGCATGTAAGAAGTTGATGAGGAATGATAATTCAGATTCAGATGATCGCTGGAAGTATCACTGGAAATGGATGATTTACCTATCGATTTCATACATTTTGGATCCATTTGGAGGAAAATATGCATTTTTTACTTTGGCATGTTTTTACTTTGCTACCTCTCGACGTGTATAATCGCATCATTAAAGTCCCCCACAAAAATACAGTGCAGAAGTATTTGAACACTTTGAAAGCTGCCCAAAGCATCATCAAGTCAGTTCGAATTATGATGCCATCTACGACTAGGAAATTTTCCAAAAAGCATTGGGAACGTGGGGGGCCGATGGGGAACGGGCAGGCAATTTGCATGCAGTGCTGCTGGCTGTGGCACACAACCAAAGTGGACTTTGGCACTAATTTGCATAAGCATGAGTAATGCCTCAAATTTGGCTAACAAGCTGCAGAGCCAGGCGAATGTGGCGTACAAAATGCTGTTGGGCAGCAAAACAGGATTTCGATTTTGTTGCGCTGTGGTCCAATTCTGACTTCTTTCGGTTTTTGTGTGTGTGGTTGGTTTTGTGGCTGTGTACGAGCGGTTTACGTACGCTAATAATGCTTAATGGTTGTGGGCTCAACATTTAATAATAATTGAGTTCGACGACTAACGTTAATATTTGTTGGCGTTGGTTTTTTCCGCTAACGTTTCGTATTTTGAATACGTTGGACGTGATAGAATGTGAAGTTTTTGTTGATGTTTATTCATCATGAAAATTACGCGAAAGGAATTTAGTGCGTTTTTCCATGCAACTTAATTGGAGTCAATAAATTAAAATGCAAGTAATTTTGAATGTGAAGGCGTGAGAACTGCGGCCGCTCCTGCACATGCGATTGCATGCGGCTGATTGGCAAACTTTCCACTTGGCATATTGTTAAAGAACTTTTCAGTTTGTGACTGGATACTGTGATCAGAAGATCGCTTTACAACTTGCTCGGATTTATTGTGGTACTGCGCCCTTGTCCCTGCATTCAGTGTTCATGAGAGTTGAACATCTTTTATCCCTTTCCTTTTTTGCCATTTGTGAGTTTGTTCTCCGATAAGTTTGTCTGGCACGTTTATATAAAAACGCTGACATGTACAACACTCTAATTGATATTTATCTATTTTTGGCTCATTTAATTGAATTCAAAGTTGAGCTTATACCCAAAGGGGCTTACACTAGGCTCTACTAGTCCAGCCGTCGAGCTGGACAAGCAGCGCGTATCGCAACACCATATTTGTGCGTCGTTTGTAGCTCAGTTGTCGCCGAGCTGGTATGGCTGCAGTTGGCTGACGCATTGTACCAAAATGTTGTCTGACTTTCGTCACTGTTGGTGTGATTAGTCGCACCAATACTATGAGCGCGAAGTGGGCTCAAAAAGGCGCTGCAATTAAATCCATTTACAGGATAGACATTTGGTAGGATTCCATTTCTTTTCAGATTTTTTAAATGTAAATAGTTTTCACTTCAAACCTCTAAACCACGTTCAAATAAAAATTAATTGGCTTTCCTTTGCAGGTTATCAAGGCAAGAACTGCGAAGAGAACATCGACGACTGCCCAGGCAACCTGTGCCAGAATGGTGGCACTTGCATTGATGGCATTAACTCTTACCGCTGCAGCTGCCCACCCAACTACACCGGCGAACTGTGCGAAGCTGATGTGGATGAATGTGCCATGCGGTAAGTCAGATAAGCTTGTTTCTTTTTGCATTTTAGTAAAATTCTTTTTCTTTATGTTGAACTCCACAGCCCCTCTGTGTGTCAGAACGGAGCCACCTGCACCAACACCCACGGCTCGTACTCGTGTATATGCGTGAATGGCTGGGAGGGACCTGACTGCAGTGAGAACGTTGACGACTGCGTGGCGGCTGCGTGTTTTTATGGAGCCACCTGCATAGACGGCGTTGGGTCCTTCTACTGTCGTTGCACGCCCGGCAAGACGGGTTTGCTGTGTCACCTGGATGACGCCTGCACCTCTAATCCGTGCCATGCGGACGCCATCTGTGACACTAGTCCCATTAATGGCTCGTACACGTGCTCTTGTGCAACTGGCTACAAGGGCATCGACTGCTCGGAGGACATCGATGAGTGCGATCAGGGATCCCCGTGCGAACACAACGGCATCTGCGTGAATACCCCAGGCTCTTTCATGTGCAACTGCTCGCAAGGTTTCACGGGGCCGCGCTGCGAGACGAATATCAACGAATGCGAGTCGCATCCATGCCAGAACGAGGGTAGCTGCCTAGACGATCCGGGCACATTTCGCTGCGTCTGCATGCCCGGCTTCACTGGCACCCAGTGCGAGATCGACATTGACGAATGCCAGTCGAATCCATGTCTGAACAGCGGCACTTGCAACGACATGATAAACGGGTTCAAGTGCGTGTGCGCGCTGGGCTTTACGGGCACCCGATGTCAGACCAACATCGACGACTGTCAGTCGCAGCCTTGCCGCAATAACGGCATCTGCCACGACTCTATAGCGGGCTACACGTGCGAGTGTCCACCCGGCTACACAGGCCTCTCCTGTGAAATCAATATCAACGATTGCGACTCGAATCCGTGCCACCGTGGCAAGTGCATCGACGGGGACAACTCCTTCAAGTGCGTCTGCGATCCGGGTTTCACCGGATACCTGTGTCAGACGCAGATCAACGAATGCGAATCAAACCCGTGCCAGTTCGGCGGCCACTGTGTCGATCGTGTGGGCTCGTACTTATGCCAGTGCTTGCCCGGCACCTCGGGCAAAAACTGCGAAATCAATGTGAACGAGTGCCACAGCAATCCATGCAACAACGACGCCACCTGCATCGACGGCATCAACAAGTACACCTGCCAGTGTGTACCCGGCTACACTGGAATGCATTGCGAGATCAACATTAACGAGTGCGCCTCAAATCCGTGCGCTAACAACGGCGTCTGCATGGACTTGGTGAATGGTTACAAGTGCGAGTGTCCGCGCGGTTTCTACGATGCGCGTTGTTTGAGCGACGTGGATGAATGTGCTTCGAATCCGTGCATCAATGGCGGTCGTTGCGAGGACGGCATCAACGAGTTCATCTGCCATTGTCCGCCCGGATACGGCGGCAAACGCTGCGAGATCAACATCGACGAGTGCAGTTCGAATCCGTGCCAGCACGGCGGCATCTGCATCGATCAGCTAAACTCGTTCACGTGCCAGTGTATGCCCGGCTACACAGGATACAAGTGCGAGACCAACATCGACGACTGCATCGTCAATCCGTGCGTGAACGGCGGTTCCTGCATTGACCTCGTCAATGGCTATAAGTGTGTCTGCAAGGTTCCGTACACTGGTCGGGACTGCGAATCGAAACTGGATCCTTGCGCCACGAACCGCTGTCGCAACGATGCCAAGTGCACGCCATCACCGAATTTCCTGGACTTTTCGTGCACCTGCAAGTTGGGCTACACGGGGCGTTACTGTGACGAGGACATTGATGAGTGCAGTTTATCATCGCCATGTCGCAATGGCGCCACTTGTCTCAATGTACCGGGTACGTATCGGTGCTTGTGTGCCAAGGGCTACGAGGGCCGCGACTGTGCCATCAACACCGATGACTGCGCATCGTTTCCCTGCCAGAATGGCGGTACCTGTCTGGATGGTATTGGCGATTACTCGTGCCTATGCGTGGATGGATTTGACGGCAAGCATTGCGAAACGGATATCAATGAATGCCTGAGCCAGCCGTGTCAAAATGGAGCAACTTGTCGGCAATATGTGAACTCCTACACCTGCACCTGCCCACTTGGTTTCTCGGGTATCAATTGCCAGACAAATGACGAAGACTGCACGGAGAGCTCCTGCATGAATGGCGGCACCTGCATTGACGGCATCAACAGCTACAATTGTTCCTGCTTACCTGGCTTCACCGGTTCCAACTGCCAGTATAAGATCAACAAGTGTGACTCGCAACCATGCCAGAACGGCGCGACTTGCCACGAGAACGGGGACGAGTACACGTGCCATTGTTCTTATGGCTATACGGGTAAGCAATGTACCGACTACGTGGACTGGTGTGCACAATCGCCTTGCGAGAACGGCGCCTCTTGCTCGCAGCTGAAGAACCTCTACAGTTGCAAATGCGACACCGGCTGGGCGGGCAAGCTGTGCGACGTGGAGATGGTGTCCTGTGACGATGCGGCCATACGGAAGAGCGTCAGTCTGAAACAGCTTTGCAATAACGGCACCTGCAAGGAGATGGGCAACATGCACACGTGCATCTGCAAGCAGGGCTACACGGGCAGCTACTGCCAGCAAGAGATCAACGAATGCGAATCGCAACCCTGCCAGAACGGCGGCACCTGCCGAGACCTGGTGGGCGCGTATAAATGCCTCTGCCGCAAAGGCTTCCAGGGTCAGAACTGCGAACTGAACATTGACGATTGTTCACCCAACCCATGCCAGAACGGTGGCACTTGTCACGACCTGGTGCAAACGTTTAGCTGCTCCTGCCCACCCGGCACACTGGGCATTATCTGTGAAATCAATCAAGACGACTGCGAACCCGGCGCCTGCCACAATAACGGTACCTGCATTGATCGGGTAGGCGGCTTTGAGTGCGCCTGCCCACCAGGATTTGTGGGATCGCGCTGTGAGGGCGACATCAATGAGTGTCTCTCCAACCCATGCTCGAACGCAGGTACATTGGATTGCGTGCAACTGGTCAACAACTACCACTGCAACTGCAAGCCTGGCTATATGGGTCGCCACTGCGAAAACAAGGTGGACTTTTGCGCGAACTCGCCCTGTCAGAACGGCGGCATCTGCTCGACTAAGCAGAGCGGACATCATTGCGTTTGTGCAGAGGGCTTTTTCGGCAAGAACTGCGAATTCTCTGGCCATGATTGCGATTCGAATCCATGTCAAGCGGGTAACTGCGTGATCGACGACGCAGGCGGCTATCGGTGCGAATGTCCGCGAGGCACCGCGGGAACGCAATGCGAGGTCGACACATTGGACGAGTGTGCAGCGAATCCGTGCCTACAGGGTGCAGCCTGTGATAACCTACTGGGCGACTTTGTATGCTTCTGCCCCAGCAAGTGGACGGGCAAACGTTGTGAGATCTACGATCCGAATTATCCCGGCTGGGTGTCGGATAGCAGCCGAGGCGCTCTGAACAAATACACGAAGGATTTAGAGTACCAGCGCGAGATGTGCGTGAAGCGCGGATGCGACCAGAAGAAGGGTAATCACGTGTGCGACCAGGAGTGCAACACATACGCGTGTAACTTCGACGGGAACGACTGCTCGCTGGGCATCAATCCGTGGGTGAATTGTACAGCGCCGATAGAGTGCTGGCGTGTTTTCATGGACGGACAGTGCAACGAGGAGTGCAACAATGCCGCATGCCTATATGACGGCCGCGATTGCGACAACAAGTTGCAGCCGTGCAATCCCATCTACGATGCCTATTGTCAGAAGCACTATGCCAACGGCCTGTGTGACTACGGTTGCAACAATGCCGAGTGCAACTGGGATGGATTGGACTGCGAAACGGAGGCAGTGAAGCCGAATCTGGCCGATGGCGCTATATCAGTAGTGATGCTGATGGACATGAAGGAGTTCCGAGAAATGCAGGTTGAGTTTCTGCGTGAAATGGGGCATGTGCTGCGTACAACGGTGCGTATTAAAAAGGACTCTCTGGGTAACGACATGATCTTCCACTGGAAAGGCTCTTCGCAACTGACGGACCTGCAGAACTCGGAGTTTGGCCGCAAGCATAAGATACTGTACACGGAGCGCAACGGCCAGACGGGCATTCAAATCTACCTGGAGATCGACAATCGCAAGTGCAAAGATTGCTTTAGCCGTGCGGCGGAAGCGGCTGAATTCCTCGCGGCCACCGCATCCAAGTACACTCTGTCGCGTAAGTTTCCCATTTACAGTGTGCGCGGCGTGCAGAATCCTGGCGAAGATATGGGTGAGACGTCGACGAATGTGAAGTACGTGACTCTGGGCATCATTGTGGTGTTGGTGGCGTTCGCACTCTTTGGCGTACTGGTAACGACGCAGCGCAAGAAGGCTCACGGCATCACTTGGTTCCCGGAGAACTTCCGCACCAACAGCAGCTCGACCAACACGACTGTCAGTCGCCAGCGGCGCCGTCGCGATCCCAACGGCCAGGAGATGCGCAACTTGAACAAGAACCCGTCGTTGGCTTGCATGAGCAACGATGTGAATATGAATTCTGGACACATGAGCCATTCAGCACAATGGTCTGATGATGAGTCCGATATGCCGCCACAAAAACGGCTCCGCAACGATCACGGCGGTTACGCAAGTGACCACACAATGGTTACTGACTACGAGGAGGCGGATCCGCGCGTTTGGTCACAAGCGCACCTCGAGGTGGCCGATGTGCGCTCATCAATCATGACACCGCCAGCTCATCAAGATGGCAAACATGACGTGGACGTGCGCGGACCGTGCGGAATGACTCCGCTGATGGTGGCGGCTGTACGGGGCGGCGGCATCGACACTGGCGAGGATGTAGAGAGCGCTGACGACACCACTGCCCAGGTGATCTCCGATCTGCTGGCACAAGGCGCTGAACTTAACGCCACTATGGATAAGACCGGTGAGACGTCGTTGCATTTGTCGGCTCGATATGCGCGTGCGGACGCCGCCAAACGTTTGTTGGATCTCGGTGCCGATGCCAACTGTCAAGACAATACCGGCCGCACTCCACTGCATGCCGCCGTGGCCGCCGATGCCATGGGCGTTTTTCAAATACTGTTGCGCAATCGCGCTACAAATCTGAATGCTCGCATGCACGACGGCACCACGCCGTTAATCCTTGCTGCTCGCCTCGCCATCGAGGGCATGGTCGAGGACCTGATTACCGCCGATGCTGACATTAACGCCGCTGACAACTCTGGCAAAACAGCGCTTCACTGGGCTGCGGCGGTCAACAACACCGAAGCCGTGAACATTTTGCTGATGCATCATGCAAATCGTGACGCGCAAGATGACAAGGACGAAACTCCGTTATTCCTGGCTGCACGTGAAGGCTCGTACGAGGCCTGCAAGGCATTGCTGGACAATTTTGCCAATCGCGAGATCACCGACCACATGGATCGTCTACCGCGTGACGTTGCCTCAGAACGTCTGCACCACGACATTGTGCGCCTGCTGGACGAGCATGTGCCACGTTCTCCGCAACTAATCACTATGACACCGCAGACGATTATTGGCTCCCCACCGCCCGGCAGTCAGCCGCAAATGATCACACAACCCACTGTAATAACTGCCGGCAAGCAGCCCTCGCAGGCGGCGAAGAACAAGGCAGCCAAAAAGGCAAAACTACTGGAGGGCAGCCCCGACAATATGCTGGACGGAGGCAGTCTTCGGCGCAAGCCGAGCTCAAAAAAGGGGCCAGGAGCGGGGTCAAAAAAGGGCGGCAACGGCCTTACGGCAGCACAGCTGCTGAATGGCTTGGCTGGTGGTCCGACGGCCGGGCAAGGCCAGAGCGCAATCGACAGTCAACTGCTGGAAGCGGGTCTGAGTGCGGTGGACTCGCCGCCACTGACGGGCCTCACAAGCCTGCCGAGCCCCTACGACACCTCGTCGCTGTACTCGAACGCGATGGCGGCGCCCACACATCATCACGGCGATCTGCTGGGCAGCAGCAGCAACGCCAAACAACCGCCTAGTTATGAGGACTGCATAAAGGTGAGTACCATTCAAATCGATTGTAAATTTCCATTGTATTCTCCATGGAATTCTTTGCCAAAAATGCGTGTAATTTCTGATATGTGGAAGACCTATTGTGGCGTAATTGCTCATCTATTTGGTTTGATACATATAACTTTCATATGAGATAGAGAAATATCTCCTATTGTATTGTTAAAAAAAAGACATATACATAACCATTTTCGGAATATCTGCAGAACGCGCAGTCGATGCAGTCTCTGGTGCAGCAACAGAGCAATTTGGACATGATAAAAATCGAGAACTACGGCTACTCGATGGGCTCGCCATTTCATCAAGAAATGATGGGCAACAAGGGCGGCAGTCAGCAGAGCAGTAACATGCTTTGTGGTGGCGGCGGCGGCATGGGACCAAACGGTCCTAACAGCATGGGTGGCCATGAGCAAGGGTTGAGCCCACCGTACTCCAACCAGTCGCCACCACATTCGGTGCAAAGTAATATGGCGTTATCGCCGCACGCATATTTGGGTGAGGATTGAAAAATATAAATGTGCAGCTGGAGTTTGTGCTAATGGGACGTTCTATCTTTTTCAGGGTCACCTTCACCGGCAAAATCACGCCCCAGCCTACCCACCTCACCCACGCACATTCAGGCGATGCGTCATGCGACCCATCAGAAGCAATTCGGGAACAATCTGAACGCGCTGTTGGGCGGTGCTGCCGCGAATTGCAACACAAACTCTTCGAATGGGCCACAAAGCAACGCGTCCGTGAACTCACCGAACAGTATGAGTTTTCAGTCGCCCAGCAGCCAGAGCCTCTCGCAACAGAGCTCGCCTGTAAGTCTAGGCATAATCTCGCCTACTGGCAGTGACGGCATGATGATGGCGCCTCAGCAACAGCAGCAGCAGCAACAACAGCAACAGCAGCAACAACAACAGCAGCAGCAGCAGCAACAGGCACAGCTGCAGCAGAACTCCAAAAGCAGTGCAATAATGCAAACTATGCAGCAACAGCAGCAGCTGGGCGCCTTGGAATTTGGTTCAGCCGGCTTGGACTTGAATGGATTTTGTGGATCTCCGGGTTAGTAATTCGAATGTTGAAAATAATTTCTTCTAGCAAGTAAATGATTATATTTCGGCAGATTCGTTTCATTCTGGACAAATGAATCCTCCCTCAATACAGAGTTCAATGTCAGGATCCTCACCCGCCACCAATATGCTATCGCCCTCTTCGCAAAACAATCAGGCGTTCTACCAGTACTTGACTCCGACGAGTCAGCACTCTGGCGGTCACACACCACAGCACCTGGCGCAGACGCTCGACAGCTACCCCACGCCTTCGCCTGAGTCACCCGGCCACTGGTCGAGCTCGTCGCCGCGCTCCACCTCCGACTGGTCCGAGGGCGTGCAGTCACCTGCTGCCAACAATTTGTACATTTCCGGAGGTCATCAGGCCAACAAGGGTTCGGAGGCGATTTACATTTGACAATAAGTAGCGAAGCAGTCGAACACGCTGCGAAAGAGGGAAGACAATCCTTCACATTAGTAGAGGAATAGAAAAAAGACGTAGACACAGAAATATCGAACTGAATAGCAATGCAGCAGTTATGCAGGCGTATGGATAAGATATATATATCTAAAGAGAGCTTTGAAGGAGAAGGAGAGATTGCACATTCGTGCTGCTTGGAGACTTAGATGCTCTCTTTTTAAAAAAGGGAGTTAGCCATATTTTTTAAGTACGCAACGTCCTCAAAATGCCACTAGAGGGACGAAATTTTGCATTTGTAAATTATTGTTACGAGTTACTCAAGCCACGCTAAAGTAAATACCGGAAAATAGGCAAATCGAATACGATAAAACAACTCCACATAAATACAACAAAAACCAATCAGCTGCTATAGCAACCCGAAATCGAATCTCCTGAAAGAAAAGGCAAAATGCGAACGACTAGATGTAGATCGTCAGCTGCAGAATTACGCAACTACTTCATCGTTTTGAATAAACATGATTTGAAATGGGAAGGTTTGAATTTACGCTGTGAACTCTCTCAGTTAAAATTTGAAGCGGTTTAGTCGTGAAGCGGCATCCGGACGATCCTTCATCTTGCAGCTTAATTGATATTTAAGTGATAGTGCATTTCTCTTGTTCGTATTTAATTTTAAATTCTACTTTTAGTCGTATTTTAATTGAATTGCAAATCGAGGTAGCACATCTTTGTATAGAATAGTGAGGAATTGAACGCAAACACATTCAAACTGAAAGACATTCTAGAGCTAATTTTTTATAAACTATTGCGCTGTACTTTTGTACGTTTAGAGGAGCGATTAGCTTGAATCGCTCGCAAGAAATAAGTGACTGCAAAAGCTGCTACAGTACAGTACAGGGTAAGAGTTAATATTCTCCCTGCGCGAACGGGGATTCTTCCAGTAAGCTAGGTAGAGTTTGTTGTTGAAAACAAATAATGCACGGTTTAAAGACAAGTGTTACGAAGAGGTGGAAACGAACGCACCTTGAAGTAAGTAGGATTAAATAATGTTGCTTAGGCATAGTTTCTGATTATTGAACGAAAGTGCTTATAAATCGTTTTAGCTTGTAATTGTAAAAAGTATCTCATTTGTATGACTTAAGTGTAGGAGATGTTAGAGCAAAAAGCAAATTTTTATTGAAAACTTGGAGTTTCCAAACCTTTATAATGTACATTGTAAAATTTTGTTTGTATTTTACACCTATAAAATGTATTTTAATTTGTGTAATATTTCCATTACATATATACATATATATTTAATAGTTATTTAAAACGAAATATTTATATAATATGCGATTGCAGCACTAAGTAAATTTTATTCTCGTGAACTGTAATTTTGAGTGCAGTCTTGCGTTCAGCAGCGATTTTTTACACACTGCAATTACCGAAATGCTTTGGCATAGATTTTATAAAATTCACCAGCAACAAATTATCCTTGTATTATCCTTGCTCTTTGAATGCGAAATCGCCAGAGTATAATATTAAAAGTTGTCAGTTTAGCAATTGTAATTTTCTTTTAAATCTGTCTCCCTTGACGTGTATCGACATTGCAAAAATTGATGCATTGTCCTTCACTCGAAGAAAGCTTTAATGGTCCCCATTAATTCACATTTCATATTTGACATCTGCATTTCAACATCCTATCTTAAAATATTCTATCCCTTTATTGTTGACTTTAGTTTTTGGCCTCCATCAAGTGTGAACTATGTGTAATAATTGCGTCGATATCAAGTGCTTGTTTCCTTCTTTAATATAATTAAGATGTTAGTTGCTGCTTTCTATGAATTTTGAGATCATGTAAAATAGTATTTAAAAAACAGCATTAAGTTTTTAAAGTGTAGTTGTAAGTAATTAAAAAAGAAAATCCTTAAAAAGACATTAATAAAACATTACAATATTTTTTATAAAACAATGACTTGGTTTTGATCCTAAAGTGATGCTGGTGTACACAATGCACGGAACGATGCGATGATTTCCACGTCCGGTAGTTGAAATTTCGTCGTTAAGGGGTGTTATTGTCTGAGGTGCCACTGAGGCCAAATCAAACCGTGTGAGAACGCGAGATTACAACTGATTAGTCAAATTTATTTGATGGGTAACTATTTTATTGTTAAAAGTGAATGCAATGAACTTGATAAAAAATTAGGTTGTAGAATGCTTTGCAGCCACATCTGCCATTTAAAAAAACAATTATTGTTGCTTCTGCTCGGCGTTGAATGTAATTTGTTTACTTCCAAATTCTGTAAATTTTTCCATTTCCGACAGTGTTTGAACTCTACCACTACTACAATCTTTACAAGAAATTCATGGCGCACAAAATACGAACTTGATAAATAAACGCCTGTTTTTTTATTGTTGTTTCCTACGAAATTGAACCAGCGCCAGCAGTGGCGGCTTAAGGTGCTCCGGGGCCCGGGGCGGCGACGGCTGAGGGAGCCCCCACAAAACGGTGCAGAATAAGTTTGCGTACAAAACTAATAACGGGAATTCCGTTGCCAATGTTGCCAAATTGTTGCCATATTGTTGCCAAAGTTGTGTTGCCAAATTGTTGCCATATTGTTGCCAAAGTTGTGTTGCCAAATTGTTGCCATATTGTTGCCAAAGTTGTGTTGCCAAATTGTTGCCATATTGTTACCAACGTTGTGTAACAACTTTCAGGCGATACAGTGCTCGCAGAGTGGTCAGCGCATTATTGCTGCATACTTTCAGGCAGCGATTTGACAATATGGCAACAATTTGGCAACAATTTGGCAACACAATTTTTACAATTTTAAACACATTTACACACACAACGTTGGTAACAATATGGCAACAATTTGGCAACACAACTTTGGCAACAATATGGCAACAATTTGGCAACACAACTTTGGCAACAATATGGCAACAATTTGGCAACATTGGCAACGGAATTCCTAGGAAACAACAATAAAAAAACAGGCGTTTATTTATCAAGTTCGTATTTTGTGCGCCATGAATTTCTTGTAAAGATTGTAGTAGTTCAAACACTGTCGGAAATGGAAAAATTTACAGAATTTGGAAGTAAACAAATTACATTCAACGCCGAGCAGAAGCAACAATAATTGTTTTAAATGGCAGATGTGGCTGCAAAGCATTCTACAACCTAATTTTTTATCAAGTTCATTGCATTCACTTTTAACAATAAAATAGTTACCCATCAAATAAATTTGACTAATCAGTTGTAATCAATGAAGAACATCCACAGCCAGCATTTTATGCTCGTAGAAGATCGGTCGGTCAAATAATAAAAATAATGGCCAAAGGTTATATTTTTCATACATATATTTTTAAAGTGAAAAAGTAATTTGCTAACCGGCTACTTACAATTTCACATTTCATTTTCAAAGCAAAGCACCAGTGGCACAAATGCAAACGGAAACTGTGCTCACTCACTGTGTTTACTAAATCATTTCTTGCTTTGAAATCATTCGCAAGTTAGCTTTGCTCTTAGGCACCGTCAATATATATGAAACTACTGCGACAGAGTCGTGCCAAACACCTGTGCCATTGATAAAAGCCAGCTTTATTAATTGATTAACTTCAATTACGACCACGAAAAATTTACTTCCACATTAAAAATTATTTACACCTTGAGTTGCGACCTTGTATATTCACTTCACTCCCCGTTTCCTCGGCAACACAAACATGGTACACCCTACAAATCATAAACTATCCTTTACAAACTATTTAGCCTAGTGCCTATTTGTCTTTCTTGGCATCGCTTCCGTCTCCTGGAGGCACCACCGGAGCCGTCGTCAGCAACTCGACGCCGTTGTTCCCCGGCAACTTTGGTTCTCCTGCCGCAAGATACTTATTTTTTGATCCTGTAAATGCACAGCTGCCGCCCTTACACTCGAAGGGGAACTCGGGGCCAGCTTTTATCACATTGCCCTGTGCGTCCTTCTTCTCCCATGGATTCCAATAGCGCAACAATATCGGCTGGAGGAATCTGTGCCAGATGTACAGCAGCACTGGAATGATGAAGCAGGGCACGCAAACCATCTTCGGAGAGAATTCAGTGGCAACGCTTTAAATCGTCTAATTTTTTTATTATTTTACGTTTCTTAGTGAATTGATTTCACAGACTTTTGGAATTTTCGTTTCCAGAATGAAAAAACACGTAAATTTACTGTATGTAATTCAAATGAATGATTAAACGTCAAAGTGATTTTTAATTTTCGCTTTTGTTTTAGGGATGCATAAGATTTCGATAGCATTGATAGTTCGTTGCTATCAGTGTTTACCCAATAAATATCGTTCAAAGCCAAATCAATTCAGGCGGTTGCAACAATTTAGGGTAAGACTTTCTATAGCAACCCATGATGGTATTAAGATAACAACCTTTTATTCTGACTATCAGTTCAAAGGTTATTTTTATGTCTTTGTTGAGGTTGTGTTTGACATTCTGAAATTTTGTTACAATATTCTCCATATAAAAAAATTGTATCTTACCGTGATGCCTTTTTCAGTATTCTTGCTTCTGTAGAGATAACGTATTATGTGTTATCGTTTTTTTTTACTGATTTGTTAATGTTTTTGACAACTTCTTCTTGTCAACTGGTACAAATATAATATTCGATTTTTCCAACACAATAGTGAAATTATTTATTTCACTATAGTCGACACCAACTACTTTTATTGCCATTGCTTATCGACACAGCAAACGAGTGTCGAGCGCACTCGGCTCGAAGTGAAATGTATCGAGTACCCGCATTCCACTGCACCGATACATCAGCGAACACCTCCGTCAGATGTCATTCGTTCTTTGTCGTGCTTGGTTGTTTTGGTGGGCTTTTGTTCGCGGTTGTCGTGTTTTCTGTGAATTTCTCGCCAATTTAAAACAAAATAAAAAATACCAAGGAAAAAATTATTCGTGCTGCACATATTTATTTGCCATTTCGATTTTTCTTCGCAGCTGTGAAATTAAAAGTTCAATAATTGCGTAAAGAACGGACTGAAAATTGGTATTCTGTTTTTATGTGCCAACAATATTTGCGCACAAATATCTGTCGGAAAAATAGAAATTTGTGGGCCTAATCTAATCGAATTGAACGCAACGTTGAAGCAGCGGTGACGCAGTAGCAGACAACAAATTTGTGGAGCGATTTCAGCGACAATAATGTGGAGTCCGACACACATTCAAGTCACTGGTGAGTAGCATTCGCTGGCAATGCTCCCAATCCTCAGTAGCCAACTTTTGGTTATTTAATATAACAGTAGAATCTTTGCGAGGCACGTTCATCTTTTTTCTGCTCTGCTAGTGCTGCGCAACCCAATATTTAACAGCTATTGACGTTCGTGTTGTTTAACAGTTCCACTTTGGCCGTCTCGAATGTTAGTAGCGTGCTCCCCAGTCCTCCCACCTCGTTCACCCTGTTTTTGTGTGTTGTCTAAATCAAAAGCGCCACAATTCACTGGTTTTGTTGTTATTGTTGGGTGGAAAATGGAAATTATGCAGAAATGGCTATGAAGTGGACTTTGTTGTTGCCGTTGATTATGGTGTGGCTGTCACCGTCACCATCTCATTGCCACCAACGTCATCGTCATCATCTGTTGGGTATTTGAATTGTTAGCAACTTTCTTTGTCTTTACCTTTGTTGCTGTCTCAGTTGCTGCTTCTGCTTGATTTTGCTGCCTGCACTGCTTGGTGGCAAAGGCGACTCGAAACTGGTTTTAAAAGCGCAGAAAATAAATGAAAATAAACGCGAATGGCTGGCTGGCTGATTGACTGACTGACTGTGCTGGTAAATGTGAATGTGAACTCTCCACAAATCGCATTAAACGCAGTCAAAATGAAATGAAAACGACGGTAGGTGCCGGCGCTATTTCTGTTGCTGCTGCTGGTGGCATAAAGTTAATTGTTTACAATTTACTGTACTTTCGTTGTTGCTGCTAAGCAATTTCACTTTTCTTTCGAAAATTTCCAGTGGTCACTCGAACGAATGCAAGTGGAAATTTAATCGAGAATGTTTTCGATAGCAAAAGAAGTTGGTGTCAGTAACAAGGAGGACTTTTTCAACCCAATCTCCAATCCTCTGACTCGGGTTGTTTCAATTTATTCTATGCCATTGAATTACTCGCCCAACCATGCGTTGCGCCCTGCACCGCATTCCTCTTTCAATACCTCATCTCGTTGGCTGTTCGTACGTCTGCCATTCCGAAGCAATAACAAACCGCAGAGTCGGCGTCTGGGCACCGCCTGACACGATACTCTATACTCCACATATCAGCGTCAAAGTCACGTGACTGCGATGCAGCTTTGTGTCAGCGCAGAAATTTCACTTTATGCAGCGACTGTCTGCATTTCATTGCGATTGCATGTTCACAACTGATGTCCTCAATGTCAGCACGCAGTTGCACTTGATGTCTACTGCCGCTAGCAACAACAACAACAACAATGGTAATCATAATTGCAAGACTACAAATATGCACACAATTCTTCTATGAATGCATGTGGAAGAAATATGAAAGCATACGGAGAGCTTTAATTAAAATGCCGAACTGAAATTTGCATAGAAAATGTTTGTGTAGGACAGGTAACTTTTGAAATTTCCAACGAGAAAGCAGCTTAAATTGTTGGGTCTTATTTTTGACTACGCTGAGCTCTAGTCAACATTTTTGGTTTGGCAACCTGTACAGGAAGCTAGAGAAATCCTTCAAGTATTTTGCATATGTATGCGGAACTAATAAATATGTACACAATTCAATTTGTATTGCTTTGAACAGCATGAACCACTGTCGTTTATTAGGAAATGTCTAACTGTGCGAATTAATTACAATTAGTCAGTCCAGAAGTGCTAAGAAGCTTTCTTAACTGAAAATTCCCATTGATAAGATAAGCAAATTCTGTTCAACACTTGTGTTTACATTTTCAAATTGTTAAAAAATTAGTCATTTGTCCGTGAGTTGAAGCGCCTCAACAGAGCATCGCTTCTGTGCCTCTAGTTACATGACTAACAACGTAAAAATTTCACTTACTTCCCAAAACGATCGACATTACACTATTCACTATGATCTTGTGTACGAGTAATGGTTAATTTTGCCAAAGAAACAAAAATAAATCAATAACATATTGCATAGAGGAAACAGTTCAATGCCAAACACTTCTCATGGATAACTACTTTTGCCTAGTGCGGGCATTTACAAACAAAACATCTGAATTCATACATATATAGTATATAGTACAATATATGTATGTAATAAAACCAAACAATACATACAACTGCACAATGTCCGAAAAATAGAGCAACACCAGCAGTAGCAAGCTTCAATTTATAGTTGAACCTTTCAGCGCCATTGCTGCTGCTGCTGCCGAATTCAAAATGAAAATATCAAGCCGAATGTTTCTCTTTTATATAGCAAAGCCGCCACACTGCAAAATGCCGAGATTAAATTAGGAATGGTGAACGTGGCACCAAAGTGTGCGCTAGTAAAAACAAACGATTGCACTGATTTCTGAGCCATTAGTCAGCACGAGTTCATTAGTGACCGTGCATTTAGCGGTTTAGGTTTTCTCTCTACTTAAGTCTCTACGAACTGATGTCATTGTCAGTTGAACTGACTGAAGTACGGCAGCAATACAAACGGGCCTGTGGCCCTTTCCAGGCACAACATCGTTGATTGGTTTGTCGTAGAGCCCGACCGATTAATCGGCTTTGGCCACATTCAGTAAAAAAACGCACATTTGACTAATAGTCGGCACCGGCCAGAATAATTTTTGAGTACATATCGCTCGGTATGGTAAGGCAAAAGTAAGTAGCGTTGTCAAAAGTGCTAGTTATCAAAATAATTAAGCTTAATCATATTGAGCCAGTTGCAGCTTGCAGTTATATTAAAAAAAAATGAAAAAGAAATTGAATTTACTTTCATAGTTTCTTTTAAGTTCTTCTTCGGTTTTAGCCGAATGTCTGCCTTGCAACCGATTAATCGGCGTCAACCAAAAGATCACTTTCGGTCGGGCTCTAGTTTGTCGTTGTTTGTGCGGCGCCGTGAAATATTTTTAACGAAAACTGCCCATAGCATGGAACCAAAAAGTTGTTATCAGCAAAAATATTTGTGTGCGATGTGTATTTTAATTATACAAGTTCATTGCTGTTTACCCAATATTTTTTTTGTGCTTTTGCTTTTGTTCGTTTCGGTGTTTTTTGCACAAACCTCAATGATTATTGTTGTCTTGATGACTCAATTTTGATGCTTGGCAGTTTTCGTTGGTATTAAGTAATGTAGGTAGTAATGAATTTCTCGCTTTACCACCACTGAATTGGTTCCCTGGCTTGTCAGTGGTTCTGATTTATTTCTTTGACCTATTTAAAAATGTTTTGTTTTCCCAATATTTTTTGGATAAAGCAAGAGGAAAGTTCTGAGCACAGTTGCCAAGTTGCGTCTTCTGGCATCATTCAATTGTCTGCTACAAAAGTCAATGAACTGCAGATAGGGATTTGGCGTTTCGTTGCTGGCATCGGCGTATGGAAAAATGCCCGGCGACAAATTGACTGCAGCTACCGAAACCAGTTCCAGCAGCTCTAGTGTCTTCTGCATACTCAACAAGCATTTTCAAAGTGCGCCGTAAATTGTGATAATGCCAAAGAATCAAATCAAAGTGAGTCGGACACAATTGGGTTCTTGTAGGCGAATTTTATTCTGCTGCTTTGGACATGAAAAGCATGTTGGCTGACAGAATGCACTTCAAAGCTTTTCTTGCTTTGGGGAAATGCGTTATTCGAATTAGTTAACTGGAGAGCGTTATTTTTTACTTAGTGTTTTTTTTTTTGTAAAACAGCTGTTGCAACTGTTACGCCAAGTGCTGTTGTTGCTGTTGCCATTAGAGAAATTATGGGAACTGGAGTTTGCTTCTAAGAAAAAGAAGAAGAATAGAATTGAAGAAAAGGCGGAAAGCAGCAAAAGCTGTAATTCGATGAAAAGCCGCAACGCCAATGAAGCTGAGACGATCACTTGATATGTGGCGTTGAACAGCACGTCGCACAGTGGGGTAATATATAAGTAAAGTGCCGATTAATTCAAAAATGAAAAATCAAGATACAACTATGTTTTTAGTACCGGGTTAAAGGGGATAAAATTCTGCATCACTATGTGAAAGAGTTGTTGGAAAATAGTTTACCGTTTTCCCGCAAAGCACTCTGAAAGTTGACATTTATTTTCAGTTTTTGTGCGCACAGTGATAAACGTGTTTTTGTCGTCACTTCAAAACGATTTCTTTGTGTGAATTTTAAAAACTATTGAAAAATTAATGATGCAGCCTTCATGTTCAGGTATTTCAGCAATGCAGTGTATATTTTGCTTTGTAAAAAAATGTTTATAAGTATTTTATTTGATTTTTTGTTTAAAAGCTTAATAATTGTCCAATTTTTGACCTTTTCATAGACATATAGTTGTGAGTCTTGTGAGGTCGAGCAAAACTGTTTTGATTAGCGTATAGCTTAGATATTTAAGTAACATTTTATGAAAAAAAAAGTTGCGCGAATGTTGCGCACTTTTCCAGCATTTCGATTTTTGTGTGCGAACTCATGGGCCAAATGGGTCATGTATGAGAACAAACAGACATGTGCAAAATAAATTTTTTTAAAATTGTTTATTTTTTAGATGAAAACAAGTAAGCAATAGGTTTTATTGTTGTTTTTATTGTTTTTTCAAAATGCAGAAATATCTGCATTCGATGTAGACTTGAATCAAAACATTCACACCATTTTATGGTTGTTTCTAGTGAACATCAAATCAAAATAGAAAATTTTCGCAGCTATGGATTAAAAACTGTAAAATATTTTTTACAATGCTATTCCTGGTAAAATATGCCCACAATTTTCCACACATAGTTTTTGTATCGACCGCAAATCATATCGCATGCTTTATTGCCAATCGCCCAACCTTCCGAAGAAGCACGGAATAACGATTTCAAGTGTTGGATGGAGAATTTTTTACGAAAGTGGACTCAAAAAATACCATTGAAAACATTTGTAATCGTTTTTTTTTTAATTCTGACCCTATTGTATCAAGTCTGGGAAAATTGCCACAAAAAAGTGCATCGTATGTATATTATGCCCAAAGTTGCAAAACTATGGAGTTGATACTAATGAGGAATGATGATAATGGTGATGGTGAGGCTTATAATGTTGATGATGAAGATTATAATAATGATAATCATCATCATAATGTTGATATTGAATTGGCTGCAAGAGGTGGCGATGAAATGTTTTAATTAAACTGTTCAACTTAACTTTCATTAGAATAGTGCAAGATTTCGCTTTTGAAACTATTTTAGTTTTTTACCGTTTTTAAAAAAAATGCCCACGGAAGTATACCCAAAAACATTTGTTTTTTACTTTCTAATGTTCGATTAACTAAACCTAATACTTATTTCATATCTAAATAGCCTGGGTGAATTAATCGGCATTTTCGGCATCAATTACCCCACTGTGCGTCGGAGCAAAGGCAAACAAAGATCAGGTTGCAAGCGCTGCTGGTGTGAGCGGTTCCCATCTACCGTTCTCTATCGCTGTTGTATGTTTAATCTATAATTTATTTGTAATTCACGGTGGCTGATAGATGCTGGTACAATAATTCTTTGGAAGAACAGTTTCTGTTTCGATTTTATGTGAATAGCTTGCATTCCGTAAAAATGCTCAAAATGTGTGAATTTTCAACAACCACAAATTGTGTTCTACGCAGATAAAAATCCACTTTGTTTAACTGCTTCCGAACTCTCCTTAATGGGCAGATACTTATTTTAGGAAGGGGCCGAACTATTTTTAGTTTAATTTTTTCGTGCGTTTGCGTTGATTTTCTGTTTGAAGAAATATATGCCTACGAAGTTGGTGCGATGGCTCGCCACCTACTCTGGCATTGTGAAATTATTTACGTACCGCAGAAACGTTAAGAGCAATATGAAAATAGCGGTGCTCACAGCATTAGGATCACGAATGTCATAAAACTCATAATGAGAAGATCAAAGTGCTTCTGGCATGCTTAACTACTTGGCTCGCAAGTAGGTTTATGGCACTGTACTATACGATCTTATAAGTGTCATTATTAAGTGATTTGAAAGTTCATTTTAATTTTCATTCATTCAGAAGGCGGATTTCGAGGAACGCAATTTATTTACAATTAAGTGTTGCTGTTTCTTTGTGTTGTTCATAAGTTGTTAGCTCTGTACGAAATTTTCGTTTCATTTTGTTTACTTTCAAAACGGTTTGGGCTGGAATTGACGTTCGTGTTTAGGTGTGAATAATTGAACTATTGGCAATTTTATTTCGTGCTCGGTATAGCCAATAGAATTCCTGTGGTCGACAGAAATCCGTTTTCGAACCAAATTTTAACCCGAACAATCGTAATTAGAAAAGCTGAGCTTAAATACACCAAATTCCTGTGTCCGAATTTAGCAGTAATGTAGCTAAATCGTTTGGGCAAACACAAAATTATGACTGAGGGTTTTTTTGCTTTTGTTTTTATTGCTTCATTTTTGGCCGCATAGGCCTTGAGTTTATGCAAATCAGCCGCAGCGGCGCATTCCGCTTTTTGCGTCGTTTGTCCAGTGTTTGCTTTATGTTCCCAAAAAGTTGTCTTATTAATTCCTAATTTTTGCAACCTTTTCGGCAAAACCTAAGTAAAGGAATTTGTGGGGAAATGCATTAAACCGCACATTAACCCCGCCTTGGAGGTTTCCATTGCGCTGTGAAATAAATAAATATTTTTGATTTTCGTTCGCTTGTAAAGTTTTCAGGCACTGCTGCTCGGTGTTGCCTTGAGTGCCAGCCACAGACTACACCCAACAGTCGCTTACATCCATATATGTAATACTTCTATATTGGCACTAAGCTCAAGGTACATTCGCCAACATCACAGTACAGCAATAGTGAAATATGAGCGAGAAAGCGTATAAACGAATGTACCTTGACAGCTGTAAAAAGTCAGGTGCGTTCAGGCGGGAAAAAAATTGACTGGGAAGAAATAAAAATTTGTCGAAATTAACTGAAATTTCTTCAACCGCCCCTGGAGCAGTTTGACAGTTGTTCATGTGTAGAAGTGCACATGTATACACGCATAGAAACACATTCGCAAAATTTCGTGTTTTCTGTCTCATCGCTTGTCTCCCTTTGATTTCCGAATGAAAACACATTGTGAAGATACGTTAGTGCCAATATAGAAGTATTACATATATGCTTACATCACACACATTCTGAGCGAACGCAGTCGAGAGACTTGAAGCGCGATTTTGCGGTGGTTTCCAATCGGCGCACTCGTCGCCGCAATGCTGAATGTGCCAACAGTGTACGAGCCCGCTCGTGTGTGCTGATGATGGTACGATTCGACAACCGGTTTTCGATAATTTCTGTGCAGTTGTTTGCTTTGCTGCTTTTGTTGCTTTTTGCAAAATTATATTGCACACACACAGTATGTACATTTGTTATTGACGTTATGACGGTTGTTGTCGTTGGTACTATGTGTGGTTGCTTGTTATGCGAATTTTCTTGATATTCAAATGTGTTATTCTCTCTCGTGGCTTATATTGGCAGCGGCAATCACTTTGCATTAAATTGTCAAATATCTGCTCGATTTTAATATTTGCGGTGGTTCTGTTACTTCTCCGGATTTGCATTTATCTGTAGTCGAACCTCCTCAGTCAATTCTCAGTCAACCCATTTCTTTATTTTAATTTTAACCTGCGCTGCGCTGCTGAAGTCTTCCCAAAAATGGTAATCAGGCCAGCTAGACGACCGTAAATTCGGCCACAGCAAGTTGGCAGCTTGCCACCGTGAAAATCAACAGTTTTGTAATTGTTGTTGTTGCTGCACCATTGTCGTATTCACCGCATGCACTTGTGCGAAACAGTTGCGTTTCATTAGTTCCCCATGTGATGGATGTGTGTTGCGGCCGATGTTGCAAGTGCTCCCAGTCTAAATGGGTCTCGTTGCGCTCCAGCCATCCGTCCATCCAGTCTCAGGTTACGCTATAAGTATGCTGCTTCTCTTTGAGCGTTTCCCCCCCTAGTTTTTGCTTTGGCTTGGCGATTGGTAGTTGACTGGCGACTTTTCCTCTCATTTGCGTCTTTGTTCCTCTCCAACACTTGCGTGCGCAATTATGCGTTTAATATTGTATTATATCAAGAGTAGTACAACAACGATGAGTTCCTAATAGGAAAAACTTAGTTGTTTTCAGCTGTCAGAGATAAGCCATCGTAGTCTCAGTAGAAACACTGTTCAAACATTAACACTGGGAATCTTGCAAAACTTTTTTTTGGTTACAAAGCGCCAGCGTGCAGGGAAAGTTTAGCCGAGACACGATGATAGTGTCGGTTTGAAACTGTAGTTCAACTATCTTAACCTGAGATTATATGTATTTTACGATAAGTACTACTGAAGAAGGCTTCCCAACCGTCCTCCTTTGAGGAGGACAGTCTTCCTTGAACAGAAAATGTCCTCCGTCCTCCTCAAAGGCCAAAAAGTCCTCCTCAAACTCAAAATAAATTTAAATTGTTTGTTATTTTTTTATTCAAACGTGGCAACTTAATCAATTAATGAGGAAAATTTTTCTAATTTGTGTCCAATATTTCGATGCTGCTTTGGGCATTCAAAATAAAATTATAGACTTCGTTGAAGATCCGGATGAGTCAGCTGCTGGAATGTTCAACATGATTATCCGCATTGAAAAATTAGACTTATAAATAAAAAATGTTGTGTGCCTAAGTGCTGATAACACGAATGCAAACTTTGGTAAAAATCGTTGGTGAAAATCGTGAATCTTAAGAATTCAAACCAAAACATATTAAAATGCAATTGTCACGCGCACATAATACACAATGCATTAAAAAAGCATTGTGTGATTTCGATGTTGATATTGAAAATATTGTTTGATATTGTTGATTACAGTCGCACAAATATGCGTTTTGTTTTATTTTTTAAAGTGGTTAAAAAGTTAAAATTTACATGTGCTTTTAGGTTTTCTCTTTTTACTCTTGTATTTTCTAGAAACATGGTGAAATATTGAAGGAATGTGATGTCCTCCTTAAGGGGAGGTTCTCCTCTTTTCGGCCGAAAATAAAGCGAAATTCTTTAATTTACTGTCGGATAATGAAACGACTCACGAATAGACGGTTTTGATGGTTTATTAAGCCATCTTTCTAAAATACAAGAAAACAATTTTTTTTTACAAAATCCAATATGGCGGCCCAAAAATGGCAGGTCTTGTCAACCTCTGCAAGCGAGACATTGTTCGGAAACGTCAAGGCTGTAGCCACTTGTAGTGAACTGAAATCAAAAATTTTTTTTTTATAGTAAAGAATATTAAATTCCCTATGACTTATACCTATTTTTGAATAATTTTTATAAAAAATCATCTAATTTATGCATAATCATAGAAAAAGTTCAATTTTTACCATCTTTTTTTCGACTTTTCTTTTGTTAAAAGACTATTATTACACATTTGTTTTAGGTATAAGTCATATAAAAAATCATACCCTTTAAGAAATGCTATAGATGAAGTAACTCGGATAAGTAGATCATGAGTTACGCTTGACGTTAGGATGAAAGAAATGGTTTCGAGATAAACGCGTTTGAAGCAAATTAGAGCAGTGGAGCGTCCCGTAGCGCGCGTGAGACAGGTGTGTTCTCCCATGAAAATACGCGTCGTATCAAAAAATCCTTTTGCACACATATTCTCGACATTCATACCTTTCATTTCATCAAAAAAAAAAAAATTGACTTTTTGAAAAAAAAAAAGAGGAGAACCTCCCCTTAAACAAAGTAGTTCCCATATAAAGTCCTCCTCAAGCCAAATTTTATCCTCCCTAAACCGTTTTAATAGTTGGGAAGCCTATACTGAAGCCGCTCGACTCCTTCCTTCCTTGCTTGATTCGACTAGGACTTACTACAAACTGTATTATTAAAGCTAAACGATTGTGCGCATTCCACTGTAAGTTTTAAAAAGAACTTTGAAATTGATCTAAACAACGTTCCTACTGGGCGTTGTGCTGGTAATGCAACTTACAGCACGGCCAGCCACTACTCGTGAGTGCTGGCCAGAAATGTAACGATGCGAATACGAACAATTGTTGCTGGTGTGCTTGCTGCATGTGCAATTTTTGCTAGCAGCAATTGGCCTGGCGCACGATTTGAAAGTCCAGTTGTGGACATGAGCAATGAAGTTGTGCTGTTGTAGTTGTGGCAGTTGCAACCAACAGCGAATGCCTTCACGCACATTAGCGGCACATGAAATTGTTGGCTGTTTTTGTTGGTAGTTATTATTGTTATTTGTATGGTATTTATGCGAACCGACTTGAAATCGTTTCGAATTCGCAAACATTCCGATGGAAGGAGGGAATGAAAGAAATACGGATTGGTCTGGTGAATGCCAGCGACGATGCAGCTCATGAGGTCAATGCATTCGTACGTTACGCCCGTCAATCCGCCAGCACGCACAGTGGCAACTACCGCGTAAAAATGCATATTCATGGATGTGATGCGACTTCATTGCTCATTTAAAAGTTATTTGGCTTTTGTGAGACTTGTAATGTATTCATTAGCTCCAACGGGCTCATAATTCAAGAAATCTCAAAGTGCTGACAGCTGATTTAAACCCATTCCATTGTGACTTGACAAAGCCAAATTCCAAAATTGACGCACATTCATCGTTGGTCTGCCGTGCTGGCAACATTAAAAACTGGCGCAAATCTATTTCATTGTTGTTCCGTCAGTAAATACATGTTTTAGTGTCATTGAGAGCATTTCTGCTAAAAAGCGAATGCGCGGTGGCTTAATGATTTCGGCATTCGACATTGCACGGCCGACATTGAAGTTGGAGTCTGTTGCAATTTAGTTTCTTCTTTTGTTTTTTACTTGCTTTACTTGCGGTTGTATACTTCGGAAATGGCACTGACTCTTTCGTGGTCATTCTGCTATTTTGTTTTTGCCACGATAACTGACATCCAAATTATTACAAAAATATCTCATATATTTGCAAGCGAAGAATTGATGTCACATTTGACTTAAGTTAGCTTAAAATTACTTAAATTGAGTATTGCAAAACTATACATGTCTGTCCAAACTCTTCCCCCATACATTAGCAGCCATTATTCAGACCACTTTAAATGAACTGCTGAAAGCATCGCATTACACGTCAATTTGCCATTTGCACTTTAACTCTGGCGTTGCAATGAAGGCATCACAAACTCAACTGCACGTAAGACCATTCCGCGCCCTCTCCCCGCATGCCGATAGCTTTCTAAAGCAATTGTGGTCAAGTGTGATTACTAGGTATCCGATTTATATGCAAAAACTATACAAAAAATGCAAACATATGCAAATATGCAGTGCATATGTTAGCTCATTCTTAATATTTTTCAATAAAAATTGTTTCTGTCTTGGTCCCGATCAAATCGGAAGCTCCAAAAAAATACGCACTAGCATATAATTCCGATCCCTACTGATGACTGTCGCCGATGATGTAACGCACAGCCGACGCAGCACTCATGATAATTTTTCCAAAAACTGCATGCAGACTGGAGTCTTTAATGAAGATGTGAAACTACTGAACTGCGGTAAGTGCTCGAACGAATAGTGAAAACACTGGTGGACTATCGCTGCCTGATCAAACTACCGTTCGAAGCGAAAATTTATTGCCAAACACATCGGATAGACTGGAAGCGGCCAGCGGCCAGCTGTAACACTCTATCGCTCAGAGCTCTACGACACGAGCATTGATTCGTTGCTGTGCGACGAGCATGTCTCAAATGATTTCATTAAAATTAATTAACCCAATGTGTGACCTCGGGAAGGCCGAAATGTCAACGCCAGCCGGGCTGTGGTGATGATGAAAACGCGAAATAAAGGTGCAGCCGCGAAACGTGCGCAAATACTGCCCGTCGGCATCCAAACAATGATGAATGGCATGAGAATCACTATGTGTGTTTGCCTACTTTTAAACAGTTTTTGTTGCTTTTATAAAATTGTTCGCAAAAATTTTATTGTGAGATACTTGCATTGTATACAGCCCCTTGCGCCCCCTACTTCCCTCTTGGTGCTTTCTACATATCCGCTGCAAAATAAATAGGTAGTCTATAGTTCGCAAAATCAAGTTCAACACGCGCCTGATGAATCTGATAAAATCAGTGTAAACGTCGTGGACTCAAATGTGTTGCCCAGCCCACTAATACGATTTCCCTGGAGGCTCAGTTCCAGGGGAAGGTTAGCCAGGGAAAGCTGGTCAGCTGGGCAGACGTCTGCTCAGATGTTAGCCGAAGTCCCATTTCAAATCCCATTTGGCGCCGCATTTTCGGCGCTCGCGTGAAATGCGCGAAAGTGCCTACGCTCTGCTTTCCCCCCCTTTCGTCGCCATTGCCATTTGGTGGCGCGCTGCGTTTATGGTTGACTGAATGACCTCATTGGCGTTTTTACCTTCGTCAATGCGAGACACCGCTTGTGTGTCTGTCAGTTTGCCATGCCATCATGCTACGTTGTTTGCTTTTCTCGCTGGTTACCGTTTTGGGCAAGTTGCGTTATTTTTTCTTCTTCTCTGGCCCCTACGTTAACATTCTCTGTTGCTTCTTTGGCCATTAGTAATAATGAGGCATTATAGTAAATTAAGGCAAACATCGCCAAAGCCACTTCCTTGGCATAGCAAGGCAAAAAGTAGGAGATCAAGAAGAAGAACACGAAAAAAAGTCAAAAATTAAAAGATACGCACAAATTTCTGACTGACTGACTGAGTTGGTAATATCGAAGGTTAGAAGTGGTGTAGTCATACAATCCATACGCAAAGTGGAATGAGAACTATTTTGAAAGAAAACTTTCAGTAAGTGCAAGAGAACTCTCGATGGTTATTAAAATGTGCTCCTATGAAAATAAGTTTGAGTACACAAGTACTCTTTTTTGTTGCTATTGATGTGATGTGTGGGGTCGTGTTTGACTTTTTGAGATGAGCGCTGTTGTGGCACTTGAGCCCACAAGTCAACTACTAACCTGCACTGCCACATTCAATGCAAGTTTTGTCAGAGCTGACGTTTTGCAAAATTAAGCGCGACACACTAAGCTCGAGTGTATGCATGGCTGAGCAGCGCTTTCATACCGATTAGCTTCATTATTTGCAACAAGCAAATAATGAAATATATGCATGCATAGGCAATGAACGCGCGAAGAATGCGCGCCATTGTGTGAGTCGAGTAATGTTCGGTGGAAAAATGTTGGAATGCTGGAAACTGAAGAAATGCTTCTGTGTGATAATGGGTTAATAATTACACGCTAAATATATGTTTGCTAGTAGCACCGCGCTTTGTGTTCCACGCCACCCACTCCGATTGCTTCATCGCAGTGGCTGTTTAGGTTGTATGCTGTATAAGGAAACCGCTCATAAAACACTTGCATAACTGGAAAAAGTGAGTTATGTGGTCGGCTAGCCAACTTGGAAATGTTAGTCACTATTTGTATTGGTTTTATCGCAATATTTTCACTGCTTGCTCACACTTGACGAACGCATTCTGCTTGGTTAAAACTGGGCTCCAAACGATCGTCAACTGCTGTTTGCCGATCTTAAGGGAAGGCTCCCCTGGATTTGGGCAAAAAATAAGGCAAAGTTTGTAATTTTTTTGTGGGATAATGAAAAGGTGTACAAACTTCCGGTTTTGACTATTAAATTCGTCTATTATTTAGGAGTTTAAAAAGTTAAAAAACTTGATAAACTTGACTTTCTAAAAACTTCAAACGCGTGTATCTCGAAACCATTTTTTCCAATCTAACTGAAATCCCTGGACTTGATCTAATGATCCGATTTTCTTCATCTAAAAACTGCTCGAATGTATTTGATTTTCTGTATGCCTTGAACCAACAATTTGCATAAATAGTTATTTATTTTTAATTTTTAAATGTGGTTGAAATTAAAAAAAGGTGCAAAAAATTTAACTTTTTACTTCAAATATTCATTGTGCAAGAATTTTTCGTTTAAATTTTTTGAGTCTAGTTCAATGCACAGACAATTTTGTTATCTTTAAGTAATGACAATGCTTTTTGATTTCAGTCCACTACAAGAGGCTGCAGGATTACAGTTCTCGAGCGATGTTTGGCGCGCAGAGGCCTACGGAAATCGCCATTTTGTAGCCGCCATTTTGAATTTCATCAAGTTTTTTAACTTTTTAAACTCCTAAATAATAGACGAATTTAATAGTCAAAACCGGAAGTTTGTACGCCTTTTCATTATCCCACAAAAAAATTACAAACTTTGCCTTATTTTTGCCCAAATCCAGGGGAGCCTTCCCTTAAAAACGAGTTTGTGAAATTTCTTCACAGGGTGACTACGACAGCGACGATTCTTTTGATGCGGAGTTGGTGTCGTCTTTTTTGGTATATAGCCAAAAGTGTCGTTTTTTAAATAGCTCTGTTTTTGTTTGCATTTTCGTTCTTAGCGGCACGTTTTGTGCTTCACTGATCGGAATCTTTGGTATCGTATGGCATCACATAGCCTCACATATGTTATGTACATATGTTTATACCTAAATACATGCAAATGTACGCATGGCTGTGAATACTAGTGAATAACTCGGCGTTGTACGAGTACTGAAATGGTTTCGTTTCGTTTGATGACATGGATGAGTAATCAGGGGACATGCAATCGACGCCACTGGAATTACTACACAAGTTGAGTGAAATGTTCAAATTCGTGCTGGCAATTGGCAATTGTTTCGGCTCGCATTCGAAACAAGATTTTCACATGCTTCGTTCAGAGTCCAAAAATTTAGAAAACAGAAACAAAGAAAATGAGCGCTGACAGCAGTTCGTGCCAGCCCGTGCCGACACAAAAAATTTAAGCCGATTTTTTTAAGGTCGATTGTGAGTAAAATCCATCTGAGCTCCACCGCAAAACCCCACCCAGTGTTGCTTGTATTTCTGTTGTGATTTGCTTAAACTGGTCACTCACTATTTCTTTGCTGCATTTGGAATATCGCGGGAATTTGGTTATAGTTGCGGTTTGTGCCGGAATTCGTTTTTGTTTCGAAATTTGTAAACACATTTTTTGAGCAGCACAATTGAAAAATTAAATTTTTTTAGTGTGACCATATGGCCACGCTGGGCGGTACCGGTTAAGGCGGTTAAGACTGCTGTTAGCAAATTCGCTTATCACGGTTGCAGAAAGTTTTCGTTTTGTTTGTCCACTCTTCACAGCGGATGTCGCTTTGTGTTATTTCTTATCTTATCGTCAGAACCTTAGAAATGACGTTGAAACGCACGTTCATTAATGCAAAATCTCACTGTCTTTCTTTAATCAGTTCAACGAGCAAAAGGCCTACTCACGAAGGGCAAGAATGGCACCAACAATTGCTTCGTTACCATCGGTTTGGGCAAGGAGAAGTACCAGACCTCGGTGAAGGAAAAGGCTGAGACGAATGTCAACTGGAATGAAGAATGTGAACTGTAAGTGAATGCACACACACAAAGTAGCTGCGAATTCATGAAACCATTTTCTCTTTTGCAGCAAAATTCCCGATCAAGGCAATCGGGCTGAGCTTATGTTGACCTGTTTACATCGCAATAATTTGGCCATCGATGAATTTCTCGGTCAGGTGACATTGCCTCTAAACGAAATGGACGTGTACGACCGTCCTCGCTCCAAATGGTTCAAGCTAGAGAGCAAGCCAGGCAAGGAGAAGAAGAATAAAGAGCGCGGCGAACTAGAAATACGGGTATCATTCGTTGTCAAGTCTGGCTCGCTGACCGACCTGAGCAAAAAGGACAAGCACAAGTCTTCCATTGGCCAGTTGGCTTCTTCCGTGGGCGGCAGCTTGTTGTCGATTGGCACCATCGAGAAGCGCAAAGGTATTAAGAAGTTTGCCAAATCGATTGGGTCGAAAATGCATCTGCACAGCAAGAAGAAGAACAAGGATGGCGATGACGCCTCGTCGTTCAGTGGCTCGTTCGCCAGCATTGGCACGCCGAACAGCTCGAACGGCGGCAGTCGCCGATATGGACAGCGGGCTGGTGAAGCAGATCCAGGCGTAATTAGCGAAGATGAAGATGAATTCGTATTCGACAATTTGTCACACAAGAGCTCAGCTAGTTCGTTGAACGTTCGATCAGGATTGCAGCCGCCTACGCAAAACTTTGCGCCACGCAATCCTTCACCCTTGCTGGGTAAAGCTGGAGGTAAGCAGCTATCGAAGCGTGATATAGTGGAAGAGGATCTAGCTATAGATCCGGAGTTGGAGGAGATAGAAAATGACTTCAGCGTCCGTGCACGAACACTGCCGCCTCCCTCGAAACCACCTCGCACACCACAGCAAGCCATGGAAGCAGCAAATGCAGCCAAATTAGCCGGGAAGGAACAAAAGTTGGACGAATGGGAGTCAAAATTATACGGGCAACATTTGCAAGTTGGCAGTTCAGACTCGTTGAAACGACGCTCTTGGGAACAGTCGCGAGTTCCTCTGCCAACGGCTAATGAAGAGGCTGACAAAGAAGCCGCTGCTGAAGTGGAGCAGAAGCAAGAACACAAGTTGAATAATAAGAAAAATAGCCTGAATCATGTCAACGCTAATACTGACAGCGAGTCCTCATCAGATTCAGAAGAAGAAATTGAGCATAAACCAGAGGCAGAGAAGTTTGAAAATAAAATGGAAATAAAGGTGGACATGAAAGATGTTCCTAAGAAGCCACAAGATTTGAAAATGGAGACACCGCCTCAAGTACCATCGTCACGCATTAATCTGCTCTCTCCCGATGTAGAGAAAAATGATTTTGATCAGTTCAATGCTTCCTTTGCTCAGTTCGAGCAGCGCAATAGTTCGAAAATATTTGATTTAGATGTGGACAACAAGTGGAATTCAAGCGCTTTTATCGAGCACGAGTCGGAAGTAGCAAAGGTGCCGAAACCGAGTCCTAGGAACCGTGAAAGAGAGGCCGAACTGAAAAAAGCTGAGGAGGAGGAAGAAGAGCAGCGCAAACGTGACGCAGCTTCGAAAGCAGAGGCTGCAGCGCAGATCGAACGCAAACGCCAAGAAGAAATGGAGGCAGTCGCTGCCGCAGAAGCGTTGGAGCACCAACGTCGTGCAGTAGAGGAAAAGTTCCGCGCTGAAGAAGATGCGCGGCTCGAAGAAGAATTGCGCCTGAATGAGCAAAGGCTACGTGAAGAAGAGCAAGCTCTGCAGGAAGAACTACGTCAGCAAGAAGAACAGAAGCGTCGCGAAACCAAGCGCCGTGAAGAAGACCAAAGAATCTTGAACTTTGCAAAACGCTCCACATCACTCGAAGAGGAGCCGGCGGTGTGCGGCACACCTGAACATTCGCCCAGGGAGTCTCCAGCGGAGAAGCGCGAGAAGCGCTTGGGCAAATTCAAGTACTTGAACAAGCGAGGTGAGCGTGTGAGAGGGAGCGTGTGCAGTGATTGATGTGTTTGTGAACGCAGACGCTGGTGGATTTGAAAACAGACAGGGCCTCAGTGTAAATCGGATCGGATAAAGTTTGGAATTATTTTAGTGTTGTGAATATTTGCATGAGAACTCATTGTTTGTTGTAACGCTTTGAAAGAGTACATATGTACATATGTATATGCTCAGATCCACCAGTGGATTTCATTGTGCTGTCCACAAGCATTCATCACACTCACACACATACATACTCATTTAATCGCACAATTGTTGGTCATCTGCATTTGGAAACTGCATTTGAAGAACTTCATTTACGATATTTAATTTTCTAATTTTATAGATAAAAACGAAGACGACAACGCATCGCCGATTCCAAGGTCCAATGAACGCATTATTATCGGTCACGAAAAGTCCACAACGCACGCGGAACGACGTTCAGAAATATCTGCTGCGTTAGCCAAGAAATATGAGGGCAAATCACGAGAGGTTGGCGGTGAATTTCCATTTGCATTGAACTTGTTAACAATGTTTGGTATTTGCAGGAACTTATGCTTATCGCCAATGGTATGGAGAACGAAGCGCTGCTGCAGCGACAGCGTGTAAAGGAGCTGGAAGACTATTTAGATAATTTGTTGCTGCGTGTAATGGAAACACATCCGAAAATTCTGCAAAATCCATACTCAAGAACGACGTCTGCCAAGAGGTAAAATTTCTATGCTGCGCTTTTGAAGTCTGTGTTAAATGTGCACTTTTTGCATTTCGTTTTGGCTTTCTTGTAATTATTGTTGAACTGCACTATGCCCCTCTTTCAAATTGCACCTACACCTATTATTTCGCTGAATTCCCCTTCAGTATTCCAAACATTTTCACTGATTCATTACTATGAAAGCTGTTGCTTTAGTTGATTTTTAACATAACTTTCTGGATATGGTTGAAGGGATATATACATGTGTAAATGTAAATGAAAATATCACTTTAAACAGTTGCCCGTAGTGTTGTTCTTTTGAGCACATTTCTGTCTGGTACATACGTGTGTGTTTTCCCCATCATTTTTTTCTCATTTTTCCTCCTTTTTTCTCACAATCAAATTGCTATCTCATTTGCACACATTCCATAAACAATACGCTTTAATATTCTCGAAATGTCGTAATAATTTTTTAATCGCAATTAAACTGCAACAACAAATTTGTATGCTCTTCTTCAGTTTTAAAAATTACATCAATATGAATGACTTTTTGTAAGAAAAACGAAACTTTTGATGCGAAATGAATTACCAACCGATTGGCAGTTCGGTTAATGCAGGACAAGTAAGCAATTTAAAGTTTTTAATTTTTGTTTATTATTTGGTAATATTTAAGATGGGGAACAGGTGTCAGAATCATCACTCATTAGTTTTTGTGAGCGTGAAATTTTTGGCAATTGCAAGAAATTCAAGTTTTATTTGACCCTTAATTTTGATGAATGCTTTAAGTTTTTACAAATGAATTTTTTTCGCTAAATGCTTGTCTCACCCTTTTGTTCATTGCTAACTATGTACACTGCCGTTTTAGTAAAATATTTAATGAACGAGTTTGGTTTTTATTGCAGCGGCTGAAAGGCATAGATTTTCTCATGTCAAGAGCATTGGAAATAATGCAACAAGTTTTTCCGCACCATAATGAAAGAATCACAAGATCAATTAATGCAGTAACATTCGCGGCTGCAGCAACTAAAATTAAATCAACGGAGAACAAAATCACCATGTTGCCTTAGAGCGGAGAATTCAAGTGCTTTTATACAATTGTGAACTAATTTAGTTATAATATTTTTACAATAGAAGTAATCGTACGTCTGCTAATGCAATTAAATTATTTTAAATTTTTAAGTAAAGAAATTCGATTGAACTTTGTGTGAAAGTATTTAAATGAAGTAAGCAGAAACAATAAAATCACAGGATTATCACTTTAATTTTTATGCAATCGGATGAAATAGAATTGTAGTCATTAACTAATTTATTATGTCGAAAAACCGAAACAACAAACGTATTGGATTTGAAGTGGAAATTTAAATATGGAAAGTAATGTACCTAATCTAATTTACACAAATATGCCAATGTACATCAAAGACATTTACAGTGCAAACGGGCACGTTTTAAATGTTTGCATTTCACGTTTTTCGTAATTTACATGAATCGGAAAATATTTAAAATACTTTGACTAAAGTTGACAGTTGAATTTGTGTAGTACATTGTTATGATGTGTTGATTGATTTTCCTGCAGCATATACATAAATGTTTGCTTTGTTTTGAGCAAATGATATTGTGTTACCTGTGTATGATTTTTATGATTATAAGATATTGCGCTATTGTACTTTAAGCTATGCATAAATATGGTTTTCATGAAATACATATTTTAAAGAATTTATACCATTAATACGACAGTGTGTTTTGTTCTTCCTTTGGTGGACGTGAACAATTTGCTGCGAACAAATTCGATTCCGTAGCTAAAATTATAAATAAATTTTATATTTTGAAAGCAAATCAGTGAAGTATTGTTCGTGGCTGAATGTTGCTTTATAAAAAAACAACGTTTCACTAAGTTGCAATATTTTCGAAACTATTTTTGGTTTTGCCCATAAACCAACTTTCTAGTAATGAATTTATTTTGACCAATTCAATTTAATCCCAATGGACGAAGATTTCAGCGCTTCTGTTTCTTTCATGTTGTCTACATATTAAGAAAATGTTGTTCAATTTGTTGAACATTTATCCAACACTGTTATTTCTGTTGCAACCAAAGTGTTCTCTCTCAAACGGTCTTCGACAAAGCAACAACAAATTGGAACCAACTTTCGGGCCTCGGTCGAACATTTGTCGGAAGAGAAACTAAGCATTGAAAATAGTGTGGAGTGGAAGCACACACAGTGGTCAGTTAACCTGAGTATCTGGTGGATACAAAAACACGCTCTCAACAACGCTCAGCATTGCCAGCACGAAGCGGTGCACACCACTGAATAGTCGAGCGATCGTTTCACTTTAAACATCGCGACCTGCGTGCAGCACACTTCAGTCTCATCGCAAACTCGACGAAAAAAGGATCGAATTGAAAATAACGCGTCGGCGCTAAAATTTGGAAAAAAAAACTTTTTCGTTTTTTCTTATTTAGAACATTTAAATTTTTATTGTTTCAATTTTGTGTTAAATACTAACGTAAGTTGAGCGTGATTTGTGCATTTGAATTTACTTAAACGGTCGTTATTGTGTTTGAGTTCTTTAGCGCAAAATAAGAGTTTCTTGGGAGTATTTGATTTTAAAAGCAACGACAATATAAGCGATGAACAATTGAGTGTACTCGTAATGTTCAGGCGGGCCATAAAGGATTATTAACTAAAATAGCGTCCTTTTTACGGGCGGTATGCACTCAATGATATATTTACAAGTCCGAGGCGAATGCAAGAACGGCACTGTGTCTCGGCTAATGAGTAAAGTGATTTTTTTATGCACCGATTCGAAACTGACGCGATTCGGGAAAAGTGCGCCATCACCACACCGAATCACCGTCCGTCATCTACGAGTCTGTTTGTTCGTCCACCCGTCATCATGGCTGCCAATTATGATGATGATGGTTGGTCGGCTGAACCGCAACGCGCTGAAGTGCCGTGACTGCTATGCAGTGGACCGCTGCGACTGGGGTAGGGTATTTTGGAGCAGGGCAGTGGAGGAAGGGCGCGACCACGAGTGCTCCAGCGAAAATCGGTGCGAGTGAAATGAAGCGAAATGGAATTAAATTAAATCTAATAAAACAAGTGAAAACATTCAGCCTCATGCTGTTGCATCGCCGCCACTGCGTACACGAATGTAGGGATGGATGTACAGGCGGCTGGACGGCTGGTCAGACGGACAGCCTGGCGAAGGGGCGAGCAACCACCATACGAGCGCAGCGCAACTACGCATTCGCACACATCTCCAGGCACTCGTACGGGCGTATAGCAAAATATGTGTTGTACAAAAAGCCAGCATTCGGTGTGGCTTCGTTGAAATTTTACGGGCATTTCGACGCATTCCGCCTGAGTTCCGAATCGAAATCACTCGCAGATGCGCGCAGATTCGTTAAATGTGCGCTGAGCCGCACCCCACTGCACCGTTCGCCAACGAGCACTCAAACAGTGAATGCCACTATTACTCCTCAACACCCCCACCATCGATCGCTGCCGACGCCAGCATTTTGAGTGCGCCTTCGTTGCGTTCTGAACGCTTTTAAGCGCGGGATCTACGCTCACGCTGCTCGCTCAGCACACGAGCTGGAGTAGATGTTGCTGCTGGCATGATGGTGTTGGTGGTTCCATGGCGCGATGCATTTGTTTTCACAGTTGCGTGCGTATGTGTTTGTTTTGGTTGCTTCGGTGGAACTGTGAAGTTATGAAAAATATGATTGAAACGAATCCATCATGCCGGAGGATATTTTTGGACACTAAATGGTGTTGCTGTCGCTGTGACGGCAGGAACAACGTCGTGCCACAGCAGATCTTATCGCATCGGTGACTGCAGTGCGGCCGTTTGCATAATTGGACGCTATTTTCGTGGACTTCTTCGCCGATTGATTGACGTCTGCGAGCATATGGCGGTGGTGTCGGTGTCGGTGTCGAGGGTGGAAAATTGATGTATGCCTTCTGACAGCCTCAAGTGACAATGATGCTGACAAGTGAACTTGGGTGAATATGTGGCAGTTGCAACAGCAAGAACAACAGTGAAGACAGCCACAAACAAAAACTCTCGCAGAAAGTGAATTTTGAGATGAAACTGACAAATAAGTCGACCGAAAATACACATATTACGAAAAATTATACGAAAATATGAAAGTCTGCCGCGCTGGCGCGAAACCAAAAAATGCATTTGCGGAGATTTTTGTGGCTGTAGCTAAAAAGCCGAGTGATTTGAGTTCTATAAGAGAAATGTAGATTCCACGGTTTTCGAATTGATGCACATGTCAAAGCATCCATCATACGTATGTATGTATGTATATCGCAATATGCTGGGCTGTTATTTGGTGAGATCATTTCTATTCCGTCACAAAGAGAATGCTTGGGTTGTTTATTGGTATTTCAATTTCAAAAATTTTCCGAATTACGAAATTATTTTAAACTTTTGAGAGTATGAACACTTAATATAAAAAAATATTAAGAATATCCGAGTCAAAAGTTCGAAGCATTCTTCAAACGGTTTTATAAGCGCTCAATTATATTAGAAAAGCAGTGCGGTGAGGATGGGCCATTGTAACCCCCTTCTGCTACTTATAATCCTACCTAGTTACAAGCACAAATTCGATTAATGAAATATTAAAGTATCAGCTGCCTTTAAATATAGAAAAAACACCGTTTCAGATCCCAGTTGTGCCACATCGGCATTTATGTTGGCCGCAACTAAACATTGAGTGCACCGACAATAAAAAATGGCACAAATTCGTAGCGGCCTGCAGCCTGCTGAATGTGCGTATATCTGGATGAGATGTGTTTATTGCAGCAATAACAATTATGCACAAATTGCTGCCGCATTGCAGCAATCCAACAAACGTTCATTCATTAAGCGGCGCGCACCACGCTCGCAAGCAACAAATACGACCAGTGGCTGCCAGCTGACAAGCATCACAAATGCAGCAGAGGTGTAGGTGTTGCGAAATGTACATAGTTTGTTGTTGTTGTTATGGTTGCTCTTCAAATTGGCGATTAAGCGCACACATGATCGTGCAACACACAAATATTTGTTTAACACAAGACATCTAAACGTGACGTGGGTTTCAGAATCCAAACTCCTAACTCTCGACAGCTGTGTTCTCAAAAGGCAATGCCAACCCTTTGAGAAAAAATAATTTGTCTCTAAAAACTTCCAATTTATGAATCGTCATGAAACTACATATAGATCTCCCCTTCATTTCAAGTACAAATTGGAAAATATGTATGGGCATAAAAAAATGGCCATAAGGTCAGTGGGATAATTTTGTTTCTATGAAAACTCGGTTTTCCTTCTATCTGCCGCCCACTGAAATCTATTAATTACAACTTGGACAAGTTAAACACAAAAATAAAACACCCGACCCAAACAGCAAACGAACAATTGAATTGATCAGTCACCGCGGTCACGATTGAGCACAATGACACTCGACTGGCGGCGACTTTGATGTTGATTGACACCCACCAAACAGCGCGCCAACAACCACGAATTTACAATATCCGCGCTGCTGAACCAACGCGCACTCGCATTGTTCTCGATTATAACTGAACAATTAGCCAAGAACAAAGTCGTTTGCGTTCTAAATTCTCGATCCAACTGGGAAATGGAAATGCATTTGGGCCCATGTGTTTTGTGTCGCTTTTGCAATTTGCCATGACAATTTCTGGCAGCCTTTGCACTCGTTGCAGATTCGGCCATCGCAGCCACAGAGTGAACTCAATGGAATATGTGGCATTGCCAAAAATCACTTTAATTGAATGCTTCCATTCAGAAATCTATAAATACAAGTTTATTCCTAGTTGCATGATACTTTTACTTTACACGAGCTTCTGTGCCGGCGAGGAAGGGTTGTTGATTTTTTCAAAACTAGCGCTGTCCCAGATGTTGAGTATTTTCATTGTAGAACAGATTTGTAAACAAAGCTTTAAATAAACACTAGCAGATATGTAGCTGTAGATGTGGATGTGCATGTGCACGCGTTTAAGGAAAGGAAAATGCCTTTGTAAACATTCGTGAAATTCGGCACTGCACACGCAATCGACGCCACTGCCTACTGGCTGCCTCGTTGGCGATCGACTGGTGTGCGCGTGCACTTCGAATGTGGCTGCTGTGTTTGCCGCCCGTCCGCATGCCGGCCTGAGCCACGGTGTTGAGCAGCTTCGCGAATGCGCCAACACACTGTCGGCCCGCTTGTTCGCCTCACAATTAGCGAAACATAAACGCAACAAGCTTCAAATTGCTGTCACTGTCAACCGGGGCGTTTGGCGTTTGGCTGTATGGACGGCGGCGGCGGTATTTAGACAGACTACTGCTACTCGCACTTGCAATACACGCACACAAATACACACGCACACATTTACTCGCGAATCGGCATGCAGAGCACTCATATAGGGGTCTGGAGGCAGCCGTACGCCGACCGCATCTGACATAATAATTCCTGCCGTGAGGGCATTTTTTGCGTTCAGTTTTATTTGATAACATGTGTGCGCCGTGTAGCCTCTATTTGTTGTTGTAAAACTATACAGTTCACTTTACAAAAATCTGCACAGTCGACTTGAAAAAGTTGGAACGTAAGTTTGAATAGCTACTTCAAAGGCTCACTTGCGGCGAAGTACAGTGCTCGGTCACAGAGCAAACATTGGAGAACTCTATAGAGCCAAAGTTGTATAAGATTAAATTTGTATAATATTTGTATAATTTTTAAAATCGAATTAATTGTATTTTATTCTCTCTCTTTAGACTAAACAAAAACTACGACTTCCTATTAAATTGGCCATGCGAAACAATTGATTTAGTATTTGAAGTTTGACGCGATTCATTTAGACACCAAATTTCATTAAATTCTAAGCAGACGAACTAGAAATAGAGTCTTGACAGTCAGTCCAAAGCCCACATCGAGAATCCGGTAAAAAGTCAATGTTTGATTCAAGCCAAATTACAAGCTTACCATATATTGCTCAAATCTTATTTCCCTTTATGGTCGGGTAAACACCCATTTTCGTCCAAATTCTTATATGGTATGCTCACGACGGGATCCCTTCTCACTTGCATCTCATCATTTGGCACAGCTTGTGTTGCCTCGTTTTCGCGTAAATCCGCCGCAAATCCACAAGATGTTGCAGCTGGCAGACGCGTTTTCTATAAATACCGCGTAATCCATGGCAGTCTAAACATAGAATTAAATTAATGCTAAAAGACGCTGCAGCGAATTCATTGACACGTGAAAACTGCAATCATCAGCACAACACAACAACACAAAGCAACTCAACACGGCGCAATGCGGGAACATTGAGATCTTTATTTTGATCCTTCACTCGCTCGTGCCCAATCTAAAGTGGGCCCTAGAGAGACATCGTTTGACGCAACATTATTTGTTGCTGATTTCTGCGCTGTTTACACTTGGCAGGCTGACAGGGCAAAATATTTTTTTCGATTATTTTAATGATCGCTGAAATATTAGTTGGGCTGGAAGAGTGCCAGTGAAACACACTGCTACATTAATAAAATGGATTATTTTAATCATCAACCTCGTTCATCAAAATGAAAGCTTTGAGAGACATTAATACAACTGCTACCGGCTGCTCAAAACCACCAAATACATTTGCAAATATCTTAACTTTGCTATCATATTATTTGAACAAATTTTGCTAGAAATATTTGTGCACTCAAAAAAAATTGTGTGCAATTGTGTGCAAGAAAACACTCAATGTTTTCTTACACTGCTCTGTGGCCATTCAATCTGTGTAAGCCTTTTTTATTTGTAATCAAAAAATTTAAATTACGGAAGCCGTGTTTAGAAAACGGAGTTCATAAAGAGGAGCCAGGGTTAATACAGCGTAAATACCTGCATAGCGTCATGCTTGCTTTCCATAACATTACAACTTTTTAGTTACAACCTGAACTTGACCACTTCGGAAGTTACAACCCGTATCAACTAATTGACTGTTTTCTCTATTCAAAAATATTTTAATGTTCGAACACCTTCTCTTAGGAATTGCAAGTCTTATACGAAGGCGATATTGCATCAGGAATCCTAAACAATTACTTTGATAACTATTAACTCACAGATGATATACAGTTTTTATGCTGGGATATTTTTCATCACTCTCCGCTGGCTAGCGAAATCAACACAACTGTTTTCGATGAGCGTTTATAGCAGCAATATTTATTGTATACAAACAAATATGTTTAATATAAAGAAATATTTATTTGCCACTTTAAAGGCCACAGAGTTTAAGAAAACTACAGCTACTAAAATGAATGGCATTTCTAATGGGGAATGGAAAATTTTTGTTGGCTTCGGTGGCTGGAAAAGGAAACAAAACTTCATACGTCAATGGTAGCGCAACTAGAGGAAAACAAAATTAAAATGTACGGCAAGACCATAAAAACGATTTCCGATTGGAATTAATTATGAGCGCATACGAGCGTTCGAGCAAGAAAGCATAAAATGAAGAACTTGCGTAAACAATCACAAAAGGAAAATAGTAAAAATTCAAATTAAAATACAACAACGGCAACGTCGAGTAGTATTGTGGGCAACAAGTGCCTCAATTGTTTCGAGGCGAAGCGCAAGTCGAGAGTCGAGTCAATTGTGGCGAACAATTTCATTGTCGATGGGGGCAAATTCAGTTGGACGTTCCCCATATGCAACCGACTATAGTTTTTATTGCTGTTGTTGTGGTCGGTTCGGACCGCTTGCGTCGGGGACTTGATGCAAGCGGCTAAATAAATTGTAAAGCTGTCAATTGATTAGCGTTCGACTTTTGGGCGCAATTGCCGTCGATTGCACGGCACGACCCGCTTGCAATTGCAACAGTTTGAAGCGTTTAGCGCAAATATGGCGCACGGCGACAACGAGTGTACATGCTCCAACATACGAGTACACTACACACACACATACACATATCATGAATTTCCTTAAACCGAACACGTCGCGTTGCAGCAGTGCGAGGGCTTGCAGACCGGGCCAGGCCAAGTCGGTTCAATGGGCTTCAAGTGAAACGTCAAATTGACAAATCATTGCGAATGCGCAAATGTCCACACTTACATACCAATTCCTAGGCCAGTGCCTTTGATTACGTCGCTGATGGTCACGCATGATTCGTTGTTGTTGTAATAATGGCAATATTTATTAGGCACACAGCGTTGTTCTTTTTGTCATTTTAACGACACAGCTACAGTGTCTGTCATACATTGGCTTGCCCATATTCAACCCTAGTGCCCACTCCCCGCCCTCTGTAGAACTTGGCACTACTGCCACAACATCAAACACAGCAACAGCAACAACGCATCGTCAAACGATGTCGTCAAGCGATGTCGTCAATTTACGGTGCCGGTGGTCATTGTGGCTAATTTTAATTAAATATTTCTTCCTGTTGTTTCCACTTTTTCCATTATTTCCATTTTCCCATTTTTACGTTCGCCGCGTACCTACGCACATACATAGGTACATGTGCACGTTGTCGTTGTATGTAGTGGAAGTGAGCAGACTGCTGGCAATGAGTTTTGTGCATTCGGATTTGAATTCGACTCTAACAACTGGTAATTTTTCCTCCGTTTTTGCGCCGATCATTGGGGTATTTCAAATTGCCGCCAATGTTAACATTTCGACAGCGTGGTGGCAGTGGCGGTGCTTGCAGATTCGCCGACTTACTCCCATTCTTTCACAAGCTGCAGCTTGAAACTTCAAGTTCGTCAGTCAGCATCGGCCATTTCGTAAGCTCACAAGTTAAAAATATTCAGTTCTCAAAATCTTACATTCATTCCAACATTTGGCAGTTTAGTTAATCGCTGTTTATCTTTGTCAAACGTCAGTCGGTAAAAATTAGTTAGACTAATTTATTAACTACTTATTCATTAAACGTCAACAAATGCTCAAATCATTCCCCATAATCTAAAATTACAGATGAGAACTGAAAAGTCTCGGAGCTATTTAGTTAACAAATTGTCCTTCCCTTTGAGGCAAGTCGCCTATGGCCGCGTGTTTTCTGCTCGGAAACGCCACTGTTTGCTCTTTCAAAACGGAAGTATAATGAGCTGTCATATTGACAAAGCACACGCACATTGCCGTACACAAATTCGTATGTACGTGTGTGCGTGCACGGAGTGGCCATGTTTGCTGTGCGCATAGAAAAGCGAATTTAACATTGATCGCAGTGGCCAATGTTGTTGACTTATAGTTGCGACTGCAATACGAAAATGCTGAATGAATGCAAACGTTTATGCTTGCAAATGTGCGGCGTGCCCGAGCTGGTTGGTTTTCGGTCGGTTGATGGGTTGACGCTTGTGTTTGGCATGACGCTCGGCCTCCATGCCAGCAAGTGACCGCTGATCGCAATCGTCGTTATCAGTCACCCAAAGCCGGCGAGGGGACGATCGCCATTCGATTGTGTGTAAAGAGTGCCGTTTCGGTGGCCGGCGAATATGTCGGCGACGGCTTGCTGTGCCACAGCAACAATAGCAACAGCACACTTGGAACTGTTGATCGCTTAGTCAAATGACGCTGGTGACGGCAGACATCCATCGGCGGTGGCAGCGCTCAGCCCGCTTAGTACCAATTTGATTTTGATTATATTTTCAAAGGGGGGAAACCAACATTGGAAATTGTGTTTGGTTGCGTTTGGCAGTCACCGCAACGAAGTCCGGAATATTTGCAGTACCGCAAATTTTCGGGCATTATTCGGGCACAAGTTGCAAGCTGACACGATGTACCAGTCGAACGGTGAAACTTGAGCGGAGAAATTGTCCCGTCGTACCTCCCTCCAAAGCAAACATTCGTTGGCATGGCTCAAGCCGCTTTGCTGATGTGACGTTGATAAATGTTGGGTGTAAGGTGTTCGGGTGCGGTGCAACGCATTTAAAAAATTAAATGTTTTATGAAGCAAACATCGCGTCCCCGCCATGTCTCGCATTGTTGTTTTTGCTTAAAGTTGCCCGAGTGTATTTTGTTCAAGTGTCGTTTTCGCGTTTATGCCGGCAACACGCTCAGAAGCGAACGAACTCAATTTCGACCCTCATAGACAGTGGAAGAGTGCAATGTCACCGTCAAAGACACTTAGTGTTCCCCGTTCCGTCCTCCGGCTCTTAGAGCGAGTATTTGCAATTTGCGGCGGAATCATTTTCTGCTGGGGAAAATGCAAGAAAAAACCACAAGAATTTTAAGTGAAATGCATAGCAGTTGGCGTCAGTTTGTGTAGGGCGACGGCATCGAAATTGGCGTCAGAGTTGCTGGTTCATGATATACACCAGTCAGCAAACGAATGCGGGTATTGGTGGCCCTGGAAATTGCATGGCAGCCAACTTTCACATGGGAAATTTTAACCCTGAATTTTAACATTTTCATTTACATACAATCGGCAGTTTGAGGCGAAGAGGAGCTCGAGTGGGACCCTGAATAACGGCCGTTTATCGATTAGTTTAACTCATTTGAACTGTTGCAGTAAATTGCAATAGACTTGAGGCATAAATGCTACTTTATTGATATTTCACAGCGATTTCAAAAGAAATTAAGGAAATGCTATTTCGCCTCGCTTAATATGTACCTCGTCTTTGTCTTTCTGCAGATTATGCCGAATCGAACTGCAACTGCGACACACACTTATTCAACAACGACCACGCCCCCGCCCTCACCAACACCAATGCAATCACAAACCATAAGCAATACCAATACCACCACCACCACAAATGCCATTAGCTCCAGCCCTGTGGCGCATGGTTGCGTTTGGCGATTGCGTGAGCGCCGCTCTCAAGCACACAACGCAGCGCATAGTAGGCGAAAAAGAAGGCGTGACGATGACACAACCTGCAAAACGTCTACCAGCGCTGCCCCTGCCTCGTACAACCACCTACCGCACAACAACAACAATAACAACAACAATAGCAGCAGCAGCAGTAATCACTTAAGCAAACCAGCGCGTTCAACTGCTGCAACGTGGCTCGGTGCCGCAACGCAGGCGCTGTCACATCCATCGACGACGGCGTACGTCGCCGCGTTGCTCGCCCTCTCCACGTGTTGTTCCTTGTGCGTCGCCTCGCCCTGCGACACGCACAGCTGGTGGGACCCCGTCAAGGACAAATGCATTCTGTGCACCGTCTGCCAGGGCGAGATGATACCGCTGCGGCCGTGTCAGCTGCACCGCGACACAATTTGTGGCTCTATTTACGATCTGAAAATCGACTGGGTGGTACTGGCGAAAACAGAGCCCAATTGGAAGGAGGTGAGTGTGGCGCTATGCAGCAAAAACCGAAACCGGATACAAATACGTACTAACTTTCGAAAATGTTGTTGTTTGTTATAGCGCCGGAAGACGGACGACGGTGGATTTGATTTGGAGCAGCAGCTGACACAGGAGGAGCTGCAGCAATTGCACGATGAAGTGCTGCCAACCGATTGGCAGACTGTGGCTCTCTTCCTGGCCGTGCTGGCCTGCCTGTTATTCTTCATAGCGGCCGCTTGCATTCTGGTACATCACATGCGGCAGTGGCGACGCATGGAGCGCCGCTTGGACAAAGGTAAGTCAGAAGCGCATCCATATCCACATTTATGTCTTCGATTTGATGTCTTTGAGGAGGAAGTGTGTTTAGTTTATAGTACGTATCCGATAAATTAATTAGGATTTTATTGAAGAATGCGGCCGCAGCTCTTAAACCGCATTTAAAAGTGCTCAAGGAAAACGTCCAAAGAGTGGCGAAGGTCGGCCAAGGGGCGGGAGTAATGCATTCAACTTACTGCGTATAATTAATTTTCGCAAACCGATTTATGGCCTCAATAACTTAGGCAGGTGCTGCAGTTCTTCGTAGCTGATGGTCGTCGTAAGAGTATCTGAATATAGCCAACTGTAGAAGATATGTTTGCCTGATTTTATACAAAATATCGTATGTGCTGCACTAGCGTTACAACTTCGCTTACATACGAATATTTACAGTTTTTAGTTTGCAATAAATTGCGATGCATATAAGGGATGAGGGCCAAGTGCTTCACCGCGGCTACATATTTTATGTATGCCTGCAAGTACGGTATGAGCAAATATTGACCTCATGAGGAACTCTTTCGCCTGACTATATATTTTCTTTGCCGCTTTTCCCCTTTTATCGCTGTCAGCACATTTGACGTTGGCCAGATATTCTATGCACGTTCGCTAGCGCACTTTATATTGAATCTCTGCACTGCGATCTGCGGCTGATCTTGACAAATAGACACGGCACACAGTAGGTCCCGCTCGGTTCATTGCGTAGCTTGACGTGTTGCTGATAACATAGTTGGTAGGACATTACAAATTCTACGCACACATTTCGTGGTCGCTTGTTTGTTCACTTTGTTGCTTCAAAGGCTACTCAAATGATCCTTTCGACTCGATCTACCGTCAACTGAGCGTGTGTCCAATGTGCGAAGAAGTAAACAGTTTCGATTGTTGTTGTCGCTTTGCTGTGTAAACAAGTTCGGACAGCCGCTACTGGCTCACCCGCATCAGATGTTGCAGTTCTAAGCTAGAAAAGTGGCAAAAGGCCAACTACGAGTATGTGGCGGCGCACGCTTCAGCAGCGCGGCAGTGCGTTTGTCAAATGCGAAACGCAACAACTGTCAAAATTCAAGAACGTAAAATCGCTGATTTTTCCATGAAATCGACGAAACGCGGCAACAACAGTATAACGGCGCGCCGCGGCGGCCTTTCAATGCCAATACAGCCGCAACAAATCTTCCACAAAGTGCCACCGTTCGTTTCACTGGTGCCTTTCCCATGCCGCTCGCTGATCGGTGCACTGCGTCGTCAGGCATAATAAATTAGTTACGCAGAATTTTCGAATACCCACACAAACGCACATGCATACACGTATTGTGGCATGTGTGCCGCCAACTACATGCCTACATACCCATTGGCGGGATCCCCAAACGCTATGCGACTGCTGGACACTCTGGACGAGAATTCGCCAACATATGCGATAATGAGCCAAGACCGCTGTCGCATGGCGCGACTTTTAGGTGAATCGGAGGCAGCAGCTGAATTGGGTTGGCTGTAAAAGATTCCGGCGGGTGGAAGAGGTCGCGAGCGCACAAGCGTTCCAAAGCGTAATTTGGGTGTGTTGTGCGTTGCCTCGTATTTGAGAGCTGTTACGTTCACGGCTTTGGATCTTTTGTGGATTTACTTGCAAAAAGTTACACGTATTGTTTTTGGTAGTTTTATGTTTGTTGCTATCATTGTTCGTAAAGGTATTTTATACGGTTATAGGCAATGCTGCTTCGTGACTAATTTTCAAATGAGGCCATTTGCGAGCAAACGGCTAAGGGCTAATTCGCTGGTATATAAATTTAACTAAAACAAACAAGTTTAGTAGAAAAATTAAAATTTTTTCAACACAACAATGATATTTAGTGTCGATCTCTTGTTATTTAATTTCTTCTATTTCCTTTTGGGTCTAACCCATTCTAATTAATCTGCTTTAATACAGCAAAAATGTCTAACAATAAAATTGTATTTATTATGACATAAAACTGTCCTTGACAATGATTTAAGCATGCCAGACAGTTCTTTCGCTGCGTCTTCTACGGCTGTTATTTTTCGCGTTGCTACGCATTGCACTGTGGTTCCAAATGAGCCGTGGAGCACGGCGCAGATGCTACGTCTTTCGAGTAGAACCGTCTTCGTGCGTTCCCCCAATATAAACAGTTGGTCCGTCTTCATGCGATCCCACACCGGGTACTGCCTTTGGAATAACAAAAACACGGCTGCCCGACTACTGCTGCCACCATAATCCGTTAAGCCGCGGAGTCAACATTAACAAAAACTCTCCGGCGGTAGTAGTGTCAGAGGAGAGGCAAGTTTCCATTTCCACGCGGCAGCTCGATGTAAAAATAATCGTTTCCATTAAAAAATGGTGAAGAAAAGAGGGGAGACGCATCAAGACGCACGCAACATTTTACTCGTCTACTTAATCGGTGTGCTCCAAAGGAATAAAATGTGGGACCGGTTTTGGTGCGGCGTGGCATGCATCACGAGCGAAAACACACAATACAATTTGGAGTCGAACTCGCAGTTGTGCAGCGGACTGCGGCGACAACCAGCCTCTGGCGTACGCTTTTACGACGGCGCAAATTGCTTCTGTTGTTACTGCGGCACAACTGCTGCCGATCGTGCTGTTGTTGCTGTCTGCCTCACAGTCGAGAAGCAGTTTTCTCGACTGGTCTCATTCTGAATAGTGATTTCTTTAATACTTTATCAGCGTCTGTAACTTTTTCGAACGCTGGCAACACTGACAACAACCGCTGACTTTCAAGCAATTTCCTCGGTTGTGTTTGAATTGTGTACTCGTACGTTGTTATTTATGTCCATTTCGTTTTTTGCTATTGTGTGTTTGCTTTGCTGTGGCTATATACCGCACATTCTGCATGCAGCTCACCTTAATGATAGCACACGCGCGCCGCATAATGGTGGCAGGCGCAGTTGTTGCCGGCAGTCCATAAATATTGTGCAATATACAACCCGCTGAAAGTTGCTTTTGTTGATTTTTAGCTGAAAACATCGATGCCCCTTTAACACTGCCGTGGTGGGAGTTCATTAATGTAAAAGATAAAATCGCCTGACGGATTTGCTGTTCCAGCTGTTCATCAGTTCAGCAGCATTTGCTGTGCCACTTTTTGCTTCATATTTTTGAGTTTCGGTATGAGTGGTTTGGGGCTTTCGGCCGGTCGAACTTGGAAGATAAATGTTCGCTTCCACCCACTGAAACTAATAATTCTTCTGCAGCACCTACTTCACTGCATGTTGCGGAGAGTGTTCTTGTGTTGTTCTTCATGTTTGTTGGCTGCTGTCGTTGTTGTTGGTTGTGTCCCTGTGAAATTTATGTGCTGTTTTGATTTGTAGTTTGTTCGTTTTAGATTTAACAAGATCATCTGTTATGCGTGTCCATGGCTTCGTGAAGAAATGTGTACATGTGCGCGGATAGCACAATTTGTGACCAGCGCCAAGGAGCTGCAGTGCAAGAGTGTTGGTGCGGATGTGTGGATTGTGCTATTGATTATGAGTTATAATGCATTTGTTGAAATGCAGGCAGCACTCAAGTGTAGCCTCCACAACAACCACTAGAACCCTCTCTATAGAGATTTTCAATTTGTAGCTTCTCTCGAAATGTTGTTCAATTTCATATTACTTGGCTTTAGTGGGTGATATTTTTCTGCCAGCCTGAAGCCGAGACACCCAGAGGTGGCTGGCGGCTCGCTTTGAACATACACCAGCTACATAAACGTTTCATTTGACCAATTTCGATTCCGATTAGCGGCCATGACACAAACTGGAGTGTCTTAGGTTTTCGTTTAGGATTTATTTATTTGTTATTGACTTCTTCACTTTTGTCTTAATCTCTTCACCTCGCCTCCACCGGAAATGGTAGTTCCTGCATAGCCATGTCCACAGTAACAACGATTACAACGAACATTGGAAGCCCGAAATGGAAATGCTCACATTCTAATTTTCCAACTGCCACAATCGACACAAGCCCAGCCGATAAAGCCAACAGTCACGTACGCCAACAAACGACAAACGGACGCTCCGCTGATTTAGTACCTCACTAAAAACACCAACAACACAAAAAAATATTGGCGTGAAAAAGAATGAAAATCGAAATGAAAAATCTCAAGGACAAACGCTTGGTATAGAGTTTGGTATAGAATAGAATTTTGTAAACGAGCGGAACTATCAAAACCACAAAAGCGCAAAGAAAACACGGCTTCCGGTTTATTTCGGCTATGTTATTGTATAGCACGATCGCCATAAAACGAAACACATAGTTGGAAACCTGAAGAGCTCAATCAGCGCTCCGCTCGCATGTTCCTTCAAACACACCGCGCGGAATTGCCACAGCATCGGCCCACAAGATCCATGGAATGGCCGCGTTGGCGTGACACCGATGGAGTGAATGGAAAGCATTAATCATGCGCCACTTTACTTAGTATTAGAAATTCTTTCTATATAAATGAGGAAACTCGAAAATCTAAATTATATGCAGAAGAACAAGAAAGAATTCGACTGCGCTCATGCCGATTGCGGAAGTTGTAATCTTGTTCAGGGAATTTATGTCAACGGTGATCACCGCTGCCGTGATGAAGTGATGATGGAAATATTGTCGCTTCGATCGTTTGGTGAATGGGACGCGTGAACATATTAGGGAAACGTCGCCACGATGTATGGGGGGAAGGGGAAGAGTGGCCGGGTGCTGTGTTGTAGCGCCAAAAATAGCGTCGGCATGAATGAAATTTCAAGTGCGAGTCTAAAACCACAACTGCGCAGTGCCTTCCAAATGCAGAAAACAATTATTGTAATTTTATAATAAAAAAATAGAAATTGCAAAAACGTGGAAAAGCTGCCAAATGTCATGCCGCAAATGTAAACAATTCGCTGCCAATTAGCATTGCGACACAAATGGCTTCCTTCAACTTGGTGCCAGGCATTGCCGCGCCGTCGCCCCAGATCTCGTGCGGCCAACCGAATGGAAGCACAACCACAATCACATCTTCCGCGCCTCGAATGGAAATTAAATTTAATTTCAAAAATAAAAATACTTTTGCAAACATTTTGCAAAACATGTTCAATGTTCGCATTTAGCATTCGTATTTTGTACATTCTGCGCATTTCTCCATTGAAAAGTGCAGACTTTCGACAGCAAAAAACGAAACGCGAGGCAAAATGCGAAAGCAATGTTCGAGAAATCAAGGAACGTGTGTGCTGCACACGGCATGTTAAAATAAACTTCCTCTCCATGAACTCGATTTCAGGCCAAAGCACACACATACACATACTTGGGGATTTTCAACACTTGCGCATTTCCAAGTGAAAATTTCGAAATAATCGAACTGCGCAAATTTGAAAATCTTTTACACGGATTTGCCACCGTGTGCCTTGTTTACGGTTCTCTAAAAAACAACAAGAAAAGCTCGGTCTTCTTTTCCTGATCGTTTGGCATAAACATTAGCCAGAGCAGCATTGCCACAAGTAGCGTCGATCAGGGCATTGGTGGCAACTGAAGCGGCAACGATTGCACGCCACACCGCGCCTTCTTTCAGTGGCTGGATTTGCTGGATTTGGAAAAAAATCAACAAATCCCTACTGCGAGCACACTTGTGCAACTATTTACCAGCTCACAGCGCACAGAGGTGCCGACGCGTATACACAAATGTGTAGATGCCGTGGCATTAGCTTCAGATCTGTAAAATATGGACTGCAAAGTTTATAAAAAGAGCAAAAAGCTGCGCGGTGAAAAACAAGAAATTAACTCTGACTGCAGCGCTTTGTGTTGTGTTTATGCCGCAATTTGTTTTTCGTTTGCACACACCTCTTACGGAAGGTCCCCCCCCCCCCCCCCGGCATAATGGCGACCGCGGCGGCGGCGCGTTGCCCGATCGCAGCTGCTACGTCAATACTTTGAAGGCAAAGAGCCAAAAGTCAAAAGCGTGATCGCTTCGTTGTCGCATTTTCCACTTTTTTCTGCCTCTCTGCCTGTCCGTCTGTTTTGCTATTAAGTGTTTTTTGATTTTGTATTTTAGTTTTTGTTAAATTAAAAAAAAAAAATTGTTGCAAATTGTTTTGTATACGTACGTACGTATATTAACGCGATCTTGTTATTGTTTTATCGTTTTGTATATTTTTGAATTTGTAAATTTTTAATGTACACATTTACCGAGAATTGTTTAGTATTTACTTGGCATAATAAACCGTTTTTGGTTATTAGTTTTGCAAACACATAAACAGAATGTTTTAGAAGACAGACAAACTGTAAAGTTTACAACACACCAATGTTGGCAGAAATGTTCGCACTTTAAAGAAAAAGAAACCAGTACACAGTTTACAATATCTGTATTAGTATACGAAATTCGAAATTAAAATATGGAGACCATGTTCGGCAAACCTGCTCACCACCCTCCAAACTGACTGCCAACTCCAAATTTCAAAATATTCCAGCACTTCATTCTGTTCTCCAAACTCGCAGATGTTGCAAATTAAAATCGCATTCATCTGAAACGGCGGCTGCATCTTATTACTACTTCAAAACCAAACGCACACAACTCCAACGGTCTTGCCAATATTGTGTATATGTACATACGAGTGTAGTATGTGAGTTTTTAACGTTTGGCATTTATTTTTATATTCTCCTTGTCTTCTTTCTACTTGCAGATGTTGAGGAATTGTCAACAAAACTAATGGCGAAATTGGCCGAAGTTCAAAGTCTTGAGGGTGGAACATTTTTCATTGGCAACGCCGATGCGTTACGGGTCCCTACGACTTTCCAGCCACAGCATGTACTACTGCCGGGTAAGCCGCCTTGCAGCTTCACAATTCTGCTCCGCAATTGTTCGAGGTTCCTCGGTTTCTAACCGAAACAATTGCGTCGACATATTTTCATTTGTCCTTAACGAAAAGTTGTAAAGCAGCGGGGTATGTAAGTACTTGAGAGCTAAGAGTGTTTGTGTGGCTCTTTCGCTTCGACTTATACAGGTAGTCTCTTCCTTTCCTCCTCACTCCGCGCATGCTCCTTGGCCAGAAAATAATTTACTATCCACTTGAGTTCAACAATGGGATTTATTCAAGTGGTTCTGTGTTTTTGTAGTCCCTGTGTATATGACACTGGTGTGTCGAAGTTAATTGTTTTTGTGTTTATTTTATGAGTGACATTAGCCGAAGTACCCCCTGGGCCCTGGGTATGGCAGCAAGGTTCGTTATGTGTTTGAGGGCGTCGCGCATCAAATGTCGAAAGTGTTAAAATCTGCATACGAATGCGAGTTAAATGATCAAAATAGACAAACGACAGTGCAGTATAATTAAAATATGAAGAACGTCCCCTCTGAGGAGAGAACGAATGTTGAGTGGTGCTGCCATACGAGACCAACGACGCCAACGCTTTTACGCTTGCAATCAGACACATCCATTCGCAGTGTGAGGAATGCTCAGCTCCTTGGCGTTCGCTGTCTAGCCACACGCTGATAACCGCATATTCTTTTTTCGAAACTCCGCCACGTGAACACACTCCAACTGTGGTCGTGTAAAAAAGATTCTTCGATTTATCGAGTTTTGTAGTTTTGCTGAGCACACAGCAAATTTCCATAAGTGTGAATATGATCTCCTGACAAATGGGTTTCGATGTGATTTATGGATCGTGTTGACGCGCCAACATGTTAATAATTCCCTCTTCATTGCTGCCTTTGCTGCTCATGTTTTCCACTCTTCAGCTGCAGCACTCACACGCCCAGGCGCTTTTAGCGTTTCGCACTGACTGCCTAATGGACGCGTGAATTATTTCCACCGCTCGCCGCCGCAAATTTACATTTTTGTACAGTTTTATTTTTTTCCTGATATTTGCTTTTGTGTTTTGTTCTTGCTGTTTCGGGGCAATTACTTGGCCGATCACGTTCGACCCATTGTGGCAGACGTGTGGTAAATTTCAGTCAATTTTAAAAACAGTTGCGTGTTTTTTTCGCTTGAAAGTTTGGAGCCTGGAGTGCCGTGCTCCGTTGTGGAGTCTTTAGGTTTGAAAATTCTACACGTCTCCGGCATGGAATCTCCTCTGTATGTACGGAATGGTGCTGTAGATTGTCATCTTAGTTTGACGAGTTATGAGGCACTGAAGAAGCAATAACGCAAATTGACAGCTCCGCTAATTTTGTCAGACATCATTTGGACTTCATGGTGTTTACACGCCTGCGGCTTGGCGGCACATACACACGAATAACAGTAAAATTTAGCGGTTTGTGGGTTTTATTTTAGAATATCGGTGCTTTTGGAATACATCATTATTCTTTAGAGTCACAGAGCACAGAGAGACGATCAGTGAATTGTTGAATACATATATCGCTTTAGACCGAATAATCACACACACCTTCATGTTTTTAATATGGCCCCGCTCATCGCTTTTGATCTGACAATTAAATTCTTAATTTATTTTACTTGCAGAAAAACCCGCAAAACATCATGAACGACGCATTCTGAAGACATTACAGCCCGGTAATGTCTACATCGAGGAGAACAGTTCAAAAGGTTGAGAAACAACGCTTCTGAACACATGGTACTACATATATATTGGGGAGAAATTCGCAAATGTCTGCAGCCGCCCAGAGCAGCTCGCAAACTTGCGAAAATCCTTTAAAATTGACGAGTGAAGCAACTACTTAAATTTCGATGTTTGAAGAGAAAAAAGATAATATTTAAAACAAAACAACTCTAGGTGCAAAAACGATGAAAATAACAGCGAAATACAGTTAAAAAAATACGTAATGAATATGTTTATTTCATGTACAAACACTCGTATATATGCATACATATTTACTACATACTTATTACCACGAAAAGTTTGCTTATTTTGTTGACTTGTTGTAAAAGTGTCGAAACTATAATTTTAACACGTATTGCATATTTTCGATGCGTACCGAATATATTTAATCGTAATGGTAGCAAGTAAAATAAGGTAAGCAAGGTAAGGTGAGCTAACTTCATAAGAAATGTGTGTATAGATTTTGTATTTTATTTTTTTATAAGCAAAACCCAAGCAACAGCAACTTGGCAACTTAAAGTGTTATTAAATGTTATTTGCAAGGCTATATGGAATACTCATAATCCACTGTACATACTTTATATACTGTATTAATATAATTTAAATGTTAATTTACCGTATCATACGTTTACTTTACGTTTAACAATAATCGATTTCACGATAATCGTCTTTGGAATTATTCGCTCCTACTTAATGTAAATATTTGTATTTGTATGTCATAATGGTTGATGTGGAATCGGAACACATTGGAGAAATGGCAGAAACTGAGCATATCTGAAACATATCCAAACTGTAATTTGCTTAATAAGTTAATCAATCACTTACTCATCGTTTTGCATAATGGAGAACTTCAGAACGTCGCTGATTTAAGTAATCACGGAATCAAATAAATAAAAAACCCGAAGGTACTCTACTATTTATAATCGGCGGAGCATTGCTTGTACGCATTGCTTGTATGTGTGTGTCGCTTAAGAGGTCCTTTAACGAACTTTACCTGCAGCAATCTACACTGTCATGTCCTGCATAACGCAATTTGTAAGCTCGAATTGCGCTGCAAGTAATAAGTATAGTTTGCAGAGTGTAAGCCATCGAATGTGAGAAAGATGGCAAGTCAAAGGAGTAAAGTGTGTAATAAAATGATTAAAAAGTCTATTTCAAAATCTGTGTTTTCATTTCACTGCAAATGGGAAATTTGAAGTTTTCGGCCGTTTAAACTTCTTCGGTATCGGCCTGAAGCTGAACATTTTGCCATTTTGTAATCGACTTCAGTTTGGCGTTGGCTAAATTTTGTATTTAATTGAAAAATAAATAGTACGAAGTCTCTCTAAAAACCAATGAGGTCGATGATCGGCATCAATAAAAAAATAAGTAACTCATACTTGTATTTGTATTTATCTGTAAATGGAAAAGGTAAGAAGCTGAAGTAATAAATTTATTATAATAACTTCAAAGAAGTTTGTGACTTGGAATTTTGTAAAATAGTTTTCACCAATGAGTTTTGAAAGTCAACAAATCACCATCTACTAAGATCGAGCCCTCAAGAAATTGATTGAACAATTGTCGAATGGAATTCAGCTCGACAACTCGAATAGCCAAAGCATTTCTACACACTAATGAAAAGCTGACACAAATTTGGATTACAAAAACGGTGGCACGGTTTTCACTGAAACTTTGAAATCATTCAAACCGCATGCATCGATGTGCTGTTAGCGATGCCGACATTTGTTTGCTCGGCCCATACCAATGAACAATTCATTCCAATTTCAAGACACATTTGAATGTCATAAAATTCTACAACAGACAATGTGCCAGACCGATGCGCAACATCGGTCCAACGATGACAATGCTTTGTTGTTGAAGTTGACTACAACATGCGGCAATTGCACCTTGACGCATTTCAAGTGCAATTGAAAGTGCTGCGAGATTCCAGGTTCGCAGCGAATTCGAAAACATCGCCGACGATGAAGGCAGAATTAAAATTTCAAAAGTGTGCTACCTTCGGTCATGCAAAATGCAAATTGTCGTTGTGGGGAAATCAAATTAAGTTAAATAATTGTGAGAATGAATGTAAATAACATAAATTGACATTTGATGGCATTCGAATGGAATGGCAGAATTTAATAGAATGGACGCGCTGGCATTCGAGCAGCACATGTGGTGCTCTGATTTGCATTCCTAATGTCTTCACTCCGCTGACTCCCGCTTGAGTTTAGCATAACAAAACGAAGCCGCTGCACCGGCGGCAAGGTGTGTGGGCGGGGTGCCAGTTGGACGCTTTGTGCACTTAACATTGAAAACCGCATCTTTGCTGCCGAGAGGTTTTTGCTTTCTCCTCGCTGCATTTGAATTTTAAGTAATTTTAATTGAGCAACAACACAATCGTTTTGTGAAAAGTTGGACGCATGGGTTGCAGCTGCTATTGCTGTTGTTGTTGTTGTTGTGATTGTTGCTGCTGTTGCTATTGCTGTAGCAGTGACTATTGGAGTTCATCCGTTACGCCACTACTCACCCATTGTTGACCGTATTGTCGGTGCAGTGTTGTTGTTGTTGTTGTCTGTGCATTTCTTTGTTGTTTGTTCCCAATACAGCTGACCAAGGCTCGTGTTGCATGTTGCTCAAAATCAACTGCGGCAACAGTCACAATACCAACAACACTACCACCACCATTATACATCCCGCCACAGTAATGGCCAGTAAGAGTTTTGATTCCGTCGTTAGTGCGGTTGTGATTTTTCCTTGTGCGTAGAAATATTGTAGAAAAGGCGAAAAACAAACTCTTTATGCTGCGCACGCGCCAAAGCTTATGGACAAACAAGCGGTTGCCTTTTAGCACGTTATGGACGTTATGTGGGTACACATGAATACATGCACACACATAGATAAATAGAAACGCATTGTGGCTGGTCGCGATGTTGTTGTTGATGTCAGTACTTGGCGATGGAATAGCGAACGGATATTGAGCACTTCGCTGCGGCATGATTCGCTGCGATTTATACGACATCTAGCGTGTTCATTTCTTGCCTTTTTCACGAACATTTACCAAAGACCAAATAGGGCTGTTGGCAATTTTTTGCTTATGGTTCGGGTGGCAGAAGCATTTGGACACGGATTTTCCGAATACCCTACGCTGGGGCTAATGGCTCCCTGGGCTATGGGGTAAAGGTCACAGAAAATGTTTGATCATTGAGCATGATGATGAAGCGTGATGATGAAGCATTTGCTTGCATTCGTAATAGTAATTTCCAAATTAATTTTGAATCTCAAAAAATTAGCTTAAAAACAAAAATTTAAATCGATTTGCATGGTCACAATGCTTGGAGAATAAAGTGTTTACAACTTGGAACGGAAGTTACAAATTAAAAATTACAAATATTTACATATTAACACTAATTCCCAGAAGTGAGCCTCACAGTCTCACTAAAGATTTCAAATGGTGATATTTTCTATACCAAAAGATTTTCGATTCCAATATTTTATGTAATCCTCTAATGGAATGTTTGAAATATATTGCATTTAAAAATTTAACATTTGAGACAGTCTTTGTACTTTTTTTTAACAACTTTTTAAAATTGTAACGAAACCCCAGAAGTGAGCCTCAGGAGCTCATTTAAACAAAAAACTCAAATTTACTCAGAATTCCTTGATTTTTTGTCCACCATATGGAAGAACATTTTTATTTTTCATGTTTAGATGCATTTCTATTGTGTGAAGTTCATAGTTTTTGAGACTAGCACACATCTAGTCGGCATGGGATGAAGTCTATTAAAAGTTTTGAAAATATGTACATCAATCTACGACATAGTTATTATGAAGAATTTATGCCTTGCCGAGTTGATGTTAGTTCATACAGTTTATGTCTTCCAATCCCGATAAATATGTAATCAGAATATGGAAGTGCGATGGTGCTAATACTTCCTGAAATGGCATACACATGCAAAGATGGTAATCGAGGAGCTGTGGGTCTTGCAAAAAGGGTGTTGAAAAACTGTGTGAGCTTTACAAACACAAATGTAATAATCACCAACTAGTTCACCAGTAAGGTATTAGCGATAGTTTATTGGATGCGAGGTTCGTACACTCAGAATAAACAAAATTTGTATGATAGGTATATCAAAAAACACAAACCTAATGCATGGCCTCTAGCTTTTGCAGTAGCAATTGTTTTCCTGTGGACCCTGTATTTACACGTTCTTTACTCAAAATAAAAAAACTTAAATAAAAACGTCTTTAAGTAGTAACTGGATTTGGAAAAGTAAAATAAATTGAGTTTTTCAGTAGTTTAGCTCATATGAGCCTGACAGTCTCACTTCTGGGTTTACGTTACTTTTAAAATTCTGGGAATTAGGGTTAAGATAACTGTAAGGCGACTAGCCCTGAGGTGGGGTTAGGCATTCGAGGGTTAATTATATTATTATAATGTTGGCACCTTTGTATATGGGAACATTTATAGGGTGACTCCGCGGACTTGTCGATTGCATTAGTGCAATCGCTTTTACATAAAGTATGCAGGCACGAAATCTAATGAAATTTCCCAGCGCGCTTAAAATGCGGCAGCGGCACATAACTGCAACTGTCGCTTGCAGCTGACGGCTTCTAGCCAAAGATGGCAACGCAAGTTGGACAGCGGGAAGTGCGCTTGGAGGAAATGTTGACCCTTGCGAATGGCTGTTGGCGTTCGGCAGCTTGTCACATGGCGATTGATGTATTGAGTGTAAGTCGTCGAGTCGAACGTGCGTCGATGTGCGTCAACTCACAAACGCACACACACAATGCACATTGCATAAACGCACGCACGAGTACAGGCAACGAAACAGATGCTGCAACTATTTGAGAACAAAAAAGACTGTTTAATGATGCGCCGCTGCATACTTGAGATTTCACTGCCGCTGCTGGCGATTGGTTGGCTGCAGCCGCAATGGCACTGTTGCATTGTGTGACAGTTGCTGTCGCCGTCTGCGTATGCGTCGCTGTTGTCGTTGCCATGCGCAGTAATGCCATCATTGGTGTTGTTGTTTTTGTTGTACTGCTGCTAGTGCTGCCACATGCCAAAGTCATTTAGCCTATTTTTAACATCTTTTTCGAAATCCTCCTCTCTTTCTCGCTTATTCCTTCCGACAGTTTGCTTCTGCGTTTTTTAAGTTTAATTTTTCAGTTGCACTATTGTTGTTGCTGTTGTTGTTTGTGGTAACAAATGCAAATGGCACATTTTCTTAATGCAATTGACACGCGCACAGGATGCACATGCGAAGGCGATACGTTTTAAACACGCCACGCTCCCAATTGAGAGTGTAAAGGGGCACATGATCAGCCCAACATCGACAGCGGCTGGAGTGGAGGCCGTCTAGCGATGCTGCGGAAGCAGCAGTTGCCGACGCCGGTGCCGATGTCGTTGCAGCTGCACGTTGATGTCGGGTGCCGGCGAAACCGGAAGGAAGTGCAAGTGTTATTGAGTGTCGCCGAGGGCTCGGCTGTCGAACGTACGCTGCGTCGCTGCACTTACCGCAGCATCGGGGGATTTTTTCAAGTGGACTGCACTTCCCATACTCCACCCTCTGCGCTCACCGGAATGATGACTTAACGGTGAAATACGATAAGTGAATCCTGTGAGGTATTTAATGAAGTGGAAAATCGAAAATTCATATTTTCCGTTTGCTCGATTTCATAAGAATATAAATTTGAAATTTTGAATTCTCAGGGAATAGAATAAGACAGAAAATAATTTTAGAAAGCACTGAAATGTTGCAATTGTTCTCGGCATTTTAGAATACGAGTAAATCAAATAGTAACCGTACAAGTCCCTCACGAATTTTTATGGGCTTCGACCGATTTTTTTTTACTAAAAATCAATTTTCAATGCAAAACAAATAGATCGAAGCGACAATGGGCTCACTCCATAAGCACATCCTTCCACTTTTATTTTCATTCTGAGCGCGATTGCTTCGCTTTATTCCCCACATGCCACAGCCCACTTTTGATTCGCTCGATTCTGCCCACTTGGCGCGATCGCCAATCGCCGCGCAGCTAATTCCGTGCGAACATTTCGAATTCGATTTGACAATAAAAGTTTGTCAAATTGATTTTGGTCAGCGCCAAATATGAAATGTTCATTGAAAATATTTTCGCCGAGCGCGGAATGCGCCTGCACGCCATATCGGCGGCCCGTTTCATTTCGACTGCCGCTTCGTGTTGCGGCCCAAAATGGCCCACAAAAAACCCACTGTTCAGTTTATTCAAACGTTATCCATACACACTATACGAGTACATATGTATGTATGAATGAAAGATCCGAAAGCGACAGCAAATCGCATCGAATACGCAACAAGGCGCGGCGAATCCAATCGATGTGCGGCCATTTGTAGGGCGCGCCCTCTGATTCTGTCGCAACCGCCTGTTGCAAAAATCCTACTTTTATTGCTCCTTCATTGCAGTTGGCGATCGCTACACTTCGCTTGCCTACGATTCTTTTTCTTGCACAATTTGATTCATTTGCCAACCGTTAGTGCGTGCGCCCGCCACCCGCCGCCCATGTCAACCTCCGCACCATTCCGCTGTACGGGCCAACAAGCGCCAACCGCGAGTGATATCGGAATCCGCTCACATCGCTGCGTGTTTTTTCTTTCGGATTTCCAAATGCACACATTAACTAACCGCAACTACAACCAATAACAACAACCGCAACGACGCCCATTGAAACAAAAACAACAACAACAACACCAACGACTGATGTTTGCACGCCTTTCGATTTGGTTTTCAATTTGAATTTCCGTCGGCGTACTTGAGCGCCTCTTGGCCACCTCGTCCGCAGTGCGTTTGCCATTGCTGTTATTGTTGTTGTTGTGCTCTTTCCGCGCTTCATTCGGCTTTGATTGCGCGCAATTTTAACGGAAATGTGCGCGCACCATTTGGAATTAGAAATTGCAAATCGTTTTTACAGAAATTGTGAATGAAGCCATTCGCGTTGTCGCCACCGCCAAATGCAGCGCTGCCACCGTGCACCACCGCACGTTCTGCTCTGCTCTGCTCTGATGTTTAATTAGGGTTCTGACTTTAGCCGAATCGAGCCGTTTTCGAGGTCACACGGCCGCGATGATTAAACTCTTCCATTTTTTGGCAACCGGTGCGGGCGCGAGCGGATATGGAAATGGTCACTTCCGTTCTGTGGCTGTGGCCGTGGCTGGGGCTGCAAATCGAGAATTTTATTGCCGCTGTTGAAATGGTTGCGGCTTTAGTCATATTTTGGCATTCGGCCATTCGGAATTTGACGTTGAAATGACTTAATCTTCGAGCACCGTTCGCGAAGGGCGAAGAGCGAGCAGCAAAGAGAGTTGGAATGGAAAGTGAAGTGGAACAAACTGAATAGTGGCGCCAAGAGAAAGCAATTTAAATTTATTGTCTTTTAATTAATAATCTGGGGACCGCAGGGGGAAGTTGCATTTGGGTAAATGGGAACAGCGACGATTTAGAATGAATGAATTGCAGTTATTGCCAATGTGTCTCGATGATCTATGAGTTTATTAAGATTTGTCTTCATCTAAAAGCCGAGAGTCATATTTACGTATGTAACATTGCAAGTCTTTTTGATATGTTAAACGGAAATCCCAAAACTGCTTCGGTAAAGTGTAGCCAAGTGGTTAAGTCACAGTCAATAATTTGTTGTTTGTTTGCTTGAAGAAAGATCAAAATAAATGATTAAAAGTAAGAGACTTATCACAACTTAAGGCGCCAAGCCAAATCGCTGCAGATTTGATTAATAACTAATGCTGCATTTTGACGTAATCGACGCTAGTTCCCGCCGAGTTTTTTTCAAGAGATCTGCATTGCTTTTTTCGTCGAACAAAATACGAAACTATTTATTTATCGGTCTGTCTCACATAGTGTGTGATTTAAAAGCAAGCACAAGAAGTAAGAAAGTAGACAACGAAGCATAAACAAATTTTTGACAACACACATAAAAACCCAAAAAGCGGTTAATGGCTCATTAACTACCAACATTTTTAAGACCTAATTAGAAATTCCGTAAAGTACAGTTGAGTGGCACCGATGGTGTGTTGTGAGCCCAGTTAGTTAGCCGGCCATTAATTTGGTTAGTCGGTATGACGCTGGGAAACAGAAGCGAAAAGTGAAACTCGCCAGCAGGTGCCCAAATGCCCGGCCACCCTGTCGCCTGACGGCACTGTGTCCATATCGTGCCGACAACGTGATTTGTTATGGTTGGGTATATAGTCAATAAAATCAAAAATGTTAGCCACATTCACTCGATGATTGATCGTAAAAAGTCGCAACGTGTTGTAAGCCGCATTTGTGTTGAAGCATTTAGATTTTATTTATTCGAATTGGAACGTCAATTTGGTTGCATTACCTTCGCACGACCGAAATAAACAACGACTATACTATTATTTGTATTGCGCATGTTTAGCAGTCACACATATTTGAGGGTCGCAAATAAAAACATAATTTTAATTGGTGTATAAACATCTACCGAGTGTCGGGATTTTTCAAACTACAGAGGACATTTGAAAGCTTTACTTATAAATTGAATTACCAATTTGAGATTGCACTGACTGAACATTGGAGATTAAAATTTAAATAAACATACAATTAATTGCATCAATTTTAGATAGTTAAAAACTGATTTAAAAAATTAACTTGCATTCAAATTAGAATATAAATTCGAAATGCATTTTTCAAATGTACTAGCCACCTCTACAAGTATACTTCAACTCGGCGCTGAAGCATTCACTTTCAGCGCCTTCTGCTTGTCTGCTAGGTGCCGTCTAGACTGTAAAACTGCAGTTGCATCCTAAGAACAGACATGGTAACTTAATTAGAGTGCGTGAGCGCCCTCTATATGTCGCCACTATTCAGCATTTACTGAACCTAGTAAATTTCATTCTAGCAGTTTGGGTCTATGCTATCAAAAATATTGTAATAGAATAAGGCACAAGTTATTTCCTCTTTGCCAGCAGATGGCAGGGAATAAATCATACTGCATTTCCTTTTTGCCGGCAGATGGCGATGTTAAGCAACCAGAATTTTGTCTGTAAAAAATAGAGGTAAATGAAAAGATAAAATACCAAGATTTATAAACTTAATGACGCCTAATCATAGTCCCGCATAAAAGCCGGCTTTAGTTAGCAAAAGACTGAAAAAATAAAGTCGACTTTAATTTTTCAGTTACCATAGTCAGTTTAGAACATGCTTCTACGAAGCAGCGACTTTTTGAAACAGCAAACGAAAGCAACGGCAACTCTACAAAAACTAGCGATTCAGAGTTACAGAGTTATACCGATTTATTTAGTAATAAATTATTTTGCAATATTTGTTTTCCTGAACTCTAATTAGCAGTTAAAAATGGACGACTACGGTCGGCTACTTCTGAAAAGTAGACGGCAACCTAACAAAATCGACTGCACAATTTTCCGAGGATTAATCTGCCCATCTCTGACATAAACACAACAAAGAAACAGCTGATTGATTTGAAAATTATTGCCTACTTTACGGGGTAAAGAAAACAATTGCATTCTATTGCGGCTTGGTTCTTGAATGTTTAAAACATCAATTACAAACTGAGCAGCAACTTTATCGAGCCGGTAACGACTATAGAAGTCCCCGTCATCGAACTCGAAGGGATCGATCCGGCTTTTAAATACTTTTCGGCGTCTCAGCACAATGTCGTCGTTCATAATATTGAAATATCTTTCAATTTCCTCCAAATGAAACATTTAAAATTTTTTTTTCGATTTGTTTCGTTTTTTGAACTTAGAGTATTTTGAAAAAGTGTAATTTCTGCTCATTTTGACTCATTGCTAACTGGTTTAGCAACAGCTTTTGCTTGTTTTAAAGTTAGAGTATACTTTAAGCGTTAAAGTATGCTCTAACTCGACTATGATTGACTTAGAGCCTACTTTATTTAAAAGTATACTTTATTGATCTTAAAGTGTACTTTATTTCGACTATGACTATGCGCCAATATTTATAAAGTTCTTTACGTGTTGTTACTTTTGGGCTTAACTTTCGGCTTTGCGGTTTTCTACACCTTTTCAAGTTCGATTTCAGAAAGTGTAAAAACAATTTCAGAAAGCGTAAAAGCAGTTTCAGAAACCGTAAAAGCAATTTCAGAAAGCGTAAATTCAATTTCAGAAACCGTAAATTCAATTTCGGAAAACGTAAATTCAATTTCAGAGTAAATGTTGAATTTATTTTGGTTGCATTTACACAGATTTGAAACAGTAACATTCATTATAATACCTTAAGGGGGTATTACGATTTTTTTGGGCGATTTTCAATGAATTTTCAACTTTTTTTTTTGAGAAACTGAAAAACTTTTTTTATTCAAATCTTTTTTCACATCGTAGTATCAAACTTCAAGAGTACAAAAAAATTTTTTTTTTTACATTTTCATTTAAAGTGTAATTTATAGAGGGCGCTGAAGTGGACATCCCAGTCGGCAAATCAGTTGCGGTTCCAGCTAGATCAGCAATTCTGCATATCTGAAATCTAAAAATCAAAGTGTTTTTGAAAGATAAGTACAATATCTAGTGCCTGACGAGAGGAAATTTTTCTAACTTTAAATGTAACACTTTAAAAAAAACATACGAAAAATGGTCGTTTTTTTGGGACGAAAAGTCGTGTAGAAAAAAAAATACGAAGTAAAAAAAAAAAGCTCTCGTCAGGCACTAGATATTGTATTTAAAAATAAGTAGAAAAAAATTAGGCCGATTGCACTTTTCAGTTTTTCTCCCGAGCTGGAACCGATTTCAAAAACATGATTTCGAGAAAAACGCGTTAAATGGGAGCGCGCGCCCTGCGTTCGCTTCTTTTTCACGCATACATATAACAATATATATATCAATAACTTTTTTTCTAATGTACGGATCGATCTGATATTCGGGGGACGAATTCTAGACGCATATACGAATAGAATGAAACAATAACAAAAAAATCGAAAAAAAAAATTTCAAAAATCGTAATACCCCCTTAAGGCAGGTTTCTACCTTGTGCGGCCGAGAAAACATGTTTTTTTTTTTTAATTTTTGATGGGAAGGTTTTTAAGATAAACACTTTTCAGATGTAGGTATATGTTTATTGTACAAGGAAAAAAAGTTTCAAGATAAAATATGCAAAGGGGGGGAGGGGGCCATCGAGCAATGGCGGCAGGACTTCCTTACTCGCGGAAGTCCTGCCGCTGTTTGAGATTACTTGAAACACAAAAATGAAATTTTTTCTTATTCTGTATCCTTTTGTCTATGGCTGGAACTAGGATTTTAAAAAACAAATGAAAAATGAAGGATATATGCGATTTTTACTAAAAAACTAAATTTTTACCTACTTTTTTCAATACAAATTTCTATTTTTAATGAGAAAAAATTATTATTTCTTGAAGATCCTAGTTCGTGCCATAGCTAAGACCTTGATAAATGACTGTTTAAAATTTCGTAGCTATTGCTCAACTCGTGTGGCCTAAATCACTTCCGCAAGGTCAAAAAATGTAGTTTTGAGAAAAACGCGTTCAAAGTTTTGCTTCAGCAGCTCGGCGCGCTCGACACCGCTACCTGTTTCGATAAATTGCTTCCGTAATTCGAAAGATTTCAACTTCAAATTTTGGGAGCGTATTCTACAATCATGTATTAATCCAAAAATGCATGAAAAAAAAAATCGATTTTTTTTACCGCACAAGGTAGAAACCCCCCTTAAAAAAGAAATATCTACATAAATGCTTGCCCAGAAAAATAAATGTTTACGTTCCTACAAGCATGTCATTTTGCGCAAGAGCATCTCCATGAAACGTCTGAAATTGAATTTACGTTTTCCGAAATTGAATTTGCGTTTTCTGAAATTGAATTTACGCTTTCTGAAATTGAATTTACGCTTTCTGAAATTAAATTTATGTATCTGAAATTTAATTTACGTTTTCGGAAATTGAATTTACGGTTTCCGAAATAACTTTTACGGTTTCTGAAATAGTTTTACGCTTTCTGAAATTGCTTTTACGCTTTCTGAAATTAAATTTCTATTTCTGAAATTGAATTTACGCTTTCTGAAATTGCTTTTACGGTTTCTGAAATTGCTTTTACACTTTCTAAAATCGAACTTGAAAAGGTGTAGTTGTTTACACCAAGGCTACTGTAGTGGTACCACGTAGCCACTTATGCCAACATTAATAACTTTTGCTACACTCGCGCATATGTGCCAAAGTGTCAAATAGCACCGCGCGCACGACACAAGCGACACTCAAGTGGCTAAGCCAGCGGCGTGCCATCCGACACCACTGACCGCAGTGCAGTGTCCCACATATGGAACTTGCACTGATCGGCACTCTGTGTGATGTCACCTACCGCAGGGCAATGGCACTTGAGGAAAAGTGCTGCATCGACCGAAAAGGTCCCGTGACGCTGATTGGTCACACTTCCGCGACATTGGAAATTCGGGCGGAGCATTGGAAATGCTCAGTAGTATAACAGTTTGTAAATTTAGTATATAAGACCTAAAATTTGAAAAATAAAATCAGCTTCTTGACAAGAGACAAACCTTGCGTTTCTCCTTTGATTTTTGCTCAACACGTAGGCTCTTTAGCCATAGCATAATTGGCGCGACCCGCCGCTTCATATAGGTCACCCCGAACTGACTAACGCCTGACCTATCATTGACTGATAGATAGAAATTCCTCACCGTATCCAATACACTTTTCCCCTGTACACCACATGGCGATCCTGCAGACCACGAACTGACGACCTCGCAATGATGACAACCCAAGCACCGATGACAATGTCACCACCAACCACCAAAGTTGCGTACCTGATGAGACCCCATCGCCAGATCAAAATATTTTCTCCTAAATATTTAACAACATTTTAACTAATAGAATAGGATAAGAATTGTAAATGTATTCTTCTCATAATTTTATAATACACAAATAGAAATTAAAGGAAAAAATTTATAAACAAGAATACGTAATAATAACATTTAAGCACTTTTAACATCAAACACAGAAGAAATAACACGACATGTGAGGAAGAATCCTACCGCATGTTCAACATGCTAAACATACGCGATTAGTATGGAGGACATCCTCGACAATCTAACAAAAATTCAAACAAATTTAAGAAAGACACCAAACCGTCGGTACACTCAAGAAACGCTAGAACGAAAACGGCAAACCGTTGCCGAATTAAAAACACAGTTCGAAAAGCAGTTGACAGAACTGAAAGAAAACGACTATACAACAGGTATAAAAATAACGTTTAACAAAACTTACTACAATATCATTGAAATTTTAAAACAGAAACAGAGCGATACCGATACAGAAGATATACCCAAAAATACCAACATGTCTTCCTTCAATATAGAAACGGCGATGAAAGCCATACCAAACTTTACAGGCAACTATAGAGACCTGGATACTTTCACGAAGATAACAGAACTAATATACAAAAAATTGGACGCTACTGGCAAAACAGAACTGCTAGAATTCGTATTCTACGCAAAACTGAGCCTCACAACTAGAACGGCAATCGGCCATAACATACCAAAAACGTTTGAAGAACTGACTATACTTCTGAACGAACGATACAAGAGTACGAACACAATACCCCAGCTCCGGAACCAACTATCATACCTCGTCCAAGGAAGTCTAGACATAAATGCGTACAAGAACAAGATCCTTAACCTAATAGCGGAGCTAAACAAATTACAAACAGCTCAAGCCGGCTCCGAACTAACCACTATAGAACGAAATATAATTACAAAACTCAACGAGCAATACAGTCTCACCGTATTTAAAAATGGACTAAACGACGTATACAAACAAACCATTTTCGCAGCTATGCCAACAAATTTTAATAAAGCAGTCGAATTAGCCCTAGAACTAGAAAAGGACAACAAACAAACACGGGCAAGAGTGATGTTTATCAACAGGAACAGCAACAATCGAAATAACAACCAAAATAGAGCAAACTACAGAAATTTTAATCAGCAAGACAACAACAGATACCAAAGCAACAACAGTGTTAGAAACAACAACAACTACAGAAACAACAGGCAACAAGCTAACTACAACCCCAGAAACAATCAGAACAACTATCAAACGAATTCTCGCAACGCATACAACAACGGCAGACCAAACAATCACACTGCCAACACAAATTTCAATAACAGAAATCAAAACCAAAGGAACTATAACCAAAACTACAGTAACTTCAACCAAAACCCAAGGTACAACAACAATGCAAACCGAAACCAAAATTTCAACAACCATGGTCGCCCTACACACATCAATTATATTCAGGAAAACTCGGGCGACCCGGAGGACGACAATCACATTCCTCCGGGGGAGCAGTAACAAGTGAACAAAGAATCTACCTAATATCAGAGAATCTAACAAACTACGTCACACTGAAATGCAACCAATTTAATAAGCCTTTAACATTCCTCATTGATACCGGAGCAGACATATCACTTTGTAAAACAAATAACGATGACAACCTTGAGATCAACACAGAAAACACATGTAAACTAACAGGAATTTCCACACAAAAAATAGACTCACTGGGAACATTGAAACTGACATTCCCACTAAGAAAAACCAAAACAGAATTAAACTTCCACATGGTCAATGAAGATTTCCCAATCGTAACAAATGGAATCATAGGAAGAGACTTTCTACTCAAATACATGTGCAAAATAGACTACGAAACCCTCACACTAACAATGATAATAAATGAAGAAGAACACATATTTCCTATAACAACCAAACCACCACCACACACCTCACACACAATACCACCAAGGTGTGAAGTAATATTACCGATTAACATAAATATTCAAGAAGACAGTGTAATACTAAACCAAGAACTTGCAAACGGAGTATTTTTGGCAAATTCCATCGCACCAGCAAAAGGCAAATGCCACGTAAAAATAATTAATACAACAGATAGAACAATAACAGTAAAAAACATCCGACCAAAAATAGAAAACTTGTCTAGTTACACAATAATGAAAACAAACTACAACACCAAAAGTCCCAACAATGAACGATTCAGAAAACTAATATCAACACTCAAACTAGACAACCTAGACGAACAAACAGAAGCAGAGCTTAAAACCATCTTCCGAAAATATCAAACAGTTTTCCACTTGGAAGGAGAAGAAATTACAACAAACAATTTCTACACTCAACAACTTAACCTAGAAGACTCAACTCCCGTATACATAAAAAACTACAGATTACCGCAAACACAGCAGGAAGAGATAAAGAACCAAGTACAAAAATTAATAGACAGCGATATCATAGAACCATCAACTAGCCCATACAACGCGCCACTATTACTAGTCCCAAAGAAAAGCGAAGACAATACAAAAAAATGGCGATTAGTCGTAGATTACAGAAAACTGAACGACAAAATAATCAATGATAAATTCCCGCTCACACGACTAGAAGATGTTCTTGATATACTTGGCAGAGCAAAATACTTCTCAACTTTAGACATGACGAGCTCTTTCCATCAAATACCTTTGGAACAAGATTCAAGACCACCCACAGCATTTTCCACACAAGATGGACACTACCAATTTAAAAGACTACCTTTTGGTCTCAAAATATCCTCAAACAGTTTTCAACGCATGCTTACTCTAGCACTAAGTGGACTTAGCTCAGAAGCATTTCTCTATGTTGACGATATAATAGTATTTGGATGTTCATTAAAACACCACAACGAAAATCTGATTAAAGTCTTCGACCGACTACAACAATACAACTTAAAACTAAATGCAAGCAAATGCCAATTTCTAAAACCAGAAGTCATCTACTTAGGACATTTAATCACAGATAAAGGCATCAGAACAGATCCAACAAAATGCGAAGCAGTACTAAAATATCCAACACCAACGAATGCTGATGAAGTACGTCGTTTTGTAGCATTTTGCAACTACTACAGACGCTTCATACCAGAATTCGCATCAATAGTAAAATGTCTTAACTCTCTCCTTAAGAAAGGAACGCCTTTCATTTGGTCAGACGAGTGCAAGACAGCTTTCGAAACACTAAAACAGAAGTTAACAAACACACCAATATTACAATATCCGGATTTTAACAAAACCTTCATATTAACAACAGACGCTTCAGACTTCGCCTTAGGAGCAGTATTATCACAAGGAGAAATTGGACATGACCTTCCCATTTCATACGCAAGCAAATCATTACAGAAGCACGATATCAATAAACCAATAATAGAAAAGGAACTTTTAGCTATACATTGGGGAATAAACTACTTCAGACCATATCTATACGGCAGAAAATTCATCGTAGTCACTGACCACAGACCACTGGTATCACTGTTTTCACACAAAAACCCATCATCAAAAATGACAAGAATCAGATTAGATTTATCGGATTATGACTTCGAAATCATATATAAACAAGGAAAAATTAACACAAACGCGGATGCTTTATCTCGCATAAAAATCGACAGCGACACACTAAAGGCAATGATTCCAACACAGGAAAATGACACAAATAACGGCAAGCAAATGGAAATACTGGCAATTACAAGGAGCAAGGCAGCAACATCAAGAGCAAAAGAAAAAAGCATGCACAATGAAGAAAAAGAAAATATTTATGGTACCAAGACACGCGATAATAGGAAGGACATATCTCAAGAGCCTGCGCAACTCTACATATGGGAATGCACCTCTATGAACGACGTGAAGAACATTAGAAGATTAAATTTTGAAATAAAAGAAAAGCATCGGCCGATGATACATATTGACAATTATGAAGTGCACGTGACTTGTAGCGATGACCCTTTGAATCTAGATTCAATGTTGGAGAAACTACACAGTTCACTAAAGAACCTGCATATAAAGGAGCTAGCCCTTTGCAGAGAAAATTTTAAGTTTGAAAATATAACAATGAATGCATTCAAGGAAAGATACAACGAAATAAATAAAAACAAATGCTCGCCTACAAAAATACTTATATACAACGCTCCACGAAATGTTCAAAGCAAATTACAACAGTACAAACTAATTGACGAATATCACAACGCCAGCACAGCCGGACACTTAGGAATTCGAAAGACGATCCTAAAATTAAAACAACGATACACATGGAAGAACATGAGACAAATGGTAAAAGAGTTCGTCAACAATTGCCTGACCTGCTGCAAGAATAAAACAATTAGGCACACTAAAGAAGAACTGGTCAAAACAGACACGCCAGCAACAAGCTTTGAAACCATTACCATTGACACAGTCGGACCATTGAGAATATCAAATGGATTCCGCTACATACTCACAATGCAATGTGATTTAACAAAATTTATTATTGCACACCCGATGGAAACCAAGGACGCACGAACGACAGCAAAAACTCTTGTAGAACAGTTCATTCTCAAGTACGGTCGTTTTAAAACGTTGAAATCCGACCGAGGCACCGAGTTCACAAATGAGCTAATGCACAACATATGCCAATTACTTGGCGTGCGACAAATTTTTTCGACACCCTACCATCATCAAACAATCGGAGCACTCGAACGTAACCACAGAACACTGCATGAATACTTACTAGCATTTACAACCGAACACGAATGGGACAAATGGGTACCATATTTCACTTTCGCGTATAATACGACACCACATGTCGAAACGCAGTACTCCCCATACGAGTTAGTCTTCGGAAAATTACCGTCACTACCAAGTGACAAAATATATGACAACAAACAAATTTATGACTTTGACAATTACGCCAACGAACTAAAAGTTAGGCTGCAAACATCCATAGATAAGGCTAGGAATATGATAGAAATAGCTAAACATAAGAGACAAATTAATTATGATAAGAACACAAATAAAACACAATTCGAAATAGGAGATTTAGTTTTTATACGATTAGAGACAAATAAAAAATTACAAAGTCCTCACCACGGACCGTACAAGATTATAGATAGAAATGGAGTAAACTCCACACTAGACATAAACGGTAAATATAAGGTATTACATAATAATAATCTTAAGAAATTTCTAGGAGATAATGACTTAGCAAATAACATCTAAAAATTGTACAAAATAAAGATTAAAATACATATTACACTAAGACAACAAACCAAATATTTACGCTATCTACAATTACTATAAGCTCAATAATGTTAGCTAAGCATTTCCAAATCCACCTCCGAAAACCCGACCGATATCTTAAAAAATTATTCCAAGTAATAATTTTTCGCTTAAGGGCAATGGTGTAGTGGTACCACGTAGCCACTTATGCCAACATTAATAACTTTTGCTACACTCGCGCATATGTGCCAAAGTGTCAAATAGCACCGCGCGCACGACACAAGCGACACTCAAGTGGCTAAGCCAGCGGCGTGCCATCCGACACCACTGACCGCAGTGCAGTGTCCCACATATGGAACTTGCACTGATCGGCACTCTGTGTGATGTCACCTACCGCAGGGCAATGGCACTTGAGGAAAAGTGCTGCATCGACCGAAAAGGTCCCGTGACGCTGATTGGTCACACTTCCGCGACATTGGAAATTCGGGCGGAGCATTGGAAATGCTCAGTAGTATAACAGTTTGTAAATTTAGTATATAAGACCTAAAATTTGAAAAATAAAATCAGCTTCTTGACAAGAGACAAACCTTGCGTTTCTCCTTTGATTTTTGCTCAACACGTAGGCTCTTTAGCCATAGCATAATTGGCGCGACCCGCCGCTTCATATAGGTCACCCCGAACTGACTAACGCCTGACCTATCATTGACTGATAGATAGAAATTCCTCACCGTATCCAATACACTTTTCCCCTGTACACCACACTACACTCTAAAAAGAAATTACTTGTGCTTAACAAGAGAAATATTCGTCTACTTCTTTTTCTAAAATATATATTCATGTCTGTTGCTCTTACTTTCTGCAACTTCTTGTGGTAAAATTTATTTTTTTAAAACTTAAACAATTTTTAAAATAGCAAAATCCATTTACTTAGATTGTACGTTTCTGTGTCTTTGTGGCGAATTGTCAACCTGCTCACTTCTATTATTTTAACATTGCCTTCCCCCACCCGCAAATCCCCACATTCAGTACGTTGCCAAGAGGTTCTTTTGCCGTTCAAGTCTTTCTGCCCCTCTGGCTGTACTCATTGTTATTTCATGTGTTTGTCTGTACTCGTGGCGACTGTTGCTCTGCCTTGCAGCCGCGGGAAGCCATTAAATGCAATTATTTCGAAGCATTTTGCTATTTCTGACGATGCAAATTTATTTTCACCTTCCAAGTGTTCTTTGTTTGGTTTTTCTAAAATGTTCCATACTCACTGAAGAAATATTTTTGCAATGAAGAGAAGCCTTGAAATACAACAGATACAGTCAAATTAAGGAAACTCAATTATTTTATTTATTGAAATTTTGTAAAAAAGAATTTACAGCACACTATTGAATTCATGCTAAACTATATTTGCATGAGTTAACTTTTTTTGCTGCGACTGTTCATACGGATTTGACACATATGAACCATTGTGCGTTTGTGGCAATGCGAGTGTGTACATTTTCTTTTATTTTGGCTGCAAGATCAAAGTTCCCCCATTACATTTGAACTCCCTCCCACTGCTGCGAGATTGGATCCAAATGATTTCTGCGCAACTTTGCATGAAATTAGAAATCAACGCGTTGCATTTTGGCGTTCGCCCCTCCCCTGTTCGCGTTCCACCATTTTGCAAATAAATCAGCTGAATGCAATTTGGCGCATCCGCCGGCTTTGCGTTGCGGTCAGTGCTCCTCAGTGCGGCTCAGTCCGACCAAATGTTTGGCGTTTGGCATTTCTCCTGTGGCACAGCGTGTTGAGTTGCATGGCGTGGCGGCGAAATCTGCAGCTGACAGGCAAATTAAAATGTCCTGTCGCCGTGGCCAATGTCAGCAACGGGGTTGCAGTGTTTTCGTCCTGCTGAGTCCTTGGTGTCAACATTTAATGACCGATCGCCGACAATGCAGCGGACAACGGGCTGACAGTTGGGCTGGCACAGTCAAAACGGCCAGGGGTAATGGGTGATATCCTCACTCGCACTGGCAAAAATTCCAAAATCACACAACAACACCGAAAGCCTGGCAGCTTTTCGCTACGCAACGCACTTTTGATGGCGCCCCATCAATTTTAATGCATTGTACAAGCCGGCAGGCGGCACATCCGATAAGGCAGATAACAACTTTCGCTATTACCAAAAACAACAGCAACAACACAACAATCTGCGCCGTTTATGTAAGTAGCAACCGCGGCAGCCGCGAAATGTCGCGATTTGTTGTATTTGAATAATTTTCTTTTTAATGGCTGTCATTGCGCGCTGCGACGGGTGCGGGGCCAAATCGGCGTTGGCAAAACTCTTTTGTCGGTTGCGGTTTGGTGTTTTGTTGCCGGGTTGTTGTTGTTGTTGGTGTTGGTGTCGTTGCTGTTTGCTTCAATTAACTTTTAAGTAGATACGCCGCGCCCGTGCGCCGCACAATTGCCAACGCAAACAAAAGTGCGCTGCAAGTGCGTGTGTCTGCCGCGTCTGCCACCACCAACAACAACGAGGCGTAACTAAGGCCGCGCAACGGCAGCGCCACGAATAATTTCATGCAATTTATCATGTCACCCAGGAAGCGGCGCGGCGCGGCGCGTCATCCCCCGCTGGCCGCAGCAGCTGCCACTGCGGGCGCTGTGCACTTGTGTCAATTTTCCCCGCAGTCAGCGAAACCGACCACCAACAAACTGGAGAGGTGTGTGGCATCCGTTTCCTGTCGCGCTCGGCGCAACGCGACGCAGCTCAAACTGTTGCAACATGCTGCGGCGCGAATGCGATTGCATGTTTGCCGCGCACTGCGTGTGTGTACGTGTATGTGTCCGCCAGATTTTTGCATAAGCACCGAACATTATTTCCACCGTTAATCGTTGACCATTTATCATATTTAATGAATCCACATACCCACGGATCCATGGCACATACACCCCTGGATCAGGAACGAAGCGAGCTTTGGCACTCAAACTGCATTCGCTACGGCGCCGCTGCACAGCTCATCCAACAACTCATACAATGCCAATGAAAGTCTTCAGTGGTGGGCAATAGTTGGGTGCGCGACTGAACCGACAGTGCCCACTGCTGTCACGTGCGTAATTAAATTGGCACATTGGAAAGGTTGGGCCAAATGGGGCTTAAAGAGCAACCGGGGATTAAATCGATGCCGACAAGCCAATTCCCCCCCAGAGTGGCTAAGAAAAGCCGAGCTTATTTGGCTGATGAATTGGACCGAATCATTAATCAAAACTTCTTAAAGTATTTTACATTCCATTATCTACACGGAATAGTTGCGTAGCACGTTTCAAACCATTTAATCTGCTTCTTAAATGTCCCCCGATAATTGTCAACCCTGAGATGACAACTAAATATTTGCTGAGAAAAATTAAAATGCAACAAAGAAATAAAATCGGGATTAAACAGTTTATAAAAGCACAAAACACTTTCCTTATAACTATAAATCTGAGTGCAGCCCAGAAGGGTTGCAATATCGAACTCATCAGGAATCGCTTCAACCAGTCGTAAGCGTTTTTCTATTTTTCTCGTCGCTTTCAGCGTCGCAGCATTCCAGCTCTGGCTGACTCCAGCTGACTGAAAATCAACCGGAGGCCATAAATTCACGTATACCTGATAATAAATTAGAGTATCAAAGGATAAGCACAGGTGGGGTATTTAACCCGAAGCGCGGCAGACGAGCGAGCGCACATTAGCTCGAGTCAGTGCGGCTGTTTGACAATGCGAAAGTTTGCCTTGTTGACTTCGGGATACTGCGATGCGGGTCGGGGGTTGCAATTGCTGTGATGTGGTTTTATGCCAAAAAGGACTAATAAAGGCAACACAGTAATTCCGACAAATTTAAGCAAATTAAGTTTAATCAACATTTTGGGCCAAGATACGGAAGACACAGAAACGAACAAACCGACAGAATTATTAAAAACTCGTAGGACTAGAAAGGATGAAAGAGCAGAGGGCGAATGGCAATGTTGCTGTGGTGACCCCTGTCCGCTGCAGTGCAGCCCTGATGTGCTCATTTGTTGGGATTATGGCTGAGATTGAAAAAACATCAACTGTCCCATTGCTGGTGACGTTGCGGATAAGCGGCGGCAAATAGAAATGAATGTCAGCGGGTAATCAAAATTAATGTGTCGTGGACGTATTGTGTGGGAATTTGTCGACGGTAGTCCGCGTGTCGGGGATGCGCGTCTTATCAGCACACGACAAGAAAAGGATAAGGGCGACAACAAGAAAAATCAGTTGGAATGACAAAACAGAAAGAGAAAATAAAAATAAAAATAAATCAATGAAGCGTGACGACGAAATGGACAAGAACAAACAATTTGTTGAAAGGTGTTGTCATGCCGCCACTGGCGCAGTTCTATTTTGCAAGCCTTGAATTGAAACATCTATTTATATTACTTAACTTCCAAGGCTATACTCAACAAGTTGGTCTAAATAGATATTTTTAAATTCGTACACATTTGCAGAAACTTTGTATTTTGGTTAAAAAATACATTCCACTACAACGAACAGTTAAAAAGCCAATGCAAATTACCCAATAACGAGTCCTTAAAGATTAATTAATCTTGTGCGCATGCTGTCGCCCTCACACCACCATCGCTGACCATTTGCGGCCGCAGCCTGGATGCGTGTGCATGTGTGTGTGTGTGTGTCTGGCTAATGACACAAAATGAAAAAGGATGCGTTCTGGGGTTAATTTCCCACTCAACTCACATCAAACTCTTTTCTCTCCAGTGGTTAAGGTTAGAGTTGGGGTTGGCAGTCGGCGGCTGGCGGCGCTTATCTCTTTCGGTTTTGAAGAAATAATTAATGACCCGGTTTTTGCCACTGATGCCGTTGCTGCCACCAACACTGAATGCCATCCGCATTCGATTCAAAGCCGAAAATGAAAATTAAAATTGCTGCAAGTGTTGCGACGGCATTATTCTCGCTGGGCGACCGGCGCATTCGCAAGCAGTCATAGTCACAGCCACAGCCACAGCCACACGCTACAGCCCAGTGGCTATTAAAAATCGTTTATTTCGATTTGATTTAATCCAAAATAGATTGCCCGAGATTTGGCATGGCCGCATAGCCGTACGGCCGCACGACGAAAACGGCGACGCTAGTTGAGCAGAGGAATCAAGTGGGGGTTGGCAGAGGGCGGAGGACAGCCAATTTATGCACTCAATTTGCGTGCGACGCCCGAACGCACTGCGGCAGCGCAGTACGGTGCAATGAAGTGTGGCAGCAAGGGTTGGAGTGTGTCGTGGTGTGCGGTACTGTGCCCTTGCCCGAATAATGTGCTGAAACAAACGAAAAACGATTATAAATTTCGGTTAATCCTCATTTTCCCATTAAGCCCTCACGCAGAGGGTGAAGGAGGGATATGGCTAAATGTTGCACGACCGCTGAACAGTAGCAACTTTGGCGGCTCACTTTTTTCATAGTGGTGCGGTTGCATATTTTGGCTTTTTCGGAGTGCGTGCGTAATGAGTATTTGTTGTGTTGTTATGTTTGCACTGGTGGCAATAACACACACACACACTTCACAAATGCGAATCGGAATATTGTGTATATTTGTCGGCGCTGTGGACGTTGTTGCATATGGTAGTGGTATCAGCAGCGGCTGCTGCCCTACGCAATAAATACGCGCAAAGCGCCACCCCCCACGGAGATAAATCGACACCAACCAGTCGCCAATGCCGTCCGTCCTTCGCCTCTGCAGTCTGTCCGATTGCATTTAACGCACCGTACTGCAGCCCACCACTATTGTTGCCATTCATTGACTGTTCGTTACAGCCAAAAGCAGTCCAACTGGGCTGTGCAGCGAGCAGATCGAGGCGGACGCACCACAAAATGGCAATTAAACTAATCGCGCTCGGGATTAAAGTGCGATTTTGTGGTGGCGATTTTCATTTGCGATTTGTTTACAATTTACGAGTGTCGAGCGTCCCGCTGCTGCCGCAATGCCAGCGAATGTGGCCGGGCTGCGTCGAACCGTTTAGTCGGCAAATACACGCCGTGTTGGTTTTGTGGCAAAATTTGCATTTTGTTTAGTTCGACGTGTGATTTTTCGCACTCTCCTGGTGACTCACACACGCACGCATTGGACTAAAGCAAATGTTTTGTTTTTGTGGTGTTTGCCGTTGGCCATTGGTAATTATTGCATTACAGCAAATAGCGATTTTAAGGCTTTTTATTTTAAACATTGAACATACATAGGCATTATGAAAAATGTTTACGATCTCCATACAATCACACCAACAAAATATTCACAAATAAGAAACTCTTTCAACGCTTCGTCGACTTCAGCACAGGTAAAGTTCGTTGCCGACGGCAACATTTTGCACCCGAAAACCACCCAAAATCGCCAACTGTGCACCGAAACAACGAAAGAAAGGCGTTAAAAATGATTAATGTTGTGTGATGTAGCGTAAGGATACGAAAATCGCGAACTACCCGTGCAGTAAGTAACGCAACACATTCACTTGGCGTTAACTAAACAACCAGCCGTGCGAAAAGCGTCCGGAAGCGTGGGGCTCCCCTCATTTCACATATCATAAATAAAAACGACAACCTGGAGAAGTGTAACAAGCAGTGGCAACACGTTAACATGTAAATAGGCAAACATACACGTACTCCCTCAAACGCAAACACACACACACTCCAACACATATGCACACTTGGTGTCTGACAGTCTGTTTAGGCCACATTAGCGTCAAATAATGCGCATAAATTGAGTTGGTAGCGAAAATTTATGAACTTCCTCGTCGTGTAAGAGCTGAGTGCTAAGTTGTGAGGAAAGATGCGAGAATTGTGGACAGCAAACACAGGAGAAGAAGGGAAAGTCTGAGTATAGAATCAGAGTGATGGAATGAAATAAGCAATATTTCAAAATCATACAAGATCAGTCAATAAGGACACTCTGGACGAGCGGCAGGAAACTCAACAAATAGGGATTGAACAAATTCATTAAATTGTAAAAATAAATACAATGAAAAGAGGAGAAATTCTCAATACGGTATTAGTGAGTGACCCTTTAGAAACTCTAATAGCTTGTCTATTTGTTTTTTTCAGTTTTTATTCGAATAAATTGGGTCGTTGTTGCACCCAGTAGCAACTTTCAGTTTCATGTCTGAATCATTGAATATTCGTTGAAGTGCTAAGTTTCACACTTCTGATCACACTTGACTTCCACATATTTACAACTATGCACGAGGCCCTTAGCATCAGTATTGCGCCATTTGCCTGTCGATTTCGTTAACTATTCATTCCCCCTTCTCATTCATTCCGTAAAAGTGTTCATGCATTCACGTTCACCGCCTTGTTGTATGCGGGTTGAAGGCTGCAGTAGTCATCAATCCATTTGGTTGGTTATCCCGTTGCTGAAAAGGACCTCAACTGCATATTTGTATTGCACAACATTCAAAATTTCCATTTTTTCATGCTTTACATGCGGAAGACAAGTCTCATAAAAATTGTAAACCGTTTACGCCAAGTAAGCAGAATAATAAAACTGGCAAAGGATCTACGCTGCAGCCGCGCTACACGTCGTTAAGCGGAAGAGTTAACAGTCAAAAGCCCCTCAAGGATTTCGTTTGAATTGTGCAAAGTGCGGCTTTGTGCGCATTGTTTAAAATATTGCCAAAAATTTACGTTTTGAATGCGAAATGCACTGCCTGAGCAATGGGGAGGCGCCTTTTATTTGTGTAAGAAATATTGAAGTGTTCCAGCGCAAACTGCAAAATGCCGTGAACAAATATTTTGATTTGTCGAATATGCCGCGCTCGCGTGCACACGCAGCCCGCCTCACGCAAAATCAAATTCATAATTCGGAGCACGTTCGCTGCCGGATAAGTAAGTGTGAGCCGGCATGCGGCTTTTCGCTGCTGTTGATTTTATTTCGATTTTGAACTTGCAGCAACATATTTCGCACATCTCACAAGCCTCATACACACATTTGCCGCGCGGCGCAGGTGGCATGCGGGCGCGGAAGCTGTGTGGTGATAACAGGCAATCGCCCGATTCGCGCATTGGCCTTGTCATGTGCGACTGATTCTGCTCGGCTCCATTAGCTGCGAAATCAAGTGGAAGGAACTAGCTACACGCCGCTCGCGTTTTAACAAGCCTCAAATATGTGGACGAACCTTAAAGGAAATCGACAACACCACAAAACAGTGGTAATTCCATTCCAGGGATTTTTTTAATGGAATTTTCGATATTTACATTTTTTATGGTTTCATTTTGTGTGTAGTTGTGTGTGGGATAGCAGAGCTGTGGAGCGGCAAATGTTGCTGTTTGCTTGCTTGGCTGATTCCAGCTCAACATTTCGGAATTTGTGTGCTGCTGTTCGTTTTGCCTTTTTAACTTCGCCGCGTTGTTCATTTGTGTGCGTATGTGCTGGCGTGTGTGTATGTGTGCGGATCCTTGCATTTTTCTGCGCTTGTTTATGCAGAGTGTGGCATGTGCATTGGGGATTTTGTGGCGGTGAAAAATATGAAAACAAACCTTTGAACTTTTTGTGCACCGCTTTATTTCGCCTCGTGTAACTTTACACATGCATAAAAAGCAGAAGTAGGACTCAGCGAAACGGGCGCATTTAACCCGCAGCCATTGAGCTAATCTTTTACGCGTCTTGCATTTTTAAGTGCATGCGAGCTGAAGTGGTGCAGAGTATGAGGAAATTTACCAAAGCGAAACAAGAAGTTCACAAAGAAGAAAGAGTTAAACAGCTGTGAGTGGGTGGCATGAGGATTTCCGTATTTTCCGAGCGATGACGTTCAAATCGGTTGTATAAATCGAAATTAAAATAACAATATTTTTCTATATTTTTACAACATTTATTACCATATCTCATTAATAGTCCATAATTTCCACACGCCCCCATTTAAGAGCAAACTTAATTTAATTAAAATTACATTTAATCAATATTTGTGCAACATTGAATGCGTGGTCATAAAAGCAAATATGTGTGCAGTTGAAACATATTTTTTTCTGCATTTTCTCGCACACACCGGCGGCACGTACTCATTACGACCAGAAAATTAACGCCTGCGTGACCGCAAATATCGCAACCGCATCCAAGCGCTCAAAAACACACAACGCATCCGAATGCACCCACTGCGCGCAGTCGACAGGGCACACACGCACACATATGTATGCCCGTGTGTGTGCGTGTCACATTTTTAATCTGCAATTAAGCTCATCTGCTTTTGAAATCGCGCGCGCATCCGCCGAACGCATCGACCAAGCACAACACAGTGTGGCAACGGAGCACCACTGGCAGTTGCAACGTGCCAATATTGATACTATTAATTATAAAAACATTAAGCGGAAACACCATGCACCATGCACCGACCATGCCGTGCTTAATGTAATTAAACGCAGACTGCAATCGCCGTAATAAAAGTGGCCAATGAGCGACAACAACGCGAACGCCACTGTGTCGGTGCAGGACGACGGTGGTGGCGCCTGATGACTGCCCGATAAGCATAGTGTGGAAATTGATTTTGCAATTTTTTGCTATAGGTGGCTCTGTGCGACGTGTGGGTGCACTCGCATTAATGCGAAAATTATTGGCCAGCGTGGAGATTTGGAAATGCGAATAAATTTTTTTAATAGCCATTCAATTGGCCATTTATGCAAATGCGAGAGCTTTACTGCAACACAACGGTCAATAAGTCAGTGCCGGCTTGTGTGAAAATGTTGACGTGAATGTTTGTGTGCCGCCAGTGTTAGTTAGTGTTGCTACTCATTTTAATAAATAAAATTTTAATAATTAGCTTGTTGGGACAATGAATGAGATTTGCATTTTGGCGGCGGCTACACAAAGCGCTGGCGTAATGGCGATAATTGTGCCGTTGTCGGCTGTTGCAAATATTGCAATGTTGTTGCTTTTTATTGTAAAGAGTTGGAGCGGGGTTTCAATAGATTTCAAATGATTTATTTTATATATGTTGCCGAACTGAATGCACAAATGGAAACTGAAATATCTATGAAGAAGTGAAATTACCAAACATTTATTATGGCCATTTAACAACAGCAGCAGTTAGTAATACTCAAAAATTCCCACAGTGCTTAAGAGTATTCTACTTATCCTCATCTCTTCTCTTGAAATACTTTATTATCTTCATTAACACTTTGGCGCCGAGAGCCAGACGCGAGAAGTCGATAAAATCCTTTTCTTGAAATTCAATATTCCACCATTAAGGCAAGCGCACCACCCACCCACCCTCTCATCAACTCGTCCACCACTTAAACCTGACACCTCCAAAACAAGCGCTAAACCAACTTCAGTCTTTAGAGTCTGCTCGCAGTGCCCATTCCAGCCACTCTCGGCCCGATTTTTCCCACTTGCCGCTGCTCACTTTGAAAATTTTCAACTTCTTGCATAAGTTATGAGCCACTGGATTCGCCTTCGTTTTGTGTTTGCTGTGGAAAAATTAATCCTTTATGCTGGCTCGATGCTGCCGCTGCTTCGGCATCTTCGCCATTCGTTTTCATCCGCAGGCGATGTCTGTGGCACCAGTACCGCTTCGCACTCCAATATTTGACATGAAGACGTCATCCTTGCTTGTGGCTCTGCTTTCGCCGACTCTAAGTGTTGCATGTGCTGATAATAATTGACTTTGTTGGCTTAAGTGGCAAATTGAAATACCATGTTCCCTGCTTGTTTCATAACTACAGGCTCTGTTCGTTTCCCACATTTCGGCAGAATTCTGTTTTTCTTGGCATTGGCGGAGGAATGACTTTTACTTCTTAATTTCGATTGTGTGACAAGCCTCAGAGATGCCTTCAGTATATGGAGAAGCACATACGTATAGTATTTATATTGCACACTTCAATTATTTCGTAATCAAAGACGAACCATGTCTTAAAGACTGCTGTTGGAAAGCTGTTTACAGCAGTCAATATTGAAATTTTCGCTTTCAACAAGAAACTATGTTGCTCGGCAACTACACAAAAATGGCCAGAGCGCACGCCAACATTTATTAAATTAAGTTTTGAATCTTACATTGAAATGCGAAGAATTCATTCATACAGAAAAATGCCACAATGCCAGCGACCAGTGAGGCACATGAAGTACATATCCCGAGAGAAATGTTAATATAAATCCAATCGGCCGTTGGCAATGACTCAGTGCTGGTATTTGGTTGCGTAAGTGCAGGTTGGAATGTTTGCTTGGTGGACTCTGGTCAAAGCATTTCATAAGTTGCTCACATGCCAATTCATTGCCTCCGGAGGTATGGCTCGGCATGCAGGCCGTTTATGTTAAGTAGCATTTGTGCAGACGCACAAAAAATTTCAAAGAGCTGCCAACCACTCCAATGCTCAAACTGCCTTTTGTTGAACAGACAAAATAGTTGTAAGCATTTTTTCATTTGTTATTGTCATGGCAGCAGGTGAATTTCAATGGAACAAAGTAGCGAAATAGTCGAAGAAAGTTAGTGCTGCCAAGAGAAAAGTTGCCTTAGTAATAAAGTGTAAGTGCAATGCTGCTTCTTGGATGCAGAAATAGCTAAGCGTTTTTCTTCTTACAGTTATGTGGTAGTTGAATTTGATTTGTGGCATGCAACTTTGCCGACAGCCACATCATCACATCTTAGCACCGAGGCAGCTGTGTTCTTGTAATGGTTGTTTCATAGAGTTGAATATGTATTCATTGTACATTAAATTTTTCGAAAGTATCGGAAAATTTTGTTGTCACGTATTTTGGGAAATTTTTCTTATACTTACGATTTTACACACTCTGAACTTGATGGTGTAGAAAGCATTTGAAAATTATGATTGCATTTATATTCCCAATTGCTGGAAAACTAAAACGCCACCCTACATGAAACTGAAGTGGCAAGTGTTTTCATGTTAACTGCAGACTAGCAGCAAAGTTTAAATGTGTTAAAAAAATACTAATAGTGGCGACGAGTTTTGGTGTTTACGTTTACTTTTGGAAAGCAATCAACTTGATTAAAAAAGTTCTTACTTTTAGCTTGCGGGGCTGACATGTGGGAACTATGTTGCAAAATAAGCGATCACTACGAGGAATCAAATAATACAATTGGCGTTATATGGCAGAAATGATAGGGCAAATGCAATGAAGGAAAACAAAAAAATTAAAAAAGCCCAAAAAGAAAATAAATTTAATGGAAGGAGTAAATATATAAAGACGGACAAACAATAAAAAGAGAAGAACGCAGCACATCCATTGCCTTACCATTAATATCCATTAGCAATGTGTTCCCATCTTAAAACCAACCGAAGAGCAGGAACAAGCCAACAAAAAGTACGTAATCGATCCCCAACGTCTCATTTAACTGCTTGCACCAGTCGCAACATAATTTAAAATATCCAGCAACCACACACAAGCACACACAGCCATCCCACATGCATACGAATGAACATACCTACACACTCGCATATACCAACACGGCTAATGGGCCAAAATCACTTTTAAGTCCATAACTACCGCTCATAAAGCAATTATCTGCATGTGGTCAGCGGTTAGCGGCGACAGCGGCGGCAGCAAATACGGTCGGAACACACTTGGCCAGTGGTTGGTGGTCATGTGCTGCAGCTTGCAGTTGCAAGGATACGGAAAAGGATCAACATTAATTTTCGTTGGACTTTCCACGTATCTCAGCGCTCGTACCTCTTTAGGGTGATTAAAATATTGCACAGCTCTAAGCTCAAACACACAAACTTGAACACTGTATTTGATTTAGTGTTGTAATTGAAAACATATACTGTTACATACATATTTATGGCGCGTAAAAACAACACTTGACTCGGAAGCCGACCTACTCGGAAGCTGTCCTCTTGTTGCTGTTGGGGCCTAACGAGCCAAAAAGCAATTACATTGCATTGCGAATTAATTTCTCCAACGCCTTTTTAAGCCGTAACATACAACGCACTAAAGTCAAACGAGATACTAAAACAATATGAAAACTCATTTCGTCCATCTAAAGCCGAGACGAGAGCAACGCTGGCATTTGTACGTACAGCTTACATACAAAAAAAGTAAAAACTGCACATAGCCGCCGCAACTCATAACTCAATTTTAATTGAAGAAATCCCGCTACACACACTAGTTGAACTTACTCCCACCCTCACCCTCCCACCCACTCACTCGTTCACTAACACCATGCACGCGCACACATACACACACACATTTGCACGCTTCCACGCTGATAATTTTCTGCACTCGACTGATAACATTTAATTTAATGCCCGAGGTCAGCAATATTCCATTTATTATTGGATTAAATTCGGCAGCCACTTTTTGCGCCACTTGCAGCTGCGTCGAACAGCATTCACTGATCCGCCGTCAGGATAACACTTTGCACACATTCAGAGGGTCCAGCAGAAGAGAGAAGTAGCTAGAAAGGAGTAGCGGCAAATAAATTTGTAAATCTCCGCTCTTCACTTTTCACCGCCACAAATTCCGGCCGAATAGTTGGCTGCTCTTTGCCTCCTTCATTTCTGATTTTTCTCGCCGCTCTGGTTTCTCGTTTTGCAGCGTTTAACATGGAAATTCATTTTTAGAACAATCCATCTTCTCGCATTTGAATATGTATGTACTTGGATCCCTTTTGCATGGCAATTAAAAAAGAAACTTGAAAAACAAATAATGAAAAACAAAAAAGTAATATATCCTGTGCTCGACGCACATAAATCCAGGCGTTGGCCAGTTGGCTCGTAAGAGAGACTCGGGGGCATTACGTATAGGGAAACAAGCCTAAGCCTAAAAATTGTTCTGAAGTTTATAAAATAAAAAAAAAATAATATTTTATATTTTTGCGATCATTATTTCCCATTTGTTTAATATGATTATAGCACTTCATCGCTCAACACACATCCGAAAAATCCGCTGTGTCAAGGAATGTCCTGTTCTCCTACAAATTTCGTTCATGTCCAGCTGGCCAACTCTTTCCTCCACACATCTGCCATTTTTCGTTGCTGATGCTGCGCGGGCGACTTGACTAGACGACAGGAAATGTTTTTATGTTTCTTCTGGCAAATAAAACCAATGCAATGTGTGTGCGCATGAAATTTGCATGAGTCGGGAGCAGGCGCGTGCCAGGAGGATGCGATGCTGCGCCTAAAATGTTTCTAATTTATTGGAGGACAACTTGCACACAACAAATGTTGGATGTTAAAATCTCGATTATACATAATTTGATTGTAAATTAAAAATCTGTGGTACGCACCTGCGCTCGCTCAGCTCATCTCACCCTCTGATATTTTGTTGCCGTTGTAAACGACAACGACGACATGTTGCTTCTGTTGCAACTGTTGCCTGACGTCCGGTTCGTTTTAGTGGGACGGCGCACGTTCGGTTGCGTTTTTCAAAGAGGAGTGGCGCAGTGACATGGGCCGTAGGATAAAAAAGTGGCTACAAAATGCCCATAAGGGATTAACTGTAAATCGTTTTTTATGTTGACTGCCTGGTGTCACAACTTTCTCCCCTGTCTTCGGGCTGTTTGTTGTTTGGCGGAATTTGTTGCTCCAAACTCGCTTAACTGTGTGGAGTTCTGTGAAGTATGTAAATTGTTTTTGCACGCTGGCCGCACAGCCTGCGACGGCAAGTTAGTAGCCACCGTTTGTTTGGTGTTGTTGTTGTCTGCTATTTTTTCCCATATTTTATGTGGCAGTGAAGCCCTACGAATGGCTGTGATTTTTAATGATTCCGTAATTGTTTTAGACGCTGCCACCAAATGGGAAAATTTCAGTGAAATGCATTGGCTTTTGCGAAAATGAAATTTAATATTTATGACGATTTTATGGTAAAATAACAACCGACATGTCATTGTTAATATAAATGACTATGCGTGTAGAATGATGGGAAGCAATAAAGCAAAAAAAAAATAATGTGAAACAACTGTTTGGCCTGGACACTTCATTTATTGTAAATGATTTGCTCTTCTTCCAACAGCCATTCCAAATCCAGCAATATCATCCCTGAACATTCGCAAACGGAAACAGCTGAATTCAACCGAACAATTTGCGCTTCCACCAGTCCTGCCACCACAACCACACACACCCACAGGTCCACTCAAATCGGAGAATTTATGCATGAAATTCGTGTGGCGTTTCAAAGGAAATTGAAACAAAAACCATACATTTTACAATTCCACATCCGACATGTTTGCCATGCCAGGGCCGTCTCCTGCTACTCCAAAACTCATCCACTCACACCGAATTCCCAGCAGTGATAACAGCACCAAAGCGATAACTCGCAGACGAATATTTACCACCACTCATGGTGCACTGGTGGCAAATAACAACAAAAACTCCAACAATAACAGTAACAACAAAAACACCAACATTCTGGCAGGCCATTCAAACATTCCGGTTGTGGTGTAAATGGTAAACAAACCATAAATGGTTAATTCAATCATCTTTGTTTCAACACTGTTCGGCATTGTGCGCTTTGTTGTTGCTGCAGACTGCTGCGGACTAGAGTCTTGCATGCGGGTCTGCGATACGGTGGTGCCAGCGCACGGCCATAAGCAAAGACGGCAAAGAGTGTGGGCGCTAGTTTTCCACATTGATTTCCTTATAATCGGGTGTAGACTGCTCAGCCTTTGATTGCTTTCACACTCAATCAGATAACGACTTGAAATGGTTTCCATTTGCTTGGGTTCCATGTGTTGCTGCCGCATGTATCAATGTGTGGCGTTGTAGGCGAGTTGGAATTGTAAATGTTTGGTATCGCAAGCAAACTTTCAACTAACAACAATTCTGTTACTTGTGTTGTGGATAATGAAGGCTGCATTTTATGAGAGTTGGCCAGGAAATACGGGTGAAAGTAGTTTTTCTGTTTAGTTGTGGATATTGTGGTTGGAACAGCAATTTTGAAACGAAAGCGATAGAAAAAATGAAAAATCCAGCCATTTATAACTTGCAACATATTTTGTAATTACCTAACATACTCTTAAAAATTTTCACAAAGCTGGAATTGAACTTTAATATATTTTACGTTTATTTTGATAGTTCTCTGAATACATCACACTAAATCATTAATCATCACCGATTGAGTTAGGCCAACAGAATACCTAAAATAGAAACCCTCTGTATTAAAAAATTTATGTTTATTACCAACTTACATCCTACACTCAGCACGCTCTCGAAATGTCTCAATTAAACTTGCGCAACAAATTAGTTACAGATTAGTGGTTCGTATGTCTGCGCACATGCTTCCGCCCTTCAGGGCCGCTCGCTCGAGTCGCATCAACTCGTTAAGCTTATTTATGTCTTCTCCCAATTTCCCGAGCACCCACACCACCACACCGTTTACTTCAGTTAGCGTCTCGGTATCTGCAACCCTTTTGTCGTCCATTCAAGCGGAACGCATTAAATCGCATTTGTTTTGCCAGCTGCAACAATGGCCGCATATCCGTTCGCCCTTCATTTGGCTGATAAAATCGCGTCACATACGCGGTCGTCGCACAATACCGGCAACAGCCACAACCAAAGTACCAGGCTCCATACATATCCTCGAGCTGCGTATGGCGAGTGGCCGCAAACTTTACCTAAAACCGAGAGGCAAATTTGTTTCTCGCAGCAACCAGCTGCCACATGTTCTCCGTGGTCCATTGGCTTGGTGCGGCGTTGTGCAGCGTTTGGCCAAACTTCTTAATCGACACGGCCCGTTCAGCGACGCCCACTGCTCGGTGCAAGCATTGTTTGAATTTGTCCTACGACGTTGCGCCGGAGTTTTAAGCTTCTTAACAATATTTCCCAAGTAAAAAGGAGTAAAACTTGAGAAACTTTTAGGCAAAGTTGGTGTGTTCATCGGTGTGCGGCGGTTGTCGCATTTGATTTAGTGCTCTTTGACCTCAGTTTAAATATAAACAACGCACCCCGTTCCACGTGGAGCAGATGAGGCCGCACACCGAAGTATTGTCGTCTTATTGAGTGCCAATGCTTTTATGTGGCGCAAATTTGCAACAGATTTTCCTGCTGTTTGTGCATTGTAAAGTCGTCGACTTGCCCGCCACAAACTAAGAACACCCAATGCTGCAAGTAAAACGCAGAAGCGGCAGTGCAAACTTTCCGCTCGGGTAAAGACATAAATGGGATTATGATCTTATCACGAGGCAGGCACGAACAGACAACCAAAAATTAAAACAACACCTTCAGGCGGCGAGTTGCAGCGGGAAGCGGTGTCCAAAAGACAAATAAGTTGCAACTTTCGTTTCAGCTTTTTTGAGATTTATTTCTTGAGGTTAGAATGGAGTTGGAGATATTCAGTGGTAGGAAGGCACACTTTGAATTAATGCCGCACAATATCTGCCAGACTCCGTTGTCTGCGAGCATCAGCATCAAGACGGCTGGCTAGAAACCCTACTAAGGCTGCTCAAACTTCCCACGTTCTCAGATGTGCAAAAACTCCACTCGAACTCCTACTCCAGAGAACACTTTAATTAAGAGCGGATTAGTTGGACATGGGTTCTGCGCTGCTGCTGCTCCAATAGTTCGAAAATGTCTTCTCGGTTGCCGACACTGGCGTCTGACGGCTTGATTTGCATCTGTGGTTTGCACATTAAATGAACTTTGCGCATTTATTTTCATAGGCCAGATTGCTTCTCCGCCATTATCAAAGCATAGTCGATGGGCAAAGTATACTCGATGCAGTCACAAAAACCAGACGTGCCTCAAACCTGCACCCAGAACACCATTAAATTTTAATGTTTTTCATTCGAACACGAAAGAAGCAGCAGCGATCAGAGATTAGAATGTCGATTTTCGGGCAAATCACCTTCGGAAAATTGCGCCAACTGCTGGATGTAAAGCATTTTTTCTTGTAATGACATAAGGAAGTTGTCGGCGTTTCCTTGATCAAATCAATTCTTAAATGTGCTGTCATTAAGTTTGCTGTGGTTATGCTGCTGGTTTTTGTTGCTTCTAAATTAAGTGTTCAGACATAGCCATTAGAATGTGGCAAGTCATCAGCCGAAAAATCACTTCGCTGTTGCTGTACCTATTTTTTTTTTTTAAATTCAGCATTCCTTCTGCTACTTCTTACACCCAGTTCATTTTCGACTGCGCACGTTTTGTAATAAAAAATTAATCGCTACCGCAATTCGAGCAAATATTCCAAAGCGCCACACGCCGAACATTAGTCCAACAGTCTGGCTCACCCACAGAAATTACGTTTCGTTGAAACGTCGATTCCTTTCGCAAAGGTGCTTACGTTGTCAAGTGGTGTGAAGTTGGTCGTTAGGCGTTTGCTTAGTTAGTTGGTTGGTTGGTTCGAGGCAACGAAGGACTGGTGTGAGCTGCAGACGCACTTCGAGCACGAATGAAGCCCTAACAATTGCCAATTGTCAATGAATCACAAACAAGATGTTCGCCTTATCCGCCATTTGCCTTCGTTGCAGCACAAAAGAGCAGAAAAATGCCACTATTCCCATGCACATTAGCAGGAAAGGCAATTAATTCCCCAGCATGGAATGAAATCTAATTGCCCGTTAGGATGTCCCCTTCGTCCCCGCTTTGTTTTGCTTTGTCTTTATATTTTGTTAACTGCTGATTACAGCATTTGTTGCTCGAGGCTTTGAGGCTGGCGCTTCCTACTCCTACTTTTACCCCGCGAGCCCAGGGTGGACGGTGGACGATGTTTATCTTGTGGTATTTTTTGCTTCAGGAATTTTCTTATTTTTGCTGCGTGTGAATTAGCCATCGTCACCGCTGCCATTGCCGCTGTTGTAGCAAATGTTTCCCAGCTGGTTCATAAAAAGAAATTAACGGCACTTCTTGTTTGTCCCAGCAAGTTTCTTGGCCGGACTGACCCCCGCGGATACATCCCACCCACTGTTGCAAATCGTTTAATGAGGTTGTAACTGCCGCATTTCTCACATAGGATAGCAGTGACCAAAACAACAATAACAACAAGTACAATCGGAGAGTAGAAACGACAATGAGTATAATGCACAGCAAGCTCGCTCCTTCCTTAGGCTGGGACGCGATTGCTGCATTGCGGCGTCATATGAAAAGAAAAGCCGGGAACACATTTGTGTATGTTACGTTACAAAAAAGATTAAAGCTGTTCATACGTTCTGGAGCATTCGCAGGGCTTTACTCTTGAATCTCATTTGCCAGAATATAACATTTGTCGTATGTCGAACCATTGTGTCTCCAGCTTTATGGCCCAACGGTTGGCTATGACTTGGTCAGCAGATTTCATTGCATTCCCTTCTAGTTTCCTCTTGCTTGAGACAACTTTATTGTTGCTGTTGATAGTTAATTTTTTGCTCAATAGTTTTTGTCAAGTCATCCACAGCTGCGCAACGCCCGAGCAAACAGCGAAAGTAAGAAATAAATACAACGAGCAGGATAATGATAATGGCGCGTTGATTACATGGGATTTGAACGCATTAAATGAATTGGAATGGAACTACAATGCTGCAGAATCACTTGAATAAAAATTCGATAGCGCTGCTGTTACGCACATCAACACCTTCTCTGCTACAGTTACAACGCATTAATAAAGGACGAGATGGCAAAAGTGTACTTCTCTTCAAATTTTTTTAGCCAAGAAATTGAGCTCGAAAGTGATGCTGCAATATCAACAACAACTATTTATAATAACAACAACAATAACACTTAATAGATGGTGTCATTGTGGAGCACTGTCCTCATTCTCTCTCATTCTAACCTCAACACCAACAAAAACGTTTCAAATTAATTGAGTTGTGCTAGGTAGACCAGCAAGCCAGCGCACGTTGTGTTTCGGGTTAAATATTTGCAGTGCTTGATCTTTCCGGGTTCTAGTTGGCCCTCTGGGATTTGCCGTTCACTTAGACGAACCCAGGTTCGAGCAGGTGTGGTGCAGTGCGGTCGACAAGAATGACCAGCCAACGGTCAACAGGAGCATTAAGTGGCACGGAGCAGCGGCAAACAGCAACTTGGCATATTTATGGCTATGTGCGCAGCCATTGCATAAATCACTGACGGCTCAGGAGCTCGCAGTAGCCAGCGTCGGGAGCAGTAGTGAGCGCTGAGCACACGGACGCAGTGATGTAGCCGCAATTTATGTTATGCGATAAGTTGGTTAAATGAATGAAAGCCTGGAATGGTATTTTGATATGTGTAAAGAAGGAAAAGGACGTGAATAAAGTGTTATCAAGTTGAGTGAAAATAGCGTTGAAGGAGAGTGGGGAAACTCGCCTTCGACTAACATTTGTTGGTGTTAGTAGGTGTTGGTGTTGATAAAGTTATACAACTTTGAAAGATTTCCAACTCTATTTAAAATTTTTTATAGGAGAGGCATCTGAAATTCTGTCATTGCGGAAGTCATTTTGAAACGAACGACGATATTAGATAAAACTGAAAAAACTGAAACTAACTCGTTAGAGTAACTTGTGAAGCTATTCAAGCAAGTTTTTTATTTTTGAGAGGTTTTTATTAAATAAAATATGGAATTTTTTTTTACTCTTGATAGTATAGTACATGCATAAACTTGCGTATTCCACATTACTTTGCCCCCTTTAAACAATTTTGTTATCTAACATTATTGCCGGCAAATGCTTTTTATTCCTTAATTGTTATCAAAAATAATGTCACACAAATTTGCATAAATGTGAGGTTTAAAAACTTTCGAGACTTGTAGCCAACCGACTTGGCCTTCAACTCATCAACTGTCGCATCTCTTAATTATACGCCTGAGCGTTGCTATAAAAAATTTAAATTCTCTTACTTACTTTTCTTAATTATGCATGCAACATATCCTGCCACACCCGCCCTTTTTGCCAGCGAGCGAGTGTATGTTGTGCTGAGATTGTCGTTGCTGGATCAACGTGCATAAAAAGCGGTTAAAAGTTTGCTCCTGATGAACGAAATGCCACCATAACAAGCAACAGCCGACTCGAGTACAGAGACATGATTTCAAAACAGGATGGCACCAGCGCGACGGCAACGCACCACAAACGACTACTTCCGTTTCCCGTGCACGTCTGGTCGTGCAGTAAGCGCGAGCAGCAGTCGGAGATGGAAGCTGGAGTAGGAAGTTCATGTTAATCAGTTTATGATAATTATTTGTAACAAATTTGTGCGACTAACTGGAAGTGAAGGTGGAGTGCCGTCGGATGGAGGCGACGATAACAAAGGCCTTAAAATGCGAAATTAACATGCGGCACCGCTAACAGACGCGAACGCCAACAATTAAGACCAAACTCACAACAACCAACCAGCTGGGCATTCTACTCCCTCCTGTCTTTTCCTCGAGGTGGATTACGTAGAGCGCGACGTGACAAACTTCAACTGCGATCTGCGTCGCTGACAAACGCAAACGGAAACGCCACTTTCATCGTAACAAAATTTTATATTTAAACAATTAAAATTTAAACTGGCGTTAAATTACGCAAGAATTAACATTGTAGTGCTGCTTGAAGGACAGCGACAGGCAAACGGATGTTGTAGGATGCGGGGCGGATAAAATAACTACTTTGTTTCATTTGTATTTATTTTAAAACAACATTGTGTTATAATGATAGCGCAGTCGAGTGGAAAACTTTTTCGGTTCAATGGTACACTTTACCACAGAAGAGAGTTTTAAGGAATTGCAGTCAATGTAGTTCGAATTAAACATTTCTTAAATTCAAAAGTTCTTTGTTTGTTTGACGAAAAGTGTGATTGTGTTGGAAACTATTGTTTGTTTGATACTCTTTATTGTAGTTCATTTAAAGTATGATTTTCCATGATCTTGGAGTTATTTCTCACATCTCTGAGAACAAACCAAACACTACTGTTTCTAGATCTATGTTTTACGGCGTTACTGTTTGACTCTAATTCAGTCACAGTTTATTTGACTTTTGTATGAATTTCATTTCTCATAAAGAAGTAAAGCTGCTGATTACTTATATCTCATGCCACAGTGACATTCGTGAATGACATGGAGCTATGCTCAATTATTCATGAAACTTCAAGAAAGCTTAATGGAAACGCCTTGGAAAGTTTTCGTTTACTTTAAGTAGCCTCCAAAGTAGAAAGTCACACTTGAAAGTTGATTGGTTGGCTGCCGTTTTGGCCTTTTCGATGGATGTGATAGTTTTCCGAGCAGAGCACAGGATGAAATAAATATTTGAATTGAAATTAACCATGAAAACCACGTCAAGAAGTGTTTGCTCCCTCCCTGAAGAAGTTGTGATAGTTCTCAAAAGTTTTGACGCCAAAAACTTCACCTCAACTCACTCACACACCGAAGCACTCACGTTGACAATTAAAGAAATTAAGTTGCCACTTAAGCAAACTGTCAGTTTGACAGGCAGACATCTTGTTTAATGTTTGCATTATCAACAGTCTAACACCTTGGCGTATGCTTGCACGTACGTGTCCCTTCGCCGGAGTGTGTGTGTGTATGTGTGTAGAGTGGCAGCGTGTACCTGCCACGTTATAAATGCCACTCATAATTAAATCAAATGTTTGTCTGCCGGTGCTGCGATAGCGATAGCTGCTTTTGGCAAAAGTTTCTCGCCTCGCGTGAAGCGGCGGCATTAATTTTCCGACGTGCATAAAACTACTCGCCTGCAGCCCCTTGGGCTTTTTTCGACTGCATACGGAACTGTGTGCTTTTCAGCCGAAATGAAGCGACTCTAGACTTTGTCTACCGCAGCGGTAACGCAACTTTATTCATTTCAAATTTTGCGGCAGTTTTATTGGGTTTGCAGTTGGCATCATTACCACTCGACGTCACGGTGATGCGGCAGCATTGGCTGCCCCGCCTCCCGAACATACGTGTTGCTATTGGCTTGGCATGCGAAGTAGACATTAGTCAGGAATTAAATGAGTTTCAGATTGCCGGATCGTATTTATCAGAAGATGTGTGCATGTGTCGGCACACTCGAACAACAATGTGTTTGCTTACTTAGTAGTGATGCTGTTGCTGTTGCCGAGCGAGTTTGAAATAAATTTCAATGTAATGGTGAGACTGACGAGGAAAGCCGGTTGGCGGTTAAATTATGAGTCACATAAACTGTGGCAATGCCGAACGAAATAATTATAAAATTAAATTATTTAGCATTCCTCGCACTGGATACAAACAATTATGTTAAAAGCCTGTCACAGCTGAATGCTGCGAGGATTAGGGGACGGCGGCATTAGCAAATTTAGGTACGGATATTAGATACGTTGCATATGTACACGGTGGACGGAAAGTTTCTGCATAAAAAAAAAACACCGTTAAGGATCATTTGTATTGCTTTTCAAAATTGTTTTTTTATTTAAACCACCATATCCAAGCAAAATTTAATTGATAATTAATATTGTGTATGTGTGCCATTTTTTTCGTAGCACTCTAGGACTGGCTTTCGAAAACTTTCGCGCAAGACCGACGTTTCGATCAATGATATGGCATCCCACTCTTGTTTTACTCCCTCAATGAGTTGAAGTCTATTGCAGATTTTGGACTCCGAAATACTAAATCTTGAATCCTGGACCAGATATGTTAAATAGGATTAAGATATGGCGAATTTCCCGGCCAGTCTTCCCGTACTAGCTTAAATAGACTTTTAGCAACACTTATTGACTGATTGGCCGTAAGACATCGCGCACCATCCTGCATTAAATTCGCTGTAGATCTACGAGGGAACTGCTTAGGATTTTCAAACCATCACATTATTGAGGATTTCTCCATTTCGTTTTCAAATAAAACAACCAATCAGAATTTTAAGTATATTACAATTGAAACGATGTATGCAGAAACTTTCCGTCCACCGTGTACATACGTGGGCAGTCCGATAAGTACTTAGCCCCACCGCCCGATGGTGCCACTATCGTAAGAGAAATTTACTATCGCGTAGTACATCCTCGTAGACGGCTACTGTCAAAATTTCAGCCATATTGGATTTGTAGTTTTGTTTTGACCGCGTGTGGAAACGAACGTGTCCGCGGATTTTAGAAAAATGGAAAAAGAGCAATATCGGTCGGTGATTCGCCAAATTGGTCGCATTAGGCTACGAACAGCTGCCCCATCCACCGTATTCTCCTGATTTGGCCCCGTGTGACTTCTTTTTGTTTCCAAACTTGAAAAAGTCACTCGCCGGGCAGAAATTTGAGTCGAATGAGGAGGTTATCGCCGCCACGGAGGCCTCCAGAAAACGTATTTTTCAGGCGGGTTAAAGAAGTTGGAGCATCGCTGGGTCAAGTGTATCGAGTTGAAAAGAGACTACGTTGAGAAATAAATCGCCACTTTGTACTGGGCTGCATATAAAGGCTTCGGCTGCACATAGTGATACATAAAACAGGGCCGCGAATTAATGCGACGCACTGCACTAAATACTAGCGCTAATCAGCCTAGCGCTAATCAGCCAGCGCTAATCAAGCTAGACTTGTGCAGCAGTGAACAAGCGAGCGCTAGCTAGAGTTCGTACGCACACTCAGCAGCCAGCATGGTTGTAGTTGTTGTTGTGCTGAGCCACCCACGCTAGTGAAGTTGAGCGCAGAACTTTCGCGCTGTACTTGCGCCTTCTCTTTCGCTGTACGTTCGTACTGCACTAGCGCGGCGCTCTTAAATCGCATCTGCGTATCCAGCAGATAGTGGGGTGTGGCGGTGGTAGTGCACTTCGGCCGCACTGCACTTTATGACCTTGCGCAAAGTGTTGGTAGGATGCATTTCGGCTGCCGGCACTTGCATTCCAAGCATGGTGTTGTTGTTTCGTGCAGCTGGGTAAGTCTTTGCCGTTCTGGCTGCTGCATTCCACCAACCACGTAAAGATCACCCCATTGCACCAAACTTTGACGCATTTCTGCAAAGAAGTGGGGTGATCTGCTGGAATTTGGAAGATCAGGCGATTATGCGCTGTTGCGGCAAAATTTGCCTTTATAAGCGGGCGCCGCAGTAAGGTCGAGAGAGTCGTTGGGAAGTCGTTAAGGAGAAGTAGTGGCAGATCATTAAGTCGATGAGGAGTAATTAGCCTCAGGAGTTTGGTACGGAGATTCGGTCATCGCGTGATAGTGGCGGTTCGTCTGTGGCCTTAAAAATTGGCCTGTGAAAGTTCGCGCGGCCCACTAGTGGCATAAACGGAAAGACGGTTGTACAAGTGTACAGAAAATGAAAGTTGTGAAGTGCGCGGGTATAGTGGCTAAAGCAAAGGCCTAATTGTGAGCCAATAAATATGCAGTACCAATCCCGTGAGGACATTTAGTTTATTAAAACTCACACGACAAATGTTTTTTTTTAATCAAATATGGTTCTAAAAACTAACCTTTAAAATGTGTGCGCTAAAACTACTGCGAAGTATGCCACCAAAAATCCGACCCGCAAAACAGCCCAAAATTCGTGAATCCGGCCCAAGAGCAAAAATGTAATTGTTAGAACAAAACCTTATAAAAATTGTGCTAGCCAAAACTGACTAAAACCATGCTAAGTTACTTAAACTGTTCCTAGAACTATGAGTGAAATGTCGACGAAAATTAAGTGCTAAAAACTAATATTGCTGCTGCCCGGAAATACTGCCGAGATTGCCGAGAATGAGGGTTTCCAGTCATCGTTGGATTTCGAAAAGCTGCGCTAATCCTGCCAGGAGGTTCCAGAAACGTTGCTGAATTATTTTTTTTTATAATAAAAAAAAATGGGGAAAAATCATTGCTTACAATATGGGTTTTTTTAAATTTCTAGAGTAAAATTTGGTTTATCTACTGAAAAATAAGAAAAAAAAAGGGAAAACAAAAGCAAATGATGAAAATTTTGTCGAAAAGGTCATTGCTTCTAACTATTTTATTTTTAAAATGGGTTTTTTTATGTAATTAGAAATTATAACTAAAACTTGAATTTATCTTATGTAAAAATTAAGTTAACGAAAAATTTTGCAAAAAAAAAAAAAAAAAAAAAAAATGGGGGGGAACTAGAAAAAATATCATGGTTTTAAAAGCTAAATAATAAATAAAAGAAAGTAAAATATGTAAAAGGGAAGAAGAAAAAAAAAAAATTATTAGCAATAAATTTGGTTATATCGGGAAAACGCGCTTACGCCTTAATACATTTTCTTTCCGCAAAAATTAATATAGCAACAAGTTCCTGAAACGCGCATCATGTCGCTGGGCCCAACGCATCGATGGAGCGAGAGGAAAAACCGTGAGTGAACACTTAAAATTCTAATATATTTTGGGTTTTTGTGCGTTTTATTTGAAAAAAAAAAAAATTAATAATAGTAAAGTAAAGGGATAATTTTCAAATAAATTCAATTAAATTTGGAAAAAAAAAAGAAATAAAAAAAGGGGATAATTTTCAAGAAACTCGAATTTGGGAAAATTAATGAAAATTAATTAAATTTGGAAGGAAAAGTGAGACAGAAAATTGATTTTTTTCTTATTTTTGAAGGTATGGTTTTGGGTTTTTTTTATTGATGAAATGTTGGTTAATTTTTTTTTATATAAAATATTTGGCTAAGTCGAAGAAAAACTTTTGTTGCTACTTTTTTTTTTGAAATTTAATAAATAAAATTACAATTAAAATTTAATTATAATTTGAACATGCCAAATAGTTTGGAAATTAGATTAAGAATTGACTTTGTATTAGGTTAAGATTATGGAATAAAAATTGTTATAATGATTGCTTAAGCCTAAATAATGTGTGGTCTGTCACTGAAGTGGGGTAAGGAGGGTTAGTTTTTCCTTTTGGGTATCCAAAATTCATCTTAGGAAACATAGGTAGGGCGGGTTCAGAGCATCCCACTGAATTCGGTGATGCTGAGGAAAGTGTAACAACAGCAGCAATGGTACTTGCTACCATGTCCGTCCGTATGTCAGGAGTTAAAGCGTGTGCATAAATTAATTGTATGTTAGTTTATGTGTGTAGGTATTTGTTTGTTATGATTTCTCTTGGTACATAAAACCTATGCTGACCGAGTGTAGGCTGCTAGGTCGTCGTTGCGAAGTTGGTTGGTGTAGCTCCGAATGGCTGTAGGTGAGGCGGTATGGCTACTGAGCGGATTTGTTGGAGTTGAACCCACGCCAGCTGAAGCTACGGGATGACCAAAGCCAGGTGCACGCGTACAACAAACCCGCTGGCCCCGTAGACATACTCGTGCTCATCGGCCGAAGGCAACAAGAGGACGACTAGTGGTGACCTGCCACAAGGACTGTGGAGGTGCAGCGGCAGCAGAAACAAAAGGGCGGAAACCAACACCTATGTACATAGGACCGAACTTAGCGCTCAACGTGAGGCCAGATGTACATACCGATCTGCATATAACAGTGAGTGGAGCCATCGTGGGGTCGCTACGAACGTGGGGCATGCCACATAGGATCGACACACACACATAATCATAACAGAAATGGCGCCCAACGTGGGGCATGTAGGTACACACACACATAATCATAACAACTTTTCCAAAATTTTCGTTTTTCTTTTGTAGGCTAAGTACTTGTCGGATCACCCACGTACATGCAGGAAATTATTAAATATTAATTTATGCTAGAAGACTATACGACTACTGAATTTGATTTGTTATACAAAAATAGTCCCCAGAATTTGCTTTAGCCGGTGGTCCATCTACATTTGAAGTAGATTTATGGCGGCCAACGTGCATTTATCAAATACTACCCATGATGTGCACTCACCCACACATACATATATCGTTGTGCAGATATGTGCGCATCCTTGCCGTAGTCCTAGACAATACAATAGCATCGTTTGTAAATTAACACAATGGCAAAAGTTAACTGCCGTTTAAACCATTTAGCCAAAAAACACAAACGATTAATCTATAAACCCATAAACAACATCACAGGCCATGATGGCAGAGCAATAACAGGAACCCGATTCCTGCACAATCAAGCGCCCATAGAAAGTAAGGGCCCCATAAAAATGCAAAAATGTAAAAAAATTTAACCAAAAACAGGACGCAAAACACGAATGCTACAATAAGCCATTCAAAATCGATTCGAATCGGAATCGAAGCGCCAAATTCAAAGTGCAATGACAACGCAGTAGCCGATGGCAATGCTGACAAGCAGGAGCGTCGTTAGAGTCTAATCTAAAGGGGACTTTTTCAACCGTGGTTCTCCCACAGTAAAGAATTAATCTTAAAGTGTGTCGGTTAATTGGCGCAGAGTTTCATTTAAAAATGTATATTTGGCACTGCACAAATCGTATTGAAGATCTTTCCAGATTCGTAAGGCCCTTTGCAAAGCCCCTTGGCAGTAAGTCACTGACCAACGGGAAATGCGGCCATGCTCTGCACACTGATTTCCGCTGGAAAACGCGGCCATAAAACATGCGAACCCACTTCCCCGTGGCCAGAGCAACAACAGAGCCACCGCGAACAACGTTCATGACGCGGGAATGTGACCATTTGGAATTTATGAGTCGTCCGCTGTCGCCCGTACAATGGCGTCATTGGAACAGGCCGAGTAAGGACCATTTCCGGTGGCACTGGCAGTTCGTGTGTCCACTGTCCGCGGCACCACTAAGCGATTCGGGAATTTACATTTTCATTGCCATTTATTATTGAATAAAGTAAAAGCGCATAAAATGCATATCACTAGCACCCAGCCGACCATTGAGCAGGCCGCCTTCAAAGGCGACACATTCGCATTTGCGCACAGCTGTCGCTGTCATTGTAGGCGGCGGCCATGAAGTCATAATGTTTCGCTGCCCACCTTGTCTGCGCTTTACTTTTGCAATTTGCACAAGTGTTTGCATTTTTAATTTCCCCAGCAGCGCTGCAATGCAATTTCCTCCCCGACAATATGTTGGCAACGCAACAAGCAAAAAAATTGCAAATTTGTCCTCTCGTATATGCTTGGCTCGTTCTATGGTCGTTGACTTTTCAACGTTGACTCGCTGTTGCGCATACTGTGAGAATAAACGAAAAAAAACATACATAAATGAAAAAAGGCACCAACGCTTCCAACTCTCCACTGGCTGCGTTAAAGACTCCCAACGGATCAAGCCATCAGGACGCCGGCGCGCATAAGTACACCTCGAAGAAAGCAGCAGCGGGCCAAGCGAGGCTGGCAAATATAAATCCCGGAAATATTTACACAACGTAGGCAGCAAGCGGAAATAACAAAATAAGCAAATTGTCTGGCAAAATAAAAATTACTTCCGCGCATAAGTGTGGAACGAGAAAATAGACCAAGGAAAATGAAAACGAAAAGTGGCAGTTGGAAAAATGCAAAGAAGCAGAAAATCTCCGCCGGACTTTTTCGTTTAAAAATCCCCATCTGCCATCTGCGGCACTTATTCGTTGACTTGGGTCAAATTCATGAATTCGTGCAGCAGAGTTGTTTGGTTTTCTTCACTTACCGAAGGCATCAATACCCTCGCCCTGCGTGTGCCGGCAGCAAGTGGCACAAACCTGTTGATTTGTTTTATGCTCGAACTGGAAAAGGCGCGATTGTTGACTTTTCAGCGCTGGTCTTTTTTCTTGGCAGCCTCGGCCTGAGTGGCAATAAATTATGCAGGATTAAACGGCATTAAAAAACACAAAATTACATTCATCGTTTACATTTATTGTGGCGGCAGTTGAGCGGCGCGTGGCCTGTAAATCGTATTAAGCGCGGCTTAATGATTTACGACGTGACTGACCAATTGCGCGATATTATCCCGAATCAATGACGATGCTGAAGCAGGCACCAATGATAAGAAGCAATTTTCGCCAGTGAAAATTTAATATTACTATTTAATTTGTGGCACTTCTACCATTACGAAATTTTATATAAAACATGAAACTTTTATGTTTTAGAATTCATAATTTTTAACAACTTATGAAGCGCGCTTTCTGTCTTTCTCTCTGCCTTTACCGCCAACAGTTGATTTTCCAATTATGACCGATGTGGAAAATTGAATCAATAACAACGCTACTAATAACACTGAAACCATTTCAGTTGCTTTGATGTATTCACACGTAACGATTCCACACACGCACACACACGCATCGTAATTTATCATTCGCTCCTAATTTGTAAATAACATCCAACTTAATTGTGTGGTGTCTCGTATTCGCCACAAAAACAAATTTGTAATATTTTTCGTTCATAAAGGATATTGAATTCTACCCTTAATTATATTTTAAACTTTTTCACAGCCTCAGTTACTGCTACTGTGTGAAATATTTTAGTTCAGCGTTCTGCAAGCTGTTTTCCACTCGGAATATTCACTTCAGGCGTGATTCAGTCCGAACCATTCAAATGTTTAAACTATTTTTAATAAATTTGAATTGTTAAAAGTGTTATTTTCTTCCAGACATGGTCGTTTTATTTATGGTTTATGCCAACATTTTCGAGGGCCCAAACGATTGCCGACCTCTGATGTTACTCATTCATTTGGTTTCTTCGCTTCGAACGACCGCATAGAAATAGAACATAAAACGCTTACAGCTCATTGCCTGCCACCCACAAATAATGACAGTATATGCTGCACATCCACACGCATTCACCAAACTTCACACACACATACACAACGATCCCCTGTTGGCACATTCGTGCCGCTCAGCTCGGCATCTATTCTGGTAAATGTGTCGTTTTGTGTTGTTTTTCTGGTTTATTGGGCTAATTCAATAACCAGCCAAGCCAAAAACGACGTACGGTAGACACAAAAACAAACGGACAACAACAACGACAACAGAAAAACAAAAATAGCAACAGCCACATGCGATATCCATACAACACAATATCCTTGATGCGATGTATGTGCGGCCGTGTTGCACACTAATGTATGCGCGCTGCCATCAACAACATTCGCAAGCGGCACTGAAAAGGGCGAGAGGGGGACACGAGAATGCATGGGTGTATTCGCCCACAGGATTTCCGTTTTAGATCATCGCCACGGCAAGCAGAGAAAACCATTTGAAAGCGTAGACGCAGACGCACATAGACGGCCACAGACAGTTCTCACTCAATCAGATAGCTTTGTGGTGTTGAGGCCACAGGAATTTCATGCTGGCGTGCCTTATCCGTTTGAGCTCAGAACTAGTGGGGGAAAAATGCAGGCACGCCTAAATGGACAGTCGATAAAGCACAGGTGTTGGCACGATGAGAAAATTCAATGCAGACACTGATGTTTTTAAAATAGCTAATTTTGCAAGAGCTACAGCGGCACCGCACAAAAATTTCCGCATTGACAATATTCCAAGGATATATTTAATACAAAGTTAACACAGTTTTGCATGTAGCAAATGTCGTACAGGCGCTAAGCAGAAAATACATTTCTGCACGCTTCCACTCAGGCACACATTGCCGGCATCTTCCCCACAAATGTTTTCGGTCCACTCACTCACATTACCCACATGCGGTTCAAACTGCTATCTGCGCGCCCTTCCTTCCGACGCACCATTCAGCTCCCACCTGACCGCCAGCCCTCAGTCTGCTGCCAGCTAAATGGTTGCAACATGAGTTTATAACTTTATCAGCATAACGACTCCATTATCCTTGTGTGTTGCCATTCTCTGGTGCCAACACACACGAGTCAACGCCGCTGCTGTACTGGTGCTTGGTTGCTACTTTGGTTGCGGGTGCAGTTATCTGCTTGTTTTTGTGGCATTTAAAAATAACTTTAATGGAAAATTTATCGATCATATTTCGCACGGCATGCGGTCACCCATCCACCGCTGCCTTTCACAGCACACTTCTTGCGGAGCTGATCCGAACCGGCAGATAACGTACGTCAAAAGGCATTTAACAGCAAGGATATCGGCGCTTAGCTGCTGAAGCGGGAATGTTCAAGAAAGGATAAGGCAGGCACTAAATCGTTTGCGTAACGATGAACAAGGATATTATGTGAGGCATGAAAGGATGTTAAGACGTGCTGTTGTGCGTAGTTGTTTTCACTTCATTAGTTTTGATTTAAATACGCCTCGCTTGGCGCCGTCACAAGCAATACGATTTTTAAATAAACTTGAAATTGTAATTAAGCTAATGCAGAGCTGCAACAGTAGAGCCACAGCAACGGATCTGACTCCCTTACGAGTAACTTGGCCCCAGCACTTAACCTAATAATGGCCCCCATCTACTCCGGTCTCCGGAAGGGCCAATGTGTATTTCAAAAGTTTTGAAGAACTCTCATAAAGCTGTGACGCAGACGTCGTAGATAAAAAATTGAAAAAAAAAAACACAAGGCCAATATGACAAAACACTACACCACACCTTTTCTGAATTCAAACAAATCTGCTTGGCCGCGGACTACGCGCGCAGCAAAGGAAGAAGGACCAGAAAGTTGCGCGCCACTTAAAGTGATCAAGAAGGATTCACAGTTTGTAAAATGACATTTTATGGCTCAAGAAAAGCAAAAATAAGTATTATGCAGGGACGGGAGGCATTTTCCTTTTCATCTGCTCCAAAACAATGTGACCAGGCGACAGCAAATTCGTTTAGATTCTATATGAGAGAAAAACAAAGAGGAACAGACATTTATTACTCTAAACATAGGTCAGGTGAGGTTAGGTTATACTGGCTGCCAGCAAGGTCACGGATATAGCCTATTGGGTCTTTAGCGATGGCAGTCGGAGTTCCGTTTAGGTATGATTAAAGTAGTGATCTCTGAAGATGATCTTCGATCTCACAAACTGTCAGAGAGGTTTGACGCATTGCTTCGAGACCTGTTCTAGTCCTGCAAAATTCGGCGCTCCTGAGAGAGCACGTAACTGTACGTGAGGTTCTGGCTTTAATTGTTTGACTAGAAGAGAAGATCTGAAATTCGAGAAACGAGATTGCTGTCAGATCTTCCACAATCACAGCACGAAAATCAATTCGAATTCAAATTTTTGCGGCATAATTTTCGAAATGTTCTACCAAAAACTACACTTGGTCACCGTAGCTATCTGCTTGACAAAGACGCACAAAGGAATGCGGCACGAAGACAGAAAGGACCGAGCGCCGTGAAAATGACTCAAGGCGTTTGTGTCCTTGCAAACGCTTCGGCGTACGCGCGTAAAGTGTACAAATCACACCCCATTATTCCCAACGCAATGAATAGCCCACACCGCCACCGACGTTGTCCCTTGCTCCCCCTGCCCCACGCTGTGCTGTGCACTGCCAATGGGAAAAATGCCACAACGTCACTTTTTCACAGATTTTGAGCGGCTTATCGCGACTTCATTTGAATATTTTGCGATTTTTTTCTCATCTGCTCCAGCTGCCGCTGCTGGCTGCCGGGCGCCCTTCCTCTGCGCGTGCTTGTTTACTGCTTTACGATGAATGGCTGCGCGAGTGCTTTCGGCTTTCGCGATGGTTCTTAAGGATTTTTTATGCATTTGTTAATGTTGTAACGGAGATTTGGAGAGTATCTTTTAAATAAATGAAAACGCCAGCAACAATACTAAGTACAACAATAATAATAACAGCATTAGCAGCGCCGCTGAAGTGGCGGTGTGGGGGGAGGTAACAAGCAGTAAACAAGCGCCATAATAACAATAATGAAAAGCTATTATGACGCCGTGGAAGTGGCGCAGGGCGCGAGTGCTGCCGACGAGCGACGAGTGCCCGCGGTTAGGCGAACGCACGCCGGGCATGAGCTGGTGCCACCAAGGGGCAAGTGAAAAATTACGTTCGAGACGGCGGCTGGCGCGCGCTGGTGCCATTCAGAGCCATTTCAGCCTATTAGGCGCATTATCCGCGATACAAGTGTAGAGATTTGGCGCGAATTACAAGTCCGCCACGCTTCAACGAGCGTCTGAGCACAATTCGCAATTTATGCTCTCAGATGGCAAGCGTGCATTAGGTGAATGCTCTTCGTAGAGGATTATTGAAAACATGCCGTTTTGTGGAAGGGAAATTCGCGAGCTTAGAATAAGATACACAAAAATTTAGAACCATTTGTTGAATTTTTATTGCCTAATTTTCAGACCTTCCTTCTCCTCTCCTTGGCTCCTCTTACTTACTCATAAACTGGATGTAAATACCGGAAATTGCATTAAATACTGTTCAGTCAACTTCCTTTTTGGCGCATTCTGTAATGTTTTCAGCAAAATGTACTCTGCCGCATAAAACAAAAGACAAATAAAATTTTATTTACTCCAAACCCCAAACGATTTCCTCTTCACTCCTCTCCCGGTTAGCAGCAACTTTGCAGACTTTCTTCATCTTTCACGTTGGCGACTTTTGTTTTGGTTGTGTCGCGTTTTTCCGCTTTTATTTGTTAATTTTCCACAAAAACAAAAACCAAGTGCAAAATAAATTCAACAAAAATGCAGCGCTGCCGCAGTTGCGCGAGTCCCCACTTGACGTCAAGCACCACACTTGAACTTGGGCCACGGAGCAGCGCAAGTAGAAGACGTTCAGCGTTGAGCGCGCCCAGTAAAAACCGACAACTTTCACAGCTATGCTGCCTCATAAAAAATGCAAGGGAAACGCGGAAAAACAGCCGAAATGGAGAAAGGAAGGCACAGTGAAAGAAAAAACAAAGCGCACGCTCTCGACAGGAATAACAATCATTAAATCGTTTGTTTATACTCATTTGGCGTGGAGCAAAACAAAGGCGCCAACAACGGCAGAGACAAAAGGAAAAACGAAATGAATTAGACAACTTAATTATGAATGAAGTGGAAAAGTGATGGGAAAAAGGCGGAAAACGCAGAACGGCTGTTTAAGAAAGCCAAGGAAGTGATCTGCGGGGACGGAGTGCAGGAAATGATGAAGTTAATTCTGAAACGAATTGGTTGGAAAATGCAAGGAAGCGGTGTAAGGAGTATTATTTGTTGAATTTGTTTGCCAGCACACTGGGCATATGACACCGATAAACGGATTATATGGTGACAATGTTTTACTGAATTCCTAGCAAGGTGTCGTATTCGAAACCACTTATTACTAGTATCCGACCGAATATTCGGTTTCGGTTTCGGCAAAAAAATGCCCGAAAAAACGGCCGAAACCAAAACTTTATAGAATATTTTTTACATTTAATTATGTAGCCACCAATGTAAATAAACTTCTTTTTTAAGCATATAATATTAAATTATTTAATTTTGAATATTAGCGAGTAAGCGGTGATTTGTTTATGTTTATGTTTTTAAAAAATTAATGCATTTTTTTTATTAATAAGTATTTATTTATTTATGTTATGTGTGTTTGTTTGTTCTTTGTTTACTTAAAGTAAAATTCGTTTGTTAAAAAAATGCTTGATGTGGTGATTTTTTTTTTCAACTAATATAGAAAGTTTTGGTTTCGGCCTAATATTAAAAAAAAAGCGAAATTCGTCTTCGGCCCAAAAAAGTGGTTTCGGTCGGACACTACTTATTACCAAGGATTGAGATATTTAAATGTTGGTATTGGTATATAATCTTCATGGTTCTGCCTATGTTGTCAAAGGATTTTCGCAAAATGAAAGCACGAATTTTGTTAAGCTCCGCGTAATTTAAAAAAAATTCCTAATTACATTTCGAGACTTTCGAAATTTTATAAAAGGTAATTTTAATTTATTTAATAAATCTTGTAGATTAGTAGACGGCCAAAACGTTGACTATATCTGCCTTTCCAGCGTGGAAGTCGGTAACAACTCCTACGGTCCTAGTGAGAGCAAAGCTACAGAAAGCATAGCTGTTTTTATCTGTATTTTGGTGTGGGCTATCACGGAAAGAAAATCTTGGCTCAAGCGTCGATTTAAACATGCAAATTAATGTGTTAACTAGTCATCACCATCGTCATCAATCAACAATATCTGTTCATGCACTCTTGTTTTCATACTTTCATACATTTAACAATATTCGTAAAATCGATATTAAATGTTTCAATGATTAAAGACGAAGTTGAAGAAAGTACAACTGTAAAATGCGGAATGGAACTTCTACAAAAAGCTAACATTGCACATATGCAATGCCATGCAGCGAGGGGTAAAAGCCGTTTAAAGCATGTTGCGTGAAATCCCCTGCAACTGATTATTGCAAATATAAAAATGGGTATTTTTCCATTAAAAATTCTTGTAGAATGCATGGCTCAAGTGCTCCTAACGATTAAATTAACAGCAGTTGGCTTTTAAGTAAAGTTAGTTTGTAAAAAAAAATACCATTTTGTGAATGTGATTACTGTAAATTATTCCTCATTCAAGGTATTCCCGTATTGTTTGTTAAAAATATCCACTGTGTTTCATTTGCCTCATTAATTGTACAAAAAAACAAAAGGCATCAAAGTGTGGCGACTGCAGCTGTGTGAGTAAACCGGTTCTTGAAATAAATGCAAACAAAGGCAACGATAATGAGATTTACAAATGAAATTGGCGCACATTAAAACTTTTTTATTTCACAGCAAACAAAGAGCTTTCTTTGCTGTTTGCTTTTAATAGCAAAGCTGAGGATTTCGGAAACCACTTACTTAGTATTGTCAGTGGCAAACCACAGTTCCATTCCCTAGACAGCCTTTTGAATCGTTGAATCTTTTAATTCCTGGAAAGTATTGCTTCGAAAAATACTAAGGATTAGAAAAGATTATTAGATATTTTTAAAATTGATTTTAACCAAATTGATCTTAACGAAATAATTGAGTACCAAATCAAAAAATTATGGCACTAGCCAATTTATAAAAAGTTGAAATTATAAAATTAAATTTTTCTCAAATTATGAAAAATGATATTAATCCAAATGTCTGCAACTTGTACATTGCTCCATGTAATTTGTTAGCATTACCTACGCATCTATGTACCACTTATACATAAAATCAACCATTCCCATGTACGTGTAGTCACTTTATATATGTCTATCAGGTGGGTGGAGCTTGCGCGAACAAATGGCAACGCCTCTATGCAAACTTGTTGTTGCCCCAACAAAAGTCCCTATAAAAGCTTACATTGCAGGAGGAGCTTTTGCGCGCTACAGCATTTGTTGGGTGAGTACATAGCAAGTTTTTACGCAGAGGTATTAAGTAATCTGCTTTGCGAATAAAAACAAATTGAGTACATAAGGTGATTGTGCACATTAAACATTATGGGCTGGATTATATACCTTCCTATATGCGTATGGTGACCAGATTTGTTAAAACAACATGCAGCTTAAAGTAAAGGCAAATGTAAAATAAGAATATCAAGAAGTTTTTTAAAACTCTTTTAAGGGGGTCTTCTGCTTACGCGGATTGAAAAAATCGATTTTTTTTGCATTTTTGGAATATAGAGGATATAAGGAATACGTCTTATAAACGGTTTCGTGAAAAACACATTCCTTCTTGGGTTTTCGAAGCCGGAAACATAGCCGCCTCCAGCCGTTTCGAGCATTTCTTTATCTTTAAACGCATTTTCCCGAAAATCACCTTTTTTATACTTTGTGGTATGACTTCTACAAGTAATTTTCAACGGATTTGACTAATTTTTTTTTCACTTCTTCATAAAACACTTCTCTATGCATCTCCGAGTACGATTTTTGAAATTTTGTTTTGTTCAATTTTTATGACCCTCAACAGGTCAAAAAACGTGGTTGAAAATAAAACTTTTCACAAAAAACCGTATAATTTGAAAAATTTTAAAAATAAAAAAAATCGTATTCGGAGAAGCACAGCCAACGTAAAACTGAAAATAAATTTATTTTACTTTTCACATTTCCGACAACTGTGGGGGTGGATGTCATACCACAAAGTTGACTCGGACACTTTCGTCAGTACTAGTTTGACCACTTCTCAAAGGCGCAGGATTCACCACACACATAAGGCATTTGTCATTTTTCAAGTTTAAACATGTACAAAAATAATAAAAAAAACAAAAAATTTTTCAATTATCTTGTATAGTTTCCTTACAATTAATTTCCAAAAATAGACTAAAATTCCGGCCGCGTAAGCAGAAGACTCCCTTAAATCGCATTCACACACTTATCTTTCTTATTCTTTGTTTCCAGTGCAATTTCAGATCAAATACGCAGCTTCTGCTTTAGTCAGGGCATTTCTATTCGTTCAATTATCATACAGAAATATGTGATAAGTACAGAAATATGCGGAAAATATGGCCTCATTTAAATAAAACTAAGAGTAAACACATAAGACACATGTTACATAAATTTAAATGTATTGCGCGGCATAGAGTTCAACCATAGTTGCGTATACGCCAAGTAGGCAAAGAAATATCGTGTTGCTGTGTGAACAGATAAAGTTGTGAAAAATGAAAGAACGCTTTTCCTTCTGAAAAGCGTTTCATATAAAAAGTACATACAAACAAGTTTTAAGGCTGCACATTTTTTATGCAAACGCCCCACTCGATTAGTGGCCTTAATGGACCTAACAAGAACTCACAGCCAGACAAACATCCATTTATGAGCATCGCAGCACAATCAAATTGACATAAATTCTTGCGTAAGTCAACAAGAGCAATAATCAGCACTGCAATAACAACAACCATCAAAGCAATAATAGGATCTCCGACAATTACAAATGCTCGGCAGGAAGATTAAACACCAGCAACAACGACAATGTCTGCAACTAACATGAATGATTTAACAAACAAATAAAACAAATAAACACATCACATCATGCTCGGCGTAAACGCACACATACATTTGTATGCTCGTATGTGGCCACGCAGAGACAAGACCACAAGATGCTGCCACAATCACCAACAACTCAACGCTCACATCTCAGTCAGTAGCAGTCATAGAAGTCGTTGTTGCTCTGCGGCGTGCAACTTCTTGTAGCTTGTCAACAATTTCTTGTGTTGGAAAAGATGTTAAAACGCCTCCACATGCTGAGCTGCTCAAATGGTCGACTTAAACGACATGAAAGTTTTGGGGCGTGAAGGACGTTTGTTGTAGGAGTAAATTGCAGTCACAGCCCACTTTTCTATACATAGTGGAAGTGCTTCGTCATGATTTGCATATACAGTCAATGCGATGTGGTCGTGATAGTGATGTGATAATAGTGTGATGTGCTTATGATGTGTTAGAAAATATGAATCAAATGGTGATTTCATTGTAAATTTACTATGAAACACATAGTTGTTCTCTAAAATTGCAATATTCTAGCTTCTAACACTATGCATATATTTTTTTGGTCTCAATTTAACGAATAAAGCAAGTGAGAAGTGGAGACGTGAGATCAAAGTTTTAAAATTTAATTCTGGCTTATCTGATTTTTTGTGTCTATAAATTAAACCGAGAGTTAAGGGGTTTGTTAGTTGTGCTTGATGACAAAACTCCTCATTGCTTTACTGAAATACTCCACTAATTTCAACAAAGTGGAGGATTTCGCGCAGTCATAGAGATTTAATCTCATTTCTCTGCAATCACCACAAATCGCATTTGCAAATCGTAATAAGCGAAATCCAAACCAACTGCCAGATCCAAATTTAAATCGAAATCAAGTTGATGCAATTATGTTCCGCATCGAGGCGCGTAATATAAACAACATTTCCATACACCTAAACCCACACCCACACCGCTTCATTTATGTGCTGCCTTGGCAGTTAACGGAAACAACCGCCGAAATCGGTGGAGGCTTTGATTAGTAGATGAGCGTGCCTGCTCGAAACACCGGCAGCACGCGACCGAAAGGGTTCAAGTGCACCCCGTAAGCTTCATTAAGCTTACTGGGGCGCAAGTAGATGTAATCTTTTTGGGAAATCTATGAAGTGCGCTTAAATTAATGAAGAAATAAAGACGCACGCCGCGGTAACGGTGGCAGCGGCACAGGACGAAATGAGCAGCGCCCGAAGCGGCGCTGGTTTCTGTGTTTTGTGAAAAACCAGAAATTCAAATGCCGCACGATGGCTCCCCGGGGAACGATAAAAATCGAATTAATAAGAGAACACAAGTTAAATGGGCCGCCGAACGCCGAAAATGTCAATGCGCGTTGGAGTTGGAAGCATGTGGAAGGTGTGGCTTGGAGGAAGAACAAATTAAGAGTTGGCAATGAATACAGAAATGAATTAAGCCTTAGGGCACACATGAACACATGCAACATACGATTTTATGAAATGCTGTCAAGCTATTTGCTAATTGTGAGTAATTCTCTTAAAGCTGCTGCAATTTCTGTGATTCACTACCGCTGCTACAGCCAGTATTGTGCAATATGAATGAGGCAAATCTGCATTGTCTGTCCGCATGTCCGTTGGTCAGCCCATCCGGCACGTAATTAATACATTTGAGTGTTTGTGACACTTGTACGCCACAGGTGTGTGCACTAATATCCATTTATACCCTGCAATGCCTACACGCACACATACACAGACACACATAAATGTTCTTAATATAAGTAAATTATGACAAATGTCCTTGACAGTTCCCCTTCCACGCGATGGCCTTTCTCACCGCACTTGGACACGCAGTCCAGCTCGTTTAACCCCTTCACGGGTGACAGCAAAATGTGGCAAAAGATAAATGTCGGTCGGTTCAGTATGACAAACGGAGCACCGGTCGGCGAGGCGAGGCGAGGCGCAAGACGATTATGCGGGCATGTCGTATGCGGCAGCTGTAACTAACAGCAGTAAATATACAAACAAGCCCAATACTTACACACGCACACACACGCGAGCCCAAAACAAATTAGCCATTTAACACAGCAGCAACAGCGACAACAACAACAACAACTATAACAATAAAAACATATACCCATCGTGCAGCAAGTGTTGCCAAACAATTTGTTGTTGGCCCTGCTGTTGTAACGGTCGCTTTAGTTGTTATTGTTTCCTATTGTTGTTGTTGTCGTTGTTTCTGCCACACTTTGTAGCTGTGTGTGCATAATTATTCAATTCAATTAATCCCTTTTACGCCTCTACGAGCGTTACGGTTGTTCGCATTTCTTCTTCTTCTTCGTCGGCATGTCCAAGCATTGTCATACGCCTGTCTGTCCAGCATTCTCCGTTTTGGTCGGCCATGTAATTGTCATGTTGCATAAGTGCATGTGTGCGTGTGACAGATAATGATTGCCTTGACCGCTTGGAACGGCTGGTTTTCCTAAGTTGCGAGCACATAATCCGTTTGCCAAAACGCCAGCAAGTTATGTGAACCCAAAAAGTCCAAACACATTCCTAAATAGAAATACAATTACACTGCAACAACAACGCTGCTTCACCGACGCCATGAGAGGTTTGTCCTCAGCCAGAGGCGGCGGCAAGTTTCCGCCGGAAGTTTTGACATTCTTCAAAAATTGTTCGGAGCATTTGTAAACAGCAAAAGTTTAAGTATTTTTGTTTGGTTTACATTTTATGTCTGATCCCTGCTACCTTCTAAACGATTGGCATGAATTGTTGCGGAATAATTTTAAAAACAACTAACAAATGAAAATATTCGGCCACAGAAATGATTGTCTGGCAAAAAACTGAACCGTAAACAGTATTATTTTTGATACTCGTATACCGGCAGTTTTCCTTGGCCCTCATAGTCCCCTCTCCTTTTCTTGTTTATACGCTATTCCCTTTCCTTGTTTCTATTTAACTTCATTGTCATTTTAATTCACTTTTAAATTTCCGCTCATATTTGACTTCCGCTTCCGCTGGTCCCATGTTACTTTAGTTTCTAAAATAGCATGTAGTCCTTGTTAGCCCATGGAAGACTGTCCACCCTCTCAACTTTCTTGTTGTTATTTGTCCTTACTTTTGATTTCCGACATGTTTATATTTTCGTAAAATTAAATTCTACTCGTAACTACGACAATACAATTTGGCGTTGCGATTTTCGAAGAAATAAATAACCCAGCATAATCGTTGACGTACAAATGATAGAATGCGGTGTAGCTATAGGCCTCGTTCCTGCTGGACACGTATCCTCTCGTCTCGTCTCAAATTGTGACATCCTTTCTCCTTATCATTTCCGCAATAAATTTCATTTCGCTTTTCTATTATAACAGCAAACTATTTTATATTAAAAATAGTTTTTTACACATTTAGTTACCACAGGGGCCCACTTTGGCTATAAATCAAAAATATAAAGCAAATCTTCCATTCCCTTACAACATGTGAATTAAATAGAAAAACTAAACGCCAACACAAGCACAGCCAACAGAAACGAATAGTAACAAAGCATTCCTATGAGCTTTGCTGCATATATATGTTACATACATTTATGTATAACGTCGACCGGCTAGAGCAGTTACCACTAACGTGCGCGTCCCCAATGCAATCTGCGCGCCGCGTACGTGCCGCACTCGCCGGCGCTGCATGCAAATGTGACTACATTAGAATTTTCAACAGCCCGAGCCACCGCAGGCAGTGTGTGTTTTACTTATGTGGCCACGCTAAGCAACCGCAATAAAATCATTTTTTATCTTTTGCATTTTTAAGCAAGAAAACTTCTTCCCTCTGCTACGATTTATTTATTTATTTTTCTTCGCAACTCCTTGTCCTCCTAGGACAGTGCGCGGTAAGCGGATTTCCGTCAAGTTTAACCTTTGACTTCACACATGCGCCCAGCATGTAGCGCTTCAGTTTTTGTGCGAATCGTTTGTCATTATTTAAATTCCTTTGTGACGTTTATCGCTCGCATGCGCGCATCTTAAATGATGATATCAGCTGTCATGTGTGAGAGTGTGGTGCGTGCGTGCGCCGAGTATGGCCAACTGGGGGGTAGATTAAATTAAATGGCAACCTCAACAGATCCGATGATAAATGATGGACAGCAGAAACGCTTAAAGAGCCGAACCCCACCCAAGGCAACACATTGACACGGCATTGAGTACACAAACTCGATGTCGACTTTATTTGATGTTGTCTTTTGCTCTGAAAAATATTAACTATTAAAAATAAGTAGTAACAATAAAAAAAACAGTTTTTTCATAAAATCTGTTAGCTTCAATTCTGTTAACTCAGCGCTTTTTTACGGGTTACTTGATTTTAATAATTCCGGAGGACACTTCCGCAAGTGATCACCGAGTGCAGTAAACTCAGTCTTAAATTATCACCAATTGAATATCACTCCTCTCAGTCTTGTTTTGACGAGAAATAAGACAGTGTATTTCTCTATAGAATCTCTTCAATGCGTATAATGTGTTAATTAGTGATTACTTTCGTAAGAATTGCATACAACTCGTTAAATTCAAATTCTTTGCTTTCCATTATTACCCATCGACATAACAACAACATTAATGTCGGCATTAAAAATTTGTAACAATCCTACCATAAAATCATATGAAAAACCATAAAATTTATCAAAATATTAACATCACAAACACTCATAACACCACTCACACACACACACACACACACTGGCATGCGCACATACATGCAGCCAGCACGAATTCAAGTCTTAATTACCTTTTCGGGTGCACTTTGGGTAGCCCAAACGGCAGTCAGGCAGCCAGTTGGGCGGACTGTAACCGTTTTCATTCAGATTTGATGTTTTTGCGTGTTGTTTTTGGTAAACAGAGCGACGTGTACGTTTAAATTAAATTACCAACACTTGAGCGCAAATTACGCATGTGTGGCACTTGAGGCGGCTGCGGCTGCGACGGCAACTCTTCAAGTGTTGGCGCATGCAAATGAAGGGTCACACTTATGCACACATATTCCTGTACACATTCACACACACACTGGCAATTATTGTGCAAACGTACGAATGAATTTGGTTGAATGGTGTGAAAATATGCTGCCGCAACCATGGCGTGCCGTTGGTCGGTTGGGCGGCTGGCTGGTTGGTTGGTTGGTTGCAGTAGCGGCTTAACGGGGGGGGCGGAGGGGCGGACCGCCCCGGGCCCCGGGCTGTGGGGGGCCCCCGAGAGAAGCTTAAATTTAAAGTTTCTCTAAACTGAAACTTGTAAAAAACTATTTGCGCTCCACAATGGTTGTTGAAAGGTTGTTTGTCACTTTTATCAATTGAAAGAGACACAGTATCGACAATTGACTTTGAAATTGCAATAACAAATTCAGTTCAATAAAAGCAAAAAAACATCCTTTCTAAATAACAATTGTTTGCAAATTTTCAAAAAATGTTCCCTCGAAGATTGCAATATTCAAATACAATATACAAAATTCTAAAATTAAAAATTAAATATCGCAATCTTAGAGTTTGCTTGTAAACTAGTGGGAATTAAGTAATTACTTAACCTCATTAAACTTTGTAGACGTCAAACAAATTTACAGTTATTATTATTATTTTTATAATTATTAGTTGGATAACAACACAACGTCCCGGAAATCCGGTTTTCTTCTTGGTAGACTCTTTTACGAAAGCAATTCTATGCTCCTTGTAAGTAAGCTACTGCTAATGGGTTTTATAAAATATTTCTGTACTTTTCTAAACTACTCGACACGAAAAAGGCACCTAAAAATAGGAGTGTTTTCTAGACTGGAACTTTGAAATAGAATAAAATTTAAATGTATGAATCTACAGACTGAAATCCAAATCATGTATGTTTTCCATACCTGACATATTTTGGTCCTGAAACTTCAAAATTGAAAATTTAGTTAAGGATGTCTTTCATTTGATACCCATATTTCCATCATTGCATTTCCAAATCTCATCTGCTTTGAACAATCTATATATCACTAAAAAGGCTAAGTATTATCTTCTTCTTGAACGACGGACAGCTCGTGTTAATCAGATAATTCTTTCAGGAGATATGTGCTCATAACTGAAACAACAGGAAAAAACTCGTTTTTCGAAGATTTTTTTAAAACGCTTCTTAAAAAAAATTTTTTATTTTCAGTTTCGTGTTCAGTGGCCAAAGTTAGTCTAGAGAACACTTTATCTATGCACGCGATTGGCCCATTTTTTGTCGAGTAGTGTAATGATGCACTGATCGCAAAACAATCTAATCCTCCTGCTCGGGTTGCTTAAAATAATGGCCAAATCGTAGTAACGAAGCAAGATTTTTTTTTTTCTGAGTTTTAAGATGGTTTCTGAAATGACGAGTTTGCTCTCCCAAAAGTTTTCCTAATTTCACGAAAGTTTTTATCAAATTTGGAGAGATTTAGTAAGATTATCCTTTTATCCATTTTTCATTTTTTCTCTGGGATTCTATTCGCAAAAAGATTTGTCCCTTTACTGTTCAATGGAATACAAATTTTCAAAAAAAAAATTAAAAAGCATAACCGGAAATTCCAGTTATTAGTTTTGTACGAAAACTTATTCTGCGTTTGTGGGGGCCCCTCAGCCGTCGCCGCCCCGGGCCCCGGAGCACCTTAAGCCGCCACTGGTTGGTTGTTTGGTTGTTGTTGCCACTTGATGTCAGCGCCAACGCGCCCATTGCGCCAAGTGCAGCCCAAAAAATTTTCCAAACATTCATGAATATCAAGCGGCAACTCTCCCCATCACCACTTAAATGCCATTTAAGTAAAATAATATGAAATATAATAATGTGAAATCTGTGGCACCGCACGACATTAACAGCAGTCATTACATTTGCCATTACGAGGCGAGCGCAAACCTAAGTGTTGCTTGTGTTACCGCAAAAATGTTCATGCTCCATCCTCATTCGTCGTCTGTGCGTGTGTTTGGGTGCGACTTTACACCTTTTGCCGCCTTTTGTCAACGTTTTAATGACAGCAATACAAACCGTAGTCCTTCGCTTCTCTTCGCGCTGTTTCAACATTTTGAGATATCGTTGACATTGTTGGCTGACGGTGTCCGCCATCGTTTGCATGAATATTCATGCTGTGCAAATGGGACTTTCTTATCTTTTTTATGTAATTGCTGGCATTTCGTAGCAGAGTTGAGGCCGCAGACTTTTAAAAAACAACATCATTTGTAACTTGTGAAAGAGAAAGATAAAATGCGAAAATGTAGCGCTTGCGATTAATGGAAAAAATAACGATGCCATTGAGGACAGGTAGGAAATTATATTAAGTCGAACTATTCAAGTTTTTTTTTAGGATTTGCATATTTTATGAGGAATGGTATGTTGAAAATTTTCACACATTGAAGCTGTAAACCTAAAATATTCAAAATTAAACCTTTTCATACCATACTTTACAGCACTATAAGGATAAGAATCGACATAATTTAAAATGAAAACACAAACTTTTGTTCATTTTGTGTTCACCCAATTACCGACTTTGTATTGGACACAAATAATTAAAAGCCACCGTTAGTAGACGTCATAAATTAGCAATAATTACAAGAGGGTGACATTAATGACCTCTTTAACCCCTTCTACGCCGCACACCGCGCTTTTTCAAAGACAAACAGCGCTACCTATTAGACAATTAATCCTTTTGATAGTAATTTATGACCATGTGTAATGCCAATTAGCGGCATTACAAATGCCAACTGCAGCAACAACAACAACAAACGCCGTGGAATTGGCAACGCGACCGCCTCTGATTGTAAGCAAATTCCGCGCAATTAACTGCACCTGATGACAAGCCCGCCAACCCACTCGTTGCCCCAAGCCGCCGAATTTCAAACACAAAATTACGCGCAACACATAGGCGCAACATTAATCACAGCAACACGACGAGGCACATTAGAGGCCAATACACCGAAAGAAAACATTTATAGGAGACATCGATTTGTAACCAGACACTGCAAGATTTCAGACTCGAATGAATCGTTGCAAGGCAGCAAATACACAAAGTGTATGTAGACCAAAAAGCATATCCATCTATGCAAATTTATTTATGATTTTTCTCATTTTATTGCTTGGAAAGTCTCATATCAAAAGCAGTGAAGAAGAGTGTTATCCCTGCCACAATTTTGTTCCTTGAAACTCGCCAGACTTTTGCCCGCCATAATCCTCCGCCTTGTACAGCGGTGCAGAATGTCGCTTCAAATTGCTGCAGCGGCTATCCTGCGGCACGTACTGCACACCATTTCGAATATTTATGATGCGCCATTGCGATTTAGTAGACTTGAATGTAGCAGCTGGTTCGAACTGTTGAAGGCTTAGAACACCGAGCACGGCCAGCCACAATTTGCTGTTGGTATTTTTGTGTGAAATAAATTGTATTGGGGCAACTGTAAATGTTCATGATACAAGTTCGCTGGTTGTATATTTGGTTTTTTGTCAGAAAATATTTTTGATATATCGCTGCTTGTCGGTAGCGCTTGGCGGCGATACTAAACAGCCGCTCACCTCAAGCAGCACAAATGGCCATTACTACTAATGTCGACATTTTGGGTTTTGGTAATCAAAGTACATGAGGGGGGAAAATATGAAATTACGTCTTGTTTCCATCAAGTGAGCCTGCTCCACCGCGCCTCGAATTGCGCGAGCGTTTCTGCAATAAAATAAAATGTTCGCGAAATGTTCCTCTTTATTGCCTGTGAAATTAGTATTTATGGGTCGCACATCGCCGGATAGGCACTCTGTCTCGGCGTGCAGACAGGAAGGCACGCTGGCACATGCCGGGCGCTGACATTCCGATTCGTTTACTTTATGTGCCGTGATAGCAAATGCCCCCAGCTGCCGCGCTGCAGTGCATTTGCGGATATTAGAAATGATAAAAGTACCTGTAGCGATTGCAATAAAATTGAATTATGGCTTTTCGTATATGAAAAACGAACATTTATGCAGTGCGCCGTGTGGCCATTGTTAGCATTTCTAACATTTAATATTCATAATGTTCAGCGCAGTGAATCCGACTCAATTATGAAATTTCCCATTACCGAACCTTAACCTGATTTTAAATGCCAAAGTGTCATTTGGCAGCTCATTGGTAACGGTACGAACGGCTTAGCGCTGACCTGCAATTAATTTGCATTTTAAAATTGCAACACTCGAAGCCCGAAGACGGAAAATATCCTGTCGACGTAGAGGAACAGATTGCCATAATTACACTGGCTGCTGCTGCTGTGGCGCGAGCGGCGGCCAGCACTTAGCACTGGGCTTAAAACTTTCTGCCGGCGAATTAAAAATGATGCCCATCGTGGGACGGCGGCAGCGCAAATAAGACGGCGAAACGGTTGTTGTTAATTTAGCAAAGTCTTCTTAAGCGGCTTCTTCCTTCCTCTTGGAGCATGCACTCTGCATGCTTAATGGCTTTTATGAGCTGCCACCGAAAGGGTTGAGTGCACGCTTCACTTGTGCGCGAATTAATGAGAATAAATTGTATTTTTTTCACATCGCCTGACCGAACGGGGCTGGAGCGGCAAGCTGCATGCAGCAGGGGGTGATTTCTTTAATTTTCCACAAATGCGATTCTCTTGCTACGTGAGCGAAAAAGCGTTCAACAAATAAATCACAAACGGCTCTAGTTCGTAAATAACCACAGCCAGCACTGCAAAGTAATTTCCATAATTAATTTCACTTCTTTCCGCTATTTTAACTTGTATTTTTTTCGTATAATGCAAACGGATTTTCCTTCTCTTCTCTCAGATAGCAAAGCAGGAAAACAACACAAGCAGACACCGCAAAGTGCGCATTCGTGGCACCAACCATTAATAATCAATTTTTAAATTCAAATTTACCACCAACAAAAATATGAAGACCAACACCGAGTTTCGAAAAAAACTCAAGAGTCAACTGCAAACAAAGTCAGCGGGCAAACAGGCTGCGCACCAACGCATCCCCAGCGGCTGCATGCTTTCAGGGTTGCGGCCGCTCAAATCGCGCTTTAATTAACCGCAATTATGTGGGGGCGCAAACAGCGGCGCCGCGGCATAAAAAATCAGTGCCGACGTCCGACGTCTCTTAAATGAAAAATTAAAAAAACGGAAAACATAGCACCACAGGCGAAGAAAAGGAAAAAAACGCAATAAGTGCGAGTCAATAAAGCGCCAAAGCCAAATTGCGTGCTTATGGGCCCGCAGCCGACAGTCGACAGCCGCCCATGAGCGGCCGATGTCGAAATGATTTACCGTGCAAAATCGCTGTGCCTTCAGTATAGGGGAGTGCAATCGGAGAGTATCTTTGACCACAGCTGTCGCTGTTTACTTTGCGCTTAAGAGGTGGCAGTTCCTTTGACATCCTTAGCAGCACGCTGAGCGTATGCGGGTCTTCTTTGTTTGGTGTTTGTTTGTTGTTGCTTTTTTAATTTTTCTAATGCAATTGCAGGTTGAAGTAATTTTTCAACAAACTAGTGTCAATACAAAATTACTAAACATTAGTGGTGACGCCGTGAAAATAAGAACTGTAACATTATCTTTGCTACAGGGTGCACTGAACTCGGTTTAAGGTAAAACTTTGTGATGTGAGGCAAGGATTTTGTTTTCTATGAGCTAACATGAAGCGTTGGGCATATTATTGTGAAGTATATGTTTGGTTCATGATGGATAAAATTTGATTTTGGATCAAAAGTACCCATTGAAGACAATGAGAAATTTCTATGATAGTGACAACATTTTTTTTATTAAAATCAAACACACAACATTTCAACGATACTTCAAGGAGTCATTAGTGCTGAAACTTTACAAGAATTTGAATATGCTGTATGAGCTCGAACTGAGTTTTGTCAGTTCCCAGGTCACAAGTCCAAGTTAAATGCCATGAAAAATATGGAAGTAATAGATGAATATAGATATATAAAAAATGGAATAAATATGAATGCTTGCATATAGTCCTTACCAATTTAAAATCGATTTAATATATCATTCTTAATGTAAAAAAATATACTCAGTGAGCAGTTTAAGTGGAAGGGTAGCTCAGTAGAAGATCATAGATCTTCAAACTCAAAGTGGCGAAACTCTCATCACGTATATAAATGTATTTAAAGAAGAAGATATGCAATTTGTAATGAGCGACTATGTTTTTAAAATAAAGACGAATGAGCTTCAAAGTCAATGAAAGTAATAAGTGTCAAGAAAATCGTTCGCAACGAGTTCATTGAATGCAGTGTTCATTCGAATTCAGGATTTATTCGAGTAGATAAACAATAAACTCACCCGTTATCGTTTCCCGTTCATCATAATCCTTTGAGCGATTTATTGCTTGAAAATTTCCACCCAACTCTAAATGAGCTCCCTATTATGTAGCCCCTCACCCGTCCCCCAACACAGGCCATCGCTGTCAATTGCACACTTGTGCAATCAAAGCAAATCAAACCCACCTCCAAAGCAAGCCAGGAAGAGTGAGCAGGCTATTAATTCGATTAATTACAATAATCAACGCCATGTCCAAGCCGGCCACCACTCCACTCTCCGAGCAATAACATCGCCGCCGTGTTTTAGGGGTAAATGACATATGCATGCAGGCTGGCTATGCACGAGAGACGTGGGTGGCGCGGCAAAACAAATCAACAAATAGCCAGAGGCTGCACAAACTAATCACCCACAGCGTGTCGGCAATGTGTCTAAGGAGCCTTAAATAGCCGTAACGAAACAACGGCACGAAAGGAATGAAGCTGGCCGCCGCAATACGCACAAAAGGCGTCGGCACAATCGAAGAATAATGACAATGATCGATTTCCCAATATCTGTCATGTTTCGAACACATGCCGGACGGACAAAGGATGTAATGAACAACGGAGTAAGGGGTGGCGATTGCAAATGTTTAGGTCACATTACGTAAGAGTCAGAACGAACAACAAATACTCGTACACTTAAATGCAATAATTTGCAGATCGCATAACAATTGAGTTAAAGAAGCCCAAAAATGAACAGCAGCAGCTCAACGAGACGGAAGCTAGCCCGGATCGAAATGCGGACAAGTAATGACAGCGTGCCATGCTGGGAACGGATTTGGCTAAACGCAGGCGGTGGGACTTGCACAGAGAACTTTTCGCCGCTGTCAGCTCGACACAAACACAAAGCGAAAACAATCAGGTTAATTTGGCGCCCGCTGAAGCCCTGCGGCAGATAAATTAAGTCATTAGTTAGCTTGAATGTTTTTCCGCTGTTGTTGTTGGGGTGGGGGCGGCGGCAGTTGCCAAAGTGGAAAATAAATTGGTGAACGTTTGTTTTGAGATTAACCGCGATTAGAGTGTGTAACGCGAAAATGTAGCCAACTGCACGAACTCCTCGAAGCACACAACAGAAGCACAGCTGGCGGCAGAGGCTTCGACTATGTACCTATGTACTGTATGCGAATGTATGTTTGGAGGGCATAGAAAAACTGAACACGAAACGTTGGCAAATGCGAGAATAATCGCCATGGATTAAAAGTTTCATTGTGTTCTGGGTGGCACGAAAAATTTCAAAGTTACCAGGAGCGAGAAAATCGAGACAAATTCGCTACAAATTTTTCATAGACCATTTGAGATACTTTAAAATATATTCTTGGCCCAAATTTATTAGAGTTTCCTCGAGATAGGAATTTCAGAAAAAGGAAAAGTTTAAATAGGCTCTGGGTTATTGGTATCAGTTGAAGTTTTTCTGAAAACTTTTTCAACCAAGATCAATTTCTAGAGGTTCATAAAGCACTCTGAGTTTTTTCAACACATCAAATGATACATTTCGCAATCAAATGATACTATTCCACGTAGTAAAACGCTGCCGAGCACATTTTTCTTTTTACAAAAACTGTATTGATATTATTTCTAACGTCAAGCAAAATCGTACTTTTGTCAAAATCGACAGCTCTAAGACTGTTCCAAAATTTGTTTAAATGAATGCTCATAAGATTTTCTTTCCCCTCATTGTTAAGTGTGCTGCAGTTTGTCAGTGTCCAAGCTGATTGATTTCGTTTTCTAGCTTCATCGCCGCTATCTTCATTCGAAAAATTTATATGCAACGCACAACCTGCTTAATTGTGCTCTCCGATTAAAACAAAGCACCACAAAATTAAATCAAACCTTGTCTGTGCGCAGACGGCTGAGTGACGGTGACTGAGACAAATAACAGTTCATTGCACGGCCGTCAGGAAAAACCAGGTCCCATCTATCTGAATAAATCCCGATGTGGGAAAGAACTTGGCAGCGAATGCGTTGCGAATACCGACATTAGTTAGTCTGCATCTGATAACAAAAACAACGGTAAGTAACAATAGAAGCGCCACCACATATTTGTTTTTGCTATAACTGTTATTGGACAACATACTACAAAAGCAACTGCAATACCAGCAAACCGCCCGACGAACACCTCAGCAAATGTCAACCGTTACAGTCCACCCTCACACTCTCCACAAGTCAAGAGCAACTCCAACATTCTTACGCTCACTCGCTCTCGTTCTCTTTTCGATTTACATAGTTCCACTGGCTGAGAAAAAGGCAACGGAAAACTCGTCCCAACGTGTTGCTTTATTTATATTTTTTGCTTTCGGCGTGTTTCAACTTTTCTTATTGGAAGTTTTCCTCCAGTCGTAGTGTAGAGAGAGGAGCGCTGAAGCGTATGTATGTCCTTGCAAAAAAAGGCTCATAGCACGGTGCGACAAGGAGCGAGTGACAAGTGGGCGTCTACATTTTCATGCGCCAGTGTCTTCCGCTGGCAATTGGCCACACCTTTGTAGGGAGGAAGAAGCAACAAGGAGGGTTAAGTGACGGAGCAGCGAAGACGAAGGAGGAAACAAAGAAATAGTGAGAAGCACGCGGTTGTGTTTGAACTTTTTGGCGTAGGTAACACGTAGAGGGATTTTTAAAAAACGATTCATCAGACTTTAAAGTCATAGGTGTGTTACTGCATTTGGCACTTAAAAAACGAGAGCAGGTGCTACGAAGGGACTGCAACAGTAGTAAGTAAAAGTCAGAGAGTGAAAATTTAAATGCATTCTCTGGCATAAAAGTTGGCACACATCATTTCAAGAATATAATCACTCACTGAATCTCAAATGTAAACCACTGCTTCGGGCAAATGCAAATTAGATCCACTTCAAAATAAAACATTTAACTTATCATATTTCAGTAAAATGAAAAAATGCTGAACCCTTTTGTCGTAAGAGCCATTGACAACGCTTAGCGCGTCTACTCATATTTCCTCCAAACTCGCTGTTCTCAACTGAGCGCCGCTTGAAGAACAGCATTTCGTCGACATCATCAAAGACATTCCTCACAAGACAAACACCGCAAATTGTTGTCGTTTAATTGTCACAACATCGACAGCGGCAGCTGAGAATTTCGAAAATTTGCATAATTAAAACGCTGAAAGAGGTGAATACAGCATATCAAAAATGTTCATTCCGCTGTGCGTGGATTCGCAACTTTCATTTAATTAAACTCAACGTGGAATTTGTCAAGTGCGTCTTTGATATTTCAAATATCATCAAATGCCAGCAGAGCAAGTAAGCGGGGTTGGCCATCGTTATGCAGCTGAGTATGGCCGGAAAGAGGGTTGCAAGTACTAAAATTGTGATAAATTATAGTCTTTAAATGTAAATCTAAATTTTAATTGAAGTAATTATTCACTATTTACAAAAAACGACAGTAACACTGGAAAGGGTTACAGAGAAGCATATCTACCTGAAAGACAAATTGTGTAACCAATTGTAGAGCAGTTGCGATTATAGTGTTGGCGATTAGCTATTAACTATCATAAAAAGAGGCCTGATAAGGGTTCAAATACACTCGAAAGAGTTACAGTTATTTCTGCATATAAAACTGCTATGAAACCTTAGAAGGTTATATTATTTAAGGGTTAAGGTTAGTAAATGAAGTAAAAGTAGAGTACAAGTTTGATAACTCTGATCTCTATTTCAGCCCATTGCTGAGATCGCCAAGGACCCAAAGCAGGAACCTGTCACTTAAAGTCTTCAAAAATAGATCGAAGTTGCGACAATACCCAATAAATAGAATGCTGAGACTGTGAGTTTGTATTATTTCTGAAGGAAAACAGGTTTTCCGCCTCAGGCGTAAATGTTACCTGTATTCAATATAGCTACCTGTTGATGGATCGGATTTTTTCTCAAATCTTCTAGGTTTACTGTCTCACCTTGATTCAGGTTTCAATGACTCTGTTCATTGTTCTTGGTATATTTCTCCATCAACATTTATTGCATCATATAGAACGGCCGAGAATACCGTTACGAGTGCGTTCATTTTGCATTCAAAGCGGCAACAATAAACTGTGGTCAAATAAGTTGTCAGTCGCTTGAAAGCCAATATGCATGAGTGTGTTCGTAGTTGTGTTTGTGTACTCCGGTGTAACTGTGTCGTTGCCAATTGTTAGCAGTCAATCAGCCGGGCAATGTTGTGCGCTTCCGTTCGCTGCTGGGCTGTTGTGCTGTTGCCATTCAAGTTGGGTTGTTGACTTTTGTTTCGACAATCATTAATCACATGTTGCTGCATTGTTACTGCTGTGGCAAAGCAATTGAGCCGATTTAAAATGTCACCGACGCTGTCAACCGTCATTTCTCCTGCAATTGTCAATAGCTCAATTGCTCTGACAGCCATTAAATCGCTTTGCACGGGATATATTATGTGCTTGTTTCGCAAAAACAACAAATACAACAACAAAAACATTGCTGATTAATGACACTTCATATTTTTGCCTTTTGTATTTCTGCCCGACGCACTGTCGCTGCATTTGCTGTGGAATTAAAATCGCAAGCAAAAGCGGCACAGCTTTATGATTAATGCAACTTTAAAATCAGCCAACAAAGACAACCGCACCGCTCGAATCGTACCACATTCGCTCATTTCCAATTTTGACTTGGCTCCAACCACAAAGGGCCCTCCTCCACCTTCGCGAATCGTCCGGGCGACTATAAATTCTGCTTTTCTATTACAATTCGATAAGATCTTTTCAATATCCTCGACGAGAGTACAGCGTACGACGACTGACAACTGCGCAAACTTATTGGAAAACTATCGTAAAGTCGTCTCGCGCAACCCCGCCACAGCCCCTCGCCAAAACCATAACAATAAAGCGAATTTCAGCAGCTCCGGCGGTTACGTGCACACATGTTTACGCCAGTGCTATGGTGTGGTCGTCAGTGCTCGAGTTTGTGCGTTGCACCCTCCGGGCACTCCAAACACCGCAAGAAGTCTCGTCCTGCCTTATGCGACATTTGCCTGGAGGAGTGCTGGCATTGGGAGTGGGGCACGATATTTGTAACTTCTTATCAGCGCTTTTGTTTTATTACACTTGTTTCGAGATTGTCGTTGTTGTTGCTGCTGCTGGTTCTATCGAATCTTTTGTCTCGACTGCCACGACGAAGCCACCAGCAATATTGGCTTCTGCGCGGGGAAGAACACATTTCATCCCTGCCGAAGTGGGTGCGCCGGGTGGGCTGCCCCGCTTTGTTTAGTGTCATAATCAGCATAATGCTTATGAAAATGTCATTTTGCCACGCTATCAGTGATTTCCTTTAATGAATATCTGCAACTGTGTTATTCTTCTTGCTATTGTTTCAGTTGAAATAAAAACAATCGTTTAATTTATCATGTCGTGCCGGTTTTTACTGGCACGACTTTTATGCTCCGCCATACAGAGTTCGGCCCAGTAAAACAATATTTAATAACGGAGATATAAATTTTCTGAAATATCTAGCAGAGAAGTGCGAAAATCCATACAAAAGCCAGTGACTTCAGTTGGTTCAGCTGTAGTTAGAGAACAGTCAGAGCATTCAACAAAGAAAATTGCATTGAATGAGTGAGACCCAAAACAAAACGCTTTCCTAAAAAAAAAATTATAAAACAGATTTTTATTTCACGATATTCATTATCCACTACTTCGCTAATCAACTTTTTTATTTTCCAAATAATTTGCGAAGTTTTCAAAGCAGTTAATAATTTCCCCATTACGCTGCAATTTCCAATAAAACACATCCCATTACATTATTTTTTGTTTAATATTTGTTTATTTAGTTTTTATAATAATATTATTTCATAATTTATATTTTCTATTTTAATTTGTTCTGCTCCGCTTCAACGGCCTTTTCGTGTTCATTATGTAATATTTTGATTTGATTTGAATTCCATCATTTTGAAGTCTGCTTTTACATTCAATGCACCACACGTGAAGCGCTCACTGTTGCCTCCGTGCCCACTTTTGCGAACTCTGAATAGTTTTGTAACTTTGGTTTTTCTCTTTAATGAGACCCGAATGTGCATTTTTCACGTCTCGTTAATTTCATTTCAGTTAAGATTGTTTTGCGTTGGCCAGTTTAAAGCTACGCACACACATTCACAATTGTGTCGAATTATTTATTTGTTTGTTTATGTAAACGAGCGCATGAAAATACATATTTCAGTTATTCGATGGAATTATTTTCATATGTATATAGTAATTTTTTATTTTCATATTGTAGAACATAAATTATGCTTACACGAATTTGTTTTATGATGCAATATTATTATCATTGTTACAATATTATTAAATACATTTGGAAAATACAACAAAGAACTTTAATGCGCTCTATTATTACAAATACAATACAGTTACAGACTTGCGTACGTTGAGTGTGAAAAGTGCTTCACCTCAAGTTCAAATTCGAATGTGAATAGATTTCAGTTTCAGTTCGTACGCGTGAATTATGAACGTTTTTATTTTGTTCTCGCTGTCGAAAACATTTTCAAACTACAAAATTTATTTAGCCTCACACTAAACTAAACTTAAAAAATAATCAACAATTTCAATTTAATTCACATCATTTGAAAAGTGAGCAAGTATCTGCCGTTCCAGCGATTTTTTGATGCCCTGAAACAAGCACTTCCTCGCTTTAGGTTTTGCGTATTTACAGTGAATGCGTCGAAAGCGCATAGAATTAAGTCTAAAGTAAAAATTAAACACGAAACGATTTATGGAGCCATGACAAAGCGTGAAATGTTTATAGTTAAACTGAAATTTATATGACATTAAAGTAAATTTACAATACATCGACATATTTAGACAAACTTCGGTGGGGATGACTAATGTTTTACGTTTCCTCTCCTTTTTTGCTTTCATTTCTTCTTGCATTTGTTCAGAATTTAAGTTTATGTTATTCGTAAACAATTGCCAACAGTCGGTTTTGCACCGGGGAAGATTTTTAAATTTCAAATAAGTCAGATATATACTTTCAACGCAGGTCAAATCAGATCATAGTCATTAATAATTTTAAAATGTTCAGTCAGCTTGGCCGATCCAAAATAAAACCATAAGTTTTTGGCACAACTTTTTCGTTAACATCATTATTAATTCTATTTTGCTGTCAAAATCAAATCAAGTCAAATTAATTTTACAAATCCAATAATAAATCCTAAATTAAACAAATCCTCTACATTGCACGTTAAAATATTTACAGATGACTTGTTGAATTTGGAAGAGAAAGAAATGTCTGTTAAATTTATGTCGTCTCTAGAAATTCATTACAACATGAAAATTTGTCCCGATAAAACTAAAAGCCATTTTTATTGGGTGCTTTTCACTGACAGAACTGCTGTCCAAGCACGACCGTCAACTCTTGCCTCCACCGTCGCTGCCCAATCGCTCCAGCGCAGCGCTTGCTGTCGCTGCCGCCGCTTAGCAAAACTTCAGTCAGTTTCTGTCGTAGAATTTTCTTTGGTAGCGTTTGCAGCCGCCGTAGTAGCCGCTCATGCTCAGGGCTTTATTTTAGCTGGACGCGCCCAGTGAGTTCTTCATGTGTGCGGCGGCTGCGGCGGCAGCGGACTGCACGCCGAATGGCGAACTGCCGGCGCCCGTTTGCGGACCATTGTTGTTGTTGTGATCACCGGGAGTGCGCTGCCCGTTGGGACCACCGCCCGGGCCACCGGCACTGCCACCGCCCAGCAGTCCCCCCGCGCCAGTAGGCGAGCTCTGCCCAATGGAGTTGGCGTGCCGTTTCAACATCGGATGGTTGGCCATCGAGGCGAAGACCAGACGCTCCTCGTAGTCATATTCGCAAAGAATTTTATTCTCGCACAGATAGAAGCGATCGCCCACACAAAATCTGAAAGCAGAAGAATGAAAAGAATTTGAATAAATACATATCACAAAATGGAGTCAACAGTTCACAGCGAAGCATTTAATAGCCCACTGCCGCTAACTGCGGCAGAAACGTTTCACTTAGGCGCTAGAAAGAGGAAACGATTTTTCCACATGTGTGGCGCTCAAAAGCATCCGCTACAAGCAGCAGCAATTGGCAATGCGGCGATTGCCTGAAACAAAGCACGAGTGCTCTGGTAAACGGCGCCGGAGTCGGAGACGGAAGTGGACGTACATTGTCTTGTCGCAGTGACAGTTGCAGATGCAAATGGCAACGATTTGACTGTGGCACTGACAGCCGGCGGAAGTTGTGGAAAAGTTTAACTTGCGACTTGTAGCAATCATTTCACTTATTCTGCTTGAGCAGTTCCACAGCCGTACCGACGCAACTAAATACATAACTGTGGGCTATGCTAATGTTCTTCAAAATGAAGAAGAAGTAAAGGACGATTTAAACATAGACGCAGAAAAAGGTTTTCTTTGTTTACAATAATTTCACTTGAGTCACAAAATATCCGCTAAAAGTTGTTGTCAAATTAATTTCAATATTATTTTGCGAGACCGAAGCCATATACCCGCAAAACACGAACACTCTGTACGTTCACTCTGTACAGTCTCTGTACCTGTGGCGGAATCTGTTTAACCAGCCAAGCTTACAAAGGACTTACACAAAATTTGACTTGTGATTTATGAAACGCTGCAACGTTGGCATTTCGGCGTGCGTTGTTGATTTGCTTCTGCCACAAAGGATAACGATTGACAGTTTATTTGCAGCTTGGCTACACTTCATCCTCGACAACAGAAACAACAACCAAGGGAAAAAACCAAAAATCGCGAATACTGCACCAAAAAATGTTTGTGTTTATCTTGCAAAACAAAAATCACAGAAATGCCACCGCTGCACCTGTGCCAGGGAAGCAGCAATGTCCTCGTGGCACCTGTGAGCGCTGAACATGTGTGCCAACAATGCGACAACCGACAACTGCAACAACAGCGCTCTTACGGCCAAATAAATGGAGGCGCGCGCAAAAAATTGCCATCCATAAATTTGTAAAAAACACAACAACAACAACAATGGCCAGAAGTGTACACATCCGAGAAAAATGAAAAGCGAAAACATTTTGTGCCATAAGCTGCGGGTACTTTCACCATTTGCCACTCCCCACCAGCAAACCGAAACTTACCCACACACACACACACACACACATACAGAAGCGGACCGCAGTCGGCCGTCCCCGGCAATACGCCAAGTAGCCAACCAGCAATGGCACACCAACTATAACATCAGCAGCAACAAGAACAATAACGACAACAATGTCAACCAGTTGGACATTCATATCAACACATCAAGCGCCAATATCGATGACGACAGGAAATTATGCAAACTTGACGCCGAAAATAAAAACAAAAGCCGCCCGCCGTGTGCCGCCTTCTGTTTTATCGCTGCCCCCGTCTCGGCCCTCGGCGCCGGGCACTTTTGTGATTTTTTCCACACTTTTTCTCCTTCGCTTTTGCGGCTGCAAGTGAAGGCCCGCATGTTAAATTAACACAAAACGTCACATTTCCGCCAAAACAAAAGGCACAACAACAACAACACGTCTGGTCGACATGGTGTAAATTGCATGGTTCGATGATTTTTGGCAATTGAATTAATTTTTTAAAAATTGATTAGCAGCTCGTGGGCACTGCGGCTTTCGACTGCGCCAGCAATGCGATTTCAGCGTCAATTGCTTTGCGTTTTTTTGCTCGTTGTGCAAACATACCACTGTGCGGCTTTGCCCTGGGCCTTTGCCCTCAAACAAAAAACAAACATTGCAAAATATTGCGGAAAAACAACGCGGCATTGTTTGCGCGCAAAATTTATAGAATAAATTTGGCTTTCTTTTTACGCTTTTTGCATGGCAATTGTTTTCTTGTGTTTTTTGCGCCGCTTTCGAGAGTGTTTGCAAGGAAATTGCGAATTTCCAATGCCAGCTTTTCAGCCATTCATCGACGAAGCCAAACACGCCCCCAACGACCCGGCTGCCGCACGTAGGCGATTTAAATATTTTATTTAGTGGAAAAGTGGAAATGCATTTTAAACGCACAACTCAGCCAATGAACCACACAGCGCCCAGTTATTCAGTGAGCGCGAAAAGCATTCGAACAATCCAACAGTCACGTTAGCCGGCGCGGGCGGCGCAGGCCGTGCGAATTATTAATGCATGCGTCCAATATTGTTTTTGCCGGAAAATTGTTAACAACAACAACTATCAATGCGGCAAACGGACATAACCCAAAAATATGCCGCACGAAATACAAGCACACACACACACACACATACACAGACGTACACCAACCAACGCCAGCGGAAACGGAAATGGAAATGCGGCCGTGGTAGCGGCGATGGCCACGAATGAAAATGAAAATCAGTAAAATGAAATTCTCCATTCATATGGCGTTAAAATTCTCTTGAGTGACATTTCAAGAATTGGCCAAATGCAATAAATTCAGCGATTTTCCATTAGTGCACCCGTGGGCAGGGCACTGCTCTCGATCGGGTTGTGCTGGAAAAAAAGAAGTCAAAGTACGAAAAATGAGGGGGAGTGCGGAGGGGTTGCCAATTTATGCTAGTCCCCAAGCAGAAGGGTTGTTGCATAACAAATACGCATATTGTCGATGCCACAACCGACAACCCGCCAACCAACAAACAACAATCGTTTTTATGGCATTGCATACAATTTACCGTGCATTGTTGTTGTGTATGTAAGTGATGCTTATTTGCTGGTTTATTGTATGTTTTGTTGTCATCGGCGCTGTTGTTGTTGTTTGTTATTGTACAATAATAAAACTTAAACTGCCACTTTGGGTACTATTTGATGTTGGATTAAAAAAGGATTTGCCACACACTCAAGGACATCCGATGCAGCAACAGTAGCAGTGTTCGCCACAAGACTAGACGGGAAAAGTGAAATTGATGGTGAATGGTGGCCAGTAATTGGCAATAATAATACAATTTTTATATTATCGCAAACGAAAATCCTTAAATCTTTGTTGCGCTGGCACGTTCGTAAATATTGACTTTATAATTGAGAAAAACGAGAGCATTTAGGCTCCATGCAAGCCTCATTTTAGGCTTCTTCGCGGCACTAAACTCACCTATGGTTGCACTGCTGGCAGGCGAAACACTCCAAATGGTAGACATTTGTACGCGCTCTCATCACCATCTCAAAGGCCGGAATGACTTTGTTGCAGGCAGCACAATAGCCAGTGTTGCCAAACAATCTGAAATCAAACAATTTCAATTATTATCTCCTCGCAGTCATTCATACTGTATGTAGTTATGTTTGTATTGCACAAGTTGTTGCTCAGTGTGACCAACTGCTCACCTCAAGTAGTCGCGCTTGCACAGCATCAGGTTGCCCTTTGTGTATAGCGTGGAGCCCACCTCGCCCAGGCGGCAGTCGCAGCAGCCGCACTTGAGGCAATCTTCGTGCCACAGCATGTCCAGGGCGCGCAGCAAGTACCGGTCCTGAATGTGTTTGCCGCAGCCAGCACATAATTGGTTGCTGTTGTTGTTGCTGCCATTGTTGTTGTTGTTGTTGTTGACGGCACTCGAAATGCCGTTGTTGGCATTATTGCCGTTGTTGGCGTTCTGTGGATTGTTGGGACCCGTGTTGGGCTCCGTTTTCGTGATGTCCATAGTCATCATCTGCAAGCGAACAAATGTTGGGTGCTTTGCTTGAAAAGGGATTCGGTTTTTAATTTACGATATTATTTAAGTATGAATTGGCTAATCTAGAGCTAAATAAATCTGTACAATCGGTTGGCAAAACCCAAAAATTCAAATAAATAAACACGAGATTTATGAGCACATTTGTGTGTGTGGGTGTTTGTGTGTGTGTGTTGTTAAAGGTTTTACGCCTAATAAATTATCAAAGTTGATGCTTGAAATTGCGCTTGAAAGAGTAGAGTACACAACGGTGACGAAGGGAGAAAGGATTGCCCTTTGAAAAAGTCATCATGGATATAATTGCCGCCACTTGGCTCGGCGCTGGCTGCTGATGCGCCCAAGTATCAGCCAGAACAACAACACAACACATGAAAAGGGTTGCCATTTGGCTGTGCGGTACAAACGCTGGCGCGAGGGCGGAGTGACGCCGCGCGGCGCGTAAATTAAAATCAACCCATCAACGACGACGACGGCAACGGCAACGGCACGTCTACCCGGGGTAATGAAAAGCCAAATAAAAACGCGAAAAACTTTTACCACGCACTTCCCGCTGGTTAAAGTTGACTTGAACGTGCGCCACTTTTTATGCCCGTTTTGAAATTAAAAAACGTGATGAAGGTAGCGCTCGCGCGTGTAATCATCTCGACAACTGGTGGTGCCGCGCACCACTCGCTGCTCTCCCCATTCCCTTCCAGCCCACCCACCCAGCCAACAGAGCGCTGCTGCGTTTGTGCACAGCATTCAAAAGTTATAGTTGGAACTGGCTCGGCGGCCGGGCATCGTTTTTTCTCGCCTGACGCCGTTGCAGTCCATTCGTGCACAACAAGGATATTTTGTTGCAAATACTTGCAAAAATCACAAAAGTGACCATCAGCAATGCAAATACAAACACAAGCAGCAACAACAACAGTAGTGGTGAAACAGCACCGGCAACATGGTGTCGCAGCGTCATATATCACCGACTTTCGACTCTGCTCTCCCCTCACTCCGCTACACCGCAGCGGCATTAGCCCATCCTACGGCCGGTGGGTGTTGGCGGCCGCATGGAAATTGAGTTGGCAACATGCGGCAGCGCTGCCTCGCCGCCCGCTTGTGCTGGTATTTGCCAAATCGCAAAACTGCTCAACAAACGTCCACAAGAATTATTAGCGCTACTTGTGAAAACTCTTTGTTTTCCTGCTTCGCTGTTTTGCTTTCCTTTTTAGAGTTGCCGTTGTTGTTGTTGTTGTTTTCGTTGTTTTAGCTTCTCGTGCTAGAGTTTGTTTGTTTTTGGATTGTCTCGAATGTTTCAAACGTGCCTGACTGATTTTTCGCGTCGGCTGGATTCGCTCGTGGAGGGCGACGAGAGGAAGCAGTTTCAAAGTTTTGTAACACAAAAAAGCATTAAAAAACTTTTGCATTGCCAGAATTGTTCCCGGTATGAGTAATTGGCATCAAAAGGCAACTGTAGACTGTAGCCAATGTTGAAAGCCTTGAACAAATTTTGTAAGTCAGAAGGCAGAATCGTTTGCGGTAAGCATGAAGAATGACACTATTCAATAAAATCATAAAATGTGAAGAACAAGAATTTGTAGGTGAGTTGGTAGAAAATGTTTTTTTTATTAGCCTTTCAACTGCGATCAATTCAATTCGCCCCAAAAGCTCTTTGCCTAGTCTCAGGCTTAAATAAGGCAGGTAAATAAGTCTTGCATACTTTTATGCGCAAAAGTTCAGAAATACCAAACAATTTCTGTACATAATAAAAGAGAATCGTAAAGTTATTACCCGGAAGACAAAATTCATTGCTTCAAATATCAAATAGTTTTATTTTATTTTAATTTTGCTATTTTCACATTTATGTTTCTACAATTAATTACTCACACTTTCGGTTAAGAAACTGCACTCGGCAACAACCGGTTCTCACTTTACTTCCTAAAAAAAAGGAAATGAATGGAGACGAAAAAAAGCGCTCCGCGCACTGGGCTTGTTCGGGAATTGAACCCGAGACCTCTCGCACCCGAAGCGAGAATCATACCACTAGACCAACAAGCCGATGTTTCTCTCGCTGCCACACTGCTCACTTCACGGCCGCTAAACAAACGAGTAGACCAACCGATTGACCGCCGCAGTGCGTGAGTCAGCGATTACGCAGCACAATCGAGTTAAGCCAGCCGCGGCGAACGAAGCGCACTGCGCTCCCACTGTGCGAACGGTGGCAACGCCAACTTCACCGATTCTATTTTTAGAGCTGTTGCGCATTTGCTGTTGTTGTTGCTGCGACTGCAACAAATATTGTATCGAATTGAAAACATTGTAGTAATTAATGTTTATTAAGCAGGTTTACACACTTTGTTCAGGCGCCAATTTACGAGCTGTTCAACAACATTCGCTCACCCGTGTTGAGGCGCACAGACTTTGTGCTCTCGCTTTCGGTCTGACTTTGCGCCTGTTCAGTATGTGTGCGCGGCGCCGCAATGCTTGTAAATCACTTTGCGTTTGGGAGATAAGACTGGAACATGAGCGAGCAGCAACGAAGAACAGAACAGAACAAAAATCAGAAAGTGCGCGAGAGTGAGTGCGGCTGATGTAATGCTTTAGGCAGCAGATGGCTCGAAGCCTCTTTAGCTCAGTGGTAGAGCACTGGTCTCGTAAACCAGGGGTCGTGAGTTCAAACCTCACAGGAGGCATGCTCCTCGGGGCATTATCGTGTCCTAGCTCTGAGCAGGAACGGATGTCTCGCCACTTTTTATTTAAAAGGGCGATAACAAGTAACGAATTATAGTCCAAAGCAACAATTAATGTTAAATTCAATTTCGTTTAAAACATAATTCAATTCAACTCGTTTAAAATAATTGGAAATGCAACAATTTCGAAATATTTCTCCTGCTAAAAAGTTTCAATACAAAACATTTTCAAGTCGGTATGAACAAGTTTTTGGAAGCACACATTTCTGAACTTACGAGGGCCCAGCCTTGATTATTCACCCATTCTGAAAATCTTCAGTTGTAAACAGATTTCTAAGCTACAAAGAGTGAGTCGATTGTGCGTCGACTAGTTTAGTTTTATATTCAACCGTTTAACACATTAACCAAAATTAAATTTTGATTTTTTTAAGCCACCCACCATTCTAACTAAAAATAGGGTAGGGAAGGCTTTGATGGACACTTTCAAGCCGATAAGCTCGAAAATTTTAATTGCAACATTTCGCAAAAATCACAAAAAAATATAGTTTGCAAAGAGAAGTGGAAGTGTCAATAAATTTGCAGCACATGCGGCCAGTCGGCCCGCCCGTCAGCCAGTCAAGCCGCAGGAATATGCAGCAGCGGAATATTGCCAACACACATCAGGGCAGCAGCTGTGCCCATGTCCCGCGGTTACTCACGCAAGGATAAAGTCAAAATTCGCATTACGACTGCCAACACCAACACAAGCACCAACGAACGTGCAACGAAGAAAACGCAAAAAGTGCACAGCGAGTAGCAGGACAGCAGCGGCAGATACTGTGAGCTCGCGCGCTGTCTGCGTGCTGTGGCCGTGTCTTTTTATTCTCTCTTTGGGTGCATTTGCCGAAGTGTTTGCAGGACATGTTGCAGCCCAGTGGCGGTGCATTGCATGGCGCCAGCGCGTCCTACTTCATTATTTGTTTATGGCGCTTGCAGTTTCGTGCGGTTGCACGTTGCGGTGCTGCCCATGTGACTGGAGAGGCCGTGGGTAGGCGCAGCTCGTCAAAGTGAACAGCCATTGTCGGCCGGCGCAAAAGCGAAATAACAAAAACCAAAAATGAAGCGCACTGCTATCACACCAAATCAGAGATAAGCACGCTCGCCGCATCGCGACGCAACGCGAAGCGGCCCGCCATGCCATTCCATTGCCGAATCACAACAATTTTAATTGAGCGCGAAAATTGTTGCTGCCACAAAAATGTCAGAGAGAAAAAGCAAATAGCGCCGTTTGGCAGCGGTGAAAAAACTGAAAACTGCCAACTGGAGGAAAAACTCGCAAAAATGTTTGTGCTTCTTGCAAAATTGCAAACCATTAAATTTAATTGAGTTGAGCCAGTTTGAATTTGAAAAGCGAGTCGCTCGCACAGAGGAGGTCTTTAAACTCTTAATTGCCTATTAGCCAAATTGTTGTTGGCACTGACAAGCGCCAAATACTAATGCGCTGACGTAGAGTCGGCAACTGGCGGCCGACTACTCGCCAGCGTGGTGTCGCCGAGCGACGCCGTGGAGCGTCCGAAATGTCCGAAATAACGTTAATAAACCATTAAAATTTACACTTTTGGCACATACGCGCGCACCGGCTGAGCGCGACAACGCCGAGCGTGGCTTTCAAGAAATTACTGGCTCAACGAGGCGGCGCAATAAATTGGCCAAAATGGTTAACTTAATTAGTGGCTTATGAGCTCTTATTAAGTTGGACATTCGGCGTTAATGGTGTCTAGGGCGCAGTAGTTGGACGTGAAGGTGCGGGGGTCGCGTAAGGTGTCGGCAGCAGCACTTTGAGCACTCGGATCAAGCCACGCGGATGGTAAAGAAAGAAAACTTGTGAGCAGTTTCAAAAGCACTCACAAGACACGAAATGCTGTCCGAAATTTCATACTTAACTGCGAGTTGACATTAATTATTAAAAAAAATTATTTATTATAAATTATTTTAAAAAAATTAAGTTTTTGTATTTCTTTATAGTTTTATTCGAAAACACATTCGGTGCTGAGTATTTCAATTGAAATATTTGAACAATTTTAAGCTTCCGAGTACAACACATTTATTGCCAACTAAATTTCGCTTTCATCGCCAAGCGTTTTCAATTTTATTCTATGCATTTCTAATTATACAAATGCGTTGTTTTGCGCTGACACATGAAAATAGAATTGATTGGGAATTTGAAATTCGCACACAAACAATGGTCCCCGAAACAGCAACAAAACTTTCAAAACATACTTGTGCGCTGCATGGCGAGTGTGGATAGTGCAACATTTCCGGGCCATTGCCCATTGCAGTGCGGCTGACCCTTCCGATTTTCACTTCGACTGCAGCAAATTCGAGCCGAAAGTAACAAAACAATTACAGCCGCGCACACACATCGGCACATATTGGCTAATGAAAAGCCGATTCTTGGTCACTTCCGGAATGGAGTTGGCCAAAATTGGGCCGCAGTGTCAGCTTGAATGGAATTTTTGGTTGAGCGGTGCGGCGAGTGAAAAGAGGACTGAGCACGTGCAGGACGGGACAGTGAGGCAGGGCGGCGTGTGCGCCCATATCGAGTTACGAACGATTTCCGCCGCGTTAAATTTACATAAAGTGATTTGATTTGATTTTGATTGAATTTTTATGAGGCGCGCTCAATTGCAGCCGGCACAGCAGCGTCGCCGCGGCCGGTGATGTTGGCCGACGCAACATACGTGTACAGCACAGCCGGGCCAAAACGGCGGATGGCGACTGGACGAACGCGAAAAGTCATTTCCGCCCGCTACTAGTCAGCAACGTGAATTGAAATTGGCGCAGTGTGTGCGCTTTAAAATTGTCACCGACCAGAGCGAGTGGGTGTGGTGGGCGCGGAGAGGGGCCGCGGACAGCGGACGACGAGTGAAATGACGCACATTTATGACAGTATGGAAATTGCGAGTGGAATTTCATAAACGGACACACAGCATCCGTGCAGCATTTGGTGGCCGAAACCAATTTGAATCAATTGCACGAGCGGCAAAAGTATGTGTGGTGCGCATAAACTGCATAAAACCGCGAAATTTTCAGTACACCCACACACACACACATTCGCATGCAAATCCGCGCGCAAACAGACAACGCCACATTCCGGAGCCGGGTATCGCATGCGCCGGGTCACAGATGGCGCTACGAAATTCCAGATTATGCTTCCCGTTGCATGCTCTGCACACAACTGTGGTTTCGCATTTCTATCGACGCATTTCTGTGTGCGTGCGGGTGTGTGCGGCCGGCTGATTTGTTTGTTTGCCCATTTGATTTAACGCATATGAACATTTTCCTGCGCGAAAGTATAATGGAAAATTTCGTAATTTGTCATAAATCTGCGCAAACTGCTGCTGCAGCATTATTTGTTTTCCAATTCAATTTAGTTGCCGAATAAAAACAAAACCGAAGCATTTGTGAAAGTAATTGATTTCGTTGTGGCTTTGAAAGTGTTGCAAGAAATGGGATGCAGTCACTCAGTTTTCTAGTGGAGTCCTTTTCTGCGTGGAATATGAGAATTGCATCGCAATGCTTCGACCAGCACCACTCAAAATTGCCTGAGGAATGAACCGATATTTTTCCAAAATTATTAGAGGAACAAACGGCACCTTCTCTCTCTAGCCTAACAATTTCTCCCCGGAATCGAATTGCAATATTGCTACATTAGGCATAGCGTCCAAGCATGTCAATGTGCTTGATAGTTGACGTTTAATCGGCGGCAATTTAAGTGACCGCAACTGCCGCATGCAGCACAATCATAGCTCGGCAAGCATTCGGCCGGCACTCAGCAGTTATTGCCACTTGCAATGATAGCTTGCAATGTCAGCGATTTCTCTGCACTCTTCTTTGGCCTTAACTTTAGTTTTGAGCTGAGCTTCTCAGCGGCTGCCGGCAGCAGCGCGCCAACAACAATTACCCATTCATATTCAATCAAAATGGCCCATTATCGAGCAGTTCGCTGAAGGCAACCAGCGAACAGCAGCAATTGCCAGCTACGGGCAGCCGCGACGCGCAACCGTTGCCCGCTTCAATTACTTAATTTACGATAATTTGTCGCTGTGTTTGGACTCGCTTTGCTTGGCTGCCACAATTGTCAACGCGACTGTCATGCGGTGGCATGGCGGCTACTGACAGCTGTTTTGGATTGAGCGCAGCAACCGTGCCAACAGCAACAAATCGTGCAATAGCACAACGTTTGTTTTTTCAAATTCTACATTTGCTTTATTGTTCGTGTTGTTGTTTTTTCCTCAACTAACAATAAGTATTTGTTGTTATTGCCGAGCAACAGTAAATGGCAACTAATTGAATGAAAAAACAACAACAACAGCAACACTAGCATTAACGACTGCAATGACAAAAGTAGTAGCAGCAGCATCATCATTGGCACTAACAACAACAACACACTTGGTGCACGTATGCATGTTGTTATTGCTGTTGTCAGTGCCGCCATCGCCATCATTAGTCGCAAGTTAGCTTGGAAAATTAACTTTGATTGTGCCCCGTTGTTGTTGCTTTTGATATTTTTCCTTCATTTTATTTCATTTGGTTTTTACTCTTTACTTGTTTTATTTTTGTTGCACTGTTACGCTGCAGCAGCATAAAAATCCAAAATGCATACGAACCGTTTAAATGCTCAACTGTCAGCCGTGGACTGCCATGTCTGCCGCTGCGCTCGGATGTCATCAATTGCTGGTTGCCGGCTGCCGTTCAGCCACCAACCGTTGCCGTTTTTCGTTCGACGTTTATTTGTCGCTGTGTTCCGTGCAGTTTTTGTTGGTTGTTGTTGCTTTTTATGTGCATTTGGCATTTGTGTGGCAATTGTCAGTAAATTTATAATTGAACAAACGCGATTTTGACAGATTTCAGCGATAATAATGCAGTTGCTGGTGCCGTTGATGCTGCTGCAACGGGCAATCACAGCGCAGCGCAGCCAGCAAACGGCCGCCGCAATTGTAAATCATAATCATGTGTAATATTTTCAATAATGGGCAATTATCGCCGACAGTTGCAGTTTCCGTTTGGCAGCAACTGCAACTGCAACTGTTGCCGGTGTCGATGCCGCCACGCTGCCGCACTAAGGAAATTCTATTGCCACCAGCAACCGGTCGCCGCCGTGGCAATAACTCGCTTAATTGCAACTCCTGCTGCTGCCGTTGCCACTGTTTGGATCGCCAATGCGATCGTTGCTGACGTTATTGGTGCTGCTCCACTATGTCGGAGAAGAAGAAAATGTTCCCCCATATACATATCTCCTAGTTCAACGCCACAGCAACAACAATTCCAACTTGCAAATACCAAACGCTCGAAAAAACAAAAACACCAACCGTCGGAAGGCCGACTTCGACGGCCCGTATCCAGCGGCCATTTGTCGCGCCGCAAATTGTGCATGTGAGTCACGTTGTCGGGCGGCAGTTGGCGCGTCGCTGGGCCACTTGTGCGCTTCGGCATAATTAATTCCACATTTGCTGCATCGATTTATGTAAAATACAATTTTTATGAAAACAAAATAACTCAGCACTCTTATTACTGCTGCCGCAACAACAACAACACAAATCACAGTGACATGCGGGTGCTACGTGCGAGTTCGCAGGCGCACGTAGTGCCACATAAATTCGAGCAGTTCACCGAGTCGAAAAAACGCACTTCATTCGCGCTGTCTGACGTACGGCACGCACCTGTCATCGCAACGATGCCTCTGCGCCGAACAATATGCAAAACTAATTAATTACAATTATTGCACTTAAACGCGATTGAAATCAAATCAAATTAAATCCTCTGGCTATTTGTCACGCTATTTGACCTCCTTTACCCTACACGAATTTCTGGTGCCATAACACTGAAAACGTGGTCAACAGTTCTTATTTGTTGATGGTCGAAATAAGTCGACAGCATTCGCGAAGGTTGCAACAGTTTTTCGCACTTTTAATTCATTTCTTTCTATGCAGTCGTTTCTTTTTTCATGATATTATCGACTTTGATTTTCGTAGTTGATATTCATTTTTCATCAATCACTCAACAAGTACGAACAGGTATGTTCTGGCGGAGAGTTCGCTGCATCTCCCCTATATTTGCCACACGTGCTTAGCAACGTTTCGCAAGTGTCATATTTGTTGTCGGTAGCTACATACGAACGTCAACAGCGTGTAAAATAATTAAAACGCGACGATTGCGTTGCCTCGTTGCCGACAGTGTTGAAAATACGACACCACAACGCGGTCGCCTCAACGCACCCCCAATTACATCGACTCCCTTCCCCTTCTCCGCCGCAGTCATTTTCATGCACCCTTCGGCAGCCTGCACTCGACATGCAGCTGTTGCCGGCATTTTGACAGCGACAATTTCAACCGAAAATCGTGTTTTCCGCCGCTGACGCGCCAATGTTGCCGGCACTGCTGTCGATGCTGCCGCTGTTGTTGCTGTTGGCGTTTGTCATACGAAACTCACCACTAATTAGTGTCATTACACACGGTCCGCATGACGCTACGACAATTCGCCATTACCCGTGCGGGGACAACACACACACACACACAAATTGCCACTCCACGCATATGCCGCCAACAAAAACAACAGCAACAACATCATCAGCATGCGACAGACGCAGCAACACCAACAGCAGCAATTCCACGACTATTAAAACTGGGCCGAAGGGAAATGGGTGGACGCCATTAAATGCGCAACGCTGACAGCTTTTTTGTCGGAAATCGCACACGCTTGCATACTTTTAGGCGTTTGAAGCGCTTTAAAGCCCTCACACATGCCAATCCATGCTGTGCTGTGCTGTGCTGTGATTTGTAGCAATTCATTAATGTTGTTATTGTTGGTTTTCGACGCCACTCGAGGTTGCCGAGGAAAACGGTGCGAAAAATCTCGCCATTGCAACTGTACCTCGAATTACGCAATGCGCCTGCGAAGCTCGAAACGCAGTGCCGACTACGCATTTGCGTTGCAAACTCACGGCAACGTAATGAGATTGCAACACCGTCTGTTGGCCAATAATGCGCGTTCAGCGCATTAGGTGGCACTGCGGCCGAAGCTTAACACGGCCGTAGACTGTCAACTTTCTGCCGGGGGCGCTTGGACATCGATTCCATCAATGCTCCAAGCTCAAAGGGAGGTTTAAATTTGAGCATTACGAATAGGGTTTCCGATCGTAAGGAACAATTTGAACACAATTTCTCAATGTACTTATATGAAGTTACTTCATTGCTGTATTTTTTCATTCGCGTTTTCTTTTTAATGCTCAAATTCAATTCAATTTCGAGAATTCGAAGCGCCACGATGCGCTTTCTGTGGTTTCAAGTAAAAGTCGTTGGTAACTCTAACAGCGCATGTTGCCGTCTTATTGCCATTCCCACATTCCAAATTAATTATCAGCGAAAATAAACCAACAACCCGGGGCTCCGACTAGACAATCAGCCAGCCTACCAACTAGTCAACAACCCTCCCGTCCAAACGTCCGGCACATTCATCAAAAATGACATAAAATTACACCTGTGCTGGCAGGCCGGCAAATTCTGTGGACAACATGTTAGGTGCTCATTGGCAATTACCACATAAAGCCACACACAGCCCCGCCAACACCGCCCACAGCTCAGCTACAAGAAATCGGAAATCGTGTGCGAAAGCCTAAAAGAATGCAATCGTTCCTCTAGTTCGCCTCTCACACGCCACGCCAATTGCAGCAACTGGCGAAACCGCATTGCCGTCTGCGAAACAATTTCGAGTAACAAACTTCCGTTAAATGGCGTGCAATAGGGCAATCTGACCCGCACACTCCGCGCGCCGCTTTGCGCGCAGACATGCCGGCACGGCACACGCGTTGCATTTCGGAGCCTCAACCACGGAGATTAAAAAGGGTTTAAGTCGTCGCAGCGGTAACACGAAACCGCGTAAAACGGCATAATTAAGGCACTCGCCGTCGTCCATTGGCCACACACCACGGCCACTGCCGCTGGCGCAGCTGGAGGAGCGTATCGCTAGTTAACGGACTAAACTGTGAAACCAGCCGAGGCCACGAAGCTAACCGGTGGTCAAAAGGGAAATTATTATTATTATAAAGTGGACACGGAAAATCTGAATATTGATTGCCGTTAATGAGACACACTCGATGGGGGCAGTGGCCACTGGCAGCGACCGCCGAAGTGTTGAAGCGGGGCCGCAATTACGTTGAGCAAATGAAGGGAACGAACGTACTTAGTTGCCGCGGTCGAACACTAACTGCGAATTACGAAGGCAATAAAACTAACAGCGGGAGGTGGCGCTGGCCAGTCAGTAGTCGCGATGGAGTGGAAGGATGTTGTTGTTGGCGGCGGAAACGGAAATACAATTGCGCAACACGCAGTCAACAGCCAGCACTGCTGTGGCGAACGAACCAACGTGTGCACTTGAGTAAATATTGAAATTCGTTTGTTGCTTATGCGGCGCGAATATTCAGCACAAAATATATGGCAGGGTTCAGTAGCGAATAAAGGATTTAAATGTAACAAAATGCGGTCGTCCATGTTCAGTAGTTCACAACGTGAAATTCAAGTCGTGTTTTGTATTTCGTTTGCATTGCGGCATCGGGAGCGAGAAGAGGGAGAGGAAAGTTACGCGAAAGCTCGGCAATAAAATGTAATTTAAAAAACAAATGTGCAGGGCTTCAGCGAAAACAATTAAACAGAACTACAGCACAACGTACAAGGAAAGAAAACCTTGGCCGGGACTTGTGGTCTGGCCACGTTCAGCTCGCCCACGGCAGGCCGCGTGCACGCGTGTTCGAGCAAACAGTAAAAACCGGCATAGAAAAGTATAAATAAGTGAATTCATTTTTAATTTTCTCCATAAAAATGCAAACGAAGACTTTTGACGACAAATGTCGCTGTGGCCACTGGACGTCGGCCACCACAACCGCGAGTGGGGAGAAGCAACGCGACAGCGCAAACGTACAGCAAAATGTAAGCAGTGACGTGAAGGTCTTCGAAGGGGAGGAGGCAATATGCAAAAGTTTGCATTAAACAACAACGGCGGAAAATTTTTATTTATTGTAAAAAAAACTCTGCACGGTTTTTTGCAGCTCTCAAATGTCGGAAATAATGGTCGGTGGCCGTGTTTTTCGCTTGTTTCACGATTTTTTGCTTATGAAATTAGTCACTTGACCGCCCGCCATGCACAATTTTCTTTGTGTGCTTTTTGAAAAGCAGAAACAGAATGAAACGAGATTTATTCCTCCGTGCCTCTTCTTCGGGTGGGGCAGCAAAATGGAATTGTTTCAAATAATTGTTTTACATATTTTTTCACGACGCTGTATGGCTTTCTGAGTTCCATAGAAACTGTGTGCTGTAATTTCAAATTCGAAATGTTGTTTACGATACGCTAAAACTGAGCCGGCCTTGATAGTCCAACGGGTAGCGCGTTGGCTTCTCATACCAGGCCATGCCTGATGACACACTCGTCTACTTCGAAAATTGTTGCCAAAAACCGCCGTTAGGATTCGGCGTTAAACCGTTTGAAATGTGTGTTGTCCAAAAAACATTGTTTCATACACATTTCAAACGGGTGGAAGTTGTGGTATCACAACGGGCCCATATAAGTAGAGGCCTAAGTGTGTCCCATACGAGTACAGAGGCAGCCACTACGACCTACCTACCCACACTATAACTGAGACATTCTAACAATTTTTAAGAACAGTTAATAAATTTCTTCAACTTCGAAATTGTCCCACTTTCAACTAGTTCGCCTTCACTAAAGAAAAATCGAATTCATGTTGAAGTTCAATTCGTATTGTCGCAAACTCGTCTGCAATCTGCTTCGAGGGCTCCATTACCGTGATTTATCCATCAACCACTCGTTTTAATCCCAACAACAGCAAAGCACAATGAACAGCCACACGTCCTTGTCGGAATCCTCACACTTGACTGTCACTTTCGGCATCAACGACACCAGCAACAACTTTATCGACAACATGTTGTCAACAGCATTTTACAGGCAACAACATTTCTAACGGCTGACAACAAAAGCTTATTGTTGGCATCGTTTACACACGCGTTCATACCCACACACACACACACACACACACACACACGCATGCAAGCACGCACACAGCTCACAAGTGCTGCCACTTCATAACCCATCAAATCCATATTGTTGTTTTTGTGTTCGTTTTTTACTAAAATTTATTGCCGGTCGCTTCTACTTCCTCGCGAGGAAGCAAAAAATATAAAAATATGCTGCCGCCACCCCACTGCCGCCCGGCTCGAATGAAGCGCGCGAGGGTGACACATGTCGTCGATTGGTATTTATGGGCGTTTAAGTGTTCTCACATTTTCCATTTTTATTTCGCTCAGCTTCGTTTTATTTCAGTCCGTTTCGTTTCACGTGCAATTGACAGCAATGTCAACTGTTCGGATACCTCCGATCTGGCAGCATGTCGCTGCAGCAGCTTGGCGCGGCCTTTGTTCGCTTCCACTATGCGCCGAAGCATTCTCGATGCTTTCTTCGCCACTTGTAACCACTTTTTTCTCCTAGAACACCACTCGGCGCAGCACTCGAGCGGCTGATGCGGCATCGCGTTTCCGCACGTCACAGCAGCATTTGTCGCAGTGTTGCCATTGTTGCCGCTGATCCGCGCCCCAGCCACCCCTTCCACCCACAAAGTCCGTTACACTTTGTCAACTTCGGTTCGCTGCCGGTACGTACTACACTGCGCTCGGCTCGCCAAATCGACGTGAATTCAATTCAATCCAATTCAATTCCTCACTCATGTTTAACACATCGCTGGAATTTTTATTAAGTTGTTGGCTACAGTTGCTGCCCATGCGCACGCCGCACACGGCAGCTGTTGGCGTATTTCGCGCGCTGCTGCCTATTCTTGTTGCGGCAGCGGCTTTCCTGTTGTTGTCGGGTAAGTTTTCTACGTAAACAATTACGACAAATTGCGCTTTTATGGAGTTCGAACTTCAGTCGCAGCCACATGCCAAACGGTGGCACAAATTGTCCGCCTGGTCATACACACAGCGCGCATTCCGCCGGCAGCAGCGGCATGCGTGATGTGCGTAAAGGGGCCCACCGTGCAACGAATCTTTAAATTCGCATTAGAGGAATTGCGCACACAGCGTGCACGTACAGTAGCTACTTACAACTTAATTCTCCAAGCGATAATTTCAGTGCGCGGCTCTCCGGCGGGTGCTATTGACACTTGCACGCGGCGGAATGGCCGCTCCGGCCGCTCGCCGGCATTTCTGCGAAACATTGTTCGCCAAACGGCGACTATGCTCCATAAATCGAATTTGCTTTGATAAATGTGCGAATGGCATTTAATGAAACGCGAGTGAGAAGTCGCTCTTCGGCTCAATGATTAGTGTGTTCGACAGAGGGTGGTGCGTTCCAATTCTGACTCAATAAAGAACACTTTTTTCGCCGACAGCATTCTCAACAAATTGCGCCGCTACTAACATAGAAGGCTTTAACAAAGACTAGAGTTCTTTTCCCCACCAAATACAAACGTTTGCAACTGTTGTCAGCGGTGCGTTGATGAGCCACTGCACATTAGCCATTTCCCGGCAATAAGCCTTTTCAGCTCGTTTACATTTACAAACTACTCGACAAGTCGCAACTTGCAATTGCGCGACGTCGCTGCCGCACTCGGTCAGCAATCGCCAGTCAACGCTCATCGCCGGCAAAGCAATGCATGCGTGCCAACTCGGATGGCCGTTTCGATGGCGGCACAGGGACTGGGGCTCGGGCCGGGGGTGTTGATAGCATTGAGTGGCAATTGAAGCTTACACTGATTTTTATTTTGTGCACCGTTGTCTCAAGTGGCATGTAATTATAACAATTATTGGCACCCGAGTGCAGCGAACAGTGCCGGCTCGCACCCGGCCGCCACTGCCACATTTCGCGCGCCAGTCGGCCGCCTTACGCAAATGGCCATTGCCAGTCTTATTTGCGTTATAATTAAATGGAGGCGCTGCTGGAATGCGCTCTGCAGGCTGCGGCTAATAAGTGATACCCGCATTTGGGCATGAAGCAAATGCGCGGCGACTGCGCTCGCTGCTCGCACTGTTATTGCGACGTGCCACGCCTCGGTGATCGGCGTAGCTGCGGCAAGCGCCGCTCGCTTATGGTGCGAAGCGAGTGGCGATTGGGCTCGCTGCGCGCCTTGTACCTGCTTATCGGCGCATAGCTGCCCCACTGCCGCACGCCGCAATGCTGCGGCGACTAATGATGGTTATTCTATTTGGTTTTTAATTGAAAGATAGCAGCAAAACTTAATTAATTGTCGGCTGGCGTATGAACGTCCGGTAACTGGTTGGCATTTCTGCTGCCTCGTCTGCATCTTTTTCTTGTCCAGCGTCTGTTTTCCTCCGTATTGCATATCTGTCCGCGAATTGGCAATTGGTACTGGCAGCAAACACCACAACACAACCACAACAACTACAACGGCTCTTCTGAGTGAGCACTCTAATTAGTGCAAAATAGTTCGACATCGGCATCAACCGTTCGGTTTGGCTTCCTTAGCTGCTCGCGCACAGTGAAGCTTGCCGCAAACTCCTGGCTCCAATATTTTCTACACACATCTATTTTCTTGCCATTGCACGATTTTGTCTGTTTATATGTATAGTACGACGTACGTATATTTCAGAAAACGCATTCCACTAATTAAATTTGATACGTTTAGCAGCAGTGCGCTGACATTTTATTGGTGCAGCGCGAGATCCGTTGCACTGCAATGCCGCAACCCAATCACGACAACGCATCGCACTCAATTTCGATTGAGGTTTGTCAACTATTGTTGTTGTTTTCGGTTATATTTGCTGTCGCTTGGAGTAGCCGAGAAGCGGTAATTAATATTTGCCAACATTATTTCCATTTGTGCGATTTGCTGCGTGTGAGTCGCGGGCGCGCGCGTGTGATCGTTTGTATCTCGAGTGGTTTATGAGGTAATTTCAATAGTTGAATCTGTGTCAGCGCTGTTTACACTTTCAGTAGCCACTTGAGGGTGTTAATTGCTTTTTTTATGATATGTACACAAATTGATACAGACCGCAAATGCACGTCGGCCCTTAGAGTGAGGAGGGGAACATAGCGCTTACAGGAGGGAACAAGGGTTTCTACGAAATGGGAGTGGAGAGATTTTTCTAAGCGGTTTTGTGTGCAAGAAGTGTGACAATAGACATTTAAATGTTTACAACTGGCGTCGCAGCAATGACACAATGACATTTAAAATGAAAACTTGCAGACGAAGGCGAAAAGGTGGCAAAAAATAATTGGTAATTAGTAAGCAACAGTAGACGACACATCATGAGAAGAAAGTACAGAGAAAATGTTTATGCTTTGATGTTTACAGTACAAACTCAGTTAGTACTAATTCCATTTCAACTACCAACTAGGATTTTTGAATTCAACAATTTCTGTCCAACCTGTCACAGCGAAAATCAAATTTTTTCACTCGTTTCTCTTTGCCGTTTCACGTCGACCTGAAGTTACCAGATGGTATGCCAAAAGAGAAAATGTTTTCAATATACATACATAGGAAATAATATATATGTACATACATATGTATGCATGTATGTATGTATGTTGTCCTGTTCAATCCAAATGAAATTTTGTTTCTCTCGAATATCTGAAATATGCCTAGTTTTCTTCATTTGTGTGTTTTGTTTCAAACATTGTTTTGAAAAATATGGCGTTTATCCATTCATCTGACTTTTCACTTTTCCTTCCACAAATGTTACTTTTTATCTGTTGTCCTGTTCTAGTAACCCTTCCCCCGCCCCGCTAATTCATCGACAATTTTCACCGGCCGCCGCAACTCGGTGCAGGCATGTGGAATGTGTTTAAAATCACGCACTTATCTGCACTTTACACCGTATTTACTTCATTTTAATAAAATTTCATACGATTTCCCAATGCAGGACATTCGCGCTGTACGCGTAGGGACGCTGCAGTTGGGGCGTGGAGCGGGGGGCGGTGTGCAGTGGCTGGAATGCGAATAAGCACACAAACACCGGCTGGACTCGACTGCGCCGGACTACTCTGTCGATCGAGGTGCCGCACAGCTACGGCTTGCGTGGCCGCAAGGGCACGAGGACGCCAAACCGAGGCAGGTTGAGGTGCTGGACGGAGCGCCGAAATGCACAATTGCTCATTCAAATGGAAATTATTTACATACAACCGTGCTGCATGTTGATTTACAGTGCATTCGACACTTGCCAACAAACGCACGCACACACGCGCACTCGCGTGTGAATGTGTGCGTGTTTGCTCAGTTGAGTGTATATGCGTGCGGTTTATGTCGGTTTATTAATATCCTTTCTGAATATATTCAAGTTTACTCAAGTGCACCGGTGCTCGGTTGTTGTATGTATGTATGTATATGTTGGCTGACAGTTGTTATTGTTGTTGTTATTTGTGTTGTTTGACGCTTTTTTCTTTGCTGTTTCAATATTTTTTATTGTAATGTTTGTGCAATTTTTGTAAATTTAATTTGCAATTGTTTGTAATTTTTTGTTAAGCGATTTTGTTGTTTTTTGTTCTTGTATTAAACAATTTTGCATTTCCATATCTGCATAAATCGAGCGAGCACAAGCGGCCGAGTGTGTGCATGTCGGCAAATTTATATGTTTGACCACAAGTGTTTAATAATTCACACTTGGATAAGCGTGAAATCTGCTGTTTGCCAATGAAACACAATCGAGCGCGCCGGACTTGTTTGGTGGGCCCCAAACTGTAGGCGCTCCCGCACGTATGGCTTCAAATAAATAAAGGCGGGTGCGCAGGACATTTCATGGAAAGTCGCTGACGAAATAAATGTTACCAGTTAGTTTACAAATTCAAAATCATCCTAGGCAAGGATCAATCTTCACTAAACTAAAACTAAGCATTTTCCTCCATGAAATCAGTTCAGTGTTGCCAGATACCTGAAATGACTTTGTCCGAAATCTTAAAAAAATAATGAAATTTCCTCCCAAAAGTTAAACAATATCCTAAATTTTTTTTATAATTTGCGTCATTTTAAAGGAATTAAACTTCTCATAAAAAATTTAAATATATACAATAATTTTTTTTAATGCAGCCTTTTTTTATTCATCTTCAGCTTAACAACAAAAACTTATCAAAAACAAAACATATTACAAATGAATTAAACAAAAAGTGCTATTTTTGGCGGCATTTCATTGTGACAGCAATAAGTCAGAACGAGATAGAACGAGCTTACATTTTGTAAGCTTAAAAATTTGTAACACAATAGGGTGCTTTGACTATTAAAATAGTTGCCAAAATATGTTTTGTTGCCAGTGTTCCCAGTACATCATACTTCGTTATCCAAAAATCTCCCAAAAATCCACTAAGGATCCGAAAAACCCCCTAACATAAAATATAAATCTCCTAAACTTTCTCCTAAACAATTCTTCCTCCTAAAAATTCTCCTAAAAGGCCAAGAATCTTCTAAATCTAGGAGAAAATCTCTTAATCTGGCAACACTGAATCAGTTTGCTGAAGGGGCAAACCGCAAGCAAGGCTTGCAAGATTTAACCGATTTAATAAAAAGTATAATAGAATATCTTTTAAACTGAAATACATACTCGATTTCAAATTTTGATTACAGCGTTGTGACTTGTAATAAAAAGTCTAAAATGAAAGTCTAAACAAGTCTAAATTGCCGAAGAAACAGAAGCCATGACCATACCTCAGTCAGTCTCCAAAAAATATATGGAAGATTGACTGACTGAAGGATGTTCGGCCCAAGCCGAAATAAATGTTGATGCATAATTTCTTTACGGCATTTTTCTTAACTATTTCGTATACTTTGTATGTACATATTTGTTGTAAAGTTGTTATTTTGCAAGTATAGCATCGATCGCGCATAAGCCAAACACTTACAGTGTTTCACGTTAATACATTCTGGAACGTTACAATTGGCCATTAAACAACGTTTACAAAACTGCTTAGTTTATTTATGGCTTAAATCATCACTCCGACTGTTTGCTTCTATAATTATACAGCAAATATAAATGCAACAACAAGCAGCAGCAGCAATCAAATCAACGGCATAGCACGACAACCGCAATAACAAAAAATTCTTAATTAAAAAATAAATGCATTATAATTGAAATGAAAACTTTGTTGTTACACAGCCACAGCCACACACGCACACACACACACACACATGCATTGCTTGGTTATAAATTTCGCAATTGACATTCAATTTTATCTACGTTCGTATCGGTCGATCTGCGCAAAGTGCGCTAAATGCAATCTACATAAACTATCTAAGCCGCGCTCGGTTCTATGACTAACTGCCTGACAGTCTGACCGGCTAGTCGGCTAGCTGTCTGGTTGACGCACTGTCCGTCCGTTCGTTCATTCGTCCGTTCGTCCGGCTGTCTGACTGACTGCCTAAGTGGGTAATAATGAATTCTCACACATAAATGCCAATTTAAAGCTAATTTGCACGATTGTTGGAATGTCAATGTGCAGGCAGAGTTATTGCCATTATTATTCTTATTATTACCATAAATTTAATGGAGGAATTAAATTAAATGAATCGCGCAACGACGACGACGACAACAAGCGCACCGAGTGATTTTCAAAATCACAACAGGTGGAAAAGAGTAAGAAACGGAACGTGAATACAACGAAAAACCCAAACAGTTACAGCCAATTAAGAATATTCGCATCGCACGCTGAGCCAAGGTGCAAGACGGGCGAGGTGGCTGCGCGGTGCGCGCGCGCACAAGTCGCGCTTGCATTTGTTTTTGTGCCGAGAGCGGAGACAAGACAAGTTTCAATTTAGAATTCACGCTGTGTTTATGACATTAATTGAACTCGTTCTCTTTAATCGACACATTCAATGGAATGGAATTGAAATTGGAATGGCACGGCCGCGGCTCCGACTCGACTCGATTCGACTCGACCGGACGGGGACAGCGACAATTTGGGTTGGCTGCTTGGCGCGGGAAGCTGCGCTAGATTTCGGCTCAATCGGTTTTCTGTCATAGCGCTGCAGTTGTCCGCCGTCAGCCGCCGCACCGCTCGTATTCGACGAATCAAAATTGAAATGATTTTTAATTAATTTTTTAATTTCAAAATCATGTTCATTGTTGCGCGCTGCTGCGGCGACAGCTCTTGTTTTCTTTCTCTCTACAATTACCATGTCGTGGCTGTGTTGGTTGTTGTCGCTGCTCCGGTTAGCGTTTGCGTTTGTGCGGGGACAAAGGCGCTTAAGTTGAAAATTGTGTTTAGCACCGCGACACATAGGAAACCAAAGCAACAGCAAAATCAAATTAACAAGAAACGTAACGAAACGAAGAAAAATTTAAAAATCTGTGGGCACAACAACATGACTCAATTTATTTTTAAATGCCAATTAAGCGCACTTTAACTCAAAGCGGCAAAAACAGTCGGAGGGCGACCCAGGTCCAAATTGGACCGGACAGCGCAAGTGAGCGACGGCGAGCGGGAAAGACGTCAGGCGGCAAATGACGCGTACATGTTGCTGCGATTTGGTTTTACGCAACAAGTCGCTGAAGCGGAAAGGGGGGAAGTGAAATCGCAAATTGGGTGTGTGCAGAAATCAAAAAACATTTCTTCTATTGGCCCATTTATGAGATTGAATCAATTTAGATTTGTTGAATGCAAATTAGTGCATAAAAAAGAGGAAACTCTTGCCAAACTCGAAATTATTTGCCTATATGACAACAAGTTTTTCTATATTCCTGTGAGGAATATTTCTGTTTGATGAAATTCAGCTTTTCACGAGTATCTAATGTGCGATTTCGATGTCAATAAAATAATAAAAAAAAAAATAATTTTCCATCCTCCAAGATTCCTTTCAATCAATTCCTCTCCCCCCTTGTCAGAATCAATTTCAGAGAAAAATCAAAATCAATTTCAAATGCTGCGATTTTGCTGCAATTAACCTCGGCAACAATAACAACGAAAACAACAGCCAGACCAACAATCAATTGTCCACACAATTAAATCGTCCCAAACAAGCAAAAAAACATTGTTCTAATTTTTATGACATTATTACGCTCCTAATGATCAGCTTCAGCTGTGCTCCAACAACAGCCACAGCAACAACAGCACGACCAACCGCAACAATCACAAGCGGAACTTCCCTTTTTTGTGCCTTCAGCAAAGAATACACTTAATTGTCGCACTTTGTGCCTCCTTCCATCTTTCATGCGGCTCTAGCGCAGCAGCACCAACAACAATAACAACACCAACAACCATAACAAGCACAACGCGTACGAGTAATTGTCAATGCCCGTTCGGTGGCTCCAGTCGGTGCCACTCCACTGCGGCAATTCACCCCGCACGTCCGCACGCCGCGCTCGCCCTGCCGCCCAGCCAGTCGCATGTTGGCGTTCGCGCATTTGCTCCATTTATGTACATTTTATTACATTCTCGTACGATGGCTGTTGCTGTTGTTGTTGTTATTTCTACAGCTAAATGCCTTTGAGGCATTCCTTCAGCTTCATTATCGGATCAATTGCTGCCCTTTTGCCGCTTGGACCGCGGCTGTTGTTTCGGCTACTGGTGTTTTATTTAGTACTTCAGCTTCGCTCCCCCCGGCCACTGTTCCTGTCTGTGCATTTGTCGGTCTGTCGGTTTGTTTGTTGCCTTTTCATTAGCTTCTAGTTGCCGCGCACTCGCAAGTGCAGCCGCTGCATTTCGCCTGAACCGACGTCGCGCCTGTGCTGCCGCAACATGTGTCGTGGCCGCACTCTGCGACCGCCGGACGACGACTCTCACTGCAACACCGACGGCAGCTACCCACAGGCTGGCTTGTCATTTTATTGTTCATAATTGGCTTCAATGAGTTTTCGTAATTGTTTTCCAGTTTTGAGTTTTAATGACGTCTTCTTGAATTGCTCAATTTTTAAGTTGTTAATTAAGTGAAAGAATTGTCCCATGCATAACAACAACAATGAAAACGTAAAACACCAACAACAACAACCACAACTTCTACTCTTCGCAAACATTTAAGCATTGCTTAACCCATTTTTCCACCAATATTCCGGAAGGAAAGTCAAATCGAAAAAAAAAAATCGTTTCCTTTGGAAAAATACAAATTTAAAGAAATTAAAATGTTTAACTTTTATCATTTTGAAAATATTAAATAGAAATGTTTAGAATAAGAAGAATTTTAAATCTACACGAATGCTTGACTGTTTCTAATTAATTTTTAATGATTAATATCTAATGATCTCGATGGGTTCAAGTCAAGAGTCCACAACCACTTCTCTCAAAACCCTATCTCCTAACCTTTATATCTAACCTGAACCAACGCAATGCCTCGCATTAATAGGGGTCATCCCCTGCGCGTTTGTTCGAGTAAAAAAAAAAAAATATTATTATTGCATAAACATTTATTTAAAACAATCAAAACTATAAATTGTGTAGTCTACACATGACTTGGAAAAAATACAAAAGTGAACAGAAATAACATTTGTATCATCTAAAACAAGTTCTCACCACACTGAGATGGGTTAAGAACCAGCTGCGCCTGCAGTCAACTTATGGAGCTCAGCTCCCTAGGCAAAGTCGGTCGGCTTCTTCTCTTTCCGTGGCTGTTAATTTTTTCCTGCTAATTCGTTTGGAATGTTTTGTTTGTGTTGCTGCTGTTATGCCTACAAGCAGCGTCTACATAAGTGCACAACATAATTGCATGCTGTACTTGTTGTTGTTTGTGATTTTTTTTGTTGACTGTTTTTGCTGCTGCTGTTGGCATCATTAAAATGCATTAGCTGTGCTGTTTTCCTCTCAGTTGCGCGCTTTTTATTTGTCATTCTTATATTTGCACATTTTTTTACATTTACACAACAGCAACAACAACAACATCAACAGAAAGGCACACAGAAACCAAAGCGAAATATTTCCCTGCATTTATTTAACAATAATTATGTTTATCATTCGTCCGTAATTAATGAACAAAATATGTAAAGGTTCGCACACGGGCACAGAGTAGCCCGGCACACATAGTAAGTGCACAGTAAGCCCACAAGCCGAGATGTCGACAGCCGACATCAGCAACAAATACCACAACAGCAGCGCCAACAACGACAGCACCCGCCAAAGAAGCCAATCGCCGCTGCATTGCCGCCCGCCCGCCCAGATAACGCGCCGCTGTAAGCCCGAGTGTTCAAACCGCCGCTGCCATTGTGGCCGTGTTTGTTGCTATTCATTCTTTTTTATTATTTTCACAATTAAATGGTATTTTCCTGCACTCCACTTTTTGGGCTTTTGTGGCGTGCTAATTAACTCAATTACGCTGCTCTTAACGTTTATTTCCACCCCTCGAACGTTTTCTTGTTACTGTGGCTCGGACTGTGGTTGTAGCTATTATTGTTGTTGTTGCTGCTGTTGTTGCTTTGATAATTATAATATTTATTACCAATGTTTTATGACATGCGCACGTGTAAGTGTGTGTGTGTCTGTGTGAATATGTGGCTAGCGATTTCTTTGCGAATATTTTACATTTCGTTTTTCGCTTTTTTTTTTTGCAGTATTGAAGATTAAAAGGGGCGATTACACACGCTTGACAAGTGTTGCCATTTATTTTTATGACATAATCATGTTGTATAGCATTGCTTGTCGTTAATTTTCGTATGCATTTCTGCATATTTGCGAACTTATCTCTTCCAACAACAATGCAGTTGCACATGAAGCTCTTTCTGTGCAAGTGAAGAAACACTTTTTTTTTAATAAAAGAAATACAAGAATTTCGTGTGACATGCTGTGAAGGCGTCGAATAATAACTGGTCAACAAAAAAATGTTGACCAATTTTGCTTTGAATATTGTAATTTCTTCAATGGCAAATCTGAAAATCTGAAAATACTTAGGAGCACATAATTTGTCTCTTTCATTAACATGCGAGGCGAATCGGTTTGCATGCCAAAGCATAACTAATGTAGTTTTGATTTTCTAATATAATAAATTTAAAAATGTACTTTCACCTCTGCTTCCACCCCATAAAATGTGAAGCCTTTGGAAACATTCTCTTTCCATGCAGAAGCCTTTCCGGCTCCGCACAGGAATTCCAAACACATTAAGCGATATGCCAGCGAAAATTATGAACACACGTCTCCACAGTCTGAATTATGTTGCATGACAGTTTTGACGATTTAGAAATTAACATCAACAGCGCAAACACCGAGACAAACACTTAATGTCGCTGGGTTTGAGCATATGTGCGGCGGATGTGTGATTGTGTGATTTTCTTTTTCTTATTGTTGGCGTGGAAATGGGGGAGAAGTGGAAAACGTGGTGGCAGATGTGACACGAAAATTGTTTCATGCTTGAATCTAGAAAACTCACAGTTGACTTTCTAGTTTAACGGCAAAACTACAACAATCCCTAAGCATATGCCGCACTAAACAACAACATATATGGTATATGTTAGGTGGTTGTGTGTGGAAGGGTAAAAGAAGCATGCGTAGGAGTCGGCAACAACAAAACAACCACAATATTCATAACGAATGTCATTTACATGACTGAAACGTCTTCCAACATCATTTTCGTTGTTTCCACAGCGCGTAGCGAACCCCCACATCAGAGTGCATACATACAAACATACTCTCGCGTACATAACTCTTAAGTAAATGTGACGTTTCATAATGCAGTGTGGCCATTGCGCCACAAGCAATTCACCTCACCACACCACGATCCACATTGTCTGCAGCGTTTACTCGGTTTTAACGAATTCACATGCACATTCTGAGGCTGTCAGAAGTAATACAATTGTCAAAATCAGGAACCCTCTTTTACATACACAACATAGTATAAATTGTTGTTATTGCTGCTGTTGAACGGCTCCACGTTTAATTGAATAATTCAACACAGCGCCGACTTGGCAGTGCGCGCAAGAACTGCAGCAGTTTATCAGCAACAAAAACAACCATCAGCCACTTGCCACCGCTTGGCTGACAGTTTTAGCAGCTGACAGTGCTGTCAGAGTGACAGTTACGTAAATCTGTAAATCTGTCATAAGAAAGATTACTGCCAGTGGCGGAAGATTTATTCGCTTTGCTCACTGCAAAATCATAAAAAGATTTTTGTCAAATGCTCATATTTTTAAATAAAAGCGCTATTAAATTTATAAATAAAAAAATTATGTTTGAACACGCTGGTTGTTCTTTTCTTCGCTGCATTACATTTAATTCATCGTTCGCCATTGGTAAACAGCTCTGACTCGCAGTCCAATTGGCCGTCCGTCCAGCGTTGCCATTTGTCTGCTTTTGAGTGGCAACGTGCGCAGTGGCACATGTTGAGTTGTCATGTTTCTGACAGTTTGTTTGCTAAATTGTCCTGCAACATGACTCAGACATAATTCTTATGAATAAATACATAGAAAACGCTGCCCTCTGCGCGCGTATCGCCGTCATGCGCAACAATTTGCGAACATTTCACTTCACTGCACAACCGCTTAAAGGTTCTCGCCACCTCCCCCCAGAGCACCCGCATGTCTTTCATGCACATCGCCTGCATCGGACGCCCTTCTCCTCATGGCATTTCTTCTATAGCTCGCTGCTACATTCTGCCGCGTTCACTGCGTGCTGTCAAAGTGATTAGCTGCTACAGCATAATTTAATAGTGCAACCAACCAGTCAGTCCACCTACCGCCAGCAGCGCATTCATCGAATGCTACGTTTCCAATGTTGTTGCATCATTTGTCTGTTTGCCATGCGCCGCACTTGTTGGCGTTGGCGTGATTTAATCGAGTATTTTTGGCCGCTCTTCATCTTCCGCTCTGAGCTCTCGCGCCGCTGCCGCTGCGTATCTTCGTTCCCGCCACTGCAACGGGCAATGTTGACTGGGAAATTTAGAAATTAATTCGTTACGCTGCTGTCGTTTCCCATCCGCCCCCTTTGTATCTCTCGCCTTTTTGACAGTTTTGTTTGTTGTTCTGCCAAACTGAAAGTGGCAATTAATTTCGCCTCTTCTGGCCTTTTTGTGCCGCAAAATGCAAATACACACTGCGTATTTTTTGTTTTGTCGTTGTTGTTTTCTTGTTTGTTGCATCGATCGAATTTAACATGCATCATGCGCACATTAGTTGCACGCATTTCAACTTAATTGATCGCAAGTAATTGCCACAACAGCCGAAAATTCCTGGCCCAGAAACGCTTGACGAGAGCGGCGCATTTGTCTTCGCTTTGGTCATACGGACGGTGCCCACTTCTTCTTTGCGTTGTACCTTACTGCGTTGCGCATTTGTGACATTTGTCACTCGTGGATAAAATACCAGCGAACGCGCGCGAACAGCTATCAAAATGGGCGATCTTTTCACACGCCACACCGCCACATCGTCCCGCCGCCACACGGCGACCGCAACGATCGCAACGGCGGCAAATCAACAAATGAACACATACATCACTGGCGGCGGCTGTCACGATGGCTGCCAATATGTCTGCCACTGCCACTGGCCACTAATGGCTGCCCATCTCCTTCGGCCGCTTCCTGCTCTCGTTCCTCTTACTGCTACTCGAGTGCTGTGCCGCTGCCGCCTAATTACCTGTTTGCCTCGCAGCTCCTTTCCGTCAGCACTGTTTCCGTTTAGCACATGAGAAAATATGAAATTAAAATTAATATTGCCGCAGTGGATCGCAGCCGCATGCGGCACGCTCGGCAAAAATGGACATGCAGCAAATTTTCATTGTGTATATCAGTGTCATTATGGCAACATCGACTGCACGGCGCTGCGAGCGATCGAGGCAATTATCGAGTTGATTAGGTGGCTGCAATGGTAACAACTAATAGGATCGGAGCGTTTTTGTATGCCCTTTTCAGGTGATCTGACGCTGTGCCAGCCGAATCGCAAATTGGCACAAATATTCGAAATGGATTCTTATAAGAATTCTCGTAACTTAATTTGGCCAATCTTAAACCACCGCCGCTCTACTACTACTCGCGAGTAGCAGAACGGTCAGCACTGCTCCAGAGCCTTGACAACTTCTCTCACCGAAAAGAGACCAACTGATGCAAAAGATTGCAACTGTTTTTGATGACATTTGCTAGAGTTGCAAAAGGAAGACTACATAAAGGATGACTCACCGGTGGGGTAACATCTCTGTCGGTAAGCGAGGGCATCAAGCCGAAACCACTTTTCAATACCTCTTTGTCAACACTGTGAGAAGCTTAAACTGGTTTGTTTGTATGAAGAAGTGAATCCGTCCGTCCTCAAAGGTCTAAGACTGCTCCTCTCGAAGCAACCACACCTACCTTCCTACTCTTTTCTCATAATCAAAGGATATTCTCGACATAAAAACTGAATAATCAAATATTCGTTGCTATTTATAAAACCAACAGTAACAAATTATAGCTGCTCATTATTAATAAAACATATTTTATTTATAACGAAAAATAATCAATTGTAATGGGCCAAGTGACGTCCAGCGTTGTTGCGACCTTCTGTTTTCTACTTCCTGTTATGATCGCCGTGTTCCAAATAAAACCGCCAGCCTACGTCTTTGAGTTGCAGCATCAATAAAAATGTTTCGACAAAAAAACGTGTCATTTTCGAAAACACGTAAACACTGCTGGTGCTGCCGGTTATTAGCGCTGTTGATTTGGTCGCACTGCCGCGGCCGTTATCAGGCCGTTTATTGCACTTTAAATACAAATTTCACCATCAATAAATTTACGAGCTGGTGCGTGCGTGTGTGCGTCTCCCACAAGTGCCACCTATGCGGTAATCGTAGACGTTGCGATCACACACACATTTATTTCCCTAAAAAATGCTCTACGAACGCATTAATCTCTACCAATGATAACAGCAACAACAACACGAACAACAAACTTAATAGAATGAATGTAGCGCAATACGTAAAAATTATGTCCGCACCCCCGAGGGGCAGGCGGAACGATGCGGCAAAGTGAAGTGTAAAGGCGGCCGGATTTGATTTCAATAAATCTTGGGCCAAAGTATGCGCTGACATGCCTTCTAAGTCGTCTACTTAGACGCTTAATTAGGGAGCGTGTGTGCACTGAATATTTTCTCGCTTCTATTGGCTTTCGGCGGTTCGTAGCTGTTTTCAGTTTTCGTTGGTGTGCGCGGATCGCAATGGCAGCGAATCATTTGTAGTCGCACACTAAAAAATGTGCTCACACAATTGTGAATTGTGAAGAGTGTTTACAAGCAGCAACAACAACAACAATAGTGAAAGCCATAAACGACAACCATAACAGTGGCGCTAACAACACGGCCGACGAAAGATAGTAGCAGCGACAATGGAAAAGGGGTGCCGTTCAAGGGGCGCTGGGCAGCGAACGGTTAGGCGCACAGCACCGCTTATCAGCTGTGACGCGGCGGCCACAACGGCGCAAGTGGAGCAGCAGGGCGTGTGGTGGGGCGCAGAGCCGGCACTCAGTCATTGACTGAAGCGAGGCTGATGTGATTCGGTTATTGTTGCTCGCAATTAATACGATCGGCATAATTGCTGACTTTCGCATTTTTTATTTGCTCCGTGGTAAAAATATTCTGTTTCATGGTTATGCCGTCGCCTTTTTCTTCTTGAGCTGCTGCGGCGGCTGGCTTTTAATTGCTTGCACGCGATTCATTGTTATTAATAATTTACTATTGTTGTTGGTGTTGGGGTAATGCGGCGCTCGGTGTCGTGGTGATCTCAACTTAATTGATCGATTGCGAGCCTTGATTGCCACACAATTGTTAATAAATAATCAATTTTGATCGCGTTTGCATATCGTGATGCCGCCTTCCGTCCAACAGTTCGCTTGCCGTCGTGCATTTGTACGCTCGAATTTTTCTGTAATTTCGTTTTGCACTTGTTGGCTGTGTGATATCTGCGAATGTGTGTGTTCGTGTGTGTGTGTGTGTATGCCGTCGTTTTGTTATTTAATTAATAAATCAATCTCGTTTCTGTTGTACAATCATAATAAACATTTTAATTAAAGTAACAATCAAAACAACAAAGACAGAGGCGAGGGCTGGCGAGGGCAGTGATGCTGGTCGAGGTAAAAGACAGAAATAACACACTAATTAGTTTGTTATTCTATTTAAATTAGACAAACGCGTTAGCGCTGGCAGCGACAAGAGCAGCAACAACAGCAACATCAGCACAGCCAGCACAGCAGAGTCACACAGTTGAGGCATTTTTATTTATGGTCATTAGCGCAAAAATATATACAAAAATAAATATTTTAATTGTTTTTCGTATTTTGCTACTTTTTCACTAGTCATAAACTTTTTTTGCTTGCTTTGCTTCGAGTTTTTGCTTGCGTTTATTTGTTAATTGCATAAAATGTATGTAGAAAAAGTCATAAATTTTAATGAGATCTTTTTAATTAAACTGAAAAGTGCTTCTTGTCGTGGAGCGCTTTCAGCTAGGCAGCTCTCTGAGCCTCACGCACGCCATTCTGACGTTAATCACATCACTGCGGCCCATTTCTACGCACTTTGCAACGGTTAACATTTATTTTGAGCGCAAACAGATAAGCGCATACACCCGAAAAACTCGTGCAAAAACCTACACTTGCCTTAGAAAATATGGTTTAATCGAATTATGAGGATAATGAACTCTGGTAAGTAGACACAGAATCGCTCAGACATTACTGTATGGAAACCACTAATCCGTTTGTTGATATGACTTTCACCACCAGCTCTCTTCAATATTATTGAAGAGCATTTCTTAAAAATGAGGTTATCTTCTTTTCAAAATTGCGTTCCCGTTTCGGCCATATAACGCCATGTCCAAAACGATCCGCCGTTACACTAATTGCTGTCACGATGCGCTAGAGGCGACCGGGCCCCATTTGCCACCTCCATTTTCTCCGCTTCTATGTTAAATGCACGCACGAAGCAGTTTATGGACGCTGCGCCTAGAAGACAAACAGCGCTGGCAGCTGGTGCCACACCTTCGCGATCGCCGCCGCCAATTCTTTCGCGCAGTGCACTCATTATGCCTGCACCTGTGGCATTCTTCTGCGCACATTCCGAAGAGAATGCGCATCGAGGGGTTAAGGCAAAAACGGCGACAATGCGCACTCCAGCTCAAAAAGGCACAAGGTTGGCAGCGTTTATTTTATAATATTACCAGCTAATAAGTGCATCAATTGCAGTGCGCAGCACGCCGCCCCCTGCCCACCCGGATTCAACCGATACGTCCGCCCGCCTCAGAACGCATTCGATGCCACTGCATTGGCCATTAGTCGCAGCCAAAGCCGCAGCCGCAGCCGTCGCCGTCGCCATAGTTGTGGCCATGGCCGCGGTGATGGCCATGTCCATGTCCGCAGCCATCACGCTGCCACCTTAGGCAATGTGCGCGTACCAAAGTGCAATTTAATGAAAATAATGAATTGCGCCGTTGATCGAAAGGAACGTTTATGAGACATGTCAGGCCGATTCCCAATTCTGTCGAAACAAGTGAGCAGCAACAACAAGGCCTTCGCCTTCACTCGCTCCGTCTGTCTGCTTGGCTGACTGGTGCGGTGCGATGCTGGCTGGCTGCCTTTCGTTATTTATATGTGCGCGAGTGTATGTGTGTGTGTGTGTGTACTTCATCTTCCACACATGTGCGCCCAGTGTTGCGGCTTGATCAGCGCGCCAAATTCCTTCATTTGTAACAATTTATGACGAGCGGGCAGCCGGGCTATGGGCCGCACTCGCAAGGTGGAGCAGAAGCGCTCAGCGTCAGTTCCTTTCCGAATTGAAAGGCCGCGCAAAGACTACGCACGCACAACAACACAACCGCCGGCACGAAAAGCAGGCGCATTGGTGACACTGGTTAATCCGCATTCCGGCTTTCGGTTGTTGGCGTGATGAGCAGCGGTTGTGTGCAAGCTGGAGCAGCGACCATCGAGCTGAGAAGTGGGGGGCTCAGAATTTGATTTGGAGTGCGTATTTCATTTTGATCGCGCCACTCTGCACACTCGGCGGCACAAATAAGTGTCGCGCTTGAAAACAGCGGCAACAACAACGAGACGGTGTTGCGCGCTGTGCCGATCGAAACCACGAAGGCAGCAGAATTAAATTGTTGCACTGGTGAATGTGAGTTTGAGTGTTATTACTGTTGATTTTTCTTCTTCGGTTTTGCTGTCGTTATTGCTGTTTACTTTTGAGGCTCATAGCGATCTCATGTTTCGAAATTATCGAGGCTCGAGCAGGGCAAATGAGCAGCAGCAGCAGTGAGAATGGCCGGCAGGCGGCCAATCAAATGAAGCAACCGTCAAGGGCCGCTAAGAATGGCATCGAAAAGTGTAGTTTTTGAGGTGAACTCATTTTAGTGACACTGGTTACGATCATCCGATAAATGTTAATAAAAAGTATTTGATCCGAGTGCCTATAAGCGTTTGGTGCGACAAGCTGCGACCACTAAAAGTGTCAAGTGACCATGCCAATCCTTTTGAAGAATTTAGTGAATAGCTCCACCAATATGGAAGCCTAAAAATTTCATCAACCTCAGTAAGACTTCCTAGCTAAGTATTGCCAAATTTTCACTAACTTAGAATTTAATATGAATACATAGGATCGACAAGTTACCAATTCTTTTGCAAGACACCGATCTTATATTGAACACAAATTGAGGAAGATAGAATTCATCAATACAGAATTTTAGTTAGTGGTTTCCAAGAAACCCGCGTTCTGACCCATCAACTATGTTCGCGCGCATAAAGACTTCTACATGCGTGAAACCAAAGAGGACTTTTGCCTAAATTAAACTCTTCAATTACTCAGGAAAATAGGGACCCGTAGAGCTTTGCATCAGAATCATTATATTCGCCCCTTTAGTTGTGGCGAGGCACTTTACCAAATTTTTCCTACACACCTCATCGGCTAAAAACAGTCATCATTAAAATTCCAGCAAATGACACACACACACGCACACATTTGCGCTCATATCTACCTACACATTAGCCGGGGCCCCGAGTGCGGCCCGTCGAACACCGGCAGAAGAAACCCAAGACGGCGCGGCAGTCAAGGAAGACAATGTGTCTTTGTTAATTACGTTTAAAATGCTCATTATAAGAATGAGTTTCGTAGCAAATTGGATTTTTTGTTTTCAGCCTGAAGTCTCCTCACGCTGCGAAAAAAATTCGACAAAAGACCAAAGGCAAAGAAACGCAACCAGAAAACGATGCGACCCGTTTCGATCGAATGCGAATTGCAGCGACGAATGGCGAACGACGGGACGGAGAGAGGAATGAAATGAAGTCAGTCGCCTGCATTGCCGCACTAAGTGGACTATTGCGGCAGTGTGGCAACGCGGCGACGCGACGCAACGCGCTTTTTGCATGACTTAACATCGAAGAAGACGCAGCAGCAACATTTGAAAGGGTAAAAATAAGACAACGAGAGAACGCCGAAAGATCAACGCCAGCAAAAACGCAGAAACAAAAGCAAAGCGAAACAGCAGCAGGAGAAGCACCAGAAAGAGGCCGAGCAAATGGGGAGAGGGCGAAAAAAAATTAAACCGAATTTATTTGAGACCACTTTAATTAACTTAATAGGGTCCAAGGCGGGCGCCTACATGTGAAGAGAAAATGTCGTTGTTGTTGCAGTTGCAAATTGCAGCCAACAAATCGCAACGACGACGATGAATTCAAATGCGCCGCAAGCGGCATGCAACACGCGGCAAAGCGCAGCGAAGTGGGAACGGCGCAAGCAAAAGCAAATCATTGGTTTTTGCTGTATTGGTGGTGGTGGTAGCTAGTTAACGGCGACGGCAGCAGCGGCGTCCTCATCGTCAGCAACGTGACAGATTTATGGCAACACTGGCTAAATGTCAACAACAATGCGATGCGAAGCGCAATTGCTGCATGCGTGGGTTTGCGTGCATGCGACAATGCGGCATGCCGCATGCCACATGCAACTCAAATGTACAGCGCTAATGTTGCCGGTATTTTAATTAGCCACATTCAAGAGGCATCTTTGCCCATTTAGCCAATCAACACAAAAACGGGGTGGGCACGCCGGCACCAACAACAAGCACAACAACACCAACAACAAGACAGCCAACCGCAACGGCAACAAAGCGCGCGCTACAAAATGGTCCGGCCGCACCTCGCCGAAAAAGGCTACCGCGCGTCTCATTACAAACTAAATAAGCAGCGTAATTCAATCGAAACACGTGTCGTGCAAAAAATAAATTGCAAATCTGCAACGTCGACATCGACGTTGACGGCGACAACAGCAGCAGCAGCAGCAGCGGCCGCATTGCCTGCTTGCGCGCTAATTGCAAATAGCTGGCGATTTTCAATAAATTAACAAATTGCAAATGTTTTGCCAATAAACTCCATTAGCAATAACAAACGCAACAACGAAAACAGCCACCACCGCAACAACAACAACAACCACCAGCAATAGGCAATCGACAATCGCATCGGGAGCAATGCTTGGGCGCAACAGCTGCAGCCATTTCGCTTAATAAGGGCGCAACAAGCTTGTTAACAACCAAACTAACTAATGAGCGATCGCGCGTGTCTATTTATGTGTGTTATGCGCATGTAGTGCATATTTAATTAAATGTGATTAATATATTAAAGTGGCAATTAAAAATCGGATTTCTCTCCCCTCTCTCTCACTCACTCATTTGTCCACATTTCTGGTTTAGTTTCTTAATTAAGTGGCATTGCTGTGCGCACCGCTCGGGCCTGTGCGTTTGCGGACCGGCATCGCTGCCCTCCCTTCCCCCTTAACCAGCCATCGTTGATGCATTCGGTTGATAAGTGGAAATGTTGCAGCGGCAGCAACAATTCGCGCAAATAATTGCAATATTTGCACGTTCTAATCATAAATTTTGATACGATAATCACCCGGCGAGCACACGAGCGCACTTGGTGGCAGCGTCGTGCGGCCGGCGTGGCGGGCAAACATAAATACAAAACAGCGCCGACACTCATTGCGCTGCTGCTGCTGCTGCTGCTCAGTTAGATGAATGCATGCCTATTTTATTGCGGTTGTTGTTGTTGCCTTTCTATATGATTTACCGTTGTGACTGAAAATGACCATTAAACGTTTTGCATTTAATAAATGAAATGAAAAAATCATGGCAAAACATTTATTAGCGTACTTTTTGTTGGTCGCGTTCCATTTCAAATCGGAAAAGAACACAAACTGGGGAAAGATGTTCGATGATATTAACACCTATCATCTCTAATCTCGGTAGATAGTTGAGTGAGTAGCAGAGATCGCTCTCGTCCGACCAAGTTTGCTCTACCCATAGTGAAATCAATAAAGTGTACCAGGTAGATGACGTACACTTATTTCTCTGAGTAGCAATTGTCAAAGTGTCAATTTATTTCTGTCAGTTCGATTAACCTTTATTTTTGTTGTCGCTAAAATAGCACACAATTTAAAATTGACTTTCAGTACTCCAGAAATATATATTTTCGTAATGCATTTTATATTAGAAAAACATAGAAACTGCATTGCCGGTCGTTTTTTTGCAGATATAGCACGTTTTTCCTGGCATGTAATTGCGTTGTATGTGTCTGTTTTGGTGCAGAACGAATTTTCAAAAACAATTAATTTTGAAATTTTTTCATACAGCACAGACGGGTTATGAACTCTGATATTTGTCAGCATAATGACAATAACTGTCAGAAAATAAGTGTACGATGAAGAGAGAGTTCCTGCTATCTGGCACACTTTATTAATTTCACTATGGCTCTACCTTTTACCCATAGTATAATAATAAAGTAGTCTAATTAAAGAGAGTACCCCTGATGTACCTCTATTTTGATTGACAAATATTGTCAAAAAAGTCATCAGCAGTGTAAACAAAGTTGAATTAAAATATACCTAATCATTTTTCTTTTGCTTTTAGTACGATTTTATTTGAATGAAGTTGCGACTGTGGTTGAACATTTTTTTGAACTGACAAATTTCAGACATCAAAATTGACGTCATTTCAAAATATTTTGTTTATTTTGAGCGGGAGAGTTTTGATTAGACTACTTTATTATTATACTATGCTTTTACCAAGCTAAATTACATAATATGAAAAACATAATTTGAAAAATGTACAATTTGAAAAATGTATAATTTGAAAAATTTTCAATTTGAAAAACATTTCGATCTCAAAACGATGGGCAACTAATCAGGTCATCCCAATGAAACGCCAGCGACGCTACATCGGAAATCATACCAACTGATTAATTGTCTTATTCCGAAAACCCTGGATCACATCCTTTGCTCTTTTTCTGTTATCTCAAGACTACGTTTGGCCACCGTGGAGTCTTTGAGTCTTTGAGGCACTTAAAACAAAGTAGGAAAAGTTTGCAAGATTCGTAGGAGTAGATCTACCAGAAAAGAAGCCGTGCTGTTGAGAAGCAAAATGGTTTCTGAACGATAATAATAAAAAATAGCAGAAAGTTTGACAATATAGTTTTCTACTAAATATCTCAAGCTTGATTTGTAGATCGGAGATATGAAAGAAGTTTTTGTTGAAAATTACTGTCCGTGGGAGAAACAGCGTACCGGTGCAGTTCTTCAAGAACGCGGGTGGCAATAGGTCGTAACCAGCTCCTTTCATAGCATCTAAAGATGAGAGACATTCAAAGACGGTTTCGGAAATTAAAATTTCCCCTATATTTACAACTTGTTGGATCGGTTGAAACTTTTCAAGCCATTATCTCAATAATTAATTCAGTAATACATTTTTTAAAACAAACGTCCAAGACTTCAAGCTGCCTGTGGCAATTAGCATTAATTTAGTCAAATTGTTCAATTTCCAATTCAATTACAGAAATACATAGTCGCATTTTTAATTCATGCCGTAATTACACATTTAAATCGCTACAGCTGCAGCAGCGGCCCATCGCTGATTGCAAACAAACGACGATCATTAAAATGTTTTCACTCGATTTCAAAGAAAGCGCGCACAATGTTGCCAGGTTTGCGCAAACACTAATTAAAAATGTCAAATGTGGCCAACTAAGGCTAATTAAAAAACAACTCGCAACAACAAAAAACGTGCTGGTCGCGACAGCGTCGCAGCGACAAATGATAATTATGGTATATTTCTTTTGTTGTTGGCGCTGATTTTGTCAGTTGGAAAAAAACTGCCACCGATTTCTTGCCGCTTGTTTTGCGCTTTTTTCCTCAGCGTTTTCTTAATTAATGCAATCAGATTTTGCACCAACAATAAGCAAATAGCAATAAAATGGCATAGTGCCGCTGATGGCGGTGACACACAAACGAACTGACAACTACTCGTACAACAGCAACAACGGCGGCACCGAGCAATTATTGTGGGTAAAATTAAATTATGCGCTTGGTTTGCTGCATTTTCACCAAATTATTTCGATTCTCTCGCGCGCACACAGTTTCTAATTGTGTTGCGCTATTGTCGTAGTTGTTGCTGTTGTTTTGTTGTTTCGAAACAATTTTCGAAAATTTTCAATTAAATGAGAAAATGTCTTTCTCTGCATTCGCCTGCAGTATTTTTGCCGCCGTTGCCACTGAGGTGTTGGCACCGTGGAGCAGCGGCACAAGTAAGAAGCGGCGAACACCCAAGTCGCCAGCAGGCCGAGTCGGGCAAGTTGACTGACTGTCGGTCTGACTGACTGACTGACTGCCTGACAGCAGCAGCAACTTCAGCGACAACCGAGCGACAACTCTATGAGTGGCAGCCAGCGCTCACGTGCAACGGCGGTCGCAACGCCAACACTGCTGCACAGTACGCGCCGCCGTGGGGAGGACGCAAAGTGTCATATGTTAATGATGCACGCTGACAATTAATTGAAAATCCAATTAAAAGTGTATATTCTAATTTGGCCGCAAACAGCGGCCAAAAGTCAGGTGCAGCCGCAACGCCAGCCTCGGAGTTGCGTGCGTGGCGAGTGCGTGTGCCTGGGTGCAACAACGCCGACTAATTTTATTGTTTGTTTGCATTGTTATTGTCGGTGTTGCAATTTTATTGGCTTTTATTGTGCTGCTTTATACCTCAATACTTATTGTTATTGCTGCTGTGACTGCTGCTGGTGACTTTTCGGGGTGCATAGTTGAGCGAAATCTATTTGCATTTCAGTTTTTATTTCATTGCAGCATAAAAACAACGACTAATGCCAGTACTGCTGTCGCAACAACAGGCACAGCAACACGCACAGCAGCAACATTGCCAGCAACAATTGCATTTTAGCCGCAATTAGCTCGCAGATAAACAGACGCGCGGTAGCAGATGGCCGTCCGTCCGTCCGTACGGCCCGCAAACCAGTCAGTGCGCAAGTTGCTGTCGCTGTCGCTGCCGCTGCCGCCTCATTGTTTTCTCAATTATGGAAAGTCAATTAATTCTAATGAGTTGCAGTGTAATTTCCATTTTGGCGCTTGCAACTTTATTTAATGCGTTCGCCGCGCACAGCCGCGCAACACGCCGGCGCCGCTGCGGCGTTGCGCCCGTACATAATTTGCGTTGCCGCGGCGAGTTGCTTTTACGGCTGCTGCTGCCGACGTTGTTTGCGAACGTTGCATTCACATTGCGTGGCATTGCGTTTGCGCCGTCGTTCGATGCAGTTGTTTCGGCCTTTCTTGTTGTTGCATTTCGTTTTGCATAATTATTTTTATTATTCGTTTGTGTTTTATTAATTAATTATTTTCCCCTCTCGCTGGCAATTAATTACATGCAAACCCACATAGTGTACGCTCGCCGCGCCTGGCTGCTGCCCATTGGCTGATGGCCGCGGGCGGTATTTGCCAATTAGGCGCGTAAAATGCATAAAAAGTTAACGCCCGTATTAATAGCAACGAAGCTTTTCTGGTCTTGCTGCTGTTGTAGTTGTTCTTGTTGCTGATTTAAGTATTGCCGATTATTGTTTGCTCAAAGTGTGAAGCAAATAACTACATCTACAAGTATACTTGTGGCATGAACGCAGTTGTTAGGAAGACAAAATGATGGCTCTGTTAGCCCAAAACCGTTGCCGGTTAGAACTCCAAAGTCAACTTGAATAGCGTGGATGTTCGTGTGTAGCTATTTCAAAAATTACACAAAATAAACATTTTTAAAAATTAACACTGATAACTTCATGCAATGCCAGCTATTTAGTGCTCCAGTAATTATAATTTGAATTGTAATGAAAAATAAAAAAAATAAGTAAATATTTTATATACAACGACAAAGGCTCAGAGACAGAGTTTTTCGTAAGTAACAGCAAATTTATTTTCACCCTGTTTATGTGTTTTGTGAGTTCGGAAATATGAGGATTCAGGCATCTAAAATCGATACAAAATTGCTTATGCTATATAGGAATTATCTCGATATTTCTTGGAAAACTTTCTGACAAGATTAGGGACGCATCGTTTTGTTTAATCCATGACCTCTCTACCAGTGCTTTTTCAACAAACCACGTAGAACTACTAACGCATCAGCAAAAGCTGCATTTTCCTTTGAGTCTTATCAGCCCTTCAAATTATTGTTCTCAACTTTGATCACAGTCAAGTTGAAACCCTTTTTCAGTTAATTCGCCAAAATATTTCTTCCCACATTTTGTCTGATACAGGCGGGTGTCTCTCACACACATGCACACGTTTAAGTCTGCAAATGTTTAAAAAAATTTTTGCATAATTTTGCACACACATGTAAATATCTATTAGTAGTACATATGCACGTACGTGTGTGCCTACATCCGTACGTGCGGACAAGTTCGGTTTGTGGAATATGTTCGAGAATTTTAACAAGTCTAAACATTTTTCGCGCGCATTGAGCGAATGGTGGACTGGAGGCAGCCGCAACGCATCACCACTAAAATTTCAATTGAAATTAACAAATCGCATGGGAGCATTTGTCGTTCACTGATTTTCTTCGTGCTGCTTTGTCGATCAACTTTTTCAGCATGTTTAACATTTACGACTGCGTGTATCTACACAAAAGACGCAGCAAACAAAATATCTCAGCTGAAGGAATTTCAGCCAAACCACAATAACAATAACAACAACACAGCAAACCCGCAGTATTTATGCACACTCATGAAGTGGCAGTGCCGCAGCGAGCCCCGCGAGCTCATTAAAAAATTCCAAAATCTCAACTGAATGAATGTGACAAAATTTTTAAATCACCGCTTGACGGCGGCCAGAACAACAACGTGCACAACAACTGAGAACGGCAATAATGACAACGGCCGACTGCGCGAGCAGCGTTTGTGACAAGCGCAAACAACAAAAGCGATCCGAGAAGAAGCAGAAACAAAACGAAATCGAAACACAAATTGGAAAAGTGCAAGTGATGCCTGCAGCGGCACGGCAACGCGACAATTCAGCGAGCAACGTTCAACATTTTTAGAACAGTCAACGTGGTGGCCCAGAGTGCCAGTCAGCCGGACCGCCAGCCAGCCAGCTAGCAAAGAGCGCGCAAGGTAGACGCTGGCCGAATCAGTTGTCCCATTTGTGCGGCTGACTGCTGAAACTCGTTGCGGCACGGTATCGCGCCCCGCGCGTATAGATATTTTTAATGAGGCTCTAATTGACATCTGCATTTATTTGCGCGGCAAACTGTCAGTCGCGAACGAACGAGAACGCGCAAGTACGCGCGCACAGCTCATCGATCACCGCCGCCAGCCAGCCAACAAACGGACAAAAACCGATGCGCGGCGCTCACTGAGGAAGCGATGCGCGGCGAAGATATTTTAATTGGCATTTTAACTAAAAGTGTTTAGGCTTTAGTTAAAATTGTTCGCCTCGCGGTGTGCCTCATTATAACAATAGCAATAACAATAGCAATGCGAAGGTACGTTCAACCCAATTAACAGATATTTTTGCCGCCTGCTCATCGCCGCGGGCCGCTGTGGCACAATCAATCCAATCAGCCTGCCACAGGCGCAGACTTGGCAGTTGCGGCGACTGCATTTTGGGCTTGCCACTTGCCGCACTGCTGCCACAGCGACCACAGCAGCCAAGCCGAAAAACCGAAATAATGACGGGACGCGCCAGCATCTCAAATATCGCATATCACATGCAAGTCACACGTACGAGTACATCAAACGACGGCAGGCAGATACCCCGCAGATGCCAAAGATTGAATGTGTTTCGCATACGGCGCATGTACTCCCCCTACGCCTGCGCCGAACAGTCAACCAAGGCGGAAAAATCAAAATATCGCAAGGAAGCGCTGAGCAGCAAAAAAGCAAACAAACTCAAGGGCCTGCGACAAAATGTTGCCACATTATTAAATTTTATAACGACTCGACGAGCTTTCAGCATGCTGAGCGCAGCACGCAAAGTGGACATTGCGCATGCGCGTGCGCATGCAACAACAACCAAGCGCGACAATAAAATAAAAAGCACACCTTGCAGGCCGGACTTGGCCCGCTGTTTCCGCACAGCACACGCACGCCGAATGCTGTCTGTCTGTCCGCTGCTGCGACGGACAGACACCGTCCCAGCCGGAAAGCCTCGGTTCATCCATTTGACTTCGGTCGTCGATCGATCGGCGCTTTGCGCGTAGATGTCGATAATGATGTGCCGACGACCAACGACGAGCATCGACTCGGCGCAGCAGCAAAAGTCCGGCAACCGCCATACATCCTCATCAACAACAAAGCAGCAACGCGCAGCAGCCACTACTCAAGCGAAATCACTGCACTCCACTTGACTTGAGAGTGCGTGTTGTTCACACACACACACATACACTCACTCACTCGCACGCACAGAAGCACTCGCATAAAAGGGAGTGTTGCATTCAACATGGCAGGGCAGCCGCTGGCCGCACGGCGGAGATCCAAAACCAAAAAGAAATCCCAATTAAATGTGAGATCGTGTAATTGGCAAATTAATTTCAAACCAATTACGCGTACGCGGCCGCAGCGGCAGCAGCGGAAGCATGGGCGACGGGAACGAGCTGCGTGAGTGCCACTTGGTGGTGTGTGGCATGCACTCAGAGGCATTTGGGGAGAGCGAGAACACCAAAAGAAACGCAGTAGAAAATGTACGAAAATTAATTTCTCCCGTTTCTGCATTGTACTAAAAATTGTTGCGTCGTAGAGTTGAAGAGAACAGCAGTATTTCTGAACTTCGAAAGTCCATGTTTGGAGGTGGACATATTTGAGCGAGAAATGCATGCAACATTTGCACATGTTTTACTGTTATTGTTGCGCTTGCGGTCGTTGTTGTTGTTGTGTGCAAAGTTTCAATAACAATTAATAAAAACGTAATATGCGTGCACTTCATTATTCATTTTCGCCCCGATGCTGTGCGCCAAGTCATTCGCAAACACACACACACACATACATCTGCTCATACATTACTGCAGTAAATATCCGCACATGCAGCAACCAAGTCCAAGCGACTGGCCAACGACTCTGCCGCAAGCTTGGTGCACCTTTTGCACCACTTGCCATGTACGGCGCCCCTGCGCCCCTGCATCGTGTCCACAGTTTTGCCTACGCTCTTAATTATTAATAAAACGAATTGCAGTACTGGCACCACACCGACCACGCGCCCCGTACCCCCACCCTACACCGCTGCCAAGCTTCCAGCCCTCGACCAGCACACCGCCGCCGTCGCTGTGTTAACTTTTTAATTAACGAGTTTTCTTTTCGATTTCAATTTGCCAACGAACGCGCACACACGCATACACCGCCAGCGCGTCATACATTTATGATTTGCCTCCCTGCTGCTTTGGCCACAACTGCGACCGCTGTCGCCGTCACCGCCAGCCAATGCAGCAAATCTTGGACGGCTTGACTTCAACCTTTGCGCATTTCAAGTCTCGTTTCGTTGTCGGGTTTTTGCGCTACACGCGAAAGAACTGCAACGAAGTCGTGGTTGCGAGTATTTTATGTCGAAAAGAAGGCGTGGCACGTTCCATACGAACCGTCGAGTTTTCTTCTGACTTCAGTTTAATTGAGCAGCAAAATAGGGAATGAAGTTCTTATCTGCTGTGGCAGAACAAAAAAAGTATATTTTTTCAACTGCTGATCAGCAGTAAATTCTGGCCATTAATTTCTCACAGTGCTGTTGCTGCCATCAGCGGTGCAGTGCGAGTCGGAGTTACTCGTGGTTAAAGTGAGCCCGGCCTCACCTTCCATCCGAGCCGTGTACTCTAGCTTAGCGCCTTAAGTGCGCTTAACGCAATTTATTAATAATATTGCAACTTGCCAGAGCTGCTGCTGCAGTTGTTGTTGTTCGTGTTGGTGTCGGTTCGGCTGCTGCTGCTGCCGCTGCCTGCAAGTGTGTGGCCATTGCGGCGCACATTGAGTGCATTTATTAGTTTGTTGCACGCTGTGAGTGGCGTTGGAAAGTGTCGAATTCGACTCGTATATGCCAAAATGGCATTCACATTCGTCTGAATTAGCGAGTGTGCAGGCAACGCCAACGGCAACGGCGACGGTCGTCCGCTGCCGATATGTGTGGCTGCCGCTTTTATGCCGCCTTTTTTCGCCAGGCATTGCCCGTGGAGTCGTAACTCAATGCCCAGTAAGCGAAAATCTGTGCTTCGTTTCGAGACTTTAGTTGAAGCGAGAAAAATAGAAGAAGTCATTGTGCCGTGATCCGTGATTTAAACTCTTGTGACCAGGCGCACCAACCACTAAGCCACGTTAGTTCCAAATCAAAGACCGAAAATAATTTTGTTTGTTTTGATTTACTTAAGTAGCATTTTATTTTAAAACAGAATTTCGGAACGCAACAGGCCTCATTGAAGTGATACAAATTCGTAGATGTTATCGTACCAACAATGAAACTTCGGCGGTGTGTGGCGAACAGTTTGGTGTGCTGGGTAATTGTGTGAGGGGGAATTGTCGGCGTCTCTTGTGTGCGCGTTTAATTAGCGTTCGAACAGCGGTAGCACTACACGGCTAACAACCAACAATCAGTAACAGCAACAGCAACAACATAAAGCGAAGGCGTCAAAAGGCAGCAGCGGCAACCACAACAACAACGATAACGACGAGAGCGGCGACAGCATCAAAAGGTGCGTTTACACTTATGGTAGTCGTGCTCGACAACAACAACAACAACAACAACAGTTAATACTAACAACCACAACAACAACAACAACAACGAGCAAAATAACAACTACCATGACTTGTATGCAGCTGTTATTGTTGTTGTTTATTATCGTCTTCATTATCTGCATCTTTTTTCTGGCACTTCCAGTGCCGCTGCGGTAGCAACAACAACATCAGCGACAGCAACATCGGCTGCTCCTCTCAGCATTTGTATGAATAATTTAATTATTGTTTAAATGTTAATTAATACAAGTTGCAATCAAATTGTTGCTGCGGCCGCTGCTGCTGCATGCGTTGCTCGCCTGTTGTACTTTACATTTTTGCATTGCAGCACCACAGCGGCAACAACACGAGCACACACTCGCATGTAGCTGAGTCTTAATAACGCGAGAGACACGCATTTGGCATTAATTGCATACAAAAAGCACCAACAACTGCAGCAACAGCGACAGCGGCAGCAGCCACTGCATACAGTGGGCATGCATTGTTGTTATTGGTGTTTAATGTTGGTGTTTTTATGGTTGTTGTTCTTGTTGTTCTTGTTGTTTTTGTAGTTGTTGTTGTTGTTGCCACTTTTGAATTATACAACAATATACAATAAATGCGGAGAAGTGTAGAAGGCGCAGCAGAGAAGGAGGAGGCGAAAAGGCGGCAGAGAAAAATTGTTTAAAGAAAAAATCGTTAATTAGTGGAAATAACTTGGCTTAAGTGTTAATTAAGTTTAGTTTAAATGAGCTCGTTAGAAGGCAAAAATATTATGAACACACACGGACACAGCCTCAACTGAGCACATGAATGACCATATCTGTTCAGCGGCAGACACACGCACACACATACAGCCACTTGAAAAGCGCCTGAGTTGGGGCAATTATTTAAATCTTTACAATATTATTAATTATTTTTAATTAGTGCGCAAATTCATTGATAGCATACAGCGGCAACCGGCGCGAACGCGCGAAAAGCAAACAGACAGCGGCCCACATGTGGTAAGCGTTACACAGCTTGCGGCTGCGACGACGCCAGCGCCGGTGAAGAAATGCAGCCCAGCCAGCCCAATCGGCAAGCGGCAATGGCCAGTGCTTGCTCCACTCGCCAACTCACTAACTCACTTAGTCAGTCAGTGAGCTGCGGCGATCGCGGGCGGCGCATTTATTTAGGAAGCAATTAATGAAAGAAAAAGGCGGACTGTGTGCATGTTGTTTTTGTGTTGCCATTTGGTGTATTGCTTGTTGGTGGTGCTAATGCCGATGCCGTTGTTGTTTCTCTTATTGTTGTTGTTGTTGCTGTTACGGTAGCGATGGCGGAAATTTTAGTGTATGTAAAATGCAGCAAAAAAAACACACACTCACAACAAAAATTAATTGGCAATTATTATTTCTTCTGTATTTCTGTGTAATTTCTACTTTTGCACAGTGAGACGCGTCGAGCGGGCAATAAATTTTGCGAACGCGGTTTATGTTTACATTTCCAGCTTAAGGAGGTTATGTGTGGCTACGCTCAATACAGCTGCCACGGCTACAATTGCTGCGACTGCTGTTGTTGCTACAATTCAATTAAGCTATTTAACAATTCAGTTTAGTGTCGATAGAGCGCTACAGCCGGCCTTCGGTAGAGCGATGCCATCGCGCGGAGGATGCCAATTTAAAGAAGGCACCAAAGTGCTCTACTTTGATGATGAATTGATGTGTAAACAAGGAATAAAAGGGGGCAAGTTTGAAGCGGAAACTTCTACAATCGCATATCCTGCTTACGTTTCGCTGTAAATTTTGATCGAAAAAAACTGGCCACTGACCGAGTTTAACCCAAAATAATAACTGCTGACTATACAGTCGTGTCTGGGTATAGTGAACACCCGATATAGTGAACACCTCGATATAGTGAACGTCCAAATTTTGATATGGAGCCTCTAAATATCGAAAAAAATTTTAATCTTTTAATTTAATTTTAAGAAATAAAACGAGTTTTTGAACAAAAATGTTAACCTTGATATAGTGAACAACCTCAATACTGTGAACAGGCCTTGCAATAATTAGTTCACTATATCCAGACACGACTGTATGTATTTTAGAAATGTAGATATTAGCGCCGACTTATAAAACCAACCAAATGTTGTAATATAATAAATACCAAAAATATCCCAAGCTAGACGCAATACTGGTTAAAACTTTTAACCCTTGATGTTGCTTCCTAAAAATGTATTTAGATTACAACAAATCTAGCTTGTACTTGAATTTTGTAATAACGTATGAAAAGGCGTGAAAGTGAAGTGGACGAGTGCTTTTCTGTATGGATACACAGCTAAGTACTTATAAAGAACACTGAGTTTGTTTACAAACACACAACAATTGGATCAAAACTAAGCAACCAGTTGGAAGATAGCTCCATGAAAATCTTCAAATATTCGTATAAATTTATTTGGCCTACTGGAAGCGGTCAGTGTTGGTCTACAACATTTATGGCCGGTAAAAATTGTACCTTTTTATAAAACTGGGTACCTATATGTGGGTATTTTGTTGAATCCTTTGACTCTTCTTATCACCTCACCAATAGGAAAACGAGACGACATGGTAGCGTTTTGCTATAAAAACCTCAAAGAACTTATTGCAACCTCAAATATTTATAATAAAATTCAAAAAAATACTTATACTTATAAAATACTTATAATAAAATTCAAAATGGTTCGGAATGGTTGGTAGGGCACCGGGATTCCTACTTTGGAAACGCCCTAGCGACCATCTACTCTATTGAACCGACCTAACCTAACTTATATACCACTGAAGCCGATTTCCTTGCACAAACTATGCAGCAACAAACTGAAAAGTACCGACTTGACCTCTGCCAATAATGAAAATTTACACTCTGCTGCAATGTTAACAAATTCTGCGAACACCAGGCTGCTTGCAAATACATATTAGCGCCACATTTTCTGACGAACCCCATTCAAAAGAAAAGCAACAATGCAGATGGTGCGAGCGTACTAGTTTCTATCGTTTGTGTGTTTAAATTGTACGTAGTTGAAAACTTACATATGCGAATTTGTCCGTTTCAACGGTTCCTGTCTTCCAAGAACGGCTATAAAAATCTCCTCGATTGCGGGAGTACAGTGTGGAGTTGTGGAATGCGCCCAAGTGTTGCCTGATGTGTGTTCGTTGGCTGCGGTTTCACAACAACCAGCAGCAGTTCCGCGCGCTCTTGCGAAAATGCAGCTCTTTGATGATTCCTTGCTTCTTGTTCGGATGCTGGTGCGGTGGATTGCTGTTGTTGTGCTGAATGGTGATTAAACTGCAACAGTTTTTATGTGCTTCCAATAAACGCTACTGCGATTGGTTCAACACTATTTATTATTTACTTTTGCTTAATGCTGCGCTTATTATAGAGAAAATTTATGCGCCCTGCCTCTGGCTGTGTACTTTGTGCGCTTTTGTTGAATCTTTTTGAATGCTGCAAAGAAGAAGACACCGAACTGAGCAGCTGACTCAATGCCGCCGTCGAACGCACCGTGAGTCAGCTGGTCAGTGGGGGAGAGCTGGCCGCGGTTCGATCGGAAATTTGTGTAAACAGACGCACAGTGGTCGCACTCGATTCGCACTCATAAACGCCAGACGCTAAACGCAGGCATCACACGCCTCCGCCGGCCGGCCAAACGTTCGACGCTTCAATGGAAAACGGGATTTTTCGTTAGCGCCAAATTGGTTGCACGCTTGCACGCCTCGAATTTTGAATTTTAATTTTTTGTTAATTGTGAAAAAGTGCTCGCCGAAGGCGAAACATCGGTTAACACTCAATTAAAACGAAACGAAACCAAACAAGATAAAACTAACAAAAGTAAGCCAAACGATGATGTGAAACAACAAATGATGAGCGCTCGTAAATTTGCATATTTTGGGCGCTGCTCTTCGGCCGCTTTGTTGGTCTTCGCATTTGTTGTTGTTCGCCGTTTCAGTGAGCAAGAAATTCGAAATTTTAATTGCGGCGATTTTTCACGAATTCCTACGCTGTAGTGAAGCCGCTCGAGCTGGTGCCGCTGATGACGCTAATTATGATGACAGCGATGATGACCATGAGCACGACTGTGTCAGCCGGGCCGCGGCGCTGGGTGGTAATGTTGTTGCCGATGTTTGACAAATGCTTAGCGCGTGCTGCGTCAACCAAACGCCCGATCACGCCGCTCCGACGAGGCGACGGGCGCTAAATTCAGTTGTAAACAAATGACAGCGGCCTGACAGCACGGTGGCACCGCTGGCAACAGTGGCGATTGTGATGCCCAACGACAGTCGAGTGTCCTAACCGTTTTTGCTTTTGTTGTTGCTGTTGATATTTATTTTTCCTAGCTGTCGAGTGCGCATGTGCTGCCCGCTCGCTGGCCAACTTGCTGTTGACACTTGTCAGTCAGCGACACTGATGAGCCGTTGCTGTCGCTGTTGCTGTTGGCAATGTGATGCTGGCGATATTGTTGGTGCGTTGCTGGCTGATAGCGCAGTTGCGAATGACAATGCTGTTGACTTTGCTGTTGTCTGCCGCGCCTGACACTTGTTGCCCGGCCCGCTCGAAACCTGAGCCTACTTATTTATTTTTGCTTTTCCCTCGTCGCCTCTCTTGCTATGTGTAATTTATCGTTGTGCTTATTGCTTTACCTCATTTGCTCACACGTTGCTGGATGTGTTAATTTTTGCATTGGATTTTCTGCGATTGGAATTTGATTTAAGTAGCACTGTGACTCAATAATTCGTTTTGTTGCTTTTCTGCAGACTCCTCGCATTTAATTTTAGTTAACATTGATTTAATTCATTCTGCTTTTGATTTCTAACGCACACTTAGCACTTGACGTACGATTTTCGCGGAATACGCCGATAGTGGCATGCACCGACACACCGGCACGCAATGTTACAACAACAATCGAGCAATTGCTGCAGTCGCTCACTTGAAAGCCTCGGCTTTGCACTTTCTTTGATTTCGCTCAACTTTCGCGTTCCTCCTCAGACTGTGCGTCTTTCGAAAGAACCACCTGGGTTATTTCCGGCTCCAATTTCTTGTAGTTCTGCACTTGCCACACATAAAACCCAAAACTCAGCCACTCGCCTCAATTGAACGAAACCTGAGAAAAACCGCCTGCACGACCGTAAACGCCGACGTTTGCTCGACGAATGAATAAATGAATTCGTCAGTACGTGCGCCGGTGCTTGCTTGGTGGTTGCTTCTGCCAGTGTCAGTGCCTGTGCTGTGCTGTGCTGTGCTCCTCCCCGCCGCGTCCTCCACCGACGGTCGGCTGCCTCTTGCACTCTTGCTGAGCGTGCGAGCATCGTTCGCGCTCTGTCGGTTTGTTTGTTTAGCTGCTTGACGGCGGTTTGTTGTTGTCGGTGAGACCGGCTTTTTACGCCGCATTGCCACCCATTTCGGCTGCGCTGCCACTCGCCGCGCTCCCACTGCTCCAATGCGCTCCACCGCTCGCATGTCGCCTGTGGCGGGGTTGTTTTGTGGTGCTCTTGCGCACATTCCAATGTCGCCAGTTGTTTTTGTTTTGCCGCTTTGGCCAAAAACTCTGCTCCGCTATTGGACAGTTGCGCCCTTTACAAACACACACACACACACACACACACGTTCACCCACGCTTATATACACAGCTGCACAGCCACATAGATACAGCCACATGCACGTTAGAGCGGTAGTAAAAGTCCCTTGCTTTCGTCCTCGCCGAATTCTCGCCGTGTTGGCATTTTTCTGGTGCACACCGTGCCATGTCCCGCCGCCCTTCGCTACCAAGGACATTTGCAAGCGGTGACAGCACGTGCTCTAACAGTCACGCGCTCTCTCTCTCGCTGCCCTGTAAACACTCTGTTAACGATGCTGTAGCGCAGCTGCAGAGATGTTCCTGTGAAACTGATTTGCGATAAACATCGTTGACATAATTCAGATATTTTACAAGATGAAATGAGAAAACTACACCAAATCAGACTTTAATTCGGGACCAGCAGAACTAAATGGATTTTGGTCTGGACTGCATCAAGTCGGTGCTATTGTCTATTGCTAATAGCAATAAAATAAACCACTCGAAAAAACATTCACGGCCACCAACATCCTCCAAGAGAGTCCTCAACACTTTCAGCTCCCTCCCCTTAAAGCTTACAACCGCCAACTAAACTTTTATAGTTGCATCCACGGCAATGTTACCGCCTTTACTCGGCATACACAGAACGAAAGCGACATGTCCTTGGCGGCGAATGCAGTTCTAATTCTGCTTTTCACTGAATATTAGTGGCGTCCGTCACCTAACCCTCCCTAAATGTAGGTGGAGCATATTCTAAGCATACATACATACAAGCATATTCCACTAACGTGCCCGTGGATACATACCTACATTCATATGTATTTTTGTATATAGCCATGTAGATATACATATATATATATGCATACATATATGTGTGCTTGTTGCTGCAGATAGAGGACCTCACCACTTCCCAACGTGCATCCAAGAAAAGGTGTGGTCTTCTCTAATCTGTTGTTGTTGTTGTTTGCGTTTTCTCATATTTCCTGTCCAAAAGCGGAAGTGCGCGGAGCGGAAAATATTTTTAATTAAATGATAAATAGTGCTTTTAAAAAATGCAGCATTTATGTGGCGGCTACATTTTGACAGTTAACCCTTCTCGGTTTAATGTGCGCCCATTTTTCAGCAGCAACTCCCACCACCGTTACTACCGCTAACGTCGCTGTGCTTTCACCCTGACCGCAGCTTCCGCGCCGACTGCTGCACTTTGTTGCACGCGCTGGCGTTGTCGCCCCGCTAATGACGACGATGTCGAGTGAGCTTCATTTACTGCGTTTGTTGTTTTTCGCCGCTGTGGTTCACGTTTGTAGTGGGCTGACAGCTAGTAATTTTTTATGCTTGACATTTTTGTGTTGACGACGGTAAGCGACGCGCAGGAAATTTCTTTAGAATTCAATTGCAGACCCGGCGTTCGATTTGGGCAAGTTACGAATTTTAAGAGCGGTCATCACATCAGGAACGCTTTACGTTAGACTTGAATTTGTAGTTAGTTAAGAATGGGTATGTATCCAGAACTTAAGCAGCGAGGTACAAATTGATCAGTTTTCTAAGTTTCTTCGTCTCAGATTTGTAGTGTTAAATTACAAAAACTTATCAGGAAATCCCTTTACACACATTTTTCTCAATCACCAGCTGATTAATATTGGGGAAAATTGTTGTTGCATCGGCGCCTCATTTTTATGGCAAATCATTCGTGGAACAGTGAGCAATTCAATTTAATTAATGAATAGTAAATATAAGGCGAAAGCACACTAAGCACTCAATTAACCATTTTAATGATGAAATAGCCCGACATAAATCACACACACACACAGGCATTCTCATTGTCTTGGTTTTTGCATCATTTTCCACCATTCCTGTTTTTTAATTATAATTAGACATGCGAATGCGAGTGTGAGTGATGCAAGGAGTGATGTTCCGGTCCCTCCCCCACAACTCATGTGTAGCAGAGGCCGCTGTTACCCCGGCAATCGCACGGCACGCAGCGGCGGGCACGCAGCCAGATACTCCACTGGAACTGGCAATCATTTAGAAAGCTTCAATGCTGTCGCATGCCTCGAGTACCACTCCGCCACACGCTCTGTCCACATCTCCAGCCGTATTTAAAATTAATTCTACATAAGTGCGTTTTGATGGATAAACACGTGGCAGCCACATAAAATCCTCCCAGACCACGCGGTACTGTGCCGTGCTGTGGCGCGCTGCGCTCTGCGCCGCTGCCGCCTGACGAAATTTTGCTAAATTGAATTTTCCATTTCATGCCGACTGCAACCACCAACGCGGCCTGCAAGTGAAATACATAAATTGCACGCTAATTGCTCATGTTCAATTAAAAACGCTCCTCAAGTGCGCCAACACAGCAGCTCAACCTGATGCGCGGCCTTGCTCGCAAGTCCCTTCTCGCCCGTCGCAGCAGATATTCACTGAATTTGGCACAGTTATTGTACGGCAGCTCCAAGCTACCCACAGACCGGCCGCTTGCACATTTTCCAAATTGGCGTTTTCAGTTGTTGGCTCAATTTGTTGCCAGCCAATCTTTGTGAGGGGAAGCCAGCCGTTTTGTTTTTCCTTTTTCCCATTCACCCGTAGCACTGGCTGGCCGCTTTTTTACATCCTTTGCAGCGGCAATTGTTCATGTTTATCCTTTGTGTAAATAATTTCCTAATTGTTGTACTGAGGTGCGCGTACGCCGTGCACAAATGAATTATTCCTGCGCAAATCCAGGTTTACTCTCATTTATTGTGCACTAATTGGCATATATCAATTTGAGAAAACAGGGTGATGGAGTGCATCCACGACCAATTCGCCACTTTTTTAGAATCAAGAGCTTGATTTCCAATAACTTTTCGTATGATTGAATGTTGAAAATGTAATTTAGGCGTAAGTATCAAATCTATACGATGAACTGGATAAGGCGTTATATTCATGCAATCAGCGCCTTTAAAAACCAACTTTTGAAGAGTATATTATTGTACGTGGTAAGAATGGACCATTACAAATAAACTGTTAATGGCTTAACGTTACCATTGACACTCCCGCAGCTTCGACAGTGCACAGACGTACGTTGAGCGTTGTTGTCAGCATCCATTGCCTCGTGGAGATTGCCGTGATTACTGGTGTTTCTTTGATTGTTGATAAGAGGGACGCATCATTCAAAATTATTTTCAATTTGCTGTACATTTACCCTTAGATTGACACCGGAAGGAAACATGTTTAGTAACCACAAGAAAAGAATAAACTCCTTCCACAAGTGATATCCGTTTCCTATATTTAGGGTTATCAACTTTTTTTAGTAAATTCTTTTGAACACGTTAATTAGTCTGGATTCTTTTTATGCTTTTTTGCTACCTTACAATACATGCAACAACTTCTTCACAACTGATGAGCGCCGGCCTTGAAAAAATGCAATTATATAGTCTCCACGTTCATCACCCTGTTACTCAATTGCCGAAGTTCAAGTTCGGCCAACCGTTGTCTGCAGTTGTTCGCTCGATAATTTCGTTCCTTGTAACGCAAATTAATCGTTTGTGCAAACACAGCAGCTCAGTACTGCCGAAACAAACGTTTTCGTATTCCGAACCCTATCACCCCCTTATCCGTTATCGGCTGTTACCCCGGAACCCGGAGCGGCATCTTCACGAATCGTTTATTCGGTATCATTTTCCACAACTTCTTCAATGCTCAGTTCGATTTGATTATTTGCATGTCCTTCGCAGTGCGTCAGTAAATGAGTGCACACGCCGACTATGTACGGGTATGTGCTGGCTTGAAAATGCGCGTGATGGCGCCGGGTGCGTGCGAAAGTTCACTCTGTCGCCTGGTCAAGCGCATGCGAGTGCCCGCTGCCACACTCCACATCTCTATCGGCCATTGCCACATTACCACACCGTCACACATTTGATCCATTCAACCGTATACACTTCAAACTACACACATACATACATACATATGAACGAGTATGTTCGTATGTGCCGGCACATCCTTGCGTCCTTTCTCGAATAAATGCGTACAATTTGTTTACTTTGTTTTAAACTGCGATAAACCTGCATTCGGGCGTACTCTGCGCAATCTGCTGGACCGGACAGGGAGCGACCCGCGCTGTATGCAGCATTAATTGGCTTTGCGGCTGACGTTGGAACTGCTCTTGACGGGCAATGCCAGCGGCAGGCACAGCACATTTCTCAAACAACCGTTGGTCACAATGAATGCACGCACACACACACAAATTACTCGTAATCGTAAACCTGCATCGTTCTCTTGGCCATATCCTTTTCAGCCTGCTGATTCTTATCATTTCGAATTTCCAGCGTCATTGCTGAGCTCATGCCGGATGTGGCTGAAGGTTGACACACTTAACGCTTAACTGCTTCTTCGGGAGCTCCGGCCGACGATTAGCCTTTGAGCTCAATTGCATTTTAAATCCGCTGGCAACTTTCGTATGCCTGAGTGTCAAATGATACTAATGAAACGTAATTGAAAATTGAATTTTAAATTTGCTAGAAGTGACCAATCGCCATATTGATATAAATATATATACATACCATACATGCATATGCACATACATAGTATGTGCGTATGTTAGACAATCTTTAGTGCCTATTCTTCGTACATATGTATGTATGTACCTATGAGTATATACATACATACATGTATGTATGTAGGTACAATATATGTGCGCGGTATACATTTCCACCAGAAATTTTGGAACATATGCAGTATAGCGATAAATTGAGCTATATAGAACTTATTTTCGTGAGTCTAACAAACTAAACATTTTGCCTGGGAAACGCCTACAAAAGGCGTGGCTCGGGGTCAAAGTTCAAAGTTTTTTAAAAAAATGCAATCAATTTCAAATTGATTTACACGATATGGGTATCAAACGAAAGGTATTTTTCTTACCTTTCTACTGATGTACAGCATTAGATACGTGATATGTACGAATAAGAAGTTTTAAGCGACAAATTGTTTGTACAAATTTTTGAAAAACGGAATTTTTCGTAAAAATTCATTATTGACCCTGCATTACTATCGTCTATTACACTAACGCCATTACTAACTATGGGTGTAATCCACCCACAACTTTTGATTATCTGTTTTACTTATCCATTGAGGTAAAAATAAATTATTTAATTTTGTTTATTCATTTACATATTTAATACAAACATTTCTTTATGTGCATCTTATTTCAAGAAAAAAAAATATGAAATAAAAAGTTGTATTGGGAAAATAGCCACATCTTGCACAATATTTAAGCTATGTTTCTTGGGCTTAGTGATTTAGAAAGCTAAAAAAATATATTAAGTAATAAATAATTATTTAATAATTTTTTTCGGCTCGAGGTAACATTTTGCGTAAAAACTTAAACAATAATCAACTATATACCTGCTACCTTTAAAGGTTACACCGTGCGACAAAAATAAAAAAATTTCCAAACACACGAAACAATCGATATACTCGCGAAACTACGGGCCAAATGTAGTAAAACTGCGTTTTTTTATTTTCTCTCTGACGTCAGGAAATTTGAAATTTCAAGGATATGTTTATTTCAAAGAATTATTTTAAAAATTGAGTGCATTGAAGATTAACAATATTGGTATCAAATGAAAGAGAAATATCCTTAGAACCTTAGAAACTTTAATGTTTTGGTGCAAAAGGACGAAGAGGTATTGAAAATGTCCTTTTAACTTTGAACTAAACTTTATCCTTGGAAATTTCCAATAGTTTTTTTTTATATATCTTAAGGACTAATATGTACACTAATACATCCTTGAATTTCGTCCTTCTAACTTTATTATATTAGTTTAAGATATAACAAATTTAATGTTATAAAAATTGTGTTACTTATCCTGGAGCATAATTTTGAAGGATTTTCTACTAAGTAAATCGTCTATACCAGGGAGCAACACGCGGCCCGTTAAACATGTTTATGCGGCCCGCCAAGCATTTCTAAAATTGAATTTATTTGATCGATTTTGTTCTAATGTTAATTATAAAGATTTGTAAATTATTAATAAGTGTTACTTTATGTGCGGCCCGCCAAAAAAATTTTACAATTTAAATTGGTCCTTTGATTAAAAAGGTTTTTCACCCTTGGTCTGTACGTTATTAAAAAAAATTGTCACCAAAAAGTGAATAAAAATATATAAATGTATTTTATAAAAAATACAACTTCATTACTAACAATCGGTGTTAAGCATCCAGCAATTTTATAACGCCACTACTATCGTGGGTGTAACACACACAGTGACTTTTGTTAGTTTTGGTTAAAAAATCTATATTTTACTAAGAAATTGAACTCACAGGGTGGATTCTACCCTGACGATAGTAATGTAGGGTTAAGGTACAATAAGTTTGTTACCATATTGTAGCCTGTGGAATTCCCTTTACAATGAAATATAAAAATGTATACCTAGTTTTGTTTTTTCTGAATATATTTTTTTAATTTTTTCTAACTTGACTCTGGGTCCACCGCTATTTCATACTCACCTTCGCCCTCACTTTCGGCAATGAAGGCTGAAGGGGGTACACAGTACCTGCCATATTAAAATAGCTTTCAAAAGATCCAGATTTCCAGCTTTACATTATTTTAAAAGCTTAAAATTTGCCAAACAGCTATTGAAACCTTTTTTTGCTTTTATGGTATTGTGGCATTGAATGTTTTGCGTGACGCCACAAGCTTTCAATTGTATTTGTGTGTTGGTTATATTTTTCCATTACATTGAGGGTGATAGTAAACTGCAGTTTTTCTGTATTCAAATACCTTTTGTGGGGACGGCCTTCGGCCGGGCTTCAAAAAAATAACCCCCATGGGAGTAACTACGACATCGGGATTAGTAAAGTGTTTACAGTATTTTTGTATTTAAATCCTATGATTGTAAAATATCGTGCCTAAGCAATAAGCTTCATAAGCGCCATTTCAATATTGCAAAAAATGATTTTAACTCAATTTAAATTTAAATATAAAAGCAAAACTACAAAAATTTCAAATGTTTTATATTTAATTGTGAAGGGAATTCCACGAGCTATAATATGGTAAAACATTTATTATAACTTAATAATGGGGTTTTTCGAGAAAAAAATCCGTTTTTAAAAGAAATAGAAAATAATATATTTTGCTTATAACTTCTTATTAGTGCATAACACGTATCTAATGTTGCATACCAATAGAAAGGTATCGTTTGATACCAATATCGGGTAAATCGAATCGTAAATTGATTGAGTTATTTTGATAAGCACTTTGAACTTTGACCCCGAGCCACGCCTGTTGTGGGCATTTCCCAGGCAAAACTTTTAGTTCGTTAGATTCAGGAGTCAAACCTCTATGTAATAGCATACTTATTTATTTTTTTACGAGGGTTCCCTATACCTATACCGCATTTATGCCGAAATTTTAAACCAATTTTTTGCTCGTCAGCTGCCGTAATTCAGCTGTCATCGACAACGACATCGTTTAGCTTTTCGGTTCTTCGAACGGCACTTTTGCAAGCATCCATTTCGTTAAGGACTCTATGTCAACTTCATTTGTCGGCTTCGCCTTCAATGCGCATTTATTTTAATTTTTGCGTTGTTCGGATTCGTGTTTCACAAACTGTTGCTGCTGCTCGCTTCAGAGAGCCAAACAATCACGGAGCCGGCGCAGACGTCTTGCTGCGAACTTTATTCTGCCAAGCAGCTTTTGTCACCGAGGGGTGCCGCATTAATTGCACCATTGTGGTCCGTTCCGTATGACGCACAATTTCAATTTCCGCGCTTTTAGGAACATATCCCATTACCCCAAAACAACAACAAAGCCGTCTGCTGGCTTATAAGACGATCTGTCTTTGAGCATGCGCAAAGTCTGAACGCACTTCATACATATAGTATATGTAGTTTTGATTTACTTTGTCATCCAATTTTGTTTTAGTTGTGCTTTCCACTAGTAGTATAGATCGAAATTTAACAAAGAAAAATTTATGTCTAAACTAAAACTATACATTGAGTCACCACATATGTATAGCACAACGGAACAAATTTTAAGAACTTTTGTACGCAAGATTCGCAGCGAATGCAAGCATAACCAGACAACTGAAAACAATTCCTAAAATGCTGAGAGCATTAATCAGGCTCGAACAAAGGCGCAGCGCGCCCGAAGGGGTTGTTCTCCATCACAATGAGCGCAATGTAAGGAAATTCAATTTTAATATTTATATAACGAAATACTTGAAATTTCATCACTTTTCAATCAGACAATGCCAGCAGCGTAGCAGTCGGCCTTGTGCGCAGAATACTTTGAATAGCTTCTAATTAAAAAGACACATTGCTCACATTTCACCCAATGTAGAGGAATGGGGGAAAAGTCCTTTATTCAATTATCTCACATTATAAATTCGCCCTTCCATATTTTACGCTGCAATTCGAATTTTTAATTTGTATTTTAATGTAAATCCCAAACGTGTCGCATTCACATTCCGCCAACCTACTCGTCAGCATCGTCGTCGTCCTCGTCGTCGGAGCCCTCAATCAGCGAGCTGAGGAATTCTTGTTGGTTTTCGTTGATCAGATTGAGAATGGCGGGATTCGCCTCGCCGACACGCTGAATGGCGTCGTCGATCAGTTCAGGGTGCTGCTGGATGGCTCGGCGCAAATTCCGAAACAGTGGATCGCTACGGAATATCTCAAACGGTGATACGTTTATATCTGCATCGGCGTACGAAGCCTCCTCGGCCGACGCCGCCACCGAGTCTGGTATTCCCTCGATAAGATATTCGATGGCACGCTCCGGTGTGTTGAAACTGGCGGCCAGCGCACGTCGCACCTCCACCTCCGGATAGCCCATGCTGACGATATTCTCCACCATCTCATCGGTCTTCGATTTAGCGCTGGCCGGTGTCACCGGCGAAGCGGGCTGTCTGATTTCAGTGGTGTCATCTTTGGGTGCTACGCCAGCAGCTGGTTGAGCCGCCTCTACTTTGGCGGCCGCCTTGTGTTCGGCATCCGCTGCTGCCGGCTGCGCATCCTTCACCAAGGTCGCTGTGTTGCCGCTGCCGATGGCAGCAGTTTGTGACGTCGTTGGCGATTCCTCGAGCGGCTGTTTCAGTATCATCACCACCAGAAACTTTTTCACGTCAATGTTATAGGCGCTCAGCGGTTCGTCGTTGACCAGTATTTTACCGGCGTAGATCAGTTTCTGCAGCTCCGGCTTCACACCCACATCGGGGTACAGTGTTAACTCCTTCTTCAGGTCGTACACCGTTTTTGTGGGCTCGATGTCGATCATTATCGACTTTTGGTTCAGTGTCTTAATTTGCAGCCGCATATTTCCACTTTATGTATTTAATAAGTTAAAAGCAAAAGAGTTCAGCAGCTAGCGCGAGTGCTCTCTATTATTTACACGGCAGGAATTTGACATCTGGTCGTCGTGGTTAGTGCTGGTGAAATTGCGAACCAACCACATGTACCCGCAGCACAGTCGGCAGCTCGAACGGTGATCGTGTGGGCAAGCGGCGTAGTTGCTTCGCGTTAACGAGAGCCGCAACGACGGGTATGCGCGCACGCAAAACCCAACAGCACTAGGCAGAGCAATCGACGAGAGCGCAGGCCGAAAACTGTCAAATGTCCACAACGTGGTTGACTAGGGCAGAGTTGCCAACATTACACGTGCCAAATGAGAGATGGGCAAATGCGCAGAGATACAAAAGCAAATTAATCAATGTGCAACTTCGCACTGGACAAACTTACAAATATAATCAAACGCTTCAAGTATGAATTTCCTCAGTCCAATGTCCTTCCCTAACTAAATGCAAAATGTCAGAAAATTTATGTGAAATGCAAAGGACGTTATTCAAAATCTAGTGATGTTTTGAAAATAGAGTTGTGCAACGAGCGGGTTTGCGTGTGTTCAATAGAGGCTCGATAACGGCGACGAAGTCCTACAATTGCTTATTATATCCAAACTGCTGGATATGTAATATATATTTATGTGTTTGTTTAATACAAAGGAATCTTAACTTGTTTATTCGCGCTGATAGCGTTAATAATTATTTCACAATTCCTAAACTGTTTTATTTGCGGCCAGTGTCCCACTGCGCTCACCCCTACATATATTTTAACTAAAGAAATAAATTAGGAGAGCCGCACTAATATTTAGCATTCGTTAATGGGACTGTTCGAAATTCAGACGGCAACAATTTTAAATAATCACCCCGTTGGGAAATTACACGAAGGACACACGGCGAAAACCCTTTCAGTGCTCTTTTGCCTGTTTCTGTGCTAGTCTGTCCGTAAATTCTCTGAACAACGCACTGATTTATCGCTTTGGTCACTTTGTTCGGCGAGTAGGTCGATCCTAGCGCTACTGCATGTCCCACCCTCATCTGTCACAATTTCCCAGCGCGACTTTTGGGATAAAAGCATGGAATCCGTGCATTGTGTGCACTCGTAATTGAACTTTTTAGTTTTCATTAAAGTCGAACACTGCCACAAAGTGTGTAAATTTAAATTAGGAGGATGTTAACATTACTTTGATTTTAGCACTGGCGTTGGCTAATTTGCTTGCAGATGGAGGGAGCCTGATACGCTTTTGTTGTAGTGCCATTTCGGCTGGCCGTGATTTATTTTAAAACTTTTGCAATTCACCCGGAAATTACGCACTTCTTAGCACTTTCCCTTGCTCTCTTTGTGGAGACCTCATTCCTTTTCGAAACCGGAAGTCTGAAAGTTACACCGTGTGCACGTGCGAATTTTAAAATCTTTCACGGGTAAGCGCCAGCGATACCAAGAGAAAAACAAATCATATGAAATATGTGCGAAACGTGTGGCAGATATTTATCGTACAACATTTGCGCTGCCGCTAGGAAATTCGCAAACGTAAAGCGATTTTCGAAGAATCACTTAACACGCCGTTAACACCCACATTAGGCACACATGGCTGAATCGCCCGTGTCACCACCAGCGAAATGCACAACTTTTGGGAGTAATTAAAATCGGGCATGACGCCCCGCACACAATACACCAGCCGCCGACTGTGTGCAACAGCAGAGTTCCAAAGGCGAGCAGCGTTCGGCGGGAACCAGGCCGATATCCTTCTTGTGACAATGACATTTTCGGTCGCGCCCACCCCAACTCTGGCTGGCCAACTAATCATTGCAAGCGCTGAAAGAGCAGCTCGACCAACAACCCTTCAGCAGCGAGCTTTTCGTCAGCATGCAACATTTTATTGAAAATGATTTCATAATCGAATTAAATGCGGTGGCACAGTGTGAAAATAGCGAGCCGCAGCAGCACAATGTCAGTGTGCAGCATGCCGAGGAAAGCCATTAAAATCATCGAAAGATTGCACGCAAATTTGCTGCTTCCCCCTCGGCGCTGCGTGAGTGCACGGCCTCGGTCGGACGCGTAGCTGCGAGCCGATTAACGCTGCTCACTCTGAAGTCGGCATTGTGACGTGCAGCGCGGGCCACGTGGCATGCGTGCTAGCTATAGAATTTGGTCACCCAAGATAACGAACCAACGACACACGGCGACCATGAACAGCGACGCTGATGCAGTGCAACATAAAAAAATCGGCGCGCCGATCAATCGAAATGCAGAATATGCGATTTATAGCAATTTATGACATCACGAGAGTTGGAGAAGGAAAAACGGACACACTGCACACTGGTAGCACCCACATTGGAATATGTAGTATGTATGTGTGTGTGCCTGTCAATGTAAAGTTTTAAAATGCACATTAAAATTTAGTTATAGAAATTTAGTTATAGAAATTTAGAAACACTTAAATTATTGAACCCTGTTTTTACTCTCAAACCAATGCTTACGCAGTGTGAGTATTTAGTTGATTTGATTAATATGGAAAAAGGGAGGGGAAGAGACTCCTCTGAAGAACCGAGCAGTTTAGCGCCATTCTAGTGTACACTCCTCCATTCTAGCCACACTTTAGTTGTAAACACATGGAAATAATGTTAAAAAAAGTTCTTTAAATTCAATATGAAATTAATTTTAAAAACTCAAAGGTAGTGCAAGGTAGATGTTGGATTTATTTACTGCTAAAATTGACTACCTAATCCATCATCTAGGACGCCACAATGTCGCCGCAAAATTCAACGATTTTGTGGTGCTAATCGCTTCCCACGATCGACGGCAGGCGCACACGACCCGCATTTGCCTACAACTCGGTTACGCAGTATGCACATATTTAGAGTATGTGAAACGCTGCGCCCTCATTAATTCGTAAATTAGAAGCGTCGAACAAAACGATGCACGTTGCGTTGACAAACAGGCGCCGGACGGACGATTGAGCCTCGCATCACGCACCACGTAATGTTAATCACGGCCGTCACTTTGCCGTCCGACGACCCAACCCCTTGCAGCCGCTAGCCGCGGACTTGGTACCCATGTCAGCGACATAGCACGAACCGCTGACTTACGAAACCGAGTCAAATAAATATTGAATATGAATTTTACGCGCCGCCCGGCCAACCATCCAGGAAAAGCCGATGCTGAATATTTTAGGAGTGAAATATCAAATGCGGCTGTTCTTGCAAAACATACATACATGGGTATGTACGTATTTATGTATGTTTATGTGCGCAGGAGCGTGGTTCGAGCTGGTATACGCAAGCTCAAACGAATTAAAACCTTCGATTGGTCCAGTCAAGCGTGCAGAATTCACCGCGCTTGATTCAAATACCAGACATGCGCGCAGTAGAGGGGAAGGAACGGATATGCATGCATATCTAGAATTACATTCATCCCTGTAAATGGCGCAAAGTCGCACTTGCGTGCGTCCATTATACAAAAATTATGATGTCTGTTTTGTTCTTCCTAAAACCTTCTCAACAGTTTGAATAGCATGTTTGCGCTTCTAATCATTTCTGGTCAGGGACAGGTCTACATACTAAGCTACGCGTTGGAAAATCTACAACGAAAGAATGAAAGGAAGTAGTAGCGAAAACGCTCACAAGTCGCAAACTGGAGGGCGCAGCAGCTCACAGCATGAGTGCCGTATCGGTAGTGCGCGAGTGCGCTGCGGAAGCTCTCGTTAACGTACTCGTTTTTCGCTCACTTGACTAACGATTACAACTCGCGATCAATTTGTGGAAATCTACACTGACAGAGCTCAACAGGACTTACATGCCACAAAAAAGCTGCTCGTATTGCCTCCATAGATAAGTGTTCCTACTAACGTTCACTTGACAACAGTTTCCGCTCAAAGCGAACCATACGTTCCGCATTCGACTACTGGTGTGTAGGGCAAAACGCATTTCACAAAATACCTCAAACTGTTTGGTGTACACCGCTCTTGCTAGAAAGACACAGTTATCCACAGTAGCGCCGCGGGTCATGCAACCGGGCAACGGTACATCAGTTCCAGCGCTTAGTTTGACATTTGCTAAGTGCTCGATTCTCCACTAGCTAAACTCAGCCAAAGTCGTCCGTTTGGCGCGCAGCTGCAGCCATTTCGTCCTACTTCCCATTCCACACACACACCCAATTCAAACTTCCCAACTCAACTATCATTTTACTTCCGATAGAAAGATCAAAATCATTAAGTCAATAGTGAGCAGAAACTAACATGAAGTTAACAATCAAGACGCTGGATCAGAAGACATTCCACGTAGATTTTGACGAATCGAAAACCGTTTGGGACCTGAAGGCGCATCTTTTCAAGTTACCCGAGATCGGCGTGAAGCCCGAGCAGCAACAACTCATCTATGCCGGGCGTGTGTTGGTCAACGACGATGTGCTCAAGAAGTACAGTATTGACGAACGCAAATTCCTGGTGGTGATGGCGAAAAAGCCTATTGCTCCGAGTCAGGTGGGAGTTGAAATGGCAATACCTATACCTGAACCCACACAAAACCGAACCGAAAGCTCGGCAAAAGCGGAGCGGAAACCCGAGAAGAAAGAATCCAAGGTGAGGCAGCCCACAAAAACGAGCACCGAATCGGTGTTGTCGCCGCGCAGAGATGAGGCACCACAGCAAGCACCGCTACAGCCCATCAGACCAGGTCCCAGCCAGACGGCCAACTCTGGCTCGGTGCCGTTAATAGCGCCGACACCCATAAGACAGTCGATAGCAGACGTGTCTGCGATCGCAGCAGCCAGCATCACAGCCACAGATGTGGGCTTGCGTTCGCGCCGCGAGAGCCGCAGCCTGCTGCAGGTGCTGAACCAGCAGCCGACGGCGTCGTGTAGCGAATCGCTCGTGCGCGAAATCATGAACATGGGTTATGCTGAGGCCGATGTGCGACGCGCACTGATCGCCAGCTTCAATAATGCCGATCGCGCCATCGAGTACCTGATCGAGGGCATACCGGAGTTTCCGGAGATGCTCGCGCCACACTCGTCCGACCAGCGACGAGACGGCTACAATCCGCTCGGCTTTCTGCGCGACGATCCGCGCTTCAACCAGATGCGACGCGTCATACAGCAACGGCCGGAGCTGCTCAGCATGGTGCTGTCGAAAATTGGCGAAACGAATCCGGCGCTGCTTGCGGTAATACGCGAGCATCAGGACGAGTTCCTGCGCATGCTGAACGACAGCGAGGAGACCTCCGAGTCCGACGACTATGGCGAGGAAGTAGTAGAGGTGGTGCTCAGCGAGGAGGAGCGCCTCGCGGTAGAGCGCCTGGTTGGCTTGGGCTTTCCGCGCGACATGGTCGTGCAGGCGTACATCGCCTGCGAGAAGAACGAAGAGCAGACGGCCGACTTTCTTTGTCGGCACATGGAAGACAATTAGAACATATCCGAAATTTTCAAATCTGTCCATGTTTATATATGTTCACTGTTGTGTTTCGTAAATAAATTGTGGCATAGTCCTGTACAACGATGTTTTCGGCTCGCTGTGTCGGGGGATGATTTCGGCTCTTATTTCAATGTCAACATGGGCCTGTTTTTATTCCAGTTGCGAGGCGCCCAAACGCAATCAGAGGCTGTTCTGCACGCAGTTCGCCCAAGTGAAAAAAATAAAGACTTTGATTTATTTGCTCAAGCACACGCAATTCCGCTTAATCCTATTTACCCAATCACTTTTTGTTAAGGGATGACAGCGAAACCACCAAATCAACTGTGCGTATGAGGCCGTACCGTTAGAAACCGTGTAACGACCTACGACACCATTAACTGCGCAACGAAACGCCAAAATAGACCCTGGCCACTTCTTGTCCATGAAAGTGAGCTCCCTGGTCACTTTCGAATATTCCAGCGGTGTAACTATTTGATCAACTACTCGAAGCAAGCCACCCAAACTTACCTTAAAGCTCGTTTGTACATTTGGATTGGCAATTGTTGACATCTTCATTGTCGCAATTGTGGTTGATTTGTCGTTGTTTTTGTATTTATAACTCCTATTGCTATGTGCGTCGCTTCTGCTCGTGTGGCCAGCGGCGCGATTTTTGCTCTGATCGCAATTAACAAATTCAATTTCGTGTTCACTCACTTGTGCACTGGAGCTTACATAACTAAAATTTGTGTCTGTAACGTTCATAGACTGTGGACGTATTGCAGCGATAGTGATTGTGCCCGCATCGTATATGTTTGGCGGTGTTTTAGGCCTGGGTGCAGTGCTCGCAGTCAGCTGCAATAATTCGGGCATCTTTGCACGTCTGCCGATACCAGGTCAAATGGCAATTCACAGCGTTGCAACTGTGGTTGTGCTGCAAAAGAAAGCAATTGATGGGTCATAAAGTGGTTCTTGACGGAAATGCAACAAGAACGAACAAGAAAAACGCATTTTGTGTTTGCTTATGCTTTGTTTGGTTTCGGTTTTGATAAATGCGCAACATTTATTTAATTCTTTTGGAGTTTTTGCCAAGCGAAAATTCGTGCATTATCGCAAAGTCTGTTATTCACTTATATTTCCTTTCAAAAACTACGTAAATACAATAAATAAGTAGCATTAATATTTTAGGTATTTCTGCTGCAGTTCGGTCATCTATATTTGACAACTTTCAAGCCATTAGATACTGTTTTAAGTGCGTAAACGTGTCTTTATTTCATCGGCCAAATTCGCCAGTAGAACGTCTTCTTCTTTGCGCGTGGACACTTCGCGCAGCTTCACAATCCCTTTCGCCAGCTCGGAGTCGCCAAACACGACCGCCAACGGAATCTGATTTTCCTCACAGTGCTGCAATTGGGCAAGCAACTTGGGGTTCAGCTTGTATGAATGTTCCGCCTGCAACGTGGTCTCAAATTATTATTGCCTTCGCTTTGCTTAATTCAATGCATTCGTTACCTTAATGCCGTGATCCCATAAACTATTTAATATACCCAAGCGCTTTTCGTGCAAACCCTTATGAGCAGAAGCCACATACACCTCGACTTCATTGGTGCGCGTCTTCACGCCGGAAGCCGCATACTTAGCCTCCAGCACGGAAAATATCCGCTCGACTCCGATTGAGACACCCACGCAGGGCACCTGCTTGCCTTTGGAATCAAACATACCGACTAAATTGTCGTATCGCCCTCCACCAGCAACAGAGCCCACAGTGCCCTGTTCCTCGGCGGAATCGCTGCCATTCTGTACCAGTTTCGGCTCCGCCTTCAGCACACACTCGTAGATGACACCCGTGTAGTAGTCTAGTCCACGTGCCAGACTCAAGTCGAAGCTAATCTTCTTTTCAAGGCCCATGGCATTCGAGTATTTCAACAGTAGTTTCATGCCCTCCAAGCCTTTGACGGCAGCACTGACCGCTTTTAGTTTTTCATCGGCCAATAGTTTATCGACTAACTCGGCGCCACCACTCAGCCGCACATACTCGCCAATTCTGTCTGCAGTAGCACCGTCCAACCCCTTCTCTTCGACCATTTCCTTACGTACCTCTGCCCAAGGGGACTAAAAACAAAATGTTTAACAATGGTTAACACAATTACGGCTAAAACGTGATTTACTTTATCCAGTTTATCGACAGCGGAGCAGATGGAGCGGAATTTATCTGCGGGTACGCCGCACGCCTCGAACATTCCGTCCAGCAACTGGCGATGATTCAGTTTTATTACATAGTCGCCGATCTCCAATGTATCCAGCACTTCGGCGACAATTTTCACGCACTCTGCATCGGGAAGCATCGGATCGTAGGACCCAGCGATGTCAAAATCCTATGGAGAATCAACAGATCATAAACTGTCTTCTCAACACTGCAGTCCACTAGAATAAGCCAACTTACACATTGGTAAAACTCGCGGTAACGTCCCTTCGTCATCGCTGGGTTATCGCGGCGATACACCTTGGCGATGTGGTAGCGCTTTATGCTAGAGATTTTGCTCATGGCAAGATACCGCGCCAAAGGAACTGTCAAATCGTAGCGTAGTGATAGTATTTCACCGCCCTGATCCTTTAAATCGTAGATGAGTTTCGAGTCCTCACCATATTTGCCAGTTAGCACTTCCTGCAATAAGCATACGATTTTTAAAACAGCTAAACTCAGCCGTGGGCTAAGTGCGCACTTTCAGCTCAAACACTGGTGTATCGATAGCCTCGCCGCCGTGCTTCTTGAACACCTCAACAATCTTGTCCAACACGCCCTGCCGCAACATCATCTGCTGCGGCGAGTAGTCACGGGTGCCCTTCGGCGTCTTCAGTGTAAACTTCTGCGGCTGCGCCGGCTCATCGCCGAGCTTCGCCTTCAGCGCCAACAGTCGCGCTACTTCCTCATGGATCTGAAAAGCAAAAGAGGTAAAAGCGAGTACTGATTAGAATAGTCGGCAAGATGGTGGAACGGCAGTGTAAACTTATTGCTCTAACCTTCTCCAATTGTTGTTCTAGTGCTAGGGGCGCGGAGGGAGCAGCACCGACATCAGTCTCATTATTGTTGGTTGGTGTTTTCACTTGTGTTTTTGTACTCAAAGAGAGTGAATTTAACTTTTGCACACCCGCTGGCTGACCGGAGCAGTGGCGACATTGGCGGTGGCAGGGGTCAGCGGCTGCTGCGATTTCCACTACCGGTGCTCGGCCCCACCCAGCCACCGCTGGCAGTCGATGCGTTTGTTCGCAAATTAAAATCGCAGTCTGACGGCCAATCGAACGCAACATTTTCTCTCTCTTTCTCTTTAGCTCGCAAATTTTTATATTTCTAAGGATTTGAAACCCTTCGAGTTTTTTCTAATTTGCTCTTGAAATAGAAACCCGCCTAATATTGCACTTTTCGCATGGCAAGTTCAAACCTAAACGACAACAATAATGAAACTGATTAGAAGTTAACCCCAAACTTGAAGGTGGGCATGTTTAGTTTCTGTGCTCAGACACAAACATACAACAAGAACGACTTTGGGGAGATTCGATTGGATGCGTTAAGGACTTAATAGTAGTTAGAACGAGTTAAGCATTACTGTACAAAGGTGAAAGCAAAATGTATAATGCAGTGGCGACTATTGGATACAGTGGTGATCAAGGATGTTACAGTGGTGTGAGTAGGTGAGTAAATGGTTAAAACAAATATGCCAAGAGTACCAAAAATATTGCGTTCCATCGACCAAAGAATGCCCGCTTGCGATTTAAAAACACTGGTTAGTAAATTGTTAATGGTAATTGGTTATAATAGTTTAGATGATATTTTTCGTAACTTTTTATCACTTTTAGTAGCACGCACACTATGACTTTAGTACAATAACAACAATAACAAAATCGAGCCATTGAAACATAAAAAACTAAAGTGACAAATCAAAAATATCGTGAGCGCTTTTGCGTAACTTAAGCATTGATTAATGAATTAATTGATGTATTTAACTTTATTAATTTATCAAAATGTGACTACTAATCAGATTGTTAAATGAGCTCAGTCGATGATGTTAGTGAGTTGGTTGTTATAAGAATGCGCAAACTCGATTAGTAGACAGTTAAAAAAAACAATTTTTATTGCGGCCTAATCGAATGAAAAGGAATTATTGAAACAAAAACATGGTTTGCAAATTGTCTAAGGGTAAACCGGCAGAGATCTCATGATTCATCTTTCGCAAGGTGTGACGACTTAAATAGTATAATCTATGATTTTCGGCGTTGCGAAATGAAAACACTTGTCTCTTTTTATTTGAACGGCTTGAACTTTTAATATATTGTTTGGCAAGGGCGGTTCAAGGTCTCTGCGATAGCAAAATTCAAATCTGAATTCATCGAGCGCCAATGCAAGTCAAGTTCGATAACGCCATCAGTCGCTATAAAATCTATTTAAGCGCCCGTCCAATGGCCAAATCCAGTTTTTCACGAAGCATTACACGCCAGCAAACTGAGGAAACACAAAAAACAGTTAAATGTGTGGCCATGTGGTGGTCTTTCGGCTGCAGCAGATTGACAGCCAAAACTAGGCCATTGCCTTTGGCTGGGCGAAAGGGGAAGAGAGCGGCCAGCAGGCAGAACATCGAACCGGTTGCGCTTGAAGTGAATGGTAGACCAATCGGCAGCAGCACCAGTCATACCAAACAACACAAATTCCCCAAAACAAAAATTAAACATTTCTGCTGTAATGTACAAAAATGCCAACTCAACATCTTTCGGAGGCGAAATGATGCCGCGACGACGGCAAGGCGGCCCCTCCCTCTTCCACGGACCACTTCCTCGTCAAAACACCACTTTTGTAGTTGTTGCGTGCGTGAAACAACAAAGCAACTCACAAACCCACAGCCACAAATGGCAAAAGTGAAGCGGAAAGCATAAAGCGTCTGATGAAATTGTTCAACGTGCTGCAGTAGAATTGCAGTAAATAAAGCGTGAATGATTTTAGTAACTAACGAAATGCTATAGACATACATTCACCAGGCCCAATAAGCAGGTGGCCTGCCCAGGCTGACTCACCTTTTCTTTAGGTTCCTTGGCCGCCTTTAGTTTTCTGACCAAATCGCCTTGTATTTTGATTTCTTCGAGTATCTGCTCACGCGTCTCACTCATTCTACACGTCGTCTTCTTCTTTTACTGCTTTTTTGTGGATAATCTTTCCTTGGAGCAGTGCAATTTTACACCGACCAATTGTTCACCGAAAGTTCCGCGTTCCGCGACCGCTTTCCGACAATTTATTTTTTGGGTGCCCAACTTCGGTCGCTGCTACTGCTTGTGGGTTCACCGCAATTTCATACAACAATATCAGCACTACGAGAAAATTAAAATTTCAGCCACCTACCAAAAACACACGCGGTGTAATTTGCAACGAAATGAAAAGTGATTGAGGGAGCGAGGAAACCTGTTTGGCGTTTCGCACTGACAGCCTCAGCGATGGGAGAGAAATTATCGATAAGTGAGAGAGCCTTTGTAGCTGGCTGCCGCTCGTAATCGAGTACCTGGATCATATATTTGCTAAAAATTACCACTTAAATATACTTTGCAGAAATAAAACCACTAGTTTTATGAATATATTGCGCAAAATTTATTTCTTCAACTGTACGTATATATGTATATGCATGTAAATGTTGTGTGTGTAAAGACGTATTTCAAATACAGTTTGCTGTATTTTTTAAATACCAAAACTTAAATCATATTACATATTCCTAAGTGATTAGAATAAACCCGAATTGAACTGCAAATAGAAGCAGGAGCTCTCACTGCCCACGAATTTGTATAAAATGCAAGCAAATAAAATCAAAAACAACCAGCATATTTATCAAATTCTCAACTTAAATGAAAACATTTTTCTTAAGGGGGCAATTTCAAACGCCATCGTCCAAAACTCGATATTTCCATCGAGGGTTCGCGCTTTCAAGCTGCATCACATGCGCATTTAATCGTGAATTTTTCGTTTTTTACTCATAATTTTTCGTTTCTTCTCCATTGCCTCTAGCTTCATATCCTCCAAGTCCTCTTGCAAGCCTAAGTCGATTGAACCGCTATTAGAATATAATATGTGCGATTTTCACTCTATAACTCACCGATCTTCTTGCTTATGTACTCCTCACGCTGAACTTGTGCAAAATTCGACTCCATGGCCGCGTCGTCATCATCATCCATATATTTATATCTGAAAAAGAAGCATTTCAAAATAACAATTCTCAGATGACAACCATTTCTGCTCACTTTGACCGATCGTAGCCGAAGATGGCCTTTATGTGCGACGAGTAGTCTTCCCCGCAGTCACCGTCGTCGATGAAGTCCTCCAGCTCTGAGTCGTACTCATCCTCGTCCTCATCGTCGATTATCCGCCCTGCACATTGGTTTGCAATTTAGGCAAATTTCTAAATTTCAAATACTGTCTACAACAACTATACTCACGCTTCGGTGCCTGCGCTTGCTTCTTGTTGTCCCCGGGCCTGCCGTGGCCGCTGCGACTGACGTCAGGCGGCGGGAATTGTCGCGTCTTCTGCACGTCGGTCGCTGGCAATTGTCGTGGCTTCGTCAACTTCAAATCGCGCGGTGGAAATTCGCGCGTTGGCGCATTGCCCGCACTCTTGCCGACATTGTTACCATATGGATTTTTGTTGCTGGGTAAGACACTGGACGAGGCGGACGGTGCCCTTGTCGCAGACGCTGATGGCAATACTGCAGGTTTGGCCGTGTGTGATGGAAGTTTTGTGCCTGTGCTTATCGTTGAGGATGACAAGCTGGTTTTTCGATGTCCCGCTGCTGCGGCACTTTTATGCGAACCAACGGAGCTACTGGCATTGCCTGAAGTAGTTGAGTAAGGCTTCTTGAAGTCGTTGCTGACGGCAGGCTTGGTTGCCACAGCACTACTTTTGCCACTCGGCGCTGACGGCATTACTGGTCCGCTTCTCGGACCTTGATTTAGTTTTGGTATGCGGCCGTTCGGTTCCATGCGTGATGCTGTTGGCGCTATTGCTGTCGACGTCATTGAAGCTGTGCTGTTTTCTTTACGCTCCTTTACCAGCGATGCGCCATCGCGTTGTTCCCGCTCACGCTCACGCTCACGGTCACGGTCGCGACGCGCGCGTGCTTCCTTGGCTCGTTGTCGCTCCTCCAATTCGCGTTTTTCTTTCAAGGTTAGCAATCGCTCAGGCTCCTTCTTCTTCTTTACCTCGGGCACACTTTCAACAGGTTCGTATTGCTTCTTTTCCGCCAGTTTCAGCAACGCCTGGAAGTCCATTGGTGGTGGCGGTGGCTTACGATTCTTCGCTCGCTTTTGCTCTTCCTCACGCTTTTTGCGTTCCTCTTCACGCCGCTCCGCCTCCGGGTCATACACTGGTTTCGAAGTGATGTAGCCACGTGACACACTATCACTTGGGTCTTTACTGCTGCTGCTGCTATTGCTGTTGTTGCTGCTGCTGCTGCTACTTGCAGCAGAGCTGCGTTGCCTTGTATGATTCTTTTTCTCTTCGGTTTCCCGAGTTATTGCCGCCTTCACGCGCTCCTTGGTGCCGGTTAGATCCCTTAATGATTGTGGTCGCGAGGGCGCAAATCCCTTATCCTCCTTAACATCTTTCACCTACAACGACAACAACAGGTGGATATTGCCCAGTATGACTGAACTGACCATAGCGCATATACCTTTTCAATGTATTTCTGGTAAAAGGCATTAGCCTCGTTCGACACGTAGCCATAGTCGTCTTGATCCGGCTGCTCAGGTCCTTCCATTGTGACTGCCGTGTGATCCGTATTGACCGCATCATCCAGCACCGACTTGTTGGCGGATTTTGTGACTTTCAGCATCTTCTTAATTTTATTCTTGGACTTTTCGTCACGCATAGCCAACAAATTTGTCAACTTTTCTCGTTCTTCACGCTGCTTTCTGCGCTCCTCCTCATCGCGTTTTTGCAGAAACTTTTGTATATTATCCGAAAGTTTCTTCTCTTTGGTTTCCTTCTTGGGCGGCGCGAACTTGGTGCTGTAGTATTTACCCTGGAAATAAAAGGAAAATCATAAATTCGGTGCCTGACGCTAGACGAGCAACTACTTCCAGTGTCGTACTCTCAAAAGGAAACCTCAACCCAAAACGAGTTTGCACTAAACACTAAGATGTGGCACCTACATATGTACATACATTACTGAAGGCAAGTAAACGTCAATATTTACAATTTACTAAACCAGGCAGTTACTGCTACTACAGCACCAACAACACAGTGCAGCACATATAAGCTTCCATATGTGCCAACCTCCCACGGCCAAAATTTATCATTTACATATTGGAACTTTAAAAAATATTTTGTGAAATTTCAATTTTGTTCAATTTAAGAACATGCACAAAGACTCACCTCATTTTTGTTGTTTTCACTGTTCTTTTTTGCCATATGCAACAAAGTGCCGAAATCCATTATTGCTGCTCAACCTTTACCTGTTATCGCTTTTTACTGTTACTGAAGGCGATTGTGGCTATTTACACAATCAATTTCTTTGGTCGCGTTGTTTTCTTGATTTTCCAAACTGCGTGAAGAACAAAATCTGCTGAAAATTTTATGAAGACTGGCTGATTTCTGCTGCATTGACGAGTTGAATGAATGACAGAATTTCCCTGCAGGGATGATTTACAGTTGACAACAGCAATCAGTCTTTCCGGCAACTACTTTCGAATCGTACATATTCAGGACAGAATAGTACCAGGTATTGGCAACTCTTACTACGCATCTATCCGAGATGTATTAGCATCACAGTCATACTCAACAAATTTTTAAATTTGCTTATAATTCTTGTATTCTAATTCTTCCAAATAAAAGAATTCAATATAACTTTGGGGGAGAAACATTTTGACCGCGATGACGTTGCCAACTATCTATGATCCCATTCAATGAAAAAATATTTATATCTTACAACTTTGAATTATGTTGTATTTATAAAACTTGTGCATTTATAGTAATTCACGGCATTAGTTATTTGTTCTTTTTGCGTTGTCTTATAGTTTGGTAATAACATACTCGAAACTTATGGAATTGCCATTGGGTAAATAATCTATCCATACGGACAACGGCAACACTGGCACCCTACCGCAGCAGTTCCTTACTTTTCACTTTTCCCCAATAACCTTTGCCATTGTTCCTTGAAAATTCCGGAAATTCCTTTGTAGGTTCCATCGCCCACTTTCTGTATTTTGTCGATTTCATGACTTGAAATGAACACGCCGCGCCCGCTGTGAAGACGAAGGAATGCTTTGCAAGTTACATCTACGGCCGCTAGAGCAACACGAGCAGACGAGGAAACCAAAACATTGGACCACCAACAGCGATGGCCAGCCAACGACACAATGAACACCTTAACGAGGCGATGCAGCGTTTGCAATGCTTACAGGTCGGTGAGAACAGCAACGCCAGTGCGGGTGGGAGTTTGGGCTACCACCGTCCCGGTGCAATTGAAAACTTTATCCGTGAGAGTGTCAACGCGCCGGCGCAGCAGCAACAGACGGAGGAGTATAAATTATACGAACGCACCAATATAATCGCCGCATCGAAGTTTGCCACGCCCAAGCCCATTGAGCAGCTGGCCGCCGACTCGTCCGTCGCCACACCCACAGCGTCTGTTGCTCGCGAACGAGAATTACGTACGAACGGCAAAGGGGGTAGTGCGTTATACGCCAGTCACGGCCTCATTTATGAGCAGCCGGCGAAGCAGTCGCCCGTCTATGAGAATCTGGAGTTTTACGGCAACGAGGCGGCGCAATTTGATTCTGCTCACAAGCGCGCCCAGCCGCAAAGTCCACCGGCCACTAATCCGTCGCGGGGGCACTACATGGTGATGCATGCCAGTGGCAGCGGCCGATTCGCTCATACGCCGGTGCCGGATCATCATGAAACGGCACCCATCTACGAGAACGTAATTCCACATTCCGGTTGGTCATGATCGCAGTGTCGTTTGTGAGATAGAGCTCTAAAAAGTTAACTTCACTTCTGTCACAGGTCAACGTGCACAACCACAAGCATCGCCGGCCACTGCCACCATGTATCAACATACCGAAATGGCGTCGCAAATAGGAGCGGGTGCAACACTGTCACACCATCATTCGCGCGAGAACTCTGGCCTCGACATGTCTGGGCTATTGGCTTCGCCCATGCATCGGCACACCAACTCCAATGCATCGCTGAAGGCTGCAGCCCCCGTGAGCGCTACAACTGGCAGCAATTTTCCGTCGCCCAATGTCGCACAACGCTATCGTAATTTGTCCTTGCCCAGCCACCTTAGTAATACACCTACGTCTCCTGCTAAATCCTTGACTAACGTGGGCTCCAATGACTACACGCTGCTACAGCACACACCTGTCAAAAACATGGTAAGCGGTGTAGAAAAAAGCGAAGGCGGTTTTAAATGCCACTTACTTCCCTGTTGCAGCATCATCACATTCCACTACACGCCGGTATCAACGTCTCTGTCAATCCGAACTACATCGAAGACATTAATAGTTCTGATTACGTCTGCATGACGGCGAATCTAAATCGTGCCCCGACCAAAAGTCCAGCACCATTGTCGGTGCGACCGCAACCTACGCCAGCGGTGGGCCTGAAGAAGCCGCCGCCACCGGTAGCATCCGCTCAAGTAGCAGATGGCGGAGCGGAGAAACAACTGGCAGGCGCTCGGAAGGTATCGCCAATGGGTGAACGCGAGTTCACGCAATCACCGTTGGCCATGGAGACGCGACCTGTTGCGGCAGCAATTTCCATCTCACCCACACCCTCACAGAACAGCACTGGTAAGATTATCGACGTCTTATCCACAACACTAGCCGCAAGAAGCTCCAGTTCAACTCCGTCAAATGTCATCATTTCATAGACTGAAATTCGCTTCAGGGCTATTGGTATAAACAATCAAATCGTCGGACGTTTTTTTTCGCAACAAACAATGAAGTCTTTCTGATCAGAATTTTCAGTTTGCTCCTGGGGTGTTGGGCACATCTAACCTTAGTCGGCTCCCATACTCTTTTCAAAAATTACTTCGTTGCCTGTTATCAGAACCACTAAACATTTTATTTTTGCTGTTGTTATTTACATAGGTCTGTCGAAAAATTTGCTGCCATACAGCGTGACCCCACCACGTCCTGCCGGCCCCACGGAAGCGCAACGCAAGATTGAAGAACTTACACGGCAGCTGGAGGAGGAAATCGAGCAGAGCGAGGAGCACGGCGAATATTTTGGTAAACTTCCGTCAGCGATCGCCAACTAGCAAACAAAATAATCTCCATTGAACTAAACTTTCGTTGAATGGCAGGCATTTGTCATACATGCGGTGACAAGGTGAAGGGCGCGGGCCAGGCCTGCCAAGCTATGGGCAACCTCTATCACACCAATTGCTTCATCTGCTGTTCTTGTGGACGCGCGCTGCGCGGCAAAGCGTTTTACAATGTGCATGGCCGTGTATACTGCGAGGAGGACTACATGGTACGCAATTTTGCCCACCACCCGCCCTTTGAATGACAACTTTTCCTGCTTTTTATTTGCAGTATTCCGGTTTCCAGCAGACCGCAGAGAAGTGTGCAATCTGTGGTCATCTGATCATGGAAATGGTACCGGCACGCACCACGTCAAGTCACTTGCCATTTTGCTGACACTTTGTAAATCTTTCGCAGATTCTTCAGGCAATGGGCAAATCCTACCACCCGGGCTGCTTCCGCTGCTGCATTTGCAACGAATGCCTGGACGGTGTACCCTTCACCGTCGACGTAGATCACAAGATCTACTGCGTCAACGACTACCACCGCATGTTTGCGCCGAAGTGCGCCAGTTGTGGCAAAGGTATGTGTGTCGTAGGTTTCATCGAGGTTGCATTATCTGCAAATATCGTTTTCTTTCAGGAATTACACCCGTCGAAGGCACCGATGAGACGGTGCGCGTTGTCTCGATGGACAAGGACTTCCACGTGGACTGCTACATCTGTGAGGAATGCGGCATACAGTTGACCGATGAGCCAGACAAGCGGTGCTATCCTCTCGACGGGCGGCTGCTCTGTCGCTCTTGCCACTTGCAGCGCCTGGCCATGCAACAATCGTCGCCGCACGCTAGGCACCAAGAGCCAGTATGCGCCTCGTATCAGTACATGGGCTAGATAGGCTAGAAACGCCCGCAATTCTCCTGCTATTTTACACTTAGACTTAAGCTTAACGCTCTGCTAACAGACGCACAAATCTAAAGTGCCCGGTCACTGAATACACATTGCATTTACACACGAGTAACTATGCAAAAAACAGCTTGTCGCAGTATCTCGAATAGGTAGTACTTTTGTAATACAGCGGGCTTGACACTGATATGTATATTGCAACTCTCTGCTACCGTATCGCATTTAAAATAAAGCATTATACGCAGTCTGGCGGTCATGTGCCCAAATAGATGTGCAAATTATATAAAAGTACTTTAATTTTAGAAACCACAAATTACAGGCACATGCTCAATGCATTAGGATCTCCGTCTGAACAAGGCGCTTGTTAGTATCGCCGGGCATCCTGTATGGCACGGTAGCCGCCATATTGGTGATCGCCTTCGCTTTCTCGCGTAAATGATGCAGCTGCTGCAATTCATAAGTGGGCGCGTTATGATAAGTAAACAACTTAGTATCAATACAACGTACGCGATCTCTGCCAGTATCCACGATGCCCGTCTCTCTGCACTTAATGTTTTTGTACTGTGCGTAGAGAATGTCCATCGCGGCGAGCAGTATGTCCGGATAGACTTTGCTGATCTCACCGCCCAGCCGCTTAAAGTTGTTAACGCACTCGTCCAGCTCGCTCATTGACATCGGCACCAGCTTCGTGTTGGCGAGTATTTCTAGCGCCAGCTGATGTTTGCGTTCATGATAGTAGTCGAAGAACGCCACTAACTCCTTAAGCAGATTGAAGGTGGCAATCACCTGTGGCTCGCATTCGATGCGCTTTCCTGTAAAGAGTTCGTTGAGCACATAGTGACGACGGGTTATTGGGGGTGTTGATTGGTTCAACATACCGTTCAAACGCTCGCTGAACTCGGCAGCCATCACTGTCAGTCGTTCGCGCAGGGAATCCTTCGCTGAGCTCTGGTGCACTACCTGCGACAGCAATACGGCGATGTACCGCAGTGACTGATTTTGCATCTGAAGTGTGAGAACCATTGAATCAATTCTTAATTTCTAATACGTGTGACGTGTTCAAAACTTACGCCGGCAATGTCGAACATTTTGATAGAGTCCTCAAACATGCCACGGCGCACCAGTTCCTCGGCAACCATACCAGCTGCGGTGCGCGTGTCAAAGTCGACACAATCAAACTGCTCGAAGAGTCCGCTGCCATACAGCGCGGTAAATAAAATAGAATAAGTTGGTTTGGTTTACTTGACTAATACACCTGATCTCACTTACCCGGATACCACACCGTTGGGCTGCATTTTGCCGAAGATCATGTCGTAATTTCGACACTCGATGGCCAAATTGCTGACGCACACAAGGAACAGATTTTGCCCATCGGGATCCTTTAGGTTTCGCAAGAAGAAGAAGTACTGCATCGCTTCTGCTGGATCGGTGATCTCAAACTTCTTTACGTACAGCATCACTAGGCGGGCGATGTTAAGTCGTCGCATGGGCACCGGATCCTCAATGTCCACCGACACTGTGGAACAAGCCAGACAACAAGTCACACTGGAAATCACTCATGCGAAACTCAATAAAACATACATAGCGGCTCTTGTACGTTGCGCGGTCCCCCGATGAAGTACATCTCGTTCAGAGCCAGCGCAATGTGCACGGCGTGCGTGCGATACTTCTCGGTACGCGCAAGGAATTCAATGGCAGCCTCAAACTGTCCGGTTAGCGCCAGCACCTGAAAGTACAAATGGCTCTGTTCACTGGCGTTGAAGTGCTTCTCGCCGTATTTCTCCAATATCATCGTCTGTAGGCCGGAGTAAGTTAGCACTTCCGAGTCGTCGGGCGCATCGGCGCGCAGTATGGACAGCTGTATCCAGAGGAAGTCGTCCGTGGTCTTTGCCACTTCCAAGTGCTGTTCGTTGATGTCACAGCCCGCTATGATGCAGTACACCTAAAAGAAGACAAACGGACTGGAGCTGTATTTCTCAGCTTACAAAGCAATGCTACAAAACACAAAGCTTACCGCCTTCTTATATGGATCGGTGGAGTTTTTAATTTTGTTGCAATAGTGCAGCTTCAGCTGACCCTCTAGCTTCGAATTGATCTTTTGTTCCGGCTTGTTAATCTTGTCCTCCAGCACCTGCATAAAGTCCTCATGGCCCACGCTATGCACACAGACAACAAATATTGATTATCCGCTACACTGCTTAACGAATTCGCTTACCCTCCCATTTGCATGCAACGCAGCGCCGAATGTAGGTCACCACAGCGCAGGCAGTAGTAGACCATCGGCCAGAGCGGCTTATTTTCAATACTGGCGTCCTGCAGTCCGAAGCAATTGCCTTGGTTAAAGGTCAGGCTCACAAAGGAGGAAACCAGATTGAAGGTGCTCGGCACACCACCGCGTTGCGCCTCGCGTAAATTTCCGCTAATTATGGTGGACATGTAAAGTTTGTATCTGCACAGAACAAATATTTATTATTCAAAGCCACACTAAGTACAATTCTGTGTTACCTGTTCTCGAGGTATTTCTTAGCCTGGTCCACGAATTGTGTGACCTGCGCGCGGCTTTGTATGGGATCGCGATTGCGTGACAACGGCGTCACATTCACCATATACTTCATTATCTCCCAGATCTCATTAACCTTTGAGTCCTCAAAACTTTCCGCAACTTTGGCGAATTTCTGCACCAAATTTGGCCGATAGGCCCCCTTGATCACAATAGAATTGTATTCATAGACCTCGCGCGCGTAAGCCATTTCCTACAAATTTAAGATACTTTTGAACAAACATCTCAAAGAGCTTATACGTGTACGCACAATGCGGTTGAGGCACGACCGCGTGCCGAAAGTCTCATTAAGAATTGTCTGTTCCGGCAACTTTTGTATGTCAATCCAGTTCTGCGAAGGACCCACTAGCGCATTCAACAGTTTCACCTTTTCCTGCTGCCATTCGGCACGGATGTGCTCCCACTTACGTTTTTGCGCGGCCTCATAAGTCTGTGGAACAAATAGAGCCCATTATGAACAAACAACCCAACCCCGCGTAACATCCAAGCACTTACGTTCTTGTGCACTTCCTCAATAGCAGACAGGATGGCATTCTCTTTTTCGTTTTTCAAAAAGCTTTGTATGTCTGTGTCGGCAATGGGGTCCAGTGGCTCAAAGGTTTTGCGCGCGTTCAACGCCTCCAACTTCTGTGAGATCTTAGGCAGATCGATACCCTTCGAACCGAGCAAAATGTGTCTGCGAGAGGGAAACGAGTAGGTTGGGTTGCGTACAGATTGTGCCATCAATGTATAACCACCAGAGCATAACTTGTGTTGGCCACTTACGCCTGTATGTCTTGTGCGCCGGTTTGGGTGACGCGCGAGTGCAGCTCCTGTGTAGCCTGTAACACCTGTGATATGGTGCGCTCAACACGCGGCAGCTCCTCTGACGTTTGCGTCTCATTGGTGAGGCGCTGCGCTTGTTGCAGCAATGTGTTAAAATCCATGTTCGAGGTAACACTTATTCTCTCGCAATATGTACTGCCTCCTTTATATCGCACTTAAAATTTCGGTTTTTTAATGTTTTTCCTGCTTTTTGGCGGTAGCGGCTCACTTTTCTTTCCTTTTGCCGATAAAACCGCTTTTTTTAGTTTGCGGGAAATTATAATTGTCGGCGTTGCCAACCATTGTACCATAGTATTTATCATGGGATATATAGATTCATATTTTATTGCATTACATAGCTGGCAACACCGCGAAGACACGATTTTCTTCTGATGCTTCTTGGTGTTCTCAGCAGAGCGTGTAGTAAATAGCAGAAAAAGTGTGGCTTTGAGAAAAGAAATAAAGAAAGATTTTTTCGAAAATTTGAGCACAATAGTTGCGCGTCATGACGGACATAAAGTCATTCTTCCACGAATGGTGTGCCAAGAATAAAGTAGAACCGAAATTTGAGGTTCGTCCCACAGGTGAGTCGGTGTCCCTTCAGTATAGACAAAAATCGATTTTGTGGGCTAGCATACCAAACTGTACGCTGCCTTGTGTTTTAGGTCCCAAGCACCGACAACGTTTTCTGTGCGAGGTTCGGGTTGCCGCATTTCCCTATGTGGCTGCAGGCAATTCCACCAATAAAAAGGACGCCGAACGGAATGCCGCACGTGATTTCATAAATTTCCTGGTGCGCAGCAGCAAGCTGAGTCCTAGTGATGTGCCTTCTGATGTGGGGGTGCATGCAGTGGCTGTGCCGACAGAAGCTGCTGCTGACGGGGGTGAAGATAGCATGAATGCTGCAGGTAAGGCACCTGCGCGAAGTGTGTTTAATGGCGGATTGGGACCGCAGGATTTGGGCCAAGCCTATCGGCCCATCAACCGTGACGAAGGCGGTCGCGGGGAACACTTCAATTTCATTGATCGCGCCAAAGAACATGCGGAGATGAAGGATGCCGAGTCGGTCGACGTGAACGCGGCCATACACGGCAATTGGACGATTGAGAATGCGAAAGCGAAGTTACACCAGTTCATGCAGATGAACAAGATTACGGCGGACTATAAGTACACGCCTGTTGGTCCGGATCATTCCAGGTAACGCGGAGCACACGTCGTTCTTTATGACTGAAAGTGACCATTGCTCTCTCCTTTGATTTGAAAATGATGAATCAGCGGAGAAAGCATGAAAATTGTACTTTGTTATGCGGAAACAGTGGGTGTGGTGGCTTGCAACTTGGCTAACAAATATGAGCGCATTAGCGGCAAGACAGAGGAGGCTGTTAACTGACTGGCATTGTGTCGCATTTTGCAATGAACGCAATTGTAGGTGGAAACCTCCTGGTTAGATCTGTTACGCCAGTGAGATTTTCCACCGCTGTTAATCAAGAAACTTCAAGGCATTAGCTGCCTTCCCCCTTCCATATTTGTTTACCTTTATGCCTTTTTATTCGCATATTGATTTTTGTTTGTTTTCAATTTCTGCTTGACGCAGTTTGTATGGAAAGAGAATTTGCAGAATGCCCCACATTGCCACCACATAAAAGCCGGGAATTGAACAAATTGCAAGATGCTCGCCAACCACACCAACACTGTTCCGCGGTAAGTTGCCACCCATTAATAGAATGTTAGGACCCAGTTCAATCATGAAAATCCATCCAGACATTAAATCATTTTTGCTTATTCATAAACCTTTCGATAGCAATTCTGTAATAACAAAATGTAATAAATTTGTTCTAACATTTTAATTTGATTATAGTCAAAGTTACAAACTGTAAAACATAAATGTTTGATGATCATCTAAATGCGCGAATGTGTTTTTAACATAATAAACTGAATTTTAACCGGTTCCCCAACTATTCAGGAGCTTTATGGCCGAGATGCATATTTACGTGGGCGCACTGAAGCGCAACATCACCGCTCGCGAGACCGGCTCCAACAAGCAGTCGGCGAGCAAGTCGTGCGCATTATCGCTGGTGCGGCAGCTGTATCACTTGGGTGTGATTGAGGCATTCAGCGGCACGCTGAAACAACGCAAGGACGACGCAGAACTGAAGCCATACCCGGTACGCATCTCCCCTGAGCTGATGCAGAGTGTGGACGAGTGCATACGCGAGCTGGACTTACCCATTGTGAATGCTACAAATTTGAAGGTGGAAGCTAACAGCGGCGGTGTCAGCCTTTTGGTAAGTAGGCACAAGTAGGGACACAGTGTGAAAAGTAACCGAATCTCATCTCACCTTAGGTCAATATAGACAGAGACACGACGCACGCGCACTGCGATAATGGGCAGCAGATACAGGGTTCTGTAATTCCGTGGGCCCCGCCCCAGCCCAACTGGAATGCTTGGAATGCGTGCAACATCGATGAGGGCTACTTGGCAACGGCCAGCCTGGACGATCTCTGCAATGACCTCGAAAACGTGAGCAAAGACAAGCGCAATGATGCCGAATACCAGAAATTTGTGGACTTTCGCGAGCGCCTACCCATAGCGGCGATGCGCAACGACATTATGACGGCCATCAATGAGAATCCGGTGGTCATTATCCGCGGCAACACCGGTTGCGGCAAGACAACGCAAATTGCTCAATACATACTCGAGGATTACGTCTCGTCAGGGCAGGGCGCGTGGTGTAACATCTACGTGACACAGCCACGCCGCATCTCCGCCATATCGGTGTCGGAGCGCGTGGCGGCGGAGCGCTGCGAGAACCTGGGCGAGTCGGTAGGCTACTGCGTGCGCTTCGAGTCGGCCATGCCACGTCCGTACGGCGCGATTTTGTTCTGCACGGTGGGTGTGCTGCTGCGTAAGTTGGAGGCGGGTCTACGTGGCATCTCGCATATAATTGTCGACGAGATCCACGAACGGGACGTGAACAGCGACTTTCTGTTGGTCATTCTGCGTGACATGGTGCACACGTATCCCGACCTGCGCGTTATTCTCATGTCGGCTACCATCGACACGACCTTGTTCTCCGAGTATTTTGGCCGCTGCCCGGTGATGGAGGTTCCTGGGCGAGCATTTCCGGTACAGCAGTTCTTTCTGGAGGATTGTATCGAAATGACAAAATTCACTCCGACGCCGGAGTCGCGTAAGAAGACCAAAGAGCGCGACGACGAGGAGAAGGCAGTCATCGCGGAGAATGGCGAGGACGCAAACGACCAAAACATGAACAAAGTGTGCGATGTAAAATATTCGCAGCAGACGCGAAACGCAATGGCTATGTTGTCGGAATCGGAGTGCCCCTTTGAATTGATCGAAACATTGCTAATGCACATCAAGTCGAAAAATGTTCCGGGCGCCATTTTGGTGTTCCTGCCAGGCTGGAATTTGATTTTCGCGCTAATGAAGTTTTTGCAAAACTCACATTTCGGTGGCCCGGAGTACCGCATCCTGCCGTGTCACTCACAGATTCCTCGTGAAGACCAGCGAAAAGTGTTTGAGCCGGTGCCGCAAGGCGTCACCAAGGTAAGTTTCGCTAATGGTAGTTGGCTGTTAATACTTTAAAATGATTTCAGATAATTTTGTCCACAAACATTGCGGAGACGTCTGTCACAATCGACGACATAGTGTTCGTCATCGATATTTGCAAGGCGCGCATGAAGATGTTTACCTCGCACAACAACCTCACCAGCTACGCCACCGTTTGGGCCAGCAAGACGAATCTGGAGCAGCGCAAAGGTCGTGCTGGTCGAGTACGGCCGGGCTTCTGCTTCACACTGTGTTCGCGTGCACGCTTTCAGAACCTCGAAGAACACTTGACACCGGAAATGTTCCGCACGCCACTGCACGAGATGGCGTTGACCATTAAGCTGCTGCGTCTTGGTTCAATTCACCAATTCTTGTCGAAAGCAATAGAGCCGCCCCCATTGGACGCAGTGATTGAGGCGGAGGTGTTGCTGCGTGACATGCGTTGCCTGGACGCCCAGGACGAGCTAACGCCATTGGGTCGTATACTGGCGCGTTTACCCATCGAGCCACGCCTCGGGAAGATGATGATTCTCGGCACGGTGTTCGGGTGCGCCGATTTGGTATCCAGCATGGCCTCTTTCTCCAGCACATTTTCAGAGATATTCGCATTGGATATTGGACAGAGGCGTTTGTCGAACCATCAGAAAGCGCTGGGCGGCCGCAAGTGCTCCGACCACGTCGCCATGATTGTGGCTACCCAGATGTGGGAGGGCGCCAAGCACCGCGGAGAGGATGAGGAGATTCGCTTCTGCGAGTGGAAGGGTTTGCAACTGTCGACAATGCGTGTGATGGCCGAGGCCAAGAATCAGTTGCTCGATCTGCTTCAGCAGACCGGTTTTCCGGAGGAGTCGATGATCGCGCACAAAATCGACGCCAACTCTGATGATCCGGTGTTGGACATGGCTACGGCGTTGCTGTGCATGGGCCTGTACCCGAACGTGTGCTACCACAAGGAGAAGCGTAAAGTTCTGACTACGGAGTCGAAGGCGGCACTGCTACATAAGACGTCCGTGAACTGTAGCAACTTGGCGGTGACCTTCCCTTATCCATTCTTCATATTTGGCGAGAAGATACGAACGCGAGCCGTTTCGTGCAAACAAATGACGATGGTAGCGCCGTTGCACTTGCTGCTCTTCGGGTGTCGGAAGGTCGATCTGGTGAACGGCAACATGGTGCGGCTGGATAATTGGCTGAACTTCGAGATGGACCCGCAGCACGCAGCTATGCTGGCGGCGTTGAAGCCGGCCATTGAGGATTTAGTCACTGTGGCCTGCGACAAGCCCGACGAGATAATGCAGATGGAAGAGCGGTACTTGAAGCTTGTGCGCGTGATCAGAGATATCTGCGTGATGACCGCTGGCGACTTCCAAATCTCACGAGAGGCAGGTGTGATGCCTTTCCAGAGTCGGGGTGGCAGTGGACCTCCGAACAAACGCGGTCGCTTCGACGGGGGCGGATTTGGAGGCGGTGGTGGCGGCGGCGGTGGCGGTTGGAGTCGTGGAGGTGGTGGCGGTTTTGGTAGCGGCGGTGGTTGGAGTCGAGGAGGTGGTGGTGGCGGCTTCGGCGGTGGTGGCGGTTGGAGTCGCGGCGGCAGTGGCACTAGCAACTGGGGCCGTTTTGGCGGTGGTAACCGTGGGAACCGCAGATTCTAAACACGTCTCTGCTGAACATTTCGCATAATTCAATATAGAAAACTATCCCTATCTAAGTACTGTGTCCAAATAAAATGGATGAATAACATATTCAAATTCGTTTTTATTGTCAAATGATTTGCTAAAACCAGGTTCTTAATAGTTCCCGTCAGCTACATATAAAGTATTTCATACATGTATGTCTCCAGCGGTCAGTATTGAATGTCTGTTACCTGTTGAACGTACTGGATTTCGCAATGCTTAGAGCAAAAGAAGCGATTGTTGCGTACGTAGGCTGCTTCGTTTAGACATAAGCTGCACCAGCGATTTCGCTTTATTTCAACCGCTTCCGCCTCCAGTTCCATCACGCGCTGCTTTAGCGTCACTACTTCCGCCTCGAGTCGTTTAGTGGCTTCTTCGTAGAGCGGGTATAAAGCCTGCACAACCATTGCCTCCTCGTTAATCTCCTCGAGCAACGAACCCACCATGTCGCCGTGCGCTGCTGTCAAACGCACCCGGTACCTTTTGAGCCACAGACCAGGCGTGCCATCACCGGCAATCGCTTTGCATTGCTTTAAGTCCCTTTCGCTGCATATAGCAGTTCTCTGCAACGACTTTGGCTTTCATCGGAAAGTAGATTTAAATTATATACGAACGTTGCAAAAAGGAAAACAATTTACCTGTTGCTTGGTGCGCCTAACGGGCGCCCTGCGAATGCGGCGGCGTACTTCGCGCTGCGGCTGCGACCAGTTCGACCCGGAGTCTGAAGCTGTGCACGCTGAGGGCATGAAAACGGTGTAATCGCTGTTGCTCATGTCGTCGTCCGCTTTTCAGTCAAAATGTGCAATTCAGAATTTATGGTTTTTAAAGGAATTCACATGTTGCCAACAGCAAAACCAGAGTCTATACGCGTTACTTACCATTATCGATAAAAGGAAAACAAGCGGCGACCATCTTTAGGATATTTCAAAAGGGTTGTGTAGGTTCTGTACGGGAAAACAAGAAATGGCTGTAGACAAAAAAGTGGTGATATAAACTAATCTGGAAAGAAGTGGTGTATGTTGATATGTTTATTCGACTATTCGAAATGAGTATTGCTGATGCTATTAGTTCTATTGTCACCAACAATCGCAAGTTACGGCTGAAAGGACATTGTTAGAAACAGTTGGCATCTCTGCCAGACGTTAATCGATCATCCCTTGAAAATGTCGCTTTGCAAGTGGACAAGTGAAAATGTCGAAATTTAGTGAATAAAAGTTAAATAAGTCAATAAAACTTTCCGGAACCGATGCTGAAACACTCGAGTGCATAACAATGTTAAAGAATTACTAAAAGGTTATCAGAAATAGTGAAAAGCGGCTTTTGAAAAATTTGCCGACTGAACACAGGACGAAAAATCGATACTGGTTGCAGAAAGTTTGCAAACACTTCTTTTGCCGTTGCTGGTCTAAAAATGGTCGGCCTACTGGATCCACTGAAATATGGGGAACACTTTTATGAATTATATACCAGCAACACGCGCAGGTGAGTAAAATTTGTGACAAAAACCGATTTTGAAAAATTTGTCAACTGGCGGCCGCGAGAGGGAAAATCGATTTTTCAAAGTGTCCAATGAATGCCACCCTGCAGCTGTCTGGGTGGTTGGTATGGCAGGCGGAGCCGCCGCAATCAGCTGCACCACTTGCGGCTGGAGAATGGAAAATGCAAAACGTAAAAAAGAGAACAAAATGAAATGTAAACATAGCGGAAAGCGCTGCTTTGTGTATTAGGTCAGCGACATGGCAATCAGCTGATTTTTGTTTATTGTCATGCCGGCATGTGGTGTGCGTGTTGTATGTCAAGGTCAACGGTGCGAATCCGGTCACTGACCGTGCGCATTCGAAGTAGCGAGTTTGAGTCGACTTATATATTTTTTTGGAACTGTGTTTTGCAGAAAATTGCAAAATGACCGGAAGACACTGGCTAAGCGCAAGAGCAAGGACAAGAAAGCAGCGGCGCTGGCTGCAGCCGCTGCTGTACTGGAGGGCAACGCGGGCGCTATTGTAAATCCCATGGATCCACCCATTATCAAGGATCAGCTTCTGCTCTTTCCCGCCTTCCCAGTGGCACATATCGAACTGGAAGCGAACGCCTCGAAGTTTGCGGTTTTCGCGGTAATTCGCTCCACTGTGCTGGAAGCGGAGACCCGCTATGCGCTCTTTCAGGACATGGGCACCATGAAGCGACTGCACAACATGAGCACGTCCTGCTGTCTCGTGTGTGCCGGCACTTGCGGGGCCAGCAACATGTTGGACTGCTCCTGCCATCAGATGCTGTCGGCAGCCGCAAGTGGCGCTGCCGGACTGCTGGAGAAGCGCGCGCGCCATGACTCAGCGAACAGCGATGCGGACAGCGAGTCTGAAGATGTCACAGAGAAGGAGGTGGCCATAGTACGTGTGCCCTTAGTTGTTGGCGCGGGCCTGCGCAGTCTGTTTGAGCTGATCGCCGATGCTCGCCATATTCAGCCCGTGTTATGCACCAAAGCCCTAAAGGCGCTGCTGGACGTAATACAGGGCCAGCAGCCGGAGTCTTTAAAGTTGGAACCGGAGGAGCTCATCAATCCGTTGTACGATTTGCTGTTGGATTTGGCCACGATGCCGGCGGCTATGGCCACCAATGCCACCACCGAGGCGAACTGGTCGGCCATGGCATGTGCGGCGCTTATTGGGCTGTGCATTGCACGCGGAGACACAGGAAAGATATTAAAGGCGATTGCGGCAATGCTGATGTCGCCGAAGCAGCTGTCTTCTCAGATCATTCAGCTGCCCGCCGTGCTGTCCGCACTGCAGCAGACCGTGTTATGTACAGCGCTTAATAAACCATCCCGTCCCGATTTTCACACACAAGGTGTTCCGCTGAATTCGCTGATCGACGAGGTAAGCAGTTACTTCTACCATTTCTATATATAAAAAATTTCGCTAACTAAAGGTTACTATTGTAGTTTATCTTAAAAGCGAACACTGTGAGCGGCAGCACATATTACTCACAGCCTGCCATGGCTTCCGATGGCACCTATCTGTATCTGTTAGTGGGTGGCTCACTGCTGAAAATTGGGACCGGGTTCAGCGGCTCCTACAAGGGCCACGTGTATGCGCAGAATGATGATTTCACCAAGGAAAAATCTGGCTGGTTGGGCTTCTTTGGTGGTCAACTTTACTTTCGACGCAATGTCAAACGCAGCGCCGACCACCTGCATCTGGTCAACACCGATACTCTTAACATTAAGGGCATGAACTCCACTAATCTGGTACCCATACGCGAGGGCTTCAACTATGTGCTTTTCACAGATGAGGATTCGCTAAATGCCATTTGCACCAACCGAGATGTGAGGAAACTCTCCGTCAATAATGTCCTCTTTCCTACTACGTTATAACTTGTTTTGCAGGACTCGTTGGTAGTGAAGAAAATCAACATTAGTAATGGCAGCAGCTACAGTTGTGATGCGCCGCCACCACCATTCGAGTTGCCGTTAAAGTTGGCGCGCAAGAAGTTCCGTACGCTTGGCTATGCGGCATTTGAGGATGAGGTGCTTAATCAAAACCAAATACAGAAAATCCAATCTTCGCATAACATATTCGAGCCGAAGCTGCCGAGCGACGTAGAAATACTGGGAATATCCTGCGGAAAGGAGTTTGGGCTGGTTCGAGGCTCTAATGGCAAAGTATATTTTTATGGAAAATCCGCCTCACTAGGCCTGAAGTCTGTAGGACGTACGCCCACCATGAAAATGACCGAGCTTATCATCTCCAAAGTATCCAACATTGTGCACGTTGCGGTCGGACATGATGGTGTGCACGCCTTGCTAGTGAATGACGACGGAACAGTGTATTTCACTGGTAAGTTACGTCTCTGTTATGGCTAACAAATTCTGTTTTATGCTCTATTTGCCCTTAGGCACTGCACGTCGTGGCGAGGACGGCGACTCGTCAAAAAATCGTCGTCAGCCAAAAGCGGTGAAACCGAAAAAAATGTCCAAAATCGATGGCCACGTAATTGTGCATGCAGCCTGCAACAATGGCACCTCGGCGTTTGTCACCAAGATAGGCAAGCTTATAATGTTCGGTAAAGACACAGCTCACTGCGACTCGATGGGCTTCGTGAGTGATTTCATCGACCAGCATATTACAAAGGTGGCGCTGGGTAAAGCGCATTGCGTCGCCGTAAACTCTAAGGGGCAGCTCTTCACGTTCGGCTTAAATAACAAGGGCCAGTGTGGGCGTGTGTTTACCAAATCTAAAGAAGGCTACTCGACGATGCTTACTGGAACGAGTGCTGAGGCAGATGGCAAAGGTGCACACTCTGGCAAGAAACTAAAATTCGACTTTTCCAACTTGTGCGACTATGACGATCACAATGTGGTGCAGGGCCAATGTCGTGTATGCGTTATGTGTCGCGAGTGCACCGGATACAATGTCTCCTGTGTGTCGACTCTCAATGTGCCGATCGAAGATCGTTCGGCAGGATCGTAAGTGGACATTTCCCAATCTACGTAGCCTGCATTTCTTGATTTATATCTGCTTTCAGCATTTGCCCTTGCGGCCACGGCGATGCTGGCTGTTCCAAGTGTGGCCTATGCGCCACCTGCATCTCGGTGCAGGAGGTGGAGATCGATGCCAACAAGGACACGAAACTGTCACAAAGTGAGTTGAATCGTCACCGCTCCAAGAGTCTCATTATGCGCCGTAAGGAAAAAAAGGTGCCGGAGGAAAGCAGTAGTCTGCCAACCGATGTGGAGAAAGATCCGCCACGTGTTGCCCCACTAGCCCCGCAGCTGCTCACTTTGCCTAGCGGCTCGCCGGTGGTGCAAGTATCCTGTGGTCTTCACCACACCGTCGTTCTGACACTGGCCGGCGAAGTGTTTACCTTTGGCAGCAACCAGTACGGCCAACTGGGCACAGGCGACCTGCAACCAGTGAATGGGCCGATAAAGGTGAACGTACAAGGCGCCATCAGTCAAGTGGCCGCCGGCAGCAATCACACGGTACTGATGACATACAAAGGCATGGTGTATACATTTGGAAACTACCAGAAGGGTCAGCTTGGACGATTGCCGAACGATTTCCAGCCAAAGGCAGCCATAGTGACTAGCGGCGAGTCAGGTAGTTCAAAATCGAGTGCGGAATTAAATGCTACATTGTCTGCGTCGAAAGAAACCACAATAGGAAGTTTGTTGTCACAACGACACAAATTCTTGTGGCACTGCACACCGGGTGCCGTTTTGTAAGTGCAAAACTTGAAAATATTTCAAATTTATTTCAAAATTTACTTTCTGCAGTGGTTTGGGTCCGAGTTTTGGCAAGAAAGCTACCTGGGTTGGAGCTAGTGGTGATCAGACGTTTATAAAAATCGACGAATCGCTGATAACGACACATATGTTACCCAAAGTTAATGTGGTGGCCAACAAAAAGACGATATGTTAGTGTAGTGCATCGTTCAGTTAAGATGGAAATGTAATGAGCGCTTTCATAATTTCAGTGCTTATACCAACCATCCCACTGACGTTTCACACGCTCTCCATTAATCGACGTGATGGCAGCTGCACAGCCCACTACCGCAAACAAGTGAACTTCGTGCAAAAAATTCAAAACAGCAATGCCAAATCAATGCCAGAAGTGAATCAGAATATTGCTTCAAATGTTGCGGCAGCGGCTGCTGGTAGTGGTGTACCCTCGGCCGGTCCTATCAATGAGCAAATGTCGCGTAGTATGCACGAGGCGCGAAATCAAATATTTGATCTTCAAGAAAATCAGCTGCACAGCGAACAACAACACCAGCAGCGCCGACGCCAGCGCAGTCGGGAACACGCCAAAAGTCCAGCGGGCAGTGGCAGTGGAAGCGGCAACAGCTGTGCAGTAATGGACAAGCCACAGCCGCAAATCGCTTTCGCCATGGATCCACACTACAACGTACTGTGGGTATACGAAGGTGGTGCGCGCAAGATGCAGTGCTACAATGTGTTGGCCAGCGAACTGGCTGAGTGCGGCTCCGTGAGTTTGATTGATCGCAGCGTTGTAGAAAAACTCATTTAAAATGTTTGCTCTTTTCTACAGAACGCCTCAAATTTTCGTGCTATTTTGTCGCCCGAACTAGCATTGCCTAACAAACTGGATTCACGAGTTTCGCGCTCACAGGCTTCTCTGAATTTACTGGCTTGCCTCGACGTTTTGACATCAGCGCAGGATTCAATGTGAATAAAATTTACACATTTTTTTTCCTTTTTATGAAGTTTTGTTCTGCTGGACTTTTCAGTCCTGGCTGCTTTGAAGATGTGGCACCGAAACAACAAAACCAAACCAAAGAAGCAATGAATAACGAGTACCAAATCGTGAATCGTTTTGAAAACTTTGGAGGTGGCTGGGGCTATTCGGGACACAGCGTGGAAGCCATACGCTTTTCAGCAGACACAGATGTCATGATTTGTTAGTACTACAACAAATTTATGTTTGCTTCGGTTTATTTTGTTTTAGTTAATTTTACTCTTACCCAACTAGTTTTATTTTGTTTTGGCGTTTACTCCGAAATACCACAAAGAAATTGACACAATATTTGTTTAAATAAAAGATTAGTATGTGATACTAAGTCCTTGTTTGCTGTAATTGATATTAAATTAAGTTTTTTCTTAATTTCGCAGGCGGCTTTGGCATGTTTGGAGGACGCGGCGAATACACCTGCAAGCTGAAGCTCTTTGATCTTGGCGCTGATGGCGGCGGATACGAAAAGGAGGGTGTGCTCATTAGCGAAACAAAAGAGGTACCGTTCGAGTGTGCAGCGCGCAGCAAGCATCACATCATGCTGCCAAAGCCGGTCAACGCAGCAATGGGCCGCTGGTACTTGGTTTGGGCACGTATTGCTGGGCCTTCCTCGGATTGCGGTTCATGCGGTCAGGCGTCGGTAACCACCGAAGACCAGGTGGTGTTCTCATTCAAGTCATCAAAGAAGGCCAACAATGGCACCGACGTTAACTCTGGGCAAATACCCTCGATTCTGTATAGACTGATAACGCAGGAATCGAAGCAACCTCCGGCGCCAATTGACCTCGACCCGGTGCAGAAGATAACAAAGGCTTTTGGCAATAGCGTAACCAAGGAATGTTTCGAAAGCCTCGTAGTGCTACTCAATTGGGCATGGGAGATATTCAAGGTGAATCTGCGAGAGCAGCGGGACAAGACGCGTCACTTGCAGGTTAAACAGTCTCTCGAGTACCTCATCTACGTGAATAAATCGTGTTTGCGGCTGCTTCGCAAGTACACCAACGAAATTTACCCTCAGCGTTCGGCAATGACGCTGGCCAATAATGCGGCAGCCACGAGCATCGCCAATGCCCTAACCAAACTCCAGGCACGATGCGGCAAGACTGCCGATGGCAAAGGTAGCGGTGTTTCGAGTTAATTATAAAATCGCCATGTTAAATTGATTTCCTTCCAGATAAGAATTCAAAAGTTCTGCTAAGCAACTCGGCTTCGACCGTGATCGCCCACAATGTCGCCAAGTACTTTGGCGAAGCTGCAGCTGCTGCGGCGGTTTCTACAAATGCGGCTGTCGCGAGCACGCCGGTGGCACGCAAGCCCAACATGGAGAACATACAGCTGGCTGAGTGCATTGGCAATTTGCGTGCGCTACTTATTGGCATTTTTTGTGATGACATTCTGAAGGACATTTGTAGTGATGAAGGTTCGTCCGTTGATTGAGCATGTGTGTAGAATTATACAGAAATGTTTCGTAGGTTTCGCCATGGTTCGGGAGATACTGGAGGAATGTCACATCAGTTTCGTGGCCTGCTTTGATGCCTTCTATCCCACTTCGTCACTGAAATGGAATTGTTTGTGCGATTTGCTGTCACAGATGGACAAGGTGAGTCTATCGAGTCCCTTTTCTTAATGGGGAGACTTTTTGATATTTTGCTTGTGCAGCAGGGAACTTTGCACTCGCGTCTGCTAAGCGCCATTCTCGCAGGTCTTTGCTCGCCAACCGTTAAACTTCGTACCACCTTCTCGCTATTGAATCCGGGCAATGAACGTCAGTCTATCATCAGCCCTAGTGACAACTCTGGTCTGCCGATGCTGTCGTCCACCGAGGCGCATCAATACCCCATACTGGTCGAACAGATGATTCATCGTACGCAGCTGGAGAAAAACGATTTTCTGAGCAACTCGTGGACATTCAAGGATGTGCTGGTACGGCTCCTTGACATTATAGCAAGTCCGATACGCGCGCGTATAGAGAATATCTACAATCGCAGTGTGCACTTTAACTATGCCAGCACACCAGGATGCAAGGACATAAATCAGGGGCTGATAGACAACTGCTGTCACCTACTGGCACGCGTGCTAGCAGAAATTGTCTACCAAACCTCACTGGGCGACGTAAGTGAAGCAGTAAGGGATGAGTTGTAAGTGCGGTAAGAGGTAATGTTTCGTTTTGGTTTTTCTCGATTACAGTACGACAAAATGTTCATGCCGCCACGGAGTTTGCACTCGACAGGTTCACGCTTTGCACGCTGCGATCAAAGTCGTACCTGGAACACGGGCAACTTCGGGCCCGATGCAATTGCTTTCTCTGTAGATCGTCCGGGCATTGCTATTGCCGGCGCGACGGTGTTCTCTGGTTCCGGTAGCTACGATTACCAGTTGGAACTGCTGTACGACAACACTGTGGACCTGCAGTCGCAGCACAAGTGGGAGACGCTCGAGTCCGCGTCCGGCTCTTACGATCAGGAAGCTGTTCACAACGATATGACCGAAATCAAGTTTGATAGACCAGTACAAATTAAGGTAAATAAGTATTAACAAGACTATCATTGGGCGAAACTTTTACTTTATTTTCATTGCAGGAGAATGTCCGATATGCGCTGCGCTTATGCTCGCAGGGCGCACGCACTTGTTCGGGCGACGCCGGCGTCCCTTCCATTCGTGGACCATGCGGTACTGCATTCCAGTTCTACAGCTGCGACTTGAGCTTCAATGGCACCACCCCACAGCGCGGCCAAATCCCCTGCATTCTTTACTACAGCACGCCCGTGAAAAGCGATTGCTCTGGTGGCGCCATGGGTGCTGCCAGTTCGGGTGGTCCCTTTAACAATGAAGTAACCACGCGTGATACCGCGCTGCAGATTGCTTCGGACATAACGAAAAAATGCAGCGAATTGCTGATCTTGGCGCGAAATGCATTGGCTGCCTCCCTCTCTCCGTCCGACAATTCGTCGAATCACACTCAGACGATTGACTCTGAGCACAATATTACACCCATCGAGGAGCACATGGACATCAACTGGGCGAACAACTCTCGCACGTCAGCGTTGCCGGTGGATCCCAACATTTCAACAGCGCGCGACATTACAAAACGAATCGAGTCCTTCTCCAAGGGGATCATTGAAACGCTAAAGTTCGACAAACGCTCCACAAATCCATTTGAAATGGAAATCGAGATTGGCGCCACCGAAATACATCCGAAGGACCTAATGATTGAGGAGAGCGGAGTACAGGATTTAAACTTTCGTAATGGCCGCATCGCCAAGCTAAATGGAAACGAACGCGCAGAAGACGAAGTAGCAGAGGATTTCGTGAACGTACAGCATCACCAGCAGCAACAGTGCTTTATGGTGCGTTCTGATTCAGATGAAGCGGCACCACCACAGCTGACCGTCGTGCAGATGCTGGAAGTTTTCAATATGGCCTCGTCGAACATGTTTCACACGCTGCTGCCATTAGTCTATGCGCATATTGCTAATCTGGCCTGCAGTGACCCGAAGGTCAGAATTCTGTGCAGAAAACAACAATTAATAAGGTATTCGCTAATCTGTTTATTTTCGATATTGCAGAGTTCAGTACAAATACTAGGCTTAATAAAGGAGATTTTGCCGCATATCGCAGCGCTAAATCAGCTCTATATATCTAAAGATCAGGTTTCGGTCATAGGCAGCAGTGCTGTGCAGCGCATACGCAACGCAGCAGCCGCGGCTGTAGTGCCTGTTGAGAACCGTGAATTTCGCGCACGCAAGAAGAGTGAAGGTGAAGGTCAAACTGGCGGTGACAAGTCCACGACAGACACCATCACCACCAGCAATCACTACTGCGTCGTCGAGAGTGAGCATCCCTACCGCAGCGCATCGATCACTTGTCAGCGCGTTGAGTTTCCGCCCTGTGTGCAGTGGCTAACAATCGAGTTCGATCAGCAATGCGGCACAGCGCAATTGGAGGACTATCTGCTGTTGTCGATACCGCTGCGACCGGTGGCGGTGGAGTCGTGCGCCGACAACGAGGACTATTTCGACATGTTGGACAACAACATGCGCACATCGCAGGGCTGCAGCGGTGGCGTACTTATGAGTAGTTGCTACAAAGGTGACACTAAGGAGGTGAATGAGGGTGTGGAACGCGATTGGATAGTGGTGAAGAAATTCAACACGTGAGTGAGATCAGTCGGGGGATATAAATATGTGTTAATAAATATGTGTCCCAATTGCAGTACTTCCAACTGGATGCAGAATGTCATGATTCTACCCGGCAACTGTGTCGAATTTTCATTAGAAACTTCGTCGCTGTATGCCCAGGATCCGCATTGCAATCGTTACGGCTTCAAATGCCTTATTGTGGGATATGATAATCCGACTACGGTATGTTGTCGTCAATTGCAACTGGCTGTATATTAGATCAAATTTTGTCTAATTTGCTCATGTTTATTACATGCAGTTGAATGTCACAAACTCATGTTTAATACGGCTGGAACAGGAACTGGCTTATTTGGGTGGCATGTGCAGTGCTAACCTGATGAAGAAGGATCTGAATCTACCGGGTAAAAGCTGCTATGTTACTGCAATATTTTTGGGGTAATAATAATAGTTTTCTTAGACGACAAGGATATCGACGATTTGTCGGGCATTGATGAGACCATAAGTACGCACCATGCTTTATTGTCGAAAGGTTTCGCACTCTCTGATCCTTTGCTGACGGTGCATCAAGCGCTGGAATCATATTTGCCAATTGGGTGAGTCTTTGTAGCTGTAACAAACGAATCAAAATACACAGATATCGTCTAAGATTACATTTATTTCTAAAATTTGAAATGATGACAAATACAGAACTATTTACATTAATACGCATACGTTTAGTCTATGTATGTATAATCTAAAATTTGGTAAAGCAGCGTAATTGGTTTGTGGCATTTATTTGTTTGTCCATTTGACAAGTGCAAACAAATTGATAGCGTCTTCGTTTGTTCGGGCACTCCAACCCGATTCTCTGATTCTCTGCGCTCTATCCCATACCGCTCACAGGTCAGTCTTAAGGAGACCAGCATTTTCGATTTGATAAACGATTTGAGTCTCTTTGTATGTGCGTGGCTCGGGCATGACGACGTCCATCTTTCGTCGCCTGCGCTTCTTCGCCAGCTGCAGCCACACTATGACCGCGATTAGTGCTACTATGAGGACTAGAGTTAAGCTACCCAGGATTATGTACAGCAAATACGAGCGCTTCTGGCAATCCGACTCGATGATTTTGCTTAAGACTAAGAAGCTTTGGTGATTGTGGTTGGCGGTACCAGTGGGCGCACTCGTTTCTCCTATCCGCCGGAAGTAAATGTTGTCGGCATTGGTGCGAAAGAATACTTGCTTCGGTTGTGGTGGCTTCTGCGCAATGTCCAGTTCCTTGCAAGTGAATTCGTTCTCGTATTGCAGTTGTTTAAGGCTGAGCGCAAACTGCGCGTTGAATTCTAGCGGGTGCGGCTCAAGTGCGAAGCGCACTGTGTTGTTAATGAAGCGCAGCTCCAGGCGTTCGCTGTGCGTGTAGTCGCGATGAACCCTGATGCCTTTTTAACAGAGATAGGGTAATGTAAGATATAATAATAGTTGTTGATAATATTTTTGCATTTAATTTTAGCATTAAATACCTTGAAAGGCTATAGAGCTAGTGAGGCCAAAATTATTTTCCCGTATAATGGCGCTTTCGCGCACAAAAGCCTCAATCCATTCACCATCCACAGCTTCGAAATTATTGTTGGTAATGCTCAGCTTGTTGATAACTGCAACAGAAAAAAGTAATGCAAATCGCCTAAAGTGAAGAAAGCGTTATACTTTTGAAGGAGAAGGCGCGCGAGTGCACTTCCTTGAAGTAGACATTATGTATGCGCAAAGTATTGAGAACCTCCAACTCGTAGAAGGCTTTGGATGGTACATTGGACTCGAATACACAATTGACGATTTCCATCTGGTCGACGGCGAACTTCTTGAAAGCCTTTACGCGCGAGAAAATACAATTTTAAATTAGACTTTACTTGGATAATTTTTGAGTCAATCGTTTGCTCACCTGTGCTTCGATCCGTTTCACGAGCACGCTGTCCATTTTGAGTAGTATGGCACGGTCCTTGAGCGTGGTGAAGCCGAACGGGTGTATGACATCTATGCGGCCACCAACGAATGAGATTTCTTCGATATTGCCGTTGATTGCGTGCGAGTCGATGAGCTCAAAATTGACCTGCCACCAAACACTACGTTAGAACGTTAATAGCGCTATGACTTGAGTCGACCTACCCTCTCGAATTCAACTATGAGCGGCGTGTTGCTGGCGTAGCGAGGAAACGCCAACGCATACTTGTTGAGCACCAGGTTTTCCATGTTCCTGAAAGTAATCTTGCGCAGACCTTGAGTGTCTTCCAGCGTATTGGCTTCAATGGTGAGCGATTTGCAGTTGCTGACCTCCACCTGGAACACGTAGCCATTCAGATGGGGCAGCTGCAGGTTCTATAATTAAGCAAAACATAGCATAAATGCCTTCAATATGTTGCGCACTAACCGGCTGAGTCACTCTCAGAAACATTTACATACCTGGTTCACATTTTGGCAATCGCAGGTGAATTTGGCGTCGTGCGCTATGCAGCTCACATTTTGCCTGGGCCCCAACAGTCGCTCACTGTTGTGTGCGTGTGCCGATGCAGTTATCGCCAGCAGCAGAACAAGCCAGGTTTGTGGCCACCGATGCCATCGCCAGCGACATTGCAATTCTATTAGCTGCCTTTGCTTATTCGTTTGACGGTTGCTGCTGCATCTGTGACTGTTCTTGCGCACTGTTCCTAGTAACGCTGCTGATGCGAATGAAGATTGTGTTGTTTGCATTTTCAACGATGCGGCCATTGTAGCATTTGTGAGTTGATGCAATTTTTCATATTTTCATCACTTTTACACTGGCTCTGCAAAATGCCCGTTCCACTTCGCTCGGTTGTTGACGGTGGTGGATTTCTATTACCGCCGTATCGAATTCGCTGGGGGATCTGTTATGGAACTGATAAAGCGTTTACACAATTTTCAGTGCGTTCGGCGTTATTACTTTTGTATATCTGTGCGCTTGAACGATAGGCGCGCTCGCTATCCGCATGTGTGTACGTGGGTATAAGTGTATGTGTAATGTAATGCCTGAGTGGCTGTGTGTGTGCACGTTAATTTAACTGTTTTTGTTATCTTATCAGCAATTTCATGTGTACACTAGAATGGCATCACACATTGTATACTTCTTCGCTATTTTTATTTTGTTTATCCAGAACACGCACATTGGCTGAGCGATGACTAAGTTTTTCGCAGGCATTTCGTTTGAAAAATGTTACGAAGTTGCGAGCAAATGACCGACCAAGTTACAACCCGTTCTGAGGCAGCCCCTACTCTATCCTCTACAGGCCGTTCCCCCGCTTAAAATATTTAAAGTGTGGAATATTGTTCTAACAGTACAGCTATGCCAAAACGAACACATTTTAATGCGAGGACAAATTATTGCTTTCCAAGTTCATAAAATTTGAAGGAGCAAGTTAAAAATAAAATTTGATATGTAGTTGTCGTTTGACAGTCGTTTTCGTACCTTGTCTTTGCCCTCCTCGACTTACTACCTCGATCTATTTGCTTTCTTATCTTTCATAGCTCATATCTCTACGCATAGTTAAGTATTGAATGTTCAAATTAATTCGGCATTTGCTCACACAAAGTTCTACTGCAATAACTTGACCCTTTTTATTGGTACAGCAGAGCGTTCGACGACAGATAGTTTGTCTGATTCTATTATTTGTTGCTTTTTGGGTCGCCTTGCATGTCATTATTAGCGCGCAACGTGGCCTTCCCTTTTCGTCTTCTTACTCCCTCCTAATGTTGAGTATTTGTGAGTGCAACTCAGCCTAACTTGAATGGCACCACATCGGCTGCCCAACAATTTCCGCTAATGGACTTAATTGAATTGCAGGTCCCCACATCGGCGGCACTATCCAACTGTGATTGCTTCTCATTAAATTTACTCTTTTTTTATTTCGTTGACATATTACTCTCGAACGAACGTACGAAGATTACTCGCACTGCTAAACTTCTACGACCCGAGATTTGTTAAACTATTCATTATTTTCTCCGGCACTTATCGTCCACTTTTCCAAATGTTGGCTAAAATCATTGGGCAAATATTTGTTCTACGAGTGTGTGCATACAACTATGGCGTTTTGGTGTGTTTGTGTTTGTTGGTGCTGTTGTTGCTGTCACGGTCATTGTTTGAAATATTTGCTCTTCGTTCAAACATTGCATAATCGAGCGCTGAGTAACAGGCTGACGGTTCGACAGCACGACGCTAGACCACAACACCACTGGAAGGGAATGTAACACTTTGCCTCCACCCTTTCAGGCTTTTTACTGTGGGGGAGCGGAGTTGGCGCGCACGAATTTAAGGCGCGCATCCGCTGCTACGCGCTCGATTTGAGTGAAGGAAATTAAATTAACGCAAATTATTGCGCTGCGTGCATTTCCTGTGCGTTCGCCATCGCCGCGTATCGCAGCATGCCGCGTGTCGCTTCGTACTTGTTTATACAATCTGAACTCACGATTCTTTAATTAATTAAGTTGTAAATGTAATTGTTGCTATTACCGCAACTACAACAGCCGCAGCCGCAATTGCAGTCGCACACTTGCCAATTAACTGCAACAAGTGTGGATGGCGCGCTGCTGTTAAAAGCCGCACGAGCGACTGCCGAAGCCGTCTTCTGCCAAATGCGGCCGGCATTGAATTCGAATTGAATTGCTGTGGCTTACACTGTGCGAACGTTTTCAGTGCAGGAAGTTCGACTCACAAACTCAACTCATTTCTGGCAGCTGTTAGTTCAAAAGTTGTTTCTAATTAATTCAACTTTATTTACAGTGTTCGCGATGCATGTGCTTCCAGCGAATAAGACAGACGTTTTGGTTTCGCTAACGGCAAATTAATCGCATTTTGCCAATTGTGCCTCCCCGAGCTGGTGGCGTAATAGTTTTGGAACTGCACATTTTTGTCACCAGCCGTACACCCGACTGCTCTTGGTGTGATCTCGCGGCCAACGGCAACTAAATTTTGTTTCTCCCATGAGCGCATAAGTTGTAAACCGTGAAAATAAATCGGCCAGAAATCACAGCGTTTCGTTTTGTTTAGTCTGGCGTTATTCGAAAAAGCAACAAAAAATATTTGAAACTATTATTGCCGCCCTGCCACTACAGATCTTTACGATTTCGGCGACTGGTTTTTGCGTGTGCAAAGCGTCGCGTTCAACCTTCAATTTTCAATTTAAAATGTCTAGCTTTTCGTGGCGTTTTGCATGCTTGTTGGTGGCCGCCAAACGTCCCTCACCCTCGACCGCAAATACTTATGACAACAGCCATTTAGAGCATTTTTTTTATACTAAGTTTGACGCTTTTGTTTTTGCTCACGGTTTCGAGTATACTTAAATTTGCGTTGAAAGACGTGTACTGTCGGCGACGCTTGTTCCTTCCGCGTGCAAACCGAGCGACGCATTTGGTAGTTTATGTAAGCACTATGAATGGGAATTGAATGAAAAGTATTGAAATCATGTTCACAGCCGAAAGTTGTGAAAATCTGCCGAAATAGCGCAACTTTCATTCTTTATGGCAGCATTACTCCGTGTAGTAAGGTGTCAGTATTATGAATTTGTTAATTTTTTCTGAAGCAACATTCATTGCCAAAAATACTAGTGATCTCCCGCTAATGCCATGTGTCATGTGTGGGCGTTTGCTCGGTTCTAGCCAAAACAAATCGCTCCCAATGCTGTCGTTTGCACATTTCAACGACGTGTACGTAATACAGCAACCGCCGCACTGCCCACCGCCGTCGCTGCTGCTTTTTGATTTCAGCTTATTTTCATCCGTAATATTACTTAGCATGCGATCACTTTCGCACATGTTCACTTGACAGGCCACATTTCCATACCTCCATGTATGTAAGTGGCTGAGTCCATGGTGCGCGACGTATGGTATGCCGCATTAAACTGTCATAAAAACGCAATTAGTCTCTATAAACAAAAGTGACACCTCACAACGCTGCTCAGCTCGGCTCACCCCAGAAGCATTGCTTTTCTGCACTTGTTTACGTAATGGACAAGCTCGCTATGGTACTGATGCCGCATTGACCAGATTTATGTATGTGCCACAAATATATTTGTTCGCACTTTGTGATCGCCTTTTTTGGACCTTCGGCTTCAAAGTTTTGCTCCCTGATTGCAAGCCGCACGCGCAGCGGAGTCACTTTGACAAATTGAAGGCGTCTACTAAACAACACTCACTACCGCCGCAAAAACCACAGTGAAGAATATGTATGGTAATTATATCAATCGCAGAACCCCGACCATACCGACCGACCATAGTGACCCTCATCACTGAATTTCTGCGTTTGTTTATTTTAAAACAAGCATTGCGATCAACAGTCGTGATTACTTATTTTCGACTTAATATCGAAATCATAGATTTTGAGAACGAACGTGCTTGGAACTTGGACTTTTTTAAATAAAATCCTTTTAACTGAACTCGGTACCAGTCCAACACCCCATCTCCAACAATTGCCTTATCGCAAAACAAACCTTTTGGTGGAGACGACTGTGGTGGGAGGTGGGCAGCAAATGACAAATGCCAAAGATGCAGTACTGCACTGCCGTTGTCGCTGTTGAAAAATGCGGACAATACGAACAAGATTGTCCGTCTGCTGCGTGCCGAGCTACAAAAGAACGGGGCGAATGGGCAAGCAAGCAAGGAGTGAAACGGCCATAAAAAGGGCAGGCAGCAGCATAAAAGCCAAATATGCAAATGATTTTCTCTCACTTGGTTCTGTTTGCTTTTGCTGTTCTTTGTGTTTGGTTTCTGGAGTTGTTGACTTTTTGTTTCTAATATCGCAGCACAATCGGTGCTGAGTGCGTTGCCTGCGGGCCGAAGATCAATGATCCTCGAATGCGTCTGGCTTTTACAATGTCATTGCATTGCGTTGCTTCCTACGTTCTGGCATGGCGACAGCATGCACTCGCGCGGTGCCTGGAAGCGCTGAGTGGCTGGCGTTCGGGCTCCGCTGCTGCGCTAGTGAATCTCTTCTTCCGCCCAAGTACTTTCAATTTGTTTAACCTTCTCTTGCGTTTGAAAAGTGCAAAATGTATGAAACGGAAAATATGTAAACATCGCAAAACGACTGTTGAACAGGGGGATGCAGCTACGGGAGCGGGCGTCGCAGCGGTTTCAAGTGCTGCTTTTGCCGCATTTCTACGCGCGTACGTACGAAGTGTGCGCGTATCCGTAGCTGCTGTTCTCTGCTGTTTTGCGTTGTTAATAATTTGCTTTTAATTGTTTATTTGTTGTTCTTTCGGTTTGCATATTATAAATATGTGAATATTTTCGATAATTAAATATAGAAGTGTGCGCTCATAACATTGACCGACTGTCGCTTGCGTGCTTGTCTGTTTGTACAGCTCTCTGTCTGACTGTCTGTCCGTCTCAAATTCTCGCATGCATTTGTTGTCTTTTTTCGTTTTGTTTTTAATTTTATTTTTGCTCTTTTCTCTGTGATGGTTTATTTTCTGCGGCGTGCAAAATCGACGGTGGTGGCAATCTCGAGAGTGGCCCAATCACAACGAAAAGTGCTCGATTGGGCGATTTAAACAAAAAGGCACAGAAAATGCTGAATATGCACATTACGCGCTTCTTGTTTATTTTGTACACTCTATTCTATTTATTTACTTTTCCGAAGCGTTTGAAGGCACTCAACTGCTTTGGAGTCGTCGATTTTTTAGCTGGAGAAGCCACACACGCACGACCGCTCGCTCAACTACCGGCTACAACAACGTCTGCTGTCAAACTGACTAGTGGTGGTGGTGGCGTTGGCGATTGCTTGCTAGCAACAACGGCGGCTCGACGATCGCTTGAAAGCTCCTCACTCCCCCTCCACCGCCGTCTACTCTGCAGCGTTGCTCCAACGCGTTCAATTTGCATTCAGCGGCGGATTTCGTTGAAAGTTGAATGGGGCCGGTGTGGGGTTGAAAGTGTGGTTTGTGGGTTCGTGCGTTCGTTCGTTTGTGTTTGTTTGTTAGCATCGGATTTGTGGTTTGCTGCCGCCACCGTTCTGCAGCGCGGCGTCGCCGTTGTTATTGCGGTTGCCTTTTGTCGTCACACGTTGCTCGTTTATCGCATTCTTCCCTTTGTGTGCGCTTTTATTCGTTTTGTTTACATTCGATGACCATTTTTGTTGTTGTTTACTTCTAGTCATTTTACCGAGGAAGATTTATGCTTCATGATGGAAAGGGTCCAGCAGTTTTGTTGAATGTTCCAACTGTAAACTATTATAGAATGCGCTCAGCTGCTGGGCGCACGTGCTGGCGGGCGGAAACGCTGTTGGTTGGCAACTGGGCGCGCGAAGACAGAACGATACATAGGCCGGGAAATGGAAGCATATAATTCCGCGCTCAGTGCTCGGTACTTGCAATAACACTTTCGGTTGATGGGCAGATAAATTGTTTGGTTCGGCGGAAGTTTTCTTATCGTTTATCTAAACAGCGCGTTCCAGCAATACTACCTGATCGCCACGAATCGAAGCAACTGTTTGATTGTATGAATTTCAATTCCGGAATCCGAACAGTAAAAATAACTTCAATGAGCGCTATTTTTTGTTTTATGTTTAATGTTTTCGATGTGAGTTAATATAAAGAATATAATTCAAGGGGCGACTCATTTTTGTTGTTTTTCATGTTTCATTATCTCCAAGGACTGAACGATCCGTAGTTTTTATTGATTTCGAATATATGTTATAAGTCGTAGCATTTCAATGGAAATGTTTGGATGTACTGTCCCCAGTTTTATGTGTTGCATGCAAGTTTAAAGTCATTGGGGCCAAATCAAGTTCTTAACCCTTTGTAAATACCTATATAATTATTTCCATTTTAAGTGCTTTCACCATATTTGAACTCAATTGGCGCATTAAATCATGTTAACCCATAATTGACCCCAACAGATTTTGATTTTCAAAAACATTTATGGTGTTCACAGTTCAGCGGTATCTAGCATGTTAAATTTCCCACCTGGCAATTTTCCCGAATTTTCCCATATGGTATCTCAATTGTTTTTGCTTTGTATGAAAAACACAGATACCGGTAGTTTCAAAATTTGCCGCACTGCTGAGCATGTTTATTGAAATAGTCAAAAAGCAAATTCAAATTAATTTTTTTACACAATCTCCGGAGCGAATTTTTTGAGTACTTTATGCCACTATCGGAACGATTTCTTTATTTGATGTTCAACGTTTGTTTGCCATTTGAGCGAGGCATTTTTATTTTGATAATTTTTCCACAATTGTTTGAAAGATATACAATGGGGTGCTCACAGTTAGAGGTTTTTTTTTGAGGGGAAATTTCCCGAAATACAATTTTCCCGCAAACTGTGAATACCATAATTATAAACTCGTGTGAAATTATTTTTGATTTCAAGTGTTTTCACCAACTTTGAAGTCAATAGGCCGATCGGTTCAGTGCCTTTTCGTAGTCTTTCCGTATACCCAATTCAGTCACCCAATTAAATTTTGATTTTCGAAAAACTGAAAAATACGTGTCGAATTGTTTTTAATTTAGAGTATTTCCACCAAGTTTAAAATCAATAGTATTATATCAAGTTTTTTCATACAACACCTTAACCCATGTTTTGCCCCTATAGACCCCGAATTTAAAAAAACCCGTCTTAGTGGAGGTTCATTTTTCAAAATGTACCTACAGTTCAAATTTCATATTTCATAGCGGTTTGGACTCGGCGATGGTGAATCAGTCAGTCAGCCAAGACAAACAGTTATATGTACTACTGTGTCCAAAAAATAAGGTGACATTTGAATTCTTCGATTATCGTGGTGTTCTGCATTATGAATTCCTTCCGCCGGGCCAAACAGTCAACAAAGAATATTATTTGAACGTTATGCGTCGTTTGCGTAACGCTATCCGCCTAAAAAGGCCGGAATTGTGGAAAGACAATTCTTGGTTTTTACACCACGATAATGCACCATCCCATACTGCACTCGTAATTCGTGATCGTTTCGCCACAAACTCAACCCATGTCGTTCCGCAACCACCGTATTCACCTGATCTGGCGCCGTGCGACTTCTGGCTGTTCAGCAAGCTCAAATACGATAGAGGAGATTCAAGCCGCAGCGAAGACGGAACTGATGCCCATCCCGGAAAGTGACTACAATCAGTGTTTCGAAAATTGGAAAATCCGTTGGCATAAGTGCATTGCATCGGGAGGGGATTACTTTGAAAGGGGCGAAATTGATTGGAAGAATAAATAAAGAATTTTTAAAATAAATACAATGTCACCTTATTTTTTGGGCACAGTAGTATACTTATAGATAAATTAAAAGTTGTTACAAATGACAATCTATGTTTTCTCCAATTGCCTTAAAAACTACAATTGTGAGCGTTGTGTGTTGCGGTTATTTGTGGTATTTGATATTTTGTATTGTGGCACGTCTGGTGCCAGCTTAGTGGTTCTGACCGCAGCATAACTTAAATTTATAGTTAACATTTTGAAAATGTACCAAGTCGCGTAGTTTCAAAGTGGTAAAACTTGAATTTTCATTAGGCGTCGAGACGAGCGTGTCGCGTGCATGCAAATGCGGCGCGAGCGCGCATTTATAGCGCCGCTGAACACCTTGCAACATTAATTGAAATATGCACAGGCGCTAAGCTACTTCATCCAATTGCCGTTTGCTGCAATGAACCATGCAAATTGCACCATGCAAGTGCTGAGTGTGTGTGTGTATGTGGCTTGCAAAATCACTTTGGCGCCTTTTAAAGTCAGCTGCATTTAGGTCTGTGGCGGCAAAGTGCAAACGCTTGCACGACTCACGATTTGTTGGGGAAGGTCAACTAGCTATAAATGGGAACACGTTGCCGATAAATCGATGCAGAACACAAAATAACTAATCAATTATGCGGCAGTGCATTCAGACTTGGTTGCAGTTGCATCTACAGCGCGACGGAGTAACAAAATGCAATTAAGATAATGCAACGCTATGTAACGTATAATATATGTTCTCAAACTCAAATCGATGCTTAACAACGCTAATCGGAATCAGGGATATAGGAATTTCTTTCAATTCAGTCGAGCAAAACAAGAAGAACGGACAAACAATTTAAAGTGTAATTTTTCTGGTACCAAAAGCAATCCAACATTGCTTTGAAGGCTTAACAAAAATATATACATAGCTACGACTTTTACACATTTATTGATCATTCACTGATCATTTTTATTTGTTTACACCTTTTTTGTGTTTCGCAAAATAAAGCTAAACGCCACCAGCGCATTTTAGGGAGACTTACAATTAATACTTTCTATAATAATAATATTTTAGGTAGCTATTTATATTTACATGGTTTACATTACTATAGACATTTTAGTAAAATATAACAGAATCTTTGTAAGAGAATATTGAACTGGCATGAGGATTGCGCCTATTGTATGATTGGGGACTTGAAGTTCAACCCGGAGATTGTGACACCGCAAACAAAACTAGAGATTATATTAACATCTGCTAATGACTACACAAGTCTTTGATTTTTATTTTAATTTATAACTCATCGACATCTGGACTGCGGTTTTAATACGGGTTTTTGGATTTCTTAAAGCGTAACGTGGCAGCGCTGACATTAGAATTAATTGCATGTGAGCTTAGCTTAAAGTAAGATTTTAAAAATTAATCACAAGCCACAAGTTCGACTACAAATGCTTCGTTTACATTTAGAATGTCTTCGTTAAGCGATTAGGGATCGTGCAAAGGATCGGCTGTTCAGCTTTACGCATCTGCATACTCGATTACGTCATCGATTTTCACAGTCTCATTGCTGCCGCCGGAGTGATTGGAGCCGGTGTCCGGTGGCAGTGCTGTGGCGCCGCGCATGTCAAGCTCATAGTCGTCTTGCTCCGGCGCAGCCAGGCGGGCCTCTGTTGCTGCGGGAATAGGATGTCGCTGTCGCTGCTTACGGCTGAGGTCCGGCGCTGTGTAGACGGGTGGCGCAACTAGATGCATGTTCCGCCTCTGCAGCTGAAAGTTTGGCATCTTTTCGATGCCTTGGGCGATCCTTTGGACATTCGTGAGCGGCGTGCGGCCAATTTTGTTGTTGTTATTGTGGGAGGTTGTCATCAGTGGTGGTGCGGCATTGGAACTGCGGTTCTTGTGATTTGGATACAAAACATCTGGCAGATTGAGTGCGTGAGCTGCTGTGGCTCTGGCTGGGACGGATGGCGGCGGCGCGTTGGTGGCCGCATTGTGCTGACTTGCGGTATATTGCGGCGGTCGAGCCAGGGCGCAGGCGGCATATCCCGGGGACGACTGGTGCGCATCTGCAAAGTGAGTGGCAGAGTGTTATTGAAGGCAGGCTTTGAAGCGGTGAATATGTATTGTTCGAGTTGTTATGGAGCCGAGTGAGCTTCAAGCCCTAATTGAACACTTTTTCAGCTGTTAGATTATGTTCCAAACACCAGTTAAATGCAATCAGAAGCGCATAGGTGAATAACTGCAAATTGTGCGTTCCCAGCACCACTTTCATGCATACATATATGCATGGATATACATTTATGTATGTTATGCTTACTAGTCATAGGGACTAGTATTTTGTATAAATAGGAATTTGTCAGTACCTGGAGAAGGTTTGTGTTGCTGAATTTCCGTTCGCCAATTATCACGCCACCTCTCAAGTCGTTCATAATCCAAATTGAACTATTGAACTAACTAAAATTAAGCACCAACTCAACTCTATCAGCTATCAACTACTGGTTGCAATCACTACCACAAAAGAATCAAAGTTTGTGCATTAATTTGGTATCAATTTCGGTTTTATTTTCGGTCTTTTTGATTTGCGTGCCACAGGCTTTCCAGCGTTCCGTATCAGATCAGCCACGAATGGCCACAGTAATCTTAATGTAAGACAGTTCAATTGCATGTCGAGTGCATTCATCTCAATATAACTTACAAACAATTAGGAATAAAAGTACAAATTACATACATACATATTAAAAAAAAAAATATTAATAAATACAATAAAAACGTGAAAAACAAAAAAAGATCAGTTATGGGAAAAGTAAAATGAAACTTTTCCATGCCGCACAACTGCGTGAAAACCGCAAATTAGTGGTAAGAAAAGAGTGCTGAGACCTACGATTTCCTAAGATTTTGTGCGCTCGAGTAAGTGGAATCTGAAAGGTTTCATTTCACTTTTGCCACACCTGTAAACAAACCAGACATAAAAATGTGCACAGTGTTGGTTGGTGGCGGTGTATGCCGGTTCTTAGTCTATCGCTCGAATGTTTATAAACACAACATTTAAGTTTCACAGCCCACAGGGTAAATTGTGTACAGGGTGATGGCTCGGACAAATGGCATGACAGCGTTGCCCGGTGCGGTTAGTACATAAAATTACCTCGTTCGCTGATGGGCTCGGAGTACACGTTCATGAGGTCCGTGTTGTTGTCCGAGCTGCCGTCGGCAGGCGAGGCGTAGTCGGCGTGCAGCAGCGGCTGCTTTGGGCACCCGGGCTCCTCGTAGATGTGCTCCGGCGAGTAATTGTGATCGGCGGGAGTGGCCGCCACCTGCTCTTCTCGCCGCATTCGGGCGTCTAGATCGATGTCGGTGGTGGCGTAGTGCGGCCCGCCGTACTGCTGCAGTCCGATTTGCATGATGCTGTTAGAGGCGTAGAAGCCATCGCCGTCGATAGCAGGTGCGCCCAAAGCGGTCTCCGCGCACATAGTGTGCACGGGCGGCGCGGTGGGCTTCGCTGGCTGCAAGTGCTGTATGAGCACGTTGCTGAACGCGGCCAAATCGACACACTTGCTGTCGGCCGCCGACTTCTGCTTGTTGATCAGATTCTCGATCTCGGTGATGGTCTGCACACATTTGCTATGAGACAGGCTGGTCTGCAGCAGCTTTTGCACGTGCTTGTTCACCTTCCGGTACGTGTCGGGGCACTGCTTCTGCATGAGCTGCAATGCCCGCTCGAACTCGTTACGATCGGCCTGCGAGAACTCGTGTACGTGCTCATTGCTGTGCGGCGTCGCGGAAGCGTGGGTCACTCGATCGTCGCTGCAGCTGTGGGAGCGCGTGTTGCACCAGCAGGCCAAAACAACTGCAACGATGACGACGGCAAGTACCAAAGCGCTCGGCACAATATAGTAGAGCAGTGTTGAGTGCTTGTTGCGCATCTCGAGCTCTTCGGGCGTCAGGAAGTTGCCATCGACCCTCTTGATGTTGCGGTTGGCGCCGCAGTCCAGGGTGTCCTTCTGGTCGTCGCACACTTCGTTCAGATACTTGAGCGTGTTGAAGGTGCTAGCGTTGAAGCACCAGCTCAACGTCGAGCTAATGGTGCAGTAGGTCTCGGAACGCAGATCGTGCGCTGAGAGCGCGTGCAGCCATTTGAGATCGCAGCGGCAGGGTATGTCGACCGATATCTCACGCAGTATGCAGTACGGGTTCGTGATGTTGAGGCTGCCGGGCCGCGGGCGGCTCAGCGAATTGCCGTCGAAGCGGCAGGTCATCGGCTGCTTGGTCTCCTCCAGCTGTATGCGCCCGAAGTCGCCGAACTGATTCTTCTCCACAATGATGTTGGACCACTCCTTCACGCGCAGCCAATTGTTGCCCAGATGCTTGATGCGGTTGTGCGCAATGGTGGCATTGATGGCGGTCACATGGATGGCATTCTCGTGTATTGTATCGATTCTGAAACACCGGAGGAGTGCAGCGGTTAGTGATGTAAGGCGGAAACAGTACGCCGGCGGCTACTCACTTGTTCTTTGTCAAAATTAATTCGTTGATGCCGCTGCCATAGATGGCTTCGCCTTCGATCGAACCAATTATGGCACCCGTTATGGACACATGATTGCTGTACAGCTGCAAAGTGGACAAAGTTGTGAGACTTTTGGTGCATTCGTATGTGGAAAGTAAGCGGTAACTCACCTTTTCGGTGATGGCGCGTGCCTTGATCACGTCAATGCGACAGTCTTCGAAGACAATTGAGTTGATGTTGATGACGTCGAATGTGCCACCGTTGATCGTGCCAATAGTGCAATTGATGAAGCGTATTTCGCGGAGTGAAGCCTCGAAGCGGTAAATGTTGTCGATGTGCGACGATTCAATGCGCAGCTGCAACACAGCGTCAGTTGTAAACAATGATGGAAAATTCGTATAGTGCTAAGAATACATACTCTGGCTTGCGCTGTGTTGAAGGCCTTCTCCTCGATGCGCAGGTCATTGATGCCCACAAAGTATCCATTGATCTTGGCGTTCTCGAAAGCGTTCGGATAGAGTATGAGGTCGTTGCTGTTGCGCACAGTGAACTTGCCGTTTCCTGTTGACGATTCAATAAACGGAAACTATGAACAGGCCGCTGAGAAGACAGCAGAGCGCGTCTCTCACCTGAGAATGCTTTTTCGCGCACCACCACGGAGAAGACGTTGTTCATCTGGATGTCGGGATATGGGCCGAAGTTGTTGCGGAACGCACCGGTGGTCAGCTCCACCTGTTCGCCGTCGCTAAGTGCTCCCACTATGTTGATGCTGTTCACCTTGTTGTTGCTGAAGAAACCGCTTTCCAAGCGGAAATGTGTTCTGGGCGCCAGAGTGATCGCAATTGAAGTCGCATTATGCGGGACCATGTAGTTGTTGCCAAATATTTGGCTCAGCTGCAACGAATAAAAGGAAAGTGTATCGTTTTTGTAACGAGCCAGAAACACAGACACAGTTTATAATTCACAACAACTGAATATGTAATACCAATGTAAATACATTACCAATGTGAGTCTGAATTTACACGCATTGATGTTTGAAACCAAGCAGAAGATAAAAATTTGCTGCACCCAGAAGTACCAGCCACTTCGTTTCTGGGTTTTTTAATAGCCAACTGCCTCGAATCTTTACATTTGCATTGACAATTAATTGATTTACAAAAAAACGTTCGCTTTGATCCTAATTAGCCGCTAGAAATTCATTCAGAAACCCATCTAAATCCAATAACGTTTTAATGGCATTTGAGTCATTGACTTTTTACAACAAGTGCACGTTAATTGTCTTACTTGCTGCGCCATTTGATGGTATACAACAACAAAACGTCGAGTATACAATATGAAAATGAAAAGCAAAACATTCAGGCAACTCGTCACGTGCGCCGCAACTCACTCTTTTCGTCGCTCGAGAGTTCGCGTTCGAATCCACACTTGAATTTCAAGCCGATATCTGCTTTGCCGCCTTCCACCCAGAATGTGATAGCAACTGGCCACATTTGGGTTTTAAAATCGCTCGCTCGGTTCGGCTCTTGTGAGAATAATAAGCAAAGCAGCAGCGCCACTGATTAGTTATGAGTAACGCTATATGGAGTTTAGGTAAAAATCGTCCGACGAGAATTGTTTCTCTAAATCGCAATTTCTACATTTGTATGCAGAATCGGTATGACTAATGGCAGCGTCGGTGAGTAAATGCCGACAAAAGAGTGTTTACACAACAAATGGCAGCATAGAAAATAATTTTCTTTTCATTTCGCAGAATTGCTTTTTTGAGAGGTTTGTTAATTTTTGTGTGCAAGTTTGCGTAGTAAAACATTCCTGGCAAGAATGATATTTAGGAATGAAGGAATGCAGTAATTATTTTTTATGCAAAAATGCTAAAATCATTTGAACATTCACTTCAGCGAAAGCGTGCAACGATCGACAATCTCTGCCCGGTCAAATAACTGGCGAAATTGCATTTTCCGTTCGCTAAACGAATTACAACTCCTTCGAGTGCGACATCTCGATTACCAGATTCTTATGGCTTCTTGCGCACAAATGATGAATCCGCAGATGCGAACGCCTGCACACAGCCCCCGAACACACACACACACATATAATAGATGTGCAATCACAATGCGGCCGCATGGCACTTCCACGCCTGTGTAACGTAAGTGTCTGCGCGATCGTAGTCGTATTTTCATTACGTTTCCTCCGCTGCCGACATTGTTCTTTCTTCTATGCGCAGCCGCGTTGCAATCTTAAATTTCACAACGGCATATGCACTCGCACAATGGGCGGCCGGGAGCAGTGGGGTGGCGGGACCCAACACAAAAGTGGTCACTACGCGGTTGGCCGCAGTGGCGGCTGCTGGTGCTGCTGGGTGCCGCGACGCTTCGTTGGCTTGACTGGCACCGCAGCTTTCCGTCGAGCCGTGCGGCGTTCCGTTGCTCTTTGCACTTGTGCACTTTATCACTTATGCGTATCCGTGTGTCACATGGGCACCAAAATACGTACTATACATAGCGCTGCAGAAGGGCGCAAAGAAGAAATATAGTGGAGAATGAAACAAGTAAATAAACAAAGCGCAGAGGCAGCAGTCAGTCAGTCAGTCAGCAGAATGCGTGCAGTGTGCAACGGCGGACGTTGAGTGTGGCGGCGCACCCGCTCCTCCGTGGCCCACTTCATCCCGAAGTTTAGCTGTTCGGTTTTGTGATGGAGCAGAAGCTGAAGCTGGATTCTGCTGTCAAGTCAAGTCGCTGCTGCTGTGTCTCATGCTCGCCGAGTGTCGAGTGCAATCTTTTAATTAAATTCAAATTAAAGTTGCGTTCCTATTGTAATTTATTTGTTTGCTCTTTGGAAGTTTGTGTGTGCGGCGTTTGTTTGTTTGCCGGCTTGTTGGTTTTGTCATTGTGGCGTTTCTCCCAGCGAACACACATCCGCCCTGTACATTTGCTCCCTGCTGCTCAATCTTCGGAGCAATTTTCGGCAATCACTCCAGCCGTCTCCATTTCGTCACTGCTCCGCCGCAGCCGTCGTTGTTATTCTTATTATTGTCGTTAATTTCGTAGACGGTCCGCAAGCGACGTGGTGTGCGTAAATTATTTCGTCTGCTGAATATCCGCATTATTACGCATGCGCGCCTTGGAAGCAGAGTCGGCTTGCATCGGTTAAGTGTGTGTGTGTGTGTGAAAGGTGTTAAAAAATTAGTTATGATTGTGGCATTGTTTAGCGTTTTCGGACTCTTCACTTGAGGTATTGAATGGGGCCTGAGGAATGAAGGAGAATGAAGGAGAGTTGCGTACGCTTGAATTACAATTAGGTGTCTGACACCGAAATCGGCGCAAACACCTGTGCTGGCATTTCATTCCATTTCTGGCATCTGTCTGTTGCCAATTTTTAGTTGTCTGTAACCCCAGACTTTTCCTTTGCACATTTTAGCAGCACCAGACTGTAAAAAGTATGAATAAGTGTTCGTGCAGATACGACAGACATCAGTTGCGGGAGATCTGCCCTTCTGCTACTATCGCCGTGAACTGATCGTCCTCCAAGCCCGATCAAAAACCAAAGGCCCAACGATTGTAGCAAAGCCAACTAGTTGAAAATTATGCAGATTTCGCATAGTTCAACAAAACTATAAAATGCACAGTTCTTCTACGTTCTCACTCGCTGTACAAACTGCAAAATGAAAGCGACAAACTCGACATGTTCGCAACCAGAGTTTACTTTCGTTACCATGAGTTAGTGCAGACTTAAGAACGCTAAAAATTGCCTCAGTGTCAAAGATGTGCTCACGACGGCACCGACGGGCGGAACAGCCAGACCGGGGTGCCCATATTTATGCGCCAGTTCTTGTTGCTCCTACATAGCTGTGATTTAAAATTCTGAACTTTTTTCGGTTTCATTGTGGCGGGACCGGTTTGTTGATGCTATTATTGCTGCTCCAGCTGGCTGTTCGTGTCTATGAAATGTATTTATTTTGACATACATACATACACGCATATATCAACGACGGATATGGAGTATTTTGAGTTTTGTCTCTTTTTCCTTTTCACGCCATGACGCTTGATTTGGACGAACAACGCTGAGCATCGTACTCCATCGGTTTTATCTGCGCCTGTACTAGTAAGTTTTCCTAACACATTGTATGCGGATTCTGGGGCTCATTTCAAGTATTCCATTGTGTTGTTTTAGGGACCTACGTCTCTGAAGCCATAAATGAAAAGTTAACTAATTATAAAATTGGGTGTTTTAATCGCTTTTAACCGACTAATTTCTACAATGTCCCATAGTAGGACAGTTGCCGTTAATCTTGTGTGGACAAATACTTTCGTACGATAAACACGTTCAAATAGTGACCCTGTTTTCAGTACAGTTCGTGTGCCGTACATCTTGATTATTCGTAGCAAATCTCATTCCGTTAGCTGGACGGCACGAAACCCTGTTATTGCAGTGCAGGAAGTATAAGGCAACACTATTGGAGCCAGCAGTGTGGAGAGTATTCATATTTTATAATTTCACCAGCACAACATAAATCACACCCTGTGGAATTAGGAACACTTTCTCTAGCTCTAGTTTTCAGAATCTTCGAACTAATATTTCTTGTCGTTTTTATTATCTTTTTAACAAACACATCCAACACAATAGACACTGCTTCCTCTTGACACAAATTCTATGAGACATAAGCCCGTAATTTCCGCTGTTCGTCGTGCAGGTTTCATTCAGGCAGAATGTGTAAATAATTTTCAAAAATTAATCAAAATGATGCAACGTCTGTTCCGAGCGTGTTCGATCCAATCAGCGCAGTAAGCATACCCACCCAATATCGTCGATGACTTTGTTTGCTGTCGCTGCTGCTCGCACTCTGCACATCTCGCATTTTTATTACCTTTAAAGTGTCAAATATTTTCACAAACATTAAACACTCGTTTTGCTTAATCTCTGCACCACACCACCGTACAACCGCCATCCGTTTTTCGAGTATTGAAATTTCGTTCTGATTGCGCTTCCAGCGCGCGCTGCCGCGGCATCTATTTTGGATACTTAATGGGGAGTTTTCTAATGCGTGTGCCGGCAACTGGTCGTTCGTTCTGTCAGACAGTGATGTATGAAGTGAGTTTGCTTCCATTTTTGATTTGATTTCGGAATGGATTCCTGCAGCTTTCAGTCGGAGTGCCAGCTTGAGGAATATTTTTAGCAGCGGACAGCTCAATGCCGGAAACATAAAAGACCGAAAAACCGAAAACGTGGCCCAAAGTGAAAATTCCAGCAGCAGCATCGGGAGCTGCACAACTGCACGCACTTATGCAGATATATATATGTACAGTATGCATACATATGTATGTGAAATAATTAAAAATAAATTATGGATTACGGCGCTGGAATACAGTCGCTTAAGTGGCGGGTCCCAGCACGGCGATCGACATGTGCCCGTCGCAGCGTAGTTCAACTGGACGCCGACGGCACGTTCGCGACGCGGCAATTGAGAGGAAGACGAATCGATGTTGTCGCTGCTATTGGCGTTGAACGTATGTATTTGTGTCTGTGGGTGTGTTTAGTTTGTTGTTTTGTGGAGATCAATTCAAAGTATTTTCGAAAATATTAGCATAAAATGTTTGTGGACTTAAAAGCTCTCAACCGGACTGGCGCTAGTTTCTATACGAAATACACGAAATATGTACAGTGCATGTTTGCATGCGTGTGCGCGCCTATGTACAATATTTGTTTCTTTTGTGTCTGATTAGAAAATCATATACATATGTATGTAAGTTCTTGGCAGTTTTTTAACTCTTCGTTTATTTCGGCTAAAGCCTTATTTGAAGCGTTTGTTTGAGTTAATATCGATACAGATTTTACGTAAAAAAGCAAATTTGCACATAACTGAGCAAAGAAAGAAAACTGTTAATTAAGTCAATTTCGCTTGTTTAATCCAAGAATGGCAAATTGCTGATTGCATATTTAAAAAGCCACCCACTCGCAATTGTTGCAATATATTTATGTAAACAACGTGTAATCATGTAGAGATATAGACAAAATTGAGGTCGTGGTGTTCGGTGATTTTCCGATGACCGAACCTACGATGACCTACGCCAAATAAGTCTTAATTAATTTCATTTCAATACTGCCATAATCAAACGTATGATTACACATTCTACTGGACTAAGAAAGTCATTGTGCTGTATTGGCGCGGGAATTGTCATTTAACTGTTAGTATTTTTATCTAAAGATCTTCCATCCATTCACAGACCACCACACTTGAAGATTTAATATACTAAACTCTTGTTGGCTGGGTACCTGCGTCCGCCTCAACGACTTTCCCACAGTCTTTCAGCACATGTGGTCGGCATGCCTCAAGTATTCGTAGCGAGTGTGCCTTAGAAACCGCCTTCGCACTGCGAGGCGCACGTACTACAAATGCACACACTCGACCGATGGCAACCAACCGATGGGCGAACATGCTTCAGAAAGGATTTTCCAACTGCAACTACGCGCCGTTCCATGCAAATGTCAATTGGCGTGCTCTGCGTACGTTTATCTAATAATGAAAGTACACCGGCGATAAACAACCCAAACAGCCTCAACAACCGCCTACCTACTGTGCCCACAGCGCCGACAGCGTGTCGGAACGTGACTTTGTCACTTTTGGCTGCAAGCGTGCGAATGCCACGTACGCCACAGTTGTTGCTACACTCTGTTGCCTTCTTTTAACACTTCAATATGCTTAAAATGTCGAAACACAAATTAGAAACGACAGAAAAGATAGTAAAATCCATAAGCGTTTATAGGGAAAATCGGAATTCATATCTATCGAGTGAGGGATATGCTGTGAACAGTGGTGGCTGCGAACAGTCGGTGACGTCTGAAGTGAGCAGAAAAAACGCTTCCGCATTCGGCATAGTTAGCAAATGGCCAAGGAACGTGCCAACCCATATCTTTCCACAATTCGACTCTTTACACTTTGCATGTGCCGAACTTTGTTTGCTTTAAACAGGATGCGAGTGCGCGACAGCCAGACAGAGTGCCCAGTTGTGTTCTTATCAGTTTTTACAAATTGGATGCTGTGGAGAAACATTGCTGATTATTGGGTTTTGTGATCGGTGAGAATTAATAATCTTCTGACCTGTCTAAAACAATTTATACCGATTTCTGATTTAATGTCTTGCTTAGGCTTAGTGGGAAGACTTTACTTGAACATCCATTCAGTTAAAATGTGCTCGAAACTCGCTTCCACATCCATCAAATGCTGTTTTACTTCTTACCAAAAATAAATTTCCTCTGTAAATAGAGATGAATCGTTTGGAAAAAAGCTTCTCGTGCGGTAGATCTCTATTCTAATAACGTGCCACACTTTGTTAATTAATTAACTTTTCCACCGAATTCTACAAAATCAAAAGCGCGAATAGCTGGAAGTGAGCGCATAGAGCCGACAACGCATTTCCTGTTGTTTCGGTTGCTACAAAGAAATTCTTCTTTGAACACAGCCAGAACCGGCTATGCGTTGGGCTTCTAACCGCACTGCTGCCCACTACATAGTTTGCTGCCGCGCACGTACACACACACATGTGCACAATCAAGGCAATAAACGTCAAGTGACAAACGCCTCGAGTGCAAAGTGCAGCATGCGTGTGTCCATCAGCGGCGTTGATGGCATCAATCGTCAGGCGATTGCGAGTAAATCATTAGGCAGCCCATAGAGCAACGGGCGCAGAGGTGCAGCTTTTCTGTGGGGGCGGTGGTGTCCGCTCGCAACGTCTGCGGCAATCGATGTTAGATGTTTTGTTGCTTGTGAACTTCTGGCTGAAGAAAGAATTTGCAGGAAATGCTGTGCTGCTCACAATTTCGGCTGTCAACAAGTGCAATGACAAAGTGTGAAGTTGTGTATTGTGCGCGGCTGCTCAGCGCGTCTCTGCACAGCTATTCACTTGGCAGTTTGGCTGCAGTTTTATTTCTATAAAAATTCTAAATTTACTATCAACATTTTATGCAGTTTTTATTCAGTAATGCAATGAGGTAACACTTCATCTAATTTGGAAGCATGATTTTGTGCCTGTTTTCAGCTTTTACAACTCTCTACTCTACGTGTATGAATTTAGAGAACTCAAATTCCATTACTTCGGATTACTGTTTTAAGACTTTACTGCATTGATCTTATTTTTCTAAGAGTAAATTTTATGGGAACGGTTTTATAGAATTTCATAAGATATTAGATTAATTACATATTTATTGGGTCGCAGACCTCCGTCCTCGCAAGCAACCTCAATAAAAAGTTGCTGAGAAATACTTTGTGAGTGGCTGACTAAATGACAAAACCAATTTCATAACAAGTCCACCAACGACAGCAAAGCGAATTGTGAAATTGCATAGACTTGCACCGATTTCAAATGTGTCGTTTCGCTGCCGCCCACAAGAACATTTTTCCAATTTTTGTTTTCTTTATGGCTTGTCGTAATCTCAACTCCAACTGGAGCGTAGGAAATTATTAGCCGTCGTCATAAATCGCAGATAAATTATGATCCAATCGTTTGACGAGCGGTGCCGGAAAGATGGCGTCATTCACGCACCGAGAAGAATTGTTGCAACACACCTGTGGCTCACGTTCGCCTTAACGCTCCAGAGTTCAATAAAATTCTGAGAAATCTGCATGAAATTTCGCTCGAAAAACGCTGTGATGTGTACGAGCTAAAATTAGCGGCCATCAGCGGGAGAGCCAGCGCACCTATAGGTGGGAGAGCGACGGGAATCGCCTGAACAAATCGCACGTTAAGTGGATTCCGCTAAATGTGACGCTAAATGATGCGATAATCAGGCACAATAAAATTTCTGTGCGAGTAGTCAACTTTATGGTTGTTATTGTTTGGCTGGAGCTGTTGCTTTTACTATGCGCAGCATAAATATGTACATACGTGCATATGTTACATACATAGGTGCGCATGTACAATAAGACAGTGTGCGCTCTGTGTGCCCGCCACGACGGTGGATTGATGGCGCTGAAGCTGGCTGATGGTTGGCGGCAGTTTTCCAATGCTAATTTATTTAATCAGCATACCTGACAAACTGGTTCTCTGAGACTCAGACAACACACGGTTTGCTTTGTGGCGTTGTTGTTGCTGCTGTTGCTTATGTGGCCTAACAAATGAACCACATTTTTATACATGTGTCGAAATAAACAAATGCAAATGGGCGCAAAAGTGCTGTTCGGCTTGCAAAATCGAATTCCAATTGCCCATAAATTGTTGTTCTTTTCGAAAAGTATGCTGTACACAAAAGTAAACGCGCACCAGAGGAAGGCGCAGAAGCAAAGTGAGACAGAATTCTATTAGTAAGCCCCACGCGCACCCTCGTACACACAAAGATAAATAACACGCGAATCACAAACACAGACGCACCAATAACTGAAGTCGCGATAAGTGACAACTTGTGGCGCGCAGTAAGGAACGTACGGGCCACATGCGAGTTCCCAACGCAATGCCCGCGACGTTCACTTCCGACGTTCACTTTCCGTTCGCATAGCGTTGTTTCACAACTCAATACCAACGGCCACGCCCACCGCTCGCCGCAATGACTTAACATTTTCACCTTTTACACGCATCTATTGTCCGGGCTTGTACCAATCTATCTGCATACAAACAAGTAGACATTTGCGCACACATTGTACACATTTGTCTGCATGGAAATCACGTAATTTTACTTGATGCAATATTCTGACCAGAAATAGCGATAATCAGCAAAACCCGTGAACAATTATAGCGACCACAATCACACCAAATGAAAACAGCTGGGTGTGAGCCCAGCTAGCGACTCACCTTGTAGTTTTCTTTGAAATCACAGCTGATCGCCACGAAGGCATTGACTCGTGTACAATCGCAGTCCTGACAGATATTCACACGCGCGCCGCTCACCAAATTGAGGCTGGACAGTTCGCCGCTGAGGCCCTCGGCTGCGGACGGAGGTGAATGCACCGGGGGCGTGCTGGCGTAGAACCGCTGCGGCTTCTGCTTAATTCGGTAGCCGAAGGCAGCCAAGTGCTGCTCGCCCAGCTGACTATTTTTAACATGGTCTACTCCAGACATTGTCGGCAGGGATGAGTAATAGGCGCTACGTGCGGTGCGATGCATGTGAGTGCCCCCCAGCAGCGGGGACTCAGCTGCAGCCGCCGCCGCTGCCGCCAGTAGACTATCACAATTTGCAAGTGCGATCAGCGAGAGTTGCAGCCAGATGAGGCTGCACCGGAGCAATGTCGGCGGCGATCTGGGCGGCTGACTGGCGGATGTGGGCGTCGCAGCTGCGGCGCAGGTGGTGCGGCGCGTGTCGAGGGTGGGCATTATCGTCGTTGGTGCCGCTTTAGTTGGCGTTGCTGTCGCCTTTCCGCGCATCCTAGGTGCAGTTTTCATTAGCTTTGCGACCGTGGAGGTCAATTGATCATCGTCGCCGTTGTTCGCGGCAGCTATTGGTGTGTTTGTCGTTGCTGCAGCCCGATGCTGGCAATATGTTAATGCTGTTTACTACACTGGCCGCCAGTTGCCAGATCGCGCCCCGGATCATAGAGCAATGGTAATTAGGCAAAATTGTCTGCTTCTTGCATGGCACGTAATTCAAATAATTTTTCTATTTTCCAAAAAAATAATAAAAAATCGTTTTGTCGGTCATAAACGGTTTTCACACAAATCTATTTTTCTTTTTCTTTCCACAATTATGCACAATTTACACACTTTACTCATTCGTTGGCAATTAACAAAAGCTTTCACTGAAATTGGTCGCTTTGTGTCTGCCTCGCGTTTTTCTTCTTCGTTATATCTTTTGTTGCCCTTATGGATATCTATGCTGTGCGAAAAATATCTTATAATATTTGTTGGGTCGTTCTCTTTGCTGCAGTATTCGACAGAAAAATAGAGTTATCACACCAGCAAACACCACCGCTTTCCACCAACTCAACGTTATGTGCTCCGCCGATGCTCGAATCCAACTAAATGCATTCAGTATCTGGCGGATACGATCGCCGGGTGAAGTATTGGCGCTGATTACACTCAAAAGCAGGGTCCGCCGCTCTTTGAGTTGCACTCAGTTACTCAAACACTCGGAGAGCGATGTGTGAAAAGCGAAGCGCTGTGTGGCGAGAAACAGGGAATATTGTGAAAAAGTTAATGAATGATTGGACATGTTTGTTTTGTAAATGTTTTGTTGATCTAACGATTCGATGATTTCACCCCATACAGTGAACAATGTGATACTGAACAATGTGATTTTCTGTCTAAATTACTCAAAATAACAATTTGTGTTCTTGAATAATGGTTATTGTTTCAAATGCAAAATTTTCAAAGTATTTGTCAAGTATGTGTTTAAAATAAAATTATTGCCAGCCAAGACAATGACTGCCAAAGACCAATCTAGAGAAATATTGTTAGTAGCGATTTTCTTTGCTTTCATTTTCCTCCCAAACATTTGTGTACTATGGCTCGCGTGCTTCATCTACGTCTCGGCCACAACACAGATTGTCTTCAGTTGTAATCCTGCCTAACTTGATTTCGTTCCTTTGCCGCTTTTCTGCCTCTGAAGCCTGTAATTACAGCTGATCTTGTTTACGTTCCGCTTTGTTTTCCTCTCTTCTTTTAACAACATGACGTAGTGCCTTCCAGTCTCGAGCCCGCGATTGAAAACTAGTTTTTGTGAGATTTGTACAACCTGCACTGCGGTGCGAGGGTGTATTCAGTTCGGTGTGGCACATATTGCAAGATATTGGTATATACAATTATTTAAATGTCTATCAGCTCACATGTGTTATACACATTTTAGACCAGAAAAAAATCGATATTAAGAAAATCGTGTCGTTCATATTACAATAAGAAATGGGAGTGGCAGGTGGCGAACTTCCTATTGGCCGTATTAAAAAAATTGGTGTCTTCCTTAAAACGTTTTTTATTTCTTTGTTTATATATTTATTTAAATTACTTATTACTAATTAGTGAACATAAAAGTAAACGTAAAATTTGAAAATGTTTACAATTAAAATTGGTGCAGGGCATAAATAAGTCGGCTAAACACGACTAAAACACTCCCACTGGCTTCTTCACTCATTTGAGTGGACTGGTTGTACGGGAGTTAAGTTGGGTTTCTTTGTTGGCTGAAGTCAAGAATAGCTTTGTTGTTATTCCACGGCAGTTGTACGAAAAGATAACCACAAAAATGCATGTAAGAATACAATGAAAACAATGCAACAAGGCAGTGAAAAACACGTCTGAGGAACAGTCGTTTTGCATTTAGTTCTTTTTGCTTAGCGCAGTCCATTCATGCTTCGAGGCATTTACCGCAGCTGATTTTAGAAGGCCACTCGATTTCGTCAGAGCTTTCATAAGGAGTGAGCTTTTTCAAAGAAAAGTCACCAAGATTTTCCTTATTGATTTGCATGCTCATGATGGGATCGCGCTAAAGTTAGGTCTTTAAACATTTCAGATTTCGTTCGATGAAATACTATACATCGACCCCATGAAAATTAATTAGAATCGTCGAAATCACTCTACCTGCTAAACTTTGGCATTTCTCTCACTCTACTAAGAATTCATCGCTTCCATCGGTCAAAATATACGAAATGTATATAAATTGGAAAAAGACGAACGTGTGTGTGCATCTGTCCGTAAACACCACTTCAAGTGCAGAGTTTGTGTCGGAATGAAAGAACAATTGCTGTACCGAACTGGGCGCTCTGTTTACAAATGAAATCACGTCGGAGCACTTAATCCAAATCAGACATCCGACCGACATACAGATACATTGTTTGACAACCTTTGGCGAAGCAAGTGCTCCAACCGACTAAGCTCAGCAACATGTTTGTAGAGAGCACCGCTTGTGAACTAAACATGCACATATGTATGTATGTATGTATTGCATATATGTAAATATTGTGAACGCACTAAATGTATCTGAATTCGCGTCGAGGTGGAGAAAAATTGTTGATTTATGTTAAAGACGCGCACAAAAAGTCAAGTCAATTTAATAACAACAACAACAGCACTAGCAACAATGGGGGCAATGCAGCATAAGTCGCAGACACATAGAGATTGATTTGTATACTCGTACATCTCCATGCATTTATACATATATATATACCCGATTTGTACGTTAGTTCTAACAAATATATACGTTATGACTACCTGGTATGTCTAACTGATATGTCGGTTAGATGTACCCAATTTGTACGTTAGTCCTAACAAATATATACGTTATGACTACCTGCTATGTCTAACCAATATATCCGTCATAGGTAACTTAAGTGAGCGAGATGGCTATACGTTTGCCCAGACTTTAAAGTGCGTTCGTTGGAAGGTGATACAAAATCACATGTACACAAGAGTTTCCGTCAGATTTTTCACACGCTCTGAACAAATCTAACTGAAACTTTGTTCCGGGCGCTAACAGATATATCAGTTATACACTACCAGTTATATAACCGGTTATATAACCGGTAGTGTTCTTGTAGGGATGAAAATAGTGAAAGTGGGGCCACGTAGTATTTGTGTGGGTGCGTGTGTGTGTAATATGTATTTAGTATATATCGTATATGAAGCAAGTTTAAAAGAGGTGCATACTTTAACTCTAAGCAAAACAACACCAAGTTATACTGCAGTGTAGTAGCGAGTCCGGTGCCGGAAAAGACATGAAAATTTCAGTGAAATGGGGATATTACGACTACGAACTTCAACTGCGGCTTCAACTGGTCCAACGGAATCTCAGTATTTATTTATATGTAAAAAGCGATCAAAAAACACACTAAGTTGTTCGGTCAAGGTCGGAGTGTATGGTAACTGGCCCCATAGAAAGCGTGCTGGAATTTTCGTAAAGTGCGCTCAGACGATCGGCCGCAGGCTTTGCCGTTTGACCAGGTTTATCGTCGCACAGTTCGCGCTATTTGTAGCATTGACTGCGTTATCAGCGACCCAAGTGGTGTTGTTTTGGTGCATCTTCTCTACATTGTTGGAATAGCAAGTCGAATTCGTTAATAGTGGTAGCAACAACAACTGCAGCAGCAGAAACAGAAGGAACAACAATGTGTAGGGGCAGCCGGCATTATTGGGCTTGAGAGGGGAACACTTAAGGACAAATGTTGCTGGTACATACTCAATTATTCAAATTTGGTAAATAACTCTTAAATATGTAGTTTGTATTTAGAAATCGCGGGTTTGTCGGTTATTTGCGGTTTTGTGAATGCGTCGCCATTACTTGAGGCCTACAGCCCACAGTTTAGAACTGAAGTGACCGCTCAACTAAAATTACAATTCTCATTATCGCCACTGGGTAAACGCCATTGACCGACCGGGCCGCCGCCAGCACAGCGCTGACTGAGTCCAGTTCAGTCCAAGCGCAGCGCTGAGTTCGGCGCGACTGCAATCTATTTTTAATAGTTGCTGCTGTTATCGCGATGTCATTGTTATGCAGAACTTTTAATTTTTGTGCTGCGGCTGTTTGAAAAATGAGGACTGAGATTTCTGTAATACGTAAAAGGAAAAGCCTCATTAGTTTTAAAGCGATTCGAATTTGACCGACGCGCCCAGGGAGAATTAATACACAATACGGCAATTAGAATTCGCTCCATAAATCACGAATCTGCAGTCTGCCATGGACCAATGTTTTACATGGGTTCCTACAATATGCACATGCATGTACGTGTACGTGTATATGTATGTTCGTATGATTGTAGAAAACAATGAGAAATGTAAAATAGCATAAAATACGCGATTTTGAGCTGCGTTTATCTGAGGAATTTTACTATCGACTAGGGACTCTGGCGGGATTTTTAAGAATATGATCTTAGATTATTTTATTTGTTAATTTTTATATTTGTATGTGTGTACATATTCATTATATTTATGTGCATATACATATACGTGCACGAATACACGCAAGTTAAAAAATAGTGCTTTTATAATATTTTGGGGACATACTCTTGTCGTTCCTCCCCTTTTGCCATTTTAAACAATTTTAGTATTTGCAAATATTATTGTTCGTGTATTTTAAAGCGTTTTACTAGTGATCCGATCAAAATTTGCTGATTTCAAAACAATTTGCTTGCAGCAATCATTTAGCTACTTTACATGCGGAGAGGAAGAGGTGCGGAGTTGGGTTGCTCATTGTTTGTATTCGGTGTAAAGTGCAGGAAATTGTATTTGTTGCTGCTTCGTCGAAAGTAAACACTTGTCTTCGTCCTAAATATAAATCGTGCTGTGCCCATTCTCCATCGCGTTTGTTTGCCGCCTGCGAAATGTTCTTTTTCCTCGCTTTCGCCTTTGCGAAATTTGCTCGAATATTTTTGTAACATTGGCTGGAATTTAGCTATTTTTATATAAGCGCAACTACAGCAGTCGGCCGGACAGGCAGCCGCGAGTCAGTGGCATTCGTGGAACCGGAGTTGTTCTCGCACTTTGCGGCGTTTCCTAGATGATATTTTTGCATTTGGTGCTAGCTGCAACTGAGTTGTTGTTGCATTGCAGCCGGCGACGTTACGTGTCGATTAGTTTTGATGGAAATGTTAAAGCAACAACGAGCATGTGTATGTCTTGAGGTTGTTGTTTTTATTCCGTTGTTGTCAGTGCCGCGGTGCGCGGATTGGGCAACTTTGGCTAGTAAATCGCAAATGCGCTGCAATGAGCGCGTTTTGGATAATGCGCGCTGGACTACCGCAACGTAATGACGCGTACGTGCGTGGCATTTCAACGCACTTCGTGGTTGTTGTTGCTTGCTGTGTGTGTGTTTAAATTGATGTGGGCTCCATGCGGCAACGGCCGACTGACTCTTCTTAGAAGACGAAATTGATTTAAGCAGCACTTGACGGTCAACTGGAATGAATGACAGTGCGAGCGGCGAGCGATGCAGCAAGTGCAGCACTATAGTTCGCGACAGAGACGGCATATTGTACTTTAGTCAATAATTCTCCTCCATTTTGAGGTAAACAAAATTGCCAGACGGTCATTTCCCTTTCAGTGCCTATACGCAAGCGTATAGTAACATAACATACATGCGCAAGTATTACGAAATTTTCATTGCAGCCACAAATTGCAGTCAAGTGGTGCTCGCACCTTAATCGGCCGTCAGATGGCAATATCTACTGTCATGTGGCAGACGCCAGTGCGCCTAAGTCTGTATGTATGTTCGTACGTGTTCACATGCACACTCAGATACTCCCCCTGTCACCGAATGAACTGTGGAGCCACGCATAGAAATATTTCATTTTGTAACAAATATTACGCGGTGCAGGAGTCTGTCAAGAACCGGCAGTGCAGATATGGCTCTGTACTTATCAATGAATCGTTGTTTGGGCTACCCAAACCTGGTAGCCCAAGCTGGTTCAAGGGCCGATAAACGCTGTACTTTCCCAATAGGTGGTGGCTGTTTACAAGTACAAGTCGATCGATTTGATTGTTTTCCCAGGCACACAAAGCAGATGCATGCCATGATTGCCTCAGTTTATCTTTGACTAATTGTTGACAAGCGTGTTTCTGATTAGTTACCAGTCAGCATTGCCGAAATGTTCGAATATCCGGAATTCGACACACGTTAAAGTTCAAAGATCGGAGCTGCTTTTTGCAGTTTACCATTTGATTTGCTGCCTGGCTCACTGGCAATTATGTACATGAATTCGAATACAATTAATTGAATAATTCGGTGATATGGCTGCAGCGCTTTCTGCCAGCGCGTTTAAATGAATTTCAAATGCGGGTGTCAATGTATCCGCGGGACGTTCTTCTCTCGCACTTCGTTTCATAACAGCGTCCATCGCACATGCCTACAGTACATGTTGTATGCCGACAGGAAAGGGGACGCTATTGAGTGTAAAATTTATTAAATGAAGACAGGGCGGTTTTCTGACGCTATTTTGGCCGTGATAAACGAGTATATGAAGGAAAAAGTGGGCTATAGAAATGTACTATATAGTAACTAGTAATAATTCGATATTTATTAGACGTGGTGTAATGTTACTGGTGTTCTAAAGTATTTTGAGATACAATCAAAATAGAAAATGATTTTCAAACAGATCGAAAGAGGCTGAAGTATAAAAAGTATAAAAAGCCAAAATAAAAAGTTTCAAACCTTACATGTACAACAGTCCGATTTGTTTAGTTTATCTTTAAATAAAGTTTATTTATTGCTAGTAAAATACATTTTCGTATGCGGCCCAAACTTATTGTACATGCGGCAAATTATTTCGAGTGATTGAATTTAATTCGATCACATTTATCTAACTTCATTTAAACTCTGTTTACCTTAATTGACCTCTCTTTTCTTTTCCATAAACAATTACAACTAATCAGTATAAAAAATACATTGACACATTTCCATATCCATATTTGAGACATTGTTTTTATTTTAATATAATTCCGTTTTTTATTTGTTGCGGTGTTCGTTAAACCACCGCTACCGAAGTTTAAGATATCAAAATCCCATAGAACGCGCGTTTCGTTCCCCACCGCCTGGCGTCTGCGTGATGTCGACGTCCGACAGGGCACTGCCCGATAGTGGCAATATTTGTCGCTCGTTGCTTATAGCACTTTTGAAACTGAAATGCATCAAGTGCTGAAACAGTTACGCTTGTAAATACAAAAAGAGAAACGAACAACATTCGGTCTCCCCTTTTTGTGGTCTATCGCTTTTGTTTCGTTATTTTACTAGCCTGTTTACGTCTGCTTTTGTGGTTTTTTATTTGTACGAACGGCAGCAAAAACAAACCAAAATCCAGAGTTTGGAAAAAGGGGGCCGGCATTCGCTTTATCTAACAATCGCTGGTGGAGTTCAAGCGTTACTCTGTGCCCCACTGGTTGCTGCAGGTATTGCACTGTGCTTGCGTTGTGCTTTAATCTGGTTTTCGAGTTCCGCCGGTGAAAAGTGCAGGGTCATAGGGTGGGGCGGACTGTGCGGTTGAGTGATCGTAACATTGTCGGCAGACAATGTCAGTATGTCATGTTCGCAGAGTGGCTCCTTCATATTTCTTTAAAGCGTTCGCATACATACAAATAAACGTTTTTGTATTCTTACTGTTGAACCTGCCGCATAGCCATTTTCGAATAGACTCTTGTAGGAACAGAACATAACACAATCGAATAACAGACTGAAAGACATAGGAGACTGCTTTCTAATGATATTCCAATCAGTAACAATGACTTCAGAAAGAATGCAATATGAATGAATGAACGTTCTATGACGGAGCGTGCACTGGGAGTTGACAATTCACTCAAGTGTACAACAAGTTGAGTGAAAGAGAGCAGCTCCCTCATAGGTTACCTCACTCACGCATGATGAAGTACTCTCATACTCTCCTTCTTCGATTTAATTGTTTTCGTTCTTTTTCGTTATTGGAATGCGAGTATTTGAATCACAATCAATTCGGCTGGGTTGCTGTTATCTAAACAAAAGACCAATTAAACAATTGAAATTCGATTGGCGTACTCGCCGTGCATTGTCCTTACAACAGGTGCCTGGGTTGGCCTGGGTAATGATACTTTAATGAAATCGTTCGCCGAGAGTTTAATGGGATTGTTTATTGGGCGGCTCATACCTTATTACGCATGCCGTCTGCAGCGTGGTATGTGGGCAGTGGGTTTGTGTGCACTTAATTTTTGTTTTCCATTGTAATGTGTTTTCCCAAATCCACACGGTACGACAATTGAGTGTCTTGTAGCCCATCATTATGAGCCGCAATCAGCGCCGTTCTCTGTGTGTATGTACAGATGTTTGCTCATGTATTTCGTACATGTATTTATTGTAGCGCCTGTTCCGTAGGCCTTTACTTTTTTGATTTTTAACTTCTGTCGAAGATTGGCGGGATTGGCGCTGCGTTTGCCTTGTCTGCGCACGTTCGCTGCATTTCCACATCTAAGTTTGATGTTGTGTGGCACGGTGCGGTGCTGGGATGGGTGCACAGGCGGCGCACTCCGTGTCTATACGTGCGTGTCTATCTAAGCATGCGTCTCGTCATAAAAGCATTGCGGCCTGGTGCAGTGGGGATGTTTATTAATTGCCTGCCTTGCGCTTGTGCATTGCAACATTTATTGTTATCGCACAGCGAGCTAAAATGTCGAACGTGATGTTTGCAACGGCCTCGAATGGCAGTGAAAGGAACAAAGGCGATGTCGCAACAGGTCAGCGTGCGGCTATTTATTTCCAATGAGTTGATGAGGCTGTCATCTCCATCCAGTCAAAATGTTTCTATGCCTTTTCTGGTTTTCTCTTCTGTACTCTCCTTTTGACGCTCCAGAAGCACACGTTAGCTCAGTTGATAACACAGTGCAACAAATTTAAAGAAAATTTCGAGGGACAAGGTCAAACATGTCTCATTCGATAGAGGACCTCAATAGGTAATGTAATGATATGGGTAGGGACAATGCCCTTGCGCACTGCAACCTAGTCGGTTTATTGTGCCCCACCTCAATAGGTAAAAAAGTACCAAGGGATTTTTTCCGGGATGTTCGAGTTTTTTTTAATGCAGTTTAAAGATGGCGGCTTAGTGCCCCTTACTGAAACTTTTAAAGCATCATATATCTTGACTCAAATGTCAGAAAGGAATAATTTTTACGTAAATTGAATGCTACTGATTTGAAGCCGAAGAAACCGTATGGTTTTTTGAAAAATTTAATGAAAAAGGACATAAAGGACATCAACAAAATTTTTATCCTTGAATATCTTGGAAACCGTGCATAATAATTTCATTTCAGTCACTTTTACTGATAAGCCACTACAGCGTTTCAAAAATTATACACTGCTACATTCATGTGTTTTTTTACAGAATTTCTCGTAGCTGCTTACTAAAAACATCGAATGTAGCAAAGCACATTTTTTTAATCGTTGTAGAGTCTTAACTGTAAAAGTGATTTATGTATATGACATTTATAAGCAGTATAGATCTTTGAATGCTTTTTTACCAGAAGTCACTTATATAAATTTAGGTCGCATGGTTTCCAGGATTTTCAAGGATACGAATTTAGTTGATGTCCTTTATGTCCTTTTTATTAAATTTTTCAAAAAAGCATATGGTTTTTTCGGCTTCATATCATTAGCTTTCATTTGAAGTAAAAATTATTCCTTTCTGACATTTGAGTCAAAAGATATGATGTTTTAAATGTTTCAGTTAGGGGCACTAAGAAGCCGCCATCTTTAAACTGCATTTAAAAAAAACTCGAACACCCCGGAAAAAATCCTTTGAGACTTTTTCATCTACTGAGGTCCTCTATCGAATGAGACATGTTTGACCTTGTCCCTTTTTTTAGTGTTGCACTGTGTAATTAAACTGAGGTCGTCGAACTGCAACCAATTTTTACAATATCATTTTACATTGTTTTCCATTCACTTAAAGTGATACTTCTATCAGCGTTTATTTAGTTTGCATATTATTGATTTGAAGTATCTATGACAAATTTGCACTTGTTGGTTGTTCTCTTTCTCAATATTAGATCTCAATCAAACGAACGCCAATTTCTGAAGGATTTCATTAGCTGTGCACCGGGTTCATCGGGTGCACGCTTGGCCGCATGGTTGCAGCCGGAATCTCGCCTCGACCCAAACAAGTGAGTGCTGCATCACATACGCCCAGCTCTTATAATAGTAGATTTCTCACTTTGGTTTGCTATTTAGATGCGAATTGAATACAATAACCGAGCCGCTGCGCTACGGCTGGCCGACACAGATCACTGTGACCATACGCGATCAGTACGGCGATGCGGTGCTGGTGCCCGAGTTGAAGGTTAGTTGTCTGTTGCTCCACTTAAGCTTCTGGACTGCATTAGCATTACTGTTGCCGTTAAATTTGCATGCAGGTGGAGGTAAGAGCCATTCCAACTGGTGCTGCTGGCAATGGCAACATAAAGATGCGTCGGACATCTTACACAGACAACACCTCATTCGGCGGCGTTCCCCCACCGCCGCGGCTCAGCTATGAGCCCACCATTAAGGAGAAGATGTGCTTCAAGGCGATCACCTTCATGAAGCCCTACAGCAACTACTCTTTCGAGGAGCTGCGCTTCAGTAGTCCCATACAGACGCGAGTCACCGAAACGCTATATGCGCAGGACATGGAGGACGGCACCTTCAGTGTGCACTGGACGCCTAGTTCTGTGGGCAGCTACTGCTTGACTGTGACGATTGACGGCATTCTGCTGGAGGAGGTGTACCGCGTGGAAGTGAAGGAAGGCGGGCTGCCACCGCCCTCGCACATCCAGGCGCTGCAGAAGCCGCAGCCGCCGAATAAGCTCCGCAAATTCCACACGACCAACACGGCCGGTCTGCGTATACGCTCGCACCCGACACTGCAGTCCGAACAGGTGGGTATCGTGAAGCTGGATGGCGTAATTTCTTTTATCGATGAGATCGAAAATGACGATGGCGTCTGGCTGCGCTTGTCCACCGAGTCAATACGGCAGCACTGCACTATGGGCTGGTACCCAACCGAGGCGTGGTGCTTGCAGTATAACCAACACCTGCGTAAGACACTACTACTCCCAGTGACGGATGCATCTGCAACCACCACAACAACAACTATCACCACAACTACCACAACAACCATTTCAAGTGGTAACAGCGGCGATATGGGTGCTGACTCAGTTGTAGTTACAGGGACTTCAACAGTTACTGGTGGTGGTGGTAGTAAACCGGTCTCGAAGCCTCGTCACAAAATACTAACGGAAAATATTGATTCCCCGGTTTCTCCAGTTCCCATCGATTCACCCTCAAAGCCGAAATCGACTTCGCCGAGCAAGAAAATCTTCGACTTTTCACATGGACGCTTCACTCCACCAAAGTCCGCGGACCTGCCACTGTCTTCCACCAATCCCTTTCTCTTTCCAAATAATGACAAATGTGAGCTGGAAACGAGCAGCAATGACGACGATTCACACAGGGTGTTCGAGTCACACTCGCCTCCACTGTCGAGCGAGTTCCCAGCGCATTTGCAGCAGCAGGGTGATCTGTTGTCCTTGCATTCGTTGCAAAACACAAGTCCAGCAAATATTGGTTCGGCAATAGTGGGCGTGGTTGAGGGTGGCGCCAGTAAGCTGCAAGCTCTGCAGAAATGGTTCAAAGGCGACAATATAGATGGAAGCGGCAACATAGGTGGTGGTGGAAGTCCAGCGAAAGAACACCAGCGCAAACGTTCAGACGTGACTGAAATGGCATCAGTATCGGTGCGTGAGCTGGTTCGGGTCATGGGCGGCCAGAGTCAGACGCAAGGACCATCGGAGTTGCGCAGTAATGGCAACAGCGCACACGGTAGCACCCATCGGAGCTCCAGCCCTGTGCAGATTCCCAGTGCTGCGAAGGCGTTCTCAGAGGTCAGTAGCACTAGCGTCAGCGTCAAGTCGGCTGAAATGTCGGAAACAACAGGCCCGTTCGGGTCCTTAGCTCCGGACTCGACTCACTCTGCACGAAGCCTTAAGGACGAGGACACCGCTGTGGCAACTTTCGACATTTCCAGCATACGCATGACCAATTTTACGCCCAGCCAAACAGCAGCGTTGCTTTCTACTCCGAAACACACGCCGCGCAAGTTGGGCATGATAAGGCGCGCCACATCGCCATCGTCTTCTGACACAACGGCCGCGGTCCGAGAATCTGACTTGTCCCATTTAGAAGAGGAAATGAATTTGCTGCAAATCACTACCACTACCACCACCAATACCGGTGGCGGCACAGCTTCGCAAGATCAGATCATGTTCGGCGACATGAAAACCGGCAGCACCACGGCCAGCACGGACAATTCTAGCCCCCCGGTGTGGCCCGCGCCTTTAAACAGCGCTAGTGGGCAGACGACTTTTGCTAGCAGTCAGTCGACCGTGCAAGCACTGGTCAACAAGCGTGGTGCCATTGGACCCATCAAGCGCGCCATGCCGCCCTCACTGGCGGAGAGCATACGCGCAGTGTTTGCAGCGTTCCTCTGGCATGAGGGTATCGTGCATGACGCCATGGCCTGTGCCAGTTTCCTCAAGTTTCATCCCTCGCTGCCGAAGGAGGGTGCGACTGTGGTGACGCGTCGCAACGACGCCAGTGACACAAAGCTGCAGCTGTCGCGCGAGCAGAAGGCTCAACAGCGACACTCAGTGGAAGTGGCTAATGCCGGTAGCTACCTGAACATACGTCCGTCCACGCTTGAGACGCTGACGAAGTGCGGCAATTCGTCCGTCAACAATCGAAAGCATCGGAAGAATTTGACCGGTGGCGTTGGCGGTGAGTTGAGCGAGAGTGGCGAGCAGCAGAAGCTGCACTCGTTGCCGGAGGTTGTAACGGTGCTGCCGCCGGCACTGCGTTGTTTGGTGTATTTGTGGGAGCAGGTGTGCACGAATTGCGTCCAAGTAGTGCAGTCTAACATACTGGAGCAGGAAAAGACGGGTAGCTCGCCGATGCGCGATGTGAACCCCGACTCCAAGGATAAGCTGGAACTTAATGAGCGTGAAGTGAAGCGGTCGAGGCGCAAAAAGAAGGACGACGGGTCTTGGTGTGAAATCTGCGAGGTATTTCTGCCTATACCGGTCACGTATCACATGCGCATTGTGCATCCAGGCTGCGGTAAGTCGGCCAAGGGCAAAGGTTACAACTCGGTCGGGATATTTTGTGAAGGCTGGGCCGGCAATTGCGGCGAGGGTGGTAAAGGAGCATCCAGCTGGTTTCTAATGTGTGATACCTGTCGCGAGAAGTACATGTCAGGCAATAAGAACGTGAACAACGTCAACAGTACGCCCCATGTGGGCAATTCAGGTATCAAAACCGATTTGCAGCTTTGTTAAACTTATAATTGTAAAATGTTCTATGCATAGTAAATGAACTGAATCTATTTGGCATGAAATCGACAACGCTGATAGCGAACTCTGAGATTTACACCACGATGCGTGAGAATGCCACTTTCCTATTGGAGCTGTGTTCGAGTGCTTCCAGCCTGGCAGCAACAGTCAATGGAGTTGGCAGCGGTGCAACAAGTAACCCAATGAATACGACAAGCAAGCGCTCACCACAACAAATGCCAGTTGTGGTGGAACACCAGCATTTGAACATGTCCGATCTGAATAAGCCCAGCACCAGTCGTGGTGACTCGGCGCGGAACAGCCGGGTCGGATTACGGATGAGTGGCAAATTTGGTAGTAAGTGATTGCCATTCGTCTTTCAATTGCAAGCAATTTTATATAAACTTCTGCAGGTGCGACAACTTATCGAAAAAGTTTTTTGGGAGGTCAGATATCACCGGATCATATTTGGATGGCACCGGAAACATTTGCTTGTTTGGAATCACTGAGTATAATAAACAGTGAAGATTTACCCTATGAAATGTTTGGTTTGGCTGCCAATGAGAATGGATTCGATAGAGTAAGTTGCTCGCTCAGATACATGTTTGCTAATTTTTATTGAATGTAAACTGTATATTATGAGTTTTTTTTTAATTTTATCACAGCCCTTGTCCGAGGTGTCTTACGAGTCATGTGATCCGAATAATTATGAAATGGCCGGTTCGACAACAACACAACCTGGCATGCCCCCTAGCACACTATCCAAGTTTCACCGCAGCTTTTCCATGGGCCAGGGCTGGGCAATGGCTCAACAACAGGGTACATTCAACCTGAAAAATCTCGTGGCCAATGCTGACGAAGCGCAGCAACCAAAAGTGGTGTTCCGGCGCCGTAACAATTCCACCAGCGATGGCGACGGCTCACTGTTGATTTGCTATCCGTCGGAGAACTTGCGTCGACTAGTGCCCGAGAGCATATTGACCACTGCGGTCGTGCATCCGGCGGTACAACGTACTATTGACACAGAGGTCATGGTGACAGCTGCAAAATGCCACAACGCCAACGATCAACAACAAATGCAACAAGAAAGCACCGACCACGGTCAGAGGATGAAAACAACTGCCACGGTTACTGATGTCAGCGGGGGCGATGATGTTGGTGGCAAAGAAAATATTGAACGAGAAACGAAAGAATGTTCGTCAGCTGCGCTTTTAGCTCTGGAAGAGTCCCAACACATTAACGCGTTGTTGAATCGACCAGCTATGTTTTTCATTACCCAAAAACACGATCTGGAGAAGCTACGCTGCGCCATGAAGCGCAGTCTACGCATAGCCACCTGCCGCGTATACGCGCTACAAGCGCTTAACTGGCTGGTGCGGTCGGTGACACAGAGCGTATGCCTGCACGATCTAATGTGGTGGTTCGTCAGTTCGCTCAGCGCATCGGCCACCGAAATGATCGACGGCAAGTATGAGGACGTCGAGCCAGCGCTCGAGCACCCAGTGACGTACACGCAGATTAGCGGACGCTTCTCTCATATGATCACTCAGAGTTTGCACGTTTTCCTGCAGTCGGTAGCCGATCTGACGCTCTGTCTGCCCCTCGGTTCGCCGCTTCAGCGCATCGCCATTCAGTGCTTCGGCATTCGCTTTCGCCAGACCGACCACCAGTTCCTGCATAATTCCCATGTGTTTGGTAATATCTCGAAAATACTTTCGAAGTCGGACGAGCAGGATGATGTGATGGCGGTGTCGGGCCTAGGCATAGCTGCCGGCACCGAAGGCATGTCATCGCACGATGTTGAGCATAATTTTCAAGGTGCTGGCGTGAGTGGCATCGGTGGTGGCGGTGGAGCTGGCGGTGCTGGGGCCAAAATGATTTACTACTCGGATTTGAGTGGTATGTTCGAGGTGACTGTGTCCTCGAGGCAGGCGATGGCCGAATCGCTGACTGACAACTCGACCGAGACATTCTGGGAGAGTGATGAAGAAGATCGCAACAAGTGCAAAATCATTGAGTTGTCCATGAGCAAGCTGAACTACTCGTGCAAAGTGGTGATGGTGCACATTGACAACAGTCGCGATATTCAGGTTAGTGGCCTTTGGCGGTGAGACGTGTAGTGATGCCTCCTCTTTTGCAGAATAAAGTGTTGAATGTGGTCTTCTATGCGGGGCAGTCGCTTGGCGACACGAATCTCATCAAGTCAGTTGATGTCGATCAGAAGACGTGTGCTTGGATATCAGCGAAAATAACGGACGACAGCTGTACGCACTTTAGGCTAGAGTTCCACGGGCCGGAGAATACGCTGCGAGTGCGCCAAATAAAACTTCTGGGGTTGCCCAGTGCAATGACTGGCACGGAGGATCAGTTGAGCGAAAACTTTGGAGCAACGTTAGTTGGCGGTGCCGGCAGTCAATTTCACTCGCTGAAAGCAAATCTAAAGCTGATGAACGCAACGCGTATACAGCAGCAGATCTGCGAGGCGGAGACATTGCGAGTGTTCCGCTTGATCACGGGTATGCACTATTCTGTGTAAATGTTCACTCTAAAGATCTTTATTCGAATTTCACCTAATTGTTGGCTTACTGCTTTTTATTTAGGTCAAGTATTCGGCAAGCTGATCAGCACGGCCGCCAACGACCAGGGAAAATTCGAAGACAGTCGCCATCAGTCAGTGCTCGGTATGGATTCCAGCGCCAACTCAATGCTAGCCGACTCGTTGGATCTGCGCGAGCACATGGTGGGAATTCTCTTCTCGCGCAGCAAGCTTTCGCACCTGCAGAAGCAGGTGATCGTGCACATTGTGCACGCGATCAGGAAGGAAGCCCATCGAGCCAAGGAGGACTGGGACATAGTAAATTTAGCTAATTGCTTCAAAGACACGCAGGCTACGACCACATCGGCAATCTCAACCGGCGACCTGAAGAGCGAGAGCAGCTCGGATCGTTACCGCGCACCGGATACGTACTGCTTCGAGATGCTGAGCATGGTGCTGGCCTTGTCGGGCAGCGTTGTGGGGCGCTCGTATCTTTCGCACCAACATGGGCTGTTGAAAGATCTGCTGACACTGCTACACACCGGCAGCGATCGCGTGCAGCGGCAGGTGACTGCGCTGCTCCGTCGCATACTGCCCGAAATTTCGCCGGAAACCTTTGCCGAGCTGCTGGGCGTGCAACAGCTGCCCCCGTCGGACTACAACATTGCGCACCAGAGTGCGGCCGACTTTGACATGAACCGATTAGGGCTGTTCGACATATTTCTGGCAGTCATCGCCAAAGCCTTGCAGCTGCAAGTGAAGGTGAAAACTACCGCTAGCAAGTCGGCGTTGGAAAAGACGCCGTCGTTCATACGTTTGTGTAGTTCGCTGGATCTGTCTGTGCATTTGCTAAAGCAAAACCAAACGAAAAAGTCACATGATGTAGAACAGTGCCAGCCAGATGAAACGACCGATTTCGCAACGCTCTCTCACCCATTCCGTTTCGATCACAATCCCATGATCGCTGCACCGGCATCCCTGGAATCCACGGACTTTGATTTAGGGCACTCAACGCTGAAAGCAACGAAGAAGGATGTGAAGAAGAATCTTAATCAGCGTTGGTTTCTCAATGGCGTCATGTCAATGAAACAGGCGGAGAGCATCATCAGTCTGATACGTGATCTGGCCAGTGTGAATATCTTTTAAACGAAAATTTCCCCCAACTATTGGTTTATGTTTTAACGAAATTGTATTGCAGGGCAAACTGAGCGAAAAGTGGTCAATCATAACGAAGGCAGCCATTGCGGAATCAGTGCTCAACTTGACGCGCCTGGATGAGGTGTTCCGTAGTCCGGAGAATTGCATTAAGACAGCCACACTCTGGTTGGCATTGGCTAGTCTGTGCGTGCTGGATCGCGACCACGTTGAGAAGCTGTCGTCAGGACAATGGTCCAAGGTGTCCGACACACGGCCGATGTGCTCCAATCATGACGACGGCGAAACTCCTGCCATAATACAGTGCGAGACCTGCGGGTCCCTGTGCGGCGACTGCGATCGCTTTCTGCACTTGAATCGCAAGACACGCACACACAAACGTACCGTATGTAGTTTTTAAAACAAAAGCGAGAGTATAAAGTGCTTATGGACTAATTGGTATGCATACTCGTGTACAGGTTTGCAAGGAGGAGGAGGAAGCCATTCGCGTCGAGCTGCACGAATCGTGCGGCCGCACCAAACTCTTCTGGCTACTGGCTTTGGCCGATTCCAAAACGCTGAAGGCCATGGTCGAGTTTCGCGACGGAAGCCACACTATTATCTCGGGTCCCCAAGAGGCAGTGGGTCGTTGTCGTTTCTGTGGCATCACCGGAAATTCCGGTTTGCTGGAGATTGGCAATGTGTGCGCAGATGCACAGTGCCAGGAGCACGCTGCGAATTCCTGCCTGAAAACCAAGCCTTGCGATCACCCGTGCAGCGGTGTCGTGAACGAGAAGACCTGTCTTCCTTGCCTGCAGCACGTATGCCACGCGCGGGAAAATAAAGTCGCTGAGGAGCTGCATCAGCCGAAGCTGACACAGGACGCAGATGATATGTGTATGATTTGCTTTGTCGAGGCGCTCTCCTGCGCACCCTCTATTCAGGTAGGAACTACTTAAGTGCACTGCACAGCAACAATTATGTATATATGTATAATGCTCGAAAGCAATGCAAATGAGATAGCAACGGCAATAGATCTATTTTGAAAGACAATAGCATTTGAGTTGTGTTTGTTGTTTAGCTGGATTGTGGACACGTATTTCACTACCACTGCTCTAAAGCTGTGCTGGAGAAGCGATGGAGTGGTCCACGCATCACGTTCGGTTTTTCGCTATGTCCTATCTGCAAGGCAGACATACAGCACACGCTGTTGGCCGACACTTTGGAGCCCATTAACTCTCTCAAGCAAGACGTCAAACGAAAGGCACTAATGCGGTAAGTTTCCCAATCGCTGCATGAAATCGAAAAGTGGCTAAATTCCTCTATTCTTCACTTACAGCATCAAATATGAAGGTTTGGTAAAGGACTCCGACGCCAAAGACCTCACCAACATGGCAATGGATCGCTACGCATATTATGTGTGCTTCAAGTGCCAGAAAGCCTACTATGGCGGCGAGGCGCGCTGCGATGTAGAAATCGGCGAAAAGTTTGATCCAGAAGAGCTGGTTTGCGGCGGCTGCTCCGACGTGGCGCGCGCCCAAATGTGTCCGAAACACGGCACCGACTTTCTCGAATACAAGTGCCGCTACTGCTGCTCGGTGGCAGTGTTTTTCTGCTTCGGAACGACACATTTCTGCGACACGTGCCACGACGACTTCCAACGCCTGACGAACATACCAAAGAACAAGCTGCCGCAGTGTCCGGTGGGGCCGAAGGCCAAGCAGCTGATGGGCGACGAGTGCCCACTGCACATCGTACATCCGCCGACTGGTGAGGAATTTGCCCTGGGGTGCGGTGTGTGCCGCAATGCGCAGACGTTTTAGCAAGACACCGTTGCCGTGGCGAGCGTTGCCTTTGTTCCGCTTGAAGAGCTGTTGGAGGCGGAAATGCTCGAACTGGATAATGAGGAGTGCTTTGAGATTGTGCTGCCTGAGGACTGTGCGGAAGCGGAGGTGTGTGACAACAACCGTGGCGGCCACAGCGAGGGGCACTACAATTGATTGGCTTAAAACGGATCTTTGATTTTATACAATTTAACAGCGATCTCCAATTGGATTTCGGTTTTTGTAGTCTTTAATATTATCTCTATGTTAGGTAATAAGCAAATATTCTTTACTACAGCACACGATGTGTATCGAGCAGATTATTGCGCAGAAGAGGCGATCATAATACTCACAATCCACATACATTCCAATAATGCAATATTAAGTGTGCTAATGCAATCGACGTAAATAAAATTATCGAGAGTAATGCAAATTAAACTGAATAAATATGCGTACTCTGAAATTGAGTACGCGCAAATAAACTCGAGAAGCGTTTGTAATGGCTAACGGATGTTTCAGATCAGCAGTTCGAAACTCGAAACGAGCGATTAACCACGCAGTATGCAAGTTGCATTGTTGAAAAGTTTGCTCAGTCCTAACGAGAATTCTCACTGTAATCTTGATTTCAAATAAAAACACAACAAAAATTCAGATGACTTCGCTGTTGTTGCTTGCTTTTGCTGACAAAAATATATTCCTTTATTGTTATTTTTATGTTTCGTGTCATTCAACGACACATCTGCAATATTATTTTTTACATTTACAACAAAATACAATCAAGCAATAAAATAAAAAAAATTTCTTCGACTTCACAAATCTTCTAGATTCCCTCTTCTGTGTATATTGTTGGTTCGTTGCTGTTGTTGTGCTTCTGTTTGGTGTGCTGTCGCACTGTGTTGTGCCGATTTGTTTCTAGTGTGATATTTGTGGCACCTGTTGCTCCGCTTATTGCAGTATCTAGCCGCAATCGTCGTATAATGTATGAAAGATCTCTATTACATTATTGTTAGTTTTGCTGCTGCCGTTGTTAATATTTGCCGGAAAATTGTTTCTTATAAAGTTGTAAAAATGTTCAATCGGAAAATCGTTAACTTGTTCGTAACAATATTTGTAACTGAAAGGGTTTGTTGGTGTGGATGCTAAAACGCTGCGCTGTTCGGTGCTCGCCCACGAGCGGTGATGCTGTGCGCGATTTAGGCTGGTGTCTCAGGAGCGTGGTCCTAAAAGAATCGAACTCAAGTCAAAATCTGGCAAAGCACACGGAACTGCTGACCGGCATGCGTGCAGTCGTAACAGTGAACGAGTTGACTGATTGCTGGTTTGGCTCAGCGAGCAGATGCGAGACGAATGGAGCACATCAGCGCCGGTGTGTGGGGCAACTGCTTGCATGCCTGTGGCGGGGGAGTGGAGCTGATGTGGGGTCGCAAATAAATATTGAACGCTCTCGGGAGTGTTTTCTTGTGGGAGTGTTTTGTGTTGTTTTGGCATGTTTACTTTGCACAAAAAACAAATTAAAGTATTTAAACTTTTTTTGGTGTTGTTTTTAATAATTTGTTGTTTGTTTATATTACAAATAAAAAATATTAATCTCATTGATTCACGTTTTGTGAGGTGTTGGAGTGGTTATTGCCTGATTGTGTTTGCGTGAGACATTGATTTTATTCTTGTGCTATCTTCATGCGAAGGAAGTTATGTTTTAAACGATAAAAATTACTTTAAAAAATATATTTGTAAATAATGAAATATATTCGTAATTCTTTTGATGTTCCTTGAATTAAAATTTAAAAAATTTATGATAGGGCGGGAGTCACACACGGTTGGGGGACACTTAGGCTTCAGCTTCGACTTCCTCCTTTACCTTAGCATCACCGGGTTTGCCCTTGGACCAGTCGGGTTTTTTCTGCACGCAGGAAGTGAAAAATGGACATAAAGAGAATACAAAGAAATTCGATTAATAAAAGCACCACAGGTAGTTGCAAGTTGCAACAGATTTAACAAATTTCCAGCTAAAATACACACTAAACACTACAATGAAATTATCATATGGCTTTAGGCACAAACCAAACACATTTGTCGCCGCCAGATAATTTCATCGAGCTAACTACTTTTATGGACTAAACATGTTTCACTACAGGGAATAGAGCAAGTGCACAAGGGGTTTGGGGGTGTTTTAGGGTCACAACAAACGAAACTATGTGTAATCATATCAAGTATACGAGTATGCACGATGGGAGTCAAACATTATTTTTCGATCGAGTTGTGTTTAACATTTAAAGATCTTCTGAGAATGTCTGGCTGCTCTGTGCAGATGTGCGGGCGAGGGTACATGTCATACACGAAACAGATTCAATTCGTTTTCACTCTACGGACTTTGGGGTATGTGCACATGTATTTCTTACACTTTTTGGCTTGTTTTAATAGAGCATCTTTAATCTTTTTCTATATGCGGAGAAGTGGTTGATTGGTTGGTTGGTTAAAAAAAGAGAGAAAGCGTTATTAAACTTCAATTATACTGATAGTTCAGTTTATGACCAAATAGAGAGTGCAGTCAATAATGTGTCAGTGGCACGAGGTAACATTATTGAAAGCCGTCTCAGGCCTGGTCTTCTCTCTTGTTCTGAGCATTACTTAGTTGTAAATTTTCAAGTTTCTAAAAAGTACTCTGTACAATGAATATTACAATGAAGTAGCACTTTTGTCTACAACGACGCTTACCTCCTTCTCTTCCTCTTCCAATGTGAATTCCTTCTTCTTGACAACCTTGAGTTGATTACGGAAGTTGAATTCGGCGGCCTTCTTCTGCAGCTTAGCGAATTTGTTCTCATATTTCGACACCTTCTTAAGTGGTGGTTTCACGCTGTAAATAATTTCACGTTATATCGATTTTCCCATTCTGTGAGCAAATATGAGTTAGCTTACAATTTGCCACGAAGATCGTTGACTTGGGCATTGAGATCGCCGATCTAAAGTGTTCCCAATGAGGAGCCGAGTACAGTTGGCCGAAAGGAGTTGCGGGGCGGGGAGAGCAGGAAAGAAAGAGCAATATTAATTGAGAGTTTCGTAGAATTTGGTTTTTTGTTTTGTTCTTTACGATTTTTCATTTATTTGATTTCTCGTAACATGTACGAAAGTTGTATCATAGTCATCAAAATCAAAAACAAATTCATTAGGCACATTACGCAAATTATTTACTTGGTTAGTCAGAGAACAGAGTTGCTTGGCATGGCGATGGCAGTTGCAGCAACGTACAGTGCAGTACGCGTTGCTGCTGCAGCGGTTAGCGCAGTTCTATTTAGTATATCTATGTAAAAGTAGCACACTCGTACATACGTAATAAAGTACACAAGAAGTCCTTGATTTTAGCTACAATAATACGGTTCGGTTACGTGGATTAGTTGTTGACATCGATGCGACATACATACAAATCGACACTATTTTATTAGAGTAGGCTGGGGTTAGATTTTTTTGTAACAAGCAAATGAATGCACAGGTGGGAACAAGGGGGAAAACGACTTTTTTCACGACGGACCAACAAAAGAATTGCTGGTTAATCACCGAAGTAGCTGTTGGAAGGAATTGCTACGATATATATTTTGATTTTTTTTTGCGATGACGATGATACGTGCTTGCATATCTTTTACTGGGCAAAGGACGCTTGAGTTCTGAGAAAGCATCTGAACAGCATAACATCGAACTAATCCTTTTCACATTGAAGACACATAAATAATTGTGCATTCTTTGCTAAAATCGGCAACGTATTTCACGAAAGAAAACGTGTCTGAATGGCGCTGCATATGTATGGGGTGCTGAAGCTGCGATAAGGTCCTCGAAGCCTGAGCTATGATAAACGCTAATCAACTTTTTACAAAGTGCTAGTGGCAGGCAGTTCAGGGCATTAGAAAGTGTCTGTGTTCAAAATGTCAATTTTTTGTTATAGGTGTGAAACTTTAAGCATAATAGAAAAATTAGTGGAAAATTTATGTGAAAATATTTATAGAAAAAATGCCTTAGAAAGATATAATCCAGAAAAAGGGGCGTTCATCAAACTAAAGTTGAACCAGATTTCTTGGTGGTTGTGTATCTATTAACACATTGACGGACACTAGGAACAAGTGAAGTTCGAAAATTTACACTATTAGAAGTATAGTTTTACTTTTTCTGATTAAATAAACTTAATTTTGATTAATTAAAAAAATTGTTTCCAAAACATGACACTACTACAAAACATGCCCCGGTAAATGCACATTTGTGCCGCTATAGCCGCAGTGTCCAAAAACGACCGTTTCGTTTTAGACGGCTATTGCCACATAGTGAACTTCACTTTGACGGCTATAGCCGCAAGTGTCCGTCAACGTGTTAAAAAACAGTAACTACTCAAGAAATTCGGCTTCTAATTTTATATAGAATTTTTCTTACAAACAGAAAAAATTGCTTGTGAGAAATAAACATCAGACGGCATAGTCATAGAACCAAAATATAACTAATCATATTCTTCCTACTTTCAGAATCTGGACATTTATCAAGGTGACTACAGTCTTCTTGTACCGATACATATGCAGAGTTTACTTGCCATGATCAGACTTTACAGGTTCCCGCTCAATTCGGTTTCCAATTGGACCTCTTTTTAGTCGTTTCGCGATTTTCAAACTAATAAATTCAGCTGAGGTACTGCACAGTATGGCACACGAATAGTGATTACCCTAAACTTTTTCAAATGGAACCAATACACAATCTGCATAGGTGCACTATAAGTATGACCAAGTTCTTGCAATTGTTGTAAAATTAAATATTGTTTGTGTTTTTTATTTGTTTCTTGTGGAGATGCGAGCAAAATTGGTTTTTGCAGTTATGGTTGTGGTGAGAATTTCGCAAGAGAAACATTTCTCGACTTGTGTGCGGAGTCGAACGGAGTAAGTAGGGTGCGAGTGCATGAGTGGAGGGGAATAGAGTTACGGGCAGTACAGTTCGGTACGTACAGAAACATCTGTACGTACAGACGAGTACACGAGGTGCAGGTGCGCGTGCGGTAAAATTTCGGCAATGACCAAGTTCAAGTAGTACATTTTGTAAGCAGATTAACTGTTGTTGTTCTTGTTGTTGCTTTGGTGGTAAGTGTTTTCACACTGATTGTATTGGTTGTAGGAAGAAGGACTTTTTAGTTCAAGGTAGCATAAACTTTGTCCAGCTGCAACCACTGACTTTAGATGAGCCATTTGGTTGCTGCGTCCTTGGTTGCTGGAGGAAGCGGTAGAGCAGGGTCCGGAAAAAGTTGCGACGGAGGGATAGAGAGGGTGAGAAAAAGAATTAAAGATAGAAAGAGAGAGAGTGGACCTGGAAGACATCTAGACCTAGAATTTTTAATCATTTCTAGCAATAATTTATTTGGTTGGAATACGCCGCTGTATGTTTATATGAATTGTCTGGGGAGCGCATTATGCGCTCATGGGACTAGCAAATGCAACAGAAACTGCATTGTTGCATCTACTTTGCTTCATCGAAAAGGTGAGCTGGTGTGTTCCGTAAAGATAATAATGGATTTTTCCACAGTGAGCGTGAAGGAATTCACAATTAGGCCATGTTTGGTGTCCGTGCGAAAGTGCGACTGGTACAGCATACACACTTCTCAACCTCACCTAGCTTTACCTATCTGTGCTTGTGGGCGGAGGAAACTTGTACGCAATCTCGAATTTTCTATGTAAAGTTTCATTGCCTTTCGGAAGTCGAATTGCGTATTGTTTTGATCTATTGAGGTCTATACATAGCTTTTTTTGGCTGATGGGCCTCAACTAACATACTTTTTATTGTCCATATTATTGCTGTCTCATTTCCAAAATTTTCAAACTACCACAAATAATATAAATATGCAACCCCAAGTATACGAGTTTGAAAACTGTTTTTAGCTCGAACGAGGTTAAGCAAGCTGTTTCATTTGCTTTCCGGACTACCAGCAAGCATTGCGGATAATACCGGATAATATTCTTGACGAGTTCTACCGAAAGCCATTGGATACCTGCCGAGTCGGTATGACCGGCGGTCGTTTGCATTGGCGCGTATGTGCACAGTGGACGGGATGGGAGTTCGACTGTCGCAAATGTCGCATGGTTACTGTACAATTCAGCGTTTCCGTGTGTCTGTGTGCGTGTTTGTTGGTATGTGCCATACTGTTGCAATTTCATTCTAAATCTTTCTGTTGCACCTTTAACAACTTTCAGCCGGTTACGCGTTGTTTGAGACTTAACTACCGAAATGCGCGATTGCATTACTTGCTCGGGCATCACAAAATATTTCTAACTCTACGGCAGCTGGAATGACCAATCGAAACGTTGATGTTTGTGCGGTTCAGATTCAGCGGTGATGTTGACCGAATGCGATCTCGCGCGTTCGGATGCTCTGATTATTTGACTATTTACAGGTGCGTTTTGCTTCGGCGCTGCTGGCCAGCCGGCTTTCGAGTGCGTAAACCGTGCGTGCGGGTACGTGGGGTGCAAGTGCAGGTGAGGGTGCAGGTGGGCGGAATGCAAGGAGCGTGCCATAAGATTTGTCGCAAAACTACGGTATTTGTGTGTTTATGTGCTTAGGGCTAGCAGCGAGAATTTCGCGGCGCATTGGCGAAAATCGAACACTTGTTCACTTGTTGCACAAATATGCGGGTAGCAGTAGATTGATTGTGCTGGAGTCGACAGAGACAGAGACGGAGAGCTTGGAAGAGTGGTGAATCAACGGTTAAGTAAAGTGAAAGAAAACGAAAAACAAATAAAAAACACAAAACATAAATAATTTTCCATTCATTTTGTTGCTGCTGTTGTTTAGAAATTGGTGCATGGTGTGTAGTTACAAAGAGAAAATGAACAATCAAGTTAAGAATTTGCAAACGCCTTTAAGAAAATTCCATGTGACATTCGGATGTGATTGGCAGTGACTTGAAACTGGGGTGAAGCGTTTGATGCAAAGGTGGCGATGTGGAATTGTGTGGCGACACGCTGAAGGCAGAGCTGAAAGGCCATAAGACAGTGGCAACTTTAGCTTGAAACAAACTAAAATCCAAAGGGTGCTTCAAGTGACTCGACAAAAAATTGTCGAGTCAAATATTCACAGATCTCGATTATGTACAAAAAAAATACAATTACGAAAACCTAAACATTTAATTTTTCACTGATTAAAATTCTTTCAAGGACTGCCAAACCGTCTTTTGGCCTTTTCAATTGTAATGGGAAAGGAAGTGGAGGTGAATGCAACAGAAGCAGTTGTGGAGCGCGAGAGTGCGTGTGAGACTGCGTGTGGGGATGGGTGGGGACTATATGACGATCGCATGAGTAGAGTGTGGACATAGAAGGATCTATGCACGGGCTGCGGGCTGAGGGTGGGGATGGCACCACACTGTGGCGGATATATCATGGAATAGATGTCTGTACGCATGTGTGGCAGAAGGAACTTGTGGCTTGATGGTTGCTTGAGGCGCTGGGAACGTGTTGGAATGTTTCTCTTAACGAACGAAGAGTTGCTGGGGGAAATGCACGTATGTATGTATAGTATGTAATCTGTATGTATGACGAGATACGAGTGTTTTCTCTCGCCCGTGGCGTGTTGTGGCTTGGTTGGGTTTTTGTTGGCGGTATGTGTGAGAGTGTGTGTGTTTTGGAATTCTTAAAATTGTTTTGTTCTTAATTTTTCGTAGATTTCGTACAATTCAACAAGTAACAAATTTTTAGAAAAAGTTTATGAAACAAATTATGCAATTAACCACACATTCGTTCGTTACAAACATGGGCTTTGATGTTGTTTTTGTTTTGATACTCATTTTTGGTTTTTCTATGTGTGAACATTTAATTGTTTGCAGTACCTCCCAGTCTTTTTTCCTGACTTCGTATTCCAGATCCCATTTCTGGCCTTCACATATATACATACGCTCGTAATACTCTTCGCAAATCTCTTGCAACTCGCCTGTAAATATTTCGTTATATATATAGAGAGACATACATGTACATATGTATAGAGATTTTTATATATGGTTTTGTATTTATGTGGAGCGAGTGCGGCAAACACAGATCCATAAACATTGTATGGTTTTTTAGCTGAGATAGTTAATGATTTGCTTTGCTTGTTCGTTTCTCGTTAATGGCCGCGTTTATACGGTTGCTGGTGTCGTGTTTGCCGCGTCGGCCAGTTACATCCTACGCACTTTCTTACTTCACGGCTCTCGATTAGCAAATATCAAAAATTAACTGCGTGATGTTATGTGTTCAAGTGTGAGTCTGCGTGGGAGACAGGAGGCAAAGACGAATGGCGCCGACAGATCGCTCTGTCGGCGCTACGGCTGTGCTTCCCATTAGATGTTGCAATATGTTAACAACAACAAAAATTCAATGTGCAGCACACCATCGGCATTATGCAGAACTGTCGCACCAGTTGGGCGCATGACTGTGTGTATTGTACAGCAGATAAGTGGAGAACACGAAGAGGAGGCGTCATCAAACAAAAATCAAAATATTGGGGAATTGATCGCAGATGCGGATACGGTTTTAAGTTCGCATCCGTTGGCAGATATGCTCGATTTCGAGTGGTAGTAATGAGCGGAGTTGGTTTAGTTTGTTTGTTTTTCTTTTCGCCATTTCTCTGGGTACATTTACAAAAAGCTAACTTTCATCATATCTTCATCCATTGACTGCGCTTTATGTATTAAACGGTTTTCATTTTGACATTTTCTTCTTGCAGTTTTGGGGTAATAACAGAAAAATGTATAAATACAAGTAATAAATATAAAGAGTTATCAAAGGAAAAGTTTAAGAAACTAAATAATACTAATGTAACCATACGAACGGGCAGTAAGATATATAAAATAGATTGGTTTAATTTGCTGTTTGTTTGCATGGTTTTGTGGTTGTTTATTACATTCAGCATACGTAGTAAGTAGCGGTGGAGCAATTATGTGGCATTTACCTCGAATTCCTTCAATTTCAAAATGTGCTCTAAGTCAAATTTGTCACCCTCCAAATTGAAAACACGTTGCCAATATTGCTTGCATAAAGTTTGCAGTTCGGCTGTGTCCCAGATATACATACATACAATTGTACAGACATTTAGTTATAGTCGTTTCACGCAAGAGCTTACAATGTAGTGGAAAAATACATAAAAGAGCAACACACTGCAACAAGATTCGCGGACAAGTGACGCGCGCCCACCTTTCGTCGAGCAGAGAGAAACCGACAATTAATCAAGTCCGTCTCACTCAACCACACAGTAAGTACTGTTGGACTTTGGGCGGTTGGACTTTGCTGTTGCCAGTACATTGGTATAGGAAGTATTGCAATTCCCTTTTGGGCGTTGAGTGCAATTCTCACCCATGCACTTTTCTACCATGAAATGTCGATGTTGGTTGAAAAAGTTAGAAGCCACTCATCGCTAAATCCTATCGACTTCCTTTTCTCTTCCCAACCAAGTTTCTGTGCCTCGAATGATTCTGAATCTTAATATTACAACCCATATTCTTTCTTTTACTCATTATCTGAATACTATCCGGATGCAATCTTCTCCTTTCTTCTGTATAAGTAAGTATTTATTTAATAATGATGTTTTGTTCTTAAGGTCATTGTTAATCTGAAAAATCATCGTGCAATCAGCTTTGTAGTACATATATAATGACTGCTTTGTATTGTAGTACAGCACGCTTACGATGCTGCTAGCCAAACTGTTGGCTCTCTCTTTTCGGAAAGGTGGATGCCAAGTCGGTTTGATCGATTGTGAACGTTGTCGCACTGTGTGCCGCACAATCTTCCCTTACATTGCAGTAAAGTTATTGCCTACTTATTTCAAGGTGTTTGTGCAATTCGGATACGAATCGCGTTTGAGTGGGGTTATGTAGATAAGTGTATGAAGGTGTACGGTGGGGCCGAAGGGGGCGGAGTAGCATGAGCGACATACGAGTGTATGGATGGTCGTTATGGTCGCCATGTTTTTATTTCCATTAAGTGAGGAAACGAGCAATGTCTCGGCGCAAAAAGCACTTTCTGTCGACTGGTGTGTGGGGGTGGTGGGCGCGGATAGTATTTAGGTTCTACAACTACGTCAAAAATCGTATGGATTATGGGGCGTGGGTGGTCGTTGGCCTATACATGGCATATGGCACTGCGAGTATTCTTCATGTGGACAGTTATGACAGTTCAATTTCAAGTCAACTTTTTACTAGGTTTCCCTGGCAAACATAGGTGGAAAATGCCGCATGTGTACTGCGTTTGTACATAGTGGAAAAATGAAGCTCAAGTGCGTATTTGTTCAAAAATCGTATACAGGTGTCTTAAAATGTTATAGAGGATTTAGTATAAGCTTTGGCAAAATTCAAAAACGACAGCTTCTACAAGGCCTACGCTGCGAGTACGACTAGTTGGTTGGTTGGTTTCTTTTTATAGTTGCTGTAGTTCGATGTTAGGCAAAAAACAAAATCAACGAGCGGATAAATACGAGTAATAAAAAGCAAAATACAAAGATTAGCTCGTGGGTTTAGTGCTTCGAAACTATCAATGAGTATCGACTTCTTGTGCTCTTGTTTAAGTTGTGTTAACATTTAGTTGGGACGAGAAGCATGTGAGAAGAAGTGTAGACAACAGACTTTGAATTTGCGATTCGGATTTCCTCCGTCAATTTTTCAAATTCGAAGTTTGCTACTCTCAACTCAACACAGTCTACAGTTCAGTAATATACTGATTTCGCAAATATTTATTTTATTTTTCATTACATTTTATCGTTGTCTACGCTTAAGAAAAAAGAGAATGCAAAAGTTCAAGTGGAGAGCGTAAGAGTACAAAGAAGAGCAAGTACTACAAAAACAAGTAGGTGGTTAAATTTAATTAGAGTTAAGTTTACGGATTACTTTTCAAAGGTTACACAAATTTCAAAGGTCAGTCTACAGCAACAGTGTGAGGGGACGTGAACGCGCAGTTGGTTCTCCTCAGCGCTGCTGGGTAAGAAACAAAAACGTCAATCGCTACGATGGCTAACTAACAAGAAATACGAATTGCGGTGGTGGCGGCGGCAGCTGTAAGGCCTGGCTTCAAAAAGGTTTCACCCTCTACTTGATAACCAACAACAAATCAACTACAAGTACAATAGCATTGAGTACCAAAAAATCAACGTTAAAAAAACTTCAAATGCAAAAATTCAAAAATCATCAAAAATGTTGGTGAAAAAAGGAAAAATCAAAAAATGTTCTGTAGTTGTTTTTTTTTGGCGATTTGTTTTGCTTTATCGCATTAGCTTGCCTCCAAATCCTTCCTGGCAACCTCGTACTCGAGGTCATACTTTTGATCTTCCAATTTGAGTATCTTACTGTAATAATCCTGAATTGTTTTCTTAAGTGTATCTGCGAAAGGGGAAAAGTGCAATTGTAATTGAGAAGTCGGTTAATACGCGCTCGTACGTGCTGTGGGAGGAGCATTAGGTTCGTGGGTGGACTGGGAGTGTGGGCATGTCAACAAAATTCAAAACACCCGTGAAGAGATGGATTCTTTGAAGGTGGGCTGAGTGGATATGTATAGTGAGTGACGTGTTGGGTGGTTGTCTCGATTCATTGAGGTAATTTTGTTTGTGCTTGAACATCGTTGGAACATCGCAGCTTTGTGGAAAGCATTGATACACTGGCTGTTTGGAAAACATCCCGAGAAGAACGTTTCAGTCCTCGAACTCTCTACGTATGTACACCTGTTGCATTCCGTATCGATGCTGTGTTATGTATTCTGCTCGTATCAATAATCGGAAAAATTAGTTGCATTTTCTGACCACTTTTGCTTTCCTCTTGCTTTTTCGCTACAGTGTTGTTAAATATTATTAATTATGCGGAAATATAGTCCTACGCGTTGTCAATTGGTAGTAAAATATTTTATATATTGTAAGACAAAAAAGAAAAAAATTGGTCAAAATTTTTGCGCGTTTTTTGGGTTAAGAAAAAATTACAAAATTTGGAGTTGAGTAAATTGCAGCGTGTCATATTGAGTTGAGTTGAGTTGAGTGAGTAAAAAATCATAGCTTCATTCTCTTTTCACAAAAGTGTTTGCGCATTCGCGTACAATTTGGTGGCAATCTGTGGCAAGTGGTTAGAGCCCATAGCATTCTTTCATTCTGAAACTTGCACGGATTCTGAGATTAGCTCAGCTCAAAGTGAATAGCTATGGCAGATGTGCAATGTAGGTGCCCAACTTTCAAAAGTATTTTAACCTATTCAATATTGCAATTTTACGCAAAAATTATATACATTGACTGGATCTATAATGTACGTCATTGTGCAGTTTTACTTGATTTTAAATGCATTTCAGTCTGCTGTACCTGTGTCTTTATACGAATACTTCAAGACCATCGCCACAAATGCCACCAATTGCACATGATTAATAAATAAAAGTGCTTTGTTGTTTGCTTCTTGCCGTTTAAAATTATTGCAGTCTTCTTTCTAGCATTGCTGTTGTTGTTGTAATTGTAGCTGTGCATAGTATTTACTCTCGAAATAAATGTTTATTAAGTTGAAATTAATTGAAAGTAGTTTATAGTTGCCGCTTAGAAAATTGTAAAGAGTGCAAGAGTGAGAGTTAAGAGTAGAATAAGAATTGACAGGAGTGAGTGAGTAAAGTAAAGTAAAGTGTAGTAAAGTTACAAGTAGAAAAGGTAGTTGGCAGCGGAGCCGTATTTGTTGTTCTTAGATTCAGAAGCGTTTTAGTGTTTTTTGATTTTGATTTTCTGTTTCTTCTTTCTTTCTTCGTTCAAATGTGTTCGTAGTGAGCGAGTCGTGCGCTTCGCTTCAGCCCATTGCGATTTCCAACACAAATGTCCGAGTGCAATTTACAAAATCAAATATTTCAGTTTTCCATATTTTCAATGGAAAATCGGTATTGTAAAAATCGAAATAGCATAGAACAGTTGCATGTCGCAATAGCCGAAGCTTCAACTCAATCGCAAGTAGAGTGCGCCGCGTCTCGCTTGTGTTACGTGTTAAGTTTTGAAAGAAGAGAAGTGCTTTTGGCTTATTTTCAATTTCGTTTGGTTTTTTGTGTGTGTACCTCAATATCCTTGCGCTTAACAACATACTCAAGATCATATTTCTGGTCCTCCAATTTGCAAATCCTGTCATGGAATTGCTTGAGAAGGTTTTTAATTGTTTCTGCAGATGGTATGGAAGAATTTCGTTTAAAAAAAAATTGAAACTTCGTTTGCAAAAATAAAATGTAAATATTTAAAAACGAAATTGCAACCGAAGCAATTCGGGGCTGGTGAAAAATATTTAGTTAAAAATTCTAAATATACAAAAATACCGACAAAACGCTGCTGTATTAATACATCGGAGATGTGTGGGTGGGTTTTATCGATTATATGTAAATGTGTATGGGTTCGTTTTGTATGTGAGTATGTGTGTGAGTGATGAGTTTTGCTAATTCCTGCTTTCAATATTCGTTTAAGAAATTTGTCGAGAATCTCGAATCTTTCGGTTGTTGCTACGTTTTGATACCTCAAATGCGAAATGTGAAAAGTCAAAAAAGCTGCAATGAAATCGAATGGTTTACCTTCACTGGCGTCGCTGAGATTTCTTGGGCTACCACAACGTTCCTCAATGATGCGTCTACGTTCAGCGGCTTTGCGTTCTTGCTCTTTCTTCAACTCTTCGGCGGCTTTCTTGCGGAGCAGCAACTGCGGATTGAGCAGAGGAAACAGTTGTGTTTTTTGTTTAAAAGACCGTGACCACACTTGTCGCATGAGGTGCACTCACCCTAAGTTTCTTCTTCCTTTCTGGGGTCATGAAACCCTTCTTGGCCTTCTTGGCCTTGGAGGCTTCTTCCATACGCTTGCGCACCTCAGCACGCTTGCGCTCAATCTCGGCCTGTTTAGCCTTCTTTGCCTGATGAAATGCGAAAGACACCAAAAATTGATTAGTTAATTCGATGCTACTTCGACTTTGGACAGAGAAAGAGAATTGGAAGGCGATGGCGACGAATGAACATCACTGGACACTGAGTGGGCACATTGACGAGATTGATGCGATGGACACATTGAGGCATTAAGTCGGAGGTAAACGTTGAACGAACAAGCACCAGCACAAAAACACCAAAGTTCAGCGCACAGACCACGACACAAACTGCTGAGGACAAGTGCACAAGCACGGCTGGTGCTGCCCGGTTGCGAGTACCTCCTCCGCCTTGACTTTGGGATCATTGGGATCCTTCGGTGGACCGGCTGGTGCGGCTTTGCCATTTGCAGCAGGCGCGGCTCCCTTGGCATTGGCGGCAGCCGGCGCTGCTGGTTTGGCAGCAGCGGCGGCGGCTGGAGCGGCTCCTGGGGCTGGGGCGGCTGATGGAGCGGCAGCGGGCGCTGCTGCTGGTGCCGCTGCTGGTGCTGGTGCTGGTGCTGGTGCCGCTGCTGGTGCTGGTGCTGGTGCGGCTGCCTTCTTCTGCAAGCAGGCAACAAAGAAGAGAACAATTAGTAGTTGTAGATGATGCAGAAGGGAGCGGCATGCAAAATGCTTGGGCGATATTTAACAGTGTTAGGCGTGTGGCATGAAGCAGGCGCAATTTGGAATCGAGCGGTGCGTTTCGTAGTAGTGCTTGGTTTTTTAGGTGACCAGGAAGTCGAAAAAGAGAAAGCAGTAGAAGCAGTAAACGGTTGCGGTGTTTTCACAGCTAACGGCTGTTGGCGTTCTATCGAGTAGTCAAACGAATATTCACCTTCAGTATGTCCTCGTACTAGCCGCGCACATCTCGTCGTACTACTGCGCGGTCGGGACGTTTTAACGATAGACTACTGCAATTAAAAAACAAGTTTGCAATTAATTTGTGCATAAAGGAAATGAAATCGTGCGCAACTTTTGATGCGATACTTACCTCACCTCATCATCAGCCATGTTGGATTTGTGTTTGTTGATTGATTAACTGCAAGTAAAAGAATCAGAACCCCAATCGGTTATTAAATATTGCTTACAATTTAGATGCAAATCGACTTTAAATACGTGTCCAATGCAAAGTTCTAACTGCTGGGCTGGATTAAATAAATTTCGGATCTTCATAAAAATATCCAACCCAACCGAAACCGTTACAGCTGTAAATAGGTTAAATATCGTTCACAAATACATACTCCCAATGCGATTGCATGAGAAAAAATGCTTTGCAACTAAAGCGGTCAAAGTCACAAGATTCAGGTCGCTGCATCGATCAGCGATCACTGCTTAATGTCTTCGCACACACAAACATACACATGCACGAAGACAACCACTAAGTGGTGGAAAACAATTTTCCAAAATGTCGTTCGCCATTTGTCAAAAATAAGAACAATTTAGCGTATCTGTCATAACAACACGAAAAACCAATAAGCAGCAATTACCGCAGCAGCGAAAACAACAATGCGAACAGCGCCAGTTGGTAGCCGAAGAGCACACAAATTCGCCGTATATGGCTGCTTAAATGGAAGAATTGGGGCTGGCGGGCAGGCAGAGTTGGAAGGAAACTGCCAACGTACTCGTTCTCGGGGAACGTAAACGCCATGTCGCCTCTCACTGTTTCTGTGTGCGTGTGTGTGTTGTTAACAAAAGGGGAGAGGGGCAGGTCGCATGGGAACGCGGTGTTGGTTTGATCACCAAAAGCTTGTTCGTACGCTCTTCGGCTCTTGCAATGATAGCTCAGCGCAGGTGTGAGAAAGTGAAACAGTCTGCTAGTAAAATTCGAATGTGTTGGTGCGGTCGTGAGTGTTGAAGTGTTTGTGCGGCGAGCAGTGTGTGCGTTCAGCGAACGCTGTCATATCCAATTTCAAGCAACTGCCGAACATAGAGATTCCTCGCCCACAACAGCAGTGCTGGAAGTTCGCTTGCTGCCTGCGATTCACTCACACGTACGCATCCGCGCCCACATTCGCCCACATCTGCCTGTCAGAGGCATGAGTACGTTCTACGAGTCTGCGTCTGCGCATGTAATTTAATTGGAGTTAGAACTCAGCCAGTTGATGGCTGCATAAAATGCTAAATGCTTCGTCCTCAAACCGAAACGAATTTAACTGGAAAAGTAGCGAACTATTCTCGCCAGTTCTCAAAACTCTAAACACTCACACAACGACAGCGTGCGCAGAGAAACGTCAAAAATAGATGAAATATTTTCGAGCAGCCGCCGAGCGAGCGACTCCGGTGAACAGGTATGGTGGGTCTACATGTGTATTGGTTGCGTTGTTAGCAACGCAAGTAATGGCCCGAGCATATGTCGTGCCCGCATAGCAGGTAAGGGACGATCGTCATCTCTTCAAAGCGAAAGCGTATTGTGAAAGGCGCTGTTAACACTTTCAAAATTTGCATCGGCCGAAAATAGCTTTGCATATTTTTCAAACAATTTCGCTGAGCAAACAAGGTAGCGTCAGCACCGAATATATATTGTCTTTTTGCGTGGGCTTACATTTATTTGGGTTAAGATGAGATACACTGAACATGAAAATGTGTCGGTGGAATGTGAAAAAGCTCATCCCAACAAATTCGAAATAATTTACCTTAAAGCACTTCATTAAAAAGGTAGAGGGAGAGAGACCGAGAATTAGTGCGAAAGTGTGTGAGTGAGGTAGTCTACGTCTAGTCAATCTACTACAGCGAGGAAGATGAACATGAACACAGAGCAACATTTGGGTGGCCAGCGAAACTTGCTGTAGTGTGATGATCAAATGCTGTAAAGCAAAGGGACTCAGGGAACGAAGAAGCGGAAACTGAGCAGGACGCTGGTCAATAATTTCACGTCTGTGCAGATCAGTAAACAAACTGACTATAAAAAACTTACATGGGAAAGTAAGGACGTGACAAGAACGAAAACATTGTAATTGAATGGAAATTGTCCAGTATCAAACACAATACATATCGTGATTTTACTAGTAAGTCAGTTAAATCTCATGGCGGATAATGCCCAATTATTTTTTCATTGTCGAAAATCTCACAGAATTTATGTGCTAAAATTATGACATAAACTATTTGGACCACACAAATCGCCCAGTTGGATGTTAGCGAATTGAAAATTATATAGTCTATAGTATTATGTAGTCGAACGGAAGCACTGTCTAAACAAGTGAGTCAAGAGTCTGACTATGACAGTAAGGAAGCATTTTTGATTCGGGGTATTCCGATTGACATTGATTGAACTTTACACTTTATTTATATACATTCAGCTACTTCACGGAACTCCTAACAGCTTCATTGTACACCATTGGAACAAAAATGCATAGTGTCTATTTCGTTTTGAGCTTGATGAAAACTTGTAGTCAATCAGTCAATACTAAATCAATCAGTAGGGGATGCGGTTGGTTGGATTGTCTTTTACTTCAAATTACAAATATCATAATTTGTTCGACTTTAAGCATTTTTGTTGAAATTCAGTCGAAAGCAGCAGCAAGGATCGTTAGTTTTTGGCGATATGGTTCATACACGCATGAAGTCACTTGCTAGATAGAGAAATTTTCTATTTTTGGCACAGCACAGACTATTCGAGTTCTCAACACATTTTCGATTTATTCTCAAACTTTTGTATTTATGCTTCGCTATTTTTCGCTTAGTTTTAAGTTTTATTCCACGCCGTTACTTTGGCACATTATGCGCGTAACGTTGCATGAGTGGGTGCGCGTGTGTGGGTGTGTTGTGCGAATATTTTTCAGTTTATCCGTTTTTCTAGCAACTCATGCGCTTACGCTCTACGCTTGCAGCTTACGTAATCGTTCATTCAAACTCAAATATTCAAAACTCTTTTAATTCATTTTTGTAAATTATGTTCACCGCTTGCACCAACAATTAAGTGAGAATTCGACTACTCGAAAAAATTTGATTTCACTGTATGTATGTATCCAAAAATGTGCACTGATCCTGGAACTTTTTGTTTTTGCACTTCCAGTGTTGCTGCTTCTTACGTTCTAATACCGTTTTCGATCTTCGATAGCCGTTTGTCGGTTTAAGGCTTCCAGTTGAAGGCCTTAGCCTTAGATTAGCAATTCCAGCAGCACTGCAGCTGCACCTCGCTACTTAAGCAGCACTCACCTTAAAGGAAATAAAAATTAGGTGTGCGAGTAACCACACGATCGGAAAACACTGTTCGGACTGAAAAAAGACTGAACGGTCCGACGATCCACGGCAGACTATATTCTGGCCGACGGCAGCTCACCAGATCATTTTTCTTGCGTAGGAATCGCTGTCGCTGCTGCCGTCGCTGCTGCCGCCGCGGTTGCTGCCGCGGCCGGTGGGTATCGTTGGGTTTTGCGGAAGATCCGTGCAGCGGCGGTAAGGCGAGTTGCGGTTAATTCACTTCGGCTCGGCAGCTGTGCGTGTGCGCAGGCGACTCTCCCCACGGCCTGAGAAATCTCACACTCGTCAATGGCCAGTCGGAAAAGCACACTCGATCCCACTGTGCCGCTGCGATTCGCTGTTTGCCAGCATGCTGAATGCTGAGTGATCTGCATTGCTGTCGCTTCGCTTTGCTCGCATCTCATGGATACATGCAGACCGGCGGTGTGTGTCGTATCTGGGCACGAGGACTAAAAATAGTTTGCACACATGGCATAGTGTAGAAATAGACACCGAACGAGCATTGCTGTTGATTTCATTTGCTTCGAAAAGTTGTTGTTACTGCGGCCATTTCGGCAAACAGAATGAAAGTACGTAGTAGGAAGGGGGCGGCGTGCAAGAGCGCGACGTAGCCGATGCGACGAATACTTTTCTCCTAGACTCGTTTTCTACACGGAACAAGGTAAGCGGAAAGGCAAGTGGTTCGGGCAGAGGTGTGGCCGCAGTTTCTTTTTAGTGGGGGCTCCAAACTATAGACTTTCGTATATATCCAGCTAGGTGCATGTACATATGTACGTCTAAGAGGGAACAATGTAATCATTGGCATACTAGCGGAAGACGTGGTCAAGGCATTGTTAACGCCCTTCGCCGTGGACAAGCGATGCAATGGGCGATAGCGTGAACGACTTCATCGCTTCGCCGCAGCCACAGTGCTGAGGTCGGCATCCGCTCGGCGTTGCTAGCGAAATGCACCGAGTTCGTGGGCATTTCGAATATTTTCAGAGACAAGGGCAACGTTTGCTTGCGAGCCAAATGCGATTTAATTTTCTTGAAACTTGTAAAAATGGCAGCATACGTTAGAACTCATAATACTTAAGCGTATCTATATGTATACGTATATATATAACATCGACTATAGTGAATTGAGGATGATACAAGTAGCGTCGCAATCACATTTTCCCTTGGCGACGTCGCTATTCGACGCGACGTTTGCATACCCGTATGGAATGCTTTAATTTCGTGCAATTTCTGAGCATCCATCCGAATGCTTTTAGCACTTTCGGCGCTAATCGCTGGTTCCGAAATCTTCGGCTCCAAATATTTCTATCAAACTATGCGAACATATGCGCCTTGATATGATGAAGAAATATTAAAGAACAACAATTTGTGGCAATCTTTTTCCTGCGTGGGTGAAGCCGAATTTCCGCTAAAAACCTATAAATGAAAACAAGTGTGTTTCTTCTGATTTTTGCGCAGAAAGCGGCTAAACACGAACAGGAATTTCGAGCAACTACAACTGAAAATTGGCAGCGTTCAACGACAAACAAACAGTCAATTGCTATGTTTAATGAGACTGAACGAACGAACATGTCAATTATTCAGCTGACAAAAAACTGCGCCAACCCCATTTGACCCACTTCCACTTTCGCGTTGAAGGGATCCCAAGACGTCCAAAAATCGAATTGCTGCCTTGTACACGTTTAGATACATACATGTGTACATTAAAAGGACGGACATTGTGGGTGAGAACAACGCGAACTACGAGCAACGTCACTGTTCCGACGTCATCAGCTCTGATGCGCAGTGGTCGAGGCTGTTCGCGTGCCAGTGCACCGGCGGTATGTGCAATTGTTGATGCATTTAAGGCGCTGCGAACGAAGGAGAAGCGAAAGCGGCCTCGCTTTTTATTTAATCCTTTTAAACATTTTGTGAATTTGAATTGTTGCGTTCCCACTCCGTGCTCACTTTGCAGTTGTAGTCATTGAAAAAAATTAGGTCGGCACTCAACGGCAGCCATCCTGCCACGGCATATGGGCAACGACATGCCAGTACGTGTTGCAGATACGAATATGGATATGTTGCTTACGTACATGTGCAGCATTGCAACTTTACGTCATCACCTACATTACCGTACATACAAATATCGCCGTCTGTATGTGTTGTATGTTGGTTGGTTGGTGCACGCACACCAGTTCGGTATTGTTGACAACTGTGGTTGTTGTTGCGGTTTCATTCAAAATAAACCGTAACATTGCAGCATTGCAGTTTTGTGAATGAAATCACGTTCGTGGCACAAGGTTCCGTCGCCAGGATTCGGTTGCAACCGAAATGGCTTTGGAGTTTTGAAGGTAAACACGAGCGATATTTTTGTAGTATACATACATGAGAATGTCTGTTTTTATGGTTATTTTTAGATCGTATTTGTAGATCTTTTCTATGCCAAATTAAAACTCAATATTTTATATATACATATGTGGATATTTCGAGTGTATTTACAGGACATGCATCTTTCACAACAGTTGCAAACTGAGTTGAAAGACGATTTTACAATTTGATCGACTCTAAGTTCGGAAATTTTGAATCCTCTTAATTGATCAAGTCAAACAGCTATTGACGGTTTTGATTGGTTGGTTGGCGCAATGTCGAAGTTGTTTGAGGATATATTCGAAGTTTCCGGTGCGCAGGTGTTCAATGTATGTTTCAAACCATTTCATGTATTCGGTGCCACTTCAAGTTTAAGCATTTATCATTACTACTGAAAGTGATTATTGCGCACTGCGGTCACCATTAACCAGCACAATACTCGTAAAGCAAGAAAATTTGAAAAACCTCGCAATCTGCACCAACTACAAGTTTCTTGAATTTCTTCGAATTCTCCGAATATGCTTAAAGATTTAGTTCAACAGTGTATAACAAATTCAATGTCTCATGTTTTATTAAAATGTGTATGTATGTATGTATGAAAAAGTTCCCAACCTGCCGTTCGGAACCGGCATAAAACTGTAGGTCCCTCCAACCCGCGTACAAATTCACACGCACAACACGGGTAGTTGCGGGAAGCTAGGCCTTAGTCTCGCGTAAGCGGGCTGTCGTGCCAGTCAATTATTAAATTATTATTATTTATGTATGTATATATGAACATACCAAACATATACATATAGAAAATGTTGACGTCACTGCTGCAGGGCCGGGCGGGTACTTGAATGAGAAATGTACAACAAAAACGACGGTAATTTTTTTTATTGCCAGCTAGAAAGCGTCACCAACAGCAACAACAACAATAACAATTGCAACAACATCATCAAAAGCTGCAAAGCAGTTGCCACCGTTCCGCTCAACTCCGCTTGCAGTTTGGTGCAAGCACAGCATTGTCGCGCAGCTGTTGGCGACACCGCCTCAATATAAAGTCGGCAGCTGTACGTATAAATACTGGTATATATGTATGTACATACGCGATACGAAAGCGGGTGGAAGCGTTCACCTTATATGCCAACTTATGTATGTACATAAGCATAGCAAATAAAGTTTTGCTCATCAGCAACAACAATAACCTTAACTCACATCGCAGACAACAACATCAACAACGAACGCAAATGCTAAGCGAAACACGGCCACTGCCTTGGCTACCGCCACACTGCCGGCTGCACTTGGCTGCATCGAGCAAGCGGTTTTACTGAATGAAATTTTTGCTGCCTTGCAGCCAGAAGACGCGCCTGAAAACCACTCGGCTGCCACCATTGAAAAGTGTGGCAGCTGCAGCCACGGCGGCAGCAACAGCAAAGGTCCTGGCGCAGGCGGCACACTTACAGTGGCAGTGCGACGTTGGGGCCGCTGCAATATAGAGCGGCTGCGATGACCTCGCATGCACCGACATCCACGTCCACATCGACATCGACGTGAACATGAACATTAACACTGACACCAATCTCGTCATCGGTGCACAGCTGCCGCAAAACAGTGGCTCAATGACACAAACTGCGTACAGCGTTCAGTGGTGGTGAGCGGTGCTGCGACCGAAGAGGTGGGGATGCATCACCGTCATTTAAGCAGCAACATTGCCACGTTACTAGCCGCGTAGAATGCACTGAAGCTCGCCAAGCGCGTCATTCGTTAAGCTACAAGCCGCGTTGTTATTCGTGGGGACAAAAACTATATACCTAACACTAATCGGAAGGAATAAGCATCACGATTAGTCTACCTTCAAGACTTGCTGCAGAAAACATGGAACAGTGGGTCTCGGGATACAAACTTTCCGGAGTTATTCAAGAATTTACTCAGCTTGTTGAATTGAATTGAGTTGTCAAAGTCACCTTGAAAATATTATTAAAGTTATGATTTAGAAATGTACTAGCAATTCCAATGCCTCAGCTGGGTGGAACCGGTTTCACTCAACCAATGTTGCCCTACACATTTTGCGAGCATTGTTCAAGTTTCGGAGAAAGTGCTGAGCGGCGTAAGCACCTTTGATGTAGCACATATTATCTCATGGTTAAATATGTACGAGTACGTATAGGTAAATATGTATAGACATATATTTGGGATACACGCGAAGTTTTGCGTTTTTTATAAGCCTCAACTTTTGCGAAAAATAAGACAACTAAACACACGAACGGAGAAATGGCCGCAGCAAAACCTAAAGCAAAGAAAACAAAGCAACGAGGCGAGTTTGTGGGTGGTGGGCTGCTGTTCCGGTGTTCTGGTGGCACGGATGGGTAGCACTTTGTGTATCCATGCACTGACCCCGGGTTATTTTTAGCCCAATCTAAAAATAGCGTTGAAGGTCAGCAAAATCGGCGGCGACGCTAACGGTAACGACGGCACATCGACACACATTCGGAGTGATGTGCCGCTCGGTGCGTTTCGTTGGGACTCGTGACATTTCGTTGGCGCTTGCTTCTGCTCATCTCCACAGCCGCTGCCGTTGCGGCTGGCGCCATGACCAAGTGGCAGGCATCCTGCGGAGTAAAGCTCCGCTCGTCGTCTGCAAGAGCTTTTTATGTGCCAGAAAAGTTTGCTGTTGCAGTGCGCAGTGCTGAAGAGGGGAGAAATGAAATATTTATGTGCAAATACGCTGAACACGTTATGCTGCCGCGTTGGTTCGCCACATATAAAAAAGTGTGTGTATCCATTTAACTGCTTGGCCCGCTGCTGCTTGCTGCGGACACACAACTCTCTAGCAGCAACAATTATAAAAAGCCCCATGCCACAAAGCTTTCAGAAATGGCTGGAGCTTTAATTTATGCTGCTTCATGTTGGGTCAAAAGTTCGTCAACCTAAGGCAGGTTGTTGAACCAGCGGAAATTCATGACGTAGGTGCGTTTGGAGAAGGATGTGGAAGCAAGCGGAAACAGGGAATTCTTACTTGTGTGATCGGCAATTAGATACGAGATGAGTAAAGTTACCGGATATAAAAGTGTGAAAGCAGAAGTATTCCAAATATGAGCTTTTAGACTTGAACCTTTATATATATAATTGTTTGCCCCAACTAATGTGATTTGATGGGCCTATTGATTGCAAACTTTGTGAGAGTACTCTAAATAAAAAATAAAAAGGCACGTATTTTTTAGTTCTTGGATAATCAAAATCTGACGGGGTCAACAATGGGTTAAGTTTTGTATACGGGAAGGCTAGGAAAAAAATCTGAATCTGATGAGCATAATTTAAAACGTGTTTTTCGTTTTTTTTTACTTCAAATATGATGAAAGTACATCAAATGAAAAATAATTAGACAAATATTTTTCTTTTTTGTTCATTAACATCTGACGAGGTCAAAAAGGGTTAACAGAAGCGAGATTTATTGGTGATTTATTGACTTTAGACTAACGCGCAAAGACCGTGGCCCCGCAAGTTGAACATAAAATGTTGCGGTTAACGAGATGTTGCCCGTTCCGGATTTAAAGAACTTATAAATGCAGCGTCCCACCTAAAAATCGTAATATATGAAAATTGGCATGAGCGAAGCTACGAGGCGCTTTCTTATGTGAAAATTTTTGTTGTGCATTTCGCAAATGCTACGTTAAACACTTTTGCAATGATGAGTGAATGAATGGGTTTACGCCGTCATATTTGCAAATATCGCCAGACAATCCTCATTAGAAAAATGGTATTCATATACATACATACATATGTACGTATTATCGAACAATTTCTACTCAAAAGCTCAGAAATGTTTCCTTTCGTTGCCCCAACCAATGCCAACTCCAGGCGCCAAAGTTTGTACACATAACTCAGCCTTTGTTGCGGACCAGCAGAGTTCACATGATTTGCCTACCCACTTTTACCTGACAGGCCGGGGGTAGGCCGCTGGTGGCTGCTGTTGATGACGACGATTGCGTTGTTGTTCGTAGTCAGACTGTTAGCACAGTGACCTACTAAAACGGCAAAACTCCGAAACGAAACGAAAGCTCCGCTACTTGTGACGTCATCGCTGGCATTCATTCACAGGATGTGCTGGAGGCAGCTTCCAATGGCGAAGCCAACAGCAGCGGCAGCAGCTGCAGAAGCAGCGACTGCGGTTGGCGCCGCGGCGCAGCGTTAGCAACAAGAGCAGAGCGCGTTGTAGAGTCCGCACAGTTGAACACATCAATGAAAACAAGACATGAAAAATGGTTTCGAAGACTACAGTTTCGCGTTGTTCTGTTATTAGATACTGCATTTAAATTTTCATAGCACAGCCACAGCAACAAATATGCATTCATTGAAGAATAGCAGCGCCACTTGGCAACGGCTGCACCGAAGTCATATACTGCCGTTCTGCACAAAGCAGAGGAGTGGCCACTCGCCGCCAGTCCAGCGCTACTAGGTACACAAGCACGCAAGCAGCCGAACAGTCGAGCAGCCGTGCCAGCGCCAATGCCAATACCAACGCGCGCCTGCACAAAAGGACGCCGTGACGTGCGGCAGCAGGCGATAGCAATGGCGCTGCCGATGGCTGTGGCTGTGGCAGCGCCACGGACAGCATGCAGCGACATTGCGGCTGGTTAGGGCAAGTAAGGATGCCGTCTCAGCGCGAAGCTGATTTCAGTTTGAAATTCGTGCTCAAGCCAACAAGTCAACTGGCTCGCCTCGCTCTCACCAGCTGCTGGCTCGCTGCCTCGATCCAGTTTCAAGCCAGTTGTCCACCTCAAATTCATTCATTAAATCAGTGCAGGTGAAATGTTTCCAAGTGCATTAAATTTCATCAAATTCAACAAACCAAATAGTGAAACAAACGAACAAATGCTGCTTTGAATTCGTGCTTTCAGTCGCATTGTTTACTAGGGTACGACGTAGTGAACCTCGTCCTGCTGGTAGAAGTGACAGCCGTTGCTGTCTGCTGTATGCTGATTGTGTTTACATTCTCTGGCATCCTTAGATGTCACGTCGAAAATACTCGATATGGGTGAGAGGAAATATAAGTGTTTGTAAATTTTAGGTTCAAGAAAATCCACCCAACCACGGATCCCACACCATGTAGTGCTCGTTGCATTCATTTGGGTAATATAAGAAATTTGTGATATCACAATTTTTCCCTTTATGTCCTGCAGTCTAATATTACTTACATATATTGTTTTCCAACTGATGTTGTTGAGTATCAAGGTGCCATCAGTGGTTTTGGTTAGTGGTTTTGGTTTGAAGTTGCAATCAATTTACTATTACTGCTTCATTTACAAAACAACCCATTCAAGGAATAAAAAGCTAGTGGTTTTTTAGGCAGAGGCCATTGCGACGTTGAACAGGTGGCGCGGTACATTCACATCACAAATATTCACTCGATTATTGTTTCACCTATTTGTATCGTGGCCTTCTACATCACCCAACCAGGGCGTATGACCAACAGTCAAGTTCTGTATACATTGCGCATCACTCATACGCCACGTAATTATTGTGTGGATTTTGAATTGTGCATAAAAGTAGCAGCAAAATGTGATAAAGGTGAAATTCGCTGTCTTTGAGAATTCGTTGGTATCGCATAATCAAGAGAAGAACACTCGAGCGTACAATGGTTGACATGTACATGTACAACATGGCGACGTGACGTTTCGTTCTTTTCGTCATTCCATTATCAATCTAACATAAATTAGCTGGCCTATTCATAGTCGCATACTATCGATCTTATTTATATTTATGCAAAATCCTTTGAAATTTCGCTACTCTGTGTGTTTATTTATGTCTATGCGTCCCTCTTCTATCGTGCTAACTGTAACCGCGACAACATCAGCAGCTGGCAAAAAACACTGCTCGAGCAGCGGGCGAAGAAGAAGATGTAGCAATAGCGTCACTGCGTATAAACATGTTCCTGTTGACATGGCCAAGTAGGTACAACTCGTCGTGCTCGCATTCCTGCCAATATTTTGAAGCGCTCAGTGTTGCCGTTTTTGTTGTTGCCATCTTGCTCGCGCATTCAGATTCAGAGGCCATTTACCCTGCTGACGTCATTGTTATGTGTTCAAGTGCGCCCCAGCCCCTTGTGAATGATTGTTTTCACTTTAGTTGTTGTTGCCGTTTTTGCACCGAACCCAGTAACCCAGTAAGAAGCTCACAACTTTCGATTTCGGCACGCACACACACAGCATACGAATCGCGCGCACATATACACATACACCCAAACCGAGGCGCATACAGACGAGCCATCGTCACTGTCGCCGACGCCGTTTTCGTTGTCGTTGCCGTTGTCGTTGTCACAGCCGCTGCCTCGTCGTGGTCGTGGTCGTTTGTTTATGTGGTTCATTTATTCGGCTGGCATCCCACGCTTTCGTCTAGCGTCCTAGTGTCCTACTTACACACATACCAGCGCGCACACATACGCAAACTTGCCCATCAGCTGAAATCACCATGCCCCCCTCTCACGAGGTGCCGTAGTAGTTCGCTTGATCAAGGACCATTCGCTCTGCACTAATGGAATTTCGCATTTTCGGGTTTTCCTTTAGTTCCTTTTGCAAAATTCCCAGAAATTCTGATTCTTTAATATTACAAAAATTTTAATCTTTGATTCTCTATTCTCCTTTATTCCCTTGAGCTACGTTTCCTGATGACGCTCCCGTTGCACTGGCATTGGCGTTGATGTTATTTTCGTAGGGTTTCGAGCGCGGTCCGGCAGTGGGAATTGCAGGGCGATGACAATGACGGTGGTGACGGCGTTGCCCGTGACGTTTGATTCGAAGGACAGACTTTTTCATTTTCTCACTTTTTAATGAATTGCATTCGCATTCGTACCGCGTACCGCAGCCACCCGTCGCACGCCTCACCACTCCATATATGTAAACTGTTCTCTCTCCATCGCCCTCGTTCCAATCACTTCGCACTTAACCTTCGCTCCATGCGTTGCGTACCCCTTTAGCGTCCCCACACCTTACTCACTTCAGTCGTGTTTTGCGCTGCACTGCTACTTACAAAGGACATGAGTGACGTACGCTCCAACTTAAACGTCGCGCTGCATTCTTTGCTTGTTCGTGTGTGCGCGTGTGTGTGTGTGTGTGCGTTTAAAGGGCAACAATTGCATCGTTTCGAATCGATTCACTTTACCCAATTAAATTTTGCTGCAAATAAAAAATACTTGTTTTCAGTGCAGACTTCAAGATGTGTCGAAGTTAAGCTGTCGTATTTAATCAAATTAGTGAGATGCGCGTGGGATAATTAAATTTCGCACTGTGTGGTCATCACAGAGGACCCTCAGTTTGTACAACAAAATCGTTTGGTCCACTATCGATTGATCAAATGATAATAATGATATTTCATTCTTATTGCAGCTGATTTCAAAAACACAAACCACTCTTGTAAATATTAATTTTTTTTGTTTAAGACTCGAACAAATGCGCAGGGGATGACCCCTATTAATGCGAGGCATTGCGTTGGTTCAGGAAGGATATAAAGGTTTTGAGAGAAGTGGTTGTGGACTCTGGACTGGAACCCATCGATTTTGTGTTCAAGTGTTTGTGTTCGTGCTTGTGAGTGAACTTATTCGCCGTTTCGAGGGTTTATATTCTTTCTGGTGCAATACTTCCATAATTAATTTTATGCCAGTAGAGGCCAATTTTCATTACTTGTCCCAAATGTGACATGTAATACTTTGCACCTCAGAAATAAAACCAGATTTTTCAATGTTTGTTAGAAATTTGATAGACGATTGCTTCTTTCGTTTATATGCTTAGCTCATGTTATTCATGATTTGTATAAAGAATCTATGTGATAAAAGTTCTTACCTCGACACTATCCTTCAGGAAAAATAAATCGAACTGCGTCAAGATTCTCGATCAAAAAGTTGCACTTTACCGTTGCTCATCTGCTTTTCAACATTCAAAAGGCGCAGCAACGCAAAGTCACGACTGTGGTCGTGTCATCGAAGCACAAAGCAGGAACGGACAGAAGGACATCAGCTGCACCGCTGGCCGGTGGTGGTGGTAGCAACATCGCAAGCGACGCACCGTTTCCAATTCGATGCCATACAAGTGATTCTTGTTGTGCCTTTTTTATAATTTGCCACGACGGAAAACAAAGAAAAAAACCCAATGGGCAAAAATGGGCAACGGTAAATGAGAAATGTGAAATGTTATTTAATTTTTCCTCTTCACGCTCTTACGTAGGTTTATGCCACATTGTTGGTACTCTGGCCGCTAGTAGTTGTTGTTGTTGCTGTGCCTTGTTTTCGGTATGAGCTGCGACATATTGCCGCTTGACCGCACACTCCGCCGACAGTGGAGGTGGCGGTGGGGATGTGCTGAGCTCTGTGTCCGTCTGTGGCCGAGTGGGTGTATGCGTGTGCATGCGAGTGTGTGTGTGTGTGTGTGTGCGCGGCAACCCCAGTGCAATTGCACATTTTGGGTCGTATTTCAATTGGCTTCATTTGCGACGCCATGTACTGGCATGCCCGCAATTATGCAGCCGTGTGAGGACGACTCAGCCAAAACCTAAGCGCAACGCAAGAAAAAAGTGCGCCACAACACATAACAAACGCCTAAGCTGAAAACTCATGTGTAATTTATATACGTACGTATGTACGCGCGCAAAATACAAATTATTGCCACACTCGGTGTGTATGTTATAGAGAGGTGCCAACTGCGCCAATAACTGCCAATAAAATAAAAATACCAATATTTGCCGAAAGGGGTAAGCGTCCCTCCCGCACACCAGGTCGCGCACTGTCTTCCGCTCGCGCTGCTAAACGTGTCATTGGAAGCGTATTAGGCACAAATTCCTCTAATTTAATCGCCACTCATATTCGTCAGCATTGCAGTTGGCTTCATTTCGTTGCCATTAACAGCCACTTATGAGCATTTCATAATACAACAGAACCAACTATTTAAATGGAACGAGACTTGAACTGAGAATGAGTTGCGCTCGGTATTTTATAAGTTTTCTTCGATTTCTTTGGTTTTTAAACAGAATGCAAACACACCGAAACCCATACAGGGTTACCCCCAATTGTCGGCCGATATGTAGTGACTCAGTATTAAGTTTTCGAATATTTTGTGAAAGCGTTCTTTGGTCGGCAATGAAAGCATTTCACTAAAAAAAACTTTGGTTATACAGATATGACTTGTTTGTCTTATGAAATGTTTACGAGGTCTCGACAGTTAGAAGAATAATGCGATGCACAGTGTAAATGGTCAAGTCAGTGAGTATCAAAATATACAGTGAGTATAAAATATGTATATCTATGATACCTGCGGCAGGTTAATCACCTACCCTGGAGAAAAATACAACCGCTTAACGTAACTAACACAAGACAATGCCTTGTGGAAGCCCTATGCTCCCGATAGGAGTGAACAAGGAAAAAATGTTTTCTTTGCATAAAGTAATATGATTATTTGTGACACAAAAAATAAAAAAAATACAAGATCAGCAATATAAAACTTCATACAGTGATCACTTGATTATTTTCGAAAGATTTTGTATTTCTTTACCTATTAATTATTTAAATATTAATGTTTGATTAAAATTGAGAAGCGTGCTTTCACCCTGTTTGCCTCGCTGTATGGCTTTGTCTATCTATATTCATTGCTATATTGGGAATACGGTATTGGTAATACTGCCTAATGTTATTACAGAAAGTTATATGTTCTACGCTGTGCTCTGCTTTGGTCTCTTGCTTTGTTAAAGCTGCTTTAAAATATTTTAAACATACACTCACACGCAAGGAGACATGGGCACACGCTGGCCATCGACCAGCCAAACAGACAAGCAACCAACCAACCAACCAACCAACCAACCAGCCAACCACACACGCACATCACAAATAAATCGCAATCGTGGCAAACGAACGCGACGCAAAGGTGGGGGTGCACCACTGGACTGGCTGACTACTTGCTCTGGGCTTTGTGCACTGAGCTGTGCTGTCACCCTCGCCGCAGCGGTATAAAAGTACAATGCGGCTCTGGGCATTGCCTCAGTTAGTCAAATGTTGTTAATTACACACGTCGATAACGTCTTTCTGCCCGGACAGAAAAATAGCAAACAGCAAACATGGCACGCTGATGTGAGCGACGAAGGGAGCCCAGCAAGGATAATCGAAATGCGACCAGTTGCGGCTCAATTTATGAATTATGAATTGCGATCGCAATCGAAATCAGAAAGTCAGCGTCGAAGTGGCACAGGCGTTGGCTCAATTAAGCAGCGGAGGCCGAACAAATAAATACGCACAGGAAGCGTTTGAAAATCTAACCAATCAGCTGCTGACGATACAGCGGAATGCATTGGAGTCGAGCCGAGAAGATGATGGAGACGCAACGGTGTATGGAGCAATAATTGAGTCATTTTAGTATAACTGCTGGTAAAGCATGAGCATTCCAAGTCAAGCGGGGCCTGGAGCGGACTCCAACTGGCAGCTGTTTCGCTTCGTCTTGAACGTCGACGCGAACGGAAGAAATCGCACAAGTGCACAAGTGTTTGCTGTTGTCAGCGGTAATGTTGTTGTTGCGAAGTCTTAGTGAAACGCCAAAGCTTATTAAGGATTTAGGAGCATTACCCCATCGAACTGCCGCACACGCCAACCAACCGAGCAAAGCGAATGGGCAACAAAACGACTTCAGCTGTCCGACACCTCATTGGTCGATTTCGTGTGACGTTGCACCAGCCCGCAAAATTGCTGACAACACAATTTATGCAACCAAAAATGCAAGCAATTTGTGGTGTTCATTGAACTCAACTGACGTGTTTTATTTTCAATAACGCGAGAATGTGAGAATAGTTTGTTGCTTTCTTGAGCCTACCCTGTAGTCATCCGTGTAAATTAACCATTTAGTCGCTGTAAAGCCAAGTCGCTGTTGTGACTTGAATGAACCCATAACGCTTCTGGAAGCCAGTGGGTACGGGGAAGGAATCGAGTACTCAAGCCGTTTCAATAGTTTTTTATCCGAACTCCAATTCATAAATAATTTAATGTTCCTGCAATAATTATCTTCAACTATTAATTTCGAAACTGTCTTTTTTGCTTCTTGTTTACAGCTGTTGCCAGCCATCGTTCTCTCACAGTAGCCAGAACAACGCCAAGTAAAATAAGCAACGGTATTAGCGTTACTGCCTCAGCACCTCTTTATTTATTTGGGCCACTGCCCATACATATACATACATCTGCGCACATATACATATATGCATCCACATATGCATGTAGTTATGGAACAGGTGTGCAGAGCGCGGTAGGCGGCATCGGGTCCCCTTGACGCTGCCAAGTCGAACAAGTATTTTGGAATCTTGAACATGTGCTACGCTTATTACTAATTCATCCCCATATATTTGATTTAATTGTGTACGAAGTGATTTAAAAGCGGAGCGAATCCTTGAAAAGTGTACCGTCGCGTTTGCATTCGCGCTTACACTTTCGTTCAAGTGGCTGTAATTACGCGGAAGTGGAGGTGGAGGTGAGCAGTACGTATGGCCGCGACTTCTGACGTGCAGCGAATGTGGTACTTATTGCAGCTGCTGGCCACTGCACAAGATTAGAAAATGACTCTTGTGCGTGTGACAGCGGCTATTGTGAGATACCGGAATGCAACCGTTATCCGTTACTTGCCACATCCGCCGTTCCGTGGTTCGAGCATAACAGCGACGATTTAAGTTTATGAGTAATTACTTGACTACTACAAGTATACATACTGCCGAGATTGTGGATAGTATTTATTAAAAATCTAAAATTCAAAACACAATGTTACATATTTATTACAATTGAGGGCACTGCATCACTGACATGTAGAAGTTATTTACATATATAAGTATGTAGAGGTGGATTTTCAGCTGTTGGAGATGTAAGTGTTGAAATATCAACTCGACATATAGTACATATATAGTTTATATATTCAAATATATTTACTGTTATTTACGAGTACTTAGCTGCTAAAGAATCTGAAATCTTCAGTTTACGATCTATATTTTGGATCTACGCAATTTTGTTTTTTATTTTTTTTTTTTTAATTTTGTCCAACTTTATTGGCCGTGAAACAATGCGTTAGTTTATTTCCTTAACCTTTGTAGTCAGTAATAAATATTGTATTTTCCATTTACTAAATAAATTTAATCAATTGTTTAAAACTGTCACACTTGAATTGAACTAAGTTGCATTGAATTTTATGCAAATGCGTTACGCATTAACCAAATGGCTGCTTCTATTCGGCCGCTTCGACAGATGTCGTCTTAGAACGCAGTTAGCTTCATTATCAATTGATAAAATTGTTAAAGTATTATTATTAAATACAAATAGTTTTACAATCAAACACAAACCCATTTCACAATCGAGTCGAATTAACAATTACTTAGTAATCGTTGGTGAGTATAGAAAAGTGCGCATACGCCCCACTGTGCCGTACACCGAATATAGCACAATGTACGTACATAGACATATGTATGTAAGTATATATAGATATATGTATGCGTGCAAAACTTTGTGAAAGCTTTAAACATCTCTAGCAAACTCTCCAACCAATCGCGGAAACTTTGTGTGTACTTACTTACAGTTTTCTTTAGAGAGCATTTTTACTAAAACTGCTTAAAGTCTCAAGGCAAATCATCGAATAGGGAAAGTTTGTAAAATTTGCTCGAAGTGAAAAACCTTTATATTGATAAAAGCGCAGAGCTTTTAGCTGAAAGCACTGCCCAAATTGAAATTCAGAAACAATAACAGTACGATTTAAGCGAAAGCAAATGTAAGCAATGAACGTAGACAGTGAAAGGAATAGCGATAAGGCAGTTAAAAGAAAAAGAGCGATAACGCTTAACAAGAAAAGTAACAGTGAGGCACCATAATGAAACACCAAAGCAAATTATAAAGGACTTGTTTTGGAGGAATATGTAATGACAAATAGTGAAATTAAACGAAAACAAAAAAGAATACAAAAATAATGAGACATAAGTAGTTGAATGGAGCATGAACCCAGACGTGCAACTATAAAGAACCGATTGCAGCAAAAGTAACCGGCTCGGCATGTCTACAAGTCCAACTTAATTTCACTCTCGTTTGCTGCCTCGTGATGGCTTGGGTGGGTGGAGGTGGCTTGTGTGTTTTTAGTAAGCTACTGCTCCTCCGTTGACGGTTTTCGGCTGTTGCTGTTCAGCAACCGCTGTTGGCCGCTCAATTTCAGTTGAAAACGAGGTATCGAGCAACATGCACGCGCAGGAGCGGAACGCGTCGCTGGTCCTGCCCGTGGTGAGCTAAGAGTGTAATGCTGTGCATACCAACGCCAATCATCATTGGTGAAGGAGGTGAGCCGGAGGTGCGTGCGTGTGAGTGCAGTGTGTGTGTAGAGTCATCAAAATGAAAACACAGCAACACTCCGCAGAACGAAAAGGAATTCGGGAAAGGCCATTGTGCTAATTTGGTGGTTGGTGGCAGTGCGTGTTGCGCGTCGTTGCGTGCTGGCTGCCCGTGTGAAGGAACCAGAACTCGGGTTACGGCAAAAATTAAATGTTTTCGCCGCTGGACGGGTATGGCTACCAGGAGTGGAAAGTATTGTATTACCACGAAAATTAGTGTGCAAGGTTATGTGGCGGCTGGTGGATGGCTGGGGCTTTGGCGCGTTCCCTGTCAGTCAGTCAGCGCGCTCGCTTGTGTGCAACATTCAATCTGAAAGGTACACAAGTATTTGTGTGTCGGCTGTCCTCAATACAATTCAAGCGATACGGTATGCCTCCGCTACTCTTGCTGTACCTACCCAGTCCCCGCCCACGGCAGCGCAGCCCATCTCACGGCATCCGTCATCCTAGCATTTGGGCGAGTACTCGAGTGCCTCGTGTTGTGCTTGTTTTTTGTCTTTTTGCTTGAGCGCATTTAACTGTGTCAAAGTTTCCATTTGATTTTCAAAGTATTTTGCTGCTGTTGTTGGCGAAGCCACTGGCATTGCTGTTGCTGCTGCCACAGTCGTTGTTCTACATAGTTGTTGTTCGTATTCGTATTATTGCTCCTACATTTGTGGGCTTTCATTTCTGCCAGCAACCAAAAACCATAAACGGGAAAGTCATTTTTCTGTCAAGCGTCTTCTTGTCTAAGACGACAACGAGCACTGTTGGCGCTGCGTGCACTGGTGTAGATATAACGCGTGTGATGGTGTTTGTGCTGCGCTGTGCGAGAGTGGGTCGTGCAATACTTTTAAAATCGGCAATTGTTGAAATTAAACGCCTACGATCTTGCGCTTTCTTGGCAAATATTTGAAGTAGTTTTAACTGTCACGCGTTGGACAGAACATTTGACATTCATACAATACAAACGATGTAAGAATTTAGAATGTCTATAGTCATGCAAGGAGAAGTGCTAGAACTGCTCATATCATATCACATCATACACCCACCACAAATACCGGTGGAAATGAATGAAATTGTGTGGTGCGTAACTTTGTACAGCATCCCAAAAATCCAAACAAATCAGGAATCTCGGACCCCAAAGAGTGATCTAATTAATTAAAGGGCGCAATAAACGAATGCTAAGGACTAAATTGGTCGTTTTGTGCTCAAGTCTATTAATAATAATAATATTCCCGATTATATGCATGTCTATAAATTTATGGTATTCGTGATCTTAAATGGCAAATTCCATGGTTAAGGTTTTTTTTAACTGCAAACCGCAATTACTGGAACCATTCCATGCTAATTTTTTTATAGAATTGGTTTATCCTTTATCTGAAAACCAATTTATTCCAGGGACTTAATTATTATAAGTTTTTTAAGAAATCAATTGTAATTTAACCATTACAATGCAACATAAATTGTATTTGTTGATTATAATTATTATTTGCGACAATTAATTTTTAAGTTGCATAATAACTGTTATGAGAAATAAATATTTTTTTCATTCTTGATAATTATTATTTTGGGATATTTATTTTTTACATTTGACTTTTTTCATTTACGTTACTAATAACTATTATTTCGAAAATTTTTTTTTTACGTTGCTTCACAACTTTTATTTATGATTTTTTGTTATTTACGTTGCCGAATAATAGTTATTTGAAAGAAAATTTTTTTAACGTTGCCTCATAACTTTTATGAAAGACATATTTTTAATTTACGTTGCCTTACCACATTTTGAATATGAATTGATTTTTAAATATTTAGTTGTTGGTGGAAATTAGGTTTCTGCAGTTAACTTGCGTTTGTAAATTTAAAACAATTAAAAATTAATTCATATCCAAAATTTAGTAATTCAACATAAAAAAATTTTGTTTTCAAAATAATAGTTATCGGCAACGTAAATGAAAAAAAAAATCATAAATAAGAGTTATCAAGCAACGTGAAAAAAAAATTTCTCAACATAATAGTTATCGGTAAAGTTTATTAAAAAAGTCATAAATAAAAGTTATGAAGCAATATAAAAAAAAATCCCAAAATAATAATTATCAAGAATGAAAAAAATATTTATTTCTCATAACAGTTATTATGCAACTCAAAAATATTTATTATATGATAATAGTTATAGGCGACGTAAAAAATTTCTTATTGGGAATAATTATTATAAAGCAATAGTTTTATATATTTCTTAAATTAGGGCAATTTTTTTATTCCCAAAAATATGGATAATAATTATTTTAGGTCTCTGATTTATTCTACAGAAATGGACAACAGCGTTTCCGCTGGGTGAAATTCCAGTTTTCCACTGCATCAAACATTCAAAGCAAAATTCGTAAGCGTGTCTCCATGAGTATTGCATATCGTATAGGGGTACTAAATTTATGGCTCAATATGTGAATGGGAAAGTGTGCGAATTAGTGCGAGTGTGTCACCAATGAGCCACGCAGGGGAATGACCTGTGACTAGGTTAATGAAAACTTTCCACCATTCACAACGCCGCACAGCCTCATGCCTCGTGTGTGGTACGAATGGATGGATGGTTGGTTGGAAGCCTTCATTTGTAACTCTTTTCATGTGGTTGTTGTTCTAGTCTTATAATATGGAAATTATGTTGCACAAATAGGTACTCTACATGTGTTGCAGGAGGGTACGTGAAAAGAGCCGCATACGAGTGAGCCTTCGCAGCCAAAGTGACTTGCTGACCCAACCACCGCCTCCCACTCTTAACGTCTACAATCGCATGACAACACAATGCATATGCCTTGCGCGTGAATTTGTGTACGTGTGTGTGTGTATGTGATCTTTGGTAGTGTATGACACGGCTCTGGTGCGATAGCAATTTGCAGCTTCAGATTCAATTTGGTATCTGATTACCTCCGCCATCAGCTACAGCAAACTTTGAGGCACGTTTTCTCGCGGCACAGGCGGACTAAGTCAGCGCCTCGCCTAATAACAATACTTAATTGGAATATCTGACAGTTTGCAATTATACTCACCCAAATCTTGCAAATGAAAGCGTCGAGTGACAACAAGTCATCAATGCCTGACGGCGGCGCAAACGCGCGGTATGGTCGCGCTATGAATGCCAAAAACGCACGCAATACGTCGACAGCTTTGTTCCTTCAGTGCACGGGTGTAATCGATGCCTCGTTTTATGAAGCTTGTTTTCATTTAATTATAACATTCATTTGTATCACTTTCTCACAAAAATCTTTGGGTGGGTTGGATTTCAGGCATACCTTCCATGAGTTGTGTGCTGCTGCACTAAAAATAAAAAATTATAAACTGTTTCAACAATGGTTTTCTTTAGTATTCGACCGAATATTCGGCTGCGGTGTCGGTTCGGGCGCAATATACGATTTTCGGTTTCGAAAATATAGAGGAATGTAGCAAATAGTTGGTCTAAACCAGTACTTTTAAAATTTTCATTAAAATGCAATGTCGCGTCGTAACTAAGTATTTTGCGTTTTTCTTAATAAAGAACTCTTGATTTCCAAAACTGAATTTTGAGATGATTGGACACTTTAATTTATAATTTAATTTATTTTTTTTATTTTATTTGTTTTATTTTATTTTATTTATAAAAACATGCTTTTTCGTTGGCTGAACGGATTGGAAAAGACAAATTAGATAATTTCATTTGGTGTTTTCAATACATTAGTTAAACAAATTCGATTTCGTTTGAGCCGAATATTAGAAAAATGGCCGAAACTGAGTTTCGGTTTCGCTCTGAAATGTCGGTTTCAGCCAGACACTACTGCTGCAGTCGCGCTTCTTTAAAGTTGAACTGGTTACGAATAGCTTCAAATTCGTTAATTGTTTAATTAATTCAAAATTTGTTGTTAACACAGCTACCAATGAATAACAATTAATTACCGAAAAAAATTAAATTCCTTGGGTAAACGAGCAGTTTCGACACAGCAGCGCACAATGCTTTCGCTCAGTGTTTTCTAGTACCAACCTGTGATTTTTCGAATGTGCAGCAAAAGCCTGTGTAGGTCTTGCCACCGGTGTTTTGTGGGCATGTCTTTGAAGTGAAAATGGGGCGGATCAGGTTTCAAATTCAATCGAGAAACTGTCAACGCATCACCCTGAGACATCACGCGTCACACCTCCCACTCACATACAGCGAGTGTGATAAACAGAGACGAGATGAAAGCGCACATCCAGGTGTGCGTTCGACCCGATTCTGCTCTTATTGTCTTCCATCGTCCCACCAAGCCCCACTTGCCGCTGGCTCTTTAGATGATAAGCACTTATCGAGCAAGCAACACCTGCAGCACACACATTTGGCACACTTTTTTCAGTGTACAACCTGGACAGTTAAGTAAAGTAGCTTAGCTGGTTCGAACAACAAAATGCAAGTAAAACGTCGTAGATTCGAAATACAATCACAACAACAACGAATATAAACTGGCCATACGTTGAAATTTGCTTGTATTGAGGCTGAGACTTTTGGTTTGGAGAATTTATGTAGTGAAGGTTCGGGAAATTTTTTTCAACATAAAAAATGTCACTTCAGGTAGTGCGAGAACGTCCATCAGAAGGTGACCTTAAGTTAATTGAAGTCCGCAAAGAAAGCTTTTCTTCGCCCAAAATTAAGTTGTGAACATTTTCGGTTTCCTCTTGTCAGGCGATAAAAATCAAGGCTGTAAATTCAGCAATATTTTTTTTTTATTAGCAGGAAATGCGATGTAAATCGAAGCACTCGTAAAGACGGCCATAAGAACGATAGCCCAAGCATAAACGACGGCCAAGTGGCTGGAAGCGGGTGAGCGCACAAGCAGCGCACCACAATGGACAACGAACCGATGACATTCACCAGCCTAGCATTGATAGTACTGCTGTTGATTTTGCTAATGATGTTCGCCTGTCACTACCTGGGCCCGCGCGCCACCACTTGGTTGCGCTCCAATAAGGAGGAGAAAATCGGCCTGTCGAAGAATAAACTTTTCCATGCGAACGGCTACATGGTGAGCACAAGCATCATTAGGTAATATCGGCTAATTGCAATCTGCCCCATTTCCTTGCCCATCTCCTCTTGCAGATACATTCCGGATCGGAATTTCTGCTCAGTAACAGCGGCAGCTTTAAGCGCTTCGACACGATTGACAAGGATGACTACAAGCAGTCCGGCCAGCAGCCCACGCAACAAACCACCACACCGTTGTGGAACTTGCCTGAAGGCGAAGTAGAGTCCAACATACCGCCGCAGCCACTGCGACCAGCGCCAGCGCCGAGCTCGCAGGCTCCGGGAAGTGCGAGCCATGCCAAAACGGTCACATTCTCCTTTAGAAAACTAGACGAAACATGTAGCCCAACGGAACACAACTCCGGCAACGGCGGCTTGGTTTCGTGTTTGCGCTCCTCGGTGCCGACGGCGTCGGCGACAACCCCCATTCCCAAGCCGATCGAAGCTCCTCCACCACCTAGATTGTCCGCCTCGTCGTTTGCACTCAGCTCCACAGCAATTCCACGCCCAGTGACCAAACGACAGGTATCGCTGCAGAACGGCATTAACGGACACAGTAGCGCCGTTAGTAGAGATTTCACGAAACATGCTTTCAGCGCACTTGATAATAAGGGGAGTAACCCTGTTGCGGAGGTGGCAACTAGCGCCACTGGCCGGCCTCACAACAAAACGCTGAAGCGTCGAAACTCCAGCACAAATCCTTTTCTTTGCGAATCTGCTGAGAGTTTCACGGAACCCAGCACTGCCTTACAAAGTCATTCACACAACACCAACAACGCCAACGTGAACAACAACAACAGCCAGCACTACTCCACGGATGTCAACTCAAAATCGCCAACACCAGCCTTAGACGCGGAGTCAACAATAACAGCAGCGAATGGCAATGCCAATGGTGGCATCAACCCCTTCTATGTGGACATTGCGAGCACCAACAATTACACCAACACCAGCCGCAGTCTCCCCAACGGTGACGATAAGCCGTCGCCATTGCAGGCTCAACAATTCCGCAACCGCTCCTTGTCGGAAACGGAGTCAACAGAGACCTCAGAACTGCAAGCGTTCTCCAGCAGCTTGCGCAAGCTCACTCAAAACACAACCAACCCTTTCACCGGTTTAACACAGAAGGTCAAGGGGCCACACATGTTGCAGAAAACCATCTCCGAAGACTTCCTCTTCCGCAAGCTGGGCATAAACAACGCGCAGGCGGCCCACAGTGGCGCCGGCAGTGCATCAGCGAGTGGAAGCAATAGCACGTGGACGTTTGGCCGCTCGTTGCTGCGGCAGGACTCCATCATTAGCCTGGGGCGGCGCAACAGTTCACAGTGCTCGCTGGACTCGGCGGGCGGCTCCATGGACGGTATTAATCTTGAGCGCGCCATCTCATGCGACTCGGTGAACTCGGACTCGTCCGTATTTCTGTGCGAGCTGGACCAGCCGTACACACAGATCACCGGATACTTGTGTGTGGGTTTGCAGTACGACAAGTAAGTGCTTCGCGGTTCTTTTCTAGTTTCGCGGTAGTATGCAGTGTTGTGACTAATATATTAAAGTAGTGTAACTAATTACGTAGTATATTACTTTTGCTTTAAAAATGTAGTGTAACTAGATACTTTTCCCGTAAGTAATCACCTTCAGTAATATTACTACTTTTTTTCAAGTTACTTATTACAATATTACTTTTTAGTCAAGAAAGTTATAATTTTCATGTAAAACAGCCGCACTGATAACTTGATTAAGATCTATTACAATTATACAACGCTGCACTTGTTCATACTAGACATAGCTCGGGTCTTTAATTTCCAACTGAGTTTGGTAGTGGAGAAACAATTAACATTTGCAAGCAGGTTTTAACAAAAAAGGTGACGAAATTCAAATTGTAATTCAAAATGAAATAAACATTTAAGCTGCTTGTTTTTTTTCTGGAAATTCCGCAAATATTTCGATTTGTTGACGGAAAATAATATATTACTTTTTGTGATACATTACTTGATACTTCCAGTAATAAGTAATGTAACGATATTACTTTCAAATGTCAGTAATGTGTAATAAGTAATATGTTACTGTCAAAAGTAATAAGTCCCAACACTGGTAGTATGTTATGAAACACGAGTGTGTGCGTGTGGACTTTGTGCGGACTTAACCAGCTCACACAATGCCAGTGGTGTGCCAACTTGATCGAAGATGGAACGCTTTTCAGCGAAAATATTCCTCCCTTGTAATTGTATCCCTTAATCGCACGTGAATTTCAACTCATACCTGTACATTTGTCGCATTCCAAATATCACGTCAAATTGTCCGCGCTTGAGGAGCATAATGTCCTCAGCTCCAACGACGTCGACAACTCGACACATCGCTGCCACACTCAAAGTTGCCAGCATTCGCACTGCTGAAAGCGGCCTCCACTCTCCGGCCCCACTTTGCAGCATTGTATGTGCTAACAACCTTTCGAGTGTGCATGTGCATTCACCCGATTACGTGCATCCTTTTTGTTGCTTCTACTACTACTACTAACGCTTTTGTTGCTGTCGTTTTTTTAGTTTTGCTGTCACCAGTTTGTAGTGTTTGTTTTTGCTTCTTTTGCTCTGTTGCGCTTAATATTAATTACGTCTGTGTGAGTAACGACCTCTTCCGTGCATCCTCTCAAAACGCCCCTCCCATTTTGCCGCATATTTCACAGAAATTGCATCACCGACGAAGGCATGGAATTCACCGTCATGGTGCTGGAGGCAAAAGGGCTAATTTGTCCATTTAGCGTTGAGTCGTTAGACACTTTTGTGCGTATTTATCTGGTGCCCGATGAGGCGGGCGCCATGCAAACAAAGGTAGGTGGACACATCGGTGCGTAAACTGAGCTCAACCGCTCCTCAACCTCTCCCGCTCTTGCAGGTCTTTAGGCATTCCGCTACACCCAACTACAACGAGTCGTTTAATTTCTGGCTGAAGAAGCAACAGGGTCGGCACTCACTCTGGTTCCATCTATACCACAATGGGGCAGCGCACACTCTCATCGGCGAGGCTGAAATGGAAATCGGTGAGATGCCGCGGCCCATTACCACCTGGATTCCGCTATCCGACTCGCGCAAATGCAACGCACAATGGGGTGAACTAATGTTCTCGCTGAGCTATCTGCCCACGGCCGAACGCCTCACCATCGTCGTGGTGAAAGCGCGCAGCCTAAAGCTGGAAGTGCGCGATCGGGAAAACAGCAAATCGCCCCCGCAACCGGTGCAAAGTGTTTTTGTAAAGGTAAGCCAATTCCAGTCGTATGTACGATTGTGTGCATATAGGAAAATGCTGCTCTTCCAGGTCTACTTAATTAACAACGAGAAAAAAGTGCTGAAGAAGCGCACCTCACTCAAGCGCAAGGATCGCTGCCCGATATTCAACGAGTCGATGATATTTAGTGTGCCGCCACAAAGCCTGACCACGGTGCAACTACGACTTACTGTCTTTGGAGTGGTGGAACTTGAGGAGGGCGCCACCAGCATCGTCCCGCTGGGCCACGTGATAGCGGGCAGCTGCGCCACTGGCAAAGGGCTGCGGCACTGGCATCAAATGCTCTCCTCGCTGCGCAAGCCGGTGGCCATGTGGCACGTGCTCAGGCGCGCCACCTACCAACCGATATTCACCGGCGGCGCCGAGGCGGTTGTGGCGGCCATGCAGAGCACCGCTTTACGTGCCAAGCGCAACAGTATTATTTAAGTGTCCGTCTGGCATTCAGCCAGCAAATGGAGTTCGTATTCACAGTTTCTGTACCGTAGGTTGTAATACGCCCAATGTTTTTATATCTTTTTTACCTTTTTACAAAAGCAACTCGCTATCCGTTTATTTTCATAAAACCTTGTAAAACAAAAAACTCTCTTCACATAAAATCAGACAAAAATCCGTTTACACTCTGCGCCTGCGCCTCCAGACCAAATTAAAAGCATTCCCGCGCTCTCCCTCACTGAATATTACTTAATCCTTTTTTGTATATATCCCACTTTTATGATGTCTAAGCAATCACTCTCTTAACTCGATCACTTACGTGGTGTTTAAATGTTCAATGCCCGCACCAAAGTACTATCACTCACTTAGTCCAAACGAGCAACTTACTACCCTTAAACTATGAAATAATGCACTTAAAGCTAGCTAGCAGCAACGCCTGTACCACATATACACACATTAATATACATAAATACAACCCGTACATACATACATAGTTACCAGCGTATATATGGAAGTCATACATAGTTGAACCTATTGCAGAGATATTTATTACTGTTACGAGTAGGCATATAACGAACACCAATTGTTAAAGAATTCATAAATACATACTATTAGAACTCTATATACAAAAACTGTTAAAAACAGTAGGCAATCAATCAGTTTGTCCGTTTGATCTGTTAAAGTAAACAACCACAACGACATTGCACCAAGAAGTGAACGATTTTGAGGCCGTGCTAACTTATAGCACGCACAATTTGTAAACCAATTTATCTCGGTCTTTATCAAATCTTCATCTACATTACTAAGCCAAAAGCATTCAAAATTGTAAGCCTATTAAGGTTAAAGAGCACCTCTCACAAGCGAGGTGCGATCTTGTACGCCCGGAAATAGGTAAATGAAAATGAACAATTTTAAACTATAAACGGAAAAGTTATGTTTCCTCAATTGTTAACTTTAATTGCGTGTTGAAAACTTTCATCATTAGGCTTTAAAGTGCCGAAAACAAATAGTCTTCAAAGATAAACCAGCAAAAGCCTAGGAAATGTGATAAACAATTAGTTAATTACGACAATGCAAAGGACATCTGCACTACATTCAGTTGTTATATATGAGCAAAATAAAATTTTTACAAATTACTTACTCATTTATATATGTATACATACAATACAAACATAATACAAACTTTTATAAAAATTATAAACACAATATAGAAATTGCAATTGCAGAACAACGGTTTTTGATTAGATTCGAAGATGTGTTACAGGTTACGGTTCTACATAAATGCTAATTAAAATCATTTTGATTTGACAATACTGACAATAATAAATATCGCCCACTATGATAAGCACCACAAGTGCGTACAAATCAAAGTAAATTATGAAATATCATTTATTGAAATACGTAGCCAACATAAGTTTCCAACAATAATAACGTTTATAAAGTTCACAAACATATTCGTACTTATTATGGCATTTCGGAATCCACTCGGCAGTGACATTTAATTTTTAGTAAAATAGCGGCTTGGTGTCGCAAGAAGCTGGTGACAACACTTGCTGCAAATTTCATAATATACGAGTGTGCCACGGGAACGCACGCCTCAATTAGGAAGCATTTAAGTCACCGCGGTGTGCACACAATTGAAGTTTTTTGCAAGGCGCTTTAGTCGAAATGTCGTGTGTAAAGATGAAATGAGAATTGGTCAAAAATATAATGCAATAGAAATTATCATAACTGGTCATCAGCGGAAGCAAATTTGTTGTATTTAAATACAAACAAGTGCAGAAGAGTTATTTTTCTAATAATCGCAAAACCCATTCAATTCGGTTGCAATGATTCAACAGATTAAATCGTAAATATACAAAATGCATATAAACATCGTCATATTTATTATAGTATAAACCAAGCGATACAAATATTATATACAATACATAAATACATTTATAAATATTTATAATATGTTTGATTTATTAGCAAAACATTTGAAAGCTGCAACATGTAATATACATAACCGTTAAACAATGAGCAGCCACACTTTGGAGAGTACATACACACACATACATGAGAAGAGCGATAATTATTAAACATTTTAGAAGTTAGTTATTTGATATATCTGAATATTGTTAAATTTGTTGCAAGACATTATACACAAGAAAAACATCAGCCGACATGAAGCATAGCAGACATTTTCGTTCTCGCAACGTGTGTTGTGTGTTAACTACACACACTCGGAAATATACACAACACTACAACAAAATGAAACAAAGCAAAAACAATAATAAAAATGTTACACAAACAACAATTAAATATTTGTTTTCAATTGAATATTTAATTTTGTTGAAGCCACACGAGAACATGTAGCAAAATGGCATTGAAAGGAGCGATTCACTTGATTGTAGTTCAGCCATTCGTTCTCCTTGTCGACAATTTCTAACAGTCGTCAGTTTTTATTGGTGGATTGGTACGAACTATTTTTGAAGATCATAGCTCCGCGCCTGTGAGGGCAACCAATAGGAGAGAGACATCAGCAGCTCTCGAGTGCATGTGCTGAGGAGGCATAGGGAGCTACCTAAGAGCAGAAGATTCCGAGGAGGCCAGACCATTTACAAACGCCGCCTGTTACCATTGCATTGTGATGTGCTCAAACAATATTTTCTAATTTCTTTGTCGACGATTTGCTTGTTCTCTCGATCTGTTTTCGATTTCCGCTTGGCGAGTTTGTATGTGTGTGCCTGTGTGTGCGCGGAGACCGCTTTAAGAGGGTTAAGCAGCAACAGATACGGCATAGTTCCCTACGCATTTCATACGCGTGCAGATGAAAATTTGTCAACACTTTTCTCTCGAAATAATACTCTGATCCGAATAAATTGGCTCGTTCGACATCGTTTGCGTTTAATTCAATTAAGAGCGGTTCATTTAAATTCTGAAAGCAACCGTGTGTAAAATTCAGCCAATAAATAGTGAATATCCTATATACAATTTATATACCAGCTTGCAGTCGGCTGCAATTATATAATGTGTGTTGTTAAAACATGAAAAGCGCATCAAACACTCAAGAACTTATTCCAATTACTTTAATAAACATTTTAACTATGTCAAAAAAGATCTTGAAAACATGCGTCACATTTTCAAAAAGTAGTTAAAACTGTTACTTAAAACCTATAGACTACCAATCGTTTCCTGCTGCTTTTTTGGTCATTCGGATCCAAGTTTTTTCAAGAAAATGCCCGCGCTACACTCTCCCACGTCTTCCGCATCGTCCATTGATACCGAATCGTGGTCTGCCGCAACCACAGCAACCAACAGCGACGTCAACACATTCCCGCTAGTGCCATTACCTACAGCCGTCCACCGGCCACAGACCACATCCACAGTAAATTCTATATCTTCTTCGCCGCCGCCCGCCAAAGAGTCACGCATGCTGCGCACGCCCAAATGTGCCCGCTGCCGCAACCATGGCGTTATTTCCTGTGTCAAAGGTCACAAGAAACTCTGCCGCTGGCGCGATTGTTGCTGTCCCAATTGCCAGTTGGTCGTCGATCGGCAGCGCGTAATGGCCGCGCAGGTTGCGTTGCGTCGCCAGCAGTCCATGGAGGCGCTGGAGGCGCACGTCGCACAAACGACCCCACAACTGATCGATGACAGTATGTCTGATGGTAGCGGCAATGATAGTGCGTCCCGCAATAATGCGATGGCGCCAGCATCAACATCAGCGGGACCAACAACTACGGCCAGCACATTGCGCACCAGACAGGCCTTAATCGCTCAGAAGAAGATCTATAAGCAGCGACTGCGTTCGCTGCAGCAGACCACACTGCACATTACCGCCGCCATGGAAGGTGAGTCCTAAATGCTGGGATCCGATTTTCTGAACTTTGCACTCTTACTTTATTTGTTTGTTGTTCGTGCTAAACGAGATTTGACAATGTTAAAAGTGTTGATCCGCATGCCGCATGTCGAGCTGCCAAAGTTCACTCAGTGGGGACACTGTCCACCTCCCGCCCAGGCCCCCTCAAGCGTTGGTGCTTTGATCGACACATTCATTTGGCACCATCTGGTTTCCGGATGAAATGTGTAGCAACGACCTGCACGACGTGCCGTCACTGAAGGATTTGCTCACTATTCACATTTCGCTGGAAACATCTAGTCGTGCTCCCCATCAGGCAACAGTTTGATGTTTGAAACATGGTGAATCAATCAAATTTGAAAAATGCATTTAGCACTTTTCGAAATTGAAACGGCGTGAAGCTCATAACGCGGACGGACGTTAATTGATTGCTATTTTTCTTAGCTCTGCGTTACCCATCATTGCACACCAATTGCCATTATTCCGTCTAATAGGGAAGAAAATAAAAACAAATAGATTACAAATGGTGAGCTGACGAAATGTAGCTGTATCGAATAAGCACTGCGAACGAGCATTCGACGGCACACACTGCAAACAGCGGGACCGTCATCACCTTTTCAGAGTGAATATGATTTGTGTTGAGGTGCTACACCAAACCGATCGACTCTGCTGCGTTGAGAACAAAACAAAACGTATTGTTGCATATGACATAGTGGCGATGCTGATCAAGCGCTAATTTTCAGTAAAACATATTTTACAAATATCTAATTATAAATACTCATTATTTCACACATACACATACATATGTACATCCGTATGTACGACTGACCAGAAATTCATCAGTGAGGTGGATGGTTAAGTAAGGTGCCTCATGTAAACTCAATGATCCATAGTTCCACGAATATTTGACCTTATTTTGTTATATTTGGACTAAATACAAGCCAGTAAATATTCGACAACTTTTTCTGGCCAGGTAGATGGAATTTTTGCTTTGTCAGACATCAGAAAAAAACTTGGTGGTACAAGTGGAACACTGACAATGAAACCATTATATTTATTTCCGACACGCTTGAACGTGTGGTGCCACACTGTCTGGCCGGTCAGCCATCGCAGACACTCTGTCTCCAGCAGTCAGATGTCTAGTGATGCAGATATAGTAAATTGCCGGTAATTCGATGCTTTAACATGCGTAAAATAGCACAAACTGGGAAGCACTAAAAGATACATTCAGACCGAACCCGACAGCATTGCACCAACTGGAAAAACACAACAAATTGCTACAGACTTGCTTAATGTAATCGGAGTACACGAGTTCTAGTGCGGGTGGATATTATTGTTTAGTTAGTCAACTACTTAGGCAGGCAGACGGGCAGCTAGAAATCAAATTGCCACATTACAAAAGAAAACAGAAATGGGCATTGAAATTAAAATGAAAAAACGAGTAGAAGAACTCGTAAAATGATATTTGAAAAACGGAAAAAATACTTGAAACGCACGCACAGCCAGAGTATCCTTTGTAGGATACCACTTGACATTGCACGTTCCATCTGGTTTCGTTGGAATAGTCATTATTACTAGTTTCTTCTTTTTGTTTTTATTTCACACATAACCACTGAAACAAGCAGACAATGTGGTGCCGCACTGTCTCGAGGCTCGGCGGCGGACTAAGTACTATACATACTGCTCTTCGCAGCTGTAGGCACTTCTTGCCTACAACAAAATAATGCCCTTTTTTTGAGCACCACCGGGAGGAGTACATATTCTGGCAGTCTATCATCTCATCAATTTTCACCTCATACTGCAAACTTTCGCCACCTCAAGGAACCCTACATAGATGGGTGTTAACACTTTCCCAATCGACGGCAGGGTTCCGCGCAGTTCCACTGTTAGGCGCTTGGTTGCCGTCTTTCAAAGTGGCATGGCCGCCAGAGAGGTGTTTGTCATCTATGCTCCTCCGCTTACAATTTTACACTTAAATATAGTCAGCTAATGTACCGTAGCATCAATTGGAAACGCGTACTTATATTTTCTCCACATGGCTTCTTTCGTTCACAGAGTATAAGCAACGTTTTCCCACCATAAATTCTCCGTTACTGGAACGCATTCGTAAACGTCGCGCCTTCGCCGATCCCGAATTGAACTGGATCAATGTGGATGCCACGCTACTGAGCGCAGCTGTCACCCAAATGCATGTCGATACGCCTGCAACAGCCGCTGCAACAGCTCTGCCCACTACGTACATGGCAGCCCCACCTTTCTACGCCGGACAACCATTTATGCTATCCGAGCCGTTCGCGTTCTGCAACAACTATGACAATGCGCCGGCTACACCTCAGTTCATGCACTTCGGCCACTCGCTCCTGAATAACAAACGCAGTCAAGACGATGCAACAGATATTCTGCGACACGATCGAAGGGCCTCCGCCAAGGAGCCTACAACATCAATTAAGAAACCGAAACTCAGTTTTTCCATTGAGTCTATTATTGGCGTTGGCTCCTAAAATTACAATATTAAACTAAACCCGAAGAAAAACTTGTAGCTGGAGTCTGCGGAATTCAGTAATATTACTTGTAACATTGTATTATTTCCTACTTTATACGCCATAAGCGTGTATTTATTTTTGTTTTTAACACACCGCCAGCATATGATTTTATTGTAAATAAAGAAACTCTTGATTCTTTAACAGGCATGGGAGTTTCAGTTAGTTCAGACATAGAAGTTTCGCATACAATTTTATAGTGCACTATATGCTTCACTACCACTAAAAAAATTTAGTGGTATATCAATATTTTTCTACTAATCACTAACTTTAAGTAATCGTAGTGAAAAGCATGGTGCACTACAAATTTTGTGCAAAACGCCCATGTCTGTTTTTTAAGTACTCATTTATTGATAATCGTATTGAGGTCTCTGCATAAATCTAAATTATCACTGTTTTTAGAATACATCTCCTGACTGACGGGCGTTTTTGTATATACTTACAGTTTGTCAAGTAAATGTTTGCAAATTTAAAGAAGGTAGACAATTATTTTGAAAAGCTTATAATATAACAGAAATTGCAATATTTTGAAATTATTTGAAAAATATAGATTAGTTGAATATTTCACTCTCATATAATATCAAAGTAATGTCTATTTGATTCGCGTATTAAAGGGCGAATTTATTTGAAAGTATCTCCTGGACGACACAGAAAACTGTCTGACAGAGAAGAAAGAAAAATCATCGTTCGTTAAAACCCCCTTATCTCAATAAGCGAACTGGCTTTGGATATAAAAATAGAATGCGGAACTGATGTATCTCATGAAACTGGTCGGAACTGTACGGCGCAAATTTTCAATGCATTCTTGGTTTTGAAAGAAGACGAATTTGTTGGCAGTTTGAAGTATAGCTTAATTTACTTTTTTGATTTTTTACACTCGCGTATCAAATAGACATTACTATTAATCTATATCTTAAAAAAATTTTAAAATATTGCAATTTTATAAGCTTTTCAAAATAATGTTTCTACCTTTTTTAAGTTTGCAAACATTTACTGACAAACTGCATATAAATACAGTCGAGTCTGCTTGAGTGCAAGTCGATTTTTCCAGCCTTTTAGTTGCAGTTAACCGGTGTTTTCAGCTAAGCAAACTCCGGTAAAGGGAAATGCTCTTCAATTAAACGTACTTCGGATAAGTGAAAAGAAAAGACGTTATAATTCCGAAATTTTCTTATGTCGTTGCAATTTCAAAAGCCATCGCGCCAACTAACGAAATCAGCTGATCCACTTATCAGGGATCTAATCATGATACAATTAACAAGGTAGACTAAGTACGGAGAGCCACAAAAATTGGCGTACGAGAACGTCAAATGTTCTCATTGAACAGGATGGTGGTGCTGCGTACGTATGCAACGAATTTTGGATATCTTGTTACCTTACCTTGTTTATTGTATCATAGATCTAATAATACGGCCAAATAATAGCAGGGCAGTATTTTTTAATTATGAAATGTGGCACACAATTTTTTCACTTAGACGGAGTTGCAAATAGTGTAAATTTATGTTTTGAACCCAAAATATTCTTTTAATTAATCGAATTTTTCAGTTATGTGAAGTTTCAGTTAAACAAACTGATTTTCAGGAAAAATACCAAATAAAAATGGGACCCGGAATTCTACTTTAGTTGAGCGCATTTTTCAGTTAAGTGCCTTGCTGTTAAGCGGTTTCGACTGTATAATCATGACACAATTTTTTTTTGCAGTTTTCGTGATAATTCATGCATTGCATTCCATCTCGTAGGGTGCAAAATTTCCAAGAAACAAGTCTTTATTGTGACTGACACACATGAAAGAAGAAGCAATGGTAACATTTTCGGACAACCATTGAAAATCCAAATATAAACAAATATCATTTGAAAAGCTGAGGGAGTATATTAAAATCTCCAAAAAATATCATTTGAAAAGTTGAAACGATTTCGGCGACGGCGGCAATTGTTTCAGTGCACTCAACTGGAACTGCCCATCTGGGATAAGAATGTCTGCACAAGAAGAGCGCAATGAAATTATTCGAGAAAACTTGCCCCAGCTAATAAAGTCCCTCACCGGTTTCAAGGTAAGTTGGTTTTCTTGTTGCAGCGTGGCGCCCGCCACTTGCTTTGAGAAGCGAAATTGGAAAAATTCGATAATTCGCAGGATGACGACGAAAACTTACGGCACTGTGAGCAATTTGCGTGGTGCATAATACGCAATCATCGTAACCTGAGCACCAACAGTCATGAGGTGCGCCGGAAGATCGAAGGCATTCAGGAGAAGTTCACTGTGGAGAATTGTGGCGAATATGCGCAGCATCTGGGGCAGCTGTGTGATGAGATCGTGCAACACCCACTGTGCCTGGAGCACTACGAAGTCGATGTGCAATGGTCACTACTTGATTTTCTGCTGGAATTGGCGTACAATCCCGCCGGCACACTGCGGCGCAACAAGCACAAGATTCAGCTGTTGCCACACGAGCCAAACGCCGCCACAGATGACGGCGTAGCGCAAAGCGAATCTGATTACTGGCAAGATGTGCTCAAAGAAGATTTTATACCGGTGAAATGCTATAGCGATTCCGACTCAGATTTAAGCGTAAGTAAGGGTGCATGAAAATGCAAAAGCTATTGGTTTATTTGCGCTTTAAACTCTTAGAATTGGTCAGACGAATCGGAGTTACCACAAATATCATCTGGCTCAAATGATGACATTACTCGAGAAGAACGGCCGCAAACGCCGGCCACACCAACCGCTAGCAAGTGGGCGAACATGAAGCCACCTGAAAAGTCACAACCACACATTGCCTTCAATAATAGTGACGCAGCAGAGCGTTTGCTAAGTAACGTTCAGCATACCTGGTGGCAGGAAGACCTTAAGGCGCCGCATCAGGCCATTGAAAGTACGCGCATAGAAGCAAATTTCGCACTGGTCTACAATCAGTTCCTCAGTGAATCCTCGAACAATCTTATACGTCCGCAGACGCCCGTCACTGCCACAGAGCATTGCTTGATGCGTGAGTTGGTTTGGATGTTTCACATGCCGCAGACGTGTAAGTTCTTTGAAGTAAAGAGCGATGTCATCGGGATACGCGAAAATGTTTCGGTCCCCAGTCTCACCGTGGTAGGGAAGCTCGTGGTTTCACATTCACTTTTTGCCTTGTTACAAATTACCTGGTTTTCAGAGTGGCCTGGCGAGTTTCTTGGAGCAACATTTCCTTCCCTACATACGCATGATGCAGACACTTCGCAATTTCCTCGACTCGATTTACGTATGTGAAGAGTTCACTCCGCCGAAAACGTTGGAGTGCTACGCTGCTAGCTTACGGTTATTACTGGCGCCCATCTGGCAACAGCTACTGGACTTCGAACAACGACTTGTAGTGCAGCGGGACCGCGAGATCAACACAATAATCAGCATGCGGGAGACGATGCTCGGCACATTTGCACAGTTGGGCCGCATCTACGATGTGCACAATCAGGTGGTGCTAAACTTACGTCAGCACCCGGCACATATCTCCAGTGCTTTTCTGCTTGCGAGTCTGATGCAATGCCACCGCTTGGCCAGCAATGCGACAGAGGCGAATATAGCTATGGCGTTGTTTCTAACTTCGGTGAAAATCTACTGCGCCATCGTGGACACGTGGTGGACGGAAGGTCGCTTGGACGATTGGCAACAAGAGTTTGTGGTTGAAAGGTTTGCAAAAATCACATCCGTTTTTGGAATAAGATATTACATACTGATTATTTCTTGATACAGGGTGAGCAGCACCGATCAGACCGTTTGCGTGCGTCAGTACACGAAAAATAAAGAGAAGTCATTTTTCGTGTTGACAAATGTGTCGAAAATGATTACAGAAAACAGTTTCTTTCGGCTATTGTTGGAACATTCGCTGGAGGCGGGTTGCACCTTGAACCTTCTCTACGAAATCAATCGCATTGGAGACCTGCGAAACGCGTGTGAAGCCATCGAGGGCAAATTGTACAACGTTTTTATCGATGATGTCTTGAAGTGCGTGTGCACTCTACAATCGCAATCGACATTGATCACGATAAAGGAAGCACAAGTGGGGAGTGTTGTAAGCAGTGGCACTGAACTGACAGTAAAAGCGGAAGTTACATCAACTGACTTCAATGAAGATCTCGGAAGCGCAAAAACAATAAAACAACTGCACGGAAATTCGAGCTCAAGCGGCACAGACACCGTAGATCGTACGCTGAACGAAACTTCCTCAAACACAAGCCAAACAGTGCTCAACAATCTGACCACTAACGACGAGTTTTTGCTGCTGGCATTTACATCCAACATGGAACTTTCAGAGGACACGTGTGATGCAGTTATAATGGCTGCGACGACGTCGGCCGAACGCGAACCGGATGCTTTGAGCATATTCACTCAGTTTCAACAATCGGGTCAAATGCTACCGCTGGAGGAAGTAATTCTGAGTGCCTTAACACGCATTCTACGAACACGTATAGCATTTGCCAATTCGTTCGTTATGCGTCTATATCGCGAAGAGTTTGTAATACTGAAACATCTGGGCAATATACGAAAAGTGCTCTTGCTGGAGGCAAGTGATGTGATGTACCAGTTTTATGACAAACTATTTAAGCAGGTAAGTCTGGGGGAAAATTAATTTAATTGGAACTTTAAGAATCCTCTTCAAACCATTTATTTGCCTTTTAGATTGAATCGGGGAGCGCTTGGACAAATCCGTTTCTTCTGACCATGCAATTGGACGATATTATTTGCGCCAAGTTCCCAGAGATGTCTTCGTTGTTTCGTGTGGAAATCAATTCCGCATTTCGCTGTCAAACACAAAAGGCAATTATCTTTCGAGCAGTAATTCATTGATGTATTTTCTCTAAAACTTAAAACCTGCCGCAGGTATTCGAGGCGGTGGACGAGCTGATAATAACTTACAATTTTAGCCGCGAACTGGCGCACATTATCACCCAAGAAGATATCGAGGACTACAACAAAGTATTTCGCTTTCTGCTCAAAGTCAAATGGGGCATAACGACATTGGAGAACATGCAATTTCCGCGTACAAGAAAACGCAGCGTGCCGTATGCGCCCTTCGAGCTAGTCGATTTGCTGATGCGTCGCTTGGAGCAGTTGCGCTTTTGGATGATATATGCGCTGCAGAGCATACACTTCCATTTAATGACGCACGTGCTGCAATCGATGGGCGAGCAGCTGGACGAGAAGATCGCCAATTGCACAAATCTCAAGGAAATGGAAAGAGTGCACAAATCGTATGTGAGCACCGTGTGCGAGCACTGCTTTCTGTTGGAGAATTTCAGCGCGATTAAACTGGGCGTAGAACAAGTTTGTTTTCTACACTTGGTTCCTAATTAAATGCATTTACTAAAAATTAAGCGTTCAATTGCTGCTTACAGTTACTAAATTTGACGTTCATATTGCGCCTGGAGTGGAACAGCTGCGTCAAGTACATCGAGTCAAATCACCCGCTGGCTGTAGACGCTAACGACAGTGGCGATGAGACTGACTACGTCACCAACTCACAAATTGACGCCATTGAGCTGACATACATTCGCTGCCACCAGTATTTGGCTAATAAACTGAACAATGAGGTCTATTTGCAGCAAAACACATTTCGTAAGTATTTTCTAAGCAGCGAAGCCGTACATAAATTAATTAATTTCTTTGCAGTATTAGGCCTGAGTGCCGCCTTCAATACCAGTCTACCCTATTAAGAGCTGTTACTGTTTTTCTTTGCATTTAAATTGCAATAAATTAATTGAAACTAGTTCAAACTAATCGCAACAGTCGCTTTATTGTGCTCAGCTTTGTATTAACATTTGTTGGCGTTCCAACATTGCCATGGCAACGTGCCCGGTGTCTATGCGGGCATTAGGCAGCTGACAAACTCCACACGAAAATGTCAAACACACTTTTAATGTACAATAAAAAGTCATTAAATGGTAATTTTAAACATAATTTTCAAAGTTTTAGGTACTTATAAACTTATTTATTTTAAATAAATACAAACAATTATTTCGCAGATGTGCCGTACAAGGCCAACCTATGGCTGCAACTTGCAATGCTGCTGAACGTGTACCTGTCGGCCGCTTGGGCTCTGCTCTATGGCTTTCACATACTGTACAATGTAAGCTGAGCCGGGATGAAAAAAACATTCACACTAATACTAATGTTGTTTGTGCCCTGTCAGATGTCGCACTTGAAAGATTTCCATGGTATCTTCATCATAATCGCCTACATGTTGGCTGTGTTCACTGAGTGTTTTCGCCTGCACGCGGGCTACTCGGGCAACCTTAAAGCAAAGGCAAATCCACTGCGCATCTCAAACAAACCCACGCAATTATATTTCTTTTGCATTTACAGATCGGAGACTTAAGCATATTTCTAATTACTACACCGTTAATACAATTGCCGCTCTTACTGTTCCTCTTCCTCTCCACTAAGAGTCTCTTGACGATCATACACTTACACACAATACTGATATTAGTCTTAATGCTGTGCGAGCTCTGCTTCGGCATGCTGACCTGGCGTCGTTTGTCCTACCAACAGTCTGAATTGTATAGGCTGAAGCGGCAAATGTTATTGCAAATGCAAGCAAAGCAAACAACTAACACACCGTTTTAAATGCAATTATCTTTTAATAACTTTTCTTAACAATACGTTAGCGTTAACATACTCAAATAAATAATGCGCAGAATACTTAAGTGCAGTTACTTGGCCTTACAGGTATTGTTAAAATTGAAGAATATTCTCATCTGAAAATAGTGCTTACAAACTACCTATTCTGGTACAGATTATGACTACTCGGCATTGAATTGTCTAATCGATTTCGATAATTTGCTACATGTCACACAGAAATATTTGTAAAATATGCTTTAAACAAATGTGGTAGTGTTTTTAATATTTTACCAGCTTGTATGGCAGAATGCTCTCCTTAATACCGACGCATAGCCTTTTAAGCCTTGCGTGAATTGTCCAAGTTATGTTCCTTTAGCAGCGCATCGATGCGGTCCAAGTGGCCACGCATCACAGGCAAATACGATTCCAACACTGTCATGTTCTCTTCATGCGCCTCGTCTTTCCCGATTAGCTGTGAACGTGTTGGCACCCAGCTGTAAATGATCTACAGGCAGCATCTATGAAACCAGCTGCAATGTCAGTGACTCTTAAACGTACCTTAATTGTACTTTGCACTATAAAGCCATGGTATGGTTTCAGTGTGCGCTCGTAGGCGTTTTGCAGGTGCTGTTTCACCAATTCGGAGCTCTGGACATCGTAGAAAATGTTTTCGAAAAATGTGCAAACCAACTGCAGTCCGCGCTTTAGCCACAGCAACGCGTCGGCAGCAAAGTTATCAACATTGACGTTCAGTATTATGATATCCTCCAGGTACTGATATTTTTGCGTATCCTGGCTGTAGACTTTCGTTAATTTCTGCAATGAGAGTGTTCGAAGAAATCGTTAGTTAGCTGTTTTACCTCATTTTACTTTTCAGATATTCAAACTCACAGTAATATTGCCATTCATGTCACTTATCACCGGGGTGAAGAGCTTGCCGAATGTCTCTGGAATATGAAGTACGGCATATAATTACGCATATTTGTTATTTTCGGCGCAGGGTATAGTCTTATTATCGTTACTGCTAGTGTGAGTCATTGTACCAGGACATGGCTAAGAAGATATTTCATTCCGAAATTCTATGCCTTATTACTAATAGGTTCACACTTGCATACATACATACAGTTGCGAGCATTGAAATAGTAGTGGGTACTTCCAAAGTGCATTTCGTTGTATATTTTGTAATTAATGTGTTGATGATGAATTGCAAAATTATGTTTCTTCATATGTAACAACCCTGTTGCAATAATTTTTGAACTGATAAAAGTCCGTTGCTATGTTTTGGAGCGGATTGCATTGCTATACCTGTTATTCTAATCGAGCAATAAAATAGTAGTGAATAGTAAGCTGGTGGAAGAAGTTTGTTTTAACGTCAAAATAATTGGTTTTTTTCACAAAAAGTAAGTTTTATGGTGTTTTATTGTTAATGGCGTCAGATGCGCAAAAATTCGCCCAACAATGTCAGCTGTAGAGATCCAGGATGAATTGAACCTGCCTTGCATTGTTCATACTGTGAGAAGACGACTTCGTGAAAATAATTTATATGCCCGGAGCCCCGGAAGGTGCCATTATTGAAAAAAAAACCATGTAACACGACGTCTTAATTTTGCCCAAGAACATCTGGACTGGCCCGTTGAAAAATGGAGTAATATTTTGTGGACGGATAAGTCAAAAGTGGTTCTATATGGTGGCAAAGGGTCTCGTCAATACGTAAGACGTCCCCCTAATACAGAGTATGACCCAAGGTTCACCACAAAAACTTTGAAGCATGGTGGGTCCAGTTTTATGGTTTGGGGCTGTTTCTCTTATAGAGGTGTGGGTCCAATCCATAGGATTGAAACCATAATGGACAAGCACGCATACGCGGATATTATGCAAAATGTAATGTTGCCTTTTGCTGAAGAGGACATGCCGCTTAAATGGACCTTTCAGCAGGATAATGATCCGAAGCATACCAGTAAATTAGCCAAGGAGTGTTTTCGGGCCAATGGCATTGAGGTCATGGATTGGCCAGCTCAATCCCCTGACCCCAATCCTATTGAAAACCTATGGACTGACAGTATGGGATGCTAAACCTAAAAACAACAGCGAACTATGGGCAGTAGCCCAGAGCGCATGGCACAAAATACCATTGAAGAGATGTGAGAGCCTTGTTGAATCAATGAAGAGGCGTTGCGTAACTGTTATTAAAAATCGTGGTCATGCCACCAAGTATTAAGTTTACTTATAGAAATAACCTCCAAAAAACCGTCATTGTTCCTTATATAATTTTTTAAATGAATTCACTACTATTTTACTGCTCCTTGTAATTTTTATGCAAATCACATCTATGTAATATATTGGACCTTTGCGTTTTCAACTCAAATTTTTCTTATTTGTTTACATAGTTACGAAAACATACTTTTACTTCTGCAACACAAAAAATGTTAAAATTAATTCGTACGTTTCAATATTCAGAGACATATGTGACGTTCGTGCCCACTACTTTTTCACTGCTCGCAGCTGTATGTATGCCTACGAGTATACATAAACATATTTAACTCGCACAATATCTTTCTTTCTGATAAGCACCTTTCTGATATGCACTGTGCGTGTGAATTTTAGGGTCCAACAGTTTTATACCGAATCCGATCAATGGGTTGCGAGCTTTCTCCAAAGGCAATTATTTTACTTTCAGAGGCTGTCAGCTTCATATTTATCTCATAAACTTGGAATTGACCTTCGTGGAGACCAAAGGAATAATTTGGTAAAATGTAATTTGTTCCCGCTTATGAGTTTAGTTTACATATACGGTACACGCTCACAATTTTGATATTAAAAAGATTTTGATTTTGCCTTCAACTCTAGTAAATGAAGACCTTAATACCGACTGACACTGATAAAGCGTTTGATGTAATAAATGCATCAAAAGGGAGTTCAGTAAGCGATATGTACGAAAAACTGAAACAAATTTTGATAAGCACTGTGTCCGTGCATATGTACATATCTGCACAGTCAACAGGTACGGCCTTAGAAACTCAAACGCATTCATCATCGGATTCCAAATTCCAAACAAATAGGCAATGTCAATTACGACGATGACTCACTCACCGATCACAGTGACAATCTCTTTGGCAGCGTATAGAAAAGCCTCTGTCTCGATTTTCTCCTCGACCGCGGGAAAACCCTTCAGCTTCTTGAATTGTATACGCGGTTGTTCCATAACTGCCGCTTGTCTGTATAATACTTCAGCCGCAATGTGTTGTTGACGTGTACTGGTCACAACTCGAACTGCCGGCTCAGCTCCACACTCGGCCGTATAATTGACGGCGTGGCCAATAATCGATGCGTTCCATTCGATTTCAATTTCAGCCAAATTCAATTTATTTTATCAGGCCGCCAGTGGCTTCACCACTGATAAGCTAACATCGGCGAAGAGCGCCTACTCTCGGCCGCCGGCAATCTAGCAGCGATGGTGTTATCGTCAACACGTTGCCGCTATGCTTTGGCCGTGTTTTGACGCAAGTCGGCTGCGCGAAGTTCGCATTTACAACACACACGCATGTGAGGCGGTGAAGCGTTACAAGTGCGTTCGAATGTTTTCAATGTACGGACGACTGTTCGATACATCGATTCAACGATCGCCAACTAAACTCCACTCGCCGACGACGCACTAGTCGATGTGAGCGCGAGCGCCACTCATGCAAAGTAGTTAAGACCAGCGTTTGTTGCTTTCTGTTTATTTCCCTTTTATTTTAGATTCGACTTTCGATTGGTGAGCTTCTTTGTCTCGGTGCCTCGCCGCTTGGCGGGTGGCAGTTGCTGAGTGCGCAGTTTTATAAATGTTTGTCACTCCTATTTTGCTTTTGTACGAGTGCTAAACTATTACAACACTCTTTTGAAATTATTGAAGCTGCGTCTAATCAGTCAATTTATATAAATAAGTGGGTTAGCGAATTATAGGCAACCTTGTCTCCCATCGGCCGCACTTTTCGATGTGCCAGTCAATAGTTCGAATTGCAGCGCGTAATTTACTTCTGATTATTAGCTTATGATTTGTGAATCTTTGAAATACATATATTGATTTGGAGTCTGCCTGCTCCAAATACCCTCCAGTGCTAGATTCCCCCAAACAGCCTCAATCGCTATTTAAAACTCGCCAATCACAGCTCGCCCAAGCGTTTAGTATAGCCGTTCGCGGTCAAAACGAACAGATAATGATTGTGCTGCAGCAACACAAGCGCCGCAGTGGGCAACGGAAATCGAAAGACTTCAACGGTTTGGGGTGATTGTGGCAGCTCGAACCAGAGCTTCACCAAACTGTTAGCGACACAACGCACTTCGATTAGTCGCAACGAATCAGTGGTCGCCACTACCGAATTGCTGTCCTCTTCAATTGAGATCTCGACTTCTTGTCCCACTGTGCCGCCGGTCAGCCACCTGTGGTGTGCTAGTATGACCGCGCAGTTGCGCGTGAAGTAAAAACTGTCGTTCACTTTCTGTTCGCGATATTTTTGCAGAAAACTATTCGATGACTTTTTCAGTTGCGTGAAACGCGGACGTACTGCCACTGTTTGCGTAGGCTCGTCGAACCCGCCGCGCTGTACGAGTCTGTCCGGCAAGTGCTCCGTTAGATTGTCCACTGTGAAGACGTGATTAATGTAGTCAAACCCACTGCCCATGACACCATCGCTGGTGTGACCCAGCTCAAAGATGTGGCCCACTTCATGTACAATGGCGCCAAGTGTCGTAGCGTAGACACCGCCGTACGTACGGCGGTAATTGCTGTCGTCTGGCACCAGTTCGAGATTCACCGTCTTTTCGCTGCGAAAGCAATCGATGATCTCACCGAAAGTTTGCGGCCAGGCGTAGAAGTACGCAGAACCGAAGAGCGCCAGGCCACCTCCGCCTAGAGCGGCATGTGCGCGCAGGTGTCGACGAATGTTGGCATAGGAGAAGTCACCGGAAGCAGCCACCGCGCTGCCGTCGTATGCGGTGCAATCGATAAAGGCCACAAATTTCAACGATGAGTCTCCTCTCCAGCGGCTGGCGTTGAGCAGTTCCTCGCCGAAGTGTTGCCACAACTCTTCTTCGCTGCTCTGCCAAGCCGCTGTGCGCGCCAGCTGCGAGTTAAACACCTGGCAGGCACCGTTCAGCGTGAACGTACGACGGGCAAAGCCGGCCGCACGTAACTGTTCTGCATAGACGCACTGCACCAGACGCAGATTCAGATCGATTAGCTGGCAAGCTGTTAATGTGCCTCTGCTGGGCGTGGTTGATGCTTTTTCGTCGTCAGCGCCACTGCATATAATATACAACGGCTGCAGACGGAAGTGAGCAGTACTCGGTCGGTAGATCACCGTTAGCTGCTCCTGCAAGCTGCAGTACTCCAGGCGCAGTTGTAGCACTGCGTCAAGCTTTGTAGGTGCCGCCTCGTATTGTTGCAAGTCCAACAACAATTTAAATTGCCCACTGTGTGTTACGCGTGTAGTCACTTGCTCCCAGGCGGATTCCGAGTCGTCCTCGCGCAGATGTCGAAATTTTAACCGCAACCCTTCCGCACGGCACTTGCCCGCAGATGTAGGCCCAGGTGATTTTATTTGGGAAATGCGACCTTTGATTAAGAGAATTCCGTGGCTCACCACTTCGCCATCGGCCAAATTTGTCAGCTCTAAACGATGCGAACAATTGACGCTGCTGGTCATTGCACTTCACCGTGCACCGTCGACTGATGTTTCTATGCAACGTGGTAGCAGGCAACTAAGCAATAATGATTGGTAATCGGTCGATAAATGGGTGGGGGGGTGGGGCTGCGGGAAAAGAATAGAAATGGAGACCAGCTGTTTTTTGGTTTCTCTCTTACTCCCTCCCAGTGGCTTATAACCATAAATTTTCATTTCCGTGAGAAAATACTGCACTTTTCTCATTGTTGGAGGGGAACTGAGAACTGACGCAGATCGTAGATTTGTTAAATAAAAAATCACTTAAAATCGAGCAATACGTATAAGTGTAAGCTCTGCAAACATTCATACAATTGCACATATAAAGAGCTTTAGGTTGTAAACAACCATTCACAAATCTTCGAAATAATGTATGGAATGTAACTAGATTTTGGCCGTTATTTTTAAAGTCAGTTAGTTATATCGTTCTTTTCGAATCAACTCTCCACAATTGTCAAAGAATTTAATTTAACAAACCACTTGGGATTCCCAAAGCTTAGCCCCTTAGTCGCAAGCGTTGTCATTCACTAATTGCAAAATTGACTTTTCTACTAAATTGTAGCGCTGCATCAAGGGCCAGGCACAATGGCGGGAATGTTCACAGCAAGAAAAATGCCGTTATCACTTGTCGATATGGGATTTGGAATATTTGCGTACAACGCCATAAATTCTAATCAGTATCGAGTGCTAAAAATTTTTGATTTTTTTAATCACATCAAGTTCATGACCCCAGAGGCTCGTTGGTTGTGGGCACTCTGCACCAAACCGGCATAACAGGTTCTGCTAAGAGCGAACTACATAACTCAGATCCATAGCCCTCCACAGACGAAACCACCACGCATCGTGGCAAGCAACAACACAGAGCTCTCTTCTCCTCTTAATTAATTCTATTTTTTTTTTTATTTTTTGCTGTGCAGATTCGAATTTGGCTTATGGTAGAAAACTTAAGAAACTAACGCCGCGCTCCCTCCCTTGTTTAGCTACCTATTCTCCGGCGGTGAGTGGTTCTTACGGTACGCCATTAGCTTGTCGATGTATTCGTCGTGATTCACGAGCGTCGCCAGTAGACCCTGTTCGTTGACAGGCGATCCTTGTGGCCCATAGTCGATAAGCTCATCGTGCAGATTCGTCATAGCTCCGCCCAGTGCGCGAAGTATGGCGTCGCCGGCGCAAATATCCCACTTCTTAATTTTCGTCGAGTGTAGGTAGGCGGTCGCGTTGTTAGCCACCACTTGCAGCACCTTGTAGCCGGCGCCCGCTGCAGTCAGTATCTCCGACTGCTCACCAAACACGGCGCGCGTTAGATCTTTCACATCGCCCGCATGCGAACGAGACACGGTGATGACCGGGTGCGCTGTTTGTGGCTCATCCGGGTGGATCGCGGCCAAGTACTCAGACATGGAGTGGTCCACCCACGCCCACGCCGTTTGTCCGACGAAGGGACTGTGTATAACTCCAATGATCGGCTTGCCCGCTACCGCCACGCATACCATAGTCGTTACATACTCGTACAGTTTCTCTGCGATTTATTATAGCAAATTAATGCTCGAAGCGAAAACTAATATGATTTGCGGTCTCACCTGTGAATTCCTGCGTTGCATCCAGTGGATCGATCCACACAGTTACGTCGCGTATGTTTACCAGCTCATCCGGTATTACTGCTGTCTCGTGCAGCACTGTTGGATCCAAATCAAAGGTGTTCACGTTGCTGCAACTCTCCTTGTCCTCCTCCGAAAAAATGCGTATGCGTGGAAATATCCGATGCAGCCCCTCCTTCATCACGCAGTGTGACCGCCCATCAGCGTCCGTGAATGGATCATTTGCGCCTTCGTCCGTCTTGCCTTTACTACGCTCTTTAAGATCGCGGCTGTGCGCAACCTCTAGCACTTCGAGGCCGCCACGTTGCGCCGCTTGTATGGCCCCAACCAGCAGCTTCCGTAGATTCACCTTGTCTTGATTGCGCAGCATGCCGTACATAGCCGGCCGCTCTTGGTGGAAATTAAGAAAGTACACCAGCACAATGGTCACCAGAACGGCGACAATGGTAGCGGGCACGCGATTTATGTGTATCGTACGGCCCATCTTCTCGTGGCGCGGCAGGTATGTCATAGAAGTACCGTGGAATTATTCAAAGCACTGATGTTGCTGGCGATGGTTATCTTGTTGATTGACGTGTCCAGTAGTACTCAGCGGCGTAAATTTGAAGGTTTCCCGAGCGCTGCTGCCTCCGTTGCTGGTGCTGCTCTTACTTGCTATGTTTTGCCAGATCAGCGCCAATTGATTTGCCCAGCGAAATAGCGGCATCAGCGAAAGAAATCAAAAATAAACAAAACCCGCGATAAACTACTTCTTGCAACGAGCAAAAGAAAACAAGATAAAGACCAAATGACAAAGTAAATTGTAAATAGGTCGTGCGTTTTAGGTGGCAACACGAACGCGACGATAGATGTCAAATGAGCTGAATGCGCCTCAACCGACCGCTGAATGCGATGACATTCCAAAATCTGACACGTCAATCGGCAAATTGAGAAAATCTTTTACAGCTCATGTTTTTCGCGTCGAATTGTTGAATTTTGTAAAAGTTTCGCACATTCCACACTAATAAAAGCGCATACGCGTTGATCCGAAGGTTTCTCCTAACTTCACCATTGCTTTTTATTCGACCGCGAAGAGAAAATGGCGTTGGCCGAAGGACCTTGCTACACGATAATCAATGCGCCCGACATTGAAGTGCCCAACGAGATGCAGCTGAAGCAGGACCTCGAGAAGGGCGACACCAACGTAAAAGTTGAGACACTGAAGAAAGTAATTCAGATGTTGCTGAATGGCGAGCGACTGTCGGGGCTGATCATGACCATTATCCGGTTCGTACTGCCCGTGCAAAATCATACCATCAAGAAGCTGCTGCTGATCTTCTGGGAAATAGTGCCGAAGACATCGCCTGACGGCAAACTGTTGCAGGAAATGATACTGGTGTGTGATGCCTATCGCAAGGACCTGCAGCACCCGAACGAGTTTCTGCGTGGCTCAACACTGCGTTTTTTGTGCAAGCTAAAGGAGCCAGAGCTGCTGGAGCCGCTAATGCCTGCTATTCGCGCTTGTCTAGAGCACCGTCACTCATATGTGCGTCGCAACGCCGTACTTGCCATATTTACCATTTACAAGAACTTTGAGTGGTTGGTGCCGGATGGACCGGAATTGATTGCTAACTTTCTGGAGACACAGCAAGATATGTCGTGCAAGCGCAACGCCTTTCTTATGCTGCTACATGCCGACCAGGAACGGGCTCTCAACTACCTGGCCTCATGCATTGACCAAGTCAACAATTTTGGCGACATTCTGCAGCTGGTGATCGTCGAGCTCATCTACAAGGTATGCCACGCCAACCCTTCGGAACGCTCGCGCTTTATACGATGTATCTACAATCTTCTAAATTCGTCCTCAAATGCGGTGCGCTATGAGGCCGCTGGCACGTTGATTACACTTTCGTCTGCGCCCACCGCCATACGTGCTGCTGCCAGTTGCTATATCGAGCTGATTGTGCAAGACAGCGACAATAATGTGAAGCTGATCGTGTTGGACAGGTTGATTGCCATGAAGGAAAACGAAAATATGGAAAAGGTTATGCAGGACCTGGTGATGGACATACTGCGCGTGCTGGCAGCACCCGATATTGAAGTGCGCCGCAAAACATTAGCGCTGGCCATGGATCTGGTGTCGTCGCGCAACATTGACGAGATGGTGCTGGTCCTAAAGAAAGAGGTCTCAAAGACACACAACGTAGAGCATGAGGACACCGGGAAATACCGTCAGTTGCTGGTGCGCACTTTGCATACGTGCTCCATCAAATTTCCAGACGTTGCGGCCACCGTCATTCCGGTGCTGGTCGAATTCCTTTCAGACACTAACGAGTTAGCCGCTGCCGATGTTCTCATTTTCATACGCGAAGCCATTCAGAAATTCCCTTCGTTACGTGCGCTCATCATCGAGCGACTGCTAGAAGCCTTTCCACAGATCAAATCGTCGAAGATACACCGCGCCGCAGTCTGGATTCTAGGCGAGTACGTGGACAATAAGGAGCAGATCATGGAGGTAATTGAGACGATTATGCAAACGCTGGGCGAGATACCAATGGTGGAGGCAGAACAGCGCCGTTTGGCTGGCGAGCAGACGGAGGAGCAGGAAAAAACAACCGGTGAAGGAGGTCCCACGGCTACTAGCAATAAGGTTACCTCAGACGGCACTTACGCCACGCAGAGCGCATTCAGCGTTGCACCGTAAGTCTGCAGTTGCCAAATACTCGCCGAGTTATATCCGTATACGTTTTGTACAATTGAATAGCTTTTATTTTGTTTGTTTGCAGAGTGGCAAAGAAGGAGAAGCGACCGCCACTACGCCAGTATCTAATGGACGGCGACTTTTTTATTGCTGCCGCACTCTCGGCCACGCTGACCAAATTGGCGCTTCGCTACACCGATCTAGAGGCCGATGCAGTGAGTACACCGCTTGTAAGACACTTTGCAAAATCAACTATTTAATTCGCTGTTTCGCACCACTAGCGTCAGCAAAATCGTTTGACTACGCAAGTAATGCTGATCATGAGCTCCATGCTGCACTTGGGCAAGTCTGGTTTCCCCACCAAGCCCATCACCAACGACGACACCGACCGTATCTTCATCTGCTTGCGCACTCTGAGCGAACGCACTGCTGAGGCAGTGGACGTTTTTAAGCGCTACTGCCGTGAGGCGTTGGGAAAAATGTTAGATGCCCAGTACGAGGAGGATCAGCGCATACTAAAGGAGAAGCAACGCGCCGCCGCCAAGGTGCAGCCCGACGACCCGGTGCTTTTCGCGCAACTGTCTAGTGGGCGCGACAACCAACTGGGAGAGAACGTGTTCGAGACGAGCTTGAACCAGGCGCTGGCCGGCACTAAGTCTGCCAACATGAGCGACATTACCTCGCCTAACAACAAACTGAACAAGGTGACCCAGCTGACCGGCTTCTCGGATCCAGTCTATGCAGAGGCTTACGTTAACGTCAACCAGTACGACATTGTGCTAGATGTGCTGATTGTGAATCAGACTAGTAAATTAATTAGAAGTGGTGCTCGAACTTAATTTTTTAATTGGAAAATTTCTTCACAGACGACACGCTGCAGAACTGCACATTGGAGTTGGCCACATTGGGCGATCTTAAATTGGTGGAGCGGCCACATCCAGTAGTGCTGGCGCCGCATGACTTCTGCAACATAAAGGCAAATGTGAAGGTCTCATCCACGGAGAACGGCATAATTTTTGGCAACATTGGTATTCAACAAAAAGTACTTTTTGCCGACAGCATTAATAAAGTTAATTTTGTTGCACAGTTTATGATACGTCCATAAATACGAACGTTGTGGTGCTAAACACGATCCACATCGACATCATGGACTATATTATTCCCGCCAGCTGCACCGATACCGAGTTCCGACAAATGTGGCAGGATTTCGAATGGGAGAACAAGGCAAACGATCACGATGCAAACAGCGTTTTCCTTTTTTATACTCAAGTTACATTTCTCTGCTCAATTGCTACAGGTCACGGTGAACACCACGTTCACCGACTTGCACGAATATTTGAAGCACTTGCTGAAGAGCACAAACATGAAATGTCTGACACCGGAGAAGGCGCTGTCCGGCCAGTGTGGTTTCATGGCCGCCAATATGTATGCCAAGTGAGTGCCTAAATGTCTTCTTATATTTTCTTCATTTCATAACATTCCCGACGTTGCAGATCGATTTTTGGCGAGAATGCGTTAGCCAACCTAAGCATTGAAAAACCTGTAGATGATCCCGACTCGAAGGTCACTGGGCACATTCGCATACGCGCCAAGAGCCAGGTAAGCCAATTCCTAATTTTAATGGCACGTCTGAAATGTTTCGCCGGCTTTACTTGTAGGGTATGGCCCTCAGCTTGGGAGACAAGATTAGCTCCTCGCAGAAACAGTCCGTTCAAGCGGCTTGAGAGCATTCCACTCAGCGTTCGTTTGCCGTTTTTATTGAAGTTTAGTGCATTGGATCACTGTCGCGTCGATTCGCAGTCTTACACGCAATTCCAAGTCGTTGCCTGTGCAGCATTAAATATCTAACAATAAGATTTTCGTTTTGCAAGTGAAAAATAAACTTAAAATATATCAGCGTAATTATATATCTTATGTTTCTAATATATATTATACAAATACATACACACAAATATTACGATATGTAACTGCTTCATAAATAAATATTTCAAACAAGTCGGCTCCGGATAAGGACGTCTGTGGGGTTTTAGAGTTCTACATACATAAAAGCACTGTAGAAGGGGGTGGGGACAAGCTGTGCTGGGAGACAAGCGCCGCATGGTTGTATCTACTAAATTTCGCAGCAACTCGGCCACCCGGCTAACAGGTGACTGGTATTTACATTTACGGTCGGCTGGATCGCTGCGACTACCTATACATGCATTGGTGTTGGAGAAAGTGTACAATACATTCGATTTGTTTCTCGCTTCAGCAGCAGTTCCGGTCGTTTACTGGCTACGTTGTGGCGTCTCATTTATGCAGCGATAGCTCAGTCAAAGACGGAAAATGTTCGTGGAAACGTGTGTAGCTCCTGTAAATATCGCGCTGATAAAGTACTGTAAGTAGGCTTTCACTTTTAACCCCCCTCATCCTCCCGCCGACATGATGGCGGAAGGATGAGGATGACATGTTTTGCATATATTCGCTTTGACCAGGGGGCAAGCGGGATGAAGAACTCATTCTGCCCATTAATGACTCTCTCAGCATGACTCTAAGCACTGACGAGGTAAGTGGTTTTCTATTTGAACTTTGAGCCGTATTCCGAGCAAAACAACAAGCGATTGCTTAACTCTATGTTAGATGTGTGCCACGACGACGGCGGCTGCCGCCAGCTCCTTCAAACGTAACACCATGTGGCTTAACGGCGAGGAGGTGCCCTTTGAGGAGAATCCACGCGCCATGCGTTGTCTGAAGGAGTGTGAGTAGTGCCAAACAACTGACAACTAGAGACAAAGTCTAACAGTTGCCTGCTTTGTTTTGCTGCAGTGCAACGATTGGCGCTGGCCAAAGGACAGCTAAAGTTCCCGGCTGAGTGGAAGGTGCATGTCGCGTCGTGCAACAACTTTCCCACCGCTGCCGGTCTGGCATCGAGTGCGGCCGGCTATGCCTGTCTGGTGTACACGCTAGCCTATCTGTACGGTGTGCAAGATGAAGAATTGACGGCAATTGCGCGTCAGGGCAGTGGCTCCGCCTGCCGCAGCTTGCACGGCGGCTTCGTACGCTGGCACATGGGCGTGCTGGGCGACGGCTCTGATTCGGTAGCGCGCCCTGTGGCGAGCCCCAATCACTGGCCAGACATGCATGTATTGATCCTGGTGGTGAACGATGCTCACAAAAAGACCAGCTCTACGAGCGGGATGCAGCGCAGCGTCGACACTTCTGACCTGCTCGCCCACCGCGCGCAGCAGTGCGTGCCCAAACGCATCACGGCGCTAGCCGAGGCCATAGCGAAGCGCGACTTTACTACTTTCGCCGAGATAACCATGCGCGACTCCAATCAATTTCACGCCATCGCGCTGGACACGTATCCGCCGCTGACGTACATGAACGATGTGTCGCACGCGATTGCCAACTTGGTGCACGCCTACAACATGGCAGCGGGCGGGTTGCGGGTGGCGTACACTTTCGACGCGGGCCCGAATGCCTGTCTGTATGTTTTGGCGCAGCATGTGCCCGCTGTCCTGAATGCCATACAGACGAGTTTTCCCAACGATGCGGAGCGTGATGTGGAATACTTGCAGGGCATACCCATGGAGTGTGCCAAAGAGGAGGTAAGTGCTGGGCACGTAAGTAGAAGTGCTGCATTCTGTATTTGATTTCTGGTTTGGTTTTGTGTTTATACAGAGCAACGGCTGCAATGGCAACGCCACGCTGCCAGTACACGACAAGAACCTCTTAAAATACATAATACACACCAGAATTGGCACGGGGCCACGGCGTCTCGAAAAGGAGGCAAGCCTGCTGAACGTGACCAGCGGCTTGTGCTTGCAGTCGTCAAGTGGAAATTAAAACGAAATCGAAAATAAATTAAATAAAAAGGATTATTTACGAGATACACAAACTTAGGCAACAGATAAAAATCAAAGCTTCCGGGGACAATAATAAGGATGATAACGATAATAAAGCTCACTTCGTGACAATAATAATTTACATAAGTTACTACATTAAGCTACTTCCACATACTAATGGTACTTAGAATGCGTCATTCATATGGAAATGCAGATCAAATCGCTTATAACAACAATAACAGCCAAAAGAAACAAATTAGCTGTAGAGAGTATGCAGATGACATTCACCTCGTATGCATGAAAATCAGTTATTTATAAGCATATGCATATCGTATTTTACATACACACAACGTGTATTTTACATTTTTCATTAGCAGATTGCTTGAAAGCGTCGAGGGTCCGAAATAAGAAATAAATATGACAAACAAAAATTTTCTTTCATTTTTAAAACGACAGTTGGGGAAAGGTGCCGCACACATCACATTTCATGATTGCGAAATCCAACTTTTTCCCACATTTTACAATTGTGTTTCCGTAAAATATGTAATTATTGTTTTATTGCTGTCACACACAACTAAGAAATGCATACATATGCCATTGTTGCATTTAACAGCGAAAACTAGACGAAACTAACTTTCACTTTGCACTTACGATCGTTTTAGCGATTTGTACTTTCCGCCATCTAGTAGGCTAGGCATGTTTTCCACTCATCACATGAAGTGCGCAAGGATGTGCTTGTCGAATGCTCGACGCGAGCTGAAGTATTTTCCGCACTCGTCGCACGTCTTGCTTATCGCATCGTGGCGCTCGTGCATATGCCGGTAGTGCTGAAGTGCTGTCTCGCAGTCAACACCGCACAGATCACAGGCATTCAGTTCGCCAGCGTCAAAAGGCACAGCATGTGCCTCACTCAGGTGCTGCTTGAGGTCGCGCAAATCGTAGAGAGCCTCCGTACATTGCGGGCACTGGTAGTCTAGATTGCCGCGCCCAACATGAACACGCTTCACATGTCTCAGAAGCAGCTTTCTGCAAAAACGAAATCTTAGTTACCGCGTGCGTGATGTATGTATGAGGCACTAACCTTAAGCCAAATGTTTTTCCGCACTTCCTGCACGCCTGGTCACTGACTCTGTGCAACTCCATGTGAAAGAGCAGCTTATACTTTTCCTTGAAGTGCAGTTTGCACTTGTCACATTCGAATACGGCAGATGAGTTCACGCTACCACGACAATCTGCGGGGAGGTGCTGCAAAAATTGCCCCAACAGCAGAAATTGTTGCTGGCAGTAGTTGCAGACAAGATGCAACTTCGCTAATGGCACTTCTAAGTGAAGCTCTACCCAATGGGCTTTGAGCAATGCATCAGTGGCAAACGGAGCCGCGCATAAACGACAGCAAATTTCTTCTTTCTGCGCCAGTTGCTGCGTGTGCACCGTCTTCACATGTTGCTGCAATAAATCATGGATTACAACTAATGAGATTTAATTACAGTCCGTACAGTGAAAAAGTCAAGGCGAACTGGGTACTTTAGACGATTTTATGGTCTTCCTGCTCACCCCGTTCTATCCAAGATCATACGAACGTACCCAAAGTATATTCGTAGTCCTACAAGCTGCTGCACACAGCGGACATTCATGAGACAGATTGTCCGTAAGCGCGTGTAACCGTCGGTGTAATGCCAACACACCCTTCTTAGTAAACGTTTTGTTGCAAACTTCGCATTTAAACGGACGCCCACTTGAGTGCGATTGCATATGTAGCTTCAGTGCGCTCAAATTAGGCAGACTATTTCCACATAGCCGGCATTTCAAGGCGTCGCTCACAATCGTATGCTTTGCCTGGTATCGTTGCGTCAACGATTTTGCGTCTTCCTCAATCTCGACTTCTGACTGCACCACTTTCGCTTGAGCATGCAGCGCACTTCTTTGCACACATTGCTGTATAAGCGCATCGGCGTTATCGTGCTCATGCAGATGGCAGATCAGGTGAAACTTCTTCTCCCAGGTGCAGTGGCAAATCTCGCACTCAAACAGCGGCGCCATTTCATGTTCTTGCTGGTGCACCTCCAACTCCCATTTACTCGGAAAACCACGCTGGCAGATATGACAATATTTCACTGTGCAATACTTCAAGTCGCGTCGCGGCTTCTGTGTTACACTTTTACGCTTGTTTCTCTCCGAGTTTTTCACTCCTTTCGTTTCGGTGTTGGTCTGGTGCTTGCGCATGTGTGTCTGTAATGCACGCTTCGAGCACAACCAACTATTGCACACGCTGCAAGTGTAGCTCGGTCGGCATTCGTCAGAGTTTTGCTGCGATTGTTCCTTGTGCTCCCTTTTTTTATGTTGCTGCAAAAGCGCAAGTAGAATTAGACTATACCTTCATTTACGAGCAATCACCGTCTACTCACATTCAACGCCATTTTGGTGACAAAGCAACGCACGCACTCACTGCAGCGATACGGTCGTTCGCCGGTATGTAGGCGTCGGTGAGTGTTTAAAATGGTAGAACGTGTGAAGGTCTTGTCACAGAACTCACAACGGAATGGGCGCTCGCCCGAGTGCTTCAACAGGTGCTGTTGCAGCGAGCTCATATGTGCAAACGTCGTACCACAAATGTTGCACTCCACTTTGATGGTTTTTCGTTTTCTATACTGTTGCTTTATGCGTGTAATGGATTCGTCACTAAGCGCCGCCGCGATCGAGCCACTGAGCACAAGATTCTCGTTTGGCACAACGGATACTAATGGCTGGGATGGCACGCTGGTAGCATTGTCGTTTGCATCTAAATTAGGTTGATTTGAAATATATGTTTCTTCATTGACTGCGTGTTTTGGTGAAAACCGTTGATCCCCCATGACGGTATCATTTTCTTTAATTTCTTCAATGCACATATCCGCCCCACAGTCCTGGGCGGATGTAGTTGAAAATACTTTCACAAAGTGGTCACTCGGTCCAACACTTTCACAGTCTGAAATTGCAGGGTCTCTGTTTTGAGTGAAAATCGGTATTTTTTAATTTTGTGTTAAATTCAAAATAATGGATCCCCGAGTATTTTTACCTTTCATGTTTTCCTGTTTCACCGGCATACTCCAACGATTCTGCTAGTTTAGCCCATGGTTGAGGGGTTTCTTCTAAATCATTTTGACTCTTTGCAAGGAGTTTGCCAATCTCTTGCATGTTTTCGTCCAGCACCAACTGCTCGCCTAGTGCCGCATCCGAAAGGTATAATTGATCACGTTCACAACCAACACTGCCGTCAGCAGCGTCGTTATCCAGCGTCGGCGGAAAGATCGTCTTCCGAAAGCATTGTTCCGCGTATATCGCTTGAAAACGAAAGTCGTAAGCAACGCGCATCTTTTTCGCACACTGGCGGCACAGTTTATCCGGCAATCCATCGTCAGCAGATGCTCTCAACAGCGTACAATAGTAGAACTGCTCATCACTGCCGCGTCCATCGAAGAGCAATACCGTTCCCTCAGCGCACATGCAAACACGGCATACAGCAACGTCCAGACGCGAGCCCTGCATCTCCGATCGTTTTCGCTTCATTGCAACTCCTCTTTTTGTCAAAATTTACCAAGAAACATGTATTTTAACAGCCAAATTGATTTGCTTACGGAAGTGCACTATCAAAGACAGCAACTAACCTAAGATATCAGATCAAAACAAACAAAAATAATGCACTTGACTGGGTTGCCAATACCACTGCAAAGCACTTCTTTTGCAAACAAACATCGTACGAGTAATGTATCTAAACATATGCACAAACATGCTAAGGTATTTAAGCACGAATGAAATGTCAGCGCATCAATTAACTTAGTACTATTACTATTCGTCTTACTATACCCGAATACAATTTAAATGGCTTAGAATTTAACAATAACTACAATTGAAAGTTTAGAAACATGTAGCTATTCGTTAACTGCGATTACTTACTTAAATGGCAGTAACAACCCTTTACCACGTATGGCCTGTCGCAAAAACTCTCACCAAACGCCTCTGCTTTGCGCGCACTTTCTCCAGTTGGTCACACTTACAGATGATAGAGCTTCCTCAACTTGGTCCTTCCACCAACAACAACTTTGCTAAAGAGCTACCAAAACAGCTGTTTTTTGTTTACTCGAAACATTTATCTTCACAAACAATTGAGTTTGAAAATTTAAAAACTTTATAAAAAAATAACAACAAAAAATATGTCAGAGTTTGGAAATTTTCATGGGGCAAAATTGCAAGTTGAAGCTGATAAGCTAAGTTAAAAATCTAAAGGTTTGGTGTAGCTAAAGATCAAACTTGTGGCTTATTCAAACCAAATGTATTTTGTTGTTGTTTATAAAAACAACACAGTTGCTCTATTTACTGAAAGAGTAATAAGTGAGTTGAAAACATGTTCAATGTAGTAAATCGTATTGTTCACACGTAAACGAAAATTGCATAAATGATTGTGTACGATAATTTTCATACGTGCTTCTTAAATGCTTTTAACTATACTGCCAAGGGGTCAACTAGAAAGTATTCAGATAAGATCTCAAGTTTGAAGCTCACAAAGGTGAGCTAATGTTGACATAACATTAGAGTCCGACCGATTCCGACTCTTCCGAAGGGCAAGAATCGGCCGATGCCGATTCTGTACAAAATATAAAACGAATGGATTCAATCAAACACAGTTTATATCACAAAAAAAAGGAAGGGGCTATATTAAAAAAATATTTGTTTGTTACATATTTCGCATAAATAGCACAAAAACGAAAAAATAAAAGCTAAGTGAAATCACAAGACAATCCAGCGTATACATTAATATGCATTTAAAAAATAATAATATATCACATATGTTACACGTGTCTGCTGGAATAACCAAAAATACTGACGTGAACTAGACTTATTAATAAATATTGAATTAAAATTCAGTTTCTTCTTCAACTTAAAATGAGATGTGGCGACGCCGACAGCGATACCAATTTTTGTGGCCAATACTTGCTGATGCCGATTAATTGCTCGGAATCTACATTACATATTTGGGTAACTTTAACGTATCTGTGTCACTGTTTCCTCACAAACTTACAGTAGACCCAATTGCAACCCTGTTTTAATAAGTACTATGTCAACCCGCTGAAAACCAAAAAATAATTCTGATTTCGTGCGCTTCAATTAGTTGAACGGGAAGACAATTTTGTGCTTGTTTGAAAATTTGTTGGCCTAATCCGTAAAGCGAAAAGTAAAGAAAACATTGGAAAATTTGTGGGAGTCGAAAGAACGGAAGATGTGCAACTGAATGTGATTGTGGTATGCGAATTTCCAATGCTGAAGAATTGTCTGAAACGGGGAGTGAGAATTGCAGAATGACAGTGACAGTGTGTGATTTTGAGTGAAATCGCGAGCTTGTATAATGCGACTGCATTGTCGCGAAGGTGGAACACAGCAGCGCTGCAGCAGCCAGCACCTTAGCCAGCTCTAAAGGGCTGAGTAGCGCACAAGTCGGAGCAACGACAAAAATGCGCAACTACACAGCACGCACTCGGGACATCGGTGGTAACATTGGTGTGCTGCTGTTGCAACTACATCTATCTGTACGTCACGGAAAGTGTCACTGCCAGCTCATTTAGCTCTCGTTCTCCCGCTTGAAAACTTCAGCCAAAAGATCGCTCGGCTGGTGCTTGACCTCGCTCGTATGCACTGGCCAGAGCAGATGATGTGGAGCAGCAGGGTGTATACATGTGCTTGTATGCACGCCACTGTGCGTTTGTATGTGACTAACGGCGAGCTAAGGTCAGGTTCATGTTCCATTAACGGCGTTAGCTACATTTTTAAAAAGCTGTTGATTACTTATTGCACGCTGAACTCTTCCCTTCTCGTATATGCTGTTTGTGATTTGTGACTATTGCACTATAATTGACTAGTCTCGTAGTGTCCTTACAATGGAACCAACAATAACAATGATTCGGTCGGTCGTAACATTTTTATTTGCACGGACATAATATGTACATATGTATATGCCATGCCTTGCCCATTGTTCTTCCCTTAGGGGAGACATGAATATGGACCGATCTTCTTTGATTTACTCTATACTCTGCAGTATACATACATTCATAATCCGTTAAAGGGAATATTGAAATTTAAATTTATACACATCCATACGTGAGTGTTGGTCAACAACGATAATACAAATTTAAGGTATCATGGCACGTTAGAAAGGGGAATTTTTAATGATTTACAAAAATATTTATTTTTCAGCTCCTTTATTATCAATCTTTTTAATATATTGAAGGTTTAAGGAACACAAAAAAAATATTTTTTTTTAGCATATTGTCTCCTCCATTGCGGACACTTAATCTCCGAATCGGCTAATGTGAAACAAAAAAACAAAAAAGATTCAAAATTATTAAGCTTTCGGACACAGGAATTCAGAAAAATTCCAGAAAAATTAAAAAAACCCTAAAAATAAGAGGATAGGAGCTTTTTGAAAAAAAGTGTCAAAAATTGACTGCGTTTTTCACCTTTTTTCCCAGAAAAAGTACCTTAAATTAAAATTTTTTTCTTCAATATTGTGGTGGATTCTTGTAAGAAATAAGTTAATAAAAAGAACTAAACAAATTTTTCTAAAATCGGTCGAGCCAATCCGGAGACTAAGGAGATTTCAAAAAGATTGATAATAAAGGAGCTGGAAAATAAATAATTTTGTAAATCATTAAAAATTCCCCTTTCTAACGTGCCATGAAAGAGCTCCCAACCTGCCGTTCGGAACCGGCATAAAACTGTAGGTCCCTCCACCCGTGTGTAAATTCACACGCACAACACGGGTAGTTGCGGGAAGCTAGGCCTTAGTCTCGCGTAAGCGGGCTGTCGTGCCAGTCAATTATTATTATTAACGTGCCATGATACCTTAAAGATCACAGTAACCTACGCTAGAATGGTGGAACATTTCGGGTATCTCTTATTCGGGCCCAACCAGATTTGTCTATATTTTCTTCGTTTTTTTTTGGCGGCTAAAGTTTCTGTGCGGCAATTACGAAAGTTGGGTTCATCCGATACATTCCACTTAATACCCCGTCACACAATATGGTCCATGCGTCAGTCGGTCGTTTTCTACGTTTTGCTCCTGAATTGTTATTGAGAATTTGTGCCAGTAGGCTGCAGACGCCACGATGCATGATGCGTAACCACCACTAACACCGAGGCCAAATGTTTGCTTGAAAGTTTCTGTTAAAGCTTGCAGCCTTTGTTGCTGTCGGAGTTTGTTTAAACCACAGGTAAACAGTGTGTCTGTCCTGGGGTGCGATGAGCAGGCGAAAGAGAGGGAACTATTTTTGGTTTCATTGGGAACTGTGCGCTTTTTATCGGTTTGCCTTTTTTACAGCTTTTCGCCATGACAGCAGGTGATCGGCTGGGAAGGCTGGGGATTGTATCTATCCAGTGCGCTCGGGCATGAGTGTCGCGATATTATTTACCTTTGTGCTTTACATACATTGCTAACCTCTCACTTGCACACACACATACACACCTATACAGAGATAAGAGCAGAAACAAAAACAAACAAACGATCGACGATCAGCGTCTTGAGACGGGTAGCTAGCAGTCGGTACCTCGTTCGTTAGGGGAGCGGAAGTGGCGCAAGTGAAGCTTGTTTTCGTAGAGATTTTCGTCTCGAATCGGTCGATCCGACTTGCTTGCGTTCTCAAATTTCGCAGTCAATTATTATTAAGTTTTTACTTGTATATTTTTTATATTATTATTCGTTCACTATCGAAAAACAGCAAGTGAACTCGCTGCACGCCCTCGTGCTCCGCTCACCTGATGAATCGAACTGTTTCTGGCTTCTGTCGTGTTTTCATAACATCGTTTTACCTTCTTACAGTCAAATGATTGCAACGTTCTAAGTTCGTTGGTTTTGTGTTGAGGGAGCGCGTTATCCAGTGCCGTAAAGTATCGCAAAAACGTCTTTAAGCCTTCAACTATGCACTTTCAACTGTAGATCCGTCGGTGACTGTCTAATTGTTGAAAGCTGGTGAGTGGGATTACTGATTATCTGTGTGTGTGTTGAGGTCAAAAGCGATGCTTAGTGTCACCTGGCCATTGCGAATGCGTCATCAAAGTTTCTTAAAGTCGTTTTGCAGTTTTTCACTCCGCGCAAGACTACAACTCCAACGGCCACCTCCAGTTTAGATCGTGAGCCTCTTTACAGTGGTATTTAATTAAAAATTCCAACGTTATCTGGTTTTAGATAAATACACGCTTCGATTCGCAGCAAAAAAATCCACTTGGAGAGTAAAGAAGGGTAATTGGCGAAATGCTGCACAAATTTTCGGTCTGTGTGTTGCTCTTCCTGGCGCTAACATCACAGAAATGCAGCGTTTGTAGTGGCGGTATGCCCGGCGATACAATGGGCGCAATTGCCGCCAATCGGTACAACGCCGAACAGCAACACTTGCACCAGCACCATCAACAACAACAACACCAGCATCACTCGCAACACACACAACATGTCGGTGCGGGTGGAAGCAGTGGTAGTAATGTGCCCTCCGCGATTGCGGCCCCGTCGCACGCCCTGTATCATGCGACGCCCGGCAGTGGCCACATGGACAACCGCAACTCGTACAATTTGCTCAGCGAAGCGATGTCGCAAGCGGTCAGCAACGAATTCAGTGAGTTTAAGTTTATCCCTTTGAGCCCTTCGCATGGCACCCTGCTAGACTATGAAATTGCATCCGTTCTGAGCGACAACCAGTCGTGGTTCTAGGGGCGATTAAATTCATACATTTTTATAACCCGAAAAAATAATAGATTTATGAATTTAATTAATCTCGATTTATCGTATAATGACTATATGAATTATATGAGAATTATTTAAATTTTTATAAACATATTTGATTGAACTTTCCTTATAAAATGAGTAATGATGTGGCCACATTAGCGTCCAATTAGTATATTTAAATACGAGTATGTGTGTACAGGCGAGTATATAATAGCGCTCAATCCTTACATTTTGAGTTGCTAGTGCAAATTTGTAATCATTTTGGAATCTTTCTTGTTTGTGTTTTCCTATTCTCAATCCGTACCATCGTAAAAGTGACTGCTTTGCTGTGTTAATTAAAATGAAACGAATACAAATTTACGACTTGCTTACGCATTTTGTGATAAAAAGATAACAAGATAACAACCGCGATTTTTATTTGTTTATGACGCGATGGGGGTGCACCTCCTTTGGATCGGTGTTAAAATCTGTCGTGTGGTGTCTGTCTAATTTGTTTATGCTGCGGAAATTTTGACGCTGTGATTTAACTTTAATTAAATTTTTATTTGGACTTGCAGGTTCGTTGGGGAGCGGCTCGGCGGATGGTGCCTGCCAGGCGGACGATCTGGACTGCTACAGTGGCAACGTTCAGGACCGCTTGGGCATGGAAGCTATACGCACATTGCATCGTCAGTTGGACGACGATGACAACGGCAACATTGACTTGAGTGAATCGGATGATGTGAGTTTGAAGTTGATTTAGTTTCCCACTAAGCAATGGTCATATTTCACATTTTGATACATTGCAGTTTTTGCGTGAGGAGCTCAAATATGACTCGGGCTATGAAAAACGCCAAAAGGCGTTTCACTTCAACGATGACATGCACATTTCCGTAAAGGAGTTGTGGGAGGCGTGGTTGCGATCGGAGGTCGGTCAATTGAAATAGTTTCCAATAAGCTGTTATTAACGTTTGATTGGGTTTTCAGGTTCATAACTGGACTATGGAACAAACAACAGACTGGCTGGCGCAATCTGTGCAGCTGCCACAGTATGTAGAGCTCTTTAAACTACATAAAGTGAGCGGTGCAACGTTGCCAAGGTATGAAATTGAATGATGAATCATGGGGACGATTTCTTCGCTTCTGCAAAACATAATTCAGAAAGTAAAACTCGAGCGATAAGTTGTTAACTTTGCCGAAATTAAAAAAAACCAAATCGATTTGTTTTTAATTCCTCATCTCAAAGACGTGAAAGCGGTAATTTAAGATACTAAAAAAAAATTGCCAAATATCCGTTGATTTGTCGCTATATTTAAACAAAACACACACAATTTGTTTCCAGTGTATTTTGAATGTGATAGGTGAACACATTTAATGGGCTCATTACTACTCATTTGGTTGTTTTAAGTTGTATACAAATTTGGCGAGTTATTTAGGCGTTAGCTCGTCGCCACTAATCACCTGAGAATCGCGGTTATAGTTCACATCAAATCCGTACTTAAAAATCTAAGTGCAACAGCAAGAAAGAGTACAGCCAAGCAACGACATTCGAATTGCAATATAATTGAATAAGTTATCGCATATGCAATTATTTTCGCTAATATTTGCCATCTAAGCCTCTGATTTTTCGGAGGGTTGCTGTGTAGCAAGCGTGCATTGCTTTCAGACAATAGAATCGAACGTGCAATTAGTGTGATGATTGTATGGGCACCGACAAAAAAGCCAGTACACAAAAGTGCGTACATGGCGCAAAATTTAAAGCTAATGTTATACTGAATGGCGTAGAAAATATCAAAAGTGGATTAGCGACCATTTAATTTGACTTCGAATTGCAAAATTTTATTTTTTATACCTATATTTTACATGGCTCTCTCTTGTATATTTGACTGCGTGCTTTATAATTCTGTGTGTACTTTTCGCTCAGTGTTTACACGTTTATATACGCGAGCAATGTAATAGCTTAATGTAGAATTTGTACATGCCATTAAAATCTCTCATTTGTTTGTGTTATTATATTTTGCTTTCAGACTAGCAGTGAATAATATGCATTATGTCAGCAACGTACTGGGTATTAAGGACCCCATACATAAGCAGAAGATCGCGCTTAAAGCAATGGATGTGGTGCTTTTTGGTCCGCCGCGCGGTAAGCACACAAAAATGGCGTTAATCACAACTATTTGTATTTTAACTCGATTTGAAACTGCAGAGACTGGCACTCGCTGGAAGGACTATATATTGGTGACGCTGTTGCTGAGCGCCATTATTGGGTGTTGGTATGCATATCAGCAGAACAAGAATGCAAAAAGACACCTACGGCGCATGGCACAGGACATGGAGGGCTTACAGCGGGCCGAGCAAAGTTTGCAGGAGATGCAAAAGGTGATTGTGTGTGTTAATGTGGATTCAAATTGGTTGAGTACCAAATTAACTACAACAACTGTTTAAATCGATGGTTAGGAGTTGGAACGTGCCCGCATGGAGCAAGAGAATGTGGCCACCGAGAAAATGGACTTGGAGCGTCGCTTGAAAGAAGCGCCATCGCTCACCTCATCCAGTTCAGATCTTGAAGTCCAACAACTGAAGAAAGAAATAGAGATGTTGCGTACCGAACTGTCGCGAGCAGAGATTGAATTGGTTGACAACTGTTGGGCGCCACCGCCTCAGTTGCAGTCTTGGCTGCAGTATACTTACGAGCTGGAGAGCAAGAATCACCTGAAGAAACGTATGTCCGCCGAAAAGCAGCTGCAGTCGGCGCGCGAAGCCTGTGAAAAGCTGCGCAAGAAGCGTTCCAGCTTGGTGGGTGCATTCGTGTCGACGCATGGCAAGAGTATTGACGATGTGGACCGTTCGATTGTGGAAGCGCGCACTTCGCTGGGCGAAGTTACGAACGAGTTACAAGAGCGCTTGCATCGTTGGAAACAGATCGAGTCTTGCCTGGGCTTCAACATTGTGAATAACAACGGGCTGTCGTACTTAGAGAGCGTACTCTACGGCCGTAACGGCGGTAATGCAAGCAAAGGCTCACGAGGTTGTAACAATAGAAAGCGCTATACAAAAGCGGAATACGCTAATCAGTTATTTGCCTTTTCAGGTCGCATAACCAACAGCAGCGATGATCTAGACGATGAGTCCGTACAAGGTAAGCACAATTTTGAGAACTTTTCACTGTTCTCTACGGAATAGTGCGGCTGACGCGGAATACGTACCACACGAACGCCTAAAGTCTGTAATAAGTCGTAAGCGAACAAACACACAAAAGCTCAGATAAAGCACAGATAACTACACGATACACTTAGCGTAAAGACGTTGTAATTTTTACCTATATGCTAAGCCGCGCCGTGGCAACAATGTACGCGCATAAAATGAATCTTTTAATGTAAAGTATTGTTTAGAACTAATACTATGAGATATTTTAGAAATAACTCTTCAAACAATTGATACGGGCATAAAAGCAAGAGCTTTCCTCAATTGAAATACATTGTGTCGTGTTGTCCCGAAGAAAGAATCAAACGTTTTACACGTTTCTCAGCTAAATTCATTTAGCATACATTTGATACTGATAGGTTTCAAAATATTCGTAAGACGAATTAAAATTGTACACACCACTAATATAGGCTGTTGTAAAAGGTGCCTCATTAAATTAATAAGCAAATTTGCTACTAAAATATAATTGGCTTAATTCAATGCCCCTAGAGTGCCAGTTCCCTGGATGTCAAATTCGTCAAGCAAGGCTTGTAAAAATTTGTCACAAATTATCCTCAGTTGTATTCATTCACTATTTTAGCAAATTATTATAGCAAAACTGTCTACTCACTTTTGGAGCTGACTTCAGATTGTTTCGCGGAACCGAAAGTGAACGAGACAATATACGACGAGTAGTAACAGATTATTTATAAGCTGGAGCTCGCCACATGGTAGTATCTGAACACACACAATAGCATAATAAATGGTGCCCATTCTATGGTGACTATACATTTAAAAACGAAGGTATATATTTGACACTAGATTTTGATATATTGATTAAGGCACAACCCCAAGTGATCGCAGCTGGCGCATCTACTTAATTGCAATCAACTCTGTCATCGAGATGCATTTACATCTAAAGCTACAGAAAACCTGTGTTTTCCCCCGTCATGTGGAATTTCTACTGCACAATTTTAATGTTGAACTTCTGTTCCAGTTGCCTACTTGTTAGTTTTTAAGTTTATCATTTTTCTGTATTGCATATTACATTATTTTTACTTGTAAATTATTCTTGGTTTCAAATTTGTGCTTAATCCTTTCCGGTGCTGCTCCCATGATTTTCTCCTTTTACAATTTCCTATCAGTTAATTTCTTTGTTTGTAATTTTTCGTTGCCATTTCAAGCATCTTTGAACAGTTCCGATCAGAAGTTAGCGATATCAGTTCAAGTGGCACATAGAAGCATAATCGTTTTGTGAAATATTTTTGAAATTGCCTGCATCATAACCAACGCATTTCTCCTTTAGCCTTTAAAAAATCTCCCCCTACCAGACTTCCAAAACAACACGAATACTCTGGTAGTGTCAAATTTGGTTCTCCTCAAAATATAGAGACGAAGCACATTCAAAACAGAGATAACCAAAACATACTCAGGCTTCTTGTTTATGCATGTATATCAATTACTCATGCTTCCCAAGAATAACATAAATATGTTCACCTTTTTGAAAGACAAGACTAGTTTGTTTTGACGACACGTCCGCTGATGCCGGAATCGATTCATATGAAAATGTTAATGGAGTAATTTTTTAGACCGTCCTACTTCGTCCGATAGCATTCATAGCATTCAAACTGTTGACCATATTTTTAAAACGGTGTCAAACTGTGTAGATCTCTTCAAGCGAAGTGATACACACAAATAGCACTTATTTTTAACGAGTATTTTCAGGTAGATAGGGCGAAACAAAGAACCGCGCTAAATTTGTTAATCGCTGCGCGTTTCTGCGAATGCAGTGTCTGCCAATGGACGCGCTGGCCAGTGCATGCTATGGCGCATCTTATCATTCCTCCTAAGCGTCTGTTCGTTGTGGTGTCAACGTGACCGGTAAGCAAAGACCTATACTTTGACTAGCGCCGTCGGTCGAATCAACTAAACCATGTCCGTTAAATATACATACATGTGTAACAATGTGCAGTTCTGCAGTGGCCGAACTCCTCGCTATATAACACCGCGCCCAAAGCTTGCTCCTCGCATTGGCTCACTTGGCAGTTGTTTGGTGCCCACTGCATGCACAGAAGAATCGCGCGTTGCCATTATTTTTTTTTTGGTAACTCCACCGGAACGGGTTAATAGGGAATATAGCGTTATTTGTACTAATTTTACCATTACCGCTGTGCGTCCCTGTTGTGCAGATGGTACAAATGATTGTGTATTTGTATTCCCACATGGCATTTCTAAGAGCATTTTGCGCACTACAGTTGTACAGAAATTAAGGACTAATAACTGAATTGTTAACCGATGAACGCAATAAATGTGAGCAAAGTTATTTGCACAAAATGATCAGAGAAAAAATCAACATTGAAATTTGTTTCATTTCACTCAACCCCAAAGTTCGTCCGTTCTGTTGCGTATCGCACCTCCTCTCCCAGAACGAAAGGTAAGCACGTCCTACTCTCGTTCGACTCCAACCAACCCTCTAACAACCATAGTACCTGCCTGTGATTGTCGTAGCATGTACCTAGCAGTAGCATGTGTGTTGGCATGATAGCTCAGCGCAATTTCATTGGTTATGCTCCTTGTGTCATTTGACTTGCTTTGTCGCTTAATTTCCATCTCATCGCGTCGCATCGCAATCATCCATGCTTCTTCCACCTTGAGTCAATTACCTCACATTCAATCAATCCCTCACTCATCCCTGAATCCCAGTCTCCATTCGACTTGCGAACGTATGCTTTGCGCATTTCCATTTTCACCCAGCGATTTCATGCATAGATCGTGATGATCGTAAGGGCAGAACTTCTGTATATTTATCCAGGCATGATGGACAGCTACAGCCGCAGCTCGGGATTGGGCGGCAGTGGCCTTGTCGGCGGCGGCGGCAGCAGCATCATCAACACTAACAGCTCCAACACTATTGGCGACGACTCGTCGTGCAGCGAGGACGGCGGCGACACACCGCATCCCGTGCAATTCACGTTGGGCGGTGCACCCACGCCGTCGCTGAAGAGTGCTGCCGCTGCGTTGGCGTCCAGTGTCACAGCCTCGTCGCAACGAGCCCTCTTGCCGCTTGACGCCGTTATCAATCATGTGGGCAGCAGTGCCATCATGTCGCCAGCCGTGTCCTCGTCTGTTGTACCGTCAACTGCGACGACCCCAACGCCGTCCGTCGCATCCGCATCACCACCGCCGTTGCCACCGCACACCAATGCCCACTCCAGCTTCTGCCTGAACGATAGGTAAAGTCTCCCCAAAACGTTTTATTTTTTATTCCAGTACATCTCATGAAATTAAGTTACCGATTTTTATTCATTTTGTTTATTTGTTGGTTTAATTATGTCACTCCCTTCCACTGCTCGACTTTCTGCCGAACTAATTTTCAGTTTTGTTCTAAATTTTGTGTGTATGTCCGTAAAACCAAAATAGCATTGTCGGGGAGAATAGCCACCACAGTCCGTCTGTCTCGTCCGAGCGCTCAATACCAGTGCCGCCGCGCTCTAAAAAGCCATCTGCACCACCGATTGGAACTACTCCAACGTCGCCACCATCACCACCGCCACCTCCACCACCGCCCACGACACCGGCGAGTGGACGGGCACCACTTCCTCCGCCTCGCAAATCGAATCAAAGGTTTGTTGAGACCAAAATCCACTTTGTATTTGATTACATGTTCCCTGCTGAGTTAACGGCCGACTGCTACCACATGCGGCCAAATAATTTCGTTACCCCCTAATCACAAAGAATGCTAACTGTCCAAGACTTTTTATAATCTCAGAGCAACATTGACAATTCAAGTGAATAGTCTAGTTTTACACATCGCACTAATCGGATGATTAGCATGAATCTTCCTTGTCTAACATTTGCACGTACTGGGTACGTATGTATGTATGTACCAAGCACAAGATCAGTTTGTGGGTCGGTGCAACCTGAACACTCCCCACCGCACTCGGCACCAATACGCTTTTTTCGTTTAACCTTCTCCCCGCTAAAGCGCAGTTTGAAGTCCTTTCTTTGCCAGTTCGTTCTAATTTTCAAAAACTCTTTTCTGGTTTACAATTTCAGAACTCAAAAACAAAAATCTACATGAACTTTGGCATTCGTGTAGCTTCTTCCCAAAAAAAAGAAAACAGAAACAAAATCAATCAAATTCTTCAGATTCCATTTTCGAATGCCAATCAAACTCAAAATCTCAATAACAATTCGTGCCTCGTTTGTCATTCTATGTTTTAAGGATTTGTGACTAAACTAATTTTAAGCAAAAGTGTTGTCCACTTTCACAGAACTGATGTAAGAAACGCATTGCGCACTGCAAGTGCTTGGGCTTGGCGGGGACATTTCAGATTTGCTCTGATTGTAATTGTGCTATTGGAACTCTCTCCGCCTACCCAAGGACCTGTGCTGCAAGGAAATCAGCGCTGACGCCACGTAGAACTAACAACTACTCCATAGAAAGTCGTAACTAACACAGTCATACACAGTTACATATGCATATTCATGTTCGTATTTACGCCGCCATCAAATGTCCCTATCGTACGTTCCGTCCACACGAGTGTCTATCATTCATTTGTATCTGACTAACACAAAGTTAGCACGTCCACACTGCCCACACTTGCCGCGGCGAAACTCATTCCATTTGTATTTCTCCTTCCGCATCACAGCCAATTGTTGCGATCCCAAAGCACGGACCTGGTGCCCATGGAAATCTACACATACATCTCCAGACATCATCAGCAGCAGCAACAGCATCAGCAGCAGCAGCAGCAGCAACAACAGCAATATCAGCAGCAGTCTTCCCACCATGCATCAAAGCCCTCCATTATCATGCAGGGACAGCAGTTCCTCAATAGTGGATCTACAAACAGTGGATCTGGAGGGGGCGGCGGCAACAAGAAAATGGTTAAGCAGCACAGCACCGCCAGCCAGCAGTCCACGTCTTCCACTTCATCGTCCGTCCAATCCGCTCCGTCAGCACCCTCTGCCAGCACAGAAGGAATCAGCGGGAAGGGACACTCGCCTGGAAGGTGGTCGTCCCATGAGCACCAACTCTTCTTGCGGCAGCATCAGCAACAACTCCCACAGCATGCAGGAGATAAGGAGCTGCTTCTGCAATCCCACTTGGCTGCTGGCGGAAAGCCGTTCGGCGCTATTGGCGTCGCTGCAGCACACCAACAAATGTCCCCTGCACTTAGCCTGCAGTCATTGTGCGGCAAACCGCAGTTCGGTAGCAGCGCCAGCACCGCCACCGCCACATCTGCGACAACTGTTGCGTCGTCACACAGTGATACCCAGATGGAGGATCAACTGCTGCTCGCCGCCACCGACGGCTGCAGCGTCAGCGTCGACGGTGGCAGCCTCAAGAAGCGCAAGCGGCGACTGCGCTTCCCCTTCGGCGGCGGACATCGCAAGTCGGCCAGCAACTCCAGCAATAGCGGCAGCACCAGCAAACTTACATAGCTCGCATAGCGCTGGCTGTTTGGCTTACTCCACCACCGACGACTACAACAACGACGACTCGAACACACTCACAAATGTAACTCCAGACTCTTCAACAACAATAGCCAAATCTTCCGAAGTGCAAACATTGAGCTCAGCGCCGTCTAAATAGTTTGCAGCAGGAGCAACGAGCATACCGCAGTGATGAACACGAGCACTAAACGCACATCGCAGTCTTCCAACAAATAAAGCAACTCGGCTTCGGAGTACACCAACGAATACTTGAACGAATTCCTGCTAATCCTCCTATTCCATTAGTTAATGGTTTGCTTAATTTCAAGTTACTTACCCAAACTTTCATCCCGTCTCTCTGTATCTCGAATAGAGCAACCGAAATGGACGACCACCGCCACGCATTATTGGTGGTTGTCCACTATGGCCCATTTCAATGACAAGCGCGCGTTTAGTTTGCGCGGAGTGTGCGCCCGAATCCGAGTTGTCAGGCAATTGTAAGGAAACTTTTGTTCTATATGTGCCTTATGACGGTCGTAGTGATAGTAAATGTAGCAAATGTAAGCTGTGGCGAACGTACTGTACTTGTAGCAGTGAGCGTTATGCAACGCAAATTTATTAATTAATTGTACCCAAAACATCGCAATGCCAAAATGACAAACGACAAGCAACTAAGCAACCTATATTGTTGTGTATATGTATTTGCATATGTACGTACGTATATTCCTACTTGAACACATATTCGATGTCGCTTCCAAATGGAATTTAGAATTACACAGTGACAAGCAGACGTTTACAGCTTGCAGTATATTTGTCATGTTTTAAGTTTTATTGTATTTTGATTCACACATCGGACTGATCTTTCCTCATGGCTATGAAAGTCGACTACGTCGAAAGAGTTGATGTTAGATAAGAAAGCAGAAAAGCGAGTGCATACTTAATTTGTTATTGATTATGTGAATTATACCTTATAGCAATAATGTTGATGATAATAATGACACACACACATATACACAATACACAATACATGCATACATATACATATATTTTAAAAATATTAGCAATACTAGTACTAATTTATATCAAAGCACACACCCACACGTACATTAATCACCAATTTTACAAAATTAGCAACGAGGCGTTCATTGTCGTAACGTGAAGGCAAAGGCAGCGCCACCAAGTTGTATCTCTATAATACCTTTTAATAAAATTGCTGGAAAACATAATAAACAATTACTCCGGGTTTTACTTCAAGATAGCAACAACGCCATTCGATTCAATTTACTACAATTGTAAGTTAGATTCGACCCTGCCCAGAAAGCAATTGACCAAACCCTGGAACGCGGTATTAGTCATTAACTTAGCTTTGACTGTTGATAACAGGACGATCTCTTATATATGTACATATATGTATAGATATGTACATATTTGATTGTGTGTAGCAAAAATATTTTGATTTCATTAACCAACTATGCAGAAATGACACTGCTCCCGCTCTCTATTAAGCCATTTTTAAATGAAAATTATTTTCAAGAGCAGCGTTTGCATATAATATTTCGACATTTTAACCTCTGAATGTGACCGGCTTCAAATTTCTCAACCACCAAAATCCATGCTGCTGACGAACTGGTTGAACTCGACTCTTCAGCTCAAACGAATACCGTGAGAACTGACGACTGCTGGAAACAATTTTGCAAGCCGCTCGAAAGTCACTCATGAGCATATTAGTCATCCAGAGCTGAACCAAGTAATATGGGTATGTGATAGCCACCCAGCGCGGCAGTGAAAGCGTCGCCGATGGGGCACCAACCAGCCGCCGCCGACTGCGCGCTGCTCATTTGCAAAGCAATGGGCCAACACCAAACAGGTAAATAAACCCAGAAAGACACAATCACACGCACACCACCGCGAACACGTACGTGCACCAGAAATGGAAAAGGTAACGTGAATGGTAGCCCTGAGAAGTGAATACTCAGGCCGGGGCGGCGCGCCGCCAGCATGGTTACGTGCCCGCCGCGGAATACCAGCACGATTGCAACTACAACGCAAGTTAAAAGGTAACACAACAATAATAAAAAGGTAAAAACAAAGGCAAAACACAAATAAAAATAAAGTGGTAAAAACTGTGGCAGCGCAAGTAAAATTATTATAATTTTACTTTTGCATTTCGTTTGGGCTGAAGTCAGCGCTGCCCGCTGACTGTTGACGGTTTCTGCCGCCGCCACTTGTGAACGTTAACAATGGAAACGCACTCGACCGTGATTCCCTCGGAGCAGTGCGCTGAGCTGGCGGCTGCTGGGGCTTGGGCGGCGGGTCGGCGGCAAGTGAGCGTAAATGGTGGCTGGCAGATGACTGCTCAGTTTGCGTTCGACTTTGCAATGTATTGGTAGTGGGTTATACCGAAATACCGCCACAGCTGGAGTGGATTAAGATCGAGTGAAGCGAACTGTTTTTTGGCTCTGGATCTGGGGCTGCGCCAGTCCAGTGCGAACCACCGATTGCTGCGGAAAGTAACTCATCATTTGTAACACCATCGTCCAGCTCCTGTTGCGATGGACAGCCGGAAGGGAAGTGCCAGCTGCACAACGCAGTTGGTGAAGGAGCGCAATCAGAGCAGCAACAAAGTGAAACTGTGCGGTTACCTGAAGAAGAAACGGAATGTTAGTTGGTTGACGGCTAGTTTTTAATCCCGCTTGCCGGGAACTTATGCGTGAAATTATCTATTAAGGCGCTTTGTGTTTGCCATAATTGATATACTGATGTGATATAATTTTAGTTAGCGAACCCTTTTTCCGCCTTTTCGACTATGATTAATAGTAATTTAAGGTACGAATCCGTTTCATTAGATTATGTTGTTGCGTAGCGGAAGTGTGTTGGAAAAAGGAGCATGTACGCTAAATACTTGTTGCATGAGGCAGAAAACGATTGATGCGTTCTTTGTTGTCTGTTTCATGTTTTTGTATATCGTTTCGATGTATATACATATGTATGTATGTATGTATGTATGTATGTATACACATATGTATGTGTTCCAATGTTATTGGTTTTAGAAAGTTGGTGGCTGGCGGAAGATGTGGTTTGTACTGCAGGATAAGCTGTTGCTGTCCTACACCTCTAAGGAGGAGTATGACAACAAGCTGGTCTCCTTCAAGGACGTGCTGAATCTGGTGCCGGGTACACTTGTGCAGCCGCTCGGCGGCTTTCGCTTTACCATCGAAACCACCTCGCACGCAATGTACACCTTCGTGAGTATTAGCGGGAGAACTTCTCCAGGTGCACAGTTGTGCAGCGTTTATGTTTGAATTATTTTCAGCACTGCGACGATCGCAACGCCTATCGCGAGTGGATCACAGTGCTGCTGGATAGCCTGCAGTCCCACAAGCCAGCCACCTCGTTTGTACAGCGCTTTCACAACATCTCCGCGGACAATATTCCACAAGCGCTGTGCTTTAATGCGGCGCTCCACATGCGACAATCACGCGAAATATCCAACAGTTGCGATTCCATTCGCCAACGCGTTACCGACAGTGCCAACTACGAGTGGTGCCACTACGAAAACCACTGCGAGCGCATTGGTGAGCATATGGAGCGCGCTGCAATGCCGTCGCCGTCGTCGCCGCTCGCGCTTAGCTGTGTCCGCTTGCCGATTGCACGCAGCACGGCGAAAATATTGGAGCGTAACGGTGTGAACTCAAGCGGCCTGCCACTGCCACAACTAATGGCTACGGCCGCAACACAGCAACAGCGGCCACCGACGGGCGCTTGCAACAGGAACAATTGTTCACCGTCCGCGGTCACCCGGTCGCACATTGGGTAAGTGACGTGTGTAACTACCGCAATTAGCGCCTTGCCAAACCCGTTAACTAGTGACATTTCAAGCAGTGGGAACCACTTCCGGCTGCACCGTAGCTGTAGCAACGACAACAATGATAACATCCATTCCGCCGCAGAATTGCATCAGTCATCAGTTGGTCTCACGCACCCGGTGACGATGATAAATCGCATGTTCCAGCAGGCGATTGCCAACGACGACGGCCGCGTCCAGCCAGACAAGAAGCGGAAACAAGCCGAAGCGACACGCAAAAACTGTGATCAAAGCGAATACCAAACGTACTCAAATGGACGAGTGCGTTATCTGGAGAAATGGAGTCTAGATTATGTAAATTCATCGCCTCGGGAAACGTGTTCCTGCAGCTCTGATGACTGGTGAGTAAAAAGTCAACAAAACACCGCACACCCACGCCCTGAAATTATCATATAAACAAATGTGCCAAGAAACGATACAGGCTGGAGTTGAGCTATAAATAGGCGCCAGCTGCTAGACGAGGGGAATATGATTTCGTCACTGGCACAGTTCCATATGCAGCTATGGTACAATGTAGGCGCTATATGAATGCTTACTGGCTGGGGATGTCCCCGTAAATTGATACGCAATTATTATGCTCATATAAATGCTTTGAGTTTCAGATCAATTCATAATGAAAACCAATTCCTATACACTAAGATCAATTCAGAAATCAAGAAAATTCTTTACAAACGCATAGCACGAGAACGTTGCAAATCATGAAGGACTAGCACGATTTCATATTATAAATGCTTTTTGAAAATTGCCATTATATATCCTATTGTCCATAGATTATGATAACGAATATGTGGGGAGATGGGAGTATATTCGAAAGTACTTACTTAAATTCATAACAGTTTGTATTTTCCTACGCAATCAAAAATGCATTCCTTCGGTTCGTAGCTTTCAATATCCGAGCATCGGCAGCTGCCGCGTGAATGAAAATCAACGCATAATAAACGAGCCGGCGCTCTTCCTACGACCGACAGGGCATGCGGTTTCCATTTCCCCATCATCATTTTCTTGAATTTTACTCCGATTGCTAGATGCTATTTTCGACTCCACTCGAGTTGCCGTTTAAGTATTGTGAAGCGCAAGTCAGCAGCGCTAGTGCCTTGGTGTATTGTGTAACGGTTTGGAGTGGGTAGAAGATAAAACAGACCTAAACGGCACAAAGTTTCGTTGTTTTATGAGCTCCAATTATGACCACAAATTAATTAGAATTGCAGCCACACAATGTACACTTTCCAGGCAACACACACCAACTTTCTCGTATGCGTGAGCTCCGTTAAACGCGAGCACTTTCAGTCTCTGGAGAAGTACGCACGAACGAGCACAGTGCTTTGCATAAAGGATTTTATTGTAGATGATCTGAATTTTTGTGTGATTACAGCAAGGCATTAGACATGGTGCGGGACAGAATTGAGCGCATGAGCATCAAAGGCTTCAGGGAATCAGCAACAGACTCCACAACCGATGCAGTCGAACAGTGCGAACGCAGCAAAGTGATGACGACAAGAGGAGTGGAGGAGATAGTCATGGCGCGTGCCAGTAGAAATCCTTTGGGTATAGACTGTAACAGGCCAAATCAGACTGACTTTGTTGACACATCTACGCAGCCAGAGCCCATTTATGCTGTGGTTGATTTGCAGCACAAATACGCACAGCGAAAGTTGCGAAACAACTGCACGGAGCTGAAGCGGTGCAACAGCTACGACAGCATCATACAGAGTTCGGTCGGTGGCGGTGCTGCGGCAGCAAGAATGAAGCGTAGTGAGGTTCGTTGCAAAATACTCGTAATTAAGTGCAATCAACTTTAAGAAAATAACTAATTTGAAAGCAGAAGTCAGCCAGCAGTGCAATCGGAGATGACATCGATGGAATATATGAAGACGGCGACACATTCTTCACGAACACTAGCAACTTGAACGGGTCGCCGGCGAGCGCTGAAGAGGAAAACATTTACGAACCGGTAAATTCGATGGAAAAAATTTAACATTTTGAAAACTGTGTAACCATGCTTACTATTTTCAGATTAATGTGCCAACCACAACACAGCCCAATGCATTTTGGAAATATTTTACACGCCTGAAAGTGAACTCACTGCTTCACTTGACACGTTTGCGGAAACGTGAGAGTGCCACCTACGAGACCATCAAACTGCCCGCATTATCGTCGGCTGCGTCGCGGGCAACAGAGGCCGCAGCAGCCGAAAGCTCGTCGCCGCAGTCCGCGGCCGCGCTTCAATTTTCCAGCATTAAACACAAATTCGGTACGCATCGCAAGTCGATGCAGGTGCGCGTGAGGAGACTTTGCGCACGCGCCTACGAACCTAAACCGTTCTTCAGGCATCACAAGCCGCACCATCTCCAGCAATCGCAGCAGCAACCGCAATCTGCGCAGAGTAATGGCAGCTTATGTGGCTCAGGGATCGCTGCTGGCACAGCTGTAAACAGTCACAGTCACTGTAACAACAACAATAACAAGAAATGTAAATACCGCTGGAAGTCGGTAAAAATCAGACCGAAATACCTGTGCCCCCACAATGGCCTTGACGACAGCGCCAGAGGGGAAAAACAACGGTTCTTCGGCAGTTTACCACACTTGCGGAAAGCGCGCACTTCTATCTTCGCTTCGAGCCATTTGCAGTTGGCGAACGGTGACGGCAGGACGCCTGCGACTAACAATTCGAATTTAAGCACCAACTCAACGTAGTTGGGCAAACTTGGAAACATATGGCGAGCAATTAGCTCGAAACGATAATCGATTTGTGTGTAAGTTGTACTGAAATGTGAATATTTGTGAATGAATGCATATTTAATTTTACACAGCGAAAGAAAGTATTATAGTATATTTCACGTGTGAAAATAAATTTATGAATTTTATACTAATCGTATTTATTACAAATTATTTAGTTGCTTTATTTTGCTGCAATGATGTTTTATTATAATGTTGGAGTTCAGTAAGTTGCAATTTTGTAAGAGTTTACCCTGTTTTCACTTCATGAAATCGTCTCAATTTAATTTCACTTTGTATCTTGAAACTGCTCATTGCCAGAGGCCGGAGCCACATTGGCATTGGCATCTATGAATTGGAGACAATATTCTTCGAAAGTCATTGCAGGCGCATTCTGCGTTTCGTTGAGTAGCAAGCGCTCCTCAAGGGAACAAAAGGATTCAGTTTCTCTCTCCTCACAGTTATCCATATAATTTTCGCACTTCATACTAAGCACCAAATGCATCACTTCTCTGTTTATATTTTTTACAGTAGCACGATTCAGATTCGCTGCAGCGACATTTGCGTCATTTTTGAAAATTTGCAAGCGAAAGGGATTTGCAGTCTTGCATTGTGATGATGGTTTCTGTTGTTGTTGCTGCGGTTTTACTTGCATGGGCTGGTGAGTAAGTGCCCGAGCTTTCTGTTTAGGTGTTGGTATTTGTAGCGTAGCGACGTCATCTGGGCGGCGACTCAAATTTAAAACACCCGAATTGGTATTTGTGTGCAGGCCATCACTGTTGGCCGTTTTGCTCGTTTCTTTTGTGTACACACTTGACTTGATTGTTGGCGCGCACATTTCACTAATTGTGCTGTGATGTAACTGCGTTGTTATGAGATCCACTGCTCTACGTGAATGCCTTAAGTCATAATAAATACTTTTGAAATTGCTTAAATGCTTCGCGTCGTCTCTAAGCCGGCCAAATTCTTGTGCGACTGTATACCAGAACAGGAGTATTTCTTCCTCTGGTGTACAAGAGCTAAGTGCCTGGCTTGGATAGGTGATGCTCATTTCTAAATTGCCACTAAAAAGAAACAAAAAAAGAGAAAAGCGACGCTGAATCAATATGGTTGCTCTGAAATTCATATGGCACAATCATATCACTACCATATTTTACTTGCTTTACTAACCAATTTTCATTGTTTGATGCATTCGCTGCATCAAAGGCAAATTTTTTTGATTTCAGTGACAAGTCCAATGGAATAACTACTTCAATGGCATCAAGAGCCTCGGGCAAAGCAACTGCAACTGATTTCTTATTTTCCTGTTGGCCACATTCATATTCTTTTGTTGAACCAATATTCTTTGGAGTAACTTCAGATTTGTTATTCACACTGATTTGTTGCGTGCTGGGTTTCGCAGTCCGCTCTGATAAATCTAAAGCGCATGGACTGCATTGCTTGTTGCCAATTTTATCTGTTCTGCTTTTGCTAATTTCGACCAAAAGAGGAACCGATTTTGGTGGCACGGCACAATGTTTGAATGGCGTTGCTGCCGGCACCATGTTTGTTTCCTCATCAGCTACTAAACTATCTTCTGCAGCCCACTCATTATGGTCTGACCTCACGCTATGCGTTAATGTTCTCTTATTGAAAGATTTGAACTTCCAGAAATACTCGGTCACTTTGGTTTGCAGCAACATGGATTTGTTTTGGGCAACTGTCTCCAATTTACTTTCATTCGCTTTCTCGTGGCGCAACGCTTGCATGTCATTTGCTTCTATTCCCGATTTAAATGTGCCTGCGGTGTTCGCTTCCAATATTGGTTTGCTAAAGACAAATGGATGTAAGCCTAGCGAAATATTTTTCGCGTCTGCCGATGAAATGCGTTGTGATAACTGATCGTCTTTGAGAGTTTTCAAACTCTTAACTTTGCTGCAATTTGTTGCGTGTTGCTGCTTCCGTTTATTCGCCTTTTTCCGGCTAATCAGTTTGGTCTGCAGCGGGCGGTGGTTCAAAACAATGGCCGCATGCGCATCAACTCCAACTACATATGTATACAAAAATTTGACTTTCCATTAAAACAAAACATTTAGAAAATATAATAAACAATACCCAAGGAAGTGTGTACAACATGAGCGTAAATTTGTTCAACTTCAGTATTTGGTATCTTGATATTACGCGAAAATACCCCATATTCCAATAGTATCGAATCGCTAATTTGGAAATGAAAGGCATCAATGTAAATTAAAGTTCTCTGACTGACTTTAAACACCAGTCCCTCTTACAGATTCTCTGCAAATAAAAGTAGCTTGTTCTCAGAGTCGCCAACAATGGCGACTGCCTGCGCGCCATCGAACACATACGCCTCATTGCATTGCCGCACACAAATGCGCAACATATCCACTGCTTCCAGGTTAAACTGTAACGAGTACTCCGGAAAGCTGGCCAAATTCTGTAGTACTTGGTCGCCGAAGGGATGCGATTTGTTGACCATCTGCAACGGGTAATGCATACATATTACTCGTATTAGGCTTACATACATACATACATATGTATATGAGTATTTGAAAATATTCGCAAATTGTTCACTGCCAACAAGAATTGCTATTGACAAGCGGCGCACCAATATTGCGCAACGAAAAACAAGTGCAGACCTGTTCAATGGTGTTCGCGTCTGTCTCCGCAATCGATTTCAGAGTGGTTTTCCCAGCATTCACCAGTAGCTCTGAATAAACGGCACCAATTTTCTGCAATTGTTTCACGGCATACACCGAATTCTCCCACAACTTGGCGTGGAAGCATTTCGCGATTGTCACGCTGTGTAGCAACGCCTGGTAGCAGCCCGCCTGAAATTCGCCCGGCTGCGCACTTGCCAACCGCATGTACTCCAACAGACCTGTGTGGGTGGAGTTAGTAGGAACATTGTACAATAGACGTTTGCAATGGAATTTGCAAATTAATTGCGATGCCGGCTCACATTTCGTCACGCGTTCACCGATGCGTATCACTTTCAACGATTCTTGGGCCAAGCCGGGGGCAGCGATTGTAATATTGCCCAGCACTGCCTGCAGCAAACTGCAGTGAGTTCAATATAAAAAACAAACATTTCAAATATATGTACATGGGAAATAACGGTGAGTTGGTAATTACAACCATGGGAATACAGTCGGACTAAGGTCGAAGTGAAAGTTCACTTTGCTGAATCGAAGGACAATGCAAAACGTTGCCGATTTTTAAATGTTGTCTTAATGCTAATGCGTTACCATAAAACTTTGTGTTCTCGTGTTTTTATGCGGCCAGCTATAGGAAAGCGCAGTGGGTATGCATTCAACTCGTTGAGAGTTTTCTTCTCATTCACTCTGAGCGTAAAATCGGCAAACTCCTTACAGCGCGCAATGAGGGTAAGAAATTCTAAAACGGACTCATTGCCACGAATCTGTAATTAAATGGAATTGCTCACAACTTTGAAGGAAACTCCTAAAGTACAACATAAAAATGTATATGTACAATACCTGTCGAAACATTTTCATAGTCTCAAAACAAATATAGTATTTAACCATCAACATTCCGTAGTTCGTTGTGCATACTGCCAAAGAATCCATCACTCCTTTGCTAATCAAACCGGAGCTTTGCAGTGCATTGATATGCATTAAACACAGCTCTAGGAAATTACATATGGTTACTTAAATATAGGAAAAAAAACATACTGTTCAGTACCTTCTAATCTCTTCTCGACTATGTCCCTATCCGGGTTGTCGTCTAATCCGTAATGCGCGGGATTGCGCACCGACCGGACATAGAGGAACGTTGAACGCATCCAGTTCATGACCATCTCCAGGCTACTTATAGTGTTTAAGGCAATCTCCGAGTTTAGGTGCTCGGCCAAGTGTTTGTGCAAGTGCGATTCCACAGGTGCTTTGCCATTCGTCAGTTGCTCATACTTGCGCTGAAGGTGGCATGTGGGTGAAAAGAGAATGACGAAAAACTAAAGCAGCGCATTTGAATATTGAAACATTGTGGAAATATGTATCAGTTGCATATTGAATATCACGAGCCTTCCGATATTCGGATTGGCAATTTTGTGGTGCTTTTCTTATTGTTGTTGTCTGTAGTGTTGATGTTGCTGTTTGTGCAATATCTTCTTGGACAGCAAACGAAAGAAAAGCTGCTGAAGTTGCGGGCGCTCCACATTAAGAGTCAGCAATGTTTACCAAACTCGGCGCTGGCAAAGCAACCAAGACACCAGGCCCAAATGAGAACTGCTTAAAATTCATGAATATTGCAATGGGCTGTGTGCAGAAGTGCTGTTGATGGATGAGCAATCCGAAGCGCACTTGAGGCTGCACAATGAGAACGAGTGTAACGGTGTTTGAAGAATGCTTATGCATATGGATGAGTATTCATGAGGTTACCATGGCAATTAATCATTACGGCACAAGCGGGCGGAGGAGAACCCACAGAGGGCAACTGCAGCAATGTACATATGTACATACATACATATCGCTCCTTCGCTGCAAGAACGTCATAACTCAAAACTACATCATTCCGAGAAAATTCAATTTTAAAGTTTACCATTACAGGGAGTTCTAGGTATCAAAAAATTTTTCATGTCGTCTTGTGAGCAAAGTATTGAATATTTTACAAAGTGGTTTTGACAGATTAAAGATCATATGCAGATACACACAGGGTTGCTATAAACTGAAAAATTTTTTTTTGAGTTATGACGTTCTTGCAGCGAAGGAGCGATATGTAAATATGTATATCCACGCACTCAATTGTTTTATTTTTGGGTACACATGTATATACATACGTACATATGGTATATGCATAAAGATATATATACATTATATATCTATATGTATATGCTCATAAATACAATTACTATAATATAAAGGCAAATATTATTATATATACATATATTAAAAAATATTACTATAATGTAAATGTTTGAGTGTACAGCATTTCAGACCAAAAGTGTCATTGAAACAAGAACCAATTAACATTTCAAATTTACATGGGGCTAGTAGGGTATGAACCATAGCTACGTCTGGATGTCAACTAATTATTGCTCCCCGTCAAATTGCGAACATCAGAAGATGGCGTTCCATCAAACTTTCAATATCATTAATGCAGTTGATTAAACTTAAGAAATGCACATGTTTGAAGGCTGCTTCCCCTTTCTTGACGGCACCCCCTCGGTGGTCAGTCCGTTTAGGCAAACGATTTGCCACTTAACTCCGCCACGTTATGTATCGATTCGTCTCGACTCGACTCGACTCGGCTCGGCTCGATATTTAAATCTGTGGCAATCGTGAGTGGTTTAAATGTCAAGATGATGCCTTGCACATGAGATCATGTGCGGCAACGCGTCGCCGACACTGCCAAACCGCCAACAGCTCGCAGCACTCGCATGCAAGCATGCACTCCGCCACCACCACCACCAACACAACCTCCACTCAGTTGGCACCGAAGAGGCCTCCAATGTGGCCAATTGCTATCGGACGCGACTAGTGGCCGACTGACTGGCTAACTGACTGACGGACTATCGCCTTGCAACTGAATGCCCGCACAATAATTGTGAATACGTGCGGTACGCTTCTAATTTAACTACTTTATTTAATTTTAAATGTAAGGTAATTAAATTTAAGGGAACATGCGCAAACACAAACAATGACGGCGCATCTACTTACAGCAAATCGAATTGGCGGCAGTAATGCGGCAAATTGACACCTAGGCCAAGTTGGCTAGCAGACAAGCCTTAAAGGGTGTCGCCGTGCAGTGCTTCTGTTGCTGCTGCGGCTGTCGCCGTCGCTGGCGTTGCTGCTGTCGCATCTGCTGTCAAGAATTCGGTTAAAGTGCAGTAGGGGATTATGCCAACGTGTGGCGCTTCTTCACCGCAATAGTCGTGGTCGTGGCTGTAGCTGTGGCTGTCGCTGGTGATGAATGAAGGCAGTATCGCGCCGCAATGATGCTGCCGCACCTAGGCACGATTTTGAAGGTTACGTGCCGCTGACGTGCTTCATGCTGTTTCGACATGCCATGCGAGCGCCAGTGCGCCTTCTGCTGTGGGCAAGGCGCAACGGCAGGAGAGGCAGATGCTGCAGTCACCGACTCGGTCAGATTCCAACAGAGAAGTTGAAGGCAAAAAACAAAAAGCCAAAACATTTAGGCACACACTCTGGCGGAGCCGACCGAAGTGAGCTTCTTGCCTTCTTGCCGTTCCATTGGTGCACAGTGGAGCAGGCAACCATACCATCGAGCGGCCAAGCGCACCAACACAACCACCGCCACAAATGCAAAGTGCTCTTGGAAGCTGCCATAATCAGCAGCAGCAACGCGATGCGACAGACGCGAGACACATGCTGCAGGCCGGCAGGCAGCAATGCAGGCAGCCAGACAGGCAGGCAGGCATTTGTCATGCTATTAAAGACGTACCTAACTCGTACTTTAGCTGCTCGGTGGCGTACCGCAAATTTTTCGCTTCCAATTCGAAATGGGCATCGTTTGCAATGCGCGAGAAACCACAACAAAAACGAACATGGAAAAAACAAAAGACAAGAAGAAACGGTTTGCAGAAAAAAGTTGCTCAACTTTGTGCAGCAGCGTGCCTTTTAACATGTTGCCATTGTTGTTGTTACTGTGGTTGTTGTTTATTTATTTATTCTTTTAAGCAGCGTCGCATTACTCCAATAACATTTTGTGTTCGATACGACAATAAAAACAAGCAACGACAGCAAAATCTACAACAACCAAGTGGCATATAAATAGTTGACATTTGAGAAATCTGAAGTCGACGAGTCTATTGCCATGATCTATGATCGGAACCTCTAACTGAGAATGTCAGCCACAGCATCACACTCCACGAACGCGTCGGTACGTCCATTTGTCCCCCTATCCAGTTGTCGACTCCAGAATGAGGAAAATAAGGGAGTATAAAGCGATTTGCAGCATCATTATTGCAATACTCGTGTATTGAACTGACTATCTTAGTACCCATTTATGAAAATGGGCGTGGTATCGAACATTTGTAATGCAACTAACAAAAAATGTATGTATTCGTATCACCTACAGTGCAAGCGTATCACGTCCAGCACTCATAAGATATCTTCTCTCTTTGACTTCGTAACGTCTTAATAGTTTGGGGCAATCCAGCATACACGGCAAATGTCAGTAGCACGTGCTAATTATAAATGCCATACATACTTACGTATTAAAAATATATGTATATTTTCGTATATTTTGTTAGGAACCTTTGATGCAATTCTATTTTTAACAATAATCTACCCCTAAAGGCTTTTATACTTATAATATGTGACATAACAAACATACAAACATGCATTCGTCCAGGTGTTGTAAATATATACGAACAATATTTTGCATTAATTATATTTCACCGAATCAATAATTGTGGATGGAGTGATTGGGACAAATGTGGTGGACATACTCGTATCGTATGCCTGCACATATAGCACATAACTACAAACCGAGCACTCGCATGTTTATAAAACGACATTTTCAGACACTTAACATGCTAAATTATTCTAGCCATATTGAGAGAATCAATCCTAAATACGAGCCAGTCAGTCGTAAGAGGATGTTATTGAAATCGAACGTTGACTAAATGTTACGTCTGCCGATTAGCGTGCAAGTGGTTAATGTAAAGTGCAAAGCAACAGCGACAACAGCAGCAACAATAATAATAATAATAACGAAAACAAAAAGCCAGTAGAAATTCAGAAATTTGAAATCTGCTGGAGCCGCGCTGCGTCAGCAGCATCACCGTTACTGTGCACTGAAGTGCGCTCAACGCGAGCTCGGCTACTAATACAGACACAGCCAGATTCGGCTACAGTTGCAGATGCAGTAGCCGGTATTCACTATGCAGTTGCGGGCCGGGGTGCTGCCACAAGGCAGAATCAGCGACAGTTGGCTCATGCTTCGGCTGCATTCATCCGTAGTCGTTGTTGCTGTTGTCGTGTCGCTGACGCTGCTGCGGGGAGGCTTCTCCAACACCTTTGACCTATGGTGCGAGCTGCGAATTTAGCGCCAAACTCATATAAAAGACAAACGCGACCGCATCTGCCGTCAGTAGGAATTAAAAGCGTCTCGAAAACGAATACAGAACGCCATCGCTGAGGGAGTATCGATTCGGAATTTGCACCAACAAGCCACCGCCACTGAGGATCTCGGCAACTTGTAGCTATTTAAGGACAAACACAGGAGCAGTATAAGAAAGCGACGAAGCAGAAGATGGAGTTGTGGTCGTCGTCGTCGCCGTTGAGAGTGTCGTACGTGTTTGCGTTGTTGTGCGTTTGCGTGGTGCTGGTGCAGGCGCGACCACAAGCGCCGGAGCAGCCAGAGCCGGTAATTGTTGGGAGCACAAGCGGGCTCTCACTTTTCCTAATGGAAACGTAAACGCGTGTCATTCGAAAAAACTAAAGCAACGCTATTCAATCTGAGTCGATGTGCCAAACAAATAAAAAAATTTTATCAAAAAGTCAATGAAATGCCCCGAATGCATTTTGTGAGAATTGTGGGATCGGCGGTCATTGCAGCAAAAGTAGTAATGAGATCCTTGTTCTGAAATTTAAAAGTGAAACTCTGTGCAACTGTGGACCCGAGCCATTATATGCAAATAGCCTGCAAATTTACGGTCCGGTCATTAGCGACCATAAAATATTATTTATTTCAAAATTAGAAAACAATAAATTCAAAGCGCATTTCAAGAAATAATTAAGGTTGAAAAGTTGTGCTTTGGGCAACCGATCTAAAATTTCAATTTCAACATTTTTCCCTTCAATGCAGTCAGCTGAACATTCACTAACTGAATAGTTGATTAACTATAATCGTTTTTAACGAACCTTCAAATACTAGATCGACGTGTTAATATATTGATTTTTAATTTAATTTCAGTACGAGTATCAATATGAGGTCAAGGATCCTGAGAAGGAGCTATTTTTCAATAAAAATGAAGCTGGTGATGCTGCTGGAAAAGTACGTTCCGTGCATAATCCAACCAACAAAATAGTAGAGTAAAACAACGGGCTATGAACACGTCTGAAATCGAAATGTAAAATTATTTTCACATAATTGGCGACCACCTTTTCATGTCCCGAAATTATACCACCTTGTTAAATAATGCAAAATTATTGTGCAACCATTTTGATTCTGATAATGAAAATTGACAATCCCACAGGTATCTGGTCAATACTCCGTCTGGTTGCCCGATGGACGCTTAATGACGGTCGCCTACACAGTGGACGGTGAGAACGGTTTCGTGCCGAAAGTCTCCTTCGACACAAATAACCCACTGGGTTAAGTGCCAATGGTCCCACACTCACCAGTCGCAAACAGAAGGCGAATGCTAAGAAAATCCAAATTCCCAATAACGACACAGTTTATGGAAAAATATGATAGCGAATTATAGATCAACGACAAACGTCCCCAGTCCAATGGAATCGAATATTCACAGCAAACAATTTAGCTTTGTAATAGAAAAGCAGCTTAACGGATGCAACAACACACACACACGCACTCGTACACACAAACACACGGATACTCAATAAATCCGAGTTGTGGGGTTATGGTTAAAGAATATGCAATTACAATACAGCAACATCTTCTTCGTCATTAATATGGCTCCTAAAACCGCGAGCCGATGTCTTGTAAATAAATTCTAAAATCTTATTAGATAAAGCAATAATATATAATAAGAAAGAATGCAGACCAGAGTCTATGGTACAGCACACACGAACACACACACACAAATATATAATCGACATTATGTGAGCTTAGTGTACATCATCTTCTTCGCTTCTATGTACCTTACACGCCTACCTACCTACGTATGCTACGTACTAAATACATAATATGTACAATTTGTTATGTTATCAATATCGCAACAACAAAATGAAAAGGGTAAATAAAATTAACTAATTTCGAAAACGCCAAATGCGCCACTGGCTTTCACTGCCAAAAAGTTAGAATTTTAAACTATACCTCACCCATGGCAACTTACCGCAAATCTGCTGTGCGTGAGTATAACGGCCAAGCCCTTAGTGTCGTATGCCGGGCGACCCGCGCGACCAATCATCTGCAGCAGCGAGCTCTCGGGATACTCGGTTAGTGTGCCCCTTTGGTATGTCTAAGAAACAAGTCGAAACTATGTAATCATTGATCCACTTTTTGTTTGGAGCCAAGCATACTTCAGTTGACTTGACGACCACCAGATGGGCTGGCAAATTTATGCCCATAGATAGCGTATTGGTGCACAGTAGTACGTGCAGGTTGCCCTTGCGAAAATGCTCCTCAATGCGGTTGCGATCGCTGTGGTTCATGCCGGCATGATGGAAGGCAATGCCATGTGCCACTAAATTGCGCAATTTTTCATCAAGTAAGCTGCCAACGTCAGTGAATGGTTACAGCAATAACAACAACATGCAGTGAAAAGCGTGAACAATATGTAATCGTTGCTGCTTACCTTCGTGCCAATTGCGCAAGGCTGCTTTTCTGCTGATAGTTTAATGGAAAATGCGAGCTGGCCTCCCTCACCAAAACAGCAGCTGCCATTTCCGTAGACTTTCGGCTATTACAGAAAATCTGAAAATTGACTTGATTTACATGCTCTTACTTGCATTAATTGCTCACAATGATCACTACAGAACATTGCTACCTTGACCCCTACTTTCATCATATGAGTCGCTACATAATTGTAAATGGTACAGAAGTGTCATTTGTACAACTACTGAATACAATACTAAAACCTTAGTGCGGACCAAGACCCATAACTATTACGCTATTATCATGTTTCCATTACCCTTTCCTAAGATTACATCCTAGAAAAGTTTGCGTAAAAACTTACTAACGGTGTTCCAACGACTTTAGTTTTGACATTGGCGCTTACCAACGTAGGCTTTCCGTCGGAATATTTCCGCAGAACGTTGGCCAATTTATAGTTCAGACTTATATCGAATTTAAAGCCGCGCAGACACGAATTGAAGCCCAGAATATGCTTTTCCAACGGCACCGGACGCTGCGAATCGTTGTAGCTGTAAAGCGGAAAATACATATGTATGTATTTTATTGCTGAATGAACGGATCAGAGTGAGTCTTTCAGATTTTTACACCAATTGTGCCACGTTTGCGGAATTGGCCGCATTGCTTCCACCATCGCCACCAATCCAAGCAGTTACATCTCCAATATTAGGAATAGTTGCAGAGGCAACGACAAAACGTAGTATGGAGCCACCAACACTTGCGGCACCATTAGCAGCAACAATGGTGCGCATACGTGACACGATTACCTCTAGAATGGGGCCACGCACATCTTCGTTCAGTAAATGCACCTCGTCAATCATAAAGAGACGAATAGCGTCCACCACTTCGCGGCAATCGCGCCAACGTCGCGTCAGAGAATCCCACTTTTCCGGTGTGGTTATCACCAGCTGCGCCGCGCGCAGTATCCCTAAGTCACCGCGTTCCGTATCGCCGGTGATTTGAACACAGTTCACACCAATTACAGCAAAACGGATGCGCCAGTCGCGGAATTTCTCGGCGCACAGAGCCTTCATGGGTGCCACGTAGATGGCCTTGGCTGGAACATTTTGTTGTTGTTGCTGCTGAAGCATGCGCACAATAGCCAACTCAAAGGCCACCGTCTTGCCGGAGCCAGTGGGTGCGCTGAGTACCACCGATCGATCGGAGTGCAGCAGTTCTTCGAACAGCATCGACTGAACGTCATTAAAGTGTTCGTAATGCGCGAAGACTTGCCCGTAGGGCGGCGCTGATAGGAACAGTACAAGTAGCAAGGTAATCCAAATTACTATAACAGTTTATGAAAAACGTGCAAATAATAACACTTGCTTAAAAAGGATACGAATGTCATGCGACGTCTTGACCTCCATCCTTTTAGTACGACTCAGTGCAAGGAAAAATTGGATAGAACTTAAGCTTTACTCGCACGGAAACTGACAAAATAAAGTTCGGTACAAGCCGTTACAATTTCATTTAAAAAATTGGCAACACTGCAGGAAGTGGAATCAGCTTTGTTTCATTGGTATTGTTCTCGCACTTTGTCATTACCCAACAAGAAAAATATTCAAAGTTAAAATTAGCAAAATCAACCTTTTTATCAAATTGGTAACAGCGTAGACTATATTGTTCGAAAAGGAGGTTTCGAACTTGGTATACAGCTCCGGTAAACATTGCGAAATGTTTTAGGTAGCACGGCCCGTTTTTTTGTTGTATTCGTCAACACAACCACACAGCCCCAATGTATTGACGCAACCAAAACAGAAAAATACTATTTCAAATGCAAACTATCTTCAAACTATTTATTATTCGTACATATAAAGAGTAAAAGCGACATCCGTAACAATTATCGGAGTAACATTTATAAATATAATGAGAGCTCACCATTGGGCGCCCTCGAAAATTTAAACGAAAACATCGAAGGTGGAAATTTTGTTCGAAAAAGCCTTTTGCATGGTAGGAGAAAAAGTATAAAGAACTACATACGTTAAAGGTGGGCGCATGCACGCTGATGCGCGCGCATTTGTCCAACATCGCGATGATTGACTGATTACGCTAATGGGTAATAGGAATAGAAAAAAAAATACAATAAAACACTGAGGTTACTGAGAGGCGACATTCCTTTCAGCTGTTCGCAGCCTGCATTTGGCTGAAATCGCTTCAAGGAGTCGATAGTTGCTGCTCCTCTGTCGCCGCATCAGTGGCGGTAAATGTGGGTTCAGCTGCACTGGATTTGGTAATGTTGCTGTCGTTGTTCTCGTCATCTGCGTCACTGCCGGCAGCTTTTGCGCCGGCCACAGGGTCTTGTGCTACACCGGTTTCAATTTCGATCTCACGTTCGGCCTCATTCTCGTTCAGCATCTCGGTGAGCACGTCGACCAAATTTCGCGCCTCTTCGAGCATCTGACGTGACGTATTTAATTCCGCCTCCAATCCTTCAATACGCTCGTGCAGACGTTGATTTTCTCCTAGCGTCTCCTCCAATGCCTCGCGGCGCTTCTCTGCCAAACGTTCCCAGTAGAATTCGCTCGGCTTGTCCTCACTAGTGAGATCTGAAACAGTGATAGCCGGCGGCAGAACGGCGTCAGCATTTTTTTTAGGGCTGGTTTGTGTCTCGCATGCTCGTGTTTCGACTTTTTTGCGTTTGGCCAACTCCGCGGAGGCCAATGTGACGTCAGTGGCGCTGCAATCAAAACAAACATAAATGCAAACACATATTTTGTAATTGCAACAAAGTGTTAAATGAATCGTCGAGCCAATGATGAAACCAGTTGTGCATGAAGTCTATCACTTACGCTTTGAGACGACTCAGTTTGTCAATCTGTGGGCGACCAGCTAGATTCTCCTTGTCCGGGGCAACACCGGACTGCAAAACTTTAAATGTCTTGCGTTGATTCTTCAGATTTTCCTACGACCGATGTATGTCGCGCACAGCACAAGAAACAGGGAAAGCAACCAAACCAAAACGCAAAACCCATATTAGTAAATCAACAAACGCAACATGAAATGAAATGAAAGTGCGGTTGTTTAATAACAAAGTAAAAAGGCATTTTCCCTCCAACAAACATTTTAGAATGAGTTTTGTACACTGACTGAGTTGACTGATACTAAATGGACAGATTGTGAGAAAAACTGCATTCGGCGTCCATACTTCCCCAACAAAGATTCGTATGGGGAAACAAAGCGCCGTAATTCCTCGTAAAATTGTCCACTCAAGTCGCGGAATTGTAACTCACTCCTTCACAGGGAAGGAACACTTGTCACGGACCGGACGACACGTTCTGCATCATGAACATGCCGATAATTTGGAAATTTTACGAAAAAGAAGCTTGCTTCTAACCTGCTGTTCGGCGGCCGATTCAATTTGTATGAACACTTTCTTCGTGGATACATTAGACATTGTCACTTATTCGGGCAGGAACCTTTTACTTTTCGTATAGTTGTACGGATTGTACCAGCCAATGAATGTAATCTCGCAGCAGCGTCACGTCGTTCGGGAATGTGCGACTGTTTTTTCAAATTGCGTTAGTTGAATGTAAATTGTTGGCCCGTCTGCTTCGCTGTAAACGTCAAATAAAGCGCCAAAGTTGTAATGCTTGAACTTTGCTGCGGTTGACTTTTGTAATGATGAGTTGTATTTGGAAGCTGGTTGTCATATTTGACATTTTTAACGAATGGTTCACGGATGGGTTGCCATTCAGTTACCACAAATGACTGTTTGGTATTTCTCCTATTGCTGTGTCTATATTCGGGCCAGTGGCACACACAAGAGGTATGAAGGGATTGGAGTTTCAAACACCCCCAAGCAAAAAAATTGCTAATGAAAAATATGGTTTCAAATGATATTGGGCTCAAAAGTTGTTGGCAAAACCACTCACCCCACCAAAATTAAATCCTGTGTGCACCATCTTTAAATCCTAGGACAACTTAAATGTGTGATGCAATTTGTGGGTGGTTCCAAATTCATGTTATTAAGATTGTGCAGAACAATCCATGCGAATTGTTAAAGCATCAAATTGATTGATATCTAGTGGTTTTGTATTCTCAGTGACATTGGCTTGGATGGATATTTCGAAGCATTGTTATGTCATTGTGCGTACTCTGCAAATGCAACAATGCATTCTAATGAATTTCAAAATGGCCATTGTGTGTGTGAGAAAAAACCGTCATTAAGTGGAAACGGCCCGTCTCATTGCACCGCGAAAAATGATAATTACGAGATAGACGTAATTGAAAACAGTGGAAATTTGTCTCAAAAAGTAGTACGATTGGCGCGCAAGGCAAGCGAGTGCTGAAAAAGGAAGACGTGCACGTAATTAAAGGCGAAAACCACATTTGATATTCCAAAGCAATAGGGTGTATTGGCCGCGGAGCGCAGCCCAGCTTTCTGGCTGACAGCTGCTATCGTTTTATCTTTTGTGCTGTGTCGTTGACGTTCAATTGTTCGTACGCTTCAATTTGAAAATACGAACGTGAAAAAACGAATTTCATCAAACAAGAGGAGCTTACTGCCGCGGCTCAACTCAAAATCGCAGCAGGTGCAGGGCATACAATTTTCGGACACTTTGATGGCAGAAAATGGAAATTTAATTTGCAACAACAACGACAAGGATAACAGTGGCAGTCAGAGAATCGGAAGGAGTGCATTACTGGACTGCGGTACTACAGAAAGTGATGCGATACACCATCGGCTGCGCGACGACAAACACCCGAAGGAGAACGTAAAGTGTATCAGCTGTGATCAGACCTTTGTGGCCACCTCACTACAAGAGCCGCACGAACACTACTTCCAGCGGTATCACCCGCAACACTGCGGCAGCTGTCTGTACTGCGGTGGAAACGTGCAGCTGTATCAGCTGCTGAGCACGAACGTGCTCGAAACATATCACAACTGCGCACAGTGGAAGGGCAAAGACATTAAGGGAATTGTGAAGGAGAAGCAAAACGGCTAGTGGTAAGTCGATACAAACGATGGAACTAAACGGCGCTGATACGGAAAGCGGCGACACAGTGCTGTTGGGGCAAATGGAGAGCGGAAGCGGCGAATCGGCCGAGTCCGAGTACTCGGACAATGGTGGCGGCGGAGACGACGACACCAGTAGCCTGAGTTCGCGCACAGCCAGCGGCACAGGCTATGGCAAGAGATGGTCCAAATCAGAGGACAATCTGCTTAAACGTCTTGTGGGCCAATACGCAGACCAATGGGAGCTGATAGCGCCACACTTTAAGGATCGAACTGAGCAGCAAGTGCAACAGCGCTGGGCTAAGGTGCTCAACCCCGAGCTTATTAAGGGCCCATGGACGCGCGAAGAAGACGAGAAGGTGGTGGAGCTGGTGCGCCGTTTCGGGCCGAAGAAGTGGACGCTAATATCGCGCTACCTGAACGGACGTATTGGCAAGCAATGCCGTGAACGCTGGCACAATCACCTCAATCCGAACATCAAAAAGACAGCGTGGACGGAGGATGAGGATCGCATTATCTTTAACGCTCACCTTGAATGGGGCAACCAATGGGCGAAGATCGCCAAGCTGCTGCCTGGCCGGACGGACAATGCCATAAAGAACCACTGGAACTCAACAATGCGCCGCAAATACGACATGGAGCGCAGACGCGCACTGTCCGGGCGCCAGGGTCCGGACTTGAGGAATTCGCGCTCGCACCTTAAGTCGCTGATAAAGGCAAGTGGCAATGTGTCGCAAATGCTCACCCTGTCTGAACAAATTCTGCAGCGGCCACAAATGTTACAACGCCAACAGGCAGAGCTGGCACAAGAACAGCCATCAACGTCGGCTGCTGCCGCAGTACAGAAGCAGGGTGGAAGGACGGTGGTGGCAGCAGGGAAACTGCAGCACAGTCGTCCGCTGCCGAATATATTGAAACGGTCGCGGCAGCCACATGATGTGCAACCGCAGCAACAACAACCACAACCACTGCAGTCGCAACAACAACAACAAATTGTTGGGGCGTGTGTACCATTGGCAGGAAAATCGGACGTTAAGCTGCCCGACTCGCCGGTGATGACGCCGATTAAGCCGCTGCCGTTCTCGCCCAGTCAGTTTCTCAACTCGCCCTGCTTGACGACATTCGAGGACATGAATTTGCGCGCCAGCACGCCGGTTCACAAGACTTACAACCGCGTAGGCATGGAAATTAAAAAGGAGCTGGAGAGTTCGTCCATTGAAACGCCACACAAAAGTAAGCGCACACCTTTACTTCGGCCCAGAACAGACGGTTCCGTGTTTAACTGCAGACTATTTTTCTTTACTTAATTTTTTTTCAATATGTGTGGATTTCAGGCTTCATGGGACCGCGTACGCCCACCCCCTTCAAAGACGCCCTCGCCGCCTTGGGTAAGAAGAGACGTGGCGAGCGTTACATTCCTCCCAGCCCTTCGTCGCTGGTTGAAGACCTGGCCGAAATCATTCATGAGGAGCAGGTGAATGACTCAAACAACTCAAACAATATCACCATCAAAAAGGAGAACCTGACAGTGGAGAGCGATGCGTCCCGCGTAAGTATACCGCACCCGCAGCTCCCTCCGTCAAAGCGTGCTCGCAAATCGCTGATCACCAGCTGGGGTGAGAATATAATGCCCTGTGCTGATATTAAGAGCGAGAAAAAGCCGTTGCCATTCGAAACGGAGACGCCCAGCAAATTCCTTACGTCCAGCGAGTCGATTGTCTTCTCGCCAACGAACATCATAAAGGACACTTTGTGCAGCGAAGCTGACTTATTGCTGGATACCAATGAAGAAGCCAAAAAAGAGAACAGCCCCCAGCAGCGCCAAGAGGCGCAGCAAGCGCTGTTAGTGACACGGCAGCGCACAGGCCATCAGTACCTCGACCCTAAATGGGAAAAATTGGCGTGCGGCCAGACGAAGGATCAACAGTATATGGTGCAGCAGGCGCACGCCTGTCTCAAGAATCTCTCCCTTATGCCGCGCTCGCTAAATTTCGAGAAGCAAAAATGAGAACGGACAGTAGTTCAACAGCAACCAGCGCCTGACTAAAAACATATTGTTTAATTGCCCGTCGTTATCGTGTTTAACATTTTTATTTTGTAATTTTATATTTTGTATTACTAACGCACTCACAGTTTACTTTTACGCTACGAGCGCGCACACTTCGATGCTAGCTCCTAGACTTAAGCCCAAAGAATTATGTTCATTGTATTTTAGCAAGCGTATCCTCACATATATACCGACCCATACATACATGTATGTATATTTATGTTGCACCTTTTATACATCGCTTTTGCATATGTAGGAACCAATGAGCTACCAGTTATGTAGAAAATGCACGCAAACTAACAAAAGAATTCAATGGAAAAATTGAACAATATTTAATGAGAAATTTTTCAACATTGTACGATTTGGTTTTTGATTATTGAAATCTGCCCAAGAGCGCTTGATATGTTTGGAATTATTACAGCAGCGAAAATCACGCATTACGTATGCGAGCACATATTGTACAGAATTTTTTTCAATAAATGAACCTCGTGTGTAACAGCGATTGGTCGACTGATTTTCTTTGAATTTTTTACCAAACAATTCAGGTTAAAAAAAAGGGGGGGAACGCTTTATTCTCTCACAATAAAACCATTAAAATGGCTGGCACTAGCTACAGTCGTTGCACGATACGCTCAGTCCGTTTTCTTAGAGCCAGTTGATAGCAGCGGCCGTTGCGGTCGCCGTGCCAAAGCTAGTGACCAATAGAGAATCCACAATGGAAAGAATACTGCGGTGATTGTGACGTACATCCAGTTAGTGTAGATCTGTTAATAGATTGAAATTAAATATGAATACAAATAGTTGCAGTTGCGGTCACTTGTGCTTACAATGCTATCCATCAGGGCAAACGTCATGGCGTCCATGGTGGCATGGAAAGCGCGCGCCACCACCTGTTTCACAGCCAATTCTGGGAACTCGCGCAGCGTCAGCCACAGGACAATCAGATAGGCGGCGACCAGCGGGTTTGACAGCAATGCATAAATACGCGTCAACTTGATCCGCAATGGGCTGTCGGTGGCAGAATGTGTTAGAATACCTAGCGGCACGGCAATGATAGCTAGCAGAAAGCCCAAAGCGAAATTTAGTAAACCGGTGACCACGAGCGAGACGCCCAAGAAGATCAGCGCCCCAATGTGCAGCAGCTCCAAGCCACCTGCCGGTAGCGTGAACACGAATGGGTAAAGAATACCTAGTAGTGCAATAATGCTCAGCAGAAAGCCCACACTGAGCGATGTACTGACACCCAAGGTGGACAAATGGTCGCGTACCGGCTGACTCTGCGGAATCAGGCTGCACAGCATACCCAAGCAGAGTGCAGCGCCAATGTACAGCAACACTGCCCCGTATGGCAACTGCACCGGAGGCTGGCTGTTCGATCCAGAGGGCTGGTCCTCCGCACTATCGTCGTCCGCGATGGTCAGCCACAGCAGAAACGCCTTAATGAACATGGGGCTAGCCAGCAATATCATGCAGGGCATAAAGTCGCCAATGGACACGAACAGATCGTTTTGCACCAGAATGTAGAAGAAGTAGCTCTGGTGGAAACGTTCCAGCAAGTTGTTGAGGCTGCGCGAAATACCCTCCACTGTTTTCAGCAGTGACAGCGGCACCGAATTGCGGTTGTTGTTGTTGCTGTTTGTCGTACGCTTTACGGCCTCCAGTGTCAGCGACTCGATGCGATAGCGATGAAAGAGCCCATGGTTGCCAGTAGGCACGCCCATCGCTTGGCTAGCCAACATCTCAATTATGTGCTGCAGGTTATCTTCCAGGGAGGAACGGGTGCCACGACGTCTTTTGCGCGACGAATGCTTGTACCCGGCCGAGATGCCTTCGCGTGACGTAATACGCTCTACCAGATTAAACATGTCCAAGTTGGGCAGCTGTCCGTTGAGACCTTCGATTTTAACGTCAATGTAATCTGTTTGATGAAAGTATAAAACGACAGTAGTCAACGCCCAAACATGAACTGATGCGACGTTTTTATGGGCTTTTACCAAAATCTAAATCTTGTATTTCCAGATTTAACGCTGCTTGCAGGGCACCGGCGCGAGCTGGCAAGTTGCCACAGCGTAATATGGGCGACTCTTTAATGCCGCCCTCGTAATATGCCTCTAGCCAAGCGTGCATACCCAACTGTTCTTGCTCGGTGACCACAAACACTAGGTCCTTTGCCCAATAGTTTTTCCCTGTCCAATAAAAACGAATCAAATATATGCATGTGTAAGTTTCTCCTTTTCCCACTTCCACTTACTGCGAGCAAACTCTGCAAAGGCCAAAAGTACCGGAACGCTGGCTGCAATGTCTGTATGAACAGAGGTGGCTGCACGGTAGGGTGCTGCAAACACAATGCCCTCCGTAGAACCAACGCGCGGCGCTCGCAGTATGCCGTACACATTTTTGCCGTGGTACTCTTTTCCGCCGGAAAATGGGTAGCGCAGCGTGAAATTGTGCACATGCGTCTCCAAACCGAATTGTCGCATTTTGGCAGCAATCCAAGCGTGCGGTGTGGTTGCCTTGTGTTGAGCGCGCTCCCGCTGCAGCTCCTCGTATAGAGACTGCGCCAGGCGACTGGAGTCCTGCCTGACTTCCGGGTAAACCAGACCTGTTCGTCGGAGTGTTAACTATTTGGATGCTGCTGATATTCGACCAAAGCTGACTCACCCGGTGAAAGGGCATTCTCCGACAGGTAGGTGCTATGGCTAAATTCTGGGTGCGCCAGACAGACGAACCACACCAACCCGGCAACATAGAAAACCAACGAGATCTTGCCACAGTGCTTGGCCAGGCTACGACCAAGCTTGTTGCGGGGCGCAAGTGATGGGTCTGACAACAGTCCCATGGCGATTCTCGCCTATTTTTCGATTTTTCTTTTAACTATTAGCTCAAACAAATGTTTTGTGACAGCCACTTATATTTTCCGGAGTGTCTCTGCTGGCAATGTACCGCAGAGTTGCCACCACTCGTTACTATATTGAAGTGAAACACATAATTGAGGAATACTGAGAGTAGAAATTCGGCATTAATACTGGGAAGATGTAGTGATTGGCTTTCAAAGCAAACTTCAATCTTGATACTAATCAGTGTCCTCTTTGTTGATAGCTCTTGCAACAAAAATTTAGTGATCTAAAAGGTGACCAACCAATTTTCCAAAAGTTTCACAATTGACTTGAAACAATTATAGTCGAAACACCACGGAGTATCTCAATTTCAATAACCTCCGCTATACATGCGTAAACATTTAAAATATGGGTTTCAATTAGAGTTTGAAATTTCGATTTTCTAAACTAAGTTTGTTTATAAAAACACATAGCACTTTTACTTTACTTTACTCTTTTATTATACTATGGCTACATGAATGAAACCGTGTTCCATAAATAATGGTGAATTTTTGTTTGACTAGTCATAATTTTATTTTAGTTTTGTATGACTTTTTTATATGATATTTGAAATAAAACATCATTTCATCAGATACACTATCCAAAACAAACAAATATTAGTCAAAGCGATTGGTACTAAGGATCAATAAGCGCCTACAACTTTTAGCAGAAGAATTAAGATTGATTCATTAAGAGGGGGTGTTAATATACTGTACACTTACTGACTGTACTATTTGTGTACTGTATATATTGAAGAAATCGTCCTTTGAGTTTTTTATGTTTGTCATTACATTGAAAAACTCTTTTTTTAAAATCAAACATTGTCGGGAAAGGATGATCTAATGAGATATTCAATTGACACGGAAAAGATCGTTTCCAAGCGAAGGTGAGGACGACCTATCAGGAACAGGGACTTGCAGTGTAGTGAAAAAGGCGCTTCGATCCTGTTGCAAAAATGAAGCGGGCTTCAATCAAATTCAAAAAGATGGTACGGAGATGTCCTTCTTATTCATCGAGGCATCACGATACATTCATTTCACATTAATGAAACGCTGGGAACTTGGAAACTTTGAATCGGTAAACTTTCTTGATTATTATTATCATTTAATGGTCAAGAAAAAAATTAAATATGTTATTGATCCAGAATACGATGTGCTTCGAAAAAATTTGAAACTACATGATAGTGCGCATAGATCAAATTTGTTTGTGGAAAATGCGAGTAAATATTTGACTATTTTTCATGGCAACATGTATATGGATGCATGCGTATAGACGACTGAAGAGATATTTTAAATTTGAATCAGATAAAAGATAAAAAAATCTATAATACACTTGGATATCTATGTGAAAAAAATTCAACAAAGGTTTCAGATTTGGCATTCCGAACTACACTGGCATGGCGAGAAACTTGGTCAAATCAAGAATATAAATTCTTTTGGCTATCGCTGAAATTATTCTACAATCTTTAACGTTACAATGAAATTAATAACCTCTAGAATTTTTCTTTGATTCCACAACTGGGTCATGGATTACATCACATCAGATACGATCGATTTGCTTTTCATATGTGGCTAACTCGATTAAAATTATTCAAAGGTCCGTTTGCATCATTCGACAAAGCAACAAGTGGTAAAAGAGGTGTCATTATTTCTTATATTTCGAAAACTATGTACACCTGACTGTATTTGTTAATTCAATAAAACAGTTAACTTCGAGGTGTCAATTGTTGCCTACAAGCAACGTTGGAGTCGAAAGGGTTGTATGATATTTGTATGTATCCACCCCTTTCGTACATCATATTTATTTCAATTAAATGAGTTTCTTGAATTTGGCATTACCCACTGGATTGCGTTTGGGCGGCACCCAACGCAAAAATAACGGGTCCACCGTTAGTTTCGGCTTTTTAAACTGCGGTAACTGCAAGTGCTCCATCACTGTCTTTGGAGTAACGCAGATTACATGCTGTCCCTTCCAGTATTTTACCATTTTCATTGACTGCAGCGTGTAGATAATGTCGTCGTGTGTGATGCCGCTCAGCTCACTCAACTCCTTGATGCTCTGCGTCGTCGTGCGACACTCCTTCATCAGCTCGAGCAGCGTGTACGCCCAATAGCTGCGGTAGCTTAGACGCCCTAGGTCGGACAGTGGCTTCTCAGGGCTCCCAACAATTCCTTCACGCCGTGACAATTCGTAACTGAAGGCAATTAGCAGTTTACCGTAGCCCTTGCGCTGATACGGCGGCAGGATGAGAATGCAGGCGACGTTGTTGTTCTCCGGTGACTCCTTCTCCTTTGAAAAGTAGCCTACAATGTGCGCTCCACGTTTGTCGATCTCACATAGTACGTAGAAGTAAAACGGTTCTACGTCGTAATACAGCGTCTTGTGGTCGAGAAACAGCTTCGCCATCAGACATAGCATCTGACAGTAGAGTTTGTGCTCCTTGCCGTCTATTTCGAAAATGGAAATAGTGCCCTTGCGGTAGATTTCGTTTCCGGGCGGCTGTCGCTGGGTGCACTCAGACGCATGGTAGCGGTAAGTCTTTTGGAAGCGCATGTACTTCAGGCAATACTCGCACACGTACAAGGTGCCCACCTTGCCATACTCGTCCGGGTAAGGGCTGAAGTACCAGGTGTCGATCTCGAAGCGCCCAATTCGCAGCTTGTCAATGTACTTCACCTTTGTGATGGCCTCATGTTCTTTTTCCAGTGCGGCCGTGGTGGGATCCATCTCGGCGTATGTTTTCTGCACGTGATTAATCTCGTCGTGGCGTCGTTTTTGGTTGCGCGTTAGTTTGCGATCGCTGTTCTCCACAGGTGACGGATTCTCCAGAGAAGCGATTTGTTCCTTACTCAGTTGCTTCAGCGTCTTGCCACCGCTGCCGTCACCCACATCTGTCGAATTCGCAGCGCCACTGCTTGCATCCGTATCGGTGGCATCAGTGATACGATCGCGTGATACCCACTCGTCCAAGCGCCGATTTAGGCCCACATAGTGCACGTAGTACTCAGCAGGGGCAGGCGTACCAGTTCCTAACACAGTACTAGTACCATCGCCGCTCCGCGACTGTATTATTTGAGCGGGATGTACATTGCCGTCTGCGCGACGAATTAAGTATACGTCGCCGGTGTTTATTTCCATGTCATTCTGTGTAATGGTTGTGTCAGCAGTACCGATAGTTGACGCATTTTTGTTAGTATCCACTGCTGCACTTGTTTTAGCCAAAGACGCTGTTGCAGTGGCTTTTGTTGCGTCCTCGGCCGTTTGCTCTTTTGTCACTGCATCGTTCTGTGTTTCCGCATTGCTTTTGTCACGCGTACTGGAATTTTCACTTTCGGTTACGGTCATATTTACGTATTTTGTATAATCTTAGCAGAGAACTGCGAAAACTTAACAAAACTCCTTTCAAATTGCGTTTATTACAAATTTTAAGTCTCTATTTATTTTACTACTGCTCTTCTTCTTTCTGAAAAGTCATTCTCCATGACTTAAAAACATACACTATGCTACTGTGAATCATTCAAAGTTGTTAGCCGATGGCATGATACAAAAATATACAGGTAGATTCAATGCGACAGATAAAAATAAAATTGCCAATTGGAAAAAAATATTTGTTTACAAATTGTGTACTACTATTTTCATTTTTGCTACAGAGCTGCAATTTCACACAATTAGTTTATGTAGTATATCATTCAGTTTCTGTATTTCTTAATTTTTTTGCACCCTTCAAATTTAATGTTTATTTGTCAAAAAAGCAAATGACTTTTAATTTTGCTCGATTGAATCTACCTGTATATTTTTGTATCATGGCCGATGGCCTCCTTCGCCACTTGTACTTTTTAGAATCAATCAATCTTGCCACACTGGCCAGGCCATATATGTAATACTTCTATATTGGCACTAACCTATCTTCACAATGTGTTTTCATTCGGAAATCAAAGGGAGACAAGCGATGAGACAGAAAACACGAAATTTTGCGAATGTATTTCTATGCGTGTATACATGTGCGCTTCTACACATGAACAACTGTCAAACTGCTCCAGGAGCGGTTGAAGAAAATTCAGTTAATTTCGACAAATTTTTATTTTTTTCCAGTCAATTTTTTTCCCGCCTAAACGCACCTGACTTTTTACAGCTGTCAAGGTACATTCGTTTATACGCTTTCTCGCTCATATTTCACTATTGCTGTACTATGATGTTGGCGAATGTACCTTGAGCTTAGTGCCAATATTAGAAGTATTACATATATGACCAAGGCGAACTAATCATTAACACACATCGCACACATTAATGTGGAATCATTGATTCCACAACTGGGTCATGAATTCTTTTCATATGTTGCTAACTCGATTAAAATTATTTAAAGGTCCGTTTACATCATTCGACAAAGCAGAGTTTCAATAAAAACTTTCTTCGCTTCAGACAGATGGTGCCTCGGTTTCTTTTTGCATAGATAAAATTGTTCCGTCACATAAGACTGGAAAAGAATAAAACCAAAAAAAGAAAACTCTGGAGATTTATTATGCATATTATCAACAAATTACGTTAACAATATTGGGCTTGATCCCGGTTGAAGATTAGTTTTAGCGGAAGTTCGCAACAATATTCCAGTTAAAATCAAAAATTTATATTTTCAACATTTGTCTGGTTTCTATTCACGAAAATCTAAACTTGACCAATATACAAAAAAATGTACAATCAAACGCGAGCTGTCATTAAATAGTTCAAAATTCCGCGAATATTGTGAGCATCAACTTCAAATCCTAAGTGAAAAACAAGCCACGTTTTGTCAACGCAAAACCGCACGTCTCAAGTTTAAGCAATATATCTGTCGTCAGGTGGCTTGCAAGATAATTGCCAAAAATCTGATACCCAATAAAAACGAAACAACACTTGTTTGTATCGGTTCGAGCGAAATTGTTGCAAGCTCTCCAATCAGAGGATACCTATGGTGTCCTCGTCTACTCATCACTGCTCTGAGATCCCGCAAAGGTGACAGTCTAATGGTGGATGAATAACGGACCACGAAACTTTGTGACAATTGCTACACTACAAACTTGACATCCAAATCTCTACATAGGTACCAAATTTGTCCAAATTGCCGTATTTGTTGGAATCGTGATGTTAATACTGGGAAGAACGTATTATACCTTGGCGAATGTATCATAAATGGACTAGAGAAACTAGGACTAGGTCTCATTATTTCTTATATTTCGAACACTATGTACACCAGACTGTATTTGTTAATTCAATACAACAGTTTAACTTCTAGGTCTCAATTGTTTCCTACAAGCAACGTTGGAGTCGAAAGGGTTATTGTTAGAATTTGGCACTTTATTTCATTTTATAAATTACAGTTATTCATTTGAATATGAACTTCCAGTGTTCCTGTCTTCATTTCATTCCATTCTTTCTAAATATTTTAGTATTACTTCTTATTCTTATATTTTAGTATAATTTAGTATTACGGTTATTACTTTAGCTTACAATCATTAGTAAATATTATTCGAATTTGTATATGCTTTTGAATATGGGTCGGATTTGTCCTCATTATCTTTAATGTTAGCGCTTTAGCTTTTTTTAACGGAATTTGTTTAGATTTTAACTAATTCTAAGTTACTTGTATACCATTACACATTTACAATACGCAGTAAGTTTACTATAAATAGTATCTGTATACATTCATTAGTAATGCGATATGTTAGCTTAAAATACAAACTCTGCTTTGCAGTTATAAATATTTGCATGTATGAATACTTTGCATTCTTAAATCACATCTCGCAGAACAGGATCCAACCAAAACAATCTTATGCTCTAAAGCTATTACCAAACTCTGTGCAAACTTAATATCGAGTCCCGAGCTGTTTCTCAAATTTGAACTGAAACCCGTTGGACACACAATTGTGGAGATGGCAAAAGCGAGTGCTGCGAACCGACTGCTGAGCGTAGATGAAACTTTGAATAGTGCTTAAATGGCTTTTGATTTTTATTTGCTTCCAAATGAAAGTAAAGCCCCCACATTTATGATTGTGCTGCGTGCCCTGACGCTGCGCCTGACTAACTCACGAACTATTTGACTGAGTAATTTGCTTAGCGATTGAGTGATTGACTGACTGTATCGACGACCTCACTTGCGGCCATCCATATTGCGCAACGAGATTATGGTCGTTCCTGGCGCCCGTTTGCGTTGCTCGTCTTTGTACGCTATTCGCCGATTTTCCGGCGGCAACTCAGATGCCCTCGAATAGTTGCTGCTGTAAGCAGTCACGTAGTCTTCATTACTAGAGCTGTCGCGTTTTATTATGCTTGCCGTGTCTTTGTTGATTTCGATGGGTGAACGTGTCTCCAGCGAGGACGAGTGCCGCAGCTGTGCCGGCAGCTGATGCGTAGCCGGAGTGCGGTGCACCGAGAAGTCCTCGTCGCCGCCGTGTAGACTTTTGTACAGATCGGGCGCCTGCTGGTGAAGACCTCTCAGAAAAGCCTGTTTCTTGTCTTCCTTTTCACGATGCACACTTCTACCCTCTCCCGACGCGTGTGCCAGCCGGCCACTGTACGCGTACGAGTCTGGCTCATCTTCACTGGCATCGATCTTCGACAGATCCTTCTGGCTGCGACTGATCAAGTTCACAATCGACGGACTCTTCAGTCCGCTCTGTACCAATGTATTCGAGTTTGAATTCGTAGGTTCTTGGGTGCCCCAGTAGAGCTGCGGATTCGACTTGTAGGTTTGACTGGAGTGCAAGTTGTTCGAGTAGTTATTCTTGGTTAGCTTCTCGATGTATATGGGGCTAGGATCGACGCTGCCGTTCATGGCATGCACGTTGAAGCTCTTGCTGCGGTTGAGCGACTTTGCGTAGGTGCGTGCCGGCTTGGCGGGGCCGGGGGGTGGCGCTTGTGCCACACTAGCCATGGCATGTTGGTAGCGTGGTCGATTGTCCGAATGCTCCAATGTACCAGCCTGTCCACTGGCTGCGAAGCACTGTACTGGTTTCTGGTACTGCTGCTGCGGTTGCGAGTGCTCCTGGTGGTCGGGCAGCTTGCGTGGCAATGTCTGGGTGGTCCGGTAGTCCTGATTAAGATTGGGCGTAGAACCAGCCATGCGCTGACCTGAACGTTGATAGCGTCCCAAAGTACTCGTAGAAACATTTCTGCAAGTATACGACACGCTTATGAATGAGTGTTCGGCATTTTAGGAAGTACAATTGATGTCGTCTTACCTCTGCTTATGAAATTCTCCATCATCCCGCCTGTTGACACCTGCCTGCCTGTTGTTTCGCTGTGGGCCCGCATAACCCAAACTCTCTGCATTCTCTCGCATATAGTTATTGCGTCTGCTAATTGCATCCGGGTCGTACATGTTCTCCTTGCCGTATAATGTGCTCGAATATGGGTCCTCGCCCAAGTAGTATCGCTGTCTAGGATTTACTACCCGGTCCGCATCTCGATCAGTTGCGAAGGGATCAGCGGAGTTGGCGCGTTTGAAGGGCTGTTGCACACTGCGCTGCGTGGCGACGCCGTTAGTGTAGGTCTTGCTCCCACTGGCAGATTCCGGTTGCATACTCTCCAGCTCCGATTCGTTGCTGCGTGCAACGGACAGTGCACTAATGTGGCTGTCAATTAGGTTGTACTGCTGGTACGTGGCCGACCCAGGCAGCGTCTGCCCCTGCTTGTTCAAAGTTGGCGGTGATGGCGACTGCTCGCGAGATTTACTTCGGGACTTCATACGCATCTTACGCTCTGCGCTCGCCGACCGGATTTTATTAACGAGCTTCCGAAGCGAGTTGCCAATCACTTGACCAACCTTGGTCGACTTGTGCGATGCTACAGTTGATGTGGAAATGGTGGAGGGCGTGGTCTGCGTCATTTGCGTGGCCATCATCGGCCGCATATGTGGATGTGATTGTTGACCAGAGGACGGGTAGCTGGCGGTGGGGGTTGTGGGCGCAAAGCGCGTACGTTGGTTAGATTTGCGAGTCAACGTACTGTTGTTGCCCGCGCCAGATGCCGTGTTGTCGTAGGGCCCCGGATCGGGCACAGCATTGCGGTAGTTTCGGGTGCGGGCACCAGTCACGTAATCAACCTGTGGCGATGAAGAACGGCTGCGTGGCGGCGGCGAGTAGTCGGGCGGTGGTTCCACCAGATCTCGCTGCACACTCAGCTCCAATGGCACTTTTGGGGGCGATATACTCTCTTGCTGGCGCAACTTCTTTTCAATTGCACGCCGGCGTTGCGGGACAGTTGGCCGTCCTAACGTATTCGTTTGTGTCTGCAGCTCGGGAGACGGCGACCGCCTGGTAGCGACACCAGCCGGTTTGAGGGTATGCGTTGTTTTCACATCGTAGCGCATGGTGCCATCGTTCAACGAGCGCTCGTAGCTCTTCGTACGCCCATCGACAAATTCATATTTCTTCAGCGGAGTCACATCATAGTGTGCGGGCGAATGCCGCACATCTGTATCAGTGCGCTCCTGGGTCCCCATATAGGTGCGTTTACTTTGCTCAGGCGCATCGAGTATGCCATAGTGCAAGTCATTGCGAGATCCACTCACGTGACGAGCACCGCCCAAATCTCTTTGCAAATCTGGTGTCGCAGCATTCAGATCGTCCAGCCTGTCGCGGGAGTTGCGTGCCGACTTCGCCAGGAATTGTGAGGACAAGCTGTGTCGTTGTTTTTGATGCAAAATATCTTCGCGACTGACATAGTTGTCGTTCGCCTCCACCAAGTATCGACCGTTGGGTAGCTTGTCGCGCGATCGGTAAATCTCGCCCTTTCGTAGGCGATTTCGCTCCACCGTTTCCTTGAGGTCGTCGCGAAAGGCCTTCGATGCGAAATGGTTCGCGGGCGCCTCTTTGCGATCAGTCCAGTTGGAAATGCCTTGGTAGTATTTGGACCGACTGCTGGGACCAGCAGCTGCATGCGCCTCGGCGGAGTGCTCGTTGAGTAGCTTGCGCTCGTAGGTGCCGGTCGTGCGGTAACCATTTGTGGTGGCTGCATTCGGCGTTTGATTCGCAGATTTGATGGTAACGTTGAAGAAGGTCGTCTTGGTGGGCTCCACCTCGGCATCGTCGTCCCGAGAGTCATTCGACGCTGTCGATTCGCTGCCGAAGTGCGACTCCAGCCATTTCATCGTTTCACCTTTTCGAGTCTCCTCTTCGCGGTCGAAGTCCAGCGGCCGCTTGGTGAGCGCATCCTTGCGATCGGCCAGTAGCACGGCTTCTTCAAGTAAACACCCCTTCAGAACGGCACATGTGAGACAATTTTGGTTAGAAGACTTACCTTTGTGTGGCTGCAACAGCGCTTTTTGATGCGTCGGTCGACGCAGTTTGCGCATACGATCTGACAGGCTATCCCAATCGCCTGGTCGTTCCAGTGACCCGTCCTTTTCCACTTGCATCGTCTCTGCAGCGTAACGCATCTCGGTTCCTACCACTTGGCCCTCAGCAATCAGATCAACGTGCTGTTCATCGCGCTGCTTGTAGTAGTGCTGCGACGCCTCCTATCAAAGTAAGATGTCGACGGTGGTCAGTAAATCGACCATTTATCGAAAGATATGCTATAAATAAAAAACACATTTAGTAACTACACAACTTACAATCGTCTTGATTTTCTCCCGACTGCCTGTTGAGTGATCGTCCTTTTCAGGCAACTCCTTGTCTACAATTATCTCGTGTTCAGTGGTTTTCTTACTCTCCGTGACGATTTTTCCGTCTACTTGCGCGAGAGAACGCTGCTGTGTGTCTTCCGAGTCGATCGTCTTAAAGGACTTGCACGTGTTGGCCACTACTCGCGGACCCAATGGCACTAATTGCTGTTGGCTTTCCGGCGACAAAAGGACTTCTTCCAAATTCTCAACGCCGCTATTTACTGCCTTGACGTAGGTCTGCAAGTGCACAGCACATGTAAAAGAACGCAAACGTAAGCAACAACAAAAACAGTTTTGTACAAACCAAAAAATGTAGTACAATAAAAAGGCAACGTAATCGGCACTATTGAAATGTTGCATCATGATTATCGCTACCGCCAAGCGCTTGAGACACCAATCGCTCTGAATGCTAAAGCGCTATTTAGAGCACAACAGAAACCCACAATGCGTTACTTTTCAAACGGCCGCAACAGCAGCAACCACATCTGCAACACTAACAACAAACCGGGCAAACAAATACAATTCACTTTTGGCCACAGACTGCAGATTCTTTGCTTTTACTTTTGCCGCTACCACGCTTGACTCTCCCCCCAGCCGCCTGTCACTTCGCAACCGCTCTCCAACTCCATAGCTCTGGCGTCTTTGTGCTTGAGACGGTAAAGAATTTTCCGCGCCACTTACCAGCACGCACACACACACGCTCACTCATTTCAGTCGCTGGATGTATGATTTAATGCCACATATGAAACTTTAGTCGTTTGATTTCCATTCGGTGTGGATTGCCGCGGAGCGAGTTAAGCACCGTTTCCGTTGGCTCAAGTGCTTTCGGCTTCTTGTCCAATTTCTTATCAGATTAATAGAAGCCAAAAGAGAAGCAGAGCCATTAAAGCCATTTATGCTTCGAATTAAAAACCCTTTCAATGCGTTATGTGCATGTATGAACAAATTGAAGGTGGTTCTAGGCGAGCGTAAGCGGCTGCGTTGTTTCGGTTCTGCGTTGGAAGCAGTTATTGTGTGAATATTCAGTTTAATGCGAGCGGGTCTTGCACGAAATTACTGCTTCGCTTTATCTTTAGGTATCTAGAAAAACTATTTTTGTTTATTTAATAAATATTCGCCACTGTGACATTTAGAGCGTCGCCCAATTCGTGCGTTCGCCACCCCATTGGGGCTTGGTTTCAATTAAATGCCAACTTCCTTTCGACCATTGATTTCGCCAGCGAGTGTCAAACACCGCTTTGAGCGCGCAGTAGCATTAAGGCCAGCCATGCCCATAAGTGATCTCCACTACAAGGCAAGTTTCATGAGCAAACGGCGTAGAAAGCGTGTTGTGCGTGCTACCTCAATGGCAGCGGCACTCGTGCAGCAGATCGCAGCTCGCCGCGCACATCGACCAATTATTACGTCAAATAAGTTGGTCGTGCGAACCGCTAAAGCAATGACAAGTTATGTACTTTTCTCTGCTTTGCCGCCTTTCGCCGCAGCCATATAGTGTAAACAACTTGGAAATGTTGTGATTTTCGTTTTCGTCGCTTTGCTGTGCAATGCCTTCATAAGCTACGGCGTCGCCGCAGCTGCGTCTCTCACACAAAAAGCAAATAGCGAATGACCTAGCTATTGATTTGCGAGACGGGTGGCAATAAGTCGGCGAGATGATGCACAGCTCAACACTTAAGCCACTCCGGTTAACATTGGCCACTGCCGATGCGTAAATGAAAGGGTGGCGCTGACAGCGGCGCTGGCGAAAGTCTGCCAAGCGAGCCACATTTAAAAGTCAAATCTCATCAAACAAACAAATGCAACAGCATCTTCCAAACAACAACGACAATAGCAATAAAAGTGAAAATAACAATTTCCCAACCAGCCGCGGTAACAGTTGCATCAACAACAAAATAACATCAACAACGTGGCCCTGATAATGAACAACAAGCAGCACAAGCACAAATTGTGACAAAAGCAACAAAAATATTAACAGCATTAAAATCAACATAGGCACTTATTATGTGGTAAGTACGCGCATATAAAGAGACAAACATGAGCGAAAGCAACAACACAACATCATGCAATTGCAACGTGCAACCACGGCACGAGCAGAGACATCGACATACGAGTACAACAGCAGCAAAAACAACCTGCAATATTAACAACGCTGACCCTTCTTTCGCCCATCGCGCCGGTTTGCGATAACTTTTTGGCACTTCATTTTTGAGGTCAGAGTACGGACCGCTTGATCGCTGAATTATAAAGCTTCAAATCGCCTAGAACAGCCGCACACAGAGCGTCGCAGGGCGTCAGACGACAGGTCAGGTTGGCTTTTTTTCGGCCCCTCCACGTTTTTAAGTCTGCAGTTGTGCTGCACTGTCAATTTTAACAACAACGGCAACCAACTCATCCCACATCAGCACAGCTCGCTGCGGTCTCTGACAGTGCCACACTGTAAGCGCTCTGCAAAGCAGTTTGAATAAATTGACAAAGGGGCAACGATCGACCGCTGATTTTCCCAAGACCCGTTTGCCTTGGGAGCTGTTCAGTGCGGGGCAGGCGGACCGGGCAGGGTGGTGTCTGCACAAAACCACACACGCACACACACACCCCAGCGAGTGCGACGCTTTTATTGCGTTGCCTTGTCCAGTCGTTTCTTGTCTGGTCACCGCGTTGCGTTCAGGTGTTTTGGCTGTGCAAGATTTGCGAGTGCATGCAGCAAATCCGATATCCATGCATATGTAGGCATACACGACCGCCTATATACGAACGTAGTTTGCATGCAACACACGCACACACAGTGCCGAGTGTAAGTGCGACTGGTTTAGGTGGCAACGTTCTTAGGTATTCCACACATTCTTCGACAGACTGCAACCTCGGCAAGATCGGACACCGCGATAGGCCGACAAATATTAATATCCATACATGGCGTTGCAGCGCGATCAGCGCGGACATCAGCGCACCTATGTGCATATCGAAGTCTACCTCCAGTTTTAATGTATCAACGCAAGGGAAGCCGCAACTCAGGAGAGCGACCATTATGCGCAGCTTTTGGCAGGGCGCCAGCCAGATGTGCAAAAGTGGTGCGCGTGAAAATGCTCAACTTAGACCTTTATGAAGTTCAACTTTCAATGCTGTCGATGATCTGAGCGTCGATCTGCTCGCCGTTGCCCACTAATTGCAGTCACTGACAGGCAATTGCCTATTATCGATGCTCGTGCCTCTTGCGCGCTTCTATGGCCCAGAAGCGCCGTCACAGCTGTAGTGAAGCCGAAGCCCATCCCCAAGAACCGGCACCACGATCATCAGCAGCAGCAGCGTTCAGCATCTTCAACAGCGGCGGCACCACCAGCCACAGCCGAGTCGGGCACTCCTGCCTGCCCGCCTGCCTGCCCGCCTGCCTGTCGGTAATTGCCCTGTACCGGTTTGATAGACTGAGGCAAGAAGAAGCAAAAAGACCGGCCAACCCACTAGCAACGCAAACGCAACATTAGAGTTCTTAAAGGTAGGTTGGTCTGCGCGACGGTTGTCGATAGCTGCTTCTAGTTCCGTGGCACTTCAATGTTCGAGTACATGCTGTGGATTTGCTGCTATGTATAAGCTCAATCATTGCGTTCTGCGGTGGTTGCTAGCGCTATTTAAATTGTGGTTATTGTTATTGTTGCAGCAATAATATGATTGTGATCGGTTAACCTCCGCAGCTGAGTCAATCTGACCGAAATGAGGTAGGCTGTGCGGTTGCTTGTGGCGTTGTTGCGCAGAACAAAAGATCAAGTTCGTTGCTTGAGTCTTTTGTCTTGTCGCCAGTGAGTTTGCTGTTCGAATATTTTGCTTTACGCTAGGAATAACAACATTTGGCAACGACCACACCAGCATTATCTTCGCCGTCGTAGTCAGCAATAGCAACAAATAGACTACGATTATAATACTAACAATAAAAGCAAATACAACACTAACACAAGACAACAATTTTAACAACACAATTTTTTCTATGACGAAGTTGCACCACTTCAAGCAACATCCTCAACAACACCAGCTGAGTAGCTGTACTGCTTCAGGTTGGCTGACTACTGTCGTGACAGCAATGCAAATCAAATCGAAATTTTGTGATACATAATTTTGCCTACACTTTTTGTTTTCACAATTTGTGTTTCACTGTTTTAGTTTTCGTGGCTGCTTTTTTCGCCTTCCTTGATATTTTCTTTTTGTAAATTCCAAGGTTTTTATTAATTGATTTTTGCCGCAATCACATTTTCAGACATTGTGTGTGTGCGGTTTTTTCCTATTTTCGTTTTTTCTCTCTTTTTTTGTTTTTGGCTGTATGTATTTTGCAGTTCAAGACATTTGATTTGAATACGGGGCATAATTAGTGTGGAAGAAAGTTAAGGCCATCGCTTGAGTGGTTCAAGTGAAGCAAATGATTCAAACAGAAAAAACTACCACATAAGTAGTAACTTGAAACCAGATAAACAAAACAAAAAAGACAACTAAAATTATTTCGCGCACTCTTTAAATGTTACTCGCACGCGCACCACAAACCTCGGTCTGGTCTACGCGCACTCTAAACACCAACTGAGACACAAAGCCGAACTTTTCGCTTGAGCCGCACTTTTCACTGTTTCTGCTTTGTCCACGCGTCAGCCTCAGCTTCAATTTCAGCCACAACTTCAACTCCAACTCGAGATGCAACTCGTTTTAGGCAGCAAGCGGCAGCGACGGCAGCAGAGAGTAGTCGTTGTTGCCGACGGTGGCGGTGCCTGGCCTGTGCCAGCATCGGAGACTCACGATTAAAATTTTAACTTTTTGCCATTTAAGCGCACCACTTCACGTCAACGCCGATGACGGGGCCATGCTGAGTGCCGATAACTTGTTGTGGTATCTGCTGTGACGTGCTGGTTCGCGTTTGTTGTGCCTCTGCTGCTCTTCTTTGTTCTGCGTTGCGCTGTACTTCGCAGCGGAGCCCAACTTGAGACTCTCTCCGGGCCAACAGCCGAACCGACGTCGAAAGACATCTTAAATCTGTTGGCTGCAAATGCCAAACTGCGGTTATTGGGTTCGAGGCAGTTGCGAAAACTAAACCATGGATTGTCTTCTTCGAACGGTTGTGGAAATGATTTATTGCGAACTACCACATCATTATCACTGCACTCTCATCGTGCGCAGCGCCTCGAGGCTCCTGATTCCTAATTGCCAACCACTAACGGACTGCGGCCGACTAGTGCAAGTCGCAAACAAATACTTGCTAAATGATGATAAATATTTGCTACTCGCCTAGCCATAAAATGCAAAAATTTGCCACTCGCACAAAACACGAAGCAGAGGCAGTAAAATGCTTAAAGCCAGAAATGCCATTTAAATAGAAATTCAGTATAAAACGGGTACTGCAACTCCCATAACCGGACTGGTCGCCCGGTTTCTGACTGATATAGACCAAACGCCTGCGCTGTGCGACAAACTTAAAGCTATTTGCTTGCATTTTCGGCACATGCACGGCGCAGCATTCTGACCACACACTCATACCCCAGCAAACACTCATTCGCATTGCATAACAACGAACACATGTTGTGCGGTGGTGTTTTCTTACCTCGTCCGAAAAGTCGCCGCGGTAATGGATGTCCTCCGTCTCCAAGTAGTCCTTCACCTCTTCATGTGAGACGACGCGCTTATCGTTGCTTTCTCGCACCAGTCCGTCCATTGGGCGTGGCACCATCTTCTTGATCACTTTACCTTGGCCGCCAGCCACAGCGATGCCGCCAGCCAGCTCGGCAATCTGCCCGTCAACCTGGTCGGGCGCCTCCAGTGCTTTTCCATGCACCGCATCGCCTACTGGTATGCCCAAATCTCGCTTCTGCAGGTCCCATACGAAATCAACAACAACAATTAAAATCACAAATAGAAGTCGGCGAGCAGCTTCAATTGGCTGCGCACGCACCTCAGTGGTTTCCGTTTCCTGCTTGTCGGTATCCTCGGTGGTATTGGTCGAAACGATGGGTCCCGTATCGTCGACCACCTTGCCATCCTCCAGCACGACCTGCCGCTGAACGCGCGTTTCAATTTGGCGCGTCGTTGTGAGCTCCGTCTTTCGTTTCGTAATCCATTCTTCTGCAATGCGAAAAGCGGAAAAGACAAGACGTAACTACAACTAAAACGAATTGGACCATAGACCATAGCAACGAATTCGTGCCTAGAAGTATGCAAAGGAAACGACACTTAATACAAATGCACTGTGGAGCAATAGCCAATTGCACGCTACATTTTATCGGCATGAAAGCGGTTAGCGCGATTAGTTTGATGGTGTTCTCGGTCAGTGTTCGACGGTCTTGAATGCGACTTGCTTTGGAAGACTCGACAGCGCATATGTAAGCACACTAAAACTGCGTTTGCTATGTGGTTACCATATTTCTGGGCACGTTAGCTCCTGGGCCTATTAGCTCTAGCAAATGTTAAATACCTATGTATGTACATAACTGTTAAATATTGTACTTAACATTGTGTTTCAATGCTGGAAATGGACAATTGAAAAACTACCTAACGCTACAGTTGCGCATCGCTGCAGGAGGAACAAAATCATAAGTGGCACAAGTGACACAGAAATTTGTATTGGTTTGTAATTTAACTGATTCGTGATGGAGCCATAAAGTAAAGAATCAGACGTGACAAAATTAAACCAGTTTTTGGTTTTCATTTCATAATTCCCAAAGAAACAACCCGAGTTTCCCGAGAAAATGACTACATGCCTCGTCGCTTAGTCATGCACCAAGGTGCAACGTGAGCGCGCTCCACTATGCAACAACTAAGTAAACAGGCAACCAGGCATGGAGACAGGCATCAAGTATCTGCTGGATGCCTAGCGGTTGTCTAGCTGCCCATTGTTGTTGTTGCTGTTTTGGCTGCGGCTGCCGTGCATGAGCGATTTTCGTTTAGTCGGACTGTTACGTAAGTTTTAAGTATTGAGAAACAGATACTCAGCACTCGCACTCCACAACCTGCTGCGCTCAGCCTGAGCTCGAGGCCCGCAGCCTGCCAGCCAAAGTCTGCAGTCAGCAGCTGGCAGCAGCAACGGCAACGATGTGCAGCATCGTTTTGTTGAATGAAACCGTTTTTCCCGTTGTTCATTGTTCATTGTTCGTTTTTTAATTTGCTGTTCTGTTTTGTGTGCTTTGTTTTGTTTTGCCGAAATACACACACACACAGCTAAGAACTGTGGGCTGCATTGAAGTCACTGGACCATTAAAGGTCACTTGTCTCCATGCGCGTTCGGACTCCGCCACCCTCGCTCCCGCCCTTAGCTCTGATCTCTGCCTCGGACAAACGAAAACGAAATGTGCACAAACACACAATCGAAGAACACGAATACATTTGTGTCACATAGAGACCCAGATATCTGCATTTTCGCGAGACTCGAGACGTCGCTGTATATCGACTCAGCAGCAACTCTAGCAACGTGGCATAAGTACGTTTCGCGGCGATCTGTGATCGCCAATAGACACGGCTCAGCGGGCATGCCATTTACTCAGCGATCCATTCATTTGTTCCTGTAATTATAATCATCGTATTCAAGTATTCGAAATCTTATCATTTCATTTGATTTTTGCCAACGGCGAACCGTAGACACAGAGCGACTCGCGAACAAGCAAAGCTGCCGACAAAGTGTATGTACTCGTATGGGGTATGGCGAACGAGACAGTGCGGTCAGTTGGCCTGCTGCCATAAACTCTACATTCTCAGCACAGGAAGACTTCTGGGCACGTACTCAGCAGTCAGAAGGCAGAACTCAACGCAAGTCCGACTGGAGTTACCAAAGTGGCTTCGCCATTTTATTAACTGCTAATTATGGCTAACTAACTGTTCAAACACGCCACGGTACAATGCTAATTACTTGTGCCTAAAAGCCTTTGCAGTTCAACTTCCAAACAAAACCACTAACAGGCAAACGTTGTCATTTCCTTTACAAGAGGGCACAACCAATTCAAATGCTGCTAACTACTTCCACCACAAACTAATTGCACGTTTCCTGCCCGCACATTCGCCTAGAGGCTATAACTCTCCGAGTACTATTGCTATCATGACCAAGCTATTGGTTACCCGTGGCTACATCCCAGATCAGCCATCACGCCTTTGAGTATAAAGACCCAGCTTTCCGCCTGTGGGGCCGCATTGGTTGCGACATTTTTCTCCAGCGCATTTTAATTATGGTAACTCTTACTTTTTCGTTTGCGTTTCCATTTGTTTGGTGGGAAAGGAAGTTTGCACTGTTTGCATGCATTGCAATTAATTCAGCATTCACATAATTTGCACATAAGCATTGCATAACATGCATGGCACTGAAGAAGTGAGATTATACAAAGACAAAACAGAAAGTTACGAGGCGTAGTAGAAACGTCGGATATTGGCGTATTGCGTGCACAATTAGACACATTATGGCCGAAAGGGCGTACCTACTTATACTTATATGAAAGCATGTAGAAGCTATTGAATGATTACGCTCAAGGTCACACCGAGTACTATGCCAAGTGCATAGTGTATCTTACAATTATTATTATTAACGGTCCTAATCGATTTGGTAGACGTGTAGTATTTATTTGTAGCGTGCATGCGTTAATCAGCTGACTGGGGGGCTAGTGCGGTAATTGTGTACACAACTCACCTTCTTTGGTAATAGCTTCGGTATCGCATTCTTCATCACTGTCATCTTTGGGCTCGAATTCGACCTGCGAAGTATCGACATCATAGAAATTAACACGTGTCACGTGGCGCACGTAGTCAGTGGTGTTAGTGGTAAAATTTGTGTTTGTGTTGCGAGCTGGTTGCGGGGGGGAGCCGTGGTAGCGCCAGTGCCTGTGGCCGATGGGCTCAACGGTGGGCGACAAATGATGCTGCGGAGGCCAGCGCGCCAGCGGCGATGCCGTGACGGCAGTCGCCATTGGCATTGTTGCTGGGGGGGCTGCCACGAAGCTGACGTGCACACCGTCAGCAACAGTTCGGTGCAGCCGACCTTGGGCGGTGACGCGCGGTGGCTTCGGCAGCGGGTTGGTGGCGCACAGGCGCTTGCCACAGCGACTGTAGTAGGAGCTGTAGGGCGGCTCGCTTTTCGGCAGCGGCGGAGGCGGCGGCGATGAAGACGATGTTTGTGATGTGGTTGGGGGCTGTAGCGGGCGAGATATTCCGTCCTGTCGGCTGGAAGCGGTGTGGGGGCGTGTAGTATTATTGTTGCTGCGGGCAGTTGAGGGGGCAGTGATGCAGCTGCTTCCACTACGCGGATGACTAGAATATGCAATGTGGGGCAGTTGGTGTGAGTCATCGGCTGTGCGCTGACGCTTCTGCCAGTGACAGCGCGGCTGCACCTCCTGCGGTGTTTGGTACGGTGCGACGTGGTAGGCGGGCGCTGCGGGGAAGTAATTCGCAGTATGTGCATGTTCGAGGAGTGGAGCAGTATTGTGGGTGGTGCTGGTGCTATTACTCTTGGTGGCAGTGGCGATTTGTTTGCTAGGTATGACGGTGTCGCCGGTGGATGCGGTGGAAACGGTGCTGCTCTCGTTCGATCCTCCATCACAGCCATTTGTTGTGTATGGTGGCGACAGTAGTAGAATCACCACCATTCGATCATTTGAGAGGCATTAATGTCGGCTCTTCAAATTGGGCGCGTCTTATTCGCTGGCGTGCGGCGTGTGCGGAATGCCAGCGCCATTGTGGGCATTATTTGCGTCGCGGTCTCTTCGGCTACTGTTATTCTTGCCAATTTTATTGTTGTCAACACTCAACTCTTTCGATATAACGTTTACGAATTCCGGAACACTGCTAACAACTGGCACACACACACTAACACATACACACACAGTAACTCCCGATGCGGTACGATAACTAAAATGCCAACAACAACATCAATAATAACAATACTAGCAGCAGGAACACTCGCCGTTGCGTGCATTGAAAGTGAAAAGATGCAAGATGAATTTCCATCCGAATTGTTGTGTGGAATTGCTTAGCTGTTTTGCTGTTGCAGTTGCTGCTGCTAGTATTGCTATTCTTGTTATTGCTATTAATGCTGCTGCTGCCGTTTTAGCCGCAGATGTTTTGTGCTTCTAAAACCGTTATTTGCCTTGTATGGGGCGCCGGCGCAGCGTCTGCAACGTTTGCCGACTACAATTTCACTCCGTTTGTTCTCTTATTTATTTATTTATTTGTGTTGTAGCTGTTTTTTTGCTTTTTGATTTTTCACTCGGCTGTTTCTGTTTCTATTTCCCGCCCGTTGCAACGCATTTCGTGCTTTGTTTTATCCCCGCCGTTGTGCTTTTCGTTTTCCTCCGTTTCATAGTTGTTTTATGCAAATTGACGCGCCGGAGTGCATGCGATCTCATTGTTGTGGCAATTGTTGTGTTTCTTTTGTTTGTGCTTTACGGCAGATGACTTCATGCCGGCGCAGCAGTCGCGCGTCGATTTCCTTGAGAGATGCGCGGCGCACTCAAACAACCCGAAACTGCACGTACGCCGCGCTCGAAAAGTTCCCAGTGCGCGCGCTCGTTCGTGCCGCAGTCTCAATTTGTCTGTTTCCATTTATATTTTATTTATTGCATTATTTTCGAGTGGAAACGAACACAATAAATGCATACTGCATGCATTTTTAATTACTTCGCGTTGCTTCACTTTGCATTTGCCTAGCGGACAGCTGCGCACAGCTGAACTATTCGCACCCAGCTGCGCTTCCTGCATTGTGGCTAATTAAGTTCCTGCTTTCAATTGGGCGCAAGTGCACGTGGAAGTGTAGCGCGTAGTGATTCGGATAATTGCGATCGAACAATCGAACTGAAAGTCAAGTAACTCCCCCGGTCGTATGAGTGATATGTGTGAAGCCAACTGCCGACGCAGCGCTTTGGGCAGTTCCACGGTTTGGTCACGCTCCCCCACGATATCGTGTGTGCCTTGAGCACAATGATATCGAATACGAAGCGCACACACGTTTCCGCTTTTTTAGAAACCGAAAATCGCAACAAAATTGCAGACAAGTGAAAACAATTTGCGCTGTGGGAATGCCATCATCGTCACTTTGCCCCCTCGACAATTGTTGCATTTCAGATGTGACAAGGTCTTTAAACACGCCGAAATAAGAGGAAATTGCAGTGTCACTGTGGGTTTAAGTTTGCGAATGAGTGACTGAAACATATCGGCTTGGTTTTGACGCTGCTGTCTGATTGTGCTGATATCGGACCAAGTACAACAGACGGGAGAACAGTTCGAGTCTTTTCATATCTCTGCACGTTTTATGTTTTCACTTTTCTTCGAGGTATTGCCGCCAGAACGACAAAGTGGCATCAACAACAGCAATCACTATAGCAGAAAATCGCAGTGCAATAATGAGCGAGTATCTAAATAAAGGCAGAGACTCTCGTGCCTCGCAACGCGCCGCTCTGTATGACTTTAACCGCAAATATGATTGCGCAACTGGCCCAGATCTCACGATGATCATGGCGCACTGCACTGCGTTGAACTGCGCTGCGTCGAGGTGAAGCCGACCCAACTCAACTCGACTAAACTGAACTGAACTGATTTGCTTCAAGCTGGCTTGAATCGAATCGAGCTGAGTTGCGCCGAGTTGGGTCAAAAAGGAAATGGAAACATTTGTACATGAAAATAGTCACCGCTCGCAAATAGCTGTGCGGCTTAGTTGCGACGGAAACCTCTAACCTCGGCGGTTGACTGGCTGCTGACGTTTGCGTTTTCATGGCAAGCAGCAATGACGGCGAGCTCATCTGCACCGAAAATGGGGGCGAGGAGCTCCGCGAGCATTGCATGTTGGTGTTGGTGTGGTGTGGTTGTTGGATGTTGGCCGTTTACTGATGCCCAGCCATGGCACGTTTTTAGCTCAAATGCCGCACAAAACATTGTGCTCCAAAGTCTCAATTCCAAACATAAACGCACACCAAGCAGCGGTCGTGCCGAAAACAATTGAGGTCGCCTGACGTGGGGTGGGTCGGGGTGGTGCTTGGGCCTCATGGCTACACTGAAACGACACCTTGTTCTTATTTAACAGCAACTAGCGACAAACGCAACAATCAAATGCACAGCTGGGTTAGGTGGCCAGCGCGGATAAGCTGATGTGGTGCGCCTGTCACGAACATTTCAAAATTCACGCGAATGCAAATAAATTTTGTGTGTGATTTGTTGGTTTGCCTTTGTTGTTGCTGTTCATTTTTAATGACGCATAAAATACTCATTTGTCGTACAGAAATGTTGTTGCTGGTATGTATAGTGTGCATGTATGTATATGTATAGTGTGTATGTATGTGTATGTGTGTGTATGAACGTATGTGTGTGCATGTGTTGTGCGTATTGGGGACGATTCTGGAATTTACGATTGAGAATTCAATAACAATGTTGTTATTGTTTCTGTTTTTTCGCTAATAAGTGCCGGCCTATACAGTATGGCAATTGAGTGGCCAAGAGTGACGCACCCACACTCGTATGGAAAACGCAAATGAGCAGCAAATGGCTTCCGAAGAAAGTGCGCAAACTTTTACAGAAATAACTACAAAAAATGTTCTTGTATATGGGCTGAAGAACGTGCAACCAGGTTTGTGGGCGCGAAGCAGGGAAACGACAGAAACATGGTTGTGTGATATGGTGTTCGTTGCAAAATGCACTAATTACCAACTCAGTGTTCGAAACCGATCAGGGAGCCCCAATTGTTCGCCTGTCTGTCCCGGCCCGTCGCGTATACATCATCACCTACACCCGCACATAAACAGCAACAACAGTAGACACAAACGCACGTTGTGCGCGCTTTCTGCCGCCTCCATTGCCACCTCCGGTGCGGCCGTTGTTGACGTTGAAGCGGAATTTCATGTCAGTTGTCAAGCAAAGCGGGTTGCTTACTGACTGAAAATGAGGCGTGCAGCATGGCGAGCGGAACGGCTCGAAGCGGATCGGAGCCAGTGAACAGCCAGTGGCCATCAGCGTCGCGCCACCGCAACTGGGCTACGGCGCAGACCGAAAGCGCCAAATTCGAAAAGACTGTTTTCCATTTTAGGCAAAGAATTTCCACTGTTTCTTGCGGTAGCGCAGCGCAATAACAACAACACGACGGCAAAATAACAAGACGGCAGCACCAGCAGCAGCAGCAACACAGGCAAAACAATTTATAACTTTACTTTAAATGTGAAAAGGTGAACACGCTAACGCCACATTGCCACAACGCGAACACGGCCATGGTGGCCAGCAGGGCCGCGAACACTGTGCAACACGAACAAACAATCTAATTGTACGCGTGTGTGTGTGTGTGAGTGGCGCGCGCGCGTATAGGTGGACAAATAATGTGGGAACATTTTTTCGTTTCTTAGTGATTTAAAATGTTGGTTTTAGTTTTTGCTTTTAGCGGTGAATTCAGCTCATTCACTTGCTGTGAAATTAATAGAAACAGAAAACTGTTTTCTACTCAAACTTGACTTGTTTGCGATTACAACAGATAACAAAAGCTCATTCTGTAAGGTTCCATTAAAACTGTGCACTTCGACATTGCTTCGCCGAGATTACGTAACCGCAGCATAGCAGCGCACAGCACTGGCTCAAAGTGCACAGCTAGAACTGAGTATGTAAATTGCAATAACAAAAGCGGATGGCAATTTGATTTCAAACACCAATCGCCAGCAGTCAGTAACGATCATGGCGCCTGTGAACACATCACAGTTAATGAGCTGCTCTGTAACTGGAGAGCGCAGCCGTGCAATAATGACTGCCACTCATTTTTCCAATGTATGTTTGTGCTTACTCCTAAAATTCATTGAATTGGTGTTTGACAACACTTTAAAGATGTATTAAATATACCTATGTCGCATCCTCGTCTCTAGGTCCACATTTTGACGAATACAGAGTATTTAAAACTTAACTCGATGCTTTCTAGCCACAAAACGTTTACAACGCACTATGCTCTCTATTTTACGTGTATCACTTGATTATTATTTATGAATAAATTTACTCGAAATCCCAATTATGTACGAGGCCATTTTTAAAAAGACATTTCCTGAATTTTAGAATGATAAGTCGAATTCTGTCGCAATATAAACATATTATTACAAGCCAATTGGATAGTTTTGAGCTTTCACAATTCGTCTTAGTTTCTTTAGATCTGAACAATTTCTACATAAACTTTACGTTTATTGTTAATTTTGTTGTAAACTCTATTACGCTACTCTATAAATAAAAGAAACTACAAATTTATCATACGATTGTTTGGTATTTGAATTAGCGTTTGCCGAAGATTACCCCAAACATATCGAAGGTCCTGCTCCATGAGACTAAAGCAACATATCTCTCAGGCCTAACCGCAACTAAGCAACTAATCCATTCATATGTTTTTACGTTGCAGTATGTCAATATGCCCACAGTATCTCAGGAACTCGCTGCCGTTGTCCCCCCCCCCCCTCGTTCTACCATTCAACACAATCCGCTTCACGCTGCTGCCAGTTACTGGCCTGACGTGTGGCGACTCTTTGTCAACTCAATTAGCTTAATTGCGTTTTCGCATTTTTCTTTGCGCCTCCAAACACTTTTTCGAATTGTTTAATTTTTTTCCACATCACTGTAATTGACATGCACGCACGTACTTCTGCGCTTCTATCAAAACGTTACAATCGAGCCGAATTGACCAAAATCAAACAACACAGCCAACAGAAAACGTCTCGTTGATGCGACGAGCCATCGACATGACACGAACGTACTTTGCGCCGAATCTGTTCACCTGATCGCAGCTTAAGCGGCTGGTGTTGGGAAAAACGCTCGCGGACTGCACACCGCTGCCGTGGAGCGTGTGACTGTGCAACTAACTGGCTGACTAGCCGTCAACTGACAGCGACAACACCTCAGCTCGCGGTTGGCGCTTCGGCGACTTGCAGCTGCCTCAAATTTTGAGCGCGAAACTGAAACTTAAACTGAAACGTTGCTGGATGCGCGCGCGCGCCTGCATCCACTGGCTGTGTGCTGGAAAATGAAGTAGAGCCGCGAATACGCGCGCACACAGACCGGCTTCTGCGATTCATACGACAAAACAAACGACTTGCATTGGAAGAAACTTTAGCTCGCCACATCGTACAACTCCAAAAACTTTGCGCCGTACTCTCTCCCACTTCCTGCACCCCAGTCACGTTGCTGCTATTGTGCTCCGACATTGGCCGATCGTGTGCGATACTCCGAAAGCTTCTATTACTTGTCTGCTTCTGCGCTCTTAGCACTTCCTTAACGTGCTGCCAACAAGCGCCGTTATCCGCACACACAGTCACAGCTCCGGCATTCCGCCTCCGCCCACTTGCCCACATCGCCACTCGCCACCTCCAGCTGCTGCGGAGCGCAATTCACCTGCCACAAGCAACTATGTTGTTGTTCGCGGCATTGTAGTTGATCGCAACAACAACACCATAAAAGTAGAGAAAATCGCGCTCAGCACGCGCAGCTTCGATGGTCGCCAGCACTCAAACCCCACAGTCGCCCAACTCAGCGCTAACTAGTCGCGGTGCCTCTTTCGACTGTTGGCGTTGTTGTTGTTTTTGTTGTCAGCTGCCGCCACGTTCTGAGTACATATTTTGCTGATGATTGGATTCCCTCAGCACGTTCGCTAACAGTTTCTGCCATTTCTGTTTCTGTCTCTGTTTTGGCTGCGCCAGCCACTGATACCGCGTTTCGTAGCTCTGGTCGTTGGATTTTTTGCCACTGTTATTGTTATTTATTGCTGCGGTTGCTGAGTAGTTAAGTGCTGTGCACATTTGGCCGGCCGCCCGTCCGCTTCTATATTTGCTTTTGAGTTCGGGCTAATTTTGGGCTGTGCTTGCATCAGCGTTCTGCTTTCACGTTGCAGCGTTCGGAATTCCGTTGGCCGTATTTCAAAATATGGCAAAGGTTAAACCTGCGCGCGACTAAGAAAAATTGTGTGACGGTACGAAATACTCCGCTGATTTCGTTTCCATTACTTCTGTGTTTTCTCAGCAGCTTTTAGGGGCACTGCATCCGCCATTCGTCATCGGCCATCCGCCTCCAGTCGCGCGTCGTCATGCATTCCCTATTGGCTATTCTTAGCGGCCAGCGGTCCGAAAGCCCCCATACACAGACGCTTACCACTCCCTCCGCAAATCACAATTTCCAGCACGATTCGCGGTTATAGTCAATTTGTTCTTGCTTTCTTTGCTTTCAACTTTATAGTTTACTCATTCGATTTGATAAATTGTTTATTTTGTATTTGGTTAAAATTACAGAAAAAAAATATAATAGGAATGGTTGGAGGGTACTTACCATTGCTTGGTCCTCGTCCGCATTCGCTTTCTTCACCAAAGCTTTTCGCGCTGTGCCGCTGTAGCTATTGCCGCTTCTCGCCGGCTTCTTCGTGACAACATTGGCACATTTTTCGTTCTCGCTCATTATTACTGATTTCCCTTGTCAATCGTATCGGGAGTATTACTAATATTTTACTTTTTGTGTGCGGTGCATAGCAAAATAGTCTCGACTGCGATCTTAAATTGCTTTGTTCTCAGCTGCCTGTGCTCAGCAGTGATGGATGTTGCATATTTTTAGGTGTGATGATTATTGCTCAGTTGATTTTTCGGCACACAAACAAACTTTTTTCAGAAAAGTTGCGATTTCGTTGAATTTTTGCACTGCAATAAAAATGGAACTTCATTTATATTTCGAAAACTACTTTTAAACTTTTTTCTTAACTATGACAGGAGGTACAATGGAAATCACATTGCGGTTTCAAACCTTTAGAACCGTATTGAGGCACAGCGTGAGCTGTTACTCAATTGCTTGGAGCAGTTTTGTTCGGACTTTGCACTTTCTTCAAGTCCGCCATTTTCAAGTATTTCTAATCTTCAACAAAGACTGCAGTCTAATGCAATAACACATAATTTTGTAATGTTTATTTGTTTTCGTTTGCATGTCACTGACTTTACGCAATCGGGGCCAAAGTGACCCGCCCGAAAGCAGACGAACCACGGGCACACGCACACTGAATGGACTTGCATTGTCATAGTCCGAGGAACGCAACGTCGCGCGGTCCTTCCACTGTCAAACGCAACAGATCGTAAACAGCGAATGCGCACCTTAGCATTCGCACAACAAATGCAAAATGTTTGAGAAGGTTGTTTGTCGATTGGCATGGAAAATGTTGTCGTTGCTTGAAACGCTGCAAAACAAACACCAAACTGGAAATGAGCTTCGCATTCGGATTCTTTAAATTGTTTTATCAACCCACGCGGCTGACTTATGTGCAGATTCCATAAAAAAACAACCATAACAACAACGGCACAGACAACAGCACAAAATCAACATCAAATAGCTATATACATATATGTATGTATACATAAAAACACAAACACAACCAAAACCACAGATAAACAGCAAACTGGGCAAAAAGGAAAAATTCGCCAAACCAAACGAAATGTTAAAATCGAATAAGAAAAAAATGACAAGAATAAAAGCAGCAGCAACAACAACAACAATCACAACAACTACAACTCACCAACTCAAATTCAAATTGTTAATGGCACATGAAGTGGTGGTGGCCATTTATGGATTTTTCATATTTGTGTTATGTGCGCATTTTTGCGAGTACACTGTAAAAATTCCGCTGTATTCGGGCAATGTGTTCTTTCTTCGTATCCTATATTGAATTCTTGTGAATCATTCACTCATTTACCACGCGGCAGGAAGGAATGGAGAAATGGGGTGTGAGGGAATCCGCAGCATTAAGGATTTTTTTTTTCAATCAAGATAATTGGAATTTATATATTGAAGTGGGTGCATTACACCTTGCACAAAAAGTGCCATTCGCAAATCGTTAACGTGTTATTTAATAGCCAAGTAACAGATTAAGCAAATTGTTTTCCGCAAAATGCACACATTTTCTTCATAAATGTTAGTGCCTACAAGCCAGTCTCTGAATTTCGTATTTGGTTTTAATGTGTGGGCCTCTTTAGATGCTTCGTATCCAGCTTTTGAGATGAGTTTTTTCCTCAGTGTACAGCACCTGTGTGTGTGTTTGTTTGTGTGCGTTTAATTTGTATTTGATTTTTTCCATTGGTTTTTGATTTCTTCAATTCAAATTTATTTATTGCGCGCACTCACTGCGGGTACTTGAACTCTGCGGCACTCGACGCTGTGTGTGGAACTTTTTGTCTATGTTTTAATGAGGTTATCGCAGATTCGAAATCTGTGCGTAATCTTGGGAATGGTGAAATGGTAATGTTGAAATTTGAATGATGTCAAATGCACACACGAACGAACACATGCACGAACACCGGGCAATAGGCAGCAGTCAGTGTACACTCACGCGCAGCTCGGATTACAGCATTAACATTGACATCAAGGTCAGCGCTGTTTGCTATTCCAAGTGCATATGGACGTGGCCGATGTGAAAACTCCGTAATAGCATTGAAGTAAACGAGGAGCGACAGACAGGCAGCATGACGGATGAATGAATGAATGGGCGCCAAAGGCCAATGAGCGCGCACATGCGCCCAGCCGCTGGACGGACAACTGGCTAGCTGGTTGGTGGGCACGTTTTGGCGACATCGACGATTTATCATATTTATTAAATAAATATGAATATCGCTACGGCATAACGTATTGACCATTATTTTTGTTTAGTTCACCGCACAGAAACAACCATTTTAAGGCTAGGAATGCCAACGGTGGTCAACAATGGCCAACAACTACAATAACCAGCTACACTTGCCCAAGACAACTGCCACAAAAACTAATTTAAATGCAAAATTACAAGAGCAACAACAGCAACGACAGCAACAAATAGCGAAGAACGGTCAAACTTCCGCCCATGTCCCCAATGGTCGCCCCTCCTACATATCGACGCCAAACGACTACCATTTGTGGCAGTTCCAAATAAAGCGAGAAATAAAATATAATAAAATGTCGTCTTTGAGAAAGAAATAAGAAACAAACACATATACATATGTATGTACATATGTAAATCAAAATCAAAACAAAAGCTGTGATATTCCCGCTGCTGCGAAAAATTGGGTTGGCAATCAGCAAATCGAAAGACATAAGCAACAAACTTGAGACACGGAAACAAATGCGTGCAGTCGGCAGTTGCGGGTAGTTTAACGTTGACGGGCTGATCAATGCATGCGTGCCAACTGTGGGCCGACACTCAACACTGGCTGCGTGTGAGCGCAAACATAAACGCCTAAACGCCAACCAAACAAACAACAAATAATAACAACAACAGCCAAAATCACGACTCAAATAGCAAAAACAACAACGGACCGTATGTGCATTATACGTTGCACAGTGGTCAAATCAGTTCAAAAACAAAAGGTTACAAAAATGTAACGCCTCCACAGATTGTACCATAAGTTCGTTAACACAAAACTAATCGATATCTTCTGAAGATGACCCGCTTTGGTGTTTGACAACAGAGGGCAGCAGGTTTTATAGCTCTGGGTTTTGGCCGTCCTACGCATAGCATGAATAATAATAATGAACCCGTACTCGACCCATTTATCTCATATCATATATCTTTCTGTCAACTACTCGGATATTTTGCCACAAAAAAGTTGCAGTTGCCCAAATGCGACCACTGTGCGTCGCGGAGGTCGTGCCGCAAGCAGGTTTGGCTCGATGACGACAGCAGCATGGCCCGCGCTTCAATGCAAACTCGACTTCGAGTCTGAGAGTCTGTCTTCGATGCTGATTGCTGCTTGCGAACAAGCGGAGTCTCAAGCTGAATCTGACGCCGATGGCGCACCAGGCTAAGTGATTAAGCACGAGCCGACGTGGTGATTCCAAATTGTCGTTGATGGCGTTAGTCTTGTTGTTGACGGCAACTTTGCTGTTCTTGTTGTTATCCATTTTGCCAACACACACACACACTTTGTTACAACAACCGCAAACACAATTCATTGAAACAGATGGTAGAAAAATGGGATTTTCGATGGTGAAAAGTGCGTCGAAAGGGCTTAGTTCACGCACTGATCCCACTGCTCCCGCGCAAATGCACCGATCATTGTCGACTGCACTCCAAAAGTAACACGATAGCCTATTATCTATTATTGTTTGTTATTACTTCTCCTGCACTCCTCGCTGACAATGTTGTTGTACACCTGACGCCTGTGACTGCAAGTTATATAATTTTGCATTAATTAGTTTCACTTTTGCTCGACGTGCGCGCATATAACTGGAGCCGCGTTCTATATTTCGCACTGCTTCTGTTTTTTCGTTATTTTCCGCCTTATTCTTGTTAATATCGATGTAGCTGCTGTTGTTTTTTTGTTTATAAAAAAAACTTGTTAACCTGTGCAATTAACACTTTTTTTGCAATTCGAGCCGACTAACCGAGCCATTCAAACCCTATCATGAGGGCTCGAGCACCACGCGCGTCCCAACCACCGCTTGTTCGTTCGATCGATCGATCGATGCGCTCGTTACGCTATTTTATGCAATTCCATTGCATTCAAAACTCATCCAGTCGCTTGAGTTCGGTTCGTTGCGCGGTGTCTCAGTTCAGTTTAATCGGATTCGTTTCGGTTTTTATTCTATGAGTTTGCGGTGTGTGTGCTGATCGAGCCAGTATCGCGTCACAACTGATCTGTCTATCTACCTGCTTACAATTTTCAAGCGTGTTGCGGTCCATCTGCGCCGCGTTGACTGACGTCCATTCAATCGCTGCTATATGGCACACCGCACACCACCGCCCCCTCCCTCAACGCCGACTGGAAGCACAGCTGCCCCGCTTCGCCGCCTACCAAAAGCTTCTACTCACACACCTTGTTGCCCCAAAGCGCTCCGCGCCGCAAATGCTTTGTTTTTACTTTCAAGCGGGCCAGCGACAGCAGCAACAACAACAGCCTTAGCCGCAGCAAGCAAACAAAAACAGCAGCGACAACTACGACCACGACGCCGGGACCGCCAACATGCTGTGCGCACTTTCACAGCGGCGGCGGCAAGCGAGCCTCCGATGAATGTGGGGGTTGGAGGAGAGCTGCTGTTAGCTTTCGAACTAACTCAACCTGACAACATATTTAATTGTTAACGAGGACAATAATTGGTTGGCGGACAATAATGCTTGCAGAACTAGTTTCGAGAAACAAAGCTAAGTAGACATTTGATTTGTGTGCTGCAGCTGGAGCACTCGACAACGACTTCTTTTAGATACTAAAAGTTCTAACAAGTTGGAACAATTTCTCAGTTTTTACTTTCTTGGCTGGCGGAGGGAAAAATGTAAGTTCTGTCTTGGGACGCGATGATTGTTTTCCAGGCACAACCCCCTGAGAGGAATTCTCGGCTACGCCGCTGTGAGCCGCGCTCTTCACTTTACTGCTGCTTCCAGTTTTTCATATACGGCAAACAAGCAAAATTACTTATTACAAAGCAAGTTCGAAATTTTGCCTGAGCGCCAACAAAGCAACAACAAGCGCTTGATAATTACTCATTTTTTGGTTGGACTTGCAATTTCTTCTTCACAGATTCTTGCTGAAAATTGATGACTTTATCGAACAGTTAAAGGGGAAGTTACGGGCAGCAGTAAATTGTACCGGAAAAGGGTTATCTTTCCGATGGAGCCTTTTCGCGAATGCAATGTCAATCGCACTGAATAGAGGCTATAGCTGTTCACTGTTATGAGGTCTATGGATACGATTTGATCTTTTAACAAAATTTCAAAAACTTCCAAAAGACTTACATTCATATGTGTCGCGGCAATTCTGATGCTTTGTCATGTTCGTGGCACATATAGCTTAAATCTAAACAAATTACACAGCTCGACCGCAATCGGACATATGTATGGCCTCGTAATTCCCAAAAATTTTGCAAAGCAATTTCCTGATTTGTAAAGACAACCACGCCCCGCACATGCTGGCGCGCGCTAAGGCACTGAGTCGAACATTGGCTCAGAACTGCACTCACTCATTTGAGTGGGAGCAACCGGTGAAACGAAAGGGAACATTATCGGTGATGGCTGCAGCGACGGTGGCAGTCAACCTGAGCAAAATAAAACAATAAAATAGTAAATAAACCTACATTTGGTATTGTGCTGCGCAACGAGCGGTCGCGGTTGCCGTTCTGTTGACTTGGCCGACTGTAAAAGTCGAGCGAACAGTTTGGCGTTGGTGTTGACAGCAGTGCCAATGATGGCTTCAATAGCTGTGCCGAATCTGTCTCAAAAAACTGCGCCAGTTCTGAGACATTTTCAATTTTCAAGCAAGTAAATATGTAAATACCTGTAAGGAGATAGAGATAGCGCTAATGCAAAGACGGTACGATGATGCCATTTGCCTGCAGAATCAGCCAAACATCAAACATTTGTTGCTATAATTTGGAGTGCATCTAAGAGTTGACAGTTGAAATGTCAGACATCAATTTTACAAAAGAAACACGGCCAGTAACAATGTCAAGGAATCGGGTTTTCTCTTAGTGTATTAAAGAAATTACCGCAACACATTTCTTCATGCACCTGCAAATATACATAAAGTTCACATGGTCGTGGTAAGCTCAACTTGTGTGCCCACTCAAGATTCGCATTTGGCTTTTAGCACATTTTCAACTCTCGTATTATTTCATTAACAATTTTAATGCAAGAATTCTCTCTGTCTCCTCACATTTTACAGCCCAAGCAGTGTTGTTTTTAACTCAGAATTGCTTTTTTTATTCCAGACTGTTTACTCAATGAGGTACCAGAGTTTGTTAATTTTCAGCATGTGTGGGTGATAGTGTTACTACGACACAAACAAGCAACAAAAATATAGGCAATATGTAACTGAACAAATACATTCTTTTTTTTTATGTGAACAGATGACCAGTCGGCTTGCTTAAAGTTCAGTGTGGCTTGTTTTTGCTGTTGTAATTATATTTACGAATAATACGTTAAGTAAATTAATGTAAAAGTAAAACTTACAATTAAACGGCATTAAACAATAAATATACTATTTTTGTTAATTTAGCGAATTGAATCGTTTTAAAGTAGTAGAAGAAATTCATAGGATTTGTCGAGTGGTGTATTATTCAGGTGTTCACTGTGTGTATGTGGGTAACACTAAGGAAATTGGCTGTGATGTTGCGTTGATGACGCTCCAGAGCGGCGACAAACACGCCCGAACCAACATTTTGTCGGTGCATGGTTTTCGACTTTTCGAACATTTCTTTGGATAACACCTTTATTACACTTCAAGTATTCGGCTTTCACTCGTTTGGCGTTGAACATGTGTTGGTATGAGTTAATTCAATCGAGTTTATGTTGACTCCTATATGTAGCGATGTGACTGTTTGGGGTTTTGTTAGTGTTGTTTACGTTGCAGTGTCCTTATTGCTTAGTTTGTATTTTTCGTAATATGTATTTGAAATTGAACGCGAAGGTGACTCGAACTCAAACACTCCAAACATTAACGGCAACACCGCCTCATAATCGCTTTAACATGCGCTTTTTCTCCTTTATTAGCTTTTCTTTCTTCTTATCCTGCAGCTTCTTGTCGACGGCGTGCTTTTTGGATGAAGGTCCGTCGTCGTCTTTCAGATCCGCTGTACCTTTAGCAGGCTTAAAAGATGAGAAAAAAACGAGGTTCAGAAGTATGGATATGTATGTAGGTGGTTTGGTTAAAAGTAGGACAAGATGTCTTCTTGCTCAAACTATGAAATGTTTCTTGGGTTTTGACCACAACCCGACAAAGACCGACCTGTGCGTGAATTTCAGTCATCATTTTGGCGCGCTGTGAATAGTCATCGTAACGCTCGAGAAGCAGCTTGCCGGCCTCCTCATTTAGCGCCGACTCTGCATTGGGCACAATCAGAAGGCATTTTATGGTCAGCAGGATGTGCTTGATGCCTAGATCGGGTTTCCAGTCCTTCTTCAGTGTGTTCACGCAAATCTCACCATTTGCTGCCACGTTCGGATGAAAAATTTTCGTTATGAAAAAGGCCTTTGGCGGTGACTGCGGGAAATCTTTTCCGAGTGTTAGCTTTACTCGAAAAACTCCGCCAGCATAGGGAGTACCAGCTGCAAAAGTCAAACAAATTCAATCATTATCAATTTTACATTGCGCAATAAGAAACTTCTAAATCTCAAACGATCGCCGCCAAATCCGTTTTCATACGCGTTTGCCTATGGTTGTACCATCGTCTCAATAAAGACCCCATTTCAAGGGCAACGCAATGCATTTTCCTCCCCCACGCTTCACGGTCGTGCTTCACACACTCACCAGGACCCTCAATAAGCGCCTGTATGTCCGTCACATCAGCATCGTTTATTTGTATTTTGATCCCCTCCAGAGGCGACTCGCTCATCTGCTGCATTTCCTTCATCACTTGGCGTATGGTCTGCGGCGAGAGGTTCTCCACGTTCGAGATCTGTAATGACCACACAACCATTCTCAAAAATTGCAGCAATTGCCCGCAAGTCACATCGACTGCTCCGCCAGACACACTTACCGAACTCATGGCTGGCTATTTTCTGGAGAATTCTGCTCGTTTGTTTTGTTCCTCCTGGCCCGTGTTTGTGTTCCGTTTACTCCGTGTTGGTGTTGCTGCTGCTGTTGATGTGGTTGTGGCTTCCTTACGATTTTTGTTTTTATTTTACTGTTTTTAGATTTTTTGTTTTGAATATTGTAGGACTGTGTAGTTCTTGCTAATTTGCACGTACTCAAATAACTAAAATTTTTACGGGTCTCGAGCAGTTTCCAAAATGAAAAAAACAATAATCAGTGACAGGTGAAAGAAACTTTTTCTCAACAGCAGTGGCGACAGCATACCAGTGTTGCCAGTGTGGCACAACAACGATCCAAATAGTGCATCGTCCGTTAAATGCCGTAGCCATTTCAAACAGTGATCCGGAGATGCCCTACCACCACTTCCGTCAGAAACAAAAAAAACCCTACATAATCTGAAAAGTTTTCGATTCAGTGTGGGTGTGGTTTACAACTTGGACAACTTGATTACTTTAGGTTTCATCAAGTTTTACGGCGGAAGAATAATTTGCGGGGGTTAACAAGTTTGTTATAAGTGAAGACGTCGGTGCAGAGTACGTTTTAAGCAACACTGTAGACGCGAATGTCGAAAGATGCGGACTGGAATTGCGTTGTGCGCCATCTAGCGCGAGATAGCAGTCGGACGGGAGCGATAGGTGCACACGAATATTCGTAGATAGCGAGAAAACCCCAATTGGAAGGTTCGGAATACCGCGTGCTTAGATGCTTTCGGATACGTTCGTTGTGAGGGTTTGTGAACATCTGTTGGAATTCAAATAAGCATTTGTATCTTGATATGAAGTTAGGTTGTGACGGAATTTCTTACTTTTGAATCTAACTTTTACATTCGGGTTCAATTACAAAATGGCATCTTTTCGTACGAATTAAGGGGTTGAGTGGAGCATTGACCGAATTGGCAGAGTTTATTTTCTTAAGCTGTCAAGTTGAATAATTACGAAGCCAATCAGTCGCAATGTTGAATAGCAACATCGCGGACTTAATTCATATTTTTTCCACAAGTCAATGTCTAACGTGCAGCGAGTGCTGGTAACAAATAAGACAACAACAAGCAAAAGCATCATTTGAAAGCAAACTCAGCCTTCAAGTGAAGTTAAGGTTTTCATATTTTATTACCGAATTGGTACTTGTCGCGCCGCTCAAAAACATTACCACTGCGTTTGTCTGCCGGCTCGTCACTTTGACTATCTTCAATAACTGAGGAGAAAACTGCTTACTGCCAGGGGCGGATTTAGAAATTTGCCGCCCCTAGGCAGTTGGTAAAATTGCCGCCCCCCCCCCCCCTATTTAAAATTTCTTGAATGGTGGAATTAGTTTGGTGCGAATAGTTGTTTTTTTTCTTGCGCATTGTGTATGTTTATTTGCTTGGCCCTCGTAAATCGTTTTTTTTTTTTTTGTTTTTTTGCTTGCGCATTCTGTATGTTTATTTTCTTTCCTTGTATAAATCGGTTGTTTGTTTTTTTCTTTTTTTTTTTTGCTTGTGCAAAATGTATGTCTATTTTCGTTGCTTGTATAAATCGATTGTTTCTTCAATTCAGGCATTTTACACTTAGAATGTTGGTTTCCCACGAATTCAACAACTTTTCAAAGTTTCCGCTAAAATTTGCCGCCCCTCAATTCTTGCCGCTCTAGGCGACTGCCTACAATGCCTGTATGGTAAATCCAGCCCTGCTTACTGCGGATAGTGCGCATGGAAGATAATGGCTGAGGATTTCATAAGCTGACAGTCAGACTGCCAAACCGGCCACACGTCGATGGTTTTCTTTGATATACCATCTACATACTGCGTAATTTAGGGTGAAAAGCAGGGGCCAGAGGTACGGGTCCATTGTGCAATTATTCAACACTTGACTGCGTCAGAGTGAAATTTTCTCTACCCTTTTCTTCTATTTAAAAACAAAAACTTTCTTTTACATAGTATTTAATTGATACTTGTTTGTGTTAGTATTCAATTTCTGCTTTATTGTAATTTTCTTCGCATTTATGAACTTTAATTGTCGAAAATACCTAATCTTTGAATTTTCATCGACAGAGTAGCATAAGGTTCGCCAGCTTCGCCCGACGTTGGGCTGTAAGAGCGAAAATAAAATGTAAAAAACTTTTCAATTGACAGCTTGCAGAAAATGAGCGGCGCAATATCGTTGCCATGAGTTGGTTCATTTTTGCAATGCAGTTTTTGCATTATGTATGTTCAGCATTTTTAGATATATTTCTAAGCAAATAATTGCAACACGTGCCGTCGACCGAAGGGAGGAAGGTGGAGTGCGAGTGAGATGCTTTCTTTTTGGCGGGATGAGAGCAGCAGCTAGCAGGGTTATTGTGGTCATAATTTATGGTATTGTTGTTGTTATTGCTGCCTCTATGAAGCAACGGTGCATAAAGTGGAAAGAAACTACAAGTGGGAAGTGCTGGACTTATGCGGTGCTGTCATTATGGTTTTTGATGTTCGAGTTGAAGTGCTGAAAACTGTTGTTGTTGGTAATTTCTGTAATTATTGTTTGCGGGTTGCGCGAGTATGTAGCACAATTAGAAACTCATTGCAGATGGTCAGTTGGGCATTTAATGAACGCAGCAAAGCGCAGTTAGACATGAAGGCCGGAAATGCATTTTGCACGCTACAAGTAAATGCAAATTCTTACACATATTGACATATTATATACAAGATACAAGTGGGAGGGGAGGAAAGACGAGCAGATATAGCTTGCCGTGGAGGAAACTTATATTACACTGATCAACAGCAAAATGGCTTTTCTGGTTCTGACATCAGTTCTAGGGTAATTAGGCACCGCTGATTTCGAATCCGCAAACCGTTTTGAAAACTTAGTTTCCGTTTTCGCAAAAAATGGGCGTGTCACTTTTTCGGATTTTCCCTGACTTTTTTCACGTTTGGGATTGTAATTTCAAAACCAATAAACCGGTTGACATGATTTTCACTTTGTGGCATTTGCAACACCTCACGGCTTTTTTTCCAATGTAATTTATTTGTATAAGTTTTAAAAATCCGCGGCAATTGGACCTCAAAGTTGGAAAATATGGAATTTCAAGGCGTTTTCTTTGATGTTAAAAAACAAACACATTTTTCGTAAATCAATTATCGAGTTATGTATAACACGAAAGCGGAAACATGAAATTATACAACACAGCCAAATTTTTTGGCGGGAGTCCCATTCTCATCGAAATAATAGCAAAAATGTACCATAGTCATTTTCAAAATTTTTGATACTATTTCCTTAAAAAATTAAGGGCCTCAAAATATGCTCTTTTATATATTCCATTCACTGTCTGGAATACAAGCGAAAAACGACAAAATTTTGAATTGCTTCAAACAAAACAAAATTAAAAACTTTGCATATTTTGAGGCTCTTACTTTTTAAAGGAAAAAAACTGAATTCTGTTGAAAATGACTTTGGTACATTTTTGCTATTATTTCGATGAGAATGGGACTCACGCCAAAAAATGTGGCTGTGTTGCATTACTTGATGTTTCCGCTTTCTTGTTATACATAACTCGATAATTGATTTACGAAAAATGTGTTTGTTTTTTAACATCAAAGAAAACGCCTTGAAATTCCATATTTTCCGACTTTGAGGTCCAATTGCCGCGGCATTTTAAAACCTATAAAAATAAATTGCATCGGAAATGAAACCGTGCGGTGTTGATAATGCAACGAGGTGAAAATGATGTCAACCGGTTTATTGGTCTAGAAATTACAATCCCAAACGTGAAAAAGGTCAGGGAAAATCCGAAAAAGTGACACGCCCATTTTTCGCGAAAACGGAAACTAAGTTTTCAAAACGGTTTGCGGATTCGAAATCAGCGGTCCATAATTACCCTAGAACTGATGTCAAACCCAGAAAAGCAGACCAAAAGTCGAAATTTGTTGCCCTGTGTTATCAATTAGAAAAATACAATAAAAGAATTGTTGATAAATTTTATGGAAATCAGTGGACGTACAACAGAAGCAGAAAAGCAGGGCAACTAATAACAGCGAGCAGTTTTAACCCTTTGCACTCCGAACAATTTTCGACGTTGGCTATCAGCTACTCAGCGCCACTTTACGGCAGAACCGAACATTTACAGACCCTCGTAATATTTCTTATAATTTTGGAACTAAGTAACGTATTATAATGATATTGGTCTTATATGAATTACCGGCCGTTCTTCTGCAAATTCCCCTTATCGCTCTTTTGAAGCGGCGCCGAGAAGTGTTCTCGTCGGTCTCACGTTCTCGTGTGCGACAAAACCCGCTGACATTTCTTGTATATATCTTAGTAATTTTACGATATCTTGATTTGTTTTCTTGTGCCATTTCAAGAGAAAACTTAGGAAAACATGCTTGTCTCAAAAAGTCGCCCTGAAATAACTCAATTCCCCGTCATCATTAATAAACTTGAATGTGCCCTGAGAGGGGACATCCGAGTGATATGCTTGAATTACGATGTCCCCTGAGAGGGGACAGCGGAGTGCAAAGGGTTAATAAGTGAGAGTTAATGCAAAGGAACAGGAACTACTGACCACGGTTGCCACTCAACTAAAATTTGTTGTACCAAAATTTTCCCAATAAATGCCCAAAGTAGAAACGAAAGGACCATTTTATGTTTTCGGCAAATTGATTTTTTACATAAAAGCAAAATATTACTTTTATATCGACATTTTTACCGCTGGCCCCCAAAACGTTAGTCTTTTTTTTTTGTTTGCTTATACATTTTTGTGTAAAAAAGACCCAAATTACACAAAAGCAACCGTGCTGCTGACAGGCGTAAACGACTGCAGGTAACCGCTGCCTTTTTATTCAGTTGCGGAAAAAGTTCGAAATTACAACAACAAAGAGTTTGTATATTTTAACGAAAATGACAAAAGAGCCAAAATCCTATGCGCCGCATTGACAGGCAGGCTGAGCTGACAAAAACAGATGAACAGGTGGACGGATGCAAGGGCGGTCGACAGTTGGTTTAGTGGTGTGTGCTAAAATTGAAATCGCCAAAATGAAGCACTTGGAAGCTGTAGCAGTAAAAGCCCAAACCGTTTCCCCTTCCCCTGCCGCTGCCTTCCTTTCGTTTGCCCGCAGCACACCCAGAACTAATTGAGCGGCGATGCGCACGGTGCCGCAGCCCACAGCAGCCACTGCCAACTGCGAAGTGCTGACTGCAACTTATTATGGCCACAACAACAACAACCAAACAAACATAACCATTAATTTTTTAAAACAATTTCCTCAACACAATACAGCGAAAATAAAAGAAATTAACATCAAATACAGCAACAACAACAACAATACAAGGAATGCAGGTAAGACCAGCAAGGAAAAAATCTAATGAAGCGTTTCGCTTCAGTGGCAAAGTTCGCTGAAATCCACAACAAAAACGACAACAACAGGAACAACAACAAAATGGCAATGAGGTACCCACATAAGGCAGCAGTTATCGAACTACAGCAACGGAGCCAACACAGCCACCTGAGGCCCCGCGAAGCCCTTTCAATTAGCAGTGAGTTGCCGCAAATAACCACCAACGTGCGGCGGCCGATCGCGGCTTGTTGACGGTGGTGGTGGTGTGGGGACGCTGCTCGTGTTGGGGCTGGCAAAAACCTGCGAAACTTTGAAGCAATTTTCATTATATTGGCAGCAAATTTCTACTTGCCTACATTCGTTCAACGTGCAAAAGCCATTGCGCGTCGCTCTCAGGCAGACCACTACGACGTGGCCGCTCAGCACACAGCCCGACTCGGCTGACAGTTCTGTTGCTCCGTGTTATTTATTTCGTTTACAAAATATTTTTCACCGCGAGCGCAATGTTGCGGTGTTCGTTGAGGTAATTGGAGTTGCGCCTGCGTGGTTCGACAGCGCTTCGGCAGTTGCACACGCGCGAGTCAGCCGTTGCAGTAGCTGCCGCTGTAGTTGGCGCTAGCGCTGGCGCTGGCGTAGTCGACATTTTTTGCATGCCAGCCATTCTTTAGTTGTGGTTGAGATTTCTGTTAAGACATTCAATATGAGCTCATATAAAGATACACTGAAAAAGACAATGTTTTTTATATGAAAATCATAACTTTACAACCTCAATATTTCAGTTTGCACTATACTATGGTAGTTATGACCATTTTGCTACTCGCGAGTAGTAGAATGATTTAGATTAAGACGCGGGTTTTCAACGACTTTGTGGGACTATAAATATTAAGACTCAGGCCTACGGTTTTCGTAGTTTTGCAGGACCATCCGTTCGTCCGTCAAACTTGATTTCGATATAATGATTATTTGGTTATAAGTTTTGACGTGTGCCGTAACGGTGATCAGTGATCAGTTAAGTGCGGAGTAATAATGGAGCGCTGCACGAAGGCAAAGCGAAGCAATCTCTTAAAAATATGACGGCGAAGCATTAAAAGTTTTCTGAGAGCGCAAAGGTGGCAAACGCCACAGCAATATCAACACCTTTAAAAGCGGCTGTCACAACAACAACCGACAGCACCTTTGGCAACTAATCGGGTAGGCAAACGACGAAAAAGCTTATTACCATGGCGTCGGCGCAGCCAACAACACTCCAGCGTCGGCGTCAGCACTGGCGCCGATAGCGCAGTCGTTGCTGGCATTCGCTTCGTAAGCAAATTCTCGCACTTGGCTTACCTGAGGCGCGAGCTGCTTAAGCCGGGCCTCGGTCTTTTCGGTTGGCGCGACGTCTTTTCGTCTGTTTGTGTTTTTGTTTTAACAAAGCACAAGCGGCAGCCAAGCAGCGCCAACAACAACAACGCCTACATATACAATTTTTTGTTTTCGTCTCCGTGCCCAGCAAAGAAGAGCGGCAAGTGGCGGCACCGCGTCGAACGCCGAGTTCCAGGCGGTTTCAGTCGCCGACTTGAAACTGAATGAGCTGTACGCGCACTCAGCGACCGTTATACGCCAAGTGAATTGCAAACCCGCCAACGAGCCAGCCTGCTAGCCAGCTGTCGAACGAACGTGGTAACGGTGCCGCTGAGGAAGTCGTGTCGCGTTTTCGCGTTTCTGCAATCCAATCCGATTCAGGTGAAGACGAACAGTGCAATACGAAATTTCACGGCAATCCGATAGATGTTCGCTGCAGCTAGCACAAATAAGCTGCCAAGTGATTTGTTGTGTTTTTCTTGTTGTTGTTGTTGTTAGCATTGCAATGCTTGTGTGCTTGTGCAGCGAATGCGTTTCGTGAAACAAAAAAATAAAGAAAACAAAAAAGTAGAAACGAAAGAAAGCAGCGAAAATTTCATTTCGCGTATGTGCCAAAGTGGCTGATGATCGCACCGAAGTGTGGTTGTGGAGCATCCCAGCCGGACAAGCGTCGGCCATGCAGCTAGCAAAAGTCATGTAAAACTCATGGACACAACGAAAAACAAATACACTAAAGTAGAGCCTGCAGATTTGAAGCCATAAAAGAAAAAAAGTAAGTTGGCAATCGGCGGCGTTGCAGGCATTGTGCGAGTGTTTGCCACACGGTTGCGTCCAAGTGGCCATAGCAATAAAAATAACTGCACTTGCAGCAGACTTAACAGAAAACAGAATTGCCTCCAATACGAATGGTTTTCTTGAGCCCAGATTCAGCAATGCAATTTGAAACGGTTAACACAGATTTCTAAAATCGATGCATCCTAATTAGCATATAGAGTGAAGCCATGTCAAGTGGGACCCCCAAAAATTCACGAAATCACCGATTTTTGAAATAACTGTCTTAATTTGTAGCGGGTATGATGCTGACGACTTGGCATTATTATTTCGTTAAAATTCAATTTATTGTTAATGTTATAAACAATCAAACTTTTTAGCCAAAAAAAATTTCTTAATTTTTTTCTCAAAAACTATTTTTTTTTTTTAAAAGATGACCACGCGAATTTATAATTAACTGTTGAGGCTATCTATTACAATTTTTTTTCACGCCCAATTAGTTTAAAAAATAACTTTTGCATTAATTTTTTATAAACAATTAAGTTTTCTATAGTCTTCTTCACGCTGCAAAAAAATAAAAAAAATGTCATCATATGCGGAAAACGTTCCCCTTTATTTCAGCGTTCACAGAAGTTTGTCGGTCTGCGCCGTTTTTCAAATATTAATTTTTTTATCTCCCGCGGCGTGCGCTCTGTAGGCGCAAATAAATATAATATAAATATAAAATAAAAAAAATATAAAAAATAATATAGGTATATATATCAAATGAAAGAGAAAATGCTCAAGAATTTAAATAAAATTAATTTTATATCTATTTGTAAAAAAAGGATATGAAAAAGGTCCTTTGAAAACTTTAATCCTTTATATCCTTCAAAATTTACATCGAATTTTCTTGAAAGGTAAGTATGTTAAAACCCCAAATCTCCTTGATCACGTGTCAAAATTTCATTATTCTCGTTTCATTGATTTTGTATCTTTTTATTATTTAAAATACTGATACTCAAATAAATTAGAATTTTTGTACTTTATTAGAATTGCAGCTTCCGCCTTTTTTTAATAACTTTCGAACTAATAAAGTTAGAGTAATGAAATTTTGACACGTGATCAAGGAGGTTTGGGGTTTTAACATACTTACCTTTCAAGAAAATTCGATGTAAATTTTGAAGGATATAAAGGATTAAAGTTTTCAAAGGACCTTTTTCATATCCTTTTTTTACAAATAGATATAAAATTAATTTTATTTAAATTCTTGAGCATTTTCTCTTTCATTTGATATATATACCTATATTATTTTTTATATTTTTTTTATTTTATATTTATATTATATTTATTTGCGCCTAGAGAGCGCACGCCGCGGGAGATAAAAAAATTAATATTTGAAAAACGGCGCAGACCGACAAACTTCTGTGAACGCTGAAATAAAGGGGAACGTTTTCCGCATATGATGACATTTTTTTTATTTTTTTGCAGCGTGAAGAAGACTATAGAAAACTTAATTGTTTATAAAAAATTAATGCAAAAGTTATTTTTTAAACTAATTGGGCGTGAAAAAAAATTGTAATAGATAGCCTCAACAGTTAATTATAAATTCGCGTGGTCATCTTTTAAAAAAAAAAAATAGTTTTTGAGAAAAAAATTAAGAAATTTTTTTTGGCTAAAAAGTTTGATTGTTTATAACATTAACAATAAATTGAATTTTAACGAAATAATAATGCCAAGTCGTCAGCATCATACCCGCTACAAATTAAGACAGTTATTTCAAAAATCGGTGATTTCGTGAATTTTTGGGGGTCCCACTTGACATGGCTTCACTCTATATAGAGAAACCAAAAACAAAAAGTTTTAAAATTAAACTAAATCACCCAACTAATTTCCACCTGACTTTTTGAAATATATAAAAAATATACATAGTAAGTTAACCTGTCAATTGGATTCTTATATCATTAAAAATTAAATTTAAAAAAGTAGTCAAAATAGCCACTGCAACGAAAATAACGCGTAATACGTCTCGACAAGGTATAAGGTGTTGTCTAAAAATATTTACAACTTTGCCTATATATACGGGTATTGTTGAAATCGTAGTATTTTTACTGATCCATCGAAAGTTAAATACCGCTAGACACAACATTGCATACATAAGAAATCCTATACATTCAAAAAGTAGGGTTACAAAATAAAATACAATTTTTTAAATGCACTTTTGATATATAGTTTTTAATGTGTAGTATTTCGTTTTGATTGTCTCTTGTTTGGACCTCTTCCCAAACGACATATTGTCAACAATCTGTTAGCGCGTCCTTGAACATATAACTACCCTCCACGTATCGCACGCCCCTGGCCTGAGCAGTTTTTGTTTACAACTTCAAAGAACTTGTTGTTTTTAATCAATGGCCACCAATTAATTCTATAAACTCGTTTACAATATGTATGTAACAGCGCCACCTCCAACAACAACAACAAGCTTCGCATTCCTTCGCAACAATCTGAGCTGAAAATTTCTACAAGGCACTACGTACTGGCCTCGCGAAAATACCCGTCGTCACGAGCAGCCGACATAGCGCAAGCTACCAACGCGGTCGCGTTGCAGAGAAAAACGCGCCAGCATGCACCTTACGCTGCGGATGTTCGCTTTGTTGTTGTTAATATTTCTCGCATAAACATTCAGGTGTGTTGCCAAACTGTGACAACGCGCTGCGACCGCGCAAGAAGGACGCAAGAGCAGTGGTGCGCCGCGCGACCGCAGACCGGTTTCACCTTCAATGCAGGCCGTCTCATCAATAAAAATGTAAATGTCGGCTTACATTTCACATTAAACAATTTTTAGTTTTAGCTTTTTGCTTCCTTTACGAACCGTTCCCCTTTCCCCGCTCGAACTGGCCGCTTTTGTTGTAGGTACCCGTCGCTGCTGTTGTTGGTGCTATTGTTATTGTTACCGCTGTCATTCTACATACATCTTTTTAACAACGCCATCATTAAATTAGTCTTAAACCCCATTTAACTTGTTGCTTAGACGCCATTAAAAGCAACAATTCGTACTGGTTCTCGTTTTGCGCGCTGCGCACTTCTGGCAGAATAGCGGCTGCCGGTGACTGCGCTTGTTGTTTTTGCGCAGCTTTTATTATTGGCTTTTAGTATCATCGCATCGCCAAATCAACTTTCCCATCTGCCATCTTTTATCTGAAATCCGAATTGCCGATTCGCAGTCACATTCTGGCTTGCTTCGGAGTGCTTCAAAAAGTAAAATCAAACAGCAGCGACTTTTGCCTTCAGAGAGAGAGATGGATAGAGAGTTGGATAAACGAACTAGGCTTTTTGTCAGCAACACAACAAAAACGCCGCAGCGCTTCGACATTTGCATGACAATTGCGCTCCCTGGCTGCCAAGAAATCGACGTCAGGGCTGTTCATCCACTCAGCGACAGGTTATGCCAAGCCAGGTTCAGAATCAAAATTCAAGCTCTTCCTTCCAAAACGTAACAAAAATTTTAGTTGTTTCAATATTTCGCGGCGGCACTTCTTGAAATGTGATAATATTTAAGCTCATTAAAACGTGCTATTTCTGCGGCGTGATGGGCTTTTTATGCTGATTCCCACTAATTTAGTATTAAGAATTCTTAATGTCACCTCATATCGCTTATCGCTCTGAACGTGTTTCAGCGCATAGACAGCGGCAGCGGCAGCTGAATCCAACAGCATACTTTGACCGTTTTGTACGGTTGGCTCGACGCGGCCGAAAGCAGCTTTCGGCTGATATTGCAATGTGACAAACATGTGGCAGCTAAAATTTAATTTTAATTTAGGTTTCCTCTCAATTCAGTTCTGTCACGACTTTCGAATTCATTTGCGTTTATATTTAACTGTTTAACTATTTAATCTGCTTAAAAATGGGTTGTTATATCAAGGAAAGAGTACTCAAAAAATTTTGCTAAGTAATTAATTTTGAGAAGCTACATATGTACATAAATAAGTGTTAAAAATTGCGTATAAGTAACAATAAATAATAATAAATAAATATTTTTCAAATCTCTTCTTTTTATGCGGCTACATATAACAATGAGTTTATTGTTGAAATACCTGTAAAATTATAGTTTATATAATTTGCAAAATTATAAACTAAACATTATTATATAAAATAAAGTTATAATTTATATAATTGTTTTATTTCCAGATAATAGCGGTGATAACGTGTAAATCTTACAATTTTTACGAATGGCGGCAATCGTCAATGACGTAATGAACATTACACCCAATTCGGCGAATGGTTGCAAAAACACAGCATCAGTGCAGCACACAGAACTTCCGCATGCGCTCAACTTGCACGCAAAATTGTAGCACAAAGAAGGAGAAAATAAAAGCCCTAAGGTAATTAGATACTTGGGCTAGTTGTGGTAGCAATAATAAGCACCCAGCGCGCATACTACGGGAGAAAATTCACAGAGACCACAGATCAACCAAAGAAAAATCGCCGAGTCATACGAACATAAGGAAGTAAGAGCCGCGTACGCAGGCAGCGATCGCATTACACGTCACAAATTACATAACCGCACTTCACGCTGCCACAGACAACAGGCCCGACAAAGGCGAAAACAAAGAAAGCACAAAGAACATCGACGAAGAATACCAAGCAGCACCAGCAGCAGAAGCATTAGCTACAACTCACACGGAGAACAATTGTTGCGCGTGCGCACTGCCCAGCGTCCATGGTGTACCGGACGAGTCCGGAAAGTCAAATAATGGCAACGAAAACTGTTATAAGCACGAACATGTCAGCGGCGCGTGGAATTTCAATTGCAATTGACCAAGATGGGGCGCCGCAGAGGGGGCAGCAGATTGCCGTAAGCTACAAGCAGCAACCGCCGCAGCTGGACGCGGGCAAGATCACCATTTATCAGCACAGCAACAACAAAATGGTCACATCACCAACACAAGCAGCCATAATTAGAACAGCAGGCGACGAAGAGCAACAGCAACAAGTGTCGCCAAAGTCTCCAGCATCTTCTACGACATTCATCGGCCTTAAACGTCATAATGGTGACAACAAAAGCGGCGAGTTGGAGCGAGGCCGTAATGATCGTGATGATAATGATGTAGAAGAGCAACGGCGCGTTTCCAGCGCAGAAACTGGTTATACGACTGCAACTTTTCCACAAATGTTGCTCAAAGTGGCAACAAGTGAAAGAGGAAAATTCAACAGCAACGGCAACGGGAACGGCCAAGTGAAAGACGGCGAAGACTACGACGACGACGATGAAGAAAAATCGCAAATGAATGGAAAAGGCGCTTGGAACGGTGCTGGTGTTAGTGTAACACACGGACGCCGTGAGAGCGGCGACGCAAACGATGAGGCCGATAATGGCGTTGCGTCTAATATGCAGGCCGCCAGCAGCGTGTGTGTGCGCAGCAAGCGCACAATGATAATTCAGTGCAATGACGCTGATGATGAGCGCGCCGATCACGATGTCGAAAGCACAAACGGCCGCAACCACATCGCGCATAATGATGACGACGAGCAGGTTGAGCATAATGACGACAAGCGCTGCAATGGTAACGGCAACCACAGTCACAGCTACAGCCACAGCCACAATCACAGTCAGAGCCAGAGCAACAGCTACGTCGATGTTGATGTCGGTGTTGGTGTTGATGATGTTGGTGAAAATGGTCAAAACGCGTTTGATCGTCTCACTGGTAGTGGTGGTAGCGGTAGTGGACGGCAGCTGGAAAGCGTTCACGCCGCGATCAGTCCAAACAGTCTAACGACGAAAGCAGATTGTGCAAGTGCACTGACCGAGACAGTAAGATACGCGGACGACGCTTCGCATGTGGTGAAGATACAGATCAATCGGAACGCAGTCACCGCCAACGAAGCGCTCGAAGTCGAGAAGCAAGTAACAGTGGTCACTCTGAACGACCAGGATCGTTTGCCGCTCGAACGCGTAGTCGAAAGAAAACCTAGTGAAATTGTGCATAGTGTGCCAAAGCGACCTGAATTCGCCGTCGCCCACACGGATTTGCGTTTGAACATCGAGAAAATGGTGCAGAAACCGCTGCCGGCGTGCGTTTCCACGGTCACCACAGTCGCCACGGTCATACCGCATGGCCGGAGTGCAGGCGTAGGTGCAAGCGCGAGCACGGGCTCGGGTTCGGGCACGAGTTCGGTTCCGCTTCCGGTTTCCATATCGGGCAACATCAGCTCGGGCGGCACCACTGTCACTGAGCTGAATGTCTCCCATCCCTCGTTCTACTATGTCATGTCGAGCGGCCAGTTTTCGCCGTGCGATACGTTGGACAGCGGCACGGGCAGCGACCTGGAGAGCACCAACACTGTTAACAACCCACTGCCAAAGGCCGCAACAAACGGCATTTCGTGTGGTGGCGCCCCCAAATTGGAGCTGCACCTTAAGACCACGAAAATTCGCGTGAACAACGCGAAAAGCGCGAAAGCGTCGGAGAAGCAGCACTGTAATGGCGGCGAGCATGCGCGCGCTGGCAGCCTCACTGACAGCGAGGAGAGCGAGTCGTCCTCGCTCAGCTGCGACTCGCTGCACTCGGCCGACTACGTTCGCCAGAGCTCGCTGTCGCCCACCGCGCCCAAGCCGCCCGCAGCGCACGCCAAAATGTTGAGCTCCTTTCTGCCCGACTCTCTGCTGCGTGACATACGCGATCGCAAATTCCCCACAAACGACTTCGAAACGAAATACGGCAACGGCAGTGATGCGGTGCCACCACCGGCCGCATCCGAAACGGTCAACGAGCAGGACTTTGCCGCTCTCGAACATGTGAAATTCTTGCAGGAGCGCAACTCCAACAACACCAGCGTCAACGCCAACGCCAACGCAAATACCAACAAACGCACCTCGCTGCCCGGCAAAACGTTCGTGCTAAACACCGAGAATGGCACATTTGTTGACACGAAGATGAACTCGATGCCACGTCGCTACGAGGCGGACAAATACTACAATTTCCATGTGAACGAGCACGAGAACTTCCGCAGCTTCGGCAACGGCACGAGCAACGCGGACGACCTGGAAAGCCTCCCCGAGTACGACGGAAAGATCATAAACGACGACGCTTTCGCTGGCTACAAGGACATACGGTGCGGATCAGCAACGTCCACAATCCGTTCGTCGAAGGGCACAGTGCGCGGCGTCAAGAATCGTGTGCGTAATGGAATAGCCACATTCTTGCAGCTGCAACAGCCAAACGTCAAGGTGAGTTAGTTCTACATAAAACAGGTCTTTGTTCTACAAAGAAAAGAAGGAAAATAGTCTGAATAAGCAAATAGCAAGATGATGGAAATTGTTGAATAGTTCGGTAATGCGCTTTGCGCTAACGTTAAGCACAGACAAGTAATGTTGTTTTGAGCTGAAAATTATCTGTCCCGGCTACACTACGGACCCAAATGACAATATTTGGTGTGATGGCCTTGCCATCTCAGAAACTTCTGGACTCTAAAATTTGCTTCATCTTATCATAAATTGCTTTTCTGATTTTTAGACAAGTGTTTTAAACGTTGACTCTCTCCTTTCATCAAAAAGTCCTCTCCCTTTTGTTGATCCTTTCTGTGTGCCTTTAAAAACTTGCAGCAAAATTTTTTGCATTTTTTTGGTTGACTTTTCTGAACATGGTAAACAACATCTCGGCACGCATTGTTCAAACGAAAAGTGTTACAAAATTTGGCATCATTGGTCTCTGGAAATCCAAACAACAAAGAGTTAACCTCAAAATCGACCTGCGATGTCAACGCTTTGACTTGTAAATTGTTAAACTTTTGCATTTCATCAAGCAATCGAATATATTAATGGGCCCAATAGTAGCACAACGATTTGAATACCTGCATTCAAGCAGCTGTGTCGGCCGAAATTCGTAGCCCACCTTAAAAATTACAATTTCGTTAGACAATTCCATGCACTCATAAATTCAATTCATTTGTCACATCATCCACTTTTGAAGCGAATTCAAATCGGGAGCCTAACGAAATGTTGATGTGGGCTAAACTTGTGTGGTAAAGACAACTGTTATTGTTATTATTGTTGGGACAATGTCAAGCCCCAACAAATGACAAAAACAACAAGCGACAGCTGCAATTGTCGTCAAACGTTTTAAGCCGACAAACGTTTCAAGTGAATAGCTGTGGCCGCATAAATCAATGCGTAAATGTGCGCATAATTGGTGCAATTTAAATGCTAATGCCCGAGGACAGAGGACGGAGACAACTGGTTATCAGAGATGACAGGCTGGTTTGTTTCAAGCAGCTCTTTTGACAGCCACCACCGCATTTGAATAGTTGGGAAAATATTTTGAGGTGCAAGTTGACGTGCCCAAATACCAACCCACACAACACAGCCAGCCGCTGAGAAATTCGCATTAGCCAGCTTCGGGCCCAAACGTTACTGGCTGTCTTCTTTTTCCCCGTCGGAGGCCACAATCAAGCAGCAAGTGGCAGCCGTAAGACGAAAATATGAGCGACAGACCCGAGCCTGCCTTGTGACAATCTGACGATCGAGTTGACAACATTTGCATTTCGCATTGGTCTTGGATTGCACGCAATGCGACGGCAACGCCGCGCCAGTATTCGGCGACATGACATTAATTTATGTACTCGTGCATTTTTCCCATGGAAAAGTGTTTCTGATGCTCTGCTGTGTTGCTGCTGTTGTTTTGTGTTTTTTGTTGTGTTTTTTGTTGTTGCCTCAAAGGTTTCGCAAATGCGCGCAGTGCATTTGGGTTTATGTTAATGGCAGCCAACAAAACAAGTGAGAAAATCCTCAACATGCACGTTAGTTGCGCGCAATATGCCGCAATCCAGCTAATGTCTGTATTAATTGAATGTGTAGCCATTAATTTGCCATAATTGAACTAAGAAATTACGATCTGTTGAACGCGTCACGTGTGCGCCGACAGTGAAAGTAGAAATTATGAATACCATACTTTTCGTAAATCCAGCGCAGCGCTGCTTCAGCCAATTGCATCAAAACAGAATTGAAAATCAAGATCGAATATGGAAGACAAATTGTCTTTTCGATTTGCTGCGGCGCAATCAGTCGCAAATGCTCGCAACGCCTTTTATAATTGCGGAGAATAGTTAATAAATCGGCTTAAGTGCGGATTCCAGTGTTGCGTATTTGCCTTTTCACTTGGTGGTCGTTGTCGCACGAAAGCGCGATCGAAAATGTGCTAAGTGCGTGTCGGCATTGCTGCGCTTCCCACTTTCGCCTATTTCTCTGCTTCCATTTCGGCGGCAGCGATTTCGATTTGTAGTTTCGAACGCTCTGCACAGCTTTTAAGGAGCGACAAAATTTGATTACAAATTTTGAGCTGGCAGCTGCAGACTACCGCTTTTGAAGGTGCACAATTTTTACATATTTTTTATTTACTTCTCTGTAAGAAATCAGCCGATTTTTAGCACCGTAACATTTTTATTGCAAAGTCAGACGCGGCAATTTTGTGTGGTAGGCGAACATATGCAAATTGTTACCAATATTCCGATGTAAATTATGCATTATTGCGCAAATTTTTTAAAAACACTAAAACCGTCACGCCCACTTTGCCCGAACAACATTTGTACTAGTCAGCGTTTTTGCTTAATCACACAAATGCGCAACGCAAAATGAACAAATACGAAATATTTCCCAATAAAAAACTATTCGAAAACCACGTCAAATCAATCAAGAAATTTCGCTACAGTAATAGCAACAATGCTTTTTTGCCATAATTACATTCACGCCCTACAACCAACAAGCAACAGCACCGACAAGTGTTAAACCGGCTAGTGTCGATGTTATTGTTGTTTTTTATGACTGTTGCCGCTGGTGTTAAAAAAGAAATAACCACTGAGTTTCTGAATAAAAGTCAAATCGTCGGTATAAAACTCACAAAACAAAATTTAAATACCAAACCAAAAATTTATATAACAAAAGCAAATCGAATCAGCAGCTTTTTACTTTGCATATTGCGAAATACATATACATACATATGTAAAAAAAAAACAACTGCAAATAACTTTGACAACAATTCTTTGTTTGTTGCAATTATGTTGAGACTTTATTTGCTTTTGAACTTGTTTGCTTCTTTTGCCAAAAGTTTCAGCAACGACGCACAACAGATAGAAATCAATAACACACATTTTCAAAAGCTACAAAATTCATTTATGCCACGCGCTATGCCGAAACGCTCTACTGTGCGACAACCACAAGAAAAACAAGTACCTGGCATCAGCATACAGAAGAATTAACATGTTTTAAAGCCTCACAGAGCCGTTCCTTTTTTAAATGTTTTCATCGTTTGGAGGTTTGTTGGGCTTTCAATGGTTTACCCATTTGTTTTCGGCTTTATGAATATTGTTGCCCAATAATTAATTATAGTTCGATGTTGAAATGCAAAGAATATTTCCTTTTGTCTGCATTCGACGATTTATGAGTTTGTCTAAGGGGAGGAGTGCAGTGTGTTGGCCTGTTTGGATAGGACAGCAATAATTATAGTAGAAATCCGGTAGAGGAAACCTCTACTGGGCGGAGTGTGAAGGCTGCTGCTCCCTAAAGCTGGTGTTGAGTTGTTAGGCGATCACTTGAACAAACTTTGGTTCTAACTTGGCTGCGCATACGAACATAAACGAAAGAATTGCAAACCTACGGACGTATGTTTGGCATTCGCGACATCAATACAAAATTACGTAAACTTGCCGTCGAGTCATCTGCAGCAAACCTACATATATCGACATAAACAAGCGAACGTTAACAGCGATTACTGGTACGTTGATCTACACCGAAAGACGAAATTATTATAAAAACAAAGAATCGCAGCGACCGCAGCTGACGCTAATTTGTTTAATTTGCTTAATTGATATCACCTCGATGGGCAACACCATTACGGCCGCCGCGGCGCTGCGTCTCTGACTGTGGCTGCCGCTTAATTTTGTTGCTGCGCTGCATTTTGGCCGCACGAGTCGTGATTTCACAATGCTATCAGCAATTATTGAGTGTTGCATACGTGCAGCAAACATATTAAGCTGGCGATGCGATAATTTCCGACCAATACACAAGCGAGGAGTAGAGTTTTGCGAGCAAGACAAATTGACACATATACTCGCATGCATATGGAAAGGATTCAACTTGGAGTGAATGCCACTTTTTGAGCCAAATCCGATGCCGCTGAGTAGAGCAATCGATTTCCAGTCTTACTTCAATAATTATCTTCATTGACTTGAGAGTATTTCAACTTGTAAATCTATAACTCATCATAAAGCAATTCTTTACCGACCTTCAGTTTTCAAGCTAGCAAAAGACCCAGCTGAGCGCTCTTCCATGAAGTGCTCAAGAACGTGTTCGCCGCTCGGAGCTGAGTGTTCATGGAACAACGCTTTCTCATTCCGAGTACTTTAAGTCTGACAAAAGCAACAACCACCCGCCGAAAAATGGCCACAGACACGAACAATCCAGCTCAAAGAAATTATACCAGTTTCGCTAATGACAAATCTAATCAAACGCTCAGGGTCGCTGCAGCGATTTGGCGATTGCAAGCGGCGAAAACAACTCGACCCGTTTTGCTTCATTTAAGCCAAATGCAGCAATTATAAACACCAAAAGCAATAAACAAAGCGATAGTGAATAAAAACCCACAACAGGAAAGAGACACAATCATGCCTAATTTAAAAACAATTAGAGAAAAGAGAGCGCGTGCTCCAGCTCATTTCAATTGCAAAGTAGTTTCATAAATATTTCATTTTTTAGTAGTTTTTGTTATTGCTTTACAGTCGATTAATATAAATAAGCAACAGCTAAACATTCAGTAAAAAATCGAGCAAAACAACAAAAAACAGCAATTGTCTACACATTCTGCTGCAAATCCATTTCGTATGTTAACTAAGACGACTTTAAAAATGTTTAAATGTATAATATTGTATTGGTTTTGTCATAATAAACACACAAAACTTGACTTGTGTTTGGCTTTGTTTTAGATTTAAACCGAATCGATGCCATACACACTTAAAAAATGTGAATGGTGGAAAGATATAAATTAGATTTGATCAAAATCTGAAACATTATGTAACTTATTTACTCAGCGGCACGGCTGCTTTACTTAAGAAATTTTAAAATCAGCAGAGAAAAAAATCACATTTATTGTGATTTTCAAGGTTGTGCATTTGATTTCAAAGAAATTTTGAACAACAACGAAAGTAATGCGACGTGAATCGCTCATGAGCAAACTATAATAACAGTGGTAAATACCGAAAATTGGCCTTTAGTCGTGCTTGTTTGAGAGTAATGCAGGAAGTGCTTGGTTAATCGGTGCTGCGGTGCGCTTTCAATTTGCGTGGGTACTGATGTCAATATTTCTACCCATAGCACGTTGCACAGAATCCGTTTTGATGGTTGGGTGTTTAAGCTTCTGCAAACGCAGATTGTTTGACTGACTACAATTTCGGAATAGTCAGATTTTTCGAGATATTTGCCATTTCCTTTTTTTGAAAAGAAATGTCAGCTTCATGTTTCTCGCCTTCATGTTTTTTTTAACCTTTACATGTATACTATAAAGTTTATGTTTTGTTTAAGTTATGGCATTTAAAGTTATGCTTGCATATCACCGCATAAAAAGCATGAATTGTCCTTGTCTTAAAACATGTGACCGCATTGTCATTTTTATCACCATCCAGCATCCATTGAAACTGAACACGATTAATTCAAAACTTCAACTGTTTCGTGCTCTGTTGTTTACTATACCTTAAATGTTGGTCACATTTGAATAAAAATAAATTAAAAATTCAAAAATACACACATTGCCATCAATGCGCATGCATTAAAAATAAAATGCGACCGAGAGTGAGGACAACGTACCAAATCAGACATTTTCTTCAAAGCAAATGGCCAGCCATTAATTTCGGTGAAGCAAATAAAGAGCAGCATTAGCACAAAGTTTTCACATTAATATTGCTGCCGTTAGCTACTCATAAAAATGCAGAATCAAAGCCCATTGAGCAACAAACCAAAAATACATGAAGATCGCAAACATCGTGAATAGCACCAATAAAAATTATTGACAGAGGTATTTTTCATGTTTTGGTATGCCAAGTGTGTTGGGAAATGTGATGCAGTTTTCATATTCGTAGTGCAGACCGTTCGAGGCATGGTATATAAATATGTAGATACGTATGCAGAAGAATGTTGTTAGATTCGTTTGTAACGATATCAGTTATGAGCTTAAATACGACTTCGAATAGTGCGGTATGATTTTCCAATCGTTGTTTAGATAGTTTTAAAATAAATGTCTGCTAATGTGCTTTAAGACCAATTTTCAACATATTTGTATGCGCCGAAAGAATTTCTGCTTGAATTTCAAACAGCCACAAGTTGAACAATAAAAGATCGCTTAAAATTTGCACATCTTTCCCACATTGCCGAGTAAATTTGCACGCAAACGCACTTTCATCCACATAATGTTTCTCTGTTGTTTGCACATTGCAAGCTCGCAGCTCCCTCTAAATTCTTTCTCTGCTCAGTAAATGATTAAACTCTTCTTTTCTACTTTCCCGCTTCCAGCACGCGACTTTCCGAGACAATTGCCGGCTTCCTCATTTGGTTGGCTTTGGCTCTGGCCACCACTTCTCACTGTCCACTTCTGGATTTTCGCATTTCACTTCGTTGCCGTTTACGTCGTCGAATTGTTAAGTTTCTTACGTGACTGTCATAATTTGACGTCATTAACGATTACTTTTCAACATTCATACTTTAAATGCTCCCGGGTTGGGCTCGATTGAAAGTAAGAAATTGTGCCAAAATTGGTGCGATTTCCTCAATTTGATGGTAAACGCGGGGTATTACAAGAAATTTACATTTTACTTATCCGATTTTCATTATGGCAGCGCGCATTTCCTGATTAATCATTTGCTGGTGGGTGCTTATAGAAAGTGTGTTTTCATGCGCACTTAAGCGGCGCGCCAAAGCGGCTGACCGCTCATTATAGTCAATGGAAAGAGGAAAAATTGCGAATATTAAGTGCGGTACGCAGTTTTGTGGCCTTTTTATATTTTTTACTTGCCGACGAGCAGCCACAAATCAAAGTCATATTTCTCCGAGGAAAGTTTGGAATACGTAAATGATTTGCCTAGGGTCAGATAAATGTACAGTTAAAAGGGCCATTAGCCAGTGGAACAGGTAACTGCTGGGCCGGTATGAAACCTATTCCCCAACCAACTCACCAAGGCAACAACAAATTGACATCAGCGACTGCGCGTGGAAGCCAGCGAAACGATTTCTGCTGAAAGAGCTCAACAAATAAATGTACGCCTATGACCCCAAGCCATTAATTTCTATGAAGATACAAAACTCACAGTAATCACAAAATTCAATTAACTTTTGCGCATTTGTTGAAAATCTTGAACAAGGGAAGTGCCGTTCAAAGAGAAAAACCAGAAAAGGACAATTTTAAATTCAATAACTACAGAAGAAATGAACATCTGTTCAGCTGAGAATTGCACTGGTACATTTTTTATTAATTTCTTACATATTACATTAAGTAGTATCTTTATAAAATATTATCTTATCTTTATAAAATATCTTTATCTTTATAAAATATTGGCTATAATTTTGGATTAAATTCAGATTGTATTATAATGAAACTTAACAACAAATATATGAAATTTGAAACTAAAAAATACATTTTACCAATACTGAAATCAGATTCTAACTTGGTTTGCACTAATTTTTTAATTTGATAATTTTTTTTTTATTTGTAATTTGAAAATCCTATACAGAATCCTACAATTCTATCACGAAATCGAATTGTTACAATTAGTCAAAACATTTGAGTTTGTATTTCTCATGCATATGTTTATATATCGCTCCTTCGCTGCAAGAACGTCATAACTCAAAAAAAAGTTTTTTTCAGTTTATGGCAACCCTGTGTGTATTTGCATATGATCTTTTATCTGTCAAAACCACATTGTAAAATATTCAATACTTTGCTCACAAGAAAACATGAAACATTTTTTGATACCTTGAACTGCCTGTAATGGCAAACTTTAAAATTGCATTTTCTCGGAATGATGTAGTTTTGAGTTATGACGTTCTTGCAGCGAAGGAGCGATATGTATGGTCAATTTTATGTGCATTAGCTCCACAACAACTGTATCGTGAACGACGTGAAACGTGTCCTTCTGCTTTTGGGTGCGGGAGACATTAAATTTTACACAAAAAAAAAAGAAAATTTGTGCTAAATGTTGGTGTATGTGCGCAGTCACACTTTGTTGTCTCTCTGTTGCAATGCACCGCGACCGACGGTTACGCATACGCAATTAAGGGCACCGCGCTCAACAAAAAACAGCACCGCAACAACGACCACAAGCCGTAATGGAAGGCCCTTAAAATTTTATTGTGTCATATTTTACAGTTATCAACAAGCAAATAACCCGAACAATAGGAAATATTTTGTGATATTTGCTGCTACAGTTGCGCAGCAGCAACAAATCAGCCGCTGCACTGCAGCGCCGTTGCATTGTGGCACAACGCGCCGCGTACGTGCCATACGTGTCGGCGCAACGATCAATAGGCAGCCACTCGGGCAAACAGACAGTCTGGCGGACGGACGGCGCCATCATATTGCGGTCACTGCATAATCTCTGAACATTGATGTTTGGCTGGCGTCCTATTACGAAATGCCGGCAGGGTTTTATAACTGCAACCTGCAGCCACACATTGACGCTCGCGCGCGCTTCAAGTGGATGCTGCATTTTGCGTTTTGTAACAATTTCATTTCATTTGTATGCATTTGGTTGGCGCTCAGTAATGTCTTTATACGATGTTAATTTCACAGCCGGCCGAGCTGTGTAACCTATTAACGCACATTGAGTTATCCAAGTTAACTTGCCGCGCAGGGGACAATATGGAGAAGTTGAGGAATTCGGTTGTTATTTCTATGGAAAATAAAACGCTACGACGTTGGATAAAGCGCGTCAAAAGGCAGCGTTGCCCGTTTGCTAAAGTGTGGCTTGAATGGAGACTTCGAAAGTCTGCTAATCGTTTGGCTGCCAGGGCCGTTGTTTCGCAAGACACAAAAGCAAATAAGTCAACCATACTTCGAATAATATACATATTTTCTTTGATGCGCCACAGAACCGTTATTTAAATCACCTCATTTAATTCAATCATGGCCATTAACTGCACAAACAAGTAAATTCAACACGATTTATGAACTCATTGTAGCTCAGATAGAGAATTGGTTGCAATTTGGCCACCACAACGCGGTCGCAACTCGCAAATTGACAGACTGCAACGCGCATTGCGGACTCGTTGCAATCGGCGTCATTGCTGGTCATCAGCAACACGATACTATCGCCAACCAGTTTCCAGTGGCCACATTTCGATTGCACATACGCAGCGCTGGTGATCCGAGATCGGCGCTCGCGAGCCATGCAGATTTGGCGCTCACTTGCGGGCATTGAGCTTTTGATGTTATTTGTTTGGCTTGCTTTCGTCGATAAGAGCTACACACGCGAAAGCATCGTGTGCAGCACTGGCAACAATAAAAACCACAACAACTGTTGCCACCACACGATCATCTTATCGCCAGTGTGATAAAGCGTCTACAAGCGCTGCAGCAATTGCCGAACCGTTGTTTGGTGTCAAAGCTGGACAAACCACCACTACCTCCCCTTCCCGCCGCTCATCCCGTCATCGACTGTAGCGTCTTTGCTTCGGTCCATTAGCCGATCACCGCTGACAGCGCTCTGCTGGCGAGTTGATCGCACTGCACCAGCAACAACGCCATCTGACACCTGAGAGCTGCCAGCGAGCAGCGGCCGCGCCAGAAGACGGTGGCGAAGAAGAAGTGGCAGAAAAGAGAAAGCAGGTCACTTGTATGACGACAACGACTATTGGCAACGATTGCCGATCGTTTGGTGTTCGTTGAACGTTGGGGAATTTTTTATTCGATTTCTGAATATCGATGCGAAACAGCAAAAAATTACACATGAGTCATGCTGCTTGGCTGTGTGTTGGGCACTGTGAAAATTCGGTGAAAAGCCCCACCGACAGTAAATATTTCAGTGCTAATTATGGCAGTGAAGCAACAAAAACTCCTCAAAATCCGTCACCTTTGTTTTCCAGCAATTTCAGTCCTGTGCTTCTTTTTGTGGTTCGGCTTTCTTTTCTTTCTTTTGTTCGCAAGGTCTGTGTGTATGTTTGTGAAAATATTTAAAAGTACATATGCTCAGTATTAATTTTCATGTAAGCCGTAAAAGCCGCTTGCTGCCGCACCTTCCCTCGGCGTCTTCTACTCTCCGTTCGAGCGCTTTTCACTTTGCAATCTGCACATCCAATTGAATTGCATATCAAGCTCGGAAATGTTTCACTTGTGTTCACTCAATCAAATTCCGTAAAAACTAACGCATCCCAAACTCCTCGCCCCTCCCGTCTCCTGCTCCAGCCACGCTGCAGAGCGCATGCGCACCGCCACGAATTATGTCAATGGGGAAAAAACCGCATAAAGCGAGCAGAAAACAAAAACAATAAACTTTAAAAAGACGAATTGAAAAAACAATTTACAGCACCATAACATTAAAAGAAAAACAAAACAACAATAACATAAAAACACTAATTATTGCTTTCGGCATCAAATCTGTGGTATTGTGCCTATCTGTGTTGCCGCGGCGTCGCGTCTGCCGCGCTGGAGTGCCAGCCGCCAACAATTGTGTGCTTTGTGCGTTTAGCGTATTTGTGTTCGGCTTTTTGTACGCGTATTTGCATTGTGTGCTACTATTTTTACTTTTAATTTCTGTGTGAATTCCATTGACTCCTCCAACGTAAAGTGCGCTCCATTCAAGTGCGCACCTTCACTTAAAAAATACATCTCTTGTCGTTTTGGTGTTGCCGCTTGGAGTTTGACACGTGAAAGTCATTTCAGACATGGCTGAATACCTCTTCAAGTGTTGGGTGTCCACGCCGCCGAAGTGTTGCGAGAAGATGGTTCAATGATTCGTTGACAGTCGCAAGCACAAAGCTTGCTAGTGGCCGCGTGTGCACAACAATGACAACGATGAAACCTTCTCCGCACAAAAATGTCAAAATGCATGACTTGTGCATAGTTTATCGCCAACACTCTTTATCGTTGACTCGTGGAGCAAATATTTGCAATGTTTCTCCCAGGCCACAAGACCACAAGTGTGGAGTCTGGACGTGGGAGATGATTTATTTAAACTTTTGTGTGAAAATCCAAAGTGAGACGTGCTTAGAAATATGAACACCTAGCAGATATGTTCTTCAAAGCACATTCAACCAAAGTTTTATGCCGCATTTCCTATACGAGAAACGCCTTCTTCGGCATATCGATTTTGTTTTTGTTTTGTCGAGATCAACACAGGCAAATGCAGCATCTAAATTATAGGGCGTCCTCTATATCATATTGCGTGAGTTCAAAGTTTTAAAAATAGTGCAGAATATATTTGAACACGAGTACAGCACCGATTTCCTTCTTACGACCGATTCTCTGCTTTAGAGGTGCAACGCATAGTAGACGATGAAGTGCCTGCTTTGTGCAGTAGTAAATTCCGACTTTTTGTACAACTTTTCACTTGGATTATATCGAAAACTATCCGTATTGATCAAAATTGTACTGGCCAACATCGATTTGCACAGATATGCGGAGATAGAGCAGACAAAAACGCCAGTCATAATACATCAATACCAAAATAAAGTTGGTACGCTAAGTGCACTCGTGCATACCAGCATCAATATTTACATGCATAGTGTCATAATGGCTTTCGCAGTTACGACATTGCTATGTTGGGCGATCGAAAAACAGGCTCCGCAACAAGTTCAAGAGATTAAAGTGCCGTGTTAACAACGAGCGATACCTTTATTTATGGCAATTGTTTCAATTAAATGGAAACTGGTATTTAACGAGTGCGGCTGCCCAGTGAGCGAATGTGTCGAACATCACGCCTGTGTGATACAAACTTATAACAGTTTACTGTGCTTTGGCTTTAACGCTTTGAGAGAAGTTCACAGAGAAGCAGTGAGCTGCCAAAATCAGTCTGCCAGAGAGAAAAACTTTAGAACTTCCGCAGTGCCTACAAAAGAGTGAGGCTGGAGGCTGGTTACTAATTTAATGGTATTTATCAAAACCAATCGAGAACAGCAACGCAACATCCGAGATCTTGTGGGAAGGCCAATTGTCTGCAGTTAAAATTGTCTCCAGTGAAAGTTTAGTGAATTCCTGTTGCTTCAATGTCGATGTTGTTGAACAACACGTGGGAATAACTTGAGCGCTGTTTGCAATGTTGTCGTTTTGTTTACTTACTGCCTTTGTTAGTGGTTGTACGTGTGTTCGGTTACTTAACTATTGTAAAACAAGTGTTAATTAAATACAATAATTTTATGGTACTGCTGCGCGACAAAGAAGTGTGCAAAAGCTTAAAGGAGAGCAACTACCCAGCTGGCATTAATTGCACCGAAAAGACAACAATAAAATGGAAAACATCTTAAATTTAATTTACAGCTCAAAAATAGACTGCACACACATACCAACAACAACAACATAGTGCAAAACATGCAATAATTTCAAACACTGATTACTCAAGAAAAAGAGCAGCAATTAACAACAACTTTAACACAAACAACATTGGCAATGAAGCCTTAGCCAAGGCGATTACGCGCACCGAACGCCACAGACTGTCGCGCAGTTCGAAGCCATTTCAAGCTTGTCTCACTACTTTGTGCTCGTTGTTTCTGATGTTTTTGGTATTTGCACGCTTGCAGCTCTGGTTTGATTATTTGAATCGGCGACTAACTGCCACTTTTGGCCGACTAATTCAACTCCTATAAGCAGCACTTCCACGCTCTGTTGCACATTTTGGCATGCGGCGTTGTGTCACTGTTGGCGTTTAAATCACTTATTCAATGTTGTGGCTCGCCAACAAAGCGCCAGACGCTTTTAGCTAATCTTCGGAGCCAATGCACCAAAACTGGTTGCTCGATGCGTTTTCGTCACTTGTCTGCATGCGTGGCTTTGAACTCTGCTGCCGATGCAGCCGCTGCATTAACGGCATCTCACAAACTTGATCGAATTTTGGGATTTGTTTGTTTTGCTTGGCGCGACACTTTTCTCGCATGGCTCGCTGCCGCTTTGAGTGGGATTTGCATTCACCTGTTGCGATTTGTGCGCCAAACATTTTCCATTAATTACGTTGCCGCACGAGTATTTGGTATTAATCAACATTTCTTGCCCACGCCACAAGTTAATGAACCTGCATTTACAAATAAGAGTTTAGCAAACTCTGCATGCTGAACAACTTTTAATTAACTCATTTCGAATAGTTGATAAATTGCAGCAAGTGGAGATTAATTTATACTTAAACCAAATAGCAGTTTTTTATAGCGTTTTGGTGGGTTAACCCGGATAACCTGGCAGTGAAAAGTGCATTAATTCGATAAATTTTTTACCAAAGACCAGTATCCTTTCCAGCCTTCATTAGGAGCGGATGACAAATGCGTCATCTATTTTCTATTTTTTAAGTTAGGTTAGGTTGTGATAAAACAGTTTGATGATAGAGTTTCCTCTACCAATTGAACCAGTCGGAACTGTTTGTGAAACACAATAAGCAATAAATATACCGACGATAATAGATTTTGTCCCCTCGTCATCCCTGTAGGTTCTACAAATGCAATTAGGGCATAAATCTGTATGTTCACTATCAAAAAGTGATAGTGGCAAAACTAATTCGATCAAATCAAACACCTTTGTGTAGCCCTGATGAGACGGGAGATAGTCGGGAGGTTTTTACCTGGGGCCGGGGTTTACATAAGCCTTGACTTTATCATTGCAGAAATTTGTTTTTTTTTAATACTTAACAGAAGCAGGGCCTTGGGAAGAGGGGCCTGGGCCTACCAGTTAGCCAAGCCCGGATTTTCACTCCACGGCTCTGCATTTGTGTAATTTTATTAGACATTGCCAATTTGTCAACAATAATCACGTCAATACATTCATTTAGCAGGTCACTATAAATCAACTTTACAGTTCTACCACTATACCTTTCTTATAGTTTTCTGCATTCAACTCATTGTTATCTTTTATTTGTCAATTAATGTTCATTTACTTTCCAAGCGGGCGTTAAAACGGAATTTTTCATATGCTTTTTACACATTGCCAAGTAAGCAAAAGCCAACAATAAAAAATTCAAAATGCAAACTGCCATCCACTCAGCAACGACTGACAATTCAATTTGTTCCTTGTACGGGTGTCTGCTGCCCAACGCCTGCCGGCCGTCCGTTCACTCGCCTCCTTTCATGGCTGCACCCCTGTTTTAGCTTCCTCGGCTTCAGCTGGAGCTGAATGAAAAAAAGTGGCTAGTGATTAATGAACGCTTCTCGCACCCATCCGTGCGGCCGCCACACTTTCTTATACAATCGGCAACTTGTTCTGCCAGTTTGGCAGCCCAGGCCAGCTTCTCCGACTGCAGCCGACTTGGCCGGCAACAAATTGAAGTTGGTCACATAACGGAAGCGTTAATTATAGGCTGCAAGCCACATAGTCAACAGCCAGCAACAAATCGCCAGCTGTCGGCGAGCAACAGTCATCAACCAAACCAACAAGTTGCGCACATTTCTGTTTGCTGTCGTGGCAGCAGTGGGCTGACGGCGATACTTGGCTGCATTGCTGGCAGTAGCAAAACAGATTTATTGCTTGCAATTTTTGAATTTTCCACAAACCACAGGCGCAGTTTTTGCTACGGTTTCATTTACAATGTATTGCTGGCGTAATTTATGTGAAATTCCGTTTGTGCAACCTGTGGCCCAATTATTGTTTAAACACTTGTAAATATTTTCGAACTATCCATAATTCAAAATTAATCGATCAATCGTTGAAAAATGCCGCAGTCGCTGCAACTGTTGGATAACATTATATAACGCTTTGGCAGCAGCGCCTTAATTGCAGCCTTTCCAGCGCTGCTGGTAATTTAAGATTTTCTCATGGTAAATAATGTTAAAACATTCATTGAACCTCTCGTATTTGATTGAAATGCGACGCATGAATTGAGACCCTTCTCAATAGTAGTCGTATTCACCGAAAGGGCGCAGTCCGCTTAACCTTGGTGGAGGTGCAGGCACACCGACAACGCATCGGACAATCCAATTATAACCTCATGCCCACTCAGCTCTTGATTCCATTCACCCTTTCAGTGAATGACTGTCAGTATGAAGCCCAAGCGAAAAACTTTTGTAATTGTAATGCGCCAAGTCATGCTGTGCCTTGGATTGTGAACTAATTTTACGATAATTTCAAACTCGAAGTGAAGACTCCTCAAAATTGAGCCAATGGAAAATTAGCCAACGTCAAAAGACGCTCCGAGTTAATTATGAGCTTCAGTTTTTGAAATATGGAAACGTGAAATTTTTCTTTTGAATACATTATTTTATATTAAACTGTCATATTTGTCCAACTCGGTAATCTTTTTTGAATAATGAATTAACATACATACATAAATATATGAAAATGCATTGATGTATATATTTGAATTAAATATTCGCGCCGCATTATGCCAAACAATGAAGGTAACAACATTTTATTTCTGATAAAAATATAAAACTAAAGTTGGCAAAAACTAAAGTGAAATAATAAAACTCATTTTTGTGGCTCCTCCTCTCGGTCCGCTTTATGCAGCAAAACTTTCTGCTCACTCACTAATACGCCAAAATGAGTCTTTGTTCGAAATAAAAACAAAAAACAAACAAAATCCGGAAATTCTTCATCATGCTCGTCTTCATCACAGTCACCGTCACTCGTTGTTTCCTCATTCAATACCAAACGCCGTCCAGTCACCACAATCACAGCCATCCATCGTCTTTGTCGTCATCGGCATGAATAATCGTTTGCCGTTTCTGTTTCGAGTGCACTTGATAGTTTTCCAAATAATAAGGCCATCATGTTTCATGTAACCGAGATTGCCGTTGTTGTTCTTGCTATTATTGCAGCCACTCGGGTTCTCCGCTTGGCGCGGCGCATGCTTAATGCAAAAAGCTGGTGCGAAAGTGGACGCGCTGTCGGCGTTGCCTGCGCGTGCTTCCGGTTGTGGGCAGTGTGGACACTTTTTCCGCAAGCCAAACCGTTCAGCGGTTGATCCGCTGTGCAACTGTTCTTTCATTTTCATTCGCTATAAATTGCTTGAGCTTAATCCAATTATTTTACGCCTCTGCGCTGCCGCTGCGATTTTTGCATTGCAGCCGCCACTTTCCGCTTACACATTCTAATGTATCCCACCGCATACAGCTGTACATACTTATAACTCATATTTCTTTCGCTTCCAATTTTCGCATTCACGTCTGGTCTGAATGGTGTTAAAACGCATTTAGCCTGCTCCGATCTGGCGCACAGTCGAAGTGGAAATCGAATTGGCAGCGCCAGTGCCGGCCGAAAGGGGGTCAGCCTGGCCAAAAGTGTTTATAATGTGCACTGTAAGAGCGTGTAGCTGTTGGCCTTATTGGCTGGCGGCTGCTGCTGTGCCAGAATCAGCATTTTCTCCATTCTTTATTAGTTTTTAATTAACTTTACTTTTGCTGGCTTCGTTTTCAGTTTATATTTTCCACTCTCCGCGCCATTTGCAGAATGTAATACGGCAGTTACTATATATGCGACATTAAACATGTACTATATATATGTATATAATATTTGCTTGCGCGTTGCTGCCGCAGCCTCAGCTACAGTTAGAGTGACAAATTGCGCCAACCAGTTCGTGGGTCGATCGCCTTCCCGGTGTGTCGGCAATCTTCATGTCAGACACCTTTTTGACAAACACACTACCTGCAATACGCCCCGGGCTCAGGCTTATTGACCGCGTAGACAAACGGCAAATGCCCGAAACTTGTGCGCGCTCAAAGCAGAAAATTCGTCTGCGCTCTGCAAAACTGAAATAAAAATCCAATACACAAATAACTGCAAATAAATGTTAGCCATGATCTTGATTCGTGACTCGCATCGTGACTGGACTTGAAGGCTTTCCAATGCACAACACACAGGACCGGCCAGACCGGATCGGTGTGCACACTCGTAGTCGCTGTTTTGGGCGCATTAATTATCCGCTGCAGACTTGTTAGGCAAACGCTGCAGCCGACTGCAATGAAGTGCAGTGAAGCCAAGTGCAAAAAATGCGATCCAACAACAACCACAAACAAATTTGACCAGCACTGGTCAATGCCGAGAGGAGTTGTTGCTGAGTTAAGCTGAGTGCTTAAACAATTATTTACACTGACAAATTCTAATGTAACTTCGAAAATGTAAATTAATATTTTCTGTTGAAAGTTACTTTTCCGATCGATCTTTTGGTTAGATCTATATCTATAGATGCAACTATAAAAATGCAACTATAATCAAAAAACCAATCTGACCATTGGCAGGTTACTAAAGATATAGAAAACGGCAGTCATCCTAAAGTTTTTTTTTGATCTATTGCGACTAATGTTTCACTTAATTATTTGTGTAATGAGAGATACAAAAGAAAATTTTCTCTTACCACAGTTTTCTCCTCTTCGCATTCAGATATTTCGGTGACTATTGAAAACCAAACTTTCCATGCAGAAACACCGGCAAAGCAGCACTGAATTGTACGCAAAAATACGTTTACTTGATGAAACTTATTTACAAATGAAAAGTCAAATAAAATTTCAAATAATCGTGATACGACGCAGATCTGCCGACGCAGTGTAGGGATGCATTGAACTCTTAGGTTGTCGCGTGTCAATTGCTGGCGAAAGTCCGAGTTCAACGCATTGCGTCTAGCGGTAAACAGACATTTTTACATCAGACATTTCACGATTGTTGTTTATACATATGCGTTCAAGTGGAAATCGATTTAAAACTTTAAATTTTCCCTGGAATGGAAATTTCGAAAATAAAAGTATTCGATATTTTGAATTAAACAGTTTCAATTACGATTGGCTCTTATGCATGCAGTCATATGAAAATCTATGGTTCGTTTATTCGATGGCCGACAAATCAAAAAGCAAACATTTCTTACCAGCGAATTTCAATTCACTTCCACTCCATGGCACGCGATAGACACACACATACATACGTACATACTTGCATACTCTTCTCCTATTAGGAGCTCATAAAAAGCCGTCATCAGTTTTTCGCACAAGGAAAAGCACTAGGCAGCTATTTGTAAAGTTTTGGTTGACTAGATCACTTTTTATTATTTGTGATTATTTATTGTTTCTCTGTTGCCGCAACATTTTGCTGCACTGTCAGTTTTTCAACACAAACTCCAACGTCATTCAACATTTTCCTTGAATGTCCCAAATTGTAAGCTACTCGTCTCAATAACCTTGATTGTGGCGTCATAAAGAATGTCTTAAAACCGGAAAGCCGCAACCCAAAACCAGCTTTTGTCTGCCACTGAAGTGCAGTGCGAGATTGTTGTGTTGTATTGTGTTGTGTTGTGTGCGGCCACTGGTCGCAACGCCTCCACCACACATTTGAATGTGTGTGCGTGTGTCTGGCGCACCGACACCCCTTTCCGGTGCCTGGCCTAGCTTTCGACGCAGACAGTTGGTCTCCTTCGTTGCCTTGTTGATCGTTTGAAAATTATTTGTATATGTAGGCCACAAACTGTAGCAATTTATTGAGTACTCTCTTGTTGTTTTTATTATAGTTGTTTTTGGTTTGTTTTTCTGTTAACGTCAAATCGAAGCGGAATTTGTGGCACACTCGCAGCAGCTCTTTGGGGTTTTTTGTGTCGCGTGCCAATTTCCATGTCTACTGCAACAATTTGCATGGAGTGCGCTCTTATTTTATTTTAGTAGTGTAGTCGATTCTACATATAAGTAAATACTGCATTTATCTCAGTATTATACTCCATTGGCTGACTAAATTAATTAAATGTATACAACTGTCTCTCCTGTTTTTTGCAGAACTACAAAGAGAAGGACCTGGGCAAGGTGGTGCTGTACACAACGAGCATGGGCATCATACGCGACACGTACGCCAAGTGTTCGAACGTCAAGCAGATACTGCGCACGCTGCTGGTCAAATTCGAGGAGCGCGACGTTTTCATGAGCGTCGAGTACCAGGCGGAGATCAAGGAGCGCATGCATTCGGAAGCGATAAAAGTACCTCAGCTGTTTGTCGAAGGGCAGCACATCGGAGTAAGTAGCGACGCGGTGGGTGAGCTGCGGGACGGCTGTGCGAAGCTAAAATGCTGAGACAAATTTGACATTTTCGCTGAAAATTACAAATGCTGCTGCTGCTGCTGATGACGATGATTATTGTTATTGTGCCTGTCGGTTTTGTTGTTGCCGCAGATGCTGGCACGCAAATGTTAATTGCGCAGTTTCATTCTTTGTCCAATAACAGCAGCGGCACCATTGAGAAGTGGCTGCAGCCGCTGTCACAAAAGTGCAATTTGCAGCAAAAACGAAGGCAAATCACGAAGAAGCGTTGCTGTTGCTGTTGCTTTTGTGCTTCCTCCTTCACGGTGCATGCAAGGCCGAAGCAGCAGCAAGTCAACCGTGTGATTGTAGCTCTTTGCTTCCATATTTGTGGGAAACTATATTTTCAATTTTTACTTATCTGGGCTCTTGGTCAAACTTGTTTGAGTCTTGCATTGTTTCAGTTTCCCAATTTGGATTTGTTTATTCACTAAAGCGACGCGCTGCACATTTCAATATGTCGGAAAATTTATTGTATTTCTCTATTCTCTGGTTTTCTTGATATTTTAAGTTTCGTGTTTTCATTTAATCCAAGTGGCGGTCATTTGGAGCGAATTCACTTTTAAAAACTGAACAGCTCGATCCCAGTTCATGTGAAGCGAAAATTTGCAGCAACAGTGCAGCAACAGGTGTTTCTGCATTTCGAAACATCCGACAACCTCATCTCCGACATGTGATGACGAAAACAATGGTTGGAGTGACGCTGCTCACATGAGCTGAACATTGTCACGACATTTCCGAAGATCAGTATCAGCAGCAGTAGTACACTGCTAACAACTGCAAAAGCAACGTGCCATGTAAATGCGAGCCGAACAACCAACAGCCATCACTGAAAGTCGATTACCACGAGACCAGGTCGAAAATCCGAAATCGTTCAATACAGACGATTCAAATGCAATGAGGCGCTGCGACATTAAGCGAGTCTCAATTGGGACACTGGCCGCTGCTGCTATTGTTGTTATTATTATTATTATTGCCACTACTATTGTTGTTGGCGCAGCTGAGCTCAGCTGGAAGGCTGCCACTACACGCTCAACTGCTTTTGAAAGTGAAATTTTCAACTAATACAAACATAAATATTTAAGTAAAACTGCTTACGCGCAAACAGCAGCCGAGCGCCGACAATGAAGTTGGTAAAGCAGAAACTCAACAACAATTCAAGCGACTATTTTCAAGGGAAGTGCAAGGAGAAGTGTGGTGGCCAATAGGCGTAGGCATAAACTATAGGAGCGGGTCGGGGTGCAGCGTGGCTGGTGTATGGCATTTTGAATTAATGAGCCGCACGTTAGCGCCATCAGTTGCTCAAGGCTGCGCGTTGCCGGCGGAAAAATATTAAACTGTCGCCACATTATCGTTTCCAGGCATGTAGGTTCACTTATCGCGCCACGGCCACCATCGGGCCGGCGAATGCCGTAGCAGCAGTGATTTATCGGCTTTGTACGATTTGTCGTCTCCGTTTTGCACGACAAAAAACGGCGCGCATTTGCAACCAAAGTGTAGCAAAACATTACATTCACCTTTACATTCAAACAATGTGCAAATAAATAAATAAACGCTGACGCCAGCTACTTGCTAACGGCACTTGTGGCCGCCAACAATCACGGCCAATACCACCGCCAACACCAACGCCGACACCGCACCTCATGCTCGTGTGCACAGACACGCAGACGGCCGCTGCAATCGCACATGGCGGCATCTCGTAAACCACACACGCAGCAGAAAGTGAAATTGTTTAATGTTTGCGCATTTTTATTTCCAATCCTCTTCACTTTACTCTGTTTAACAATAAAAAATAATTGATTGCCCGTTGTTGCTGCCGCTGCTGCACCAAAATCTACATCTGATTTCACTCATATTTGGCACTTGATTGGCACTCGCGTTCACACTTGTATGCCATAATTTAATTGGGAAATTTCAATTTCATAATACGAAAATAAATCTTAGATTTGCACTCCCACTGTTCGAATACACTGCTATATGCATACCTATCGATCCACAAGTGTGCGGACGATATTTCGGAATTACTCATAAGTATGAACACTTATCCTATTTTACTATGAAATCGTACTCGTAACTCGAGCCAATTGATTCTGCATACAACGCAAGAGATCCGGGCTTTGGTGCTAGTTTTTGATTTTTAATTACAATATATAAAATCAGAACAAAATATATCTCTCACATTCATGAAAATTATTGAACCTGAAGGTAAGTGCTCAAAGCGCTTAATTCGAAAAGACAAGTCTAGGCAGTTCTTACATTTTGCTCTCAATTTAAGAGAATAAATCTGAAATTTCCTTATTGCACTGGCAGTGCTTCCTGTTGATTGCATTCTCCTCCTCCATTCTTTTCTCCACTTATTTATATTATTTATCTTTTCTTCATGCCTACCAGTGGCGTCCCCAGCGATCCCCTCCCTTGGTGGGTAAATTCATTTATCCAATTTGATGTAACAATAAAGAATTGTGAAACATTTTTACTATTTGCTTTATCTCTTCTGTAAGCACCCACTTAAAACCTAATAGTTGAACCTCCCATGATCTGGCCAGTGTAAACACCATAATGGAAACAAGAGGATAGTCGAGGATTGTTGTTAAGGATATAAAAAACCAGAAACTGTGAACACAATGATTTCTTTTGCTTGCCTACATTTTATTTACGTAAAACGGTAAAAATATACTAGAATAATAAAGTAAATAGCGAGTTACAACTTCAATGAGTTAATTTTGAAATTAAAAAAATACGACAGTAAAGCAAGAAAGTAAATTTTTAAAAAAATGTATAAATGTTACTTATGGATCTGATTCAATTGCTTGGCCAATGCAACTATTGCAACGGTATAATGCATTATTATGATTAAACACATTGAGATTTTACATTGGACACAAACAAATCGCGTTTTAAAATATATCTATTATTATTTCTGTATTTTTTGCTCTGTTAACAATTCTGAACTGCTTCGCCAAAGAAAAACATCCAGAACATGCTCAGATGTTATTGTTCATGCTAAACTGGCCGGATATCGTTTTCCTTGTCGCCTTCGTCGTCGCTATCTTCACATTGAACTATCTAAACGACCACTTTTTATCAGTATCAGAAGCTTCGTTTTGTTTAGGGCCAAATGAAAGCGTGAAATTGGCAGCACCGTTTTTATTACCTCTAGCAGCAAATTAATTAATATCTTAATTTTGTTGCCCTAAAGCATTAGTTTCCGCTATTGCTTAGACAATTTTTTCAGAGAAATTGTCTCTGATTTAACTCCAGCGTCAAGTTCAAAAACAATGTCCACCTGATCCTCAAAATAGCATTTGCTTCCTTCCATCTCTGCCACAGAAAACATTAATTGAATTGATACCAAAACATGGACATAACCATTACAATGGATAAATATTAATTTTGAATATGTTCAGACAATATTTTGCAACGAAAACAATAATTTACTAACCCAAAAGAAAATAAAAGCCAAGGCGAGTGAAAAACACTTGGACCAGGTAGACACGATTACATGGGATGGCACGAAAAAAGGGGTTTCAAATCAAGTCAAATGGAAAAGCCTAGTTGAAGGCCTATGCTCCGTAACGGACTGAATAAGAAAAAACGAAAACAATATTTTTAAGCCATTCTGACAATAATTACGTGGGAAATAGCAAAAGAAATTGTAACTGGCAAATTTGTATGAAAATACACCATGGTCTGGCCAGGCCATGGTTTTGGTTTTTGTACTTAGAAAGGATCAGTTGAGGATATCATGAAATATGAGTTCGAGCTTAACTACAACATTACTATAGTGGATCCAAAGTTCGATACGGTCTGGCCAGAACCGGATGCCCGCAGAAGGGTTAAGAATAAATGAATACAAAAATCAGTATTGCATTTGTTCTCGCAGAATAGTTTTTTTTCAGTGTTTCCAAAAGTATCGACTATTTACCAAAGTACCTAGTAGTAGCAGGTCTTTTGAGTTTTTCGTAATTCTATTAGGAGTTTTTTTTTGTTAGTTGGGATTTTATGACTTAAAAATACATATCACTTGAATTTTTCGTTTTAAGAATTTTATGTTAGCATACATACATATGTAAATAAATACATATACATATGTACAATTTTATGCAACATGTATTAAAAATAATACGCAAAGATGAAAGTATAAAAATTGTGTTAAACTGGATTGTTTTTGCATATCCCCCCCTTCCCGAAATCCTGGGGACGCCACTGATGCTTACCAACATCATTGTTCAACCAAAAACGAGCTACACCACCGCAACTCCACATTTCCAACGAAAACCCCAGACTATGTGCTGAACCCTGTGCAGTGCTATTGGATGACCACTCATGCCAACAAAAGCCAATCAGTCTCACGCCACTCGTCTCAGCGACACTCATGTAGCTGGGCCAACGCAAGCAATTTATCGATCGGCGTGATCCAATGCCACCTACCACAGTGAAGTGCCCCACATGCGAAAACATGCACTGAGCGGCGTGACATACAAGTATGTATAATGTCGCAGAGCACTGGCACACTTCGGAATTGTGCTGCAGCGGTCAATTGACCTGCAACGCTGATTGGCCAATAGTTTCGGACTTTGGAAAACATGGCAAAGTAAAACTATTCACGGTGCCTGCAAATGAACCCGATCCCCTATTTCACCCAGCACATTACTCAGATATGTTCCACATGTAAAAAGAAGATATATATATATATGTAAATATAACTTTTGTAAATTGAGAGACATTGCTGCCGCATCACGAAATTCAATAAAATGCCACGCAACTCTAGTTTTAGCAATGCAGCTGCGGCAAGCGCAGTCGCACAACTGTGGATCTACTACTTAGATACTTCTCACGAAAAGCACCGCGTACGTAGCCACTATTTACATGCAGGCAGCACAGCCGTTTCAGCCGAACCACCGCCACCAGCAAGTTTCCTTCTTAAGTCTTCTGTTTGGCATTGCGCGCTATCGAGTGCTCATTTGTTTGTTGCTTGTTATGTTTGTCTTACAGGATGCTGACACCGTGGAACGCCTCAACGAGTCCGGCGAGCTGCGTCAATTGCTCAAACCATATAAGGTAAGTGTGCGCATATTCCAACAACAACCACACCAGCAGCAACAACTGCGAAAAACAAGAAACAGAGCACACACATACCGCGCAACATGCGTTATCTGAACAATTTATGGCCGCATTTTCCAGCATCATTACGCTGGCGAGTTGTTAGTTGCGGTTACTGTTGCTGTTGCTGTGGTAGTAGTAAGTAGTTGCACAAATGAAATGAACTAACTAATGTCGGACTTTGCTTCGCAGTCAATCTCTTCCATGTACACCTGCCAGACATGTGGCGGCTACCGCCTGCTGCCCTGCCCCTCGTGCAACGGCTCCAAGAAGTCTGTGCATCGGAATCACTTCACGGCCGAATTTGTGGCACTCAAGTGCATGAACTGCGATGAAGTGGGCCTGGTCAAGTGTCACAACTGCTAGGCGCACAACAACAACAGCTGCACGAGCAACGATGCAACACCGCGCTACGCTGCTATGCGGAGTGCCGCGAGTCAAACAGCCGCCGAGCGGTCTACCGCCGCAGGTCGTTCAGATAATACGGACAATTCGTTCGTCCCTGCTGTATTTCGACATTTGAACATATCCGAAGGCGACGCGCTGACAATTAGCAATTTTGTGTGTGCAAATCTAGCAATTATTTTAATTACGTTTAAATATTTCCGTACGTTGACGAACTTTTCACGTTGTGTAATTATTGTGTATTTTCTGTATTTAACTTTTAATCATTGCAATATTGCAATTTATTATTAAGGAACGACAAAGAACGAGCGAACGAGCGAGCAGAGGAGGTTCGACCAGCGCCGCAAGCACAATGCGCACGCAACGCGCAGCGTGTGCCGTAATTTTGCGTTGGGCGTACGAATTGTTGTAAACTTGCAAATGTGACGGTTGTGATAATTTAACAAACAAAATAAATCAAAGGAAAGGAAACGAGAAGAGAAGAAAAGAAAAATCAACTAAAGCAAACGCACAAAAATACAAATAGAACACAAACTAATCTACCAACACACCAACAACGAAGTGCACACAAAGAATTTTACACAAATCTGAGCAAACAGTCAAATCCGCCCAAATGTTAATTAGTGGTTAACAATCACACTGTAGAATTTGCAAACTTATAGCTACTGGCATAGCATTAAGTCCCAACTCTGTTATTGTATTTATAAATTGTACTCGTATATTGTAAACGTTCGCGCGAGTTTCCAGCGGCTCGAATCGATATTTGAACAGGTGCAACAAAAGTCCAGCAGACGGGAATTTCAGCGGAGCAAAGTGCAGTCGATAGATGCGGGTGTAGCACTAAACTCGCAACTCGCTGGGCATATGAGAGCTTAGACTTAAGTGGAAATTTGTTGCACGCGTTCCATTAGATGTTCAGCTCGGCGAATCGACGAAATACTTCTAGCCATAGTTGCGGTTTCATTTGAATGCGTATACTTAGCAGCATTTTATTGTAATTATAGCGAGTGGAAAGAACGCAATCGCAGGCGTGTAATTGCTGTGCGAGAACTTCGAAAGAAGCCCGTAGAAAATTATTTTTAAAGCAAATAAAGAACACTACTCAAACGAAAGAGAAGAGAATTTTAAATGGGGTTTCTATTGTGAAGTGAAGATATTAGCGGAGGGTGCACGAAATCATAAATTTGTTCTCTCCTACGGTTGAGGCGAAAACTAAAGAACAGCACAACATCAAATCTGACTGATTGTTTTTGTTTACCGGTGGTGCATGATGGGCGATGGGCTCTATCATCGACTCACAGATTGTGAGAATTCTTGCATTTTCAACTCTCGCAGCAACATCAAAATCCATAGTGCGAACGAGTATGACTCCAGCTGAGAGTTCTTACACGACTACGGCATGCAGTAACCATTACTAGGTAAGCAAACTAAAATAGACAACAATACAGAACAAGTAAAAAGCATTGTGTAACCAGTTTTTATATATCATTTCATACTATTGATTATGAGATAAACTAAGAACATGCGAAATATTTGTATTCGTCGGCAGTGATTGAAACAAAAATGCAAATTGAACAAGGGACACATACAAACTGTCGACTTTCCTCAATCCATAGCATGGTTTATTGATTTTATACTCAAATTGGGTTGAAAGCTCTTTGAAGTGAAGATGTCGATCGAACTGAACTGAATTTAAATCGATTGAATTGAATTAAGTTGATTCGAATTGATTTGGATGGAATTGAACAGAACTGATTGCTTGAAAAACAAGATACCACCGACTGCGCTCACGACATTTCCCCGCGAACTTTCGAACAACTAATTAAAAACTAAAATTAAACCCCGGCGACTAGGCACCACAACCATCTTTGATATCATTGGCCTTTTTATCGATTGTTTTAAAGCCGTTTGCGAAATGTGTGTGACCGCTTAGACGCCCTATGTAATCTCAATCCCAATGTGACACCTGCTAGAAACAATTTTCGTCACCTCTAGAGCCGCGATGGCTGTTGTTGGTGTTAGATAGTTGTTATTGGGGTTATTGTTGGTGTTAATCATTTGCGGCGACGTCCTAGATTTTGATTGACTTGAAGGCCGCAAAGCCACAAAACTTACAATGGCAACAACAGCAATACCAATAACAACATTGACAGAGCAACTCAACACGCGCAACTGCAGCAGCAAAATATATATCCAAGAATAACAAACAAACAAACAACAAGCAAACAACAGCATTCATCGTTTTCCACTGTTGCGCCTTATTTTTTTGGTTTTGCTTACAAATTGTTCGCTCTTGGTTGTTGTTGTGTGGCATTCAACACACTTTATTAATGAAATGTAGTGTGTAGCGCGTAACGTGTAGCAATAGCAATTTTTGAAACACCTGAAGGCAAATAAGACGAGGCGCCTGCGCTCTGCGCACCTCACTCTATGGAGCCAACACCACGCCACTCGGCAAGTTTGCCAATTCCAAGTGTTGTAAGATCTTAATCTGCGCAGAGTCGGCAACGACAGCCACTTCGCATGCAGTGCACCAGCTGAAGATGTGCACCGCATCGCTCGCCACTTCGAGCTGACAGCGCACCGCCTGCAGTTCGTCGCTGATTAAATGGTCCAGCAAGTGATGCGGTGTGTGTTGTTGTCGGTTCGAACGAAATCGAAATTGAGGCGCGGCAACTTCAACCACATTTTAACAACAGCCGCATTGACAACATTTGCGCAAAGGGAGTCGGTCGCGTCAGTCTTCAGACGCGCAAGGTGTGTCTCACTGATGCAGCGACAGGCTGGCAGCAACCGAAATTTGAACAGATGCCCGCAAGTCAGCAGGTCTACTTTTTGTTGGTTTTCGGTTTATTTTGGTTTTTTCATTTTAATTTTACACCAAAATCACATTTAGACATTCCACTTTCCCTCGGCCGTCCGCCACTCTACCCTTCTGCATCCTTTTGGCCCTTTATCCCCAATCGCTGCTTTCTATCTGCATATCTCTCAACTTTTTCTGGCCGAGTGGTGTGTGTTGTATGTTTATGTAATCGTCAGTTAATTGTCGTGTTTCGTTCGCCGACATTAATATCTTTGTTTGATATATGCCGCGCTGCGGCTGTGAACAAGTGAGCGGCAAAGCATGGCCGGAGGATAGCGGCGAGTTGAAAATGCAAAACGAATGACTCAAGACACGAACTTTTATTGATACGAAACAAAAGACTGAAGGCACAAACTGCATTCTGTGGAATGTGGTGCAATCAATAAAAAATTATTTCAATAGGTACAAAAGTGTGCCGCACGCTTATATTTTTATTATAAAGGAGTAGGAGAAGTGATGGGAAAAGCGATGACACAGCTAAGGCCAAACGTAATGATGTGACATGACTACTAGCAACAATAACACTGTGCGTGAAATTTACCCTTAACAATTCATACAGACCGACTTTCCATAGGTATACTGAGTTGAGATCCACCAGCCGTCTGGGTGGATTGGCTCAAGTTTAAGAGAAATCCGCGTTTGAAGTTTGCTCATTTTAGTCGAGTTCGTCGCTTAAGTCTTCGAACGTTTAAATGCTAATAGGTCCTAAATCGTTCCGAATATCACTTTACTGTCTTCGGCAAGTTTGTAGATATTTTAAAGACCAACAAATTTGCTTAAGACACCAATCCAAAAAAAATACATTCAAACTGTGTAATTGCGATATGTGCATTTTTTTGCGCAGCGCAACGTGGCGTGTGAGTGTCATTTAATTATAATTAACACTTATATAATTGATACTCATACGCCACGTTGCGCTGTCCCCCCCCCCCCCCCCCCCCCCCAATGTCTGAATTTTCGACTTGCACAGTGTAATTAACCAGCATTGGTTGATTGAATAGTTGGTATCCATCAAAGCAGACAAGCTTTCCACAGCAAAAATCCAACGCACGCAATACATCAGCTTCCATCTGTAATATTAGTACATATGCACATATTTATGTAGTATGGCTGAAGTTGATGTTGAATTTAAAAGATTCCGCACCATCATCACCACTCCTCCGTATAAAAATTGACCTTGAGTTTGTGTGCCCCAATATTAATTAAAATCGCATTTCAAAGAAAGCAACTCGCTCTGCAGCACCGCCACAATGTGACAATATTGGCGATTCGTCAATTACACCACGTCAACCTCGGCCAGTAAGTTGCAGAGTTGAGAACTGAAATTCATCAAAGCATAATTGCTACAAATCGAAACATAACTAATGGCCAGCCGTCGCGTGCACTGGAATAACCAGTTCGTACTCGAACAATGTAAACAGCAAAACAACACACACAAACAAAATCAACAGAATGCTGAAGCGTTGAATAGCAACCGTTCGAAATTGTTACTGCCTTCCGGCTGAGCTGCATAAATTAATTGATCGCTAATAATTTCAAAGCAACATCACTCAGAAACCATAAATATCACGAAACAAAGCAACGATCAACAAAGAACACAGTAACGAGTCGTTTATGCTAATCGCCAACATGCTAAGCAGACACTTGTGCCGAGCTTGAGCGTTGCTGCTGTAGTGCGATTCATCGCTATTCAGAAAACGCCAACGCAATCGCGAGTCATCGTCAAGGACTTGATGGCTGTACTAAAAATTTGCCAGTGCGATGTTTCGCTTGGAAATGCCACTTGCTGGACGGCCAGCGAACTGGTCGCTTCCCTGCAGCTCCCGAAATTGCTGCCGCTCGGTCGAACCTGTTGCTCGGTCCTGTTTTTAATTAAAACTGAAACAACGCACTTCTCGAATATTGAAAATGTCAACCGAACCAAACAAGCTAGGAGCTATGTGAAATTGGCATAATTTGCGCACGTGTTGTCACCGGTTAGCAGTGATTAGTATTTAATCAAATACGACACAGAAGGCGGGCAGACAAACCCCCAAATTGGCAGCGGACTCGATGCCAGCTGTTCGAGGTGCGAACGTTTATTTGTTTGACACTGACATTGAACCCAATTCAATTGATTAATTTATCATTCCATCAGGCGACCCACTGTTTCGTTAACATTTTCGCAAAGATTTTGCTGCGGATGTTAAGGCACAAACTAGATATTTTCTTTTGTCGCGTTAATAATACAACTCTTTGTTGATGTTGTTATTAAGAAAATAAACATTTACATAAGCGTATATAATGGTGGTGGTAATGGCGTCTTTGAAATTCTTATCTAACTTAATTTTTTTCGGTTGACTAACAATTGCACATTTTGGTTATTATAAACATTTTCAGCCTATTGAACCTATATTGCAACTACATATATTTTATCCCAATATATATTTATTTACAGAGTTAACTGACTTTAAATCATCAAAGAAAAGCAACAACTACAATAAAAAGTTTGTGTTTTCTCTACTTCGATTTCAACAACCTTAATTTCTAATAATTGGGATGAAATACATGTAGAGATGAATGTTTCGAAATCTTCTTCCATAGATGACGATTAGATCATTTGATCTGGTCGGGATATCCGACATGTTGACGTTTTCACATCGAATTATTTGTATTTTAACAAATTATGGTATTTTGTTGCAGCTCTTCTATTTTATTAATTGCTTAAATGATAACAATTTAATCGAAAAACATTATAAGAAAAAACAAAAAATACTGAACACATGCTGCCTGCGTGTCCAAAAGATGATTAGTAGAAGAACAAAGGTTTGCGGCTTCGAGTTGCCTTCGTCATCGGGTTAACGTAAACAATTGCCGGAATCTACACATACCAGAAAATCGTATTTAAGATATGTGAACCGCACTTTCATGATACCAAAATATGCAACCCTGTATGGCGTTAACATTTACATTCAATGTCACACCGGCGGCGAAATGTCAAAAATGTAATTTCCTATTTGAGTTGACCAAATTCTAAATTTTGCAGCAGTCTCAAATATGTAAAAATTGTGTAAATTAGTAAAAAAAAAAATCGCATGGAAACATAGGGCCGCCAAAGTTTCACAGCTACAACGAACCGAAACCCAGTCCGAAAGTGTCACGGAGCACCTGCCAAGCAGTTTACGTATTTACCTAGTTGGACGTGTGTGCGTGCTGTGTTGCCAGGCAGTGATTTAGCCGATTGATAAAAATTGGGAAAACAGCAACTACACCAGCTCCACCCACTCGAAACTGCACTCACGCTGCTGCGAAGTTACGTACGTCTACGCCGCCATGGACGCCAACTGGGACATACATGATGACATGAATTTGTAAGTGAGACGCGGCCAAGGGCATTGATGTGGCACTTGTGGCCAATTGCAAGGGGCTCTTGACAGACCCTTAATGCGATAATTGATTTTTTGTGAGCCTTGTAACCGAGTAATGTGTAAATTCGCATCGCTTTGATGGGTGCTTTTGCTTGTGGCAGGTACATAATGCCGGAACGTTTCATCGTCGAGCCCAATGGTAAGGAAGAGCTCCTGGTAATCGATCGCATGACGAGCACGACGCGCGTGCAGAGTAAGCATTAAAATAGTGCCTCGTTACATTCTGCACCTATGTATGTTACATTGAACGTGTGTGCGTGTTTGCAGCCAAAACGAACCAACTGCACAACCAGATACCGACGCGCCGTGTCTGCGGCATACTGGGCACGATCCAGCTGCTGGGCGGCCATTATCTGCTGGTGGCTACCCACCGCCTATACGTTGGCATGCTGAACGGCGTGATAATTTGGCGGCTGGCCGGTTTCGACATCATACCTTACATTCCAACCATCACGCATCTGACACAGAAGCAGCGTGAGCAGAACGAGACGTATTTGTACATGCTGCGCAAGGTGATGGACACGCGCTTCTTCTACTTTTCGTACTGGTACGATTTGACGCATACATTGCAGCGACTGCACGGCATGCCGCCTGATTTCGTGAAGGTAGATCACAGCCCGCCCCAAGCATTTCCATCCCAAAGTTTCATGAAACCTCCACTTCCAGCACGGCTTGTTTGAGCGAGCCGACCAGCGCTTTGTGTGGAATAGTGCGTTGCTGCGCAATTTTAACTGCAGCGAAATGCGCAAATTTCAACTGCCTCTGCTACTGGGATGTAAGTCTGCACAGACACACGTGGCATTCGTCTTAACAATTATTAAACAATGTTTACTTTTTGCAGTCGCCTCCATCAATCAGGTGCAGGTGAACGGACAAACGTTCTTCTGGTCGATAATATCGCGCCGCTCGATACATCGTGCCGGCACCCGTTTCTTCGCGCGTGGTGTAGACGAAAATGGGCATGTGGCCAATTTCGTGGAAACGGAACAAATTGTCGAATACAATGGGCAGCGCATTTCGTTCGTGCAGGTATGTTGCTCTACTCAAATTATTACTTACGTCCTCAGCCGGTTATTTAATACATTATTTAATTATAGACGCGTGGCAGTATGCCGTTCTTCTGGCGACAACTACCCAATTTGCGTTATAAACCGGATCCTGATCTGATTCCTGGAAAGGATCATCTGCAGGCTTGTATGCGACACTTTGAAGAGCAAATTATGCTTTACGGCCGCCAAGTGTTGGTTAATTTGGTAATGTCTAAATGTGAAAAACAAACACAGCAGTACGAATTATCTTGTATTTTCACTTAAAGGTGGATCAAAAACGCGCTGAGGGCAACTTGGAGCAGGCGTTCCGCACTTTTGTGCAGCAAATGAACAATCCAAACGTCCGCTATGAAGCCTTCGACTTCCATGCCGAGTGCAAGAAAATGCGCTGGGATCGTCTGCAGATATTAATCGACCGCTTGGCGCACGAACAAGACGAGTTTGCGGTGTTCCATCTGCGCGACGATGGCGGTCTGGTGTCGGCGCAAGATGGGGTCTTCCGTACGAACTGCATTGATTGTTTGGATCGCACTAACGTTGTGCAGAGTATGCTGGCAAAGCGTTCGCTGAACATTGTGCTCGAGAAGCTCGGCATACTGCAGCCGGGCCAGACCGTGGAACGTGCCTCCCGTGACTTTGAGCTTATATTTAAAGGGGTGAGTATACGAGCGTATAGGTAGGCTTTGCGCTGAATTAACTATGCGTTGCGCCCCTCCCAGGTTTGGGCTGACAATGCGGACATGTTGTCGTTGCAATATTCGGGTACTGGCGCATTAAAGACAGATTTTACGCGCACCGGCAAGCGCACTAAAGCTGGCCTACTGCAGGATGGCGCCAACTCGATGACGCGCTACTACCTGAATAACTTCGCCGATGGTTTTCGACAGGCAAGGAGAAACATTTTAATTTGCAAAAGATACCAAAATCGACTAAATCATTATTGTGCTTTACATGCAGGATAGTATTAATCTCTTTCTGGGCAAATATTTGGTGAAGTCGGACGAGGGAAGCCTGCTGCCATCACCGTTAGTAGTGCAGCGAAGCTGGCGATACAACACGGTGAGTTCATATAATGTGCAAGTGCAGAATTCAACCAATCAAACTTCATAAATCTCTTCGCATGTTGCAGTTCCCTTCAGTGTTGGTATTTGCGGTTGCGATGCTCTTCATCTCCGCCGTCTTTCCACCGGAATTTAACACGGAAAGCCTGCTCTTCCTGCTCTTCTGGGGCGCTATGATCGGCGTCAGCTCAACTGGTATTTTGCATCACGGCCATGAGTTTGTGGATTGGCCGCGACTGCTGGCACCCGTTAAAGTCGAGGCTTAGCACCTGTGGCCGGCACACTACTTGGCGCATTAGACCGCTCGTTTTGCACGCTGTAGAAATTCTCACATTTGCCCACTCGGCCCGCTATTACATCTAGCAATATACAATCTGACCGTATGTTAAAGTTGGCTAATCACTCACTCTATAAAAAAGAGTATATTTCCCTATTTTGTTCTCGCCGCCTAGGTACCTTACTTTTAATTATATAAAACAATTTATGCAATTTAAACTATCATGAGAAACGAAAAATTTATGAAATAAAATTTAGGGGATTTTTTTTTATTAGGATGCTATCATCAGTTAATAAGCAACACTTTGTAGTAGACAAAAACCAAACGCAAACGTTGTTCATTTCTTAATAAAAACTACAAAAACTAAAACGATCAGAAAAAATCCACAAACTATACTTTCAATGTAATTGAAAAACAAGATGGCGACCTTAACTCTCTCCACAAGAGTTAATTTCTCAACACAGTCTGTAATTCTGTAATATGTAGTTTGACTAAACAATCTACAATGCGACTTTGACTATCGAATCGAATACAATCGCCTCAACATTCTATAGCGATCGCGTCAGCTGCATTAGCGTGTACGGATTCCTATTGCTCAGATACTTGAGCTGCTCATCAAATCCTGATGGCGTCTTCTGTATCCAATTGCGATCAAGGTAGTACTGAATGCAGCTGCTAAACTCCTTTTCACTGAAGTTGTCCACGCGCACCGGCACGAACGGATCCAAATGCTCAAAGCCCGCTTTGCCAAGCAGGTAACGCGGCAGGTACGAATCCATGTAGCCCTCTGTCATGCCAATTTTGTCCACGGACAGTATGCATACGCCATTGGTCCAGTCGTAACCGGTAACGTCGAGGAAAGGCTGTGTCAGGGTGATGCGATCGGGAGTGATGCGCTGTTTGTTGTCGCCATAAATGCGTGTCTTCGGGTGAAAAAAAGCATTGAAGCCATCTATGGCCACCATCACTTTGCAGCGGCCCGCACTGGCATTCTGCTTTAGCTCGCTCAGCAACGCAGCCACGGTCTCTGAGGCAAACTTTATACGCGTTATACCGTGCTCCACTAGCTCGGTCAACGTTGAGCCGGCCGCTGTGGTTTCGCGTTTACTCCACACGTAGTCTTTGCTAGTCTTTAATGACAACGTGGGCAGAAGCTTGGCATTTTGTGCCTTGAAATGCAGTAGCCAGGCTGCCGCATCAAAGGGTAGGTCAATGTAACCCTCCTGGCCAGCCGCATTTGCCGTCTCCTTGGGCCGTTTCATCCAGTTCGGCACCCAGGGCACGTGCACCAGAAGAAAATCGTTTTGCAGTCCGTAATGCAGCACGTGCGCCATAGTCAACGTCTTCCCGACGCCATTCTCACCATATAGTACGTAGCGCACTGTCGGTCGACTCAAGTCCGTGTTGCGTATGTAGTCGATGAGCTCCAGTGCAGGCGGACGCACCATCAGGCAAGCCTCAGCGAAGGTCTTGACTTGCTGCTCGAACTGGCGTGGTAACCCTCCACCCGCAAATAGCTGCTTCTTTTCCTCCGCCGGCACTGTGTAGAACTTGGCTAAATGCACGGCTGTATGCTGTGCGGTGTTGCCTTCTGCGGTGCGGTAATCACTCGGCGTTAGCTTTGGTCGATCATAGAGGGGCGGCTCCACCACAGCTGCCTCCGCTGTCGACGTGCAGTACTTGGCCGCAGGCAAACGGCGCAAAACAGGACATTTCTGCCAGTGCCGCGCTAGCATATCGCAATTTTTCGCCGTGGTTCACTTAATATTTACGAGTCACTTTCCCTATTATATGAGGACTGTCACATGCGGCGCAGCTCGAAACAGTGTTGCCAGATAGATTACAAGCAATCCCCCTAAAATTAAGTCCATTTCCCCTAAAAACTAAAATTTCCCCCGAAATTTATAATGCGCACATTAAATGATTATTTCACGATGCTAATTCTATTTGGTACATGAAATGAAAAAAAGAGCCACTAGCCAAAATATTTGAACAAGGTATTGATGTAACAAAAATGCAACCTGGTTGGCCACCGACATTTTAAAAAGCGTAAATTAAAATGTCTGTAAAATATATCCCCTAAATTTCTCCCGAAAATATTTATCATCATGTTTCCCCCAATCCAAACAAATAAATCCCAAATCTAGGGGAAACCCCCTAATCAGCCGACACCGCTTGAAATCACTCTCGGAGACAGGGTTGTTCAATCCAGTGCTGCACAACGAGCCACATAAATCAGTAGAGTAAATTATTTTGTCAAAAAGTTTGTTTTTATTTTTTAATTTTAATTTCCAATTGCGGGCTACCGAATTGGACCCTACAAAAAGTGTTGTGTTCGATGTGTCAATGCAAATACTGTAACGATTTCCGGCATTTTTTCGTTTAAAAAGTTTTCTTTCATTTTCTCTTATATTATACTATTGCATCTTTTTTTTATAAATTTCATATAAAATTCATGTTTCTTTGATGCCGAATCACGTATTTAGCAAAATTAAGAAGCTTGTCCGACTTAGGTTTTTTAACGTTGCATACAATAAATATCTCTTTTGGGCTATACATTACATTTTTCACATTTTCTACGCTGGTAACGACAAAACGAATTAAGGTTGTGTCAAAAACACCTAACATTACTATTCTAAGCTCATTTAACGGTAAAATATGAAAATTTAAAACATAAATAACAAAAACCCACAAGCTTTTTCACAAATATCCAAATGACACAAATGCAAAAATCATCGTGTAACAGAATGCCAAATTACATTCCCAAAAATGTATTCTTTAAAAAAGTTACATTAACGATATGCCGCTTTTTCTATATAAGATAATTTACGGAATATGAAACTTGAATGGAATATAGTCAAATGTCGAATTACAGCAAATTCTTTATTTCGTCGTACAGTACCAGCACCATGGCGGCGCCGGTACCTCTCAGGATATTGGAGAAGGCCCCCTTGAAGAAGGCCCCCGGTCCCTCCATTTTAGCTATTGTCATCCAGCAATGAGCAGTGTTCTTGTAGAGTCGCTCCTCCGCCTTCACGCCGGACTGCATCATCATGCGACGACGCACGGTGTCGAATGGATACGAGACGATGCCGGCCACTGTGGTCACAATTTCAGCAATGATGAAGCTGATCCAGAGGGGAGTGTTCTTCGGGTCCGGCAGCATGCCGCGCGCAGTGTCGTAGAAACCAAAGTATGCGGCGCGGTAGATGATGATGCCTTGGACCGATACGTTAAAACCGCGATACAAGCCCACAAGACCGTCACTCTTGTAGATCTTAACCAAGCAATCGCCGAGGCCTTTGAATTCCCGCTCACTGGTCTTGCCGACGTCGACCGCCAAACTGGGAACGCAAAAATAAGAAAATAGGTGAGCAGTTCGAAGCGGGAGCATTTGAATTAAATAGCCTCCACTCACCGTGTACGGGCAAAATCAAGCGGGTAGACAAAGCAGAGGGATGTGGCACCAGCGGCGCCACCCGACGCCAAGTTTCCAATGAAGTAGCGGAACCACATCGTCTTCTTATCCACATTGTTCAGAAAGATCTGTTTGTATTTGTCTTTAAAAGCAAAATTTAGTGCTTGCGTCGGAAAGTATCGAATGACATTGGCCAAGTTGCCGCGCCAATAAGATAAAAAGCCTTGTTCTTTAGGGATACGCAGGAAGCAATCAACCATGCCTTTGTATCGCTGCGACTCTGCGATCTGCTTTGACACGTGCTGCACCTGCAGCAGCAACTTGACGCGCTCGATGGGCGCGACGGCGGTCTTTGCAATGGCCGCGGAAATACCGCCGGCCATAAAATCCTTAAGGAAAGCAACTGGATCGGAAAGATCTCCACCACCACCACCCTCGCCATGTGCCATTTCGCTGCCACCACAATACACACAGAAACGAGAAATAGAGAGAGAAACAAAAATTTTGTAAGGTCTGTCACTGATTCACAGCAAGTTCCTTTGTTAATTAGCCTACTCGAGAATACAGTAAAGTGCGGTTGAAATTTTCATTGCGTATTTCGAGCAGGCGTCTTGAATGTGGACACCGCCTCCAGCACTCTGAACGCCACATTGGAGGTGGAGCTGGGAGCCGTCATTCCGATTTACTTACTTGGATGCGTTAAAGGCGCTGTCTGAAGCACGGAATATCACAAAAAGCAAATATCCTCGGGAAAACAATTAAGCATGAAAATTTTCTGTTAAAATTGAAAACTGAACGAGTGAGAACAAAGCTTTTCAACAAACGCTGCCACCCAGCTGCAAATTGGGATTAGACTCGATGTATAGAAAAAAAAAGCCGAAATTGATTGCTTCACTTGATTCCCGGGATATGGAAACGATGACATGCATTGCGAAAAAATTACAATCCTTTGAAAATTCCAGGCGTTCCTAATGCCGATTGTCCATCACCGTTCGTACTGAAATCAGGTAAATTTGCACTACGGAGAAAAAAAAAGCATCGAACATACACCAAAAGTAAATCCGAATTTTAGTTCTCAAACCAACAACTAAGTGGCGCAAGCAACAGTGAATGTAAACAGCGTTTTACTATTTTTATTAATTTTTGTATTTTTAACTTGACGTTGTTTGTGGGTGAACATGTACTAATAGTTGGTAATTTTCGCGCTTCCATGATGTTACAATTTGCAACCTTGTTCTTACGATTAATTACAATTTCTTTTCGCTTATTTCAATAATGTATGGTAACTGTTGTTGGTTTTAAATTAAATAATTTGTTTAGCTGAATTAGGTAATTTAATTTACAAGAATTTCTTGATTTCATCGTAGAGCACAAGCACGAAAGCGCCGCCAGTACCTCTGAGGACGTTGGAGAAGGCGCCCTTGAAGAAGGCGCCGGTGCCCTCCTGCTTGGCAATGGTTGCCCAGCAGTGCACTGTGTTCTTGTAGACAATATCAGTAGCCTTGCGACCGGACTGCATCATCATGCGACGACGCACAGTGTCGAATGGATAGGACACAATACCAGCCACAGTTGTAACACATTGAGCAATAGCCCAACTAATGTAGATGGGTGTGTTCTTTGCATCGGGCAGCATACCGCGAGCGGTATCGTAGAATCCAAAGTAAGCGGCACGGTAGATGATGATACCTTGCACGGACACACCAAAACCACGGTACAAGCCAACCAAGCCGTCACTCTTGAAGATTTTGGTCAGGCAGTTGCCCAGACCGGTGAATTCACGCTGGCCACCCTTGCCAGTATCGGCAGCCAAACTGCAAAATAAACAATGCATTAAGTTATTGCAGGCAAAATAAAACAACAGCTGCGCCATGGGCGCCACTTACCGAGTACGAGCAAAGTCCAATGGGTAGACGAAGCAAAGCGAGGTAGCGCCAGCGGCACCACCGGAAGCCAAGTTACCCATGAAGTAACGCCAGAACTGCGTGTTCTTGTCAACACCGCCCAAGAAAACCTAGACCCGAAACACACGGACCCATTAGTATGTGCACCTAATAGTCCCGCTAACGTTGCGTTGGTTCGGCAACTTCACTCACTCCAAATTATGATTACACAACTTTAGCCATTCGAAAAACGAAACGAGGGAGCTCGGTGTAATCGCTGATCAGAGTAAGAAAAATTGCCACCAAAATCGGCGGAAGTTCCCACCGCTGCACTTACCTGCTTGTACTTATCCTTGAAGGCGAAGTTCAGAGCTTGGGTTGGGAAATATCTGATGACATTGGCCATGTTACCACGCCAGTATGATGAAAACCCTTGTTCTTTCGGAATGCGGACAAAGCAATCAATCATGCCCTTGTACTGCTGATCGGGAGTGATTTGTTTTGAGATGTGTTGAACCTGCAACAGCAGCTTCACACGCTCAATGGGGGCGACGGCAGTCTTTGAAACGGCAGCAGAGATACCGCCAGCGGCGAAATCCTTCATGAAGGCAACGGGATCGACCAACGAGTCTTTACCCATTTTGCTGCAAGTACAAAAATAAATTCCATTAATATTCAATCAGAATTCAGCAACATTCAACAGTCAAACAGCACACCTCTAAAGCAAGAATGTAAAATGCAAACAAGCTAAACCGTTTGCTTTCTCCCTCAAAAGCACTACTCACTACCCCACGCTACATTTATTTCAGCTGAAAAAGCGGCTTGCAAAACGGCGCTCATGGCAACATAGACGGGCCGAGTACACGAAAACGTGAGTGTGGGTCAGCCGTTGCTATCAGCGCTCTGCTGACATCATTAAAATGCGAAACTCGAGCCATGCACCGCCTTTACCGCACCATCCGCAAACAATTCGACTGAACCACGCGCTGAACGCAAGCCGCAGACCGAAACTGGTTGCTCTTGTTTTGCGCTCTTTTTTCGCCAACTCGCTCTTGCCGAGCGTTAGTGAAACCATGGCACAATAACAAGGTAGTGGCAGGAAGGAGCGAAAAAATTCACGTGTATTTTGTTAGTGTTTTTGTTCGGTTCATTGTCAAATCGGACGGACGGTTCTCTTGCCAACAGTATTGCCAGCATCGAATAGACCACTTGGTCCATTCGAAAACGTAAAAATACACCAATTAACAGCAAAAGTACATAGGTTCTTTGTTTTAATCTGTTGTTTTACAATGAGGGGCAAAAGTGCTAAGTCCATAGTTCGCCGATATTGCGTTAATTCATAAAAGTTAACGAAAATTGGAAAAATAATTTCCTTTCATCATTGCAACAATGCTTCAAATTCCACAGAAAAAGAGTTGGCTGGCAATGCTGGTCGCCGAATGTAAACAAAACCAACAAAAATTTTTGACAACCTACCGAACTCTGACGAGAAAAAAATAAAATCCTCTCGCCCGTAACACTACCTTGTTATTGTGCCATGAGTGAAACTGTAAAACCGCGGCGAAGCAAGGAAGGGAGACGCCGTTGAGTCAGCCAAATGTGTACATTGACTTTTGCGGTTTGTCGTACACGTGGACGATTTCGCTGGTAAGCAGAAACTTCCGAAAGTATTGTAGTTGTAAGACCTTCGATGTCGTCGATATTTACACTTGACAGTTTGTAATGCAATCTTGTGATACATTGAATGTGCATTGCTTTTTGATAGCGTTGTTGATATCGGTGAGAGGAATGTAGCCTAACGTTGCATGCATTTCACCCCGCTCTCAAAGACAACACACATTTAGGCCATAGGAAAATCATGACATGATTTTCAAATCGAATTCAAAAATTACAGCGATAGGTTATTACAAGACGTAAATCGCAAAATGTCTCATATCGAACATTTATAGCACGCAATGTGAGGTCGTTGTCGCCTTAGGTATAAATGCACTTAAACGTACGTAATCGTTTTTCCAATATCCAAACACTATAACCCAACACTATTACCTTGTTTGTTATAACGCATTTCACATTTTAAAAACCAAACTGAATCGAAAATGTGCACAAAGAAATATGAAAAGGTCCAAAACCTTTCCAAAAACTTTCTCATTTTTCTCTATTTGTTGTTGCATAAGGCTGCCTCCTGCTGTCGTTTCTCACCCAGCCCGCGTACATACATAATTCGCGTTATACAACACACAGTGAAATTGTGAGGCAAGAGGCAAGAAAAAATTAGGAAAATAATACATATTGAAAAATGGCATTCATTGCCAAGAAATTAGCTCGTCGAAAATTCAAAATAATTTCAAGAACAACGTCGTCTTCATTTTATATTTAGATTCACTCTAAGAGCACGCAACGAATGAAATAAAGCGAGTATTGAGATTTGTGAAAATGAGAGCGTTCCTCAGACAACGCTACGATTCAATTTAAATAAACAAACAATATATACCTACATACATACATATATCATTTCTCACGCTTGCACTATGCTTAGCCATTTTTATGTAACCACCGAGATAATTCATAAATAAGCAACATAAGGAAAACAAAAACTTAACAACTTAACGGACCGACAACGGATGGTCCCGTGGCCATGGTCCTAGGTAGAAGAACAGATAACAAACGCCATATGCTCTGCCTCACCCACCACCACCCTCAACACCACTTGCCGCTTACTATGTTGCGTACGTCAACTTCTCTGCTGTTACCTCACATTCTGATTTGCCCATTATCGACTTTGAACGTTCGCCCATTCACCGTCAGCCGACCACCCACCCAACTCGCGAGCAATACCCAACCAATGTTCAGTTTGCGTCCGTGTTCGTTTTTATGCTCTCATTTAATTTCCCTTTGGTGCTGAATGCTTTTCTTTGCGTTTTCTTTTCGCCGCCGTATTTCTGCCTGGTCTATTATCTAATCGTGGTGGTAGCAGACTCACCAACACCACCAAGACCGTTCCCACGACCACACCGCCACCTATTCAAAAGCGACTGTTCGCTTGGCCTTTTCGAGCCCAGACGCTCATAACGCTGTAGTCGTCGCTGTGACGTAACAATCCAGTGTTGATCGAAGAAAGCACGTGGCATAATCTTTGGGCAATTGCATCGCCAAGCGTGGATAAGAAATCCCTATACTAAGCTGTCTAAGCAGCAACTGCCCAATTTACTGCATTGAGGCAGCAGGGCGGAACTCTCCAAAATGCAGTCGGACTGCTGGCGCCGCTCTGCATACGACAGCTAGTGAACAGTCGGTCGGTGCATCGGAATTACATAAAGCCTTTATCAGCACGACGGCCTGTGGGCAACTCCACCCCACTTCCCCCGCTGTCATGCGCTGCACTGCATTGTGGAATCGACCACAATCACGTTGATTGCATAACGCGTTCTTTTGCTTTTCGTGCTTCGTTTTCGCAACCTTACTGTCGTGTTTTTGTCGCTCTTGTGCTAGTCTGCGATATTAAAATGCTTCCGTGTTCTTAAAGCTTAAATGCACTTATCGATTCATAACTTTTTAAGGCACTTTACAAGAGTTATGTCACTCGTTAGATTCACAAAAATTTGCATCTTTAACTGCCAGTTAATTCACACAATTTTCTCGCCCTTTTCGCTTTTCAAAACATCGAAACACTAAACGCTGCTTCACGTCTTCGAAACCAATCAAATCAGTGAATAATACTTTACAAAATGTTAACATACTATTTTTTTAATTATATCTTTATCACAGTATCAAAAGATTCAAATTGCAATTGTCCTCTTCCTCTCGAACCAAAGGTCTGCACCGGGCGGCTACTGAATCGTTTATGGACAAAATCAAATTCTATAAAACGTCGTTGGCACTTGTTCGCCTTAATTTCAAGTTCGTCGATGCGTAGTCATCGTCGTCGTCGTGGTCGCAATCGCGAGAGCACAGCGGCGCACGAGCAGTTTTCGCGAGAGGTATTCCCCGCACACCCCCTCCTGGACGTGGGCTTAAGGTGAAAGCTTTCAGTGCGGCACACGACTTGGCGGCCAATACCCACTTCAACGGCACATGACGTGCTCGGGTGTTGGAAGTGTAGGGGTCGCGATTTAGCGATACAGGGAAAAGCTCACGGGAGAGCTTCAGCTGCTCTGCTCTACGCCAAAATGTGGCAGTGGACTCTCCACTTTCTGCAACGCATTTTTATATGTTGGCTAATGTCACGATCACTTAAATTTAGTCGTCCTCCTCATGGCGTGCGCCTAGAGGTGTTATGGGGCCCAAGAATTGCGCCGAGAGCGAAAAGCTGATTAGCATAACAATGTACGGACGCCTGCCCATCACCTCCTCCTAAGAACGCCATCGCTCACGCTCAATGTCATTACATTACATAATTGTTTACAACGCGGCGTTAGTGACATTGAGAAAATTAAGTTCAGCGCATGTATTTAGAATGAACGGCGTCGTTCAATGATGCCGCTCACAGCCACATCTTTTAGGGCAGAAACTAAAGCCCCACTAAGTTCGAACCTTAACGCGGGCCTTAACATGACCTCAATAAATTCATTTCAACAACAAAACTTCCATAATTCGCCAACATGTCTTTAAAGGAAACTCAAATCAGTTTTGGCGAACCGAAACAACTACATAAGATTACACTCTAACGATTTCATACAGAGTGAACACAGTATAGCGAGCAATTGGAAGAACGGGGCACCGCTCACCATACGAGTATATTGTAGCGGGCGGAATATGACAAGCGGACGAGCTTACTTGTGGTAGAAAAACTTTAGTTTTTATTTAAAACAACAGAATAAACTTCTCTAGTTCTTTATTTATTCCGTTGATCACCTTACCACCCCATCAATCGGGTCCTCGTTGCACGCATTCGTCTCATTCTCAGCCTCTACGTGAAGCATGTGACGCGCCCAAAATGCTCGTCGCATTGCGTTACTACGTCAGTTACGCCGCAAGAAAAATGCCTATCTTATTGACAGTTTTGTTGCCAAGCCAAAAGCTTCCACCCGAATTGTCTGCTTCATATTGACGCCACAGCGTCAGTCATAACAAAGTGTTAATTAACACTAATATTTTGTTGCGGTGTATTGTGGCAAGGCGCACCACAACGGAAGCTTTGCTTATATTTTTTCGGAATAGCGTTTTCAAGATAAGATAAAATTTATGAATCTTTTACATAAATACAATTTTAAATTCAAGTGTGAACATATTCAGGGTCACCCGAAAGTCTTTTGAACCTAATATTATGTAACACAAATCGTCGATCTTTTGCGTTTCGGTAAATACAAAGTGTAGAAAAATGAATTTTAAATTAAATACATATGAGTGGGCAGAATCAACACGTAAACTGTTCATCGAAGAAATACTTAGGAAGCCCATGAAGAATAGATGCATCAAGAAATCTATTAAGCAATTATGATTTTTTGTATGCGAAGTCAACACATCTAAATCATTATGAGTGAATAACAATAAATGAACATTTGAGAGTATTTTTATGACACTTGGAGTCGTACAAACCGCACCGAAATCTGTATTTAGTTAGTTCCAAAGTTTACTCATCCACATTTAGGACTTCACATTTAGGCTAAAAGGCAATGAACCCTAATTAGCCCATTTTTAGCCGGAAATAAGTTTGAGCTTAAGCCTGTGCACATAGTGAAAAGTAGAATGCGACGAGTAAATTTCGCCAATGCTTCTTGGCAGCGGCATTGAAGCGATTCCATCGCAACCATACCGCGTACCAGCATTTTAGCGTACTTGCAGCTCTATTTGGCAGCGTGCCACGCTGCGTTTTCTGCGTTTGCTAATTGCAGCACTATTTATTGCCACTATCCCACCGATCGACGCAGGATCAAGGGCATCGCGGCGGCCCACTAGCCTCGAATGGTATGGTTAGCATGTCGCTTCGCTCAATTTCAAGGCGAATTGCTGACACCACCATCTCAGAATGTATCTAAAAATATAATCACCGTGAAGCGATACAACGAATGCGCCACTTGCTCCACTTTAGCCAGCTGCACATTAACTTTGTGTGGGTTGGCAACTTTGTGCTACGTGCAACGCATAGGCAAATTATGGACACATTGTTTGTTTTGATAAACTGTGACTTTTGAAATGTTCTAAAAACCTTCTCCTAGCTCATGAAACTTAATAGCCAAATAAGATGGCACTCTCATTCACTTATTTAAAATTTCTTGACCAGCGAAAAGTTTCCACCATAGATTTCGAGCGCCAGATTGCGGACATTGATTGAATTGTCCACATTTATTTCATTCTAAAAAATCAAATTTTGGTCTGGTTTTTTCAATGCAAGACAAACTCAGTAAAGCGTTTACTTCGATTGTTTTCCTTCACGGAAATTATTGCTCGGAGTATACAAGTGAGTCGAAAAGCCGATTCGTTACAACGCGTATCTTCGTTATGATAAAATGTTTAACCCTTTCAGTCACAATGTCCAATATGTTGGACTACAGCCCATACAATTCATACATAACGGGTTTATTTTCATGTCGGAAAGGGTTAATCAACCCAACCAACGTTGAATCAAATTGATGAAAGTAAAAAATTGCTAAACTACGATTGAATGGAATGTGAAAATCGTGTAAACAGTAAAGAGTCGCTAACGGAAAAAAACAAACGCCGCACTGATTTTGACCAATTCCAGTGTTTGACCAGGTAGACCACTTGCCGATGCCAGACTGGAATGAGGTCTCAAATGCAGGTAAGGGCCTTCCACAGGAATTCAATACACTTTGCCAGAGAGTTAAAAATCAAGAGAAAGGTTGAAATGGCGACGCCACTTATGCGCATTCTGACGGCTGACCGAAAAAAAGAGCACATAAAAGTTGAGAGCGGGCGAGTGTGCTGGAGTACATCACAGCCGAACTGCTGGCAAATCAACTACTCGGTGGAGGTTTATTCTGTTGAGGACGGCAGAGAATGTCGCTGGAAATGCGGGAATGCCAATGTGCTCAGCCAATGTACAAATTGAAAGTATTGTGCGAGCCTTCCAGCAGCACTAAGCCTTTTAAGCAGAACACGATAGTCATGGCACGTCATGGGCGTACTGGCCCTTTATATTGGCTGAACAGTGGCAAGTGAACCGCCGCGCTCCTTCCAATTTTTACTTTTTGTGTAGCACCAGTGCGGTGCGGTTATGTGCACTTGTGAACGCGGTGTTACGCTCTCTTGGCGGGGCTACACAGTGTATCTGTGTATGCCTTGAGAGTATGCGTACCCAAACGCACACAAACGCCAACCCATGCACATATACGTATGCCAGACAGTGTGCTCAGTGGCAGTTCTCGAAGATTATTTTATTTCACGTTTCTAGGTTAGGAATTATAACAAAACACAATTCGCGAACGCTGGTCTGCCTTGTGACTACGGCGACGAACGAGTAATGGCCAGAAGGGAAAGAGGGGACAGACCGCGGCCGCAGGGCGACCATAGTGCAACATCACTATTCCGACCGACATGCGATTCCAGCGAATTGCTCTTTTACCCGCATTTAACGCCTGTAATTTCAAGTGATCTCATGCTGCAACACAGTTCAAATTTGCACACCACTAGCAATAAATTTTGCGAATACTAGCGGCACTCATTACATAACCCACATCAGCCACGACCGCAATAACTCGGTGGAAATAACTGGGTGGAAAATCAATGGCAGCTCTTGCAGCATCAGTGCTATTTTTCGATATTTCATTACTTCTCTACGCAACAAAAAAATACTTAAATTGCCGATTTTTCAGCTGTTCACAATTCGAACAGTGCATTCACCCAACGATCTCATATTTCAAGTATTTTATGACTATTTAGTGCAAACTTGGGAGTTCGTATTTAAATTTGTAATTAATAAAGTGTACAGTACCTTTTTGGTTTTGCTTCAGAGAATTCTTACAAAAGATATAGAATGAAAATTTCTTTTGAAGAAATCAGGATTTTCCCACTCGGCGTTGACAAGTCGCGTGCTCGTGCTCGTGGCCTCACTTGAAATGAAAGAAAATGAATTGCCGAGCGAACTCGCAGCGATATGAATGAATCGGCGTGCAGTGAATTGGGCGACCGTAGTAGAGGCTGACGGCGGACACGACACATGCCAAAATTAGCACCGGGTGCTCGCGATAAGCTACGCTTACTGCCTGTCATCTTATCTACCCAGTACAAGTTATAACATCCAGCGTCTAAGATAAATCCCTGTCGACACTGGACCCGCATCCAAACCAATTCAAATGGTATTGTAAAGAATCTACTTTACTCCTACAGTATTTATTGGAACAGAGATTTTGCTCAATTAAGTAGACATTTTCAGTAAAATTAATGTTACATTTGCAGTTCATCTATTTAAACTTCAGGGAAACATCTTATTTTATAGTTAAAATGTTAAACTCCAACACAACGTTGTTTTAAGGTTCCCGCAAGCACATATGTGTAACTAGATCCACTTTTTACTCGGAATCGTTTTAAATAGTTTTTTCATAAGTTTTTTAGAGAGAGCTTACTTTTTAAAGAGAGAAAGTGTACGGCACGAATTATTTTTATACTAGATCAATCGTACATTCATTCATTTACCTAAATAAAAGAATGAAAAACGTATTTCGCTCAATTTTTCCCACTTTTCGGAATTATAAAATAGTTGAAATTGTACTATATTCGGAATAAACATTTTACCATTTGGTCCTTAAACAAATATATCATAATTATAAAAGTAAATTTCTTGCTCCTTTTAAATTGCCACTAGCGTTGCATTACACCAACATTAGCGCTATTATAAATTTGCGCGTTTACCATTTTCTTTCAATCTTTTCAAATTCTATTACAATTCTATACATCCATTACATTTTTGACGTAGAAGCATAGTAAAGAAAAGCGAGCAGGCGGACTGGCAGGCATTTGCATTGAACTATTTATTGCCGTGTGCGCGTGTAAGGTGTGGAACACGGAATTTTTTCTTGTTGTTTACCAATAGCACAAGTGAAACGTGATTTTCAGTAGATATATTTTTTATTTGCAGAACAGTAGCAGCAGCAACATAATGACTGGCCGCGAGGGTGGCAAGAAGAAACCATTAAAAGCACCAAAAAAGGATGCCAAGGAAATGGACGACCAAGATATGGCTTTCAAGCAGAAGCAGAAGGAGCAGCAAAAGGCGCTAGAGGCGGCGAAGCAGAAGGCGTCGCAAAAGGGACCTTTGGTGGGTGGTGGCATTAAGAAATCTGGCAAGAAGTGAGGCAGCGTCCTCCTGTATGGCCATTCTGCGTTGGCTTTGTTTTTATTTTAATTATATACATACATGGACTTTGTGTGACCAAATTTGAAAATATCACCAAGATTACAAACACCTCCATTTTTGCTAAATAAATTTTTGTAAATATCGTTAAGTGTGTGTATGTGCTGCACCATACTACGATGGCTGGGACTGGTTCATATTTCGAGCCATTCGAATTTCTTCTGGCTTAGGTCAATCTTCAGTTGATCCGTGGTTGGAAAGCTAGATTGCGTGCCAGGGTGTTGCACCGAGTAGGAAGCAACATCGCAGGCGGCACCGATTTGCTGATGCAACGGCCAGTCGGGATAGCGGGCCACGTAAAAGGCCAATGATCCGATGAAGGCGTCACCAGCGCCGGTGGTGTCCACCACATTGTCTACCTTGCAGGCGGGCACATGCACGTGCTTGCTGGGCTCCTCGCCGCGCACATATACTGCGCCAAGTGGGCCCAAAGTGATGATTACATTATTGGCACCTCTATCAAGCAGTTGTTGGAGTGCCACCTTGGATTGCCTGCAAAAAGGAAATTATGTATTTGGTGAGCAGTAGGTGCATAAGCCGTGGCCGTCAAGGGTTACTCTAGTGTGGATATCTGTGCACAGCCTGTCATCAGAGCCGCTTCGCTCTCATTTACACATAAAATGCTTGCCGCCTGAAGCAACTCTTTAGGCGTGTTGGCCAATGCAGGTGCTGCATTCAGTATCGATGTACCGCAGAAGGCGCGCAATGCAGCCAGCGTGGCGTCAACAGGCGTTTCCAATTGGCATATCAGTATCTAGTCACACCCCGGAGCAAATAAACACATTAAATGGTTAAAGATCAAAGTTAGAGACCAAAAGCATGTACCTTGGCGGTCCGAAACAGTTCCTGCGCTTTCATTACATCATCAGCGTTCAGCAGATTGTTGGCACCCACTACAATTACAATATGATTCTCGCCATTCGCTGAAACACAAATCTGCGCGATGCCCGTTGCCTGCCGCGTGGAATATTCAAAACAAACAGCAACAATAAATCACGCACTTTATCTACGCACAGCCAGTCAGTCACCTCGCCCTTACACTGCTCCACGAACTCCACATTCACCCCCTCGCTGCGCAGCTGCTCCGCGTAGCTGCGGCCCCACGCATCGTCACCCAACTATAAATGCAAAAATTCACAAATAACCTCGTCGGTCTGCGCACAGCGCCCTGCTAACCAAACCTTTGCAATCATTGCGGTCTTCGCACCCAGACGTGCGGCCGCCACGCACTGGTTGGCCCCCTTGCCGCCGAAGCCTGTTGCAAACTTGTGGCCGTGCAGCGTTTCGCCGGCCTTTGGCAGCCGCTGCACATAGCTGCAAAATATGAGGAAGCCCATAGAAAATCACACCTGAAAATCTGCCTCACAGCGCTCTTTTTTACCACATAAAATCCACGATTGCCGAACCAAAGACAAGCACCTCCATATTTTCGTCACAGCGCACAAATGAAGTACAGACTTTTTACTGCCCGCAGCTATTTATATTTAATTATCGCGTACTGATTGTTTATTCAGCACTCGAAAAAATTGTTGCATATTATCACCCCGCTTAACGTCGTTCGCTCAGCCCACCCCTTCCCCGTTGCCATCCTTACCTAACGAATATCTGAAAGCAATGGAGTGTCACACTAGCTGCCATGGCACATAATAATAATAATAATAATGTTATTGTGCCATGCTAGCTGCAATCCTAAAGGCCCCAAGCGGCACATGGAGAGGACGTGAGTATTTCTATTGTATATATTTAATTGTATATAATTAATATATTTAATTTTATATTTAATTGTTTTTTTTTCACTGCCTCATAAAAACATAGTTTTAGTCGTTAGCTGTACCTGGATCGCTTCACTAAATTTTAGTTCATTGTAATAGATTCGCTGCGTTTTAAATATTTAATTGTAAAGCAGATCCTTTGAGTTTTATGAGACAATGGCTAAAAAGCTCACTCACTCGTGTCATGCAGATATTATAGTTGTCAGTCGTAACAGCAAATATGATTGATTGATTGACTGCCTAAAGATTTCAAAAATATAAGTGACCATGAAAACAGGATGAGAAGCTTCGAAAACCGCTTTTTGAGATTTTAACACATTGTGGTCCGGCAATTTGACGCTGAAACTATCTCATGTCACCGGCTATTATTTCGTAATTCAATGTAAAATTCATTCAAAATTCAATTAAAATTCGTAATTCAATTCAATAAATTCAAATTGCTAGTGCAAGTGCAATCACGAGTTAACTCGTGATCGGTCAACAACGTTCGGGCATGAAAACACGAGTTAACTCGTGACCGGTCAACAATGTGTTAATTTAATTTCTAACCTCTCCAGCCTTCAGGCGCGGATCCAGAAAAATATTTCGGGGGGGTTTTAAAATGTAATTATTTAATATTTATAAAATGTATTTTAATTTGTATGTAGTTTTATAGTCGATCCACATATTTTGGGGGGGTTTCAACCCCCAAAACCCCCCCTGGATCCGCCACTGCCAGCCTTCCTTCATCATACTCCACCCACTGAAAAATGTAACCAATCTCGAATTTTACTTAGGGAGCAGACTTAACCAAATTCCATTTTTGTTTAAGTGTTACACTAGTTAATGTCACAAGTTTTGAGTGCTGAATGCTTAATTTTAAATCGATCTGAACTGTAGACGAATTTTACTTTTTTTCAAAGTTAACAAATTCACTTTGTAATGCACTTAGTTGCGTTGGCGGATATTGAGAGGTGTGAACTAACGTTAGCTTGCGATGGAATTATCGTTGACAGGAAACATTATTCTGATTATTAAGTTCGTTTCATACTGGTCAAAAAACCAGCTATTTGTCAGGTTTCCTTCATAAACTTTATTTTAATTTTTTAAAAACATTAAATTTAAATTATGGCAGCACTTAAGGTATCAACGATACTAACGACTACGATTCCGAAATGTTTGCTAGAAGTTTTATTTTCTAATTTCGAAACTCTCCAAAAATTAAATATCTAATTGGGCTATTTGTCGAATATCGCTAAGTGGTTAGAGCGCGAGTCTGAGGCGATCCGTTATCCAAGATTCAAGCCCCGTTGCAGCCAACACTTAAAATATAAACGACAAAAAATCCGCAGAATAGATTTGCATGTAGATCCCTTCCATGCGGATTATATGCCTATAAATATATATATATATACATATTATATGCCTATAACTGTTTTAAATACGATTTGACTCACATTTATTTACATATATTTTAAAAACAATCATGCCACAAAAGAAAAGTGAAGATCGATAGCAGATACCATTATATGAGATTATTATTCAACGAAACATAAGGAAAAAAGAAAGAAAACAGATAAGATTACAGGAAAATATTGCACAACAATTATTAAAAAATTAAACTATTCATTATTGATTTGGAGATATGTAAAGAAAATAAATATTTTGATGAAGCGAGTACCGACTACTCGTTAGTTATGTGACTTGAGGCTATGCCACATTTCGGTTTGGAGACTAATGAAATGAAAATACTGTCGATTAGTTTTAATTTCATACCGTCAGAATTTCTTTTAGATGCTAAAATTTTAATTTCCTGCAAAATCGTATTAGTTGTATTCGAAGTGAAAACCGCCTAAAGGAGCTCATCATATTTAACTGTATCATATTTAACTGTAAATTTTAGTCTGAGCCATGCGACAGGAATTATCTTCTAATAGATTAAGCTGGACTGGATAAAGCCGATTCTGGTGAGATAAAAATCAAATGTGACCTTCAATTGAGCATGTGGGTTCGTTCAAAAACATTTCGAGCATAGGATCTTTTCAAAAAAGAACAAGTACCCAACTTTCATAGGTTTTAAAACTCACATCATACTTGTCAGCAACTGTTTAAAATCGAATGCTGATTTGTTTTCGCCAATCACTGAGCATTTATACGAATTTCAAGTATTTCTTATGCATTATAAATATCAAATTAACATTATAGATATCGGCTGAGACCAAATATCAATCATCCTTATGCTAATGCAAAAACTTACCCTTGCGAAAGCGTCACCAAATTGCCGAACACACTCCCACATCGTTGCCACCCCGCCGTAATCGCAGTAATAAATGAAATAGAATTTTGTATCTACGATATCCTTTATTAAGCTTTATATGAACGATTGTACACTCATTGGGATACAAATTGTATTGAATCGGACTTCAATTGAACGTCTTCATGCCTTTCAATCGAACGTTTACAACTATGTTACGTGCTTCAAAAAGTTAAAATATAAGAGAAAAATATACCCGTTCCGCAACGTAGTCTATAAGAACGTCCTGCCCTATACTGCTGCGGGCGGCATGCATGCCGACAAGCTCACGGTACACAGGCCACTGATCCTTTAAGCAAAACTGAACTAAACTGAGCTCAACTTCTTTTAATCTCTCCAAAAAATTGCATTTGGATATTTTACAGTGTTAAGTAGATTAACGCTACAGTAATATAGTTAATTTAATAATAAAAATAATTAATAATGATGATTACAACAAACTTGAAACTGATGCGCGGCGCCGCTCCCGCTTTCTTGCTCACTGAGTGAACTTACAATAGGTATGGATATTTTTCAATTACTTCGTTTTCCGATGGTTTGCCAAAGTCTTCTGCGATTTCGGTTCCTGTGATCAGCAGTTCTTTGTAGTTTGAATTTTCGACCACCAACAGACATTGGCGTTCTTTTCGGATGTGCCCTGACCGCGTGCACGCTGGTACGTGCGCCACGCGACTCGCATCACATCATCCTGACTTATGCGTGAGAATTTACACTACTTGCTCTTACGTAATTCAATTACAACTGATTGGGATCGAGGGGTTTGGGTTTTGGAACTTAAATTTAAAACTAATTTTAAATTAACGGATTTGTGGTTGTGGATTCATACAAAATGGGCGAGTTCGTTCCCATCCCCGGCCGCAGCGTGATGAGCACGAGCCATGGTCTAGTCTATTTCGGGGTGGCCTATTGCACCGTCGTGGCTGGCTCGACGAGGGCGCTCTGCAGCGTTAGCGCGTCGACTATTTGCAGTAGTATTTCCACCTCGGCGGGCGTGTCGACGGCGACAGGTGCACCCACTAGCTTCACGTTCTTGCCCTCGATGTTGGTGAAAAAGGTCTTGTTTTTGAAAATTACGGCGCGATCGTAGGGGAGCCGCGACAGCAGCCGGTCATCTACTGTACGCCGGAACATCACGCACGACGGCTGGTAGTGACCGCGCTCCTCCTCGGCGATGTTGTGCTCCTTCAGGTCGCCGGTGTACGTCGTCAGGTTCGGCTTGCCAACCATTGTGCTGGACAACTTATACAGCGTGACCTTGCTGCTCCACCTGTCCGAAGGCAGCTCGATCTCGTTCGTCATGTTAGCGAGCTGGATGAGCGGGATTTCCAACTGGTTGCGAATGCTTTTGGTGGGTCGATCTTCTGGCATGTTAATTACGTACCACGTCTCAAAGCAAGTGATCTTCTTGATGATTTTATCGCCCTGTCGCGAGATCACCACCTTTTCCGGCGACAGCTTGCGTTGCAGCGGTTTCACTGGCAGGCGGTTGGTGGCGGCGAGCGAGTTCTCTTTCGTGGCAGGCACCGGCTTCTTCACGGCGCTGTAGGGTGTGCTGGTTGGTAGCTTGCGCTTGCCGGCCGCGAACGTGTGTTCAACCTCGTCCCCTTCCGTTGCAGGCGCATCCTCCTCATCGTCGTCCAATGACAGTGGGTAGCTCTCGTCGTCGGCAGAATCGTCCAGGTTGGCGATCATCGGCTTCACTGGCTGTGTCTTCTTGGCTACCATGGCGTTTAATATGCGCGGCGCTGGCTTTTCAGGCGAGCTTGCACTTGCGTTCCCTCTGCCTCCGCCCACACGCTGGCTGTTGTTCGAGGACGGCGATGCCTTCCGGGCCAGTGTGTGGTTGAGAATTTTCTGTGTGGGCTTCTTGGCGATAGGGAAGTGTGTGCGCTGAAGTGGGCTCTTGCCACGGTCTGGGTCCGATTTGTCCGAAAGCAGGATGGCGTGTACGGCCTTGCGCCGACTCGACTTGGTGTCAGCGGTCGTGGGGGCAACGACGGTGTCCGGGGATTGGCGACCCGCTTTACTACTATCCGCCTTTCTGGCCTTCGATATGAGCACGTCGGTCTTCTTGTTGATAATGTCGTTGATATTGACAATCGTAAATGTGGGCATAGTCTCAAAGTCATCACCCGTCGACTGCGTCGAGTCATCAGACTTTTTTTCGCTGCTATTTTCCCGCTTCTCAGCGACTTTGGTCTGTTTTGGTGTGGCCGGCGAGGCGCTGCGTTGCTTACCCGCTGCAAGTAAACGAGCGTTGGGCGACTTCGTTGACATGTTCGCGTTAGAAAGTCTGCCTGGCGAGGGCCTGCTAACGGCGACACTTCCACTATTCACGCCCTCCGCTTGTAGTTTTCGCTTCTCTGACACACTCACCAACAACTTTTCCTGCAGCGACAGCGAACTTTGCATAATTTTGCTGCCATTCAGTGTCTGGTTGCTGTATGTTGCCGTTTTCCGCAGTGACAGCGCACCGTCACTCACATTTAAATGTCTGAATTCCCGCACTGACGTTTTCTGTTTGACGGGTGCTGCTGCTGCCGCCGACGAAAGCAAAACGCGTTTGCTGATCACGGTAGGCTCGTTGTCACTGCTGCTAGCCACCTCGCGTTTACGTTTTATGCCGCCGCCACCACCTTCCGTTACACTCCGGTTCAAACTGGCCGCGAAGCTCTTGCGCAGCAGTTGCAGTTGTGATGTAGTGTTCTTCACCACCGTCGTAGACGGTTTGGTTACCAGCGAGGATGCACCGCCAGTGTCCTTGACAACCGAGTCTTCTCGTCGCGGACGCCCACGTTTGCGCACCGGCGTAGCCACTTTCACGCCAACGAAGTCTGCGTCCGCGTCTTTTGCCGCTAAGCTGAAACCCTTCTCCGGACGCGGATCATCCATCTCGTCAGCGCCCAGCTCATCACTGGACTCCTTGTTGTAAAAGTCCTCGGAGCTGCTGGTTGAACGTTTGCGCTGCTTCTCATGCGTTGTGGTGGCTCGCTTCTGTATGGACGCGCCCAGTATGGCCACGTTCCTGATTATCTTAGGTGTGACCATATCATCGCTGGCGTATTTCGGATTTGGCTTGATGGCACGACGCGAACGGCCGGCAGCTATGGTCGGTGGCGGCGTTTCGTCCACTACCGCGGCTCTGACTTTGCCACTCTTCTGTGGGGGAGTCGGTTTTACTTTGTCCTTCTCTTTGGCTTTGCCTGGGGTGCTGACGGCCGATGTAGAAGAGGCTGTCGATGGCGACGCGGTCTGAGCGACTGGGCGTTTCTTCAAAGGTCCTTTGAATTTCTTCTCTTCTTGTGTATGGGTGTGGAGGCCACTGGCGCGGGGGCTAGTGCCGCTTCTTGTCATTTTGCTCGGCGGCGAGGGGACCTTTTCCAAGCGCACAACACAGGAACGCGTCTTCTTCGCTTCGACAACGGTAGCTTTCTTGCCGACGCGCATCTCTACCAATTACACTAAAAGTAGGTTAGAGAAATTAAAACATTTTAATTAAAATATTCTTTACATTGCGGAAAATGATTGGACTGACCCGAATTATCAACATGTCCAAAACAGATTAGCTGATATCACGGAGAAACCCCAAATTACAAAAAATTAGTAGAAATCCACGCCAAATAACAACAATTGAACAAAACACTCCCCCCATTTCGTTACACAGCAGCCAACAACTTGAACGCAATATTTTCTCGGAATCGAGTCTACATATATTTCCCCGATATCATCCAAGACGGATATCAACACTGTTTCAAAATGCCAACTGGAGTAAACGTGTGTTTGTACGTTCTACGCCACCGTGTGGCAACCCTCCGGCCCATATTAGATTGTCAAATATTGGCGGGAATGTGTCCCAATCAGCTCATCCAATTTTAAGTAAAACTATTTGTTTTTACGACGTGTGGCCGCAACCGCAACAATCGTCAGTTTGATGAAATTCTAAGGATCCCAGCAGACGGCGATTTTTTTCACCCTACTGTACCTAAACAGGGGAAGCGCGCCGTGCGAGGGCAACGCTCAGCCGTCACCGACGGCACTCTGTGAAACAATAAGAATGCTTACATTTTGCTGGACTCTGGAAGTTTTTACCAGCAACTGGGATGTCGCCAGTGCTAGTACAACGTCCTGGTGCGAAACCGGGCTGGCGCAGCACTAGCGCGGAAATTCCCGCGCTCCGAGGGTTCTTTGGTTGAGCTATGGACAAAACGATTTCACGGGCGAAAATTACGCACAGTTGCGCGAGTTGAAAACGCAGCAGCCGCACTACCACCAACAATTGGGCCAAGCACGAATGTGGACTCCCGTTGCAATGATATTATTATGTTCACCACGTAAAGCAATCAATTGCACGGATTTAGTCTGCTTTGTGGAGATGTTAAACAATTCCAAATCACAAAATTTCCACCACTGCGATTTACATGCGACGAACAATCACCCAATAACGCTTTATGACATTTCGGAGTGAAGAAAACGAAAATGAATTTTCACAACACTAATTTCATGGAGGCACAGTGCGAATGTGACGCAGATAGTTGGATGTGAATAAGAAAAATGGCGCCAGTTTGACATTTGGCAGCGCACAATGTGCAAGTGGGAGCGAGAACAGTGCATGAACGAGTTGATGGGAGAAAGCGTTGGAGAGTAGCGCTGTAGAAAATGGCGGACTCGTAGTTGAGTCGATCTATTACAACGTAGAATGGCTATTTTTGGACACTGGGAGTTAATATCATTGTCTATTTACTGATACGTTTTAAGAATTTAAATTAGTCTGTAAGCGCCATATATGTCTGTCGCATGTGGTATATAGTTTAAGGTGTACATGATTGAGTTGAGTGCAGAGTGACGCGCTTTTCTGCCGTTGTAATAGATGTCATGAATAATGTATTTGTAATAGCGCAGCATTTGTTCGGCGTATGTCAGAGCAAAAGAGAATCCCATGAGTCTACACTGTCAAACGATGACAGCAATAAATGCGTACAAGAGAAAACAATTTTGTAAATTCAGCGATTCATTGTGTTTACTCGAGTAGGACTAGAATCGTTTTTTGCACAAAAATTAAATCACAACGTAATGGCTGCAAACTTGAGCTCAGTGGAGAACGTGTACAAGGAACTAAAGACGGAATGGGCGAAGCGGCCACAGAACGTGAGCAAGTGCGGCCAGTTGGTGGACAATTTGAAGGTACTGGGACAAAGCTAACCTCAAATGTAGTTTATGCGAAATCATACCCGGGCTTCGTGTTGCTTGCAGATTGCGCTGACCAAGATGGCCTTCCTGCCTACAAGTGAAGACGAGTCTAGCAAGTCTGAACTGGTGCTAGCGCGCGACATACTCGAAATCGCTGTGGAGTACAGTGTGACCACCAAGGACATACCCGCATTCGAGCGCTACATGTCCCAGCTCAAGTGCTACTACTACGACTACAAGTTCGTTGCACCCAAAAGCCGCAAATAAATGTAGTTAGAAGTTTTTGATTTTTCGAAGTGATTTAAATTTTAGGCAAAAGATTGGTGAGTCAGCGAATATGTACAAATTGCTCGGCTTGAATTTGCTGTTCTTGTTGTCTGTGAACCGCGTCTCTGAATTCCACACAGAGTTAGAGTTACTGTCCGCCGAAATCATACAAAGCAACCAATACATACGGCCCATTTTGGCGTTGGAGCAGTACATTATGGAAGGGCGCTACAACAAGATATTCCAAGCCAAGGTGCGTATCACGGTTGTCGTTTGCCCATCTCGTGTACAATTTGTCATTTACAGAGTTCTGCACCGTCCGAAATTTACAACTATTTCATGGATATCCTACTAAACACTGTACGCGACGAGATTGGCGCCTGCATCGAAAAATCGTATGAAAAAATCTCCGCCAAGGAAGCTGCCAAGCGCCTCAATCTCAAATCCTTGGACGAGGTAAAGCAATTCGGGCAAAAGCGCAATTGGACCTTACGCTCAAATGGGGTTTACAGTTTCGTTGATAAAACGGCCAAACCCAAGGAAGCATTGCCGTCTGTGGAGTTGGCCGAGCAAGCAATTTTCTACGCACGTGAGCTGGAAATGATTGTGTAGATATCCTTGTACCCGTTCTACACTGGCTTTTTTGTAATATTAAAAACGGCACCGATAGAAATACGAATACATAAACTTAAATTAATATAAAGCGTAAAGCATTTTATTATGAATTCATTTTATAACAAGAGCATCCTGGGCAAAACATCACATTACTTCTTCAATGCAGAGGGTTGGGGCAGACGAAATTTGGCCATTTCCACCTCAGCCTCCGCGTAACTGAAGCGATTGAAAGAGTAGTATTCGGGCACTTTGTACTCGCCCGTGGTCGAAGCGCCGGGACCCAATTTGCCCGTTGCCGGGGGTTTCACTATTTTGCTGCTAAGGCCGGGCACGTTGGCATTGACACCCACGGGGTTGGAAGCTGCGCCAGAGGCTTGTGACTGTGAGCCACCAGCACCCACCTGGCTATAGGCACGCAACGACAGAGTGCACAAAGAACGTGAACGCACGAACATTTTAGATTCCTTTCGCAAATGGTAATTTTAACTCTGTGCAGAAACAAGTGAAACAGAAATTCACGTAATCACAACTGCTATAACTGTCAATACATCAGCACACAGAGTTGCAATTAACTGCAACATTTGATAAAGGAACAATATTTTTTTTTTAAATTATGTGGGCTTTGTAGTCCTCATCTTCGCAGTTGAAGCTGCATCAGTGACTGGCTGCGTACTCTGCGTATTTTCAGGATATTTGGCGGGTTTGAGTCCTGCGTTCAATTGCGGCCAATTCCTGTTGACTTACGTTTACTTACATTTCATGTGTTTCCCCAAAATCATACAAATCGAGCGAATACAACTTCTTAGGAACAATTGTATAAAATTGTAACTTGAATACTTAATACAAAGGCCGTTTTAATTCAAAACTATTAGCCACTAAATGTATAAATGCTTTGAACTGCAAACGACTGTCATTTAGATTTATCAGTTGATAGCAACCCTGAATTTCGTTATGGTGAATCGCTTCCTTTTGCTTTACCATGATTTTCATCCATGATCGAGTTTGGGGTTTATTTAGTATATATGTACATATAAGAAATTCCATACGATAAACTATCACCAAATCATTTTTTTTTCAATTTTGGTCTGACTACACCATAATTCTGGTCAATGCCGGTAACTGGGGCCCGTTTTTTATTCTGTTTCTCCAGCTGCGTTTTGCTGCGGCACTTTACTGATGCGGCACCCGTTTGATTTTTACCCAACTGATTGAATTTTCGGCGCTCCTCACGAATCTGCTTAAGACGCTTCCGCTCGTCCAACAATTCCTTGTAGTTTTTGCACTGCCTTTTAGGTGGCTTGGCCCCAAGCTTCACCGCATGGAAGATCTCCATTTTCTTTTTGTTCTTAATGACGCGCTGGTTGTTCATGGCAAAGCGGAGCACTTCATGGCGTGCCTGCTTGATGTCGAACTCCTGCTGCGTGCCTGATGGATGCTGTTTGCCATGAGCAATGAGCGTGTGTGAGGACCCATCAGCATTGTTGTCACTAGCACTGAAGCGCTGTTTACCTGTTGTCGCTTTGGGCTCTTCGAAGACTAGCGCCTGAAAGTTGTTCGTCTTGTTTTTCTGCTCCAATGCTAGTGCGGCCCGAGTAAGCACAGGCTTGAGATTTTCACTTGCGCTCATTGCACTTTGCATTATTTGTTTACTAACTGATAGGGCTGAATCTTGGGGCTGAATGGGCAAAAACGTGTCAAGAAACTCACCTCAATTTCTACTAGAGTTGCCGACCCCCACATTTTGTATTGGCAATAAAGTATATATTTTTTATGATTTCCAGCAGCATAGCAGTTTTCGTTGATTTGCTTTATACCATAGTGAAATACGAAACTGGATCTGTTTGTAGGTTCAACAAAAATTCGTTCAAGGCATTGTGGAGAAGAAACTTTTTATCGCGGAGCTGGCAGCCCTGATTTACATTTTGCATCGCGCATTGCTTTCATCGCTTTTATTCTGTAGCTGCCCAAACGCAGGGTTTTCTTTGGTTCTTAAGCAGTATCTGCAGAGTTTAGTTGCAATTGCCACTCGAGGACACTTCCTCGACCGTCGAGTGCTTCAACTATCGACAGCAGTGCGAGCGCATCGCAAAAAGGGCGCGCGAACGTGGTCGAAGCGTACACCAGAACGCCGAAACGCGCAGCAAACACCCTGCGTTGCCTCCAATGATGGCTTCCGAGATGGCAAACGTTGCTGCCACGCCTCCCAATCAGCAGCAGGTGCTTAGGGCGCAAATATCCAAGGAGCTGCGTGCGAAAGCTAACGACTTCCTGAATTCACGACGTCACGCCAACAATCTAGTGGACATTATCGGCCATCTGGAGGTGAGTGAAGTGGCGAGATGTGACGGAGACTATAATGACTTCATTAAATCGATATGTTCGTGTTTGTCATTTCGCAACAGCAATGTATCCAAGAGAAAATGTCACTAATGGCGCCGCTGCTGACGCTTGAGGTGATGTTTGCGGAGTTGTTGAAGCGGCGCGAGTTGTGCATCGATATTACGCCATTGAAACAAAAGGGTGAGTATTGGTCGCATCAGCTGTGAACAGTAATTAATGTCCGCTTTGCAGATGACGGGCCCGAGACCAAGTACCGCGAATGGCTGCGCGAGCGCTACGAGGAGGCGCTCAGTTTGATACTCGAAGCCATGGAGTACGAAAAGACGTCAGAGGCCGTGCAGGCACTGGTCACTAGCATGAAGCTGCTGGCCGTTGAGGGCAAATATCCGATGGAACAGCGCGAGGATTGCAAATTTCCGAAACTGCGCCTGCGTAATGTACTGCAGCGGCTGGTGTCGCCTACGAAATCGCAGACGGCACTTATACAGCGCTTCAGAGAGTACGCCGATTATGCGGACGTGGTCAGTTGCAGCTGGAAGTTACTACAGCAGCTGGCCACTCGCACAGCCTTCGAGAACGAGACCTTTGCGTGCAATTACTTGGAATTGATCAGTGCGCTGCCCGTTACGAAGCAGCTACAGGACGAGCAGAAACTGTTGTGTACCTTAGAGGCAAGTGCCCAGCCAGAGTGCTTTGACTACGTTCAGACGCGAAGGTGCATCAACAAAGTGTGGCATTGCATCATGCAATGGATTGACGACATGCAGGAGTCGGTACACAAACAGGTGCTGATTGTGCTGCTCGAGCGAATATTGCCGCATCTGGACAAGCCGATTCTACTGACCGACTTTCTTATGGACTCACTGGACTGCGGTTTGTGTGCAAGATTTTTTAGTGTTGTGGTTGGGTTTAAATGGCAGTTTCTTTGTAGGTGGTCCCGTAAGTCTGCTTGCCCTGCAGGGGATTTTTACGCTTATTCAAAAGCACAATATCACCTACCCAAACATCTACGAGAAGTTGTATTCCATGTTCGAGCCGGAGATATTTCACACCAAGTTCAAGGCACGTCTCTTCTATTTGGCTGACATCTTTCTCAGCTCCACACACCTGCCGGAGGGGCTGGTGGCTGCGTTCGTAAAGCGCTTAGCGCGCCTTAGCCTGATAGCGCCACCACAAGATGCTATTATTATCCTGTACTTTATTGGGAATTTGATTTTACGTCATTCGGGTCTGAAGCGTCTTATTTGTGCCCAGGCCGCTGTCGAAGGTAAATATGCAGAGCAGATTAAAATGACTCGTAACTGAAATTCTGCCTCTTACCAGTTTCGCGTGATCCCTTCATCATGGAAGAACGCGAGCCCACAAAGTCGAATGCTTTGGAGAGCTCACTGTGGGAGATTGTTTCATTGCAGAAGCACGCCGTGCCTGCTGTAGCCACCGCCGCCCGATTCATATCACAGCCGCTGCCTACCACCGAATGGGATCTATCGACTGTGCTGGAGCTGAAGGAGGATGATGTACGTTCGAAAATCCATTTCGCTAAATGTTTTCATGAGATTTTTGTGTTTGCAGATTTTTGACCAGGAAATTGCCCGCAAGAGTAAACAGTTCGCGTTGGCGTTTGAGCGTCCGCAATCGCTGTATTTGGCACATGACGACAAAGTGATACAGTACTGGAAGCTATTTTAACCCTTTCGACCCCAACGTTGCTTCTAGGCTATTTTAAATGTTGAGGAACGCAAATGTTTGCACTTTCGTTTGGTAGCTGTGGCATTCTGTAGTGGCTTGCCCAGTGAGGGAGTAATCAGTCCCTGTAACTCTTAACTCTGTAAAGTTGTTTTAAGATAGCTAGTGTTATAAGTACGAATGAAATTTTCTGTACAGTTTGAAAGTTTTTAATTATTCTATGTAGTTTTAATCAGGGACCGTACCGGTTATGGTTATTATCAAAAAAGTCAGATTTTAACTCTTATTAACTTTTATTTTTCCCGACAAAAAAGTTATTTTGTGCCTTTTATCATTTCAGGCAAAAATAACTGTTATTTTTTACTTTAGTCTTATAGCTCAGAATGTGCGGTCTGCTGAGACGAAAAAATGGTATCAATAGTTTTTTAGTCGGTCAAACGTCCTTTGAAAAAATTCAAATTGCCTGATATATTTGACCGAAAAAATAAGTCACAAAATAACTGTTATTATGCCTTTTTGATTTGAAAATTGTAAAATGACAGTTATTTTCGGTCCCTGGTTTTAATATATAAAAATAAAGCAGAAAACCCATGAAAAACTCAAGCAGTGTTCAATATTAAATTAAGATTTGCTAAGTTAAATGACAGTCGGTATAAAGTAACAAAAGCGGTTTCAATAAGTGGAATACTACTACCAGAGATTCCACGTTTAATTAATGTGTATTATCATTTACATGCGCCACTACCTTCACTAAAATGTGTAAAAGGGCGACTGATGTGTAATCATGGAAAAACGAGGACATAAACTGAAGTAATCCTGATTTAAAATCTTCTGTATCCGTTGTTTTTTTTTTTTTTGATCATAAGAAGACCGAATCAGTAAATATCTTGGCATAATTAACTTAAAATATTTACAAGGTCTTTTTCAAAAAGATGAGCTTTTATTTTTAATTTCTCGTATATCATGGTGAAAACTATTCCACGTTCAATACGTGTGTTTTGCTTGTATGATTTAGCAAAATTGTTTGTAGTGTAAAATCAAAGCAGAGGCAAATGTAGTAGATTGGGTGTGGTTTGCCAACCCTGTTTTCAATTGGCCATTCCACAGCTGAGTGTCATAGTCCATAAACAAACTTTCCGACATGTCCAAACAGTAAGTTTAATTTTCTTAAAAAGAAATAATTTTGAGTTCCACTCGCCCATCCATAGGTATGGGCTTATTATCCCGGGACAGCAGAAGAAGTCGGCTGCCCCAGCGGTACGCGAGACCGTCTGTAAGCCATCTATATTCGATGAGAGCAGCTCTTCGGACGACGAGAACCGGCCGCAAATGAAGTTAAGAGCAGGTGCTGCGCAGGGACCCAGCCTAATGGAGCGTCGAATGGCACGCAGCATGCAGGAGAAAGCGCTGAAAGAGGATCCGACCGTTTTCCAATACGACGAATTGTATGACGAGATGGAGCAGGAACGCGAGCAGCAGCAGCAAGTAAAGAGCAACGAACCGAAAAAGCCAAAGTACGTTGGTCGCCTGATGGAGTATGCCGAGCGACGCAAGCTGGAAAATGAGTTGCGCATAGAGCGGCAAGTGCAAAAAGAGCGCGAGGAGGAGGGTGAGCAGTTCAAGGATAAGGAGAGCTTCGTCACGGCAACATACCGCAAAAAGCTGGAAGAGATGCGCAAATTGCAGCAGGAGGAGAAACGAGACGAGTATCTGGAAGCGATTGGCGATGTGACAAAGCAAAAGGACTTGGATGGTTTCTACCGTCATTTGTACGAGCAAAAAATTGGCACCGCGAAAGATGTACAGAAACCGGAACTGCCGAAGATGTCCGCCGGCGATGAAGCCGAGGTAGCCTACAAGCCCATTAAGTCTGGCAGATCGCAGCAGCAGCGCGCTTACCGCAAGCGATGCGCCACAGAGGAGGAGGACGAAGAAGCGGCTGCGCCGTCAACAGTGACCGGTGAGACGAAAAAGGTGCACTTGCAGAACAACATAGATGCGGATTCGGATTTCAGTATAGACTCGTCAACAGATGAGAGCGATGAAGAAAATGCTGACGATCTAAAGAAAGACAAGAGTGCTGCGGCGAAGCTGAAACCCGAGAAAAACGGTAATCACGAAGGTAATTCCAAAGCCATGGGAAAGACTAATTCGGCGTCAATTGCACTTAACCTAGACGCTTTAAAGAAAGAAAAAGAAGAAGACCTTAATGAAAAAGTTGCGGCAAAAAATAGTGCCGAAGAGCTGGCTACTGCTACTGCTGTGAAAGCAGAGCCAATGGCAGAGGCGCCAGCCAAACCCAAGCGGGATAAGAACGAAATTTGGAAGAAACGCACTGTGGGTGAAGTGTACGAGGCGGCTGTTAAGCGATACTTTGAACGACGGGCGGCTAGGAGTGCTTAAGGGATCTCCGTGAACGTGAGGTGAAACGTATTTTTAGCCCGTTATTTTATAGTTTAGCTTAATTCTTCATTAAATGTAACAACTAATGACGAAAACTATATGAAAAAATTAAAATTTTACAGATATACATATGTATAAAAAATGTTAAAAAAAGTTCACGTAAATGTTTTGTTCGTTCATTTGTCGGACGTTGACAAGCGCTCCGTGTTATTTAGTTACGTGCACTTTATTATCGTCAGTTCGGCAAAGAAAAAATTATGCATTGCGAAGTGGCTAAAAGACAGTCACTCCCTCCGTGCATCTGACCTTACTGACTTGCAAAAATTTCACATTTCCACTGCGACTCTGCAAATAGAAATGGACAGTCACATTTGTCGTGTGTTGAAAAAATATATAAAGGTTTTCACAGTTACGATCGCGAGACCAGTATAAACGCGCTCATGATATCGCATAGCCGCTCACAGTGACGAAATTCCAAACTGAAACTGAGAAACATGCTTCGCTGCACTGGCCCACGATTTTTCATATTGCTGGTGAGTTACACAAATTGAATTGAAGATTTTCGTTTACCAGTGTTTTGATTTCAGTGCATTCTACTACAGTCACGCCCGTCCATTTTTGCCGCAGCGTCGAAAGTAAAACGCGGCATTCTGGGCTTGGACGTAGCCGGCCCTATCCTGCCAGCACCCTTGGGACCGACGCCATTTGCTCCATTCGGAGTTGGTTCACCATTTGCGTCACCTTTCGCATTGCCATTTCCGGTGCCTCCGGTGTACCCACCACCATTTCCGGCGCCATTTCCTGCTCCCTTCCCATTGCCTCTGCCAGTTTTCCCAACGCCGCAGCTTTATGCTGCATCCTACTATCCTCCATCATTCTATCCGTCGCCTCCATTGCCACATTCGCCAGCAGGATCAGCCGCATTGCCACCTGCGCCTATTATAGTGCCCGCCAAAACAGCCGCCGCGCTGAGCGTAGCTTCGATCATTCATGCGCTCATCGCGCGCAAGTTTTACCCACCGGTTTTGCCATTTCCCGTTGCGAATCCAGTGCCATTTCCGGTGCCAGTCAGGGTGCGTCATTGCCGAAACGCATTTTCGATGTTTGCATTTTTGTTTTTGCAGGTGCCCGCCACCGCAGCTGTGGAACGTCCGGCGCTGGTGCCGGCCAAGAAGCCTTTATTTTTAAGCTCCCCACACGCAGCTAGTCCGCCGTTTGAAGTGCATGAAGTTGTGCGTGAGGAACTGCCAGCCGCGCAGGAAGGGTCTGAAGTGTTGGCTGCATTCCCTGCAACGCCCCCATCTGAAGGAACGTGGAAGGCACAATTTATACCACTCCACAATAAGTTAATCGAATGAACAAATCGAATTGTAACATATTTCAGTTTTTGGAAGCATTTTATTAAATTACTTGTATCATATTAGATTCTCAATTATACATCATTTAAAATGGTTAGCGCAACGAATAACAAATATTGAATATATGTACTAATTACGAATTCATTTGTTGCCAATTTTGAATCAATTGCTAAGGAAAAAAATTAGTTTATAACTAATTAAACCGGGTCATCCGTTCATCATTTGCTAACATCAATCCGCCTTAACGTGGACACATCGCGTGCTTGCCGCCGTCAATGGGCAAGCAAGCGCCGGTTATGAAACTCGCTGCGTCGCTGGCCAGAAATGCGATCGCCCTCGCCACCTCAAACGGCTCGCCCACTCGTCCCATAGCATGCGTTTCCTTGCAGTGCTCCAAGTACTTGGCGTAGTTCACCTCCGACATGCCACTGCGCTTGTGAATGTCTGTGACGACGACGCCCGGATTGACGGCGTTCACACGCACGTTCTTCAGCGCCAGATCGAGCGCCACGCACTTGGTGAACTGATCCAGCGCTGCTTTCGACACACAGTAGGTGAGAGCACCCGGAAATGACCGCAGTCCGGCAACGCTGGACACGTTCACGATGTTGCCCTTGCTCGCAATGAGATGAGGAGCTGCCAGTTTGCTGAGCACGAAGACGGCGCGCAAGTTGGTGTTGAGCACCCGGTCAAACTGTTCTATCTCGGTGTCCAGTATGTTGGAGGTCTCCAGAATACCTGCGTTATTGACCAGCACATCCAGGCGCCCAAACTTAGCGATGGTCGCATCGATGATGCGCGCCGAATCAGTGGTGACATCGGCCGCGATGAGCAGACAGTCCGCTGCGTTATTGGCTGTCTTGCAGGCCCCCTTGGCGGCTTTTAAATTCTGTTCATTGCGTCCCACCAGCACGACCTTGGCGCCTCGCTCGGCAAACGTCTGGGCGGTGGCAAAACCAATACCCGAACTGGCGCCAGTTACTAAAACGACTTTGTCCGTGAAATCCATGTTGACGGTTAGGCAGAAGAGTCGCAAATGCCACTAACTGCAACAGCTGTGACGGTCGAGTAGCGCGTGCTTCCACTCATCGCGATCATCGTTAAAGCACATCGGGCCCACAAGTGTGTATCATTTTAACCCTCTAGTTCCCAAGAAGGCCTGTAGACATCCTAAGCTTAAAAAAATTCTGTAAATTACACCTTATGACTTTTCTAGCTGATTTTACACGTATGGAAAGGGAAATCTCCATTTTATAAAATAAACTAGCTGACCCGGCGAACTTCGTCCCGCACGACATTTGTTGTTTTTTTATAATGAAATACGCGAGATGGCGAATCAATGGCGATGTGGCAAATGGCAAATTGACGAAGAAAACCAACTAAAGGAAGAGGAGGGAGCTACTGATTAACGCAATCGAGGCCCGTAAGTAAGCAATGGTGCTGCTAAGTTTCAGTAAAGAAATGGATAGCGCTTGAACAATATTTAAGTTATATTGGCAGGGCCACGGCCCCTTATTCAATATCCGCACAATGCCCTCTATCGAAAGAGAAAATGGGAGGTTCGTACTAAGTGTCATTGCTGAGCGACTTATAGTTCAACGAAATATTTGGGTCCCAACAAATGTGCCACGCCCCTTGTTACAACTTCAAAGATATTCTCTATTACAAATTTGGTTTGTATGGGCAGTGCCACGCTCCCTTGTTCAATACCCTCATCATTCCCTCTGTCGAAAGATATGAATAAATGGTAGGTTCGTACTTAATTTCATTGCTGTGCGACCTATAGTTCAGCGGAATATTTGGATCACAAAAAATGTGCCACGCCTCTTGTCCAACGCCCACCAAATCACCAGTAGAATAACTCATCTATGGGACGACGGGGTACTAAATTTCAGTGTTGTACGACTAACAATTTTAAAGATATTAATGATATATATTAATGATTTGGCTTGTATGGGCGGTACCACGCCCCCTTGTTCAATACCCGCACCATTCCCTTTGTCGAAAGATATGAATAAATGGTAGGTTCGTACTTAGTTTCATTGCTGTGCGACTTATAGTTCAGCGAAATATTTGGGTCACAAAAAATGTGCCACGCCCCTTGTCCAACGCCTATCAAAATTTAACAGTAGAATGACACTTCTATGGGAGGATGTCAAACCAAATTTCAATGCTGTGCGACTTACAATTCCGAAGCTATTCCATATAAAAGATTTTAGTTGTATGGGCGGAGCCACGCCCTCTTGTTAAATACCCGCCCCATTCCCTCTGTCGAAAGATATGACTAAATGGTACGTTCGTACCAAGTTTCATTGATGTGCGACTTACAGTTCTGCTGAAATGTTGGGTCATAAAAAATGTGCCATGCCCCTTGTTCAACGCCCATTAAAATTTAACAGCAGAATGACACATCTATGAAACGACGGTGCACCAAATTTCAATGCTGTGTGACTTACAATGCCGAAGCTATTCCATTTAAAAGATTTGAGTTGTATGGGCGCTGCCACACCCCTTTGTTCAATACCCATCCCATTCCCTCTATTGAAGGATATGATCAAATAGAAAGTTTGTACCAAATTTAATTGATGTGTGACTTATGGTTCCAAAGTTATTGTCTAAAAATGTATTCTTGTGGTGCCACGCCCCGTTTTCCCGACTTTTTTTTTTTATAAACCTTCACGTAACAATTTCGAACAAACCTGCCGAAGGAAGTATCCAAGTTGGTCCAGTCGTTTTCAAGTTATAAGGATACATAGGGACTTTGCGACTTTGCTTTATATATGTAGTGATGATGATGATGATGTAGTCAGTTAACGCTGCCACATGCACAACGGCAGTAATTGTAAGATAAATTTGAAGTTTCGTGAGAAAGTAAGCAAATAGTTGTGTGTGTGAGAAACAAAAATTGTTTTAAATAAATTGTGAGCCTTAATAAAACTAAACAAATTATTGGTGAGTAGCTGTTAATGTGTTCTTTGAGAAAATGAAAAGAAATTGTGAAAAAAAGTTGTTACTCTCCTCCTACCTAACCCCGAACCCTAGAGTGTCTGTAGGCCTGCTTGGGATGAAAAGCGTAAATAACTAACGGTCATTGATTATATGTTTTCGCTATTTAAGCATTATTTTTCTATTTGAACCGAAATGCTGATACACCGCAATGTAAAATGTTGCTACTGTTGCTACACCCTTTATCACGCCTCCTGTTGACATGCAATTTTTTTCCCTGAACAAACACTACTTCTCCACCACAAAACTATCACTGCTAATTTTGTAACAAGATTAAAAACTTGGAAACTAGAGGGTTAAGAATAAAAAAGTACAGGGTTGCGCAAAGACCTTCATATCACAATGTTATTATCGGTTTGTAGTATTATATGACCAATTATTAGTTTGGTAGTTATCTATGAAACAGCTTCAACTGGTAAAATGACACTTGTAAATTGCATACAACTGTTGGCTCCCTTCCGTTAACGTGTAAAGTCGTTAAAGTAAACTTGGCCAGTCGCAGGCGTCAGATTCGTAGAGATAAGTGTAATGTATGTATGTACATTCTTATAGACAAGAATAGATGTACTTAGTTTGCCAGCCCTTTACGGAATTTAGGTCGAGATAATAGTAAATTGTTTACATGTTGCTACATTATCGGATAAAGCTCTGCCCTCTTTGACACGGTTCGCACAATGGCAGCAATTGAATCAATGTCAGTATTTTATTGAACTTAAGAGTAAATATTGAATGCAAAAATTATTCATCAGAATGCTATTAGTAGGTACACCATAAACCCACAAAAGGTCATACGGCACTTGGCTCGTGAGTGATGAGCATTACTTCAGTGCTGTTTTGTTTGTATTGGGCAGAAAGGCGGACAATAAACTGGCGGCTGGAAGCAAACAAAACTCGCTAAGTACTCAAATTCACGCAAACAACTGAACTCCGCTGGAGTAAACTTACAGAACATGACGGAGCTAACCATAACAAATGGCGGAATGCAACCCATTGACATGAGAGCCGGAAAGAGTACGTTGCCCAGTACGGAGCCACAGCGGCCGAACATCATTGTTAGCGAGACGATCATAGTGCTGAGGGCAATGCCAGATTAGAGCTTACATTCATACGTAAGAGATTGTGGCCGCGAGAAACGGCACCGACACTTACCGCTGGGACGTGGGGAATAAATTAACCGATGCGCTGATCAGCGAGGTGGCTGAAATGCTGCCCATTGTCACGAATACAGCAGAGGTGATGAGCGTGGACAGAGCGGACACTGAGAAGTACAGCAGTATGCCGCACGCGCCCGCCACCATTGAAGCAATAGCTGCAAAAACAACAACAAATATATTCACACAGCGAATGCGAAAGTGCGCGTCAATTGACTCACTGAGGATGCGCTTACTGCCGAGGCGATTTATCACCAAGCCAGCGATGATATAACCAACGAACCCCGCCAAAGCGACAATTATGTTGTTCGTATACGAAGCGGCGGTGATGACCTGCAAGAGTAAAGCCACAGCAACGGAGTGTGTTTGGGGTGAAAAAAGCGGAGGGCCCAGCTTCGACTGCTTACCACTTCGCAGTTTGGCTCCGCTGCAGCGGCGGTCCTTTGCACCGCTGCCGTCTTGTTGACGCTGTATTCCAAAATGGCACACATACTGGTGGTGTCGCCGCCTGTCCTCTGCTCGAACTCAGTGATGGAGGCGAAGAGCTGTGGCAGCCACAGGCGCACCGTATTCTGTCTGTAATCACGCGGAAATTTTCTGTCTCTTATTCAGGTTCCAGTAACTAATGGCACAGCATACTCTACCCCAGTAGGACGCCAAAATTCATGAGGTAGGTCTGTAGCGACAGACCCAGGTAGGGTTTGGTGAAGAGCGGGCGCAGCTGTTGAAGACCCTGATGGAAGGTGATCTTCGAATGCTTGTGGTCGCGACTACCGGATTTCGGAGCGTTCAGCTCCTCTTGCTTCCCCCTGACGCCTTCAATTGTGGTTATCGTGGCGGTGGCGTCACTATCTGTCAATTCCGGCTCCGAGTCTATCTCAGGCACTTCCGGCTTGAGTTCTTTAATCTGAGCAAGTAGTGATGGGCTCAAAAATGTGCTAATGGTACTTGATTGAATTGGATGTACTTACTGGGTAGGCGCTCTTCGGCTTGTTGTGGTTAATGGCGTACATTTTGCGAAAGACTTCCAAAGCTTCGGCATTTCGGTTCTGCGACATGAGAAATTTGGGACTCTCGGGAAACAGGGAAAGGACCAGTCCACTAACAACGCTGGGCAGGGCGCTTATGGCTAGGAACACTTGCCACGAGTGAACTGTAAAATAAGGAAAAGGAAACGCAACGTGCAAAAGCTGATGTCGTTGAATTTGTTATTGCAGGCCTGGCATGTACTTGCAATAAATTTTCATACTTTTTATGCTAAGAGCACGCTTTTCAGTCTGTCATCGCTGTAAAGCGTGCATTAATAAAACTAACAAATATTTATGAATGCCATTTATGACTGAGTACTTACTCACACCTGCATATCTACAGGTATGTGTGGCTTTATACATACATATATGCAGCGTTATCTTCGGTATTAAATCAAAAGATTTGAATGTAAGTCACACCAATGGGAAACACAAATCTTTGCGAGCGCAGGATGTATGTATATGTGAAGGGGTTCTCAGCGAGCCACTAAATTTCGCATTTGCATCTTTGAGATCCCCCAAGCGTCGCATATACATTTTTGCATATGTTACGCCTAACCTGCTTTGATTGCTGTGAAGTTCTGCATACTTACATCCGAGTTTTCCAATTTTGAAATTCCACTCCTTGGGCAGAATAGCCAACGCCAGCAAAGGCAGCGATAGGGTGGCCGTGGTGAACATCATGCCGATTATCATCATGACCCGCGCCCGAAACTTCTTCCCATGCAATTCAGTCAGATAAGACATGAGGACGGCGAATGGGCCACACATGCTGTAAATCAGGACAGTCCCAATGCTTTGTTCTTTAAGCTCCACTTAACCAGAGACTTACAGAAAACCGCCGAAATATTTGAAAACCATCAACTGCAACACGTTCTGGCTCAGAGCGCCGCCCAGCACACACACCGAATCTGCCAAGTAACCGAAGACCAAAATCTTCTTGCGGCCCTTCGTGTCGGCCAGGTAGCCCCAAAACACGGCCGACGTGATCATGCCTGCAATTAGTGGAAAGCTACAGTGCCCAGTTGTGTGCTAATGCGCACAGAATGCCAAGTATGTTTGTATGTTTTACGATGTTGATTTATTCGACTCAGTGGCCGCAGCACAGCCCACCTGCATATGTGATGGCATTCAATACGCCCTTGTCGAGCAGCGTTAGCTTGAGGTCACACTCGGCGCTGGGCAGTATGTAGGACACGACCGACGATTCGAAGACGGTGGCGATGGCCGCCGGCAGCGCGGCCAGCAGTAAGAGAATGTTGAAGGTGCCGAATCCGGCCGTGTCGATGGCACGCTCGAAGTCCGCTGGTCCATCCTCGCCGTGTGGCTCCGAACTGCTACCTGCTATGAAAATTTCCGTTACTATTCGTCACACATTCTCGCAAGTCAGTTTTCCATGTTCCGGGTACGGACCTTTCCATGTCGATTCCTTCTTTTCGGGCATGTTTTGGTTTCTGCCACTCATTCTATGTTAATATTGCCACCTGCTGATCTGCATAGCACTCGGTCCGGAGCTGTTGCCTTATCCCCGTTAACTGCTTAGCTGCTACCAATGTCGCTGATATCGAGCATCTGATACCTTTTCTGGCTATCTGTAAGTCTTTTCTCCCGTTGTCGCACAATTCACACCGATTAGGCGGATAGTACATATTTACGTGAAGCAAAACCGACCGTCGACTGGGTGACGGGATCGGCCGATAAGACGACCAACCAAATGATGCTTGCGTCAGTCAACACACTGGTGCCACACCGACACATAATAGCGCCAATGCACACACTTTCGTTCCGATTCCTTGTTTATTCATTCATCATCACTTACACGATGTCACCTACTGTTCCCAACTTTCAATTCGTGCAATCACGTACAGCAAATGCATTGTCTGCGGTTGGTTTCGGTATTATCTTATCGGCATCTCTCTACAAACGATTCTCACGCTTCAGTTTTGCCAACAAGGTCGAGTAGCAGTAAAACAGATTTTGTCTACGTCTCTGCGAAGTTATGTAAGTCCAGCTGGGAGCAGAATGAGACGACATTTTGCATTGCCATTGTCAAATACACTGCCTTGAAATCGCGATAAATTTTCGTCATCTCTGCGAGCATTTATTTCCTTAGTAACGGCGTTTTAAAGCAACGATGACTAATTTTGGCCGGTTTATGGCAGAAACTGTCGCAGGATTGCATTAGTCAAACGCGATATGAAGTTGTGAAATGCTCTATGCTGCAGAGATAGAAAAAAACCTAAATACAGTGTGGTTCACATTTTGGGGTCTCCATAAAATAAGTTTAAGTACATCCTTATATGGCAAATAAAATTTGAGGCGAATTTTTCTTATAGCTGCAAATATTTTGGCGCTTCGATTTCCCCTCTTAATAACATAAGAACTCCTATTTATGCAACCGAATGCGTTGGTTCAAGAAGCATATTAAGCTTGCGAGACAGGGTTTTGAAGGAAGTATTTGTGGGCATGAACCATTCAAGGTCATAGTTGCCGGCATGAATTGTTAAAGGAAGACTGTTTAATTGTGCAGTTCGAGTCAGGGACGGATTGTGTTTAGTTAGAGAAAACACATCAAAGGCTTTACTGGAAAGAATTTATCGTACCTTATCATACGGACCGGCTGTCGATGGCTCAAAGCAGAATATTAGAATGTCTCACAAAAATTACCGGATCTCTCCATAGGTTGAAGAAAAGCCAGCTGTTTTGTTTTTGTTGAAGTTTTCTTTTATTTGCTATATTGTTATTGTAATAATACGGAACAATACACAATTTTGAAGAGTACATTTTTGTTTTGTTGTTCAATATTTTTGCTTTGCGGCTTTGTTATGTTTGGTTGTTGGTTGGTTGTTCTGCTGCTGTTCTTGTGTACTTAATTCACAAAGTTGTAGTTAATGCTCGAATACATAATAAACATTTAAACTATATGTACTATATATGCGTGTATATATATATATATGTATGTATATACGTTTTTTATTTGTTGCTGGTATATCATTTATATGTATTGTATATATATAAGTATATATATTTTTTGGTTTGCTTGCTTATTCGTTACTAAATAGTTTAAAATATAAGTTGCCGTTTGTTGATGATTTGGTTTTTGGGTTTTTCTTTTCTATTTCATGTCAATCATAAAATGGTGCAGCTGCTGCGGCGACGCCCTAATAGCGCCGAGCACACTTTGAGTAAATCGCTGATGACCCTTACTGAAGGAGTAAAATTGTGTATTTAGCCACAGTGCTTTATGTGTATACGTATAGAGCATAGTTAGTATGCATGCGTGTGTGTTTGTGTGTGTGTGTGTGTGTGTTTGCGTATAGGAGGTTGGAAGGTTGCCGGCTGGCATCGAATGAAGTATTTGTCTGTGATTGTTCTTATCCTGGAGGAGCAGTTCAAAGTACAAGTGGAATGGTTGCTCCGAGCATCGAGTTTGCTCCACAGTCCCTCAAATCGCAGGACGATGGCAGGCGTTACTGTGAGTTTTAAATGAATTGGCATAATTTTGATTGACTGTAATTTTAGCTCGCAGAATATTTGTTTCAATTTGAGATGCGGATTTTTAGTGAATAATTATTGGGATTTTTTAAATTGACACCTGCTATTACCCGCCCCGGTTCGACTCAACTCGCTTGCAAATATGAACTTTGAGGTTGAGTGTGTATGTGTGTGTGTGTGTGTGTGTGTGTATAGTTAATGTACTGTAAATTAGGGAAGTTTCCGTTGTAGTTGTTGCTGTTGCTGTTACGTAGGCCGTTCAACACACTATTTGTGTGTGTTTTTTTATAGTTTTAGGAATTTTCGTTTGAAATTATAAATTGTTCTGTAGTTATTGTAAATTTGGTTGCCTTGCTTACGTGCTTCTAAAAGTTCAATTTTAATGAAAAAAAGGCAATTTTTTATGCAGTTTGCGATTTGTGCTTCGCTCCGTTCTCTGTTTGCTGAAACAGGACTTGAGGTTGGAAATTAAAATTGTAAATCAACAATTGCTTTAGTTACTTGTTGTTGTTGTTGTTGTTTAGTTAGTTTTGAATAATTATGCTTTTGCTCTCAATAAATTCGTTACGACAATGGACTAAGACACAGCAAAAATGTTCAATGAATAACTCGTAAAATGTTTTTTTTTTGCTTTTTTCTTATTATTTTTTTGTGCATTTTGTTGGTTTTATATTTTTTTTAGTTGGTTTTAGTATTTTTCTTAGCATTTAATGCATTCAAAATTAGAAATAAACAGCAAAAATGCATTAAAACTCACTTTTCTGTTTGGCGCTAATTAGTTTCATATTAATTTTTCGTTTCTTCGTTAAATAAACACGCATTCACAAATTTGGTAAATTGTTAGTTTTTTGGGGGTTTTCTTGTTGCTTTATTTTTCATTAAATGCGAGTGTAAACATTAACGTGTACAATTGTTTAAAACGTCATTTTGTTTTCTCTTTCACAAATAAAAACTCCAGCTACTTGAGAACGTCTTAAATTTTTTTTGGATTTTTGTTTTAGTTTTCATTTTTGGGTTTTGTATACATAAAACTGCCTAAATATAATATGTATATATGATTTGTTTTTGTTTTGTTTTTTCATTTTATATATGGTTTTCTTCTGCAATAATATATAGATATACTTTTGTTGTTGTTGTTGTTGTGGTTGATGCTTTGTATAAATATGTGTTTTAAATTGTAAAATTGTATGTTTACTCTTGTCAGTTGTTTGTTTATTTACTTTGAGAAACACCTGCAAGCCCACCCATACATAGGTTTGAAACATTGGAAAAATGTTTCGGCTGCTTGCCACCAACTACTTGTTCACACCGTTATTACTTGCTAGTACATTTGTTCGTACAGTTTTATCTTTTAATAGAATTTGAATAAAATATGTTGCACCTAACAATTATTATTATGATTTCTTGGGTTTTGTTTTACTTCTACGCACTGGCGAAAAATTTGTCAGAAAATCTCTAAATCTCTATGTTAATCATAATAATAGTTCGTAAAGTGTCGTCATTTGCCTTCGCTCTCCATAATATTAATTTCTTCTTTTCTTTTTGATATGTTAGCATTAAAAAATTGGGCTCAAAATCCAAAAAATTCAACTCGAATGCCAAACGCAAAGTTCCAACTCAGCTCGTGTATATGTAAGTAAATCTATAAGTAAACTTGTTCATTTTCGTAATCCCTTAAGTTTACATGTTTTCCGTAAAACGTTTCAGTTTCAGTTGCAGTGTGTTGAGTATTTGATTTCCTAATGTTTCTCTCCTCCTCCGTACCAAACGTGTCAAAAAAGTGCACATGTTTTCCGCATTGCTTTATGTCAGCCAGCGGACCAGCTGAAACTCCTCTGGCCGGGCCCTAGCATGAGCCCGACGTCCTTCTCGAACTTACTTCCTTGCCAACATGTATTTGGTTCAATCTAAAACTGCCGCTGCTACAAGTTTGACTAACGTTAAATTTTTCGTTTTCGTTTTTCTGTTGCTTTCATGTTTCATTTAATTGTTTCTATTAAAAACCTCAACGCAAATACACAATGCTTTTGTTTTGTTTTGTTTTAAAAAGTGGCCAAAGCTTATTGTCAGAAGCGAATATACATTACTGTTCTTCTTTTTTGTCTTTTCGTTTTTTATTTAATTTTTTATACTATTAAAAAATTACGTAACATCAGTGAACTGTAAAAATATTTGGAAATATGTTTGTCTGGTTGCTTGCTTCTTTGCTTATTTGCTGTTTGTTGTGTACCATTGTTGCATGTAAAAATATTTTCTGTCTCATCGACATGCTAATAGTTACGAGAAAAGTCACATAAATTGGAAAAACTGGTGTATAAAATAATGTCATTTCATCCACTTCGTTCATTGTAAAACTGCTCGCCGTCTATCGCAGCGCTGTCGCACACATGTAAATACATATGGGCATGTGTGTGTCGGCATGCGAGTGTGAGTATGTCTAATGTCTACGATGTATGTACGGTACGTAAGGCTATTTCACTTGTTTGAAGATGGCTGACGGCGCGCGCCGCGCTCGTCGCTGGCGTATTTTGGTCGGGGTAAGCATAGGAAGTGTTGCGGTAAGCAGGGCGGGAGGAGAGCCAGCCACGCAGGCGCTGCGGACTAGTCTGGTGGCCTTGCCAGCGTTGCCGCTGGACGGGAGGTGGCGCGGGCCAGTCATTTGTTGGTATTCGTATGTTCACAGTCCTGGGCGGTGCTCAGTCCCGCTTTGGCGGAAATCAAAGTGCTCGCGTACGGCAACTAATCACTAACGATATTCGTGTTGTTCCATTGCTGGTAGATAGTGGTAAATAGTTGTTGTTGTTGTTGTTGGTACACAGATACATACATAGGCAGTTGTATGCATGTGGCTTGAGGCGCAATGCATTTGAAAATTCTATCTAAAGTCATTGGGGATGCCGGGGGAGACCAGGAACGCGGGTAACTAGTGAGTAGTATGTATACGACTATGTATGTATATAGGTAAGTATGTGTAAATCACACTATGATAAATTTCAAAAGTTTTAGTGTTTAGTGCAAAATTCTCCATAAAATTCGCCGTACAAAATTCTCCTCATTCAACGGAAAAACTGATAAAAATTTTGATTCTTAGTACCTGATTGCATTAACTGTTAATTGTGTGTGTATGGTCACAATTCGTGAAGTTGGCTTAGCTTTTGCTGTACTGATTCACAAGATGCACCCATCAACATCGCCTCGATGCACCTAAGTAGTGCGTACTGTGTGTGAATGCGTGCAATGCCAAATGTTGTTGTTGTTGTATTGATTCTGTGTCTGTGTGTATATGATGCAATTGTGTTCTATCAATATCAGTAAATTGTAAAATGTCAAATGTGTCAAAATGTCAAAATGTTCCGCCTCCGTTTATACTATTTGTCCTAAATGTTTGCTGCTTCATGAGTAATATTTGTGTTAATATTGTTTCGCTTTTGTTGTAAACTTTAATATGTAAATACACAATTTCTACAATAGACTTCTAAATACAATTCGTAGGTATGACTTACTTATATTATGTAGGTAAATGAGCAAAATATATACGTGTATTGTGTGTGTATGTAGGCGTGTGTACTTATAGGTACACACATGCACGCGCGTGAATGTTTGCAGGTATAGATGAGGGCCCACACATACATACGCCGGGGTACACAATCTTACACCACAACACAACGTTTTACATTTCTACCATAAAATTTAAGCAAATTCCTTCAACTGGTGTTTGGTTAGATTGTGATTCTCTGTTGTTTTTTTTTTACATAATTCATTATTTACTAATTTCTAGTTTTTCTTTTATTTTTATTATTTAAGTACGTTTGAAACTTGTGCAGTTTTTCCTTTCAAGAAAACAAAACACGATCATCATTGTTTTCAATTTTCGACCATCGAAGTCATGTAGCAGCCGAACAAAAGAATGACGACGCGATTTTCTTGTGGAAAACTAAAACTGCATGTATGTAAATCTTCACAACCCTCGATGAAAAGCGTGAAAAGCTAATTGAAACGGACAGCTAAGGCAAGCGAAAGTGGAGGAATAGACGTTGTGCGGCAACTCGCAACAAGCACTTCATAGCTCACCCATTCTCTCCTTGCCGCGCTGCAAATTTGGAGCCGTTGACAGTGGCTAATGTTGGCTACGCACTGCAAAGTTGTCAAATATCAAATTTTCTAATTGTAAGTCTTACAAATATTGCACAGTATTCTTGAGGCAAACGCCACAAATTTGCTCTCTTCACATATTTTAATTCATCTGTTGAAACATTTTTCAGCAGCTTTTGTGGCTTCCTCAGCTACGACTCCACGTCCGTGTAAATAGTTCCAACGCTAAATTTGTGAATCTGCGCTATCTTAGCACCTTTAGAGGGCAAATGTCCTCAACTCCTCGCGGCGTATCGCGGCCACAGTTGCTTTGCCTTTTCTCATTGCGACTTCGTTGGAGGGGGTTCACATTAGTTGCACTACATGCAGTACGCATACATCTTTGGTTTCGCTAGTATTGAACATTTCACGCTACAACAAATACAGTACAGAGACAATTTTTGAAATTGTGTTTTTGTTGCTAGTTTCTTTTTTCGCTTTCAGCTTACAGTTGCTGCTTTGTGATGAGAGAACCTTACGTTACGATATTGAAGAGTGTCGTTTCTATTACATATACTTAGCATATAGTCAAGTTACGCGTTGTGTGTATTGTGTGTATTACGTGAAGGTGTATATAGATTCTTGCCAGTTTGGAATAGACGAGAAAACTTGTTTCGATATATGAAATAATTGATTTTGGTTTAGGCATTTCATTGCATTACATAGTCACTCGTATCGTGTATATAGTGTGTGTGCTTAATCACTATGCATGTATACAAATTATGGTAGTATTTGTGTGTTAGTAGTAGTAGTAGTAGTAGTAGTAGTAGTAGTAGTACATGTTCGCAGCTGTTGCCGATCTCAAAGTGTCTTTTGGTAATATGCATGTATTTCTGAGCTAGTATCTATGTATGTAGTTACTAAGTAAATGCCTACGCCGTGTTGTTTCATATACAAAAACGTCGAAAATGCACTGTGTGTATATATGTATATATGTATGTACATATAATATTTATCTGCACGTACATATGTATCTAGATATATATGTATGTATGTAGTTGTGTAGGAAGTAAATACGTATATGTATGTAGCTATGTATGAATGTCTACCTACGAAAATACTCGTAAACTTTGCGCTAAAACTACAAATGTATATAGTGGACATACATAGATGTTAGTATCTAAATGTTTTGTTGTTGTTGCAATTTGTGTAGTTTCTGCTTTCATTCATTGTTTGTTCGAAGGTAGAGGACTTATTGCTTTCGCGTAACTGAGGGAACAACAAATGAACCTAAAAATGCACGCAAACTTGATGGTTGGTTGGTACAAGAATCAACGTAAATATGTTTACGGTTTTAGTCGCTGAAACTCGGGGTGGATGAGCGGGAGGCGTTGAACTTGGTTTCCTGTACTTGAGCTGCTGTGCGATCCTTTAGTTCCTTTGCATTAATTGATTTATAGGGAAGACATAAAATTCGAATTTCAAGTATTTGTTGTTGTTGTTGTTGTAGATTTTGTTTTTTTTTAGTGCTCGGTTGCTTAAGAACCACTCTGCTTATGCTGCTGCTGCAAATTCTTAATATTGTAAATGGCCATTAAAGCATTCAGTATTTCAATACAATAAATTTGTTCTGGTTGTTGTTTGGTTTTTGCCTGTTTTGGTCACCTATTGTTGCTATTGCCAATACCAGTGAGTACGTGTACAATTAAGCCGCGTGCAAAAGCACCAATAAAGGTCTCCATCGGGCATGACTTCTCCAATGTGTTCAACTTTCTTATACCGAAAATTTTGCCTATTGGCTTTTTCTCATTTATGTTTGTTTATTGTTGTAGTTGGATTCGAATGTGTTGTTTGAGAGTCTTGGCAAATGTTTGGAATTTTCAGCATTTGTTGTTGTTTTGCTATTTGGAGTTGCTGTCGCCGCCTTGGCCTGATTTGATTCGATTGGAATTTCACAATAGTTGTTTTTGCTTTGGATTTTTCTTCTCGTTTACTAAATGTATAGGTAGAATTTAATTATGGTTTTGGTTGCATTTAGAACATTTGGTTGTTGCTGTTTGTTAATTTGTTTGTTTGTTGTATTCAGAGAACATTCAAAGTTGCCGTTTTACGCTATTAGTATTCCTATTTATTATCATTATAATTATTAAAAAAATATCAAGTGGATGGAATGATGTGAATCTAAAATTACTATCCTTTCTTTCTCTTGTTCTCAATCTCACTTCTTCTTCTTTTTCAATTACTTTTGTTTTTCTTACCATCTCTATCTCTCTCTCTGAATCTTGCTTGTGTTTGTTTCACTTTGTCTTGTTACATAAATTTCTTTCAATAGGAATCTAAAGTCTAAAATTTCACTATGTAAAAATTCATAAAATTGTCAAAATATCAAAATATTGTATTTCATTTATTTACACATAAATACATACACGTACGAGCACTATCATAGGTACACATGCACACATGTGTAAAATGCAAAAAGGGGTTCAATGTATATGAAACCATTCAGCATTCAAAGTTACAAGACCTTCAAGCAAATCGAAAAGGAAACACTGTACAATTCCTGAGAGAAAATCAGTGAACCGATAAGCAAAATTTCAAGTTGAATAGCAGGTAAATGTCAAGAGCTGCCAACATATTAAATAGCAAAACAACAAAACAAACCAATAAACAATCTAAAAGAAGGTGGATGTGGTCGCTATCACCGAACAATCCGACTTGCGCACGCAGCTAAGCTGCACTGGAGTCAAACGAATTGTCCAGCGACTGGATGCAGGAGGATAGGGCTCCAAACTATACTTGCAACCGAAAGCCAATAAAACAACAATAGTATTCAATGGTCGAAATAAATAAAACATAATTTATTTGTCAAATATTCGTTTGCGTAACGTGTAAAGTATGGTAATAAAGCGTATAAGAAAAATTTGAAAGTATCGCATAAAGGAAAACCAATAATAGAGGTCGATGTGTAGACTTGCTAGAAACTAGAAATGTGCTTAAAGGCTAATTCGTGTATAACGTGCAACACGTACATACATACATACGCATGCATATGCGTAGCTTATTGTTTTGTATTAAAGTTATTAAGTGCTAATAAGATGTAAAAATCAAAAATAGTGCAACCGTAGATCAACCTGCTGGAGAAATAAATTCCGTAAAATTTGAATTTTGCTTCATTCCTCTTCGTGCTCTTTGATTTCATGTTGTTTTTGTAATTTTTTATGTCTAAATAACACAATTTTGGCATTTTGGGTGGACTGACAGTTGAAAAGCAATGAAATATGAAACTAGGACACTGGTGAAATTCAAATTCCAGATGCCGCACATTTGGGAAGTTGCGAGGGCGCTCAGCGCGTCGCCGGCGGTCGGCGTTGCAGTTTTAAGCTTAGGTGTGAATGTGCATCCCCGGCAGCGGATTCAGTGTTGTGGCCGTACAGACGCCGTGTTTCGCTCGTGTCTTCATTTCCCTCAACCCCTGCACGGCGCTCTTCCGCCGGTTGCCTTGTTGTTTGTGTTTGTATTGTTATCTAACTAACCTTACAATACTCAATAAAATATTGCAATTGGTATTTGTTTGTTAAAACTTTGTGAAATTGCGTCTCCCACAACTCGGCTTTGCAAGTATGATCGACTTGTGATTTCTGTTCCTGCTGCTCTTCTTCGATTTTTACATGGGTGTATATATGTTTCTTATATGTTCGAATGCTGTTTTTCTTGTTCAACACTAAACTAGTAGGAGAAACTGACAATACTTTTGTTTTCTAATTTTTTAAACGTTATTATTTTATGCTTTGTTTTTTGGTTTTAGGCGTTTTGTTGTTGCTGCTGCTTCCATTGCCACAATACTCGCTCTTCGCTTGTGTTTGTTTGTATGAATAAGATGTATGCAGTTGGTTTTTCTTGTTCAAAAAGGTACATTAACATTTACAATAAAAATATAGCATTGTAATTACTGTTTTTTTTTCTTTCATTCAATAAATATTCATTTCGCTTCTTTATACAAAGCTTTCTTTTCACTAAAGGGGATTTTCCTTGTTGTTGTTGTTGTTGTTGTTTTCGACGTAGTAGTTTGCTTAACGAATACACTTGGTTTTTATTTCAAGATATACTTGCTTTTTTGTTGTCTATTTGAGCCTCAAGGTTAATTATTTTCTTGTTTTTTTTTTGCGTAATTGCAATATAAATTTTATAAATTTGTCTTCTAAGCTACAGTTTATCTGGATTTAGATGTTTGTAAAAAAGGCAAACGAGGAGTGAGTGGTTGAGGATGAGGATGTGATTAGTAACGAAAATGCTGCACTTGCATTGTTATTGCTGTTATTGTTTATGTTGCTAGCTCTAGAAATGAGGATATGTCGTGGTGGCATCGAGTGGAAGGGGTTCGCGGACTTTCAAAAACATTTCGATATTGTCGTTTGGCATTTTGCGCTGTCTTGTTGGAAAAGAAGAACTGCGAGTCGCATTAAGAATATTTGTGGTTAAATCGTAACGGCAAATCACTGGTAAACAATGCAAAATTGATTTTGCTTGGATGTTTTCTCCATTAAATGTTAGTTATTTATGTTACGCCTCTTCGTCAAAAAATAAATCATAAGAACGATTTTTCAATATTTGTTTATGCTATTAACTATCACAGGCGGGGGATTCAAAAACACACACAATAATTCAATACTTTAAGCTTCGGCTACTTCGAATATCCATGGGCCAAAACAATCCGAGCACACGCAAGAAATGAAAATCGTCAGCAAAGTAGGAGTTTAAGGAGGGAGTTGGAATCGGCAGGGAACTCGATCCGGTTGAACTAGCCAGCTGCGCCAGTGTTGGCGTGTGGAAATTAAAATCAGAAAGAAAGAATTTCCCTTGACTGCTGCTGTGTCTCGATTCTCATCACCGAGTGTTAAGTACTTTCTCCTCCAGCACTTCATACTTATTAATTCCAATATACAATATTAATTCATATCTGCTTGCTTGCAGCTATATACTATAAGAATATCAAGTATATAATATATGTATATATATATATATATATAGTATGTATATGTATATGCATGTTTGTATTGTTTTGGGTTGTGGCATTAGTACGCCGTAAGTATAATATTACAATAATTGTTAATAATATTCATTTGCATTGCCTCTGATTTATAGTTATTTGTTTGCTTCGTTTGTATTAATTAATGTTAATGATGTTGTTGTTTTTTTTTTGTGATAAATGGTGGTGTAAAAAGCCTAAGGAATACAGTCACACATCAGCAAAAATTTAGATATACAATCGAACGCAGCTATGCACCGCCGTTCGCCGATCTTCGATCTCGACACTCGGCTCCGGCCACAGCTCATCACATTCCATCTAATGTTTTGCATTTAAAATTGTAAATAGTTTCGTGTTTTTGTTTTCATGGTTTAAAAAAACAAACTATTGGTGTTCCACTCAAGTGTTCGTTTCGGTTTGTAAATGTTCACATTGTTTGTTGGTTAGAAAATTACGTGGGATGACAAAAACGGCAATGCTTCAAAACTTAGTGCTCGAAAACCGAAAGGAGAAAAACGTGCGCCAAAAAGGGCGAAATTACGCGTAAATGGCATAAACGTGATTTTTCTATTCAGTAGTTGTTGTGTTTTTTCTTATTGTTGTTATTTTTGTTGCTAACGTCTAAAAATACATATATATTTGGTTTATGATTTAAAATAATTTCTTGAGGCAGCATTAAAAGTTTTCCTTCTCATTTCCTTATTGGTTACAATGCATTCTCCTACTTTATGCCATTTGTTATTGCAATTATTTGTATTCTTATCATATTTTCCAATAGTATTTACTCGCATTATGATTGTTATTATTGTTTTTGTTATTATAAATATGTATTACGAACGTTGTTGTTACACATTCATTGCTTCATTCGCATAGTCCAACTTTGCATTGTTGTTGATTGGTTGCTGTTGAGAAAGTGAACTAACTGCTCGCTTGCTGCATTTTGCTGCGTTTTACACAAATTTTCAGTGCATAAAAACTTTTCAATTAACGCTTAAATTGCTAATAAGAACGTAAAACAACAACAATACTTATTATCTTTATTTTTTACTTCACATATTTATGCAGCCCACAAACTAGACATACAACATCAAAACTAACGCACACACATACAGAATATTTACTTTTTTCGTTTTCGCTAAAATAAGTATTTTCCCCGTTTCATTGCTGGTTAAGGCTGAGCAGCCAATTCACTTTCTCGCTTGTCTGCAAACATTCAATAAAGTAAAATTTAGTTTGCGTTCTTAACATGTTTTCTTGCTGTTTCTTGTTGTTTTTGTTGTGGAAAACCGTTTCGTAAAGTTTGTACATACATATACTAAATAATTCGAAAATGACGGCAAGTTGTGTTGCTGAAGCAAAATAACGAGGCGCTACGCTAGATTACCGATCCGCGACTACAGTGTGTATGTGTAGGTGTGCATGCATAAGAACAGTTGGAATGTGAGCGAGTTCTCATGTCGCGAGTGCGAATGCTTCAAACGCGCCGCAATGCTGTCCAGAGGCGCCTACGCTTCAGGGGAGACCTGACGATAAATGTGTCATGGATTTTCTGTGGACATTAGTGAAAAGTCTACAGATATCTTCTTTGAAAATCAGCGACCCAAATACATATCGGCCAACTTTCGCAAAAGCTTTTTGAAGGGAGCAATTAATTTCCTTTTGTGGGTTTCTTCTTCTGATTGTAAAAGGATTGGCTAACCTAAGGTTGGAATGGCAGCCTTTTCCTGAAAAGCTCATTTCAACACAAAGGGATGTTGCGACTTTTTCTTTACTTAACGAGAACCGACTAACCGGTTGACAGAATGTAATTTGCTTTAAACTAATTTCTTTTAGTTTAGTTGAACCTCTAATAGCTTCCGATATATTTATGTATGTAACATAGTAGCAAAATGTATCCAAAGTTTACTTTGAAATTTTGCAATAGTTATTGAGATGAACTCGTTTTAGCAATGCGTTCAACCGCTTTCCTTGTAATCCTTGTAATTTCTTGGCCAGCACTGGGCGCCGTATCACTTCGCCCCTTGGCTGCTGTAGTGGCCTAACGGTAGTGTTCAATGCAGTCAATTAAAATTGCAAAATTTGTTACTAAGTGGTAATGTAGCCTACTTATTATTTGTTGTTTGTTTGTTTGTTTGTTTCGAAAAAGTTAAAGCCATGAAACACAGATTGCAAATGTTGTTCTCAGCGTCTTTCGTTCTACTTTTCTTTGATTAGTTTTGTTTTGTCGGGATTCTTTTTGGTTATTTTGTAGGTTGGATTTTTGGAAGTGTTTGTGTGTGTGTGTGTGTGTTTGTATGGGACATTAAGTACTTTTAGTAAATAGCCACCGCTTGCGACTTCGTTAGCGTTGTCCTCTTTACCGAATATATGTAGCATATATATATATATGTATATATGTATTATTGTTATTTGCAAAAACACTAAAGTAAATAATGTTGTGTGTATAGTTATTCATCATGCACATTGTGTGGATCGTCTGGGGCATTTCCACTACAGTTACTTATACAATACATGAGTGGTTTGCGCCGTTTGCTTTGCTCTTGTATTCACTTTACAGTAGGTTTCAATTTGGTTTCGTTCCATAATGATAAGTGAAATTTTGTTAAATTTTAATTGGCAATTTGTCTACGTTTTTTGTTATAATTAGTTTTGTTTTGTTTTGCTAGCTCTTATGTATGCTTTTCACAACAATACGAAGGTATACGAATATTACAATCATAATCATTGGTAATCAGTGATCAGTGATCTTGGCCGGTCGGCGACAGTGGGCGGTCGCCGTGGCGCGAACGCTGTCACTGTCGCCGGCCCCGACGTCGTCGTGTATATATCTTATTGTATATGAATGTAAATATGTATATATATATAATATGTATGTATATATTTCATATATATATATACTATATATGTGTATATCGCCTAAAAAGTGTATATCGAGACAATAAAAAGTAATGAACGAATCAATGTGGTAATAAGAGACAATGCACACCGTACAATAAATACAACACATAAATGACAAATCAAAGTGCCGCGTCAGACTCGCCTGACTGCTGCCCGGCCGCGCCGTTGGTGGCGCGCAGGTGCGGTTTTGGATGGAAACTCAGCTACATATTGCGTTCAAGTTCACAGGGCGCACAAATACATTCACAGGTGTAAATACATAACTTGTTTGTTTGTGTTTTTGTATATACGAATTAAGTATAATATAAATATATAGTAATATATATATATATATATATAATGTATGCATTGTATATATGTATAAGGTAAATGATGTAAATAGAAGGGGTAAATAGTCGTTTGTCGTCGGCGCACAGTCAAGCTTTGACGCCCGCAAAACCGACCCCAACCCAACCTAACCGAATCGAATCAAATCGAATCTTTGTAAAACTTATGCAATTACAAATACAATAAAATCAACACAGGAGGCAACTTTATATTTACGTTTCAGCACGTATGCGTGTGTGTTGTGCACGGTGAGTGGGTGCGCGTCTCAACGCCTCTCGCAGCCGCGCCTTATTATTATCTTTCGTATTAGTTGTATTCGTAGTTGTTGTTGTTGCTGTTGTTTTCTTTTGTCTTGTGTATACAATACATATGTGTGGGTTGTTGTTTTTGTTCTGTCCTCTAATAACTGACAAAGTTGACAACTCCGCCGAGTGGCATTTAAAGTTTGCTCTCAACAATTTCATATTTTTCATTTATTGCTTATGTGATTTTCCGTTGCACTTCTTTAGCTTTTGCATGCACATGCACATGTCTGTATAAACACTAAAACTATTCACTGCTATTCAAAAATTAATTATTCATCGTTATTGCGTTCGTTTACATACAATTAGTGCATGTGTTGTGTGTGTTTGTGTGTGAGTGTCGGTGTCCATGTAACTAATGCATTAGTCCAACTGGCTTTGCTTAGGTTGGTATGTATGCACGTTTATGTAGAACATTTAATACAATATTATAGTAAGACGAAATATTGGTCGAAATGCTTAGCTATTTCAAAACGGTTTAGTGTCCAGCTCTTGTTCTTGTTTGGATGTTTGTTTCCTTGCTATTATAGTTTTTCATTGAAAGCACAGGTCGGCGCTTTTGTCGTAGGCCGGCAATCTTTTCCTTTTCAAGCTGTCCCTGCTATCCTGCCGACCATTTCTAATGGCGCTAGGAAAAAACATTTGTGTGTGTGTATTAAATGTCTGCTTTAGCTTTTGCATCTTGGCTTTCTGCTAATTTATTGTGTTTAGCTTTGCTTCTTGTTTTCTGTTGAACAACCCAGAGAAATATGTGTGTAGTGTGGCTTTATGCACATTTAATGTCGGAGTTGTATGTGCGCTATGTACTTATGTATCTATTTATCTACATATATGTAAAGTGATTTTGTGTTTAAGTGATGTTGCTGTTGTTGTTGCGGCAGCACAACAAACGATTGAAACGCACGTACATAAATCCCGTAGAAAATAGAGGAAGCATACAGTGTGCTTGCTTAAGTTGAGTGCAGTTTGTTTTCTGTTTTTTGGTTTTACACTGAGAGCTTTTGGGAAGAGGCTGTCGGTGACACACCAATGTCTCACGTATTTCGCTGCTGGCAACATATTTTCAAATACCTTTTGCACATACTTGTGTGAGAATGTGTGTACAAATACGGATAGATTCATGAATATTACAAATTTATAGTATGTAGTCACATGTTTCCTCTTTTCACACATTTGCGAAACACTGCGAACAGGCTCGATGTTTGAGAACATGGAGTTTTGCTGTCTTTAGCGTTTTCATTAGAAACGTTTCGAAAAATAACATACAATCGCTTTACTCTGTGGGTGTGTATCGTCACCTTAATATAGAAAGGACGCAACTCATAATAATTCTAAATCGTACTCAAATGTCTTCATAGAACAATTTCACAGTCTAATGTTGAATAATAACGGTTTTGCAAGGAATGAAAAAGGCCTAACTCAGTTTTTATGCATGGCATGGAAACCATTTCGTTTCTGTCAGGTTATATTTTCCGTAATATGGTTTTAAATACTGAATCTGTTGACGATTTTGATTGCAATCTGAATCAAATAATTTTCAATTACAAAACATTTTAAGAAGTTATTAAGTTCCACGTGTAAAATTTTGAAATTGTGAGATACGTCCTTTATATATTAAGGCGACGGTATGTATGTATGTATGAATGAATGTATACATATATGAGTGTGGAGTTTTCAATTTTGTTTAAATTTTTTCGATGGAAAAATTTTGCATGCTGCTAAAAATGTTGGACTCTTGTAATGAGGAGACAAATTTGATTTACAATGATTTTTGCTTTGAACAGTTGTGTTAAGAAAATATTTGATTGTGGCACAATAACTCAATTCGACTGCTTCTCACTTTGCTTTCAAGCTTAATTTGTTCACTATTCTGTTTTTGTTAGATATTCGAACAGTTGTTTACAATTCGTAGCTGATTTGGTGTGTGTGTTGTGTCTTTTTAATGTTGACCAGTAATCAAAAGTAATATTTACACAAATATAAAACATAATTGCATGCATGTTTGTGTGCAGTTACGCTGTATATATTCGCGCTATATAGTATTCTTGTGATATCTGCTGCCGAAGCGCCCACAAAATGAGGGAAATACCAAAAATACGGAGATTTCTAGTTGGTTGCATACATCACAATACATCTATGTATGTGTTTGTATATGTGCAGATTGCTTTCATATTATGTAGTGTGATGAAAATAGGAGCCTGGCATATTGCGAGTTACTATCTACACTATTCCGCCCTCCCTCGATATCTCTGGGCGCAGCTTTCTGCGCATTCTCGCATTTGACTGAGGAAAAAGAAGCTTGAAATACTAGAAATTTTGCTGTTGAACTTCTCATACATTATTGTTGTCTTCTTTGCTTTGATATGTGGGAAAGGTGTCATTACATTACATTTTAATGTTTCAGTTTATTTTGGAGTTTAAGTTGCATTTACAGTTGTTTGTGTGTCAGTGTTCGTCCTGTTCTCTCACGCGCCTCTCACTTCCGACACTTGCAGAAGCGAGTAAGGATCGTGTATAGTGTCTATTGTTGGGGCTATTATTGCTGATGTTGTGGTTGTTGCATCTAAAAGTTCTTAAAATATGCGATTGGTCGTTCAGTTAATTGACAACAAAAGTTCAGTATATTTGGGGCCTTCAGGCTTTGCTTTCCATGTGCCGAGAACCGCAACCACGAACCACGCGGCGGCAAAAACAAATGTGTAAGCAATATAGAGTTGTTCCGTTTATGCCTGTGTGAAAGTACTGGATATTGATGCATGGATCGCACATGTAACGGCAGGCCAAACTCGTGTTTGCACCAGTCCAACAGACAACATTAATTTCGAACAAGTGCCGACAAAGAGGACCACAACTAGGGTCACCAGATAAAATTCGAAACCAAAACCCGCTCAGCTATCTCATGAAAAGCAAAATGTTCTGTTTTTTTAACCGTCGAAATGCTTGCTTTAGGCGTTTCAAATTCGACTTTTGAAATTCTGAGTACCTGAAAAAATTGGCCTCTTGTAATGTATGTATGTACATATGTATGTACTTTACAAGAACATTTTGTATTTTGTTCATTCTGTGTTTTTCTGGTAACCTGAAGCACAGCAGTCGGCACAACTCGGCAGCTTAAATCCCAATAACGAAATATCCAAACCAAGAAATGATAAACTCAAATAATTAAAAGAAACACAGTGTAATTTTGTAAAACCGTTGCGATTTTATTCAAAAAAGTAAAACAAAAACAAATAAAAATATTAAAATAAAAAATTGTAATATATGATTGGCATAAAAGTGGTTTCATAAAAAATTTATCAAAACCAATAAAACTGGAACACAACGCTTGAGGATGCTTAAACGGATAATAAGTTGAAAAACATAAATTAAATTAAATTCAATTCAATTAAACTAAACTAGAGGCAAACTCAAAAGAACAAATGCAAACGAATGAAAGGCAAAGGGACAAAACAAAAATTACACATTTAATTCCATATTTCAATCGATAATTGTTTGCCGTTCGCTTCTAATTGAATAAATTTAAATTTGTTGTTTAAATTAACAGTAATTCAATAAAAATGCCGAGTAGTAGATGCTGACACGCGTGCGTAGTGTCTCTCGCTTTCTCTTTAACTACAGTCGATGACGCGTTACACGAACGAATCGAAAAATCGTAATATATGTATATGTATAATATATTGTATGTATATATATATATATATGTATGTAGATATAATTTAAAAGTAAAGTAAAATGTAAACTTCAATAAAAATATGCGTAACGTAAAAATAGGTATAGCGTAGTAGGTAAGCACATGCACATACGTCTCGTATGTATTGATGTATGTATGTGTGTATGTGTATGTGCATGTATTATTGTAGTACATTTGCATGTTTGTAAAATATTGTTGTTTTGTTATAATTTCTCATTCACTTGTCATTCAATATCCATCATACTTTCGCTTGAGGAACTTATACACCACAGGTAAGCAATTATTTTGTTGTTGTTGCTTTGTTATT